>OY998182.1:47096654-49496654 GCA_963921935.1 Galeruca laticollis | reverse complement strand
AAATTACTTGTAAAGTTCAAAGATCATTGAATGTTTGAACCTTTTATTTCTCCATTTTTTTTCCGGAAATTCTGATCTGATAAATATACAGGAATTTATCCAATTCCGAATCGATCTGAAATGAAACTGTTTTATGGGAAGTATCTGTAAACAACCAAACTTAGGTGTTTAGATATGTGTATTTAAAATACTTATTTTCTTTAATCCTTTGTTATAAATTCCACCATCTTCTTCGATTTTTTTTTTCTTTATAAATGTGATGTAACATGATGTTATATTCGATATTCTGTGGTAGCAAGTGTTCAGGTGCTCGTATTACATGAGCCGAATAACATATTGCAAAAGCCACGTAAACCAAACTTTAACCCTGCTTGCTATTTCTAACGTAGACTTGAAAAAGCGTGTTTATCTCTAAGCTTTGAATATTTTCCCGTAATGAACTAATAATATGAGGAAATTCATATTTCCAGGGAATTTAACTAGAAAATTTTGCGAGCTAAAAATATTTTAATAATAATAATACCAATAAATTCTCTGTTGATCAATTTGCCAATTTAGACCGGGAGATAGTAACATATTTTCTGACGTCATTTCTTACAGAAGACTACTAGAAATCGTATAAAAACGCTTAATTTGGAAAAAGAAGTTAGATAATTTTTATAATGTATAATGAACATGGAATTATTCAATTCGTTAATGTATGGCTTACTATCGTTAGAATATCCATGCCTCAATATACTCCAAGACTCAGAGTACAGGTTGGCAAATTAATTCTAGCAGTCGGAAGTTTGGCAACGTCCAATGCGCCGTAGCAAAGACGTATGCGGATTGTAAGAGCTCACTTCGCTGGCAGAATACGTAAGCTTCGTTTCGACAGTACAGTTCAGAGAAAAGTGTGATTACCGGGATTGTGCAATACTAACTCCAGAAAGTGAAGTTGTTCATAAAAAGTTGAGTGAGCAGTGTCGTGAAATAATTATGAACGTTTTATATTTCATAACCGAAGAGACAAACAATGGCAAGTTATAATTATTGCAATAAAATTTTTATTTTTTTTTCGAAATAAAACTCCAGCCAATGTCACAGCATTTTTAATCGTTGACAACAGTGCAGCTACTAGTTTCGGCTTACATACGGGCCATCTTCAGGCTGATCTAAAAATTAATTCTACTTCCGTGGGCAACACACGTCGATAATCATAAATGTTAAAGGAGAAAAGTGTGAAATTGGAAGATAAAAATTTTTTTAATTATGAAAAACTTGTAAAAGTCTTTCTCTCGTCATAAAGTGAAATGTAAACCACTTAATAGTTATGATATCTTATAAAAAGGATGTGACAAATGAAAAAATTTGACTATTGAGTTGAAATTGGGATGGAGTAATAGAGTTGAGCTCAAAGGGAGCAATCAACCATGAAAAGAAAAATATTAATATATATTATAAAATATTACAAGTCACATGTTGTTAGTGAAGTGCCTTTCCGTCTGGTTTCGTGTGCCTCGCTTGTAATGCACGATTTATCGAAGTATTATAGATACCTTGTGCTTCAGTTTTCTGTTCACAACATGGTGCTCATTTCTTATTTTCGTTTATAAGAATTTCTTACATATAGAAGTACTTTCGTTCCACAGGTTGTCACCTTTAATTTCTTCCCTCCAAATATATTACCGGTATGGACTCTTCCCTATGGGAATTGAGGTTTACTTGCCCAGACTCTTCCTTTTAGGAATCGATCCTGAACTGGTTGCCCTCTTCCCTCTGAGAATTGAGGATATCAACGGTCATATCGACAAGATTTCTCTCTCTCTCTCATATACACAAATTTAAGCAGTTCAACTCTTACCCCCCATAAGATATTTTTCCTTTCATGGTTGATTGCTCCCTTTGAGCTCAACTCTATTTCTCTATTCCAATTTCAAGTCCATAATCAAATTTTTTTATTTGTCACCTCCTTTTAATAAGATACCATAACTATTAAGTGGTTTACATTTCAATTTATGACGAGAAAGACTTTTTCAAGTTTTTCATAATTCAAAAAATTTTAATCTTCTAATTTCACACTTTTCTCCTTTAACATTCATGATTATCGACGTGTGTTACCCACGGAAGTAGAATACATTTTTAGATCAGCCTGAAGATGGCCCGTATGTAAGCCGAAACTAGTAGCTGCACTGTTGTCAACTATTAAAAATGCTGTGACATTGACTTTTAGTTTTGTTCAGAAAAATTACTGTCAGTCACATTTGAGCCATTAATGATATTTTCCTTTTTTATAAAATTTTTAAACCAAAGTAATTATTCAACGAATTTACACTCGATAGTAAATTTTTTTAATCGATTTTCGTACATAAAATATTTATTTGTAAAACGATTTATAAAAGTGACATTAGGGTGAGACAATAGTTATTTGTAAAACAAGTGTCACGATGACTCGTTTTATAGTACGAGTACTACAGAAAGTCATTGTGGTACAAGTTTTACACAATATTTTTTATAATTCGCATTCATTTAATTTTTTAAATAAAATAGAATTACATATAATCCCTGTTTTTAAACTAGGAGGAGCGGTTTAAATTTATGTTGGCAATTCTGTAGATTTCTGATTGGTCAGATCACAGATGGTTTTATTCAGCACTTCTGACTTTTGACATATTATAACCGAATAACTGTGTAAACTGTAAACAACCTTTCATTTAAGCAAAAAGATGATGTTTGAAAAAGAGCTTCTTCGTATATGCTCTTGCGAGATATTTACATTATATCATGAACAGAATTATTTCTGTAATACATCTTCACATAGATATCTGGTAATTTATCCCAAAAATCGAACATTATGTTTACCTATATATTGATCCTATACAATATAAAAATAAGCAATTGACAAATCATTGATAAATAAACGTTAGCGTACTTTATTCATTATTATTTTTAATATATAAATCATTCTAATTTACCTTTAAGAACATTTAATATAATAATTTGGTAGCTAGAACAACGCTAGACCATTTTATTTATGTGTGTCAAGGTTAGAGTCAAATGTCAAATGAAAATATAACTAAATACAATAACCAACTGTACACTAAAAATTACTAAAGCAGTGTTCAAAGAGCTTCATTGTGACACTGTAAACAATGTTATAATGAAGTCTCTTTTATACGTGAATTATAAAATAGTTATTTTTAAAAAAAACTGTCACAATGACTCGTTTTGTAGTACGAGTGAAGTTTGCACAACGAACCGCGAAGCGGTGAATTGTGCATATCACGAGTACTACAGAAAGTCATTGTGACACAAGTTTTACACAATATTTTTTATAATTCGCATTCATTTAATTATTTAAATAAAATAGAATTTCATATAATCCCTGTTTTTTAACTAGGGGGAGTGGTTTGAATTTAAGTTGACAATTCTGTAGATTCCTAATTGGTCCGATCACAGATGGTTTTATTCAGCACTTATGACTTTTGACATATTATAACCGAATAATTGTGTAAATTGTAAACAAACTTTCATTTAAGCAAAAAGAGAATGATTATTTGTTTAAAAAAGAGCTTCTTCGTATGTGCTCTTGCGATCTATTTATATTATATCATGAACAGAATTATTTCTGTTATACATCTTCACATAGATATCTGGTAATTTATGCCAAAAATCGAACGTTTTGTATACCTATATATTGATCCTGTACAATATAAAAATAAACAATTGACAAATTATTGGTAAATAAACGTTAGCGTACTTTATGCATTAATATTTTTAATATATAAATCATTCTAATTTACCTTTAATATAATAATTTGCTAGTTAGAACAACGCTAGACCATTTTATTTATAATTTGTGTCAAGGTTAAACTCAAATGTCAAATAAAAATATAACTAAATACAATAACCAACTGTACACTAAAAATTACTAAAAAACAGTGTTCAAAGAGCTTCATTGTGACACTGTAAACAATGTTATAATGAAGTCTCTTTTATACGCGAATTATAAAAAGTATTTTATGCACTCATGGTCAATTTTATGCACCGTTATGTCATCATGACAAACAAATCGACGCCATTTTTAGTCCATTCACAGCAACCTAAATGAGACATTTTTTGGTTTTTGCATGCCTGCGGCTCATGCGTCAATTTTTCCATTCGTGAAAAGAAGCACCACTCTATGCACATGTTGCATAAATAACTATTCTGTTTCTGTCTACAGGAGTATATAAAAGGGCACATGTTTATTTTGTGTAAGATACCTATTTAAATGTAATAGGTTTTTCAGCTTATAATTATTATACTCATTTCATACCTATCTTTATTACGTTTCGGTTTTATTATTTGTTTTGAACCATCTTCCGATTAAAGTTACAACTGCGGATTGGTCATATTAAGATCTGTCTGAACTAAAATCTAAAGTTCGTTTAAAACAACTAATGAACTGAAACGCAATTTAGTATTTTTGAATTTAATATTGCTTTTAAATGGCCGAAAATCACGACAAAATTTTTTATTTCAAAAACGGTATCTGAAAACAAGTTTAACTAATTCCTAATTTTATTTGTATAAAAATACACATGAGTAAAACTTTTAATACATTTATATCTACTTATTTTATTGTCAGGTCATTGAACGAGTTTCTGCTGCTACGAAAGTTAGCCAAAGAACGCTTTCCCGTATTAAAAAAGAAGCTCTGGCAGGAAGTAATGCTGACACTGATGTACCTACTAAAAAACAAAAAACGTCCAGTATCCGTGTATCCGTATGGATCAATTCGACAAAGCTGTGCGTTAATAAATGTACACCAAACCTTTGCAGATAGTTATGGTTTCGCAGGAAGTCGCGAATCTCTGCGGAAACAAATCTATTATTTGGGTTGTCGTTGGACCAACATGAAAAACAACAGAAGTTTGTTAATGGAACGTCATGAAATCAGACATTTACGCCTACTATATTTAAGAAACATAAAAAAGTGCAGAGAACAGAACAAACCTATCATTTATATAGATGAAACATACATTCATCCATATCTCACGCACCTTAAAGGATGGAGCGACAAGAGTAACGAAGGATTAAGAAAATTCCGTTTCAAAAGGTAATAGGCTCATCATTGTGCATGCAGGCAGTGAAAATGGTTTTGTACCTAATGCTGGTATTCACACTTATTCAGGTGTCCACATGAATATTGAATATTTTTCAATATTGAATATAGTAAGTTTTCAATATCAGGAAAGTTTTGTATTCACGTGTCACTCTTGAAAATCAAATTCTTGAATATTGGAACACTGTTATCGAAATAAGTTTTCAGACATGGCAACGATGGAAATTCGGTCAAATGATACATTTTTTGACAGATTGATTAGTTTGTCGTTGAAATTTGAATGTTGATGTTGGAATATATATTCATTTTATTTATTATTTATATTTATTATTTGACAATGGAGAGAAAAAGAACATCCAAAAAACAATTCAATATTTATTTGGATTACATGAAATCTCATAGAATTTTACTAACCGGTAAACTAAGTCCTTCGAATAATCCGGAGGACTTAGAAACACTTTGGAAAACTTTAACAGAAGAATTAAATTCCTGTGGTGATGGTCCCGTCAGAGAAATGAATGCATGGAAAAAGGTGAATAAACTGTTAAATTATGGTTCACTTGTCTATGTAAAGTAAAAGATATTTGCTTATATTTTAAGGTTTTCACGGAATGGAAGGGTGTTTGCCGAAAGAAAGCAAGAGAAAACAAGTTGCTTTCCGAGCTTGAGGCACAAATAATTGAATTGACCGGACAAGGAGCAGTGACAGGTCTTGATTTAGGTGAACTAGGTTTCGACCAAAGTGCCTGTACAATCAGCTTCAACCAAGCAGCCAGGAACTTCCCATGCCCATGTAAGTACTGTGTATACCTATGTACTTTGAAAGCCATTTCTTCACCTATAATTCACTCTCAGGCAGACTTTAATTAAATTAATTTTAGTCCTTCGAAGAAAAAGAGCAATTAGATGTGGAAACAGAAACTACCGAAACCCAGCAAACCCCTATTCAAGATTCAAAACATAAAAGGGCCAGTAAGTTAAATTTTACGACTATAAAGATAATAAATGAAATTGAAATAAATTCTGAAAAACAAAGTTAAATCAATTTTTCCTCATCAAACTGAATAAATGCTTTTTCATTATAGAACTCAAAAGAACAAAAAACAGCGATATATTATGTCAAACATATGAGAGTGCAGTCAATGAATTGGGTGAAAAAATTAATGGCATAAGCCTTGCAATTCTGGAAGTGGCAAAGGCCATAAGTAGTATTGAAAACACGGTGAATGTGGAACAAAATGAAAATAGTTAAAGAAACATAATTTTTTGAAGTGGTTTTCTTTTGATATTTTGTAATGAGAATTTTGTTGTTTTTTTAAGGAGGGAGGGACTTGTACTTTTGCTTTTAAAGATAATTTTTTGTTTTTGATTTCTTGTAATGAGAAATCTGTTCTTTTTTTAGAAGAGACTTTTACTTTTTTGTTTTATACAACTTTCGATTTAAAGATCATTTTTGGTTCCTTGTAATGAGAATGTTATTTTTTTAAGAAGGAATAGACTTTTACTTTTGTTGTGTTATGACAATTTCGTTTCTAAATATTTTTTATTTTGTTCAATTTCATATTTTTAAATGAATGTTATAACTATATACTTTTAGTATTATTCTTGTATTTTCTTTTTGTGACAAAAAGCAACCCTTTTAGGGTCCAAAAAAATGATTTACAAGCAATATTTATTGTACATCCAATATATGGAAAATGGGAACAAAAACTTTCCTGATTTATGTAAAGAACTGAACAAGGTGCCTGGTGGAGCATGTAAAAATGTCCAAGAATGGCAAGAGGCATTTTGGAGATGGAAAAATTCTGTCAAAAGAAAAGCCAGGGAAATTTACATTGATCAGCACCTCACAGGTGGTGGCTTGCCAATACTAAAAATTTTAACTGAACTAGAAGAAAAACTGTTAGCTATTCTAAGCATAGTGTGTATTGAGGGAATGTCAGTTACTGAGCTAGGGTTTTTAAAACAACAGGTTTGTTGACTTGAAGCACATTTTATAAAGTACTACCACACCATATAATCTGTTATTTCGACATAAATCAATATTTAAAACCTTGATTCTACATTCGTACTAGCAGAAAATATATGTCTCTTGTATTTTTATGGGAATGCTCATTCTTAAGCACACTTGTAAGACTTAATTAAAGTAGAGCTCAATTTTATTCTTAATAAGACCATATGGCAAATACATTATATGTAAATAATTTTAGGAATCTAGACCAGTAAAGCAGTTCAAGCCACCTAGAAGGAAAAAAGTTGTAACATGTCGCTACACCAGGAACCAGAGAACTACAAAAAATATAAGAGGGTTTTACATTTGTTGAAAGCTAGTAGCAAAAGGTTGGAGGATACCATGGATCAATTAACTTTAGCAATTGAAAAAGTTGTAGATGCTATGGAAAGATATTTTTCCTTATTGAGTTGAAAGAGATGTATGTTAAATGAAAAATTATTAGTATATGATTAAAATCTATTTAAAAAAGTTGAATATATTTTACAATGACAAAAATTAAAAATAATCATTAATAATCCTATTTCTGGTATGTACACCTTCATTAAAGTAATTCTGACCAATATTCAGATCATGAAAATTAATTGATTCATCTGGAATAGGCGCATCAGCCTCGGGTTCTCTTCTAAAATGTCCTGCCTTTCTAGCAATATATTGTGCAGAATGGCACAAGCATTTACAATTTTTGTTGCTTTCATTGGGGCATAATGTAGGGCCCTGTGCCCAAAGCAGCATCCAAATCTGGATTTCAAGATGCCAATAACTCGCTCAATTATGTTTCTTATTCTTCTGAAAAGAATGTTGAATCTTCTTTCCTGCTCATTCATATCTCCTATGACAGGAGTAATGAGCCAAGGTTCTAAGGGATATCCACTGTCTCCCAGTAGCCAAGAGGACCTGTCTCCATTTCTAAATGCTTGCATTAGATGAAGCCTGGGTAAACTTGTGCTCCATATTGCAGAATCATGTACACTCCCTGGATACCTGCAGAACAAATTATTTGAACGTTGAGGCTATAGAAGCCTTTACGATTATAGAAGAGAATAGCTGGAAAATTTTGATCATTGGTAGGTGGTGCTACTATTCTCACATGGGTTCCATCTACAACCCCAATTTAACCTTAAATGAAGGAAATAATTTGTTATTAAGTTAATTTGATTACCTACTTGAAAAGCATTTTAGAACACTAGAAATAAATATATAATAAAGAATAGCTGTTTAATTTGTTAGCAAAAACCAACCTGGAAACGCATCAAAGATGTTGAAAAACTTAATTTTTTCCTCATTTTTTTCTCCATCATTTTGAGGAAATTTAACTTTATATCCAAAGTGTTCATTTAGGATGTCAGTTACCATATCAATGCACCTGCTAACTGAAGATTGACTCATGGGACAGTTCATATCTTGTCCAGTGGATTTTTGATATGTTCCTTGGGCATAAAAGTGTAGGGCACATAAAATTATTTGTGATTTGGGAATTTTTAATTCATTTCTTTCAGGATCGGGTATAAATGGTCCTAATTCATCTATTAAGTATCTTGCCGTATCCTTGTTGAATCTATATACAGATTTAAAAACAATTTCAGGAAGATCAAGGGGACCTGAAGTATTTCTTAATTTTTTTTTTCATTGGTTGTTCTCAAGCCTGAAAATATATTATGAAAATACAGAAAAATTCTATTTGAACATTTATTTTTACCTTTCTTCTTCATTTTGCAATGCTGCAATTACAAGAGGAAAATTTAGGATATCACCCATTCTCACAAAAAAAACTAAACTAGTTGGGTAGGTAGTTGATTGAAATACTCGTGACATGAATGGATATAACCTCTAAAATATTCAAGATTCAAGTTCATAAACAGCTCCTTTATCAAATGCTAATGATATATGGAACTTGGAAAACTGTTGTTGAAAGTTTTGGGTCACGTGAATAACAAGAATTGAAAAATATTCAATAGTGAAAAACGTTTCAATTACCAACATTCAATATGGTTTGTCAAGGAGCACCAGAATATAAATCCGCCATACTTTTCAATATTCAATTCAATAAACAAGTTTCAAGGTGCACCTGAATAAGGCCGTTTATGTGGAACTCTCAGTCAAAAATAAAAAATTATCATAATGAAATGGCGTACGAAAATTATGAGAAGTGGGTACAAGAAAAACTCATTCCAAACCTACCAAAAAACGCTGTTACGGTAATTGTTAACGCCCCATATTACAATGTTCTAAATGAAAAATTACCAACAACAATGAAAAAACTGGTTTTCTGAAGGAAACATATATTACAGTGAACAAATGTTCCGGATCTTTATAACGTTGAAAAAATGTACAAACCGCAATATAAAACTTATGAAATTGATGAATTGTTTGTTTGACATGGATTGCAAGTTTTAAGGCTACCCTTTTATCACCCGGACTTAAATCTGATCGAAAGTGTTTGAGCGGCACTTAAAGAATATATGGCAAACGAAATGTTACCTTCGATTTTACAGAGGTTAAAGAATTCTGTAATGAATTGAAGTTAGATGTGACCATGTTAAAAAAATTGAAGATGAATTTATGAAAAATGAACCACGTTTAGATACTGGTGTAGATATTATTATTATTAATTTGGCCGAAGACGGAGATAGCGAGGATGATGAAGTTGATATAGAAAGTGATTTTGAAGAATCATTTGTAGATGCACATCATTATTTTATTGTTGATGATCCCTGTACATCTAAAACATATTTTTCATTATAGTGTTTGTTTGTAGGTGGTATGACTGAATACATTAAACGCAACAAATGTAAAAATGTAAATAGGTGTTATAAAATTGTAGATATAAAAGACGAATTCCACTAGAGTAATATAATATTTGTAAGAAGTTTTAAGGGATGTTCTAATTTCATAGTAAATATTTGCAAAAAACCCAAAAATTTACATAAGAAAGTAGAAATATCTACCACAAAAAAGCTTTAATATTTTATTTATATTATTGGTATACTTATTAGACCATCTCTAAAGGCGATTTCCCCAATTTGTTTTTCAAATTTTATTTATGAACTCGAATTTTTACATTATTATCTGCTACATATTATTAAGAATAACGAATTTAGGAAGCTTCACAGGTAGGTATGTCATTAACTATTACTACGAACAGATAGGAAAAATTGGTTGCCATTGTTAAATTTAGAAAGTCGCTTAACAATCCTTATCATATTGTATGCTTTATCTACAAAATCTACCTGACTTCAGATTTATATACAAATAAACCTCAATGACGAATATTATGAAGTGACCACTTGAAAGACATTAATTTGAAGTAAAAGTGAAGTTATTATTTACATCACATAAAATAATAAAGGATAATTATTGAATTCCCCCAATTTTCGTAGAAAAATCTAATGGTTTTTGTTTCCTTATTCATTCAATTAATAATAAAGAACACGTTAATGTGTAATTTTGTTCTGTAAACTCGATTTTAATAGCATTATACATGTGCTATAATTTATTATTTTTAAATCCAAATTCAAAATATTGTGTTACCCTCGTACGTATTAGCAGTCTCACTACCTTTAAAACTTTGTACGCGGAATGTACGTCGCCCGCTCTTCCCCGGTAACTGCGTTTACAACGTTGTCAAGTTGTATGGCTTTCTCGCGCATCGTCAACTGCCAAAATTAATTTGCCAATCTGTAAGAAATTACGTCCGAAAATCTGTCAATAACTCCCGGTTTAATTTTATAAAAGATACGGAATTATGTATAATAACCATTTTCATGTAACAAATAATTAAAAAAAAATATGCTTTTATCTACTAGTAGCATATTTATCGCAACTTTAACAAGATTCCCGGCTTCAGCAAGTGACCAAATACTGTTTTCGCAAAAATTTGCATTGACCGACAAACGATAATTTGTTCTCCAACACACAATGAAAACAAGCCAACTATATTTTTAGGTCATCCTATTGATAAAGAGACTTGTACGACGTGACATAGATTAGGTGATTTATTTGTTTTTCGATACCTACCTGAAAAGTTGATAATACTATTCAATAAATCACGTTTGCAAACAAGTAAATACATCTGACTGGATTTGTCAATTTCAACCACTTGGAGTATTTTGTTATGTTAATTCACTTGTGGATAATCGATCAAGGTATTATTCAAACACTTAGAACCACTCATCAACTAATAAGATTTATTAACACACATCTTGAGATATTTCAACAAATTTGATAACTGGCAATTGGTACATCATCGAAATTTATGTAATTTAGGTTGTTAGACCGTAATTTAATTTGAATCGACGAAGAATATTGTCGTCTACTCTATCGATATCCGTATAATGTGTGTTCTCTCATTCATAGCAAAAATCGTTCCCGCTTTGACTTTATGCCGTCGGCAGTACTTTTAAAAATGTAACTATACAGCTTTTCTTGCAAATAAATGTGATGATTGTAATATATACGTTTCTTTTGGGAAACATAAATTTCCAAAAATCGAGGTGGGAGGGGGGTAGAACCCACCCAGCACCCTAAAAATGAAGAAATTAATACATAATCACAGCAAACCTATACTTTATTGAAATGTACTTAAAGCTAGGAACTGTAGGCTACAATTTTATAAGAAAAACAAAGCTAAAATGCAGTTTTAGGGGTTCCAAATTTGAAAAAATTTCCGATACCCAGATCTCCCCGTAGTTTATCCTCCCCCCTCAGCTTCATCCTAGTTACCCCACTGATCGTGATAACCGATTAATTGGAACATCAGATAAATCTGGTTCCGGGAAGGTGAAGGGGCTCCATGGTCAGAAAATGTCCTGGAGTTAAGGGTGCAGGATCGTTAGGATCTTCGCTAATAGCCGTTAAGGGCCGTGAATTTGAGTGCCATAATTTGTGTTAAAAGTGTAGAAAGTTCTACGGAAAAAAATAAGTTGGTCCCCTAAGACTCGATACAAGTATTTTATAATGTCATTCCACTTATTTCTTTTGCTACTTTTAATTAGTTCGCATAGTGTTTTCCGCTAATACGTCACCTCAAGTTCGAGTACTTCCGCATCTAGTTTTCTCTTTTTGGTAAGCCTTTTTTAGCGTCCTGCTTTTTTCGATATCCTCGTTCCACTAGTATGGGTATTTGTATATACCTCCTCCATTGTTTTTGTTGTCTCCTTGACTATTTTTTTCAGGCATCTGGTGAGATCGTTTAGATCCTTAGCATCTTCTTGCTTAATATCCTTCAAACACATTTTGACCTTCTCCATGTTTATGCTTCTGATTTGCCGCCGGTCATTTCGTCCACCCTCGGATTTAATTTCAAAATAGATATATTTATGATGGGTAAAGATCTCGGCTTCCTTCAGTATCTGCCAGTTCTCTATTTTGCGAGTCATTTTTGAGTTAGTACATGTGACGTCGATGTATGAGACGCTTTTATTTCTTACGAATGTTGGTTCTACGTTATTGATTATGGTATAGTCGGGTGACTCGATCCATTCCATCCTACTCTCCTCTGTGGTCGAACCTAGGTGCACTCCACTGAGGTGCTTTAGAGTTGATGTCCCCCATCACTAGGATCTTGTTTCTCTCTGCCTTGCAGGCATCCATGATGTTGTTCACTGACTGCCTAAATACTTGCAGCTGGATGTTTGGTGAGATATAGCAGCAAATCAGTGACGTATCCTTAAAACGTAATACCAGGAATCCTTTGCCAATTTTTGTGCTTGTAATGCCACATTTTTTATTCCTGATCCAAACAGCGACATCGATATTGCTGTCATGGACCCAGCTACTTCCCAAGGCTATTTTTTAAATTGTCTCAGATATGATTACCAAGTCTACACTCATATCCAAAGCAATCTTGCTCGAGATATCGTGTGCCGCTTTGGCCCTTGCTAAATTTAACTGAAGCACCCTCATGTGTTACAATGGTTATGTGAGTAGCTGTTTGAAACTAGTCCGCAATTAGACTCCTAGCCTCATCTAGCTATCTCCTGATGATTTATGTTTTTGCCAGATGTTGTGTATGGTACATGTCGCTGGTCTGACGAGGTTTCAGTTTCCTTGGTGTCCTTCAGTTCACTCGGATATTTGTGCTGGGAGTACTTTATTATTTATTTTGTCCTGACGTTTCGTCTTATTCAGTACTCTTCCGAAGTCTGGACATTTAATTGTGCTTGCCATATGTCCTATTATTTTACATACTAGCCATGCTTCCCCATTTGTGCAGAATTTGGCAACATGCCCTTCCTCGCCGCAATTAGAGCATCTGTCGAGTCTCTCTGGTGCTTGGCATAACCTTGTTTCATGAGCATACGACCGACAGCGTAGGCATATTCTCAGTCTTATCCTCTTTTCCACCTGGCAGCGTACCAGCCCTATTCTTAGGCCAATAATTTCTCGGTATTCGACTTCGTGGTAATATATGTGACTGTGCTTATTTGGTCTCTCTGGGGCCTTATTTCTCCAAGTTTATCTTTATTGTCCACCCATTTACCTATAATACTTCCGACTGCATCCTTAATCTCCTGGGCCGACAATCCAGATTCCATTCCCCTTATGTTCAATATTTCTCTCTTACCTTCATTACCTACTGCTGATATTTTTAATCGTGTATCGTTGTTTTTGAGGATTTCTTTTAGATTCGTGAACGCTTCTTCATCCTTGTCCATTGTTATAACAGTCTGCCATCTCTAGTTCATCGAATTGTTCTTACTCTTTCTTTATCATCCGTTTGGTTTATTACGGTCTTAACTTGGCCCAGAATTTCACTATATGTTTTACCTTTGCCGGCCATGATAACGAGGTGAGGGAACCTAACTGTTCTATCCAAGTTCGAAGGACCAAAGAATTTCCAGGAAACGTATATAGTGGACTGTATTTAGAAAAAGGGAACTGCATGAAATAAAAGTACGCGCCTATCTCCTGGTCCTTGGTTATAAAGCGCGAAAACCCCCGTAAATGTTTGTGATTAAAAACAATAGGTCGTAGACGAAAAATATTGTCGTCTACTCTGTCGATATCGGTATAATGTGTGTTCTCTCGTTTATAGTGGAAATAGTTCCCTATTTGTTTTTATGTCGTCGGCAGTACTTTTAAAAATTTAACTATACAACTTGCCCTTACAAATAAATGTAATATATACGTTTCTTTTGGGAAACAGAAATTTGAATATTGCATGGACAACAACAAGATATTTCAATGCAATGCAATAACATTAAAAATGATTATTGAGTATAGAACAGTGCTTAGTGCTTAGATACATTTTATTGCGTTTTTACGATTCGTATCAAACAGTTTTTATGTTTCCGTCAAAAACTTTTTTATGTTGTTGTTTGTTATGAACACCAACTACGTCACACATGTCATCGCGCTTATAAATTGCTTTTCAATTTTACACTGTTCAGGATAATATTCTAAAATTTCATCTAAATATTTACTGTAAGATTCAAAATTTTGAGAATCAAATAATTTGGTTGCACTTAAGTGATCTCTAAAATTAAATCTGTGGCTGATTTGGCTTAAAATAGTGTAACACATTCATTTTGCAATAAAAGCTTTGCTATCTCCAGCTGTCGTTTTTCGTCTTCTCCTTGTAGGTTCTTGATCGACAGAATCAGAATTTATAACTCGAATAATTGACTGTTGGAATTGTTCAATTGCCTTTTAAATTGAGCGTTCTCAATCCCGCGCTTTGAGTCCGATTAAATGCTATTTGAATATGTGGCATGATGAAATGAAATATTTTCAACTAGTTGATGAATTCCGGGCAATTCAAATGTTTCAATTAACCCCTTTCACTAATGGTAACTGAATTCATCTCACCTTCGTTAATAATTTTGTCTAAAAATTCTTTGAATTAATTCTGGTGTTCAAATAATGTGATCACATTTACCATTTCGACTCTCACTCTGTGAAACCTATTCATATTACATTATTAAATGAATCTAACTTTTTCTAAACATAGAAAACCAGGAAAACTATATCTGCTGATCTCTACAATTATTACTTAAAACCCGCCATTTATCGCTACCCATATTCAAACGCGGTTTATCGAGCTTGAGCATTCTGCTCACATTTCGAATATTTGGGTATTTAATAAAAAATATTCCAGAAAAAAAAATATATTTCAGAACTTTAAATGTAACATACATTAGACAAATAACAATAAATTATGTTGTTGTATTGCTTGAAGGCTCTGTAGACATCTTTGACACATGACTCTGGAATGTTCATTACGTAAATAAATAGAGCACTTGCAACATGTTTTTTTGGTTTTCATATTCTTGCGTCGTGGACACAAAGAGCACATACCAGTAGCACTAACACTTGGTTCCGGAATTTCCCCTTCAACACCTACGAGCTGCTTTACTGAATTCCGCAGTTTTAGAGGCAGATTTGGAACAAAAGTCTAATTTGCGCCTGTGGCTTCATTAGTTCCAGAGTTAATTCTCTTTGAAATAAACGGTGGTCTAATTTGTTTTCTGTGTGTTCCGAGTAGGTAATCTGGCTATTGATTTCTCCAATATTCAATAAGAAATAAAATAGTGTCAATGGCCACCTGCACGAGTTTCTAGAAACAGTATACTGGGATATCAGTTCATCTGCAACATCAACGCCACCTTTCGTTGAATTATAAAATGTTACTATCTCTGGTTTACATTTATCAAGAGTGCTTTCATCAGTTTGGTTGATTAAAGTAACATATTTTTATTTTTTTTAGGCACATATGATACCAAAACTCCTTTTCTAAGAAATGCAAACATATTACTACATGGCCGACGCTCCTTTGCTTGAACAAAAATTGGAGGAATTTCTTTTTGTTTTTCCTGGTGGTTCCGACTAGAGTTGTTCTTTTTTCTAGCAACTCTAGTACTAGTGGAATACATGTGAAATAATTATCAGTGGTAATATTTCGACTTGTGTTCAAAATGTGATCGGCTAATCTTGTAATCACGCTGTCTGCTTTATTGTCGAAACTGTTAGGTCCCCCAGGCTGTTTTCCAGGGTAGATTTCTAAATTCCAGATATAAAACATTTTTGAGTCCACTAAGGCGTAAACCTTTATTCCATATTTTGATGGTTTGTTGGATATATACTGAGGAAATTTACATCGACCACGAAATGCTGGCAGCATTTCGTCAATTGTCGTGTATTTGCCTACCACATAGTTGTTTAAGCATTTCGTAGTAAATTCGTCAAAAACTTCCCTTATAGGTGCCAGGTTATCTGATATTTTCCTTTGATTTCTATCATTCAAGTCATCAAATCTAAGAGCCTCCAAAAGCGTATAAAATCTTCGAGTTCACATCACAGCGCGAAAACATACAGGAGAAGTCACATCATTCGCCCATAATTCATGAATATTGAGATGAGCGGATTTTTTTACACCTGCCATCTAAAGAAGACCTATGAGAGCCGTTATTTCGTGAGGTGTGGTATCGGGGCAATCCCTCTCGCGTGCATAATTTTGACGCATTTTTTGAAGATACATATTAGTACAATTTGTTATATGCAATATCATATCATCAGAGAAATATAATTTCCATGAATCTACAACTGTCTTTGCATCTCTTGCTATTGGTTTCACGCCTGGAAGTTTGGTAACTATATTTTCCTTAGCTCGTCCAATATTAGTACGAGGTGGAAGCTTTGCCCAAATGGTAGATTTATCTCTTCCAACATATAAAAGATCCCTCTGCTGTATGTACTCGTCTTCGTCTGAGGAATCAACTGGGGATTGTTCAGAATCAGTTAGGTGATTGTTGTGGGCCTAGGAGGCATCTGATCCATATTAATCCAATCGCTGTTCTTCGTTAGAATCGTCATTATGCGCCAAGAGCCATGGAATATTGGTCGCTAGTAAGAGAAACATAATAAGCACAAAATTATATTACTAATCAATAACTTACCATTCAATTCTTCTTCTTGGGACTCCAAAGCCATTTGCACTAATCTTTTCCCTCAACTCATTGTATATTCAATAGCAGTAAAATCACAATATTAAATTGAAACAATATTTAAAATTATATACACTAATTCGCTGAATGAGCCAAACGCTCACGGCATAAAAGTTTATTATACGTAGTTTGTCGCTCGATGAGAAGAATGCTCACTTAGGGTACGCTGCTGCTTCAAATAACCTGCCTCAAAATGATGAGTGGGCGTACTGCTCGAAACTTCACCATATTCATCGCTCTAACTCAGCTAGACGAATGGTCAACTTCAATCAAGTCGGCGTTACCAGACTGCAGACATTTTACCAATAAAGTTAGCAAAATGCTCATATAGCGACAAATGGCGGGTTAAGAAGACAGTTTAAAAGTGGAATGAATACTCCTTAGATGTATCTGTTCATTGACGACTTTATATAGTGGGTCTTTCAATTGTCTTCTAATTTCTAATTCTTCAAGGAAATCCAGTTCTTGTTTCCTATCACAAATATGTAGTACTTCTAGTTCTGTATTAGGTATCAATGAATGTTTGGTGTCAAATACACTCACCGGTGAAAAAATTCGGCCACCAAAAATTTTGCTGATGTTCGTTGTCCAAGAACTTTCGTAAGAGAAGAGAGGAGACACTTGTAACTTGCAAAAGAGGACAATAGAGAGTGCTAAATCAAAGGTAAAATTCTTTACGTTGATAACACTCCTTACAGAATTGAAGACTTGATTGAGACTGATGCGAAAATTATAATGTGCTAGTACACCACCGTCACGAGATCCAGTCAAAAAACCAGTAGAGCTAACACAGGTAGCATCTATAACAAAGCCGAACGAAAATAAACTGTTACAACGGAAAACTGATAAACCCAGTGTTGTCACACATCTGCGGGGAAGAAAGGCAGAACAGACTCTAGCTCAAGATAAATTATATGGTGTTTAAATTTTTTAGTGTTTAATTGTATTTAGTAATTTTTACATTTTAATTTAAAATTCAATTGCATAAGACCTCGCGCTCATTTTATCATTCACATGATTTATTTGTTTTTGATTCTGTTTGGATTTGTTTCGATTGGTTTTTCTTCTTTTTCTTCTTTTAATCACTTTAACTGTAGTATATTGTACAACTCTACCCTTCTTTGATACCGAGTTGATTCTCAAAAAACAAAAAAAACCGCTGTCACCAGTGTAATAATCTTAGCCAACAAAACTTATTAATCAGTGTAATAATCTATCCTCCTGAAAAAAAATCCGCTGCTCTAGATGTACTAAAAATATGGGTCAGAAAAAAAAGAGAAATATTTCCTACCCATCTTTTGGCCGCTCTCTATTGATCCCGACCCTAGATTTGTTGCCAATTTCTGCCTCCAAAGAGCGGCTGAGCGTGCAAGGCAATCCAGTCCGATTTCTTTTAGCTAGGTTCGCCTGGTCTTCAAACGGATGTATCCTCCTTTGCCAGGACAGGGCTGTCTTCCTCGTTTCTGTCGCACGTCGACGTTAATACACTTCCAAAGGGGAAATGTTGGGGTAGGGGAGTTGGGTGAAATAATATAGAGCCAACAAGTTATACAAAATACATATATAATAAAAAATAACGTTTCTAAATCCTTAGATACAGCTATGCATACTTAACCCTAACAATAATCCCGAAGGACTCAGTTCCCAAAATTCCCCGTTATAATTTCTACCTATACATGAAATTTGTCTAAAAATTTATTATTTATTTATTGCTTATTCCTACCCCTGTATAAAACGATAATTATGAACGGAGTTCCCGTTTTTCCGGGGGTGGCAGTGAGCCTATCCCTGTTATCAGCTCGGACCTTTACAACAACTGCGGGAGAAGAGTGTAGCTTATTATTATTCGTTTCTCAATATTTCTATTCCCCTGTGACGAGAAAACAAATAAATCGTATGTGTAAATTTGCTTTTAACCACAATAAACGTTTCACGTTATGTCGATTCAGGTCGCCATTGACCTTCAAAACGAAAGTGAAATTCTTGTTCTATACAGAAATTCTGATGAGCTAATGAAATAGTTTAAATTATTTATCGACACTGGCGGTCCAAGTTGCGAAATTCCCCAGTAGTTTAATTACATATGTTAATTTATGCTTTTACCCTGGCAAAATATAATCTAGTTATAATTTATAATTACGGCTGAACGAAAGACTGATAACAAAGGTTCTCTACAATCAATTTACTTTTCAGCACGAGTTCGCTGACACCCACGCAAATATGGCAAGCATCCGCTCCGGCCTTTTTGTTTTTTTTCTACTGCCTACAAAATTAACCTTGCCTAACTTTCTATCTATTTCCTACTTTCGAGGTGAAAGAGAAAATACGTAACTCAACATATGATAATCTCCTACTTAACAAAAATGAAACCCAACTCGTGTCAGGTTGGCGAAACTCTGGAAATCGAAATTATTTCAGTACACACGGTAAATTAACTGTTCGTTAGGACGAAAAACTCAATCTGAGAGTGAACAGATGTGTCCAGTCTCTTTGAAATCAACAATAAAACAAATCAAATAAATAATATCTGCTATCGCTACACCTGGTATATAGAAATTTTCTTATGCTCCCAAGTTCAGACTCCAGCTCGACCAATAACGAATAAATATATATATCACTAAGAAAAGAAAGTTATCCCAATCGAAATCTAATTCAAAAACTTACTGTTTGACAATCTTCCTCCGTCACGTCGGGAAATTTCTTGATTTTCTCTATCTGTTTGGTCGCTACGTATCGTACCCGATAAACGAAATCGTTTTAGGTTGAAAGGCAATTAGCGTAGAGGGTAAATCTACCGTTTGTGTATCGAAGTAGGAGACAGTATCACCTCCTAACACAACGGTGAGAATTTCTACCTCTCGTACAGCTAACACTAAAACACTAGTTACCGTAGCAAGGGAAAACCTTTCCCTTCGCGCGTTCGGCCCCCGGTACCCACTGCCGCTCTTGATCTGTCTACACTGTTTTTTTTGTTTTCCCCCGACATTGATTTTGGGGTTTTTGTCGACTTGCAAAAAACAACTTTTGTTTTTTTGAATCGTGCTAGTTTATGTTATTGAAATCCTTGTTTTTAAAACAATCATTTTGCTTTGACCCAGTATTTCTCTCTTCTGTTTTGGCTTCGTATTTGTTTTATTAAACATAATGTGGGTCGTGTTTCCATTTAATATTATGATTCAAAATAAAATATGTATTACCGTGTGTTCTGAAACTTTCTACAATAAAATTATTCTTCTGAATATCCGTATTTATTACAATATTTATAATGTGCCATTACTGTTATATGGGTCCTTATATCAGAAAAAATACGTATGAACCAATAAGAGCACACAATATTGACATAATTAATCAATATAATTTGAGTTATGAGAAAGAGAGGATAGAGCTTCACACGAGACGATAGTAACAAAAATCTCGTCTCGGTCTCGTCAATTCCCAAAAAATCGAATCTCATTCAAATCTCGTCTCGTTACCAGTTGTCTCGTCTCGTCTCGCTTAATTGTGAATAATGATCTATTTCTATATAATTATCGATCTTTCAAAAAAATCAATCAAATTTAAAATATAAAAATCTGCGAGGATGAATATTCATGATAAGAGATGGGTTACTATAAGAAGCTTTGACAAGTTGAGGTAAAAATGTGAAAAAATGATACTCGGTTATTGATTTCTTTTTAAATTTACAAAAAAATATTTCATAGTTGGTCACCAGATTTTATATTTTGTAAAATATATTGTTTTCTATGTAGACCTTTTCTGATTTTTCGAATAAAAACTTCATGAAAAAAAATTTAACGAGACCAAAAACGAGACTCTCGGGTTGCCCTGTATGTGGTCTCGGTATCGCCCATAATATTTTCCAAAACGTCTCGTCTCGTTTCGGAAAAGCGAGACGAGAACGAGAGGAGACGAGAAAAACCTCGCTCTCGTAGGAAACCCTAGAGAGGACGATGTTCAGTATATTTCATCAGAACATTCGTAGCATTAACAAAAATTTTGATCAGCTTAACGTATACTTAGATCAATTGGAAAATAAGTTTAGTGTCATAGTATTTACGGAACCATTTCAAATAGCCGACTTCAACTTATTTAAAATTGATGGTTATGAAATGTATTACAATGACGGACATTTTAATAGAAATTATGGAGTGGTAGTTTTTATCAGGTCCAACTTGCCATTTACTTCCAAAGTAAATAATATTGGAGAACTCAGAGTAATTGAAAGTGAAGCTAGAATTAATGACAGAAATATTTATTACTTCGATTTATCGTGCAACCGCTTCTAACACAAACATCTTCATTAATGATCTTCAACAGTATATATCTACTCGTACTGGTAGTAACTATAACTATCACATACTTGTGGTAGATATAAATATTGATTTGCTGGAGAAAGATGATAATGCCAATGACTACATGAATCTTCTAAGTGAATACAATTATAACAGCACTATAAATAATGTAACACAACCCAATCCAAATGGAGGAGGGACCTGCTTGGATCATATTTTCAATAAATGCAAAGGGATATGTGAGCACAGCACTAAATCTTTTATATATCGTTTCAATATTACTAAACACTAGAACAGATTTTAACCTGCTTCAAACAGTATTTAAAATTTTTTTCTGGAAATAGTATTATGAATTGACTGATGTAGAGTTAATGACATAGCTACATAACTGATGTAATAGTGGAAAAGGTCGAACATAGTATATAGATAATAAAAATTCCTAAATAAAAAAATAAAAGAAAGAAATGGATTACAAATGGAGTAATAACTTTTATAAATCATAGAGATTTTGTGTATAGGCAATGCAGAAGATATCCAAATGAAAACAATTTAAAAGTTCAGTATCAAAATTATTTGGATACATTATTGAAAAGATTAAAACAAGATAATTATAAAAATAAACTGCAAAAGGCAAATACAGGTAAAGAAATGTGGAACATAATAAATTCTTTAACAAATAAAAAAAAGCTCAACTCATAAACAAATAATTACTAGCGAAAATAAAATAGTCGAAAATGAGCCCGATATTGCCAACGCATTCAGGGCCGAGCCTGGGTATCCGCCGCCCGGGTGCAAGAACAAAATATGCCGCCCTATTAGCGTACCTAGTCGAAATTTGATTAGTGAGGCGAGATATGAGGTAAATTTCTAGTCTAGTCGGATAGAAAAGTACCTACCTACGCCGGGAAAATATTCATTAGTAAAAATCGTCTCTATCTAGCAAATGTGTGATCTTATTGGAGATAGGACTAATTGGATAATTCAATGCCGATTTTGAGGTGTATGTATGACGCATCTACTGTTTATTTTTTAGATTGGGAAAATTAATAAAAACATATTTTTCAACATCATTTATTGACAAATATATAAAAACGTAATGAAAATGAAATTTAAATTCTTAAGGTAGTAAAAGAAAAGAAAAAATCAAAACAAAACGAAAAAATAACAAAAATATATTCCTAGATGGGTTTAAATGTTAAAATATACTTTTCTTACCTTCTTTAAAGCAAATTCTTTAATTAAACCTGTAACATCTATACTGGAACAAATATCTTCCTCGATACTAATTACTGCTAAATTTGTAAGCCTCGATTGGCTCATATTTGATCTTAAGTAGGTTTTAATAAGTTTTAGGTTCGAAAATGATTGCTCCTCATGTGCCACAGTGACCGGCATGGTTAAAAATATTCGCAAGGTTACAAATAAATTAGGGAATATTCCTTTTAAATCGTTAATGACGAGATATGTTGATACTTCTTTGGCCGACATATTATTTTTATCAATAATATGAATTGACAGTGTATCAATTTCATTGCAAAGATCAATAATTGCAATTAAATCGATATTTTCTGTTTATGAATCAGTAAATTTAATTTGTAAACTCTTACAATATCCCATTATTTCATTTTTAGTTATTATTTATTTAAATTATTTAAAAAGCCAAAAGAGTCATTATGTTTTTCGAAATCTTTAAATCTTTCATCTAATTTTTAAATTGCAATATGGAGATTAAAAAAATAAAAATCTACTTTGAAAATTAGCTCTGGAGATTAAGTGGGTTCATCTTCATGTTCATATTCAAAAAAATCTTTTTTTTTCTTGGTCTAACTAACTGAACAGCTCGGAAACAAATTTCGGAGTCTATTTCTTCGGCAATTTTTTTGGCCTCATTAAGCATGTCTATAAAACCATTTTCAGATCTAATTTCGGTTAAAAATATTTTAATTTCTTTGAACATTCGCAGAGCTTCTGACAAAATAACGCTAGACTCTTGCATTATCTTACTTACTATGTCTATTTTTGCCAAAATATTGTACCAGACAACTAAGGAACATATAAATTTAGAAGATTTTATTTTATTAATTAGGGACTTTGCAAAATTTTGTGTGTCATTATCTCTAGAATCATCACTATAGAGGGCAAACAAAGCATCATACACTTTTTCTAATTCAAATCTATGGGTTTTGATAGCATCAATTCGACTCTCCCATCGAGTATCAGATAGTTTGCTTTTTGGTTCTCAACTAATCAACTTAAATTAAAAAAGTTAAAAAAAGGCTACGCAAGCGCAAACTTAGATACACACGAAAACACGGCATTAGAAAAATCAAAAAATCCCACATTCTCAAAGTCGGTAAAGAGTCTAAGAGTCAAAAGCCAAAAGAAAAACCGCGAGCCGCGATCCCTTTATTCAAGTAATCTATAAATATATTCTGTCGTTTTTGTGGCAAGCGGCTTATTCTTTATTATTGCCTATATATTATCCTTTTTTTACGCCGCCCGATTCGCCCGAACGCTCAACGCACTATTTTGGTATTGTTGTAATAATAAGAAAACAATATTTCGGAGAAATGCCGCTATCAAAGAAAGGCACTTTGCGCTTTTGCGACTAAATATTTTTGCGTGTTGGGGTTCTGTTATTTTTTTTAGAGACATTTTGCCTTTTGCCGCCCCGTGTTATGCCGCCCGCCCTTGCACCCCCGGCACGGCGCGGCCCTGAACGCATTTAACAAATACTTCACCAATGTTGGTAGAGTTATAGAGTATAGCAATTTAACACCATCTTCTGAAATCGTTGATGAAGGGCCATGTATTCCTCATTCATCCTCATTATATCCCACGAATCAAAACGAGGCTATGTATATAATACAAACATTAAAAAAAAGCATTATGGATAGATGGTATATCAGCAGAAGTCTTAGAGTCTGTTTCTATAGAAATATCAGCTCCAATTAGTTACGTAATGAATAATATTTTGGAGCAAGGAATTTGTTCAATGGTTTCTAAAATTGCTGTCGTAAATCCTGTTTATAAGAACGGAGATCATAAGATCTCTTCCAATTACAGACCTATCTCTATAATCACAAATCTGGCCAAAAAATTATTAAGTCACCGCATGAGAAATTATACTAAAAAATTTAAACGACAATCAATTTGGTTTCATAAAAGGAAAATGTACAAAAGACGCTATCTCCCTTCCTCTTTCCCTCGTATGGAATAATTATGGGATAGTTCGAACTCATATTGCGTTGGTTCATCGGCTTCAATTGGGAGAGACAATTACTAATTACTACTAGATACTGGAATTTATTTGTAGACTGGAACTCATACACCAATATCATGGCAGCTGAGTACCTTACTTAAGACTACCTGTGATTTCACTACTTCATATTATTTTGAATTTAGTTCCGGAGACATTTTGTACCGGAGAACTAGGTTGGCTGGAACCCCACTTCAGTTCCTATAGAGATTGCGCCCGATTTAGAGAATTAGATAATAAATCCCGGATTCGACTATTCAGTTTGGCTGAAACCCAAACTAAACATTTACATTTTGTAATTTTAGTAAAACGAAATAGATCATTTTCTTTATGTTACCCTATTGGGTGGTATTAGGTACAAAAAAAGGTGTCGTGTAAAATGGGTTGTAAAGGGTAAAGCTTGTATGATCATGCAATGCTAAACAAGATTCTAATTGTAGATTGTTATATCATATATAATTTAATTATTTATAACTGTGACTAGAGTTTTAAAACTTTGCATTGTGAACTTTACTTCAGAAATTACTAGTGATATACACTACCCTTGTCACCAAACTAGGTTACTTAATTCGATTGCTAGGTACCTGCCCATTTGTTTTCCGCATTTTCCAAAACTAGTATAATTCGGTGGCGTTTTCAATTAAATAGTGACTTTAAGGAAACCGAGATAATTTACACCCACTCCTGAGAGTGGCACCTTCGCGACTTCGGTTTTTACAATAGCACACTTAAAGGTAGGTTAATTGTTGCATAGAGGTCAAGTAACAAGGTAGTGAACGACAATTAGATGTATTTTTCAACCATATTAATAATTTACACCCAAAAATTAAAGTTACATTAGAAGTTGAAGAAAACTCAATCAATTTCCTTGATTTAAAAATTCGAAGAGTTGTAATGTACTTGATTATTCAAATTACAGAAAACCAACTACACTGATGTCCAATGATCCCATGTAACATAAATTATCAGCATATACTTCAATGACACATAGAACATTTTCAGTTCTTTTGATTAAATATAATTTTAATAGAGACATTAGTACAATTAAACAAATAGCAACATCCAACGGTTATCCATTACATATAATAAATAAATTACTTAATAAAGAAGTGGAAAAAGTGGCATTACAACTGATATTTTCTGAACAAACTAAGAAAATAAAAAATTAGAAAACTATCACATATGCAGGTAATATTTCTAATAATATATCAAAGATAATATCTTTAGCAACAAATACAACAATATCTTTTAAAACAGAATGTAATGTAAGTACAAAATTGTTAAATGTAAAAATATTCCCATTAATGAAGTCTGGTATATATAAACTTAAATGTTCAGAATGTAATGCTGTATTTTTCAGTCATACCCTTAGTAATTTTGAAATTAGATACAGTGAATACTTACGGCATACTGATTAAAACAACCAAAGAAATCCCACTATGCAAAACATCTACTTGATACCAAACATTCATTAACACTCAATACAGAACTATGGCTAATAATATCTAAGCTTTAATATCATATCTTCTTTCTATTCATATATAATAAGTCAAACACAAGATAGGTCACTTCTTGGCCAACAATAATGATTAAATATCAGGTAGGCTTCACATTCTGACGATTATAATAATATCGAAACAATTGTAATTTTTTTACAAATTTTACCATTTTCTCAATATATTGTGGAATTATTTAGAAACAGTTAGTTTCATTTAAAAAGTACTATCTACTACTCCATTTTCCTGTAGTTCTTATTTGGATGATTTTCCTCCCCTGATGTCCAGAAATTTAATTATTTTATATTACCATTACCATTAGTCTGTAGGATCGCCATGTGGTGGATAGTTGGTGGAATAATCACTACAGCTAATTGTCAAATCGCAGTGACGACAAGTAGCTATAGTGATTATACCACCAACCATCCACAACATGATGGTTGATGATAAGCACGTGACCTGGAGCCCTATTCACAAACTTGTGTGAGTCGTCGTGTAGGAGCTCTCTCTCACAATTTAGCTTTGCTGCGCTGTCACTCTCCTAAAATTATAAAATTCTTATTCTAAAAGGTAAGAGAATGCTCATATACTCCTATGGGAGTACTCTACTGGGTAAAACCAAGATAATGGTGAGATTCTGAGAGAATGGACTTGCGCACATTATCTTTAGTCACAGAATTAGGCATATAAAGGCCAATGAAACGAAAACGGACATAGGGCATGTCTGTTTAGTCTATGATTAAATATTAAATAAAATGCATATTCAGGTTTTGTCGCTTTTGGAGTTTAATTGTTTATTTATTGTTTTTAAAGCGATTGATGACGATTTAGTGATGCAAATGCTAATAGACAATGTTAAAGATGCCGAAGAACAAGCTGCAAATAATAATATACCTCGCCTGTATTACCAACGTCAAGATCCTTTCTTGGACTTGACCAATTTTATTTTTATCAAGCATTTTCGACTAAATAAAGCCTCACACAACATTTACTTTTCAATAAATTATTATAAAAAAAGTAACTTTCTCACATCACAATACATCCAGTCGAAAAACATTTCTTCTCAAACTCAAAATGTGTGGTTATCATAGACAAATCAAGTTTATTTCTCTATGGTTGTTATGTTTATATATACATTAGAACTAATAATAGGTCAAAGGTAGTCGTTCCACTGAACAAAATGTAGTAGACGAGTCGAATCATCGAGAATATGTTTTTTAAGGACCGTGTGAGCGATGAGTGAGAGAGTACTCCTAACGATGAGTATTCGTGCACGACTACTCTCTTATGTTGCAGAATAGAGCACCTGGAGTCTTCAGTGTTATCCGACACTATACTACATTTGTTATAAATTAGCGTGGTGTTTCATTTCGTTCATAATTGATTATTTGTTGCGTGTTGTAATACATCGGAAATGATACGTTCGTTCATATTTTACAATATAATCATTTTTATTTAGATAACATTGTTTATTTATCCACACCGTATATCAATATCAATAAAGGGGTGATTTTCAAACCTCAATATGACCTGATAAAAGCCTATCAAAAAGTTAGTTCACACAACACGGTTAAAGTAATTGTTCCCATTATATACGGAGGTGGAGAAAAGAGGAGCCAACGAAGTAAATAGCGGAGAGAAAGAGAGAGGCGGCATTATTAACTTTAAAACAAATCAATACTTGGTGGTATTACGCTGTTAGATAACAATGTGATAGGGAATAGGATAGACCACAGGCGTCTCTGGTGCTCGTAATTCTCAGTGGCGTATTGGACTGCGCAATATATCAAACAAGTTTGTAAACAATACAATGATGTTCGACATCATTTCGTGTTCGCCACATTGTGAGTATTAATTATTATCAAGTTTACTGAATCTTATAAAGACATAAATTTCAATAAATGACATATAATATTTCGCATAATTCATATTTAGTTTAATAATTTGTTTAACAAAATAAAAATCCTCAAAAGAGCCGGCAGCTATTATCGGTTATTATCTGTGGAACTAAAAATAAAATCAATAATTGTCAATCTCCGAAAATCGTCAAAAATGATGGCCTTCATAGTACAGTCACTTAAGTCGCGAAAAAAGGGTCAATTTCAAAATAAATATAACAAGTCGAAATACTTACAAGGTCAGTTGTAAGCGATAATCAAGGTCGCAATAATCAGTTTTTTGGAAATATTTCCCTTTCTTTACCTCATATTGTGTTTGATTTTATGTAGAGTATGACATTCTCTAAAAATTAAGTTATCAAACAACGTTTTATACATTTAACCGTTTTTGAGAAATGATGGTAGGAGCCATCCATACTATATTAGAAGCACCTCGTATTAATAAATAATTATTTTTTCTAAGCGATAATAAGAACTACCATATAAAATATTTCCCCAAATAACAACTTGAACATAAACAACATTTACAGTGAAATTTTGTGGATCATTGGTGACAGACAAGTCATTCATTGATAGTAAGTGTCAGAAAGCAATTAAGTGATATTTCCGATCTTAAATATACGTTCACAGGAGAGAATATAGAACAAAATTAATCATCTAAATATTGAATTCAGAAAATAATTTCAAATTTATAAAAAAACTTTTAAAATAGAACGAACTGAACTCACCTGAGAATAGAGTCAAATAATTAAGGTAAAGTAAACTCATCTTTCGATATTTCAAAACAATTTTCGTTATTCTGCTAGCTGGGAAATTTTGACCACTGTCAACTTCGAAATAGATAACATACGGTGCTTAAGCCGTGTGTACAATATTGTCGCTGCAACCATGGATTGTACAATTTTGTTTCCGCAACGTGCACAAATAAAATTTTAATTGTAATATTCATATATCATGAAAAGTGTGGTATATTAGAATGCACAATATATATATATATATATATATATATATATATATATATATATATATATATATATTTAAATCAGAAAATCAAAACAGATGTTTATGTGGTAATTATAGACCGTACTCTTAATCTAAGCAAAATGTGATGATTATCAGGTATGCGGTCAGTATAAGAATTAAAACTCTATATTCCCATTCTCAATATTTCGCCATTGTTTAATAACTTCATTAGGAGACAAGATTTTAAGAGTCAATAAAATTTAATGTACACCATGTCAAGACAACAACTAGACTAGATATATATTTCCAAGTTTTCGGAAACGTTTATTTCCATCATCAGGGAGCACTACAAAAGATCATAAAAACGTTACAATAACTACATGCGACCAACACCACAATCCGCCGAGCCAAAACAACCCCGACCAATCGCAAAATCTCTCTCTCTCTCTCGATCAAAAAAAGCAGCGAACTAGTCAAGTATGTTCCAACCCAACAAAAAGCACTGATGGCGACACAAACATGAACTGTCAAAAAAGGTCAAATTGTGAAAAGATTTTACCTGACTATTATACTAAATAATCCTGTACGGAATTTATTATTTTTAATAACAAGTCAACTGATACATTACATTGAAATTTTTAGTTTTATTTGCTGCTACCCCAATATTTTGCCAATTTTTTCTAACAGGTCAGCAAAGACTTCCAATCTCTCTATATATATATATATATATATATATATATATATATATATATATTATATTGCATTGTATTGTTATTTTATTATTTTATATAATGCCCACGTTGGGGATCAAGTTATATATGTTTGCTTGTGTTACGTTGGTTTAGTTTATTTTATATTTATATATTATATTAGTCCACGCTGGGTTTAGTTTAAGTTGAATATTAAGTATGATTTTTGTTTTATAATAGTGATATTTATTTAATTGTTTCAATATGAATTGAAAAATGTATTGATAATTTTTTATTGCAATTAAAAACCTTACACTTTTGGGTTCGTCAACTTACATATATTTTACCTGTAATTCCTCCTATTTATGATGCTATTTAGAAACATGTAGTTTATTTGATTCCTATATTTTTCTTACCTCGGCTGCTCTCATTCATTTACTACTCTACAACTCAGTAGGGTTCTGGGCATATTATAATAAAATCAACCTTACTTATCAATGGCATATATTTATGTAAAAATAAATGATTATCCTATTGTTCTTCAAATTCTTATGTTCTAAATAAATAATGATTTATTTTGTATATATCTAAATTTCCACATTAAATACAACTTTCTGTATATTATTAAAAAATATATTCATTCTCTTTTAAGACGACTTTTGCTGGCTCATTTGCATAACTTGGGTGAATCGTTTGTAAGCGTTAGATTTCTTGGAAAAATTATACGACCACCTGCGTCTTCAAAGTTGTTTACACTTTAAACTTTTTCTGCTTTGTTTTTCTAAATAGGATGATTCGAAATATTTTAAATATACTATTTTTAGTTTTATTCGGTACGTGAACTTGAAAACATATCGGAAATCTTTATCTACTCAAATTTGATCTTTTAAAATATTATTTAACGTATTGCAACAATTGTGTATTTAATATAAACTGAAATTAGTTGTGGTTTGTTGTTAGTGGAAAGTTTTATATATATGATTTTGAGAAATTCAACATGACAGAAATTATACATCTATCTATAATTTTATAATGGTAAGTTTTTATTATTACGTTTCCTGGTATATTATATTCATTTAAAGAAAAACTTTTATTACCAGGTGTTCATGATTTTAAATTTCACTATATTATTTTAAATTATTATTTGGTACCAAATATTTAATTAAACACACCACAGACCTTGTTCTTTTTGTTGAATGATGCCTTCAATTGGATGCCTCCATTATGTTCTCCCGCCTTAGATGGACATCTTCCTCGTTGCAATTATCTGGTGATAATTATTACTCTGCTTCACGTAGTTTGACAAAACTTCGTCCTTACACTTGATTTTAATTTCTGATTAAATTTTTTTTATATTTTAATTTATATTCATTTATACTTATTAGTTAAATTTTTGTTACAAAGAAAAACTGGATCACTTTATATTCATTCTTACTTATACAACGACTGCCGCTTGACTCTCTATTCCGCGCTTTTTCCATCGAACAAAACCCTTTTTATTGTTTGTCACCGGAAGCTGGTAATGTTCTAGAAAATTCGATAAAAGTTCACCTGTCACTTTGTTTATTATTGTTTTTTATTGTTTTTCTAACTTAAAGTCATTGTAAACTATTGTTTTTTTTATTCATTATACACTTATTGTCATTGATTAATTCATTAACATCTTATTAGTATTGTCTTTTTTCATGTTATTGTTTATTTGAGATGTTTTGATTGGTCAATGCAATTATATCATTTTTATATTTCCTACAACCTAAATATTTACATAATATACATGGATACAACTCATTTCTTATTATGTTTGATGTTATTACATTTATACATATAAATTAGGTCGGTAATCATTTATTTTTATTCTTGTATTTCATATTCAAATACATTTTATGTTGGTATACTTGTCTCAACTGTTATATTTCGTATAAGTTTTGACATTAAACTGTAATTACAGTTTCCTACTTATTATTATATTTCCTATATACTTTTATTATTAAATATTAACTAACATATCTTATTTTATATATTTTACTAATTCTAAATGTCCTTTATTGTTTAATCATTGTAGCATTTTTGATTTTATTATGCTATTCTATTTATTCTTTCAATATAAACAGATGCTTTAGGTGTCAAAAATTCCGTGCAGCGTTACGTTATTTTATTGATCTGCGTTTTCTTGTGAGGTTCTGTCTAAGGTTGTTTTTTTATAAAATAAAGAATTATTTGAAACTGTTTTACTAATAATTGTTTATGACTTCTTTTTATATTTATTTATTTTCTTTATGATTATGCCCATTGATCGTACTTGATTATATTGTTATACAGGTATTTTATTAATTTTGATACTTTATTTTAAGAAATTATTTTTATTGATAAATTTTATTTCTTTATCCTTTATCGGGATTCTATATATGTTATGTACTCGTTCTATTATCTACAACAATATATATATATATATATATATATATATATATATATATATATATATATATATATATATATTATTGTGGATAGTATAAATGGTATAAGCGAATAGGTGAGAGAAATTTTAATATTTAAATTTGCATAAATATATTTTTTTTAATTTGCCCTACGTTGGGCCGACATTTTATTGTGGTTTACTATTTGTGTTTCAAAATCAATAAAATTTTAATTCAATTCGCCCGGTATATTTAAGAAATTATTTTGTTCAACAATAATGCCACACAGTGCACTTACCTTTATCTCTTCTTATTATTAATTTCTATATGAGAACTCAGCTTCTCAGGATCTGGGTTCATGGGCTTTTTATATATAATAAATCTTGTTATTATTATTTTATATGCGCCAAATATTTAATATTAAAAAAATTCTGTTAAATTAAATATTTTTTTTTATAAATCTCTGTAGTGCGGTCCTGTATACGTTATCTCAAGGAAACCTTCAGTGGTGAATGCTGTCTAAACAGTATTGCCAACTTACAAAAGAAAACACTGAATCAAGATTCACAGATATATGATTCTATTTATTTGAGAGAAAAGAATTTTTTATCTCGTAAAAAAAATCAAAAAATACATTATTTTTCCTTGCATACGATATATAAAGGAAAATAAAACTTATCTATGATGGTCTTTCACACAAAATTCATACCAATGAAATTATACATGTACGTATGCAACTTATTATGCGTTTAAGTTGTGTTGGTAATTGTACTCAACAAAAACAAATACATATACAAAATGAACGATTGTGATATGTACACAAGAATATCGGATATAATTCAATACCTAATGTTCCTTTATATTTACAAGTAAGTTTTCATTTAAAAAAAATTATGAAATACCTTTTGTTTTCCACTAATGTTCTATAGAAGAATATTCATTTTTTTTCCCTTTTAGGAAGTTCTGGAAAATTTCTTGGGAAGCTGGATTCACAGTTCATTTGAATCAACTCGTTACTGAAAAGCCTTTCAGTATTTTCTTCTGGGATTGTGTAAAGGATATTTACACTGTATACATGGAATATTTAATTCAGGAATCGTTTTATAAGGTTAGTTTCACTAGTCTTTTTGGGAAGCTGGATTCACAGTTCATTTTTATCACTTCATTACTGAAAAGTCTTTCAGTATTTTCTTCTATGATTATGTAAAGGATATTTACACTGTAAATATCAAATATTTAGTTCAGGAATCGTTTTAGAAGATTAGTTTCACTATTCACTTTTTAATATTGGTTATAAATTTTACAAGTCTTATAATTATTATGAAAGAAAAATAATGTGTTTCTTTTGGCTTTTCTTAGCACCAACCCTCTACTACTTTTTTCTTTTCCAAAAAAAAATCAACAACCTTCCCTTATCTCCCTAAGCAACCACTTTTTTTTAAACAAGAAACCTTATTTTTCATTAGCCCTCTGTTTATTGAACATAAAAATATTTGTAACCAATCAAAATTACTCATAGTTCTTTATTCATGGATTTCATTATATGTTTTAAGATATTAACTTTTTAATTATGAAACATAATTTCTTACAATTTTAAACAAACAATTCATATCTATATCATATATATTATTAATTCTTAAAATTTTTAGCTGTTGGCCTTGCTCTACTCAACTGACACATATTTCAAACAGATGTCAAAAATTTTATAACCCTAATATTTTTATTTGGAATTTCAACTTTTGGGTATATTACAAGAAACACCTCCAGGGCTTCCAAATAGTCCGATGGCATCTAATGGGAATTTAAGATATGCACAAACATTTGACGATTTCACCCCGAAGAGTGGACTCATTCACTTCATAACAGGTGATGTTTTTTTTAAATTTTTCTCTTAAATAGTTTGAATCCTATTATATTGGTGTCATGTATATGTGTATACAAGGTACATTATAAAGTTTAAAGAAATTTCATTAGTTTAATTTAGTTTAATTTAGTTTAATTTAGTTTAATTTAGTTTAAATTTGACTCCCAAATAGTCCTTCCTTCAATAATTTTATACTCGTTAATATCTTAAGTTGCAATTAACTTGTGTTAGATATATACAGTGTGTAGCATTATTTTTTAACAATAATATATATATATATATATATTGTTGTGGAATTATTTTTTCAATTTTTTCACTAACCCTTAAAAAATTATTCGCCCTACGTTGGGCCGACAATTGTTATGGATTTTATTTTGTTTGATATTAGTTTGTTTTTATCTGACTTCATTTCAATTTTCATTTGCCCAGTATATTTTTAAATTCTATAAAGTTTAATAACATTACATAGTACACTTTCCTCTTTTTTTATATAAGAACTCAGCTTCTGAGGATCTGGGATCATGGGTTTTATGTGTACAGAGTGGCCCAAAAGTCTGGAAACGGCCAATTATCTCGTAAACTGCTAGTCCTAATTGTATAAAATTTGGGGTACACCTATTTTGGGATAAGGAGATTCCAGATTTGATAATTGCAATGTTGCCAGATTTACCGTTTCTCTTATATTATTAGTAACTTTGGTCTTTCAAATTTCATCACCCTGTATATTCAGTCATTTTTGGAATGTCCTATTCAATACGAACCATATGTAACATTTATGATTTTATGTAGTCTGGAAGGTCTTAAATACATAAAACTGAAGTCTGGCAACGCCTAATTGTCTCATTTTATGTTTTAATACAAACTATTTTCAACTACATTAAAACGTAACAATTGAAAGATTGCAACATTTTTAACTCAATGGTTACTTCAAGTGTGCAAAATGTGCTCCATTTGTGAGTTGACAGTACCCTAATCGATGGTAGAATGAGTCTACCACATTTCTCCATGATTGTCTAGAAATTAATCGAGATTCATCGATAATTCGTTGCCTTAAATCTGCAAGGTTTAGTTTTGTAAACTGAATTTTTCAAGTATACCAATAAAAATAATCTTGGATTGAAATCAGGTGAACGTGGAGGCCATTCAATTCTACCTCGTCTAACAATCCATCATACGGGAAGTATCCCATCTAAATAACGCCGGACATTTACACCAAAATGAGCTGGAGCTCCATCTTGCTGAAACCATATCTGACTAAAATTGGCTACAAACAAGTTTATCAATGTAGGTACAATTTCATTTCTAAGTATAAGTTCATATTTCTCTGTCGTTAAATTTCCTTCGATAATGAATGGCCCAATTAACTGAGTACCTACTATACCTGACCATACATTTAATTTTTGTGGTCTTTGAGTATGGTTCTCACGCATCCAGTGTGGATTTACGTCACTCGAGCACCTTAAGTTGTGTCGATTTACACTCCCACAAAGTGTAAAGGTTGCTTCATCGGAAAAACATATTCTGTTAACATTCAATTTTATCCATCATTACCTCAGTAAACTCTAATCTACGATCGAAGTCATCTTCACTTAATTCTTGCAATAACTGAATTTTGTATGGTTTAAATTTAGTCTTATGTAATACACGTTAGACTGAAGAACGACCTACATCATGTACTTGTGCAGCCCTGTGCGAGGATGTATGTTGATCTTCAACAAAACTCTGCATTATATCTAAAGTTTTGTTGTCATTCATAACTGTTTTCGGTATACCTGATCGGTATCTATATTTTACTCCTCCAGATTCCTCAAATCGCTTTACAGTTTTTTGTATCGTCACCTTATGAATAGAAGAACGGTTTGGGAAAGTATCGTTGTACAAATTGGCTACTCCACAATAATATATTTTTCTGTCGCCGTACCCTCCCATCATTAGAATAGTAATTCGTTCTTTTTGGATAAGAGCCATTTTAGAGAAGCACTTTACCTTTCAGAACTTTTCAAAGACATCAAACTACTGTCAGTTCTAGTTAATAATGTAAATGGTGAATAAATGTCAAAATCACAGCATTCTACATTTAAACATTCAAATTACTTCAAATTTACATATTTTTTTTACAGTTTTATGTATTTAAGACCTTCCAGACTACATAAAATCATGTGTTACATTTGGTTGAACTCGTGTTGAATAGGAGATTCTAAAAATGACTGAATATACAGGATGATGAATTTGAAAAACCAAAGTTACTAATAATATAAGAGAAACGGCAAATCTGGCAACATTGCAAATATCAAATCTGGAATCTCCGTATCCCAAAATAGGTGTACCCCAAATTTTGTACAATTAGGACTAGCAGTTTAAGAAATAATTGGCCGTTTCCATACTTTTGGCCACTCTGTATAATAAATCTTATTGTTATTCTATATGCGCCAAATATTCGAATAACACAATTTTTTCTGTTAAATTAAATATTTTCTTCTAATAAATCTCTGTAGTGCGGTCCTGTATACTTTATCTCAAAGAACCTTCAGTGGTGAATGCTGCCTAAACTAAACAGTATCGCCAACTTACAAAAGAAAACACTGAATCAAGATTCACAGATATATGCTTCTATTTATTTAGGAGAAAAGAATTTTTATATCGCAAAAAATCAAAAAATACATTATTTTTCCTTGCATATGAGATAAAAAGAAATAAAAACTTATCTACGATGGCCTTTCACACCACATTCATACCAATGAAATTATATTTACTACGTGTACGTATGCAACTTGTTATGCGTTTAAGTTGTGTTGGTAATTATATTCTACATTTAACAACAACAAATATATATATATATATATATATATATATATATATATATATATATATATAATAATTCGTATTAGCAGCTGTTTATTTCACAATTTAGAAATATTTGTGAGGATGCAGCAATTGGCTTGGAAATTAAACTCCTATTTTCTTCTTCTTCTTATTCGTATTTAAGATCTTGCGATCTGTTAGTTTTGAAGGTTCCTCTTTATCGTTTCCTGGGAGGTGGACTGCCAACTGTCCTTCCATCTCTTAGGTGGTCTACCGGGTGCTCTTTTTCCTGTTGGTTTCCCTTCAAGTGCGATGCGTGGCAGTCTGCTCTCCTCCATTCTTCTCACATGAGCGTACCAATGTCTTCTTCTTTGTCTCCCCCATCTTACGATGTCTTGTACTCCACATTGTTCCCTGATGTCATTGTTTCTAATTCGGTCCCTTCTTGTTTTTCCCACTATAGTCCTGAGCGTTTTCATTTCGGCTACTCTAAGCATGCTTTTCGTTTTGTTGGTTTCTTCTCTGGTTTCTATTCCGTATGTCATGATTGGCCTGATACAAGTCTTATAGATCCTAACCTTGCTATCCTTTCGCATGTATTCGTTTGCCCATATTGTTTGCTTTAAGCAGCCCGATATGTCAGTCGCTTTGTTAATCTGTCTTCCTAGGTCCTTCACTGGGTCGTGATAACTCGACAGATCCATACCCAGATATTTGAATTGTGAGACTTGCTCGATGATTTTTCCCTGGACTTCCAGCTTACATCTTACAGGTTCTTTAGCAAAGGTTATGCTTTTCGATTTTTCTATGGATATGGTCATGTTCATCGCTTGGCTGACCTGGTAGAATTTGTGCAGTTGTCTCTGTAGATCGTCCTGCGTTTCCGCAATAATAGCTGCATCGTCGGTGTAGCATACCATGCTGATTCTTTTATTCTGTCCCATTCGGTATCCCATATTTAGTGATGATATTTCCTCTATAATTCTGTCCATTAAGAGATTGAACAGAAATGGGCTAAGGCTATCGCCTTGTCTGATGCCTCCTGGTGTTGGTATCTCTTCAGTATAAGTGTCTCCTGCCTTTACTTTGGTCATGTTGTTTGTATTGAGACTGCGGACTGCTCTTACGATGGTGTCTGGCGTTTCTTTCGCTATCAGTATGTTTATGATGTCGGAGAGACGAACCCTATCAAATGCCTTGGTCAAATCGATGAAACAGACATACGCTGGTGTATTAAATTCTATTGATTTTTCTTTGATTGGTTTGATAATGAATATGGCGTCGGTCGTGGATCTGTTTCGTCTGAAACCTTGTTGTTCTTCCCTGTTTGTTATTTGTGCCTCGAGTCTTTCTTTCAAAATGCTAGTAAAGAGTTTCATGCTTGTGTTCAGCAGCGTTATGCCCCTGTAGTTGTCTGGGTGTGTCTTCTGTCCTTTCTTGAATATAGGGATAGTTATACTTTTGTGCCATTCCGTAGGTATTTCCGATGTTTCTAAAATTTTGTTGTAGATAATTTTCAGATGTTTTCCTAGCTTGGGTCCAGCATATTTTAGAAGTTCGTTTGGGATAAGGTCTGTTCCGGGAGCTTTTCTGTTTTTCAATTTTTTTATTTTTGCTGTTACTTCTTCTTCGTTCAGTGATATTTGATGATTTGACTCGTAGTTTTCGATCCTTATGGCCTCTTCGGTGTTGTAAAGTTCCCTAAAGTATTTTTCCCATACATCTTTGGTGACTCCTTTTGTTTGCACGAACTCGTTTATTGGCTTCTTCCTATTCTTGAGCATCTTCCAGACTTTCTTCTGTGCTCCATATAGGTCGTAATCCATATCGCTTGTAAATTTTGCCCAGTAATCCCGTTTTATGGCTTTGATTCTGGCATTGATTCTGTTTCTCACTTCTGTATATTCGGAGTGTTTCTCTGGTGTTGGTGAGCTTCTGTATATCAGGTAGGATTTCTTTTTCTGCTGCGATAGTTCTTTAACTTCTTGACAGAACCAGGGTTTTTTGCTATTATTGGTCCCATTTATGTTGACTTTTCTTTTACCAATGGATTCTTTGGCTGCTTCTACGATACATGATTTGATTTTGTTCCAACAGCTCTCCACATCACACTCCAGCGTATTAAGTCCTTCCAGTTTATTTTTTAATCGGTTCTCATACAGGTTTCTCGTGCTATCATCTGTCAGTGATTCGATATTAAACTTTTCGAGGAATACTGGAGGTTTTTTGGCTCTGTGGGGTGTTTCCATAATCATTTTACACAGTAACAGGTTGTGATCTGTGCCGATGTTTGCAGAGGTAAGTGCTCTTACATCTATTACTTGTGATGGTGTGATTGTCCTGTTACTTATTATATAATCAATTACTGACTTTTGATCTCTGGAGTTACTAAATGTATATTTATGTTGCTCTTTGTGAGGGAAATACGTGTTGTTTATCCGTAGCTCGTTTCTCGCACAGAAGTCTATCAGGAGTTCTCCATTTTCGTTGGTTATCTCTTCATTATATTTTTGTTGTATGCCTGGTATTACTTCCCTGCCTATTCTGGCGTTCAAATCTCCGAGTATAATGATTTTATCCGTGTTGCTTAGTTTGTCTATAGTATTTTGTAGGTGTTGGTAAAATGTTTCGCTCTCCTCTGTGGGTTTACTTATATCCGGGGCGTATGTGCTTATTAAGTGTGTTTGCATGTGGTTGACTTTTAGCGATATTTTCAGGATTCTGTCGTTAACGTAGTCTATGTTTTCTATACATTGTTCGTATTTCTGGTGGAGTAGAATTCCCACTCCCGATTTTGCTCGTTCTTGCTTAGCTTTTCCGCTATAGACTAAGATGTAATCATCGTATCTTGATGTGCCCTGTCCTTTCCTCTTCGTTTCTGATAGAGCGCATATGTCAATCTTATGTTGTTTCATTTCGTTAACAATCTCCTGGACTCTGCCGTTCCACGATGTTATATTCCAGCAGGCAAGTCTTGTTATGGTACGTTTACGTCTTCCAAGTCGTTTATTCCATTTCGTAGCGTGTGTCGTCATAGTATGATTCCGATCGGTTTCCGAGGCTGTCCCTTCAGTTCTGTGAGCAGTATGTTTCTATTACCCCAGGCAGGGTGCTAGCCTAGCCTGAGAACCCTCCTCCTTTTACCTGGGCTTGGGACCAGGCTGCATGACCGTTGTGCTACTCAATCCACCCAACAGCCATACAGGCGGAGTTAACTCCTATTTTAATTTAGAGAAAGCTTTCGTAATAGTTTTATTACTTCGTCAGTCACGCTAAATTACAATGTATAACTAAAAATGAAAAATCAAAAAATGGGTACTTACATTAAACGAGTAAAAAATATAAATTAAAATTCAGAAAAAACAGTGTCAAAATATTGATGTTTTTAAATGCAACTCAAGGTCTCTAGTTAATTCCACAATATAATACAAGTTATTGAAAATTCTAAAAAATTGACAATTGTTTCGATAAATCAATATCATATGGGCATATTCCACGAAGTAAGGGTCGAGACAGTCAATTTCATCAAAATATTGATATATGCTTGAGACTTTTCAAAAATTATTGTCAATATGAAGTTGACAAATGGATGATATAACAGAAATGTTTGTAAAAATTATTGTAAAAGGTTGAACTAAGATATTGATGAAAATTATTATTAGATCTGTGATTCTTTTTATTTAATTTTGTCTCAATGTCCAGAATATTAGAGTAAATAATGTTTAAATTTTGAAAATCACTTTTCTTGTTCAATCTATTTGGTTCATTTTTTATATAAACCATTTCTAAAAAACATCTTTTGAACAAATTATTTTTCATTTTTAGTTATACATTGTAATTTGCGTGACTGACGAAGTAATAAAACTATTACGAAAGCTTTCACTAAATTAAAATAGGAGTTTAATTTCCAAGCCAATTGCTGCATCCTCACAAATATCAAATATTTCTAAATTATATATATATATATATATATATATATATATATATATATATATATATATATATATATATATATGTTATATACGAAAAAACGCTTATGTTTAAGTAATGTTACGCAATGTCAAACATCAGATTACGATTTCCGTATTTTCATGAGAACGATGCTACGTTGCGTTTTTATAAAATAAACACATTAAGTAACACAAATATTATGTTACAGAAAAATAATGATTTCTGCACTTTCATGGGAGCGACGCTACATCGAATTCTCCATGAAAATAAACGCTGACGTTGATTTAACAAATTCTATAAATTCTTTGACTTTATGTAAAATAGTTAGTTACAATTATAATTTCAACCTATTACTTCTTTTTTATATAACATAAAACTGTGTAACTCAATAAAAATTGTTTTTAAAAAGTCTAACGTGAATTTGTGAATATAACAGTGGCGCAGTCAGTAGGATTCCTAAACACATTTAGAACAAGGATTGCCTAACTAAGTGTGGTGGTTCCTAAACCTTTCAGGAATTTTCAAGTACCAGCTCCAGATCTTCAAGAAGCAGACGGTCTCTCCGGCACCAGGAACACGCAAACTGCTAACCAGGTGTAGCAAAGCTCACGGATAAGGATTTCAGCTGCCAAGGAAGGAATGAAAATATTTACGTAAGAATCATCTCGTTTTATTTTTATTTAATATTTTGCAATTTATTTTTACCAAGTTCTATTGTCATAATTTACTTTTATTTTGAATACAATCATTCTAATATAAAGCAAAATGCCTGAAACACGTAGTGCAACAAATGCTAATGCCAATGCTAATACTCCAGTTGCTCAAACCGATCAAGCGTCGAATCTAGAACCTTACAGATTATCCGAAATATTTTCAATAATTCCGGAATATGACGGTAATCAAATTTTCTTAAATACTTTTATAAATGCTTGTAAAACAGCTTACAGAATGGCCGACAACGACCAAAAAGTACTTTTAACTCTTCATATTAAAAACAAACTTAAAGGAAGAGCCGCTGAATTAGTTAATTCACGCGACCCTTCGAATTGGGAAGAAATTAAAACATTATTAAACACTCACTTTGGAGATTCTCGCGACTTAAATTCGTTGATTCAAGACCTTCAAAGAATGAAACAACTACCAAACGAATCGCCTTTAATTTTTGTTTCGAGATTACAAACTCTGGAAGCAAAAATGTATTCAGCTATAAGTAAACAACAGCATTTAACAATTGATCAAAAAGTAGCACAAACACGTCTTATAGAATCATTAACTTTAAATACTTTATTAACCGGTCTAGATCCAAAAATCGGTCAAATTGTTAGAGCTAGTAATCCAATAAGTGTTTTATCAGCTATTTCACGAATCAGAAGAGAACTTCAATTAACTTACTATGAAAACCACAAACCTCAGACTAATCGTAATACAAATAATATACCTACTCGTAGATTTAGCCAAAATTCACCAAAACAATGTAATTTTTGTCACAGAATAGGACATACTATAAATGAGTGTCTCACACGTCAAAGACAATCTCAAAATTTAGCTCAGGGTTCCTTTAGACCAAATCAAACTCCTAATTCACATAACCAAACAGGCCAAAATTTTCAACAAAGGCCACAATTTCAAAATAACCAACAAAATCAAAATCGCCCATCTGTAATTAGACCAAATCCAAGTTTTAGACCTCAAGCACCACCGGGAAATCGACCCAACACAAATTTTAATCAACAAAGAGCTTTTCATTTCAATCGAAATCGCGATTTTAACAAACACTCTCAAAACAGTTATGACTATTATACAGATGATAGTCAAAATTATTATGAAAATCAAGAACAATACTCCGATAATTCACTTGATTATCAAGAATATTACCAAGAAATTAACCCCAGTGCTCCTGACTATTATACTGTTAATAGTGAAATAGAGGAAAACTATTATACTGCTGATAGTGATCCTAACTCTGATAATGGTGTACCAGTTTGCAATACGAATGAAGACGAAACTTTCGATTATAGCCATATCGAACAAGACAATTTTAATTATAATAATGAAAATGTTTATAATTTTGATTCTGATAACCTCCTAAATCCAAATCATGATTATTATCAGGATTTTCGACAGGGCCCTTTACAAACGAAACCCCCAGATCCGCTAAGCGACCAAACTTCAAATTTGTCGATCCCAGACCTCAGTACACAAATTCAAACCATGAGTTTGAACAGTCCAGAATCGGACTGCCTCGAACAGATGTTCATGTAAAAAATACCTTACCGGTAAATTCTAAAAACTTATACTATATTAAAGACAGAACAAACACTTATAAAATTCTAATTGATACAGGTGCTGGATTATCAATTTTCAAACCCAAAACTTGCGAAAATTATAGAAATCGATCCCCTGAAAATGTAATTATTCAAGGTATAACGAACCAAAAAATAAGAGTTAACGAATCAACCCTTATTCCATTTAAACCTAACGATCCACACAGAGTATTCATTTGTAATTTAGATATTGATTTTGATGGATTATTAGGCATGGATTTTTTAGAACATTATAATTGTATAGTTGATCTAAAAAATAAACAACTTATTACTGATTTCAAAATTGTACCATTATTTAAAGTAACAGATAATGAAACTACCAATATTTCAATCGAAAGCCAATTTCCACAAATTTACAAAAATACAATTTCCATTGAACCTAGGACTGAACAAATATTTAAACTAAAATGCGATTTAGTTAATACTGATGCTATACTGGTAGGTCAAGAAGTAGAGAAAGTTAAACTACCAAACGCATTAGTTAAAATAAATGAAAAAGGAGAATTTTTTGTTTCAGTATTAAATGTTAATTGTATACCTAAAACTGTAACATTTTCAAAACTTAACTTAGAACCATATGAAATAAATAATGTAAATAATATTCAACTAACCACCCAAGAAATGTGCACCGATAGAACATCGGAATTAAAAAATCAACTAAGACTTGATCATCTTAATGAAGAAGAACGAGACTTAATTTCCCAACTTTGTCATGATTTTTCTGACATTTTTTATTTAGAAGGAGACATACTTACTTTCACCAACGAAATAAAACATTCCATAGATACGCAAAATTCTAAGCCCACTTATGTAAAATCATATCGCTATCCCCAAATTCATAAACAAGAGGTGAAAGATCAGATCAATAAAATGCTTTCACAAAACATTATACAACCCAGCAATTCTCAATGGTCGTCGCCCGTGTGGATTGTGCCCAAGAAGCTCGACGCATCAGGTAAACAAAAATGGCGTGTTGTCGTAGACTACAGAAAACTGAATGAGGTTACTGTAGACGACAAATACCCGTTACCAAACATTGGAGATTTATTGGACCAGCTTGGTAAGTGTCAATATTTCACGACACTAGATCTTGCATCAGGCTTTCATCAAATTGAAATAATGCCTGAAGATATACCAAAGACCGCCTTCACAGTTGAAAACGGACATTTCGAATTCCTCAGAATGCCGTACGGTCTAAAAAATGCACCTTCAACATTCCAGAGGGTCATGGACAATGTCCTTGCTGGAATTCAAAACGAGCGATGTCTTGTCTATATGGACGACATCATCGTCTATTCACCGACAATTCAAGAACATATTACCCGCTTAACAGAAGTATTCAAGAGACTTCAAAAAGCTAACTTAAAACTTCAGCCAGACAAGTGCGAATTCTTGAGAAAAGAAGTCGCCTACCTTGGACATTTAATCACGGAAGATGGCGTTAAGCCATTTCCGGCAAAAATTGAATGCGTCCAAAAATTTCCTCAACCTATGAACCAAAAGGAAATAAAATCCTTTTTGGGACTCGCTGGTTACTACAGAAGATTTATACCGAACTTCGCTAAAATTTCCAAACCAATGACAAAACTTTTACAGAAAGATGTCCCATTTAATTTTGACTCCGAATGTCAAAAGTCATTCCAAGAATTAAAAAATGCTCTTACTTCTACTCCGATATTGATATACCCAAACTTTGAAGAACGATTTCTTTTAACTACCGATGCTAGCGCATTCGCAATCGGTGCGGTTTTGTCACAAGGCCCAATAGGTAAGGATTTACCGATAGCCTATGCGTCTAGGACATTGTGCAAAGCAGAAACCAAATACTCTACGATAGAGAGAGAACTTTTGGCAATTGTGTGGGCAGTTAAACACTTTAGACCCTATTTATATGGCCGAAAATTTACCCTTATAACCGACCACCGTCCACTTACTTGGTTATTCTCTATAAAAGACCCCGGTAGTCGTCTAGCACGATGGCGCCTCAAATTAGAGGAATACGACTATCAAATTGAATTCAAATCTGGCAAATCCAATAGAAATGCCGATGCCCTTTCTCGAATAAAAATTAACCACATAAATGACTTTGATTCATTTCGCTCAAAATTAGGAAACTTTAAATATTTACCTTACCCAATTTATCCCGCTCTTGAAGATGCAGGGCCATCCCAACAAACTGAAAATAAACCTGAAATTGACTGGGATGCCGCTGCAGAAGAATTTTTGTATTTTGAGGAACTTTATAAAACAAAATCACTGATTGACTATTCTAAGATAGAATATTCCAATAATCATCTACTAGACAAACAAAATAAAAACATTTTAACCTTCTTTCAACAAAACAATTTACAAGATTTTCATGAAAAAATAATTGACGATATATTTGAGGAAAACCCCGACTTTTCTTATGCAAAAATTAATGTACTTAGCAGTAAAACTATCAAAAATAGAAAATACCTTATTATTGCTATACCATGGGATCCAGACAGTATTAGTGAATACTTATTTGCTGCAATTTACAGAAATCGAGATTTATTTAAACCTTCAGAAAAATATTTTATCGAAAATAATCCTGACCTACCAATACTAGAAACACTATCATTTCTACTTTCGGAAGTTGACGTAAAATTCACTATTTGTCAAAATATTACTAAAGAGCCAGAACAAAATCAAATACCTATCATCTTAGATCAATTCCATAATGGCTAAAGCCACCTTCACCGCGGAATTAATGAAACTATTAGGCGAATACGACAAAAATATAATTGGGCCGGCCTCAATCGAGATGTCGAAAATTATATTAAGTCATGCCGGGCATGCCAAGAGACAAAAATATGTCGCAAAAATTTGGACAGTCCCCTCGTTATAACTGAAACGCCTAAAACGCCTTTTGAACGTATTAATATTGATATTTTAGAGGTACCTCAAAAGAATTACGCTCTTACAATAAGAGACGAACTAACAAAATTTTCTCAAGCATATCCGCTTGAAGATAAAAGTGCCAAATCCGTTGTCACTTCATTATTAGCTTATTTTCAGCATTTTGGTGCACCACTTCGCATTCATTGCGATGCCGGTCGCGAATTCAATAATGCGTTAATGAAAGACCTTTGTAATATGTTCGATATTAAGTTAACATATTCAAGTGTCGGTCATCCGCAAAGTAACGGATCTCTAGAAAGATTACATGCTACTCTGTTAGAAATGATTCGATTACATTTAGCAGACCACCCCAATGAACACCCCTTCAGTATTTTACCATTTGCTATTATCGCTTATAATAACTCTATAAACAAAACACACGGATTCACACCATACGAACTTGTATTTGGACACACGTCCAGTAGACCTCCCGAAAAATTATACAATGAACAAGAATTAATTACTAAATATATTAGAGATCTAAATAACCGCATATCCTATTATTATAAAATAGCGAGAGAAAAAACCATAAAGCAAAAAGAAAAAGCTAAAGACCGATTTGACAAACATGTCTCCGAAAACAAACCAAATTATGAAGTAGGTGACAAAGTTTACGTAAAAGAAACTCAAATAAAAAACAAGTTAGAAAATAAGTTTAATGGCCCTTTTGAAATACTAGAGATACACAGAAATTCCGCAACAGTATTAAATTTAGAAACAAATAACAAATCAAAAATAAACTTCGATCTTATGAAACCCTATGTTGAAAATTAACTTATTTTCAGGTTTCTGCTGCTGATCGGAACAGCAACATGTCAATATAAAATCGAACCCATAAACAATACAGTTGGAATCTACTACCACGACGAAACCAAAATAATGGTTTCGAACGACGAATGGACTTTATTAGTGCATAAAAATATATCAGCTTTTAAACAAACTTTTGAAAGAAATAATAGAATTCTTGACACAATTCAAAATACCTTTACTTCAAACTACTCCAGTATGAAGTCCTTCCGATCCGAAGTAAAATCACATTTGGCATTATTGCAACAAATTACAAAATCTATTGGCGATAAATTTAGTGAAATATCTTTCGATGTTAAAAGACAAAAACGAGGGTTAATTAATGGTATTGGCACCATATTTAAATCAATAACCGGAAATCTCGATGCGTCTGACGGTGAATATTATATGGACTGCATTAATAAATTAAAAACTGATCAAAACCAGATAGAAAACTTATTAAAAAATCAAATGTCAATCACAAGCTCAGTCATAACAAATCTCAACAGTACTATAGGACAATTAAAATTAAATGAGAAAATATTTAACTCAGATATAGAAAAAATTGAAACCACCATTCGACAATCAACAAACGAAATTGCGCTTATCGAAGCCAAATTAAATTTCTTTGAAATTTGCGAACAACTAATGGAGAGTTATTCGTATCTTGAAAATACTATTAATGATATTCTAAACTCTATCACTTTTGCACAGCTTCAAATAATTCATACTTCTATTATTGAACCAGAAAATTTGATCACTGCTCTTAAGAAAATATCAGAAAATACAGTAAGAAAAGGTTTACCGCTACCAATAAAATATTCTGAAATTTCACAGTATTTGGAAATAATCGATCTCGAAGCATATCAAACAAATTCAGATCTTGTTTTCGTTCTTAAAATACCTTTGATTGAACCACAAGTATTTACTTTATTCCACCTATACCCAATACCAATTTATGATAATAGAACTGGATTTCACCACATTTTATCATTTTCACAAAAATATTTAGAGCGAGATGATGATTCTTTATCCTACATTCCAATCCACGATTTACAAAAGTGTCAACAGTTATCTACGCATCAAAAGTTGTGTCGCCATGTTTACGCGTACCCTATAGACGATAACGCGATATGTGAAGCCCGTTTGTTAAGACAATATAAGACATTTCCTGCGAATTGTAAAAGTGCGGTAGTCAACGGACAAGGTTATAATGTGCAAAAACTCGAAGAAAACGTGTGGCTAGTGTCGATTGCCGAACCGGTACACGTGACTATAAGTCTTCCAGACACAAAAACGAAAACATTAACCGTAAATGAAAATTCTATTTTGCAGCTATACTCAGGATGATCCGCTTTTGTTGGCATTACTAAAATACAAGCTAGTACCAGAAAAACTATAAACATTCCTCATGTACTTCATCCCGTAATGGTTGATTACAACTGTTGCCTAGACATTCCAAACAAAGTAGAAGTACCCAAAATAGAACCACTAGATCTTAATAACATTAACTTGAACGATCTGCAAGTGACAAAACACAAACTGGACCAATACTCAAAAAGTTTGGATGAACTCATAAACAAACCGTTTGTTGAGAAAAATATTTCGTGGTTCACATATACTACGATCTCACTCATCGTTGCCTTGATCGTCCTCTACACCTGTTATAAGTGTAGGAATATTAAATTCAACAAATCGCCAGGAAAGCCTGTTCCGGACCAACCAAATGATGTTTTTATCAAAATTCATAATATTCTGCCAAAAAGAAGACCCAAACTTGACACCGCAGCCTCTGAGGAAGTGGAAATCGAAAATTGACAATTTCATGGTTAAATGTATACCTTTATATTTTTATTTTTGTATTTTGCGTATTTTCCTTTTAATCTTGAAATCTCTGTATATATTGTATTGTCTATTTTATATTTTATGTATTTTGGTTTTTATTCTCAAAATTGTTGTTTATTAAACAACAATTTTAATTAAGGGGGGAGTTGTTATATACGAAAAAACGCTTATGTTTAAGTAATGTTACGCAATGTCAAACATCAGATTACGATTTCCGTATTTTCATGAGAACGATGCTACGTTGCGTTTTTATAAAATAAACACATTAAGTAACACAAATATTATGTTACAGAAAAATAATGATTTCTGCACTTTCATGGGAGCGACGCTACATCGAATTCTCCATGAAAATAAACGCTGACGTTGATTTAACAAATTCTATAAATTCTTTGACTTTATGTAAAATAGTTAGTTACAATTATAATTTCAACCTATTACTTCTTTTTTATATAACATAAAACTGTGTAACTCAATAAAAATTGTTTTTAAAAAGTCTAACGTGAATTTGTGAATATAACATATATATATATATATATATATATATTAAGCTCATATATTAGATTGAATTAAAAAAGGAATTTTTTTTGTATATACGTATGGTGTATCATTAGACACTACCTAATTAAGAACAAAATTTAACATAAAAGAATGAATGACTTAAGCAAATGTATTATAAAATATTGAGTACATCAATTTAAGAAATGGATTAAGGATAAGGAATAGAATGGTAATGATAATATAGAAATTAATTCTTAAGAAAATGTTACCTTCACAAATAAATCCTAAGGTCAAGTCAATGTCAACAATTTTCATTAAAATCAATCTGAACGCTGCTATGTCCACACTTGAATCGGGAAAAGGATGTTAATTTGTTCAAAACCTAAAATAATAAGAATTAATAATCAAATCACTAATTTATTAACGATATGCAAATACAATAAAAAGTTGCAATTTGAAAAAAGTAATTTATAAAAATAAAACTGTATGAAATATGACATTCGGAATAAGAGCCATATTGTATGTCATAGAAATCTAGTAATCAAATCGAAATCAATGAAGGAAGTGATTGAATCTAGTTATAATATTGCCAACCTAAATTCAATGAGTTGGAAGTTAATATAAAACAGAGAATGTAAATTTGAAAATAAGTTAGAATTTATATAAAGCGAAATTAGTGTTAATTAAAGAATTAAAAAATAAACAGTTCCATATATATAAATCATAAATTTAGATTGTAGAAATTGTATATTAATTGTAAACAAATTTACTAAGAAAAAAAGGAATTACAAGGATTGAAACCATTGTAATACATGTAAAAGATTATTTATATATTCTATAAGATATTGTTAAACCATTTATACAAGTGATTTCACTCTCCAAGACTATTTTAATTGAAGAATTCAGTATTTCCATAAAAAAAACATTATCATTGACAATTGTTGAATAAAATAACAAATTAGGAGGCTGTGTTTTAGAGATTGTAAAAATGTTGTTGATTTTTAAAAGAAAAGAGAGTCGAGAGTTAGTTGGGGAATGATGAACTGGGATGTAATTCTCTGAGAAGATTTTTGTAAAAACTTTAAAGTAAAAGTAATAATTTTAAATCTAAATCAATAAAAAAAATTCATAATATTAATGTAGATTAAACCCTGTGAAAAAGTGAAACGTGCCGAACGAGTATTTCTTGGGTAAGGAATACCTAAGAAAAGAGACGAGATGTTGCAGGTCCACCACGCCGAGAATGGAATATAAGGTCTGTGTTATTTGAGTTTTTTTAATTTGGAATTCCAAACAAACAAAGAAAAAGTGAACTTTTGAAATTAATTTGAACATTTAAATTTGAATAATCTAAAATTGGCCAAAGAAACTTTAAAATAATCAATACCAAAATTTATCCATGGATAATTAAAGAACTCTAATTTTCTGCAACAATAATTTTAGATATTAAATATGTACTTACTTGTAAAAAAGTTTTTCGTTTGTAAAATAATCAAAGTTCACACCACTCATAAATGCTTTTCCAATCTTAATTTCCGCTTTGCATGCTGATCTATTCTTATAACTATCAAACACACACTTAATTCACAACTTGAATTATATATGTAACTGTTTAATATAAGTTTTCAACCATATTATTCTAAATGCACTAAATTGATGTACATTGAACTGTTAAACGTTTGCATCCTCCATGATAACTGTGTACTATAATTTTGTGACGACGAGAAACGTTGAACCGGAAGAGTTGCTCCGTTGCGCCGAAGCAGCTACTATAAGCGTTCAGTGCGCATGACCATCAAAGAATACAGAGGAGGTTCAGGAATATTTGTGTGTGTAAAATTTTGAAGATTTCATCAACAATTTATTAAAATATTTTTATTTAAGTGTTGGTATTTTTTTTATTCCAGTCAATGTCCATAACACTTTTCACGAACATTGTTTAAATCATTCATTCGATTATCATATGGTGAGATGATTGAAATAAAGATATATAATTTATTCAGGAATAGACCTATCACGAAATCATAATAAGTAAATGTTCATATATGTAAAAATTTTTTCTAATAGGTGTCCAGGACTCAAAGAGAGAAGTCTCATGCTTCCGACTGTAATATAAAATTTAAACAATACATACAATTAAAAAATTTCATATAATCATATAGGGCTAGCCGAAGGTAAAAACGGGTAAATAAAGGTAAATCATATAAGTAAATATTAAAATATAACATATCCACTATAAATTGGCACCCAAAAACGTGGGGCGATTATAAAAATAATATATTAAAAAAATAAAAATAAATTAAAAACAAAGAACAATGGAAAATAGGAAAATGATGTTGCGCGATGGGAAGCAGGTTGGAAATGATAGTGGATCTGAGGAGGAAAGAGAAGGAAGAAGCCATGGAATGGGAGATTTCCAGGTGCAATACCTCATCCAAGGACAGCAATCGGAAGATGATGCACAGGAAGAAAGGAGAACAGGAGATGAAGAATATGAAATAGAGGTAGAACGAGTAGAAGAAGGATTGGATAGAAGTCAAGAAATACAAGAGAGAAGGGAACAACAAACAAGAACAAGGAATGATAACCAAATGATAGATTTGATGAAACAATTGTTGAACCAGATGAATACAATGAAGGGAGAGTTAAATGAAAACATGAACAAAATGGATCAAAAGTTGAATGGAAATATAAATAGCATTAACGGAAATATGGATAGAATGGAGCTTAATTTGAGGGGAGACATTCATAATATTCATGAAAACATGAATAGATTGGAACGGAAGATAGAAGAGGTTAGATTTGAAAACTGCAAAGAGATAAAGGAACTTAAGGAGAATCAAGAAGAACATAAGAAGAGTATTCGGCAAATACAAGAAGACAAAGAGGAAAATAATAAAAACATAAAACAAGAAATACAGGAAAATGGTATGAAAATCAGAGAAAACATAGTAGAAGAAGTATTAGAATTTAGAAGAGATCTAGAAGAATATTTACCAGAGAATATTAAAGTAGAGGTCTCAAAACAAAATAAACAAATAACAAAGGAAGTGGAACAGATGAAAGATAACGTAAATAGAAAATTTAAGGATTTGGATGGCCGGATTGAAGAGAGAACGGGGATGAGTCTAACAATAACCGACGACATAAATCGACAAATGAATAACGAAATCGAAGAAATGAATTGGAAATTAAGGATCACGATAGAGGAAATGGAGGAAAATTTGAGAAGAAATAGAGGAAACAATATAAGCCCAGGATATTTCCACAATTTAGAAATCGGAGTGAAATTTGATGGGAATATTAACAATATACATCCCAAAGTATTTCTCAAAATAATTAGAAACAAAATTAAAGGAATCAGAGATATTGTTGAGATCAAGCTTATTATAAGGAGCATATTACAGGGCCATGCTTTATTGTGGTTTTGTAATAAGGAAGAACTAATACAAAGCCTAGAAGAGTTCGAGCAACAATTCTTAGCCTATTTCTGGGGAGAATTGCAACAAGCAACATTCAGAGAGCGGTTATACTTCGGGAAATTTGATTATAAGAAAAGCAAAAACCTGAATAATTATGCGATGCAATTATATAATATAGCCCAGTACTTAGATCCGGGAATGAAGGAGGAGGAATTAGTGCTATACATTGGCAGACATTTCAATTCAGAAGTAGCTGAAACAATAGCGCTTCATAATATTAAAGCCATGGATAGTTTATCAAGATATCTACAAAGAGTGGAACGGAGCTATACAAATCATAACGATACAAGAGACAATCGATTAAATGAAAATGGGAATGGACAGAATAGAAGAGAAAATGAATGGAGAAATGATCAGAGAAATTATGAAAATCGAAATTACGAGAGAAGAAGACCAGGACGGGATGATAGAAATCCGAGATATGATAATTACAGAAACGGAAATGGAAACTATCGTAATGGGTATCAGAATGGTAATAATGGGAATCGGAATAATGGATATAATGGAGGAAATTACCAAAATTATGGAAGACGGAATGATAACGACAATCGTAATCGGAACTGGCAACAATACAGAAGAGAAGGGAGGAATAATGAAGAGGACAGAAGAAATGAAAACAGAGATAGGAATTATGATCAAAGAGATAGTCGAGGAGGTGAAGATAGAAGACAGGTGAACATGATACAAAACCAGGAAGAGATAAGAAGGAATAGTGATCAGGGCCCGAGTTCTGATCCAAATTTCGAGTAAGTTGCTCTTATGTGCATAATATTGTCAATTCTTCTAAATATCAACATCCTAGAGAATTTATATTAGAAGAAGAACCAACAAACCCAGAATTAAATAGATTAGTATTTATAGAGGGAAATTTAGATAACATTAAATGTAGAGTTTTATTAGATACGGGTTCCGAAGTTTCCATTATAAATCAAAATATAGTAGACAATTTAAAACAGGACAATATTATAGTGATAAATACAAATAAAATATCATTAATAGGGGCAAATGAAAGAAAATTATATGAAACTACTAAAACCATTATGACAAACCTAGAATTAAATGGTGAGGTTTTATCAGTACAATTGTTGATTGTGAAAAATTTAAATTATGACATAATCATGGGTACAGATGAATTAAGTAAACATAGAATTATAATAAATTATAAAATGCAAAACATAATATATAATAATCATACAATACCGTTTATAACAAATTATCAAACAGATATAGGAAAAAACGAATGTGCAATTGGACAAATAAATCACATTGCTGAAGAAGAACAAAACATGAGGGAGGAATTATGTCCGGAGGAATACAAACAGAGAGTCTATGAATTACTTGATTCTCACGAAAAGCTGTTCAATGAGGAAGTATGCGTTGCGACTAGATATGTTCACAAAATTGAAGTCATACCAGAAATAAAAAATTTTAAGATCAAAACTTATCCTATACCTTATAAATTAAAACAAGAGGTATATCAGGAAATTAATAAAATGTTACAAGACGGTATTATTGAAAGATCTAATTCACAATACATAAGTGCAATAACCTGTGTAAAGAAGAAATCGGGGGATATTAGAATATGTTTGGATGCTAGGAATATAAATACATTTACTAAAAAACAATACGAAAGTCCATTAAATATTGAAGGTATATTTGGAAGAATTACAAAGGCTAATATATTTTCAAAATTAGATCTAAAGCATAGCTTTTGGTTAATTCCATTGGATCATCGTTGTAGACAATACACTGCATTTATGGTAGATGGAGTGGTGTATCAATTTTGTGTAGTGCCATTTGGACTCCAAAGTTCTTGTGCAGCCTTAGTACGAACGTTGCATACAATCTTGAATCCGTATGAAGATTTCACCCTCCACTACATAGATGACATTTTGATTTTTTCTGAAACAGAAACGAAGCATTATAAACATCTGGAAATAATATTAAAGGAATTAGAAAATGCCGGACTTAAATTAAACTTAGAGAAATGTCAGTTTTATAAAAGAGAAGTGGATTATTTAGGATATGTTTTAAGTGACACTGGTATAACAATGAATCCTGAGAGAATTAAAGCAATCCTAGAATATAAAACACCACATAACTTAAGAACTTTACGAGGGTTTCTAGGTATCATCAATTATTTCAAGAAGTTAGTTCCTGATCTAAGTAAGAGAGAAATTCCTCTTATAGAATTATTAAAGAAGGATATTAGATGGAAATGGGACGAGAGAAGAGAAAAGGCATTTCAGGAGTTAAAGGAAATTTTTCTAAACAGCCTAAAAGTATTTCATCCACAATATGACAAACCTTTTATCTTGAGAACGGATGCTTCAATAGAAAGATTGGCAGGGGTATTAATTCAAATACAAGATGGAGAAGAAGTACCTATTAGTTTTATATCCAGAGTGACTAAGCCAGCAGAAAAGAAATATTCGATAACAGAATTAGAAATGGCAAGTGTTGTATTAGCAAACTAAGATTCTATCTATTAGGAGCTAAGTTTATTTTAGAAACTGACCACTCAGCACTTACAGCTATGTTGAAAAACCGCTATGCCAATAATCGTGTACACCGATGGATCTTGTTGTTACAAGAATATGAATTCGAAATCAAATATATTCCAGGGAAATTAAACGTGGTAGCAGATGCATTGAGTAGAGTAGATGAAGTAGGGAACAATCAAACCAAATTTCAAATTGGAATAAACCAATTGTACCAAACAGAGGGGATATTTACATTGGAAAAGGTTAAAGAAGATCAGAGACATTTTGATAACGAGAAAGTTAAAGGTGCCTATAAAATTGATGAAGTGTGGTATAAGAAATTGGAGGACAGAGAAGTATTTGTAATAAGTAAGGAGTTTGCACAGGAAATTATTCGTCATCTACATAAAGAGAATGGACACATAGGAACAAGAAAACTATGGACTTTGTTTCGAGAAAATTATGTGGCAAAGAAGGATTTGAGTATAGTGAAAGAAATATGTAAATATTGTCAAATATGTCAACTGGCCAAAGAAAAAAATTACCACAATAGCATGACAGCAAAATCGATAATTACAAATAAACCATTACAGATTGTGGCAATGGATTTTATAGGAAACTTAATTAGGAGTGAATCGGGTAATAAGGATTTACTAGTAATAGTTGATGTTTATACCAAATTTGTTAAAACTTTTCCATGTAAGAGATCAACGGCTAAGGTGGTAATAGAATGTTTGGAATAATATATAGAAGAAGTAGGAAGACCTGAGAGAATTATACTTGACCATGCTACATACTTTGAAAGTAAAAAATTAAAGCAGTATTGTGATAAAGAACAAATAAAACTACAATTTATTAGTATTAGAAGACCTAGCTCCAATCCAGCTGAGAGATATATAAAGGAAATCTTAAAATATTTAAGAATTCTTTGTCAAAAGACACATATTAGATGGGATGAAAATTTGGACAAAATTGAAGAATTTATAAATAATTTACCACATGGGGTAACAGGTGAAAGTCCAATTTATTTAATGAAAGGTATCCAACCTAAAAGAAACTGGATTCTGAATAGAGATACTACTCTAGAAGAGACACTAGAAAAGGTGAATATCAGAATAAGGAGGAATGCAGAAAAATATATACGGGATCAGAACAAGAAAATTAAGAAGAAAACAACCTTTAATAAAGGAGAATTGGTTATAATCAGAGCATTAAAGACATCTAATAAAGCAGAAGACCAATGTATTAAATTGCAATTGCCATTCGAGGGACCTTATGAAATAATAAATGATAATGCACAAAATAGTTATAAATTGGCATACCCAGGAACAAACATGATTAGGGGTATTTTTAATATAAAATCAATTTATAAGTATAATTCACCATAAAAGAGTGATAAGAGGAATAGATAATATTATGTTACTTACATGTAAATAGATAGTAGTATAGGTAGATGTAAGGTTTTTTTTTCGATTTTACTTCATAAAATGTATTCTCATATACAACGTGAAGATAATGACCAAGTTAAACATAAGATTTTCAATTTTTATAGGTAGTGTACTAGTAGGCAGCATACAGTATCCGTGGTTAATGTAATCTAAAAAAAATTGAAACATAAGGAAATATAATGTATTAATGATAAATGAATAATATCAAAGAAAGATGGCAAGTTAAGCTTTAGTATAATAGTAAATTTTTATGAGAATTTCTTAGATAAAGGACATAATAAAATTAAATAAACACTCATTAATAAGGACAGGTAGGAAATAGGAAGGATAAGATAGGAAATAATTAAATAAACAGTAAAAGAGATGAGAAGGAAAGAAAGTTTTCAAATCAAGATATAAGTAGGAAATATTCATGTCAAGAAAAATTTTATAGGAATTAGGAAGAAAAGTATAGTGAAATAATGGTAAAGAAATATTTATAAAGTATATGATATGATTAATTATTATGAGATAGGGAGATATGATGAGAAAATTATGATATAATGAATATATTTATGAAATAAAGTTGATGAATTATGATTAAGAAATATGAAAATAAATATAAATATGGATAGAAAGTAAAGAGTTAAAGGTTCGACTATAAGAATAGATAAATTGACATGAATATAGGTTAAAAATTGATATGAAATTATAGGAAATCATTGAAATAATTAAAAATTATGTTCTTAGTATAAAAGATGAAATAGAAAAAATAGAAGAGTAGATAGGTAAAGGAGGAAGTATAAGTGTTGAGATTTTGAATAAGAAACGGTGGAAATAGTAAGGAATATAAGATATGAATAATTTAATAAGAATAAGAATTATGAGAATAAAATGTAAGAATCATTATTGTTATGTCCCTAATGAGAAATTATTTTGGAATGAGTTTGATATGGTTAAATTATAAGAATATCATAAAAATTTTAATAATAAGAATAAAAATAAAAATGTTATCAGAAATGTAAGTACTGAGCTGAAATCTATAGATCGATTAGCATGGATTACAGATTGAAAATTGAAATTTTAAGAAGTTATCTAAATAGACACCTTTTAAAATTTAAATTTGAGGGGAGTTAAGCCAGTCCTCTAGTATAGATAAATATTCATATATTAGATTGAATTAAAAAAGGAATTTTTTTTGTATATACGTATGGTGTATCATTAGACACTACCTAATTAAGAACAAAATTTAACATAAAAGAATGAATGACTTAAGCAAATGTATTATAAAATATTGAGTACATCAATTTAAGAAATGGATTAAGGATAAGGAATAGAATGGTAATGATAATATAGAAATTAATTCTTAATAAAATGTTACCTTCACAAATAAATCCTAAGGTCAAGTCAATGTCAACAATTTTCATTAAAATCAATCTGAACGCTGCTATGTCCACACTTGAATCGGGAAAAGGATGTTAATTTGTTCAAAACCTAAAATAATAAGAATTAATAATCAAATCACTAATTTATTAACTATATGCAAATACAATAAAAAGTTGCAATTTGAAAAAAGTAATTTATAAAAATAAAACTGTATGAAATATGACATTCGGAATAAGAGCCATATTGTATGTCATAGAAATCTAGTAATCAAATCGAAATCAATGAAGGAAGTGATTGAATCTAGTTATAATATTGCCAACCTAAATTAAATGAGTTGGAAGTTAATATAAAACAGAGAATGTAAATTTGAAAATAAGTTAGAATTTATATAAAGCGAAATTAGTGTTAATTAAAGAATTAAAAAATAAACAGTTCCATATATATAAATCATAAATTTAGATTGTAGAAATTGTATATTAATTGTAAACAAATTTACTAAGAAAAAAAGGAATTACAAGGATTGAAACCATTGTAATACATGTAAAAGATTATTTATATATTCTATAAGATATTGTTAAACCATTTATACAAGTGATTTCACTCTCCAAGACTATTTTAATTGAAGAATTCAGTATTTCCATAAAAAAAACATTATCATTGACAATTGTTGAATAAAATAACAAATTAGGAGGCTGTGTTTTAGAGATTGTAAAAATGTTGTTGATTTTTAAAAGAAAAGAGAGTCGAGAGTTAGTTGGGGAATGATGAACTGGGATGTAATTCTCTGAGAAGATTTTTGTAAAAACTTTAAAGTAAAAGTAATAATTTTAAATCTAAATCAATAAAAAAAATTCATAATATTAATGTAGATTACACCCTGTGAAAAAGTGAAACGTGCCGAACGAGTATTTCTTGGGTAAGGAATACCTAAGAAAAGAGACGAGATGTTGCAGGTCCACCACGCCGAGAATGGAATATAAGGTCTGTGTTATTTGAGTTTTTTTAATTTGGAATTCCAAACAAACAAAGAAAAAGTGAACTTTTGAAATTAATTTGAACATTTAAATTTGAATAATCTAAAATTGGCCAAAGAAACTTTAAAATAATCAATACCAAAATTTATCCATGGATAATTAAAGAACTCTAATTTTCTGCAACAATAATTTTAGATATTAAATATGTACTTACTTGTAAAAAAGTTTTTCGTTTGTAAAATAATCAAAGTTCACACCACTCATAAATGCTTTTCCAATCTTAATTTCCGCTTTGCATGCTGATCTATTCTTATAACTATCAAACACACACTTAATTCACAACTTGAATTATATATGTAACTGTTTAATATAAGTTTTCAACCATATTATTCTAAATGCACTAAATTGATGTACATTGAACTGTTAAACGTTTGCATCCTCCATGATAACTGTGTACTATAATTTTGTGACGACGAGAAACGTTGAACCGGAAGAGTTGCTCCGTTGCGCCGAAGCAGCTACTATAAGCGTTCAGTGCGCATGACCATCAAAGAATACAGAGGAGGTTCAGGAATATTTGTGTGTGTAAAATTTTGAAGATTTCATCAACAATTTATTAAAATATTTTTATTTAAGTGTTGGTATTTTTTTTTATTCCAGTCAATGTCCATAACACTTTTCACGAACATTGTTTAAATCATTCATTCGATTATCATATGGTGAGATGATTGAAATAAAGATATATAATTTATTCAGGAATAGACCTATCACGAAATCATAATAAGTAAATGTTCATATATGTAAAAATTTTTTCTAATAGGTGTCCAGGACTCAAAGAGAGAAGTCTCATGCTTCCGACTGTAATATAAAATTTAAACAATACATACAATTAAAAAATTTCATATAATCATATAGGGCTAGCCGAAGGTAAAAACGGGTAAATAAAGGTAAATCATATAAGTAAATATTAAAATATAACATATCCACTATAATATATATATATATATATATATATATATATATATATATATATATATATATATATATATATACGAAATGGACGATTGGGATATGTACATCAGAATATCGGATGTAACTCAATATCTACTGTTCCTTTATATACACACAAGTAAGTATCTTTATTTAAAAAAGAAAGTTTATGAAATACCTTATGTGTTCCACTAATGTTCTATAGAAGAATATTCACTTTGTTTTCCTTTTAGGGCAGTTCTGGAAAATTTCTTGGGAAGCTTGACTCACAGTTCATTTGAATCAATTCATTACTGAAAAGTCTTTCAGTATTTATTTTCTCCAGGGATCGCTTAGGAGAATATTTACACTCTATATATCGATTATTTACTTAAGGTTCTTCTCTTAGAAATATCACTGCCTTAGTTATCTTTGTAAAACGAATAATGTTGATATAATACCAGATGCTATAAACATGTTATGTTTTTATCCGAAATTTCAGAACGTCATGTGGGGTACAAAAGCTATTGCAAGTTATTGCAATAATAGCCATTTCAAAGCCTCATGCTTTTATCAGTTGTTTATCTCTGTTACTTCATAAAATATACAATTTTGAATTTGACGTGATTTTTTTAAATGTCAAGTGCCCATTATTTATTACTCATTATACTGGTTCAATGCCTCATTTCTTCTGTTTTCCTTCATATCTTATAATTTATTGAGAGGTTCAATGTGTTTTATAAGAGAAAAAGGTCTTAAAAAGACATAAAAACTCAAAATACATACCTAGAAAAATGGATTGATTTAATCAATGAAACAACAAATAACAAAAACAAAAGTAAATAGAGAATTAGTATCTGGTGTTTCCACCCCGCGAATGAACTCCCGACATCTTTGGTTCATACTGAAAACCAAAGTTCTGATTAGGTTCTGATCTAAGCCATTCCATAATTCGACTAGAGGTTCTTCTAATTCTTGTATCCGCTGACCGATAAAATTCCAAACATGTTCAATGGGGTTTAGGTTGGGGTTGGCCAGTCTATGTGATTAGTTTCTACTTCTTCAAGATAATTTCTCACCTCACCATTTGACCCGTGTGGGGATGCGCATTATCGTGTATAAATAAAAAATTGGGTCCTATATAGGGGGCATAAGGTACAACATGTCTGTGATATATCTTTCAGAATTGAGATTTACATATACAGTTACCAAGTCCGTTTGCCCCGTCAAATATATTCCGTCCCACATCATGAAGGATCCACCTTCATATAAAGTTGTGTGCAAAAAATTGCATTCACTGTATCGCTCATCGGGTCTTCGGTAGACGCGAATACGTCTGTCATAATTATACAAACTGAACCTTGACTCATCAGTCCAAAGAATACGTACCCAATCTGTTTCCAACCAATTAACGCGCTCATTGGCAAAATTAAATCTGGCTCTTTGATGATCTACTGTTATTGCAGGTCCTCGAGCAGAAATCCTGGGTCTTAAATTTGCCTCCCTCAGTCATCGGCGTACAGTTTGAACACATATGAGTGGCCACATGCGTCTTGAAGTTATCTTCTTAAATTTCTTGCAGTTATAAATCGTTGCCTTACAGAACTTACTTACTCTTAAAAAGAGATCCTGGATAGCAGTGGTAACACGAGCTGTACTTTGACCGGCCTGTCTGGAATGTTCCTTTGTTTCCGCGTGTCGCTGCGCTTCAAAAACATGAATATTGTTGTATTATAATTGTCACAACGGTAACATTGTAAGAGAGTTCACAGTCCGCTCACTAACGCATGCTTGTCAAGAAAAATTGAAGGACGTCAAAAAAGAAGACGATTCACGTTGATTGTTATCGATTGTCATGTTCACGTTGTTTTTGTAAGAATGAAGTTATATTCCAATTTATCACTTATTTCCATAAAAATAAAAATCCAGAACCAGCTATCGACAAAATGATCTAACGAACCGGATGGAAAAGTGATATAGAAACTGGAAAACACGAGTGAGTACCCATCATTCCACATTCCTAACATCCTAACCTTACTTATTCCTTTGTTGCATGCTCGATCTGTGGTAAAATACTTATTAGATTCAACTCGTGCTCGATAATATAGTTACCAATACAAAGATTTGTCTCGTATTTTAGTTTTATCACGTACCTATTTCAAGATATTTTACAAGGAATTTTCTCGTACTTTGGTTTATCACGTAGATATATTCACAATCATTTTACAAAGGTTTTCACGTCATTTGGTTTCTTAACCTATTTAAAGGATTTTTATCACGTTGATTACAAATATTCATAGGTAAATAGTCTCGTATATTAAAGCTTTAAGAGTTGTCACGTTTTCTCGTATTCAAAGACATTTCAACTGTTGATAAATATCACACATTTGAACAGTTTTTTCTACTATTTATAAAATAAAATGTCTGATGAAGAAGAAATTAATACAGTTGAAATTCGAAAGCAAGAAGAGTACCCGAAAATTATGTCAAACGGGCGCAAATCGAAACCAGATTGAAAGGTACGGAAACGGATTTTCAAAATTTATACACGGTGCAAAGGCGTGAGTTAAGATACGACAATGGCTGACCCATATATAATATTAGCTTACGTTGTATTTCTTAAAAAAACTATATAAATGAATAATGATGTAATAAAGAAAGAGATTGTTTGTAACTTTCATAGAATAAATGTCTTAAATAGTAATTTTTTTTGTTTTTAAAAAGTATTTTTCGAAGTGACGAAATATAATTGGCGCAGTCGTAGTAGGATTTTCGGAGTTTTTTAACGTATAGTACGTGAGCTTTCGTATCAACGATTTACCGAAAATTTCGAACTTTATTGACCGGTTTCTTTCGTGTGAATATCGAACTTTGAACTATTTGACTTGTTCGAGCGAATATCGAATACAATCCGATAGTTCTGAACCGATCAATCGTCAACTTCGAAGAAGAAAAGAAAAACGAAGATTACATCTTGGGTTTGGTCTAACATCGATCGAATCTATAAGAATTAGAAATAAGTTAGAAGTAAGAAGATCTTGGGTTTGGTACCGCATCGACTGAACCTAGAAGAACTAGAATTAAGCTAGAAATAAGAAGATGATCAAAGTTTTCCTTTTGTAAGTACTTTTCTTTCCTTAATTTCCTTTTGATAGTAATTTATGAGTGATATAGATATTAGTACTTTAGAAATATTATTAGAAAAAAGTTTAACATTAAGCGAACCAGATAGTTCTATAGAAAACAGTTTAAATAATACTCTAAACTTAGAAATGTCTACTCCTTCAGTAAATTATCAATTACCAAAATTATATTTAGATTCTATTCCTTATTATGATGGAAACCCTCATACTTTAACAATATTTATTGGAAATTGTGAAAGTTTAATATCAGTATTTGCTAGTGAAACTGACATAGCTTTAAATACATTTCTATTAAAAGCTATCTTGGGCAAACTTGCAGGACGTGCACAAATATTAATTGGTTCTAGAATAGAGTTAAAAACATGGAAGGATGTTAAAGATGCTTTAAATTTAAGTTTTGGCGATCAACGTAATATTGATTGTCTTATTCAAGATTTAATTAATTTAAAACCATTTAAAAATGAATCACTCTATAACTTTGGCATGCGTTGTCAAGACGCTCGTAGTTTAATTATTTCAAAATTAAATTCGTTTAGTGATATTAGTGATATTGAACGGAGACTTCAACTTGAAAATTATAATAATTTAGCTTTAAAAACCTATATACGAGGTTTACCTTTACCTATTCAAACAAATGTTAGATTAAGAGTACCTGATAGTTTAGAAAAAGCAATGAGCTTAGTTATTGAGGAAGAAAACTTTATGTATTCTACTCAAAGAAGTAATCAATTCAACTCAAACACTACTTTTAGACCTAGTTTAAGAGTTACACCAGCTAAAAATCCTAATTATAGACAACCAACACCTAACTTTTCATCAAATTTCGGAAATAATCAATCATTTCCCACAGTTTTTCGACAAAACTCAACACCTCTTATGAATTCATCACAGTTCAGACCAAATTCCCAACCAAATAACAATTCTTATAATTGGCGTCCCAATAACAATTTTTCAGCCCAGCGTTCTCAAATTTTTCAAAACCAAAACAATCGCCCAACTTTTCAAAACCAAAATCATCACCCCATTTTTTAAAACCAAAATCGTCAAACAATATTCCAGAATCAAAATCATCAACCAGTTTCTCAAAATAATTCAAGACAATTTAATTCACCTAATAATTCCCAAAACTATAAACCAGAACCCATGGACACATCTTCTGGCAATACAAGATTCCAGCCTAAACAACAAAAATATATTTCTAACGAACTTTATAATCAAACCATTAGTGATCCAAATCAAAATCAACAATTAAATAATAATCAAACTGAAAATTTATTTGAATATCAAAATGAGTTCCCAATAGAATCTCTAGAAAACATTGACCCATATTTATCTGAACTTGAAACTCAATATTCTTACGATTATAATAATTATCTCTCTACACATGTTAACAATGATGTAACAGACAACCAGGATATTTTCTCATGTAACAATCCTCAAAATGCAACTCAGGATTTTACTCACATCCCATATCCACACAACCAGACGTAATATTAGTAAACGCTTTAAAAGCAAATTTACCTTATATCAAAATTCAAGAAATAAATGCAAACTTCCTAGTCGACACCGGCAGTTCTAAGTCTCTGATAAATCCCGATTCAGGTAACAAATTTTATAAACACTGCATTTTTGAAGAGCCATTTAATATACAAACAGCACACGGAATTTCGTATCATAATGAAATAGCTCATATTCCGTTATTTAAAACTTTTATTTAAATGAATCTCATAAATTTTATTTATTCAAATTTAGCGACAAATTTGATGGTATCATTGGCGTCGATTTATTAAAACAATTAAACGCAAATATAAATGTTCACCAAAAACAAATTGAAACACCCACAGCAATTATTCCTTTAATTTTTGGTTCAAATGTAAATAATGATAGTAAGGTACAAATAAATAATTATTCGATTATCATTCCTGGCCGTTGCCAACAAGTTGTTAAAATCCCTGTAACTGAAACAAATGGCATAGGTATACTCGATTACGAAAACTTTGGAAAAGGTTTAGAAATGCCTAAGGCATTAGTCAATATTCATAATAATTTGGCAATTACAATCATCATAAATAGTAACGAAAATCCAGTAAAATTAGATATAAAAGAACCTTTCGAAATTGAAATTTTAAACTTACTAGAAGTAAATTTTCTTGAAAACATGGAATGTGAATCTGATTCAGAATTAACAACTATTCAACAAAATAAGCTTAAAGAAAACTTAAAAAATCTCAGACTTGATCACTGCAATAAAGAAGAAAAACAAGCCATTAGAAATTTGTGTTTTAATTATAGAGACATATTTTATTGTGACGGAATACCATTAAGTTTTACCAATCAAATAAAACATAAAATCACTTTGACTGATGATAGCCCTATTTATACAAAATCTTACAGGCTTCCCGAAATACATAGGGAAGAAGTTAATAGACAAATTACAAAAATGTTAGACGAAGGTATTATTGAACCATCTACATCTGCATTTTCCTCGCCAATCTGGATTGTTCCCAAGAAATTAGATGCATCAGGCAAAAAGAAATGGCGTTTAGTTATTGATTATAGAAAATTTAATGAGAAAACAGTTCAAAATCGATACCCAATTCCTAGAATACACGAAATACTAGACAGACTAGGTAGAGCAAATTACTTCACAACACTTGATCTCGCAAGTGGTTTTCACCAAATTGAAATAGATCCTCAAGACATTGACAAGAGAGCTTTCAGTACTCCCCAAGGACATTTTCATTCCAAACGTATGAGTTTCGGACTTAAAAATGGTCCATCAACTTTCCAAAACGTAATGGACAATGTATTGCGTGGTTTGACTGACGAAACGTGCATATTTTATTTAGACGATATCTTAATATATAGTACATCCCTTCAGGAACACTTAAAAAAATTAAAATCTGTTTTTGAAAGACTTAGACAACACAATCTAAAAGTTCAACTTGATAAATCTGAATTTTTAAAGAAAACAATTATGTATTTAGGACATATAATCACACCCAACGGCGTAAAGCCTAACCCAGACAAAATTTCAATCATTAAAAATTATCCAGTTCCCAAAAGTCAAACAGAAATTAAAAGCTTCTTAGGTCTCATAGGTTACTACCGACGTTTCATAGCAGACTTTGCTAAAATAACAAAACCCATGACCAAATGTTTGAAAAAAGGTTCAAAAATTATTCATAACGAAGAATTTCTTAATTCATTCCAAACTTGTAAGGAGATATTAACCAATGACCCCATTTTGCAATATCCTGATTTTTCAAAAACGTTTATTCTCACAACCGATGCTATTAAATATGCAATAGGTGCAGTTTTATCCCAAGGAAACGTACCCAATGACAAACCCATAGCATATGCTTCTAGAACTCTAAATCAATTTGAAATTAACTATTCGGTTATAGAAAAAGAATTGCTTGCCATTGTGTGGGCATGTAAACATTTCAGGCCTTATTTATACGGCAGACAATTTCATATTTACACAGATCACAAACCTCTTTCTTGGTTATTTAGTCTTAAAGAAACAAATTCCAAATTAGTCCGATGGCGTTTAAAGTTCGAAGAATATGATTATAAAATCTTCTATAAAAAGGGAAAATTAAATTCCAATGCCGATTGCTTATCTCGAATTCCTATCAATGCATTAGAAACAGAATCAATAGTCAATAACCCCGGAGATTCCCAAGACGATATTCTAGATTTCTTACAGCAGTTTGCTGAAAATCTTCCCATAGATCCACAACCTTCTACAAGTAACACTAATCAATCAAAAGTTAACATTATATCTGACGTACAAATACAACCCCCAACACTACAAGAAAATAATGATCGTAATGATTTAAACACTCCTGAACCCTTCTGGACAAAACCTGACTCAGACGACTCTGACAATATAACAAACCATTCAGCAAAAGATAACAACAGTAACGGTATACCCATTTTAGACGAAATGATAAATAATAAAGTACATCAAGTTCTTGTTTATCCAAATATATATTCAAAAACAGATGTTCCTCATGAAACATATGAAAATAAAAAATAATGAAAATTAAAATTCCCGAGATAGATAACGAAAAATTCATTTTCTGTTTTATAGCTGAATATACAGATTTAAATAATACATTTTATATGTACTTTCATAATGATAATTTATATCGTGATTTTAATAATGTTTATCTAAAACATTTTTCTGCGAACGGACCGAAATTAATTAAATGTACTAAATTACTTAATACTGTAAAAGATCAGGAAGAACAAATTCTTTTGTTAAAAAACTACCATGAAGGTAAATATAACCATCGAGGAATCAATGAAACTTTAGAACCACTACGTAAACTTCATTATTGGAAAAATATGAAAAATACAGTCACAGACTACATTAATAATTGTACCATTTGTCAAAAAAATAAATATTCAAGACATAATCCTTATGTTCCTCTCATGTTGATAGAAACAGCTTCTAGACCATTCCAAATTGTTCACATAGATGTTTTCGTTTTTGACGGAAAAAGTTATTTAACATTAATTGACGCAGTCACAAAATTTGCACAAGCAATATTCATTCTAGGTAAATCTGCAGTTGTTATAAGCAAAGCACTTAAAAATATTTTGTTTCTTTTGGAATTCCCCAATCAATAACAGTTGATAAAGGTACAGAATTTAACAATGAAACAGTTAAAAATCTCCTGGTATTACATAAAATAAAAGTTCACTTCACAACTCCTGGTCATCACGAGTCAAATTCAATAGTTGAAAGATTACATTCCACCTTAATAGAACATTTAAGAATTTGAAGAGAAATTTATCCCAATGAAAATGACTTAATGGACTATGCTATTATTGCCTACAATAATTCAATACACAGTGCCACGAATTTCACACCTTTTGAACTTACCTTTGGACATACACATTCTAGAAACCCTAACGAAATTTTTATGACTCATTCATTTTATACAGATTACGTTAATAACCATAAAGAAAAATTAGAACATATTTATGAAGATGTTCGACAAAAATATGAATAAAAATAAACAAAAAATTATAGAGAAAACAAATATACAAGGTGACACAAACATTAACAAAGAATTTCTTGCTTTAAAGGAACAATATAATAATCTCTATAACTCTTTATTGAAATCACCTGAAATTTATAATTTTAATAAACATTTTCAAAATTATTATCACCTGATCAAGTTAATTGAACAAAAGATTACTCTTCAATTGAACCAGTTAAATCCATTTTGAAACACAAAATCAAAGAGATCATTATTTGACGGATTAGGATCTGCAATAAAATTTATAACCGGAAATTTAGATCAAAATGATGCAAAGCGTTATGACGAAGCCATTACATATTTATCTAACAGTCAAAACAAGTTGAAATCTCTTATTCACGATCAAATAACTTTACTCCAATCGTCTATCAACAACTTTGAGAATAATACCAAAATATTAGCTCATAACCAATTAATATTAAATTCACGTATCAATGATTTACAAAAAATAATTACACACTTGAATATAGATAAAGTAGAAACTTATCACTATTTTGCAATAGAACAACTCGTTTCACAATTTTCTATAAGTTTTCAAATAACATATGATATACTTGAAAAAATTGAAACGGCAATCAGTTTTGCCAAACTTAATACTTTTCACAATTCAATAGTTGATCCTAACGATCTGTTTTCTGAAATATTAGAAGTCAGTAAAAACATAGACAAAAATAACAAATTTCCAATCAATTTGTCTATGCAAAACATTTTATTGCTTGAGAAAATAATTGAAATCAAAAGCTATAGTAAAGATAACAATATAATTTTCATACTAGAAATACCAATTGTCGAAAATTCAGAATATAATTACTATCATCTCTATTCTTTACCTACACCGTCAAAACAATCCTTTAAAACGATTATACCACAATCCAAATTTATCCTTTTAAACGATCAACATTACACCTTCTCAGAAGAAAGCTGCAAAGAAATATCTCAAGAAGATTTCCTGTGTAGTGATCTCCAAAAGTTACCAATTACTCAACACACTCCTTGCGAAGTACAACTACTTAAGTACTCTCAGTCAAGAGATTTATTATGTAAACAAATTCCAGTGATTATCAATAATGTAAAAATTCAGAAGATAGAAGACAACCAGTGGATCGTAATATCTCCATTTAACACAGTGGCCATCCAAAAATGTGGTAAAAACATGAATAACATTCCACTAAACGGTAGTTTTATAATTGAATTAAATAACCAGTGCGTAGTCTTAATAAACAATTTCACATTAAAAACTTTTTCAAGTAATATACCAAAATATAAAAGTGTAGAACTTCCTAAATTGCAATTTTCGAACGAAGACTTTAAAACAGACTCTTTTCATTTAAATAAAGTGCAAATAGACTCAGTGAATTTAGATGAATTAAGTAACATTCAGAACATACTCCAAGAAGACAAATCGAAATTAGCAAGATTGGACTTGGCTCCTGTTCATTTCAAAAAGATTAGTTTTCACACAATATTATTATATATAATCCTAGTAGCCTTCAAAATTTACAAAAGAAAACAGAAGAAGATTAAGAAGAAAAATGAGAAGAAACAAGGAAAAAGGGATTTCAAAAACTTTCCTGGCATCTCAAACTCTGGACAAACCCCATAGTTTTCTCTTTGGCCGGAGGAGTTAAGATACGACAATGGCTGACCCATACATAATATTAGCTCACGTTGTATTTCTTAAAAAAACTATATAAATGAATAATGATGTAATAAAAAAAGAGATTGTTTGTAACTTTCATAGAATGAATGTCTTAAATAGTAATTTTTTTTGTTTTTAAAAAGTATTTTTCGAAGTGACGAAATATAATTTGCGGCTTTTAATGTAATAGAGAGATATGATGTGGCAGATGAAAGTTACAAAGAAGCTTTAAAAGACGGATTTGAAAATAGAAGGCAATTATTCGTACATCACGTGAAAGGTCTATTATTTAACTTACCGGAAGTAACAAAACAATCGCACACAAACTTTAGAAATTTATTAGATACGGTTACACATCACATAAGTGTTTTAGAAAAACTGAATATACAAACTCAAGCATGGGACATTTTATTAGTTCAGTTAATTTTGAAAAAGTTAGACAGGTATACTAGGCAAGAGTGGGATAATCTCCAAGACGAGGATGGGTTATCGACATTAGAAAGATTAAAGGGTTTTTTGGTGAAAAAATGTAGCAGATTAGTAAAATCGTTTAACGAAAAGATAGAAATTCAGAAAGAGAATAGTAGTTTCAAGAGTAATGTAAAACATAACACGGAAATAAAAGATATGGATAAGAAAAACAGGTTTGTTTCACAATTATATGTTGTAACGAAATTTAATAAATGTCGACTATGTAATGATGAATCACATTTCCTATATCAACGTTCGGAGTTTATAAAACTGTCTATTGAACAAAAATTGGAAAAGGTTAGATAGCTTAAAGTATGTTCGAATTGTCTGCGTTTTGGACATTATAAATTTCAGTGCAAATCGAGTGGCTGCAAAAAATGCGGAAACAAGCATAATACTTATTTACACGTTAGCGACGAGAATAAACACGTACATTCTAGAGTAGAAGAGAATAATTCTCACCATGATACAACGGTATCTAATCATTCTTACATACCAAGCGAATCAAAAGAAAGTTCGTTGCGAATATCGGATAATCAAATGATAAATTTAGCAAAAGTATGTCAAGTTTCGAATGATAATAGTTCGCAAGTATTTTTATCTAGAGCCACGGTTTTAATTCCGGACAATACAGCAAATCTTGTATAATGCACGGCATTGTTAGATTCCGGAAGTCAGTCGAATTTAATAACAGAAACATTTTCTAATAAACTTAAACTTTATAGAGAAAACACGTTGATTCCGATCGTAGGTATAGGGCAAACTAAAACAAAAATAAAATACAAGGCAGAAACGAACATTAAATCAAGATTAAGTAAGTTTAATGCACATTTGGAATTTTTAGTCATTCCAAAAATAACGGAAAAATTACCCGTAACAGATTTCAATAGCGATTTGATCAAAATTCCTTCATCGATCATTAAATTTAATAAACCCAAAGAAGTCGATATTCTTTTAGGGGCTGAAATATTTTATGATATTTTACAAAACGGTAAATTGAAATTAAGCGAACACGGTCCAGTTTTGATAGAAACGCATTCCGGATGGATTCTAACCGGAAGAATTTTTAATAGCGAATTGGTTTCAAATAAATTAGGTAACTTTAATCATAACATATCTGATGAACAGTTAGACATGGAGTTGACTAAGTTTTGGCAACTAGACCAGATTCCTCAGGTGAAATCATTGTCCCTAGAAGATTCTTTTTGCGAGGAATATTTCAAAGATACAACAACTCAAACGCGTGAAGGTCGTTTCATAGTAAGATTACCCTTTGCTCATTTACTAGAAAAAAACGTAAAACCTGAACTAGGAGATTCCAAGGCAGCAGCCTTAAGAAGATTTTTTAACATCGAAACGCGCTTAAAACGAGATAAAGAATTGTTTAAAAATTATTTCGAATTCATGAATGAATATGAAAAACTAAGTCATGAATTTTAGTGGTTATTTTGAAAATATTGATGGTGGTAAAAATAAAAATCCAGAACCAGCTATCGACACCGCGTACCATTGAATTGCTCTCGCTATAGTTGTGTGATACACTTCCAACCTTCCAACTATACCCCACGTTGGGCGCCATTTTATAAGGTTATTAATTACGTTACCAACCCCGACTGGAGACTCTTCCTCAGGTAGTGGTATTTGACTCCAGTTAATGTATTTTCCTTGCTAACACTGGGATGTGGTGAACAATCGATATTAAATTGGACGCCACCAGTTTTTTAAGCGATACTTTAATTAAACAAAAAAGGTTAAAAACTGGAAAACCTTATATTCACTTTAACTCAACAAAACGAAATACTGAAAATATTTTTAACGCGATGGTCCAAGTTAATATAAATTGCTGAAAATCAAATATGAAAGGTATCAGCAAATTATGTTTATTCACATCAACTGCATATCCAAAATACAAGACGAATACGAACGCAGTTATACAATAAACATCTGCAATTCTAGATTTCCATGAATTGAAAATAAGACAAAGGACTTATCTTGGTGAGGTACTGGAATTATTTAGCTCTCAGCTAGGTCCTAGTGGATGGAGATAGGGTCCTTAATCCATCCCGGCCGGTTTCGTGTTGTTTCTATCGATGTTGTTTATTCATTGAGCCCACCCAGGGGCTGCAGTGCTGAGGAAAGAAAAAAAAGGAGTAAAAATTAAGGAAAAATTCTGGGAAGGAAGGAATAGATAGAACAGATAGGAAGGTTATGCTTCAATGCATAAAAAACTGAATCTAGTTTTTAAAATAAAACTAACAGAAGTCTGTTCTATCATATTCGCTTTGTTCCCTAAATGAACAGAAAATGCGGAATTATGAAGCTGAAAAATAGAGAAAAGAAATTATTAAAAATTTTCTTCAAAAGAATATGAAATTTTTTTTACAATAAAAAAAGAATTGAACATACAAAATTCATCAAACGCCAGCTCATATTATAATTTGAAATAAAACATAGAATACACTTGGAGAAAAAATATTTCAAGAATCTAACTCACCAGCAAATATATGAAACCAATACGATGTAGGTACTAACTTATAATTGTTACTAATTGGAAGAGACTTTTCTTATGTTAAGTTTTTCAATTTCGAATCAATTACCATAGTCGTAAAAGCCGATCGGCTTGCTACACCCCCTCTTTCCGGGGAAAAAAGAAACTCGAAGAATTACTTTTTGATAAACATAAGCAGTCTACGAAGAAAAGTAGCCATAACATCAATATTGTGGTGATTAGCAAAATAAGAAGATGTGCTTACATGTTCAAAAATATAATGAAAACAAACGAGGAATGGAAAGGTAAGAGCAATGAGAAGATAAGAAAACAAGAAAAGAAAAGATAAAACAAATTTAGTTGATGTGAAGAATCGTTAACCTTTTTTAGTTCCAAGCTATGACTTTAAAAAAATGTAGTAAACTCAAAAGGTATATATTAGGAGCGTATTCCTATTAACAATAATAAACCATTGCAAATGCAAATTATAATAAAAAAATTGAAACAAATTGCAGCGAGCAATTATAATAGGATCCCATTCCTATTAGTAAAAAATTATCAGAAATTAAACGATATCAGTTCTTGGTACCATACAGAGATCCTAAAATATCAAAAAAATTAATTGAGGAGTAGCCTCTCCAAAAATATGAAATGAAAAATCTCAACGATTAGACAATGGAATAATTACATTCCTCATCTACAAAAAAATAATCACTAAGTGGATAAGACAATGGAATAATTACATTCCTCATCTACAAAAAAATAATCACTAAGTGTGATAAAGGGTGGCTAAAATCTCAGTTACACTAAACCAAATAAAAAAGAAAGAAGAAGAAAGTATCAGAAGAGTAAGATTCACTCAGAATCATGAGTAGGTGACAGCATCAACCATGCAAGAAAAAATCTCGGCGTGATATAGGAAAAAATACAAGGCATGTGACAGAAATTTACTAAGAAAATTTTATAACGTGACTAAAAATGTGCGTGTCTGTTTTTAAGAGACATTGCGTAACTATTAAGGAAAAATGAAAAGAGAAAAAAACAACAAGGTTTGGCCTTTCCCCCCTTTCCTACCATCGGAAAGTTTGGAGAAAAGAAACTCACCAAGACAGAACCAAGTGCTAAGAATTGAGCGATAACACACACAGAGTACTCAAAACCAAAATTGAAAGATCTATAGAAGAAAACATTACAAATGGGAAACACTTTTGCTATGAAAATAACGAAATTATAAATTGTGGTATTCCAAACCACATAGAAAGTTTTCCAAAAAATAATAGTTTAGTCAACAGATCAAAAAGAAAATTAAAATATGCCTTAATAAAATACTGTCAGTATGTATCAGTACACCAAAATAATATATACATTGTCGTGCAACAAAAAGAACGTGTTATACTCTTATCAAAATACAGGGAAGATGTAACCTACCAATTTACTCTTTAAAAAAATGTACAGTTGGTGAGGATCCTCAGTTGTCCCAGGTCTTCAACCTTTACGGCCTTCGGCTTCGCTCGAGTGGAGACGGTCGTGGATCGAGTCAAATATTCCTGGGAATCCACAATATTATAAAGATGTACAAAAGAAAAAGGGCGCCAGCTAGATTTTCATTCTATGCCAGGCCTATAAGTGCGCAGAATCTCTAATCTAGCAAGAGAAAGATAAAATAAAAGGACTAACCTCGAACTTGCACTTGTTTATTACCCCTTGTATGAAATTTAGACTACAATATCATAAGCCATAAAAATACCAATCATAAACAATAGTTAATTTCATAACCATATATCAATTTTTACAGACAAGTTAAAAAAAAAATAATATTCGACAGGTTGTAATCAAATTTACCTAGGTATTATTATTACAGGTTCCCATTTCTTAAGAATAGTTACATGAGTAAGTGAAATTCATTTAAACCCAATCCCAGTTAGTCATAAAAAAACAATAATAAATCTTTAGGTAAGAAATTACGTAAGCACTTTGAAGACTGTTGAACTGCGCAGTCGGGGCGTTGGTACCAAGGCGAGCGACGCGGGAGAGAAATCTGTCAATTTCAGATAGTTAAGAAAATAACGTTTAGAGGTAATTTCTGCACCCTCACAGATAAAATACCGTAGGCAGTTAAACATATTATATGTGCAAGTAAAAAAATATATATACAACCTAATTACTAACGATTAAATCTGACTTATCTTAGTACTGTTCCTCAAAATTGGTAGTTTAAACACATTGGAAAGCCCAAAGTCTAAGAATGAGTTTGAATGGTTATAGCTACCATACATTCAGCAAATCTTCCATCGGAGGACAATCCTTCCCCAAACGAACATAGCTTCCCCAAGGGAAAATGCAGCTCCCACAAAAAACCCTTAAAATAATACAAAAAAAAAATCAATTACCAAACTAATCAGAATCACAACTAGATCTGATTCGCAAATCGTATTAGGGTCAGATAAATTTGGATCAACAAGCTGTTGATCAGAAAACTCATCATCAGGAAGATCTACGTTAACAAATTAAAGGTAACTGCAAAATAATTAAAGTAATGTTACTTATGAATGACCCAGTAAAGTAAACCGATATACTAATTATTCCAAAAAGGAACGACTGATTTGCAATAATTTTGAAAACCAATTAACACCAGAAGTTTTTTTAAGGTACCAGAAACAAATACCAAAACATATCAAACGTTATCAAAGTTGTTAACTACTACAACTTTTTTTCAAGACAGAAAAACAATTAGTAGACAAATTCCTTAATGTCAACTATTATCGCAAATATACTTAATTACCTTCACGAAACACAAAAAAACTGACCATCATAAAACCTGTAATATCTTCCTGACGAAAACAACAAATAAGGAAACGATATGAACTTGAAGTTTCGAAGCAAATTTTATCATAAAACTGCGTCTATAAAAATGTGAAATATTACTGGAATAAAAATTTAAGTTGAAAAAATAAAAAAAAATTATGTTGATAATTGGAACTAAATAAACTTTTAATATAGATTTCCCACACCATCTCAGTAATCAGCAAAAAATACTATTAACCGGGCGCCATTTTATAAGGTTATTAATTACCTTACCAACCCCGACTGGAGACTCTTCCTCAGGTTATTGACTAATTAATTGCAGGACTGTCAACAAAAAACTAATGACACAGTTGTCAGTTTATCACGTGTAATCTCCGTTTTCCATAGCCTTCTACCTGTTTGCGTTGTGCGATAAATGCATTTCATGTGAATTAAAGCACATGATGTTTTAAAACGGTGTATTTCATGAAGTTACAAAGATAAACAAATGAATAAAAAAAAGAAAATGTTGAACAAACGTTAGGCTTTGAATTGGCTATAATTGCAATCCCACAGGACGTTATGAAATTTCGGAAAAAACATAAACTTTTTATTGCACCTGGTATAATATCAACATTATTCGTTTGACGAAGACAACTAAGGCAGTTGTATTCTCAAGAGAAAAACCTATAATTTTTAAAAAAATCAACAAAAACGAACGAAAATGTCGAAAATACATAACATCACAATTAAGGTAACTTTTTGGTTGTGCGTTAAATAAGTTGCGCAGTGTATAATGAGCTACTAATAAAATATAACAAAGAATATAATTGAATAATATTTAAATAAATAAATAATAAAAAAATCGTTATAATATATACACATATAAAACAATGCTTATAAAAAATAGACATTCCTCTGAACTTCCTTCTAATCGCTTTGTTTTTTGTTAGACACAAATGCTAGAATTTATAGACTCAAAGTGACATTAAAAAACGAGGAAAGTAAACTTTGTGATATTAATTAGATGTAATTCGAGTTTATTCGTAGTACGGCGGATATTACCTAATCAAAGAGAAAAACGAACCAATTAGCAATACCTCTCTTGTTTCGGATTGCTCGAATGAACTTCGGAGAAAGAGACTAATTAATGTTATATATTACTGGCTTTTCGCAATTTCTGAAATATGACTTCGAAATGGGATCCGTTGTGACTGAAACTTCGTGAAAAAAAATAAAAGCCCTGAAGTGCTGCCTAAACAAATCATAATTCTGCTGTGAGTTTAGAACATCGATTTATTTCCGCTATCGGACATATTTTTTCATTCCACATCCGGGGAATACGGGTAAAAATAAATGGAACATTCTGGAAATTCGTATTGGTAATGAAAGCGATACAAATTTTATACACTTTGTTCGTAACTAATGTTATATTTGAATATACAGTGTGACAGATTCTCGATAAATTTACACCAAAAAATTTTCAGTTGAAAAAATATATACTATTAATCTATTATTTTAACCATACTGGATGATACGTTTCTTTGGATCTAAAAATATATTTTTTCAGAGAAACTCCCGTATATTTTAGGCTTATTTCAGAATGGAATAGGGCTATTGTAGTTTTTCGTTTTGCTGTTCCTAGTTGCCAATATATATATATATATATATATATATATATATATATATATATATATACATATATATAGTTTTTTTGCTTTTTTTTTGGTTCTTGGTCTTTTTTATTCAATTATATATTGTTTATTTTATATTCTTGGGATTGAGGACCATTTTTGAAGACATTCAACTAGTAGTTAATACATTTTTATTTTACGTTTCGGTCTTTCCATGACCTTCATCAGAAATAAAATTTTTGTTAAAACTAAAAGAAATGGTAGAGGTTACAGAAAGAATTTTTAGAAGCAAAACAAATAAATCTTACCTTCGACACAACGTTCGTTTAATTATTCAATATATTTTATAGATGTTTTAGGACGCATCACATAACCGAATATAACTCACACCCAAACAAAACGAACATTTTAAAAATATGACATTCATTGATGAAAATTTGTATTGGAATATACGAGTATTTGTTCTATACAATGAAAGCAGCCGTAACCAGGGTTTAATGTGTCGTTTTTGCGTTGACTGTTATTAAAATGGATTTTATATTTATATAGGGAGTGGTATTAAATGGGTTTTATATTTATTTAGGGAGTGGTGATAAATTTATTATATTTGGAATGTGCCACGTGTTTCTCTATATCTCTATCTAGTTTTTATAATGTTATTATAAATTTTACTAAGACTTTTTGTGTCAGTCTTTAAATTTACGGAACTGGTTTTTCTTTGTATTTCTATCATTTCTAGAACTAATACATACAACTAATATATCCTAATCAAGCTGATGAAATTAAAACTTATAAAACCATCACATATGCAGGAAATATTTCTAATAATATTTCAAAGATAATATCTTCAGCAACGAATACAACAATAACTTTTAAAACAGAAAGTAACGTTTGTACAAAATTGTTAAATGTGAAAACAAAAATACCACTATTAAAGAAGTCAGGTATATATAAACTCAAATGTCCAGAATGTAATGCTGTCTATTTGGGTCAGACCCTTAGGAATTTTGAAATACGATACAGTGAGCACTTACGAGCATACAGATTAAAACAACCAGATCAGCAGATATAGTTTTCCTGGTTTTCTATATCATTGCACAGTTATACTGATCTTAATTGGAAAAATGATATCCAGGATATCACCATAGGGCTAATAATATCTAAGCTTCAGTATTTGTAATATCACATCTTCTTCTTTTTTCTATAAACATATATTAAGCCAATCACAAGTTAGGTTACTTCTTGGTCTAGCCAAAAATAACTACTAAACATCAGGTAGGCATAAAATGAAATGTAACTTCTGTCATTCTGACGATGATATTGATTTATCGAAACAATTGTCAATTTTTTAGAATTTTCAATAACTTGTATTATATTGTGGAATTAACTAGAGACCGTGAGTTCCATTTAAAAACACTAATATGAGCATATTCCACGATGTAAGGGTCGAGACAGTCAAGTTATTCATTAAGTTGATCAATCGTATACTCTCTGGAGGCTGTATCGTGCTAACAAACTGAAAATTCTCCAAAAATGACAAACATTTGGTACTTCAATTACTACAGCACCCGTTGTACTGGCTTTAGTGAGCTCAATATCACTAGGGTTCATCTTTAAGACGCTCTGAATAATATCCAATCATAAAATTCATCACTTTTATATACTCCGGAGGCTGTATCGTGCTAACAAACTGAAACTTCTCCAAAAATGACAAAGGTATCGTACTTAAAGTACTGTAGCACCGGTTGTATTGGCTCTGGTGAGCTGAAAATCAATAGGGTTCATCATAGAGATGTCCTGAATAATATTCAATCATAAAATTGGTGACTTGTTGAACTCCGGAGGCTGTATCGTGCTAACAAATTGAAATTTCTCGAAAAACGACAAAATGTCGTACTTCAAGTACCATAGCACCCGTTGTACTGGCTCTGGTGAGCTGAAAATCAATAGGGTTCATCTGTAAGCTCACTAAAGCCAGTACGACGGGTGCTGTGGTACTTGAAGTACCAAATTTTTGTCATTTTTGGAGAATTTTCAGTTTGTTAGCACGATACAGCCCCCAGAGAGTATACGATTGATCAACTTTATGAATAAGTATTGTTCAAGGTGTCTCACAGATGTACCCTATTGATTTTCAGTTGACTAGAGCGAGTACAGCGGGTCCTATAAAACTAGATATACTAAATTTTTGGTTATTTTTGGAAAAATTTCGGTTTGTTAGCACGATACATCCCCCGAAGTGTATACAAGTGACAATTTTATGATAGAATTTTATTGAGGGCATCTCACAGATTCGGAAAAGTTAGTTTTAATCTTTAAAATCGTTTATTTTTTCTAATAACCGTTGTTTCGTTTTGTCGTTGATGGAAAACTTAAAAATAAGTAACTCAAAAAAAATTTCAAAATTCCAACTTTTTTGGGGCAAACCAATACTTTTCTCGCATATTAGATAGGTTGGCGGAAAAGTAAAATAAGCAACAGGAAATCATGCAGTGAGAAACAGCAAGCAAGAAACAGATAAAAAAGGACAAGAAGGCCTAAAAGCGAAAATATACTATTAGCACTAATTTACTTTTAATAAATACTGAAACACATTCCTTTGATGTAATGTGGCCTTATTGTCTATAATGTTTTTGTTCATAAATCTAATTTAAATTCTCCCAAAAATATCCTCTAACTGCGATAGTATGCCATCCCGGCATAATAAAACAATGAATCTAAATTCGATATGGTTAAGGATGGATCAAATTATCCGGCGATGGCCGTAAGTTTACAAAACTTTACAAATCCAACCTTCTTAGATTAAAACCAGTAAAAGAGTGAATTGTCAGTAGCTAATGACTTTCAGATAAAAGAAAAAGAAGAATATTTGGCCTTTATCAAATTGTTTAGTTGGTCAGATCCATAGACAAATTTTGTCAGCGAACATTTTTATCGATAACTATCGATTGAAATTCACGATTTCTCACAATTCCAGTAGCAGTGCTGAATCCGATCTAAGATTTACTAATTTTATGTTGCTACCAGTGGCGGAGCAAAAATATTATCTATCATTTATTTTCAATTTTATAGTTTAGGATTGATATTAGATTCTACTATCTTCAATAGAGTTTTGATGTTTTTAACAGTGAATTAGTTATTTTATTTGAATTTCAACCGTTGTCTTTGAACACGTAACAACTTTCTTCATGGCTACTGCTACACCTACACCGCATGTGCAAGATATGAAACCTACGTTTACGTATACCCAAAAGTACGTGTTTAATATCTCTATTGAAGTAGCTGTAGTTCTTAAATTAATAGTTTTAGAAATGTGATCGTTTGTTGGAATCATTTTATCGGGAAGAATATAGGAATACCAGAATATACAGGTTGTTCAATTAATAGTTTTCAATATGATGTCACGTGATCAAAAACTAAAAGGTCATTAGGAATCATAATATCAAAAAAGCTGCACCAATTGCTTTAATTTACAACACCAAAATTACAATAATCTATTATTTAGACAACTCCACCTTAGTGCGGCCATGTGTAACCGATGTGCTGGAGCCCGCCGGCCAGATCTCACACAATTAGAATGTACCTTTATTTTCATTGCTTAAAATGCATATAATTTGTTTTTCAGTTAATTTATATCGTTAATAAATATAGTTTGAAGTTTATCCAGTATATAGTTACAGTCCACCACACGCAAACATCTACTACTCTCGAGTTCCGAGATATTCCCCGTTTTAATCGCCGTGGGACATCCTGTATAAAAGTGGGAGTGTATTTCTTTCGTTCATAAACGCTACTAAAAGTATCTACGTTCATTTGTAGCATATATGTTGTTTCATATCCATTACTAATCCAAAATTATTATACAAACGTTGAATGTCCATTGCACAAAGATTTTCCAAACGAAGAGTTATAAAATGTAAGGGGCTTTTATAGTATAAAGGCGACCGCATGTGTCTTTGTCATAATCATAATTTGAACGGAGAAACTCTCGAATATGTAGAACTTTATAGTAGCTAAGAGAATACGGCTCGTAAAGAGAGGATGATTTTATAAAGCATTCTGGCAGCAAAGAAGTCGTGTGAACATCCCACAAGCTTTTGTCGAACAATAATGCTTTCGTCTAAGTGGCTACTCAAAGTGAAATATCGTTGCGTTGCAGCTATTATTTTACTATCCAGGGATTCGATATGTGTTTTTTGTTGATGTTTATCGCTTAAGGCTTTCAATATTAAATACCGATTACAGTCACGTTTATGAATGCTAACAAAATTTATCACTAATACAATGTGAAACAATTAATTGTTGTTATGGGTTTATGTGCTCAATATTAGAAAAAATATTACGTACCATTTCTAATTGACTGTTACAACTTACGAAATAAAAATTTTCATCACAAATTTGTTTTTATTTATTTTTTAATACGCTGCTCGAACAGAACAAACTCAACTACAGAACAGGAATTTAAGTAAAATGATTAGAAAGAGTATTATCATCAATCAAAGAAGAATGCTTTGATTTTTTCAAAAAGTAGACGATCAATTATTACAAAAAGCAATTAATAGTTTAAGTTGAAAAAATTAATTATACCCAATGCATGATGTCGAATCGACAACAGAAAAATTCATCAATATCATAAACACATATGTACAAAAATCAACTCAATACTTCAGATTAAAAAATAGTCAACGTAGAAGGAAAAATTGCATAACAAAATCATTGATAAAACACATCAACAAAAAAAATTAGTCATTTTTATTATGGAAAGAAAATCCAAATAATGTAAACTTGAAAAATGTTTATTTAACGAACAAAAAAAGAAACGGGAAAGAAAATAAAGACTGCCAGAGAAAATTATTATAGAAAATTAGTTGAAAAGAAAAGTAAAAAACTCTGGAACAATGTTAATGAAATTTTGAATTTCAAGACAGGAAGAATAATAAATAATATTAGGAATGAAAAAAATGAGATCGTCACCGATCCAAAAGATGCTGCTGATATATTTAACAACTTCTTCGCGAATGTGGGGAAAACTTTGGCAAAGAACAATTCCCAATTACAAAAGTGAAAAATATATAAATGAAAATTTACTTTTTCTTACACCAACGAATACTACTGAAGTTGAAAATACAATTATTAGCTTAAAAAATAGAAAGGATCCCGGGCTTGATGGAATGAAAGCTGAAACTAAAAATTATTGCAAAATTTATATGTGAACCTTTGACGGACATCATAAATGAATCCTTCGAATCAGGCATATTTCCTTATAACTCCAATTTTCAAAAATGGGGAACCAGAAAATATTTCAAACTATAGGCCTATTTCACTTCTATCTTCAATAAGCAAAGTCTTTGAAAAAATTATAAAAACAAGACTTACGACATACCTATCAAATTATAATCTGCTGTCGACATCCCAGTATGGCTTTAGAGAAAAAAAAATCTACCATTCCTTGACAAAAACCTTCTACGAATCCTTGGATTCAAGCACCCCTTATATTGGTGTTTTCTTGGATCTAAAAAAGGCCTTCGATACTGTCGACCACTCCATACTTTTAGATACACTAGAAGATATGGGTGTGAGAGGTTTAACTCATAATTTATTTAAAAGTCATCTAACAAGCAGAACACAAAAACTAAATTCAAAAATCATGTGAGTGAAGAGATCAACATTAAATGTGGTGTACCTCAAGGAACAGTGTTGGGGCCGGTGCTATTCGTAATTTACTTAAATAATCCATTTGAACAGGAAACAATCGGTAAAATAATCAGCTTCGCAGACGATACTGTGATTTATTACAAACATGATGATTGGTATAATCTCAAAATGAATATTGAAAATGATCTAGGAAAACTCAAAGACTGGTTCGACAGCAGATTACTCTCAATAAACTTTGATAAAACTGTATACTTACCCGTCAGTAGTCATGAAACGTCTCTGCCAAAATATAATCTTAATGAGATCGTCACAGATCCAAAAGATGCTGCTGATATATTTAACAACTTCTTCGCGAGTGTGGGGGAAACTTTGGCAAAGAACATACGACAAAATCCCAATTACACAAGTAAAAAATATATAAATAAAAATTCATTTTTTCTTACACCAACGAATACTACTGAGGTTGAACATAAAATAATTAGCTTAAAAAATAAAAAGACTCCCGGGCTTGATGGAATGAAAGCTGAAAGAATTATTGCAAAATTCATATGTGAACCTTTGACGGACATCACACATAAATCCTTCGAATCAAGCATATTTCCTTCGATTCTAAAGAAATCTCTTATAACTACAATTTTCACAAAAGGGGATACAGAAAATATTTTAAACTATAGGTCTTTTTCACTTCTATCTTCAATAAGCAGAATCTTTGAAAAAATTATATAAACAAGACTTACGACATACCTATCAAATTATGATCTGCTATCGACATCCCAGTATTGCTTTGGAGAAAAAAAATCTACCAATGATGCAATCCATCCAAAAACCATCTACGAATCCTTGGATTCAAGCACTCCATCTATTGGTGTTTTTTTGGACCTAAAAAAGGCCTTCAATACTGTCTACTACTCCATACTTTTAGATACACTAGAAGATATGGGCTCATAATTTATTCAAAAGTTATCTAACAAGCAGAACACTAAAAACTAAATTCGAAAATCATGTGAGTGAAGAGATCAACGTTAAATGTTGTGTACCTCAAGGAACAGTGTTGGGGCCGGTGCTATTCGTAATTTACTTAAATAATCTATTTGAACAGGAAACAATCGATAAAATAATCAGCTTCGCGGACGATACTGTGATTTATTACAAACATGATGACTGGTATAATCTCAAAATAAATATTGAAAATGATCTTAGAAAACTCAAAGACTGGTTCGACAGCAGATTACTCTCAATAAACTTTGACAAAACTGTGTACTTACCCTTCAGTAGTCATGAAACATCTATGCCAAAATACAATCTTAATCCAACAAGATTTTTCAATTAAACCTGCAAAAAGAATTAAATACTTGGGTATTTACATTGACAATCACTTACGATGGAACCATCATATGGAATATTTAACTAAAAAGCTTCGTAGTATCCTATTTCGATTCCTCCGAATGATTCTCAACAAACCTACAATATATTCAAGCTCACTACTCTATACTGAAACACAAATATTAGATGTTAGACAATTATACATTATTCAGATAGGATGCCATCAATATAAAAATAAATACGAACTTACCACTCAAAATCATAGATACGCGACAAGATCGAATATAATCAATATTGTATACCAACAGCTTTAAAAACAATAGGTCAAAAAGGTTACTCCTACTTAGCACCTAAATTATTCGGGCAACTACCACAGAGAATTATCGATGAAACTTCTTTTAAACGCTTCAAAACCCAACTTGTAACATTTGTTAAAGGAACAGTCAAAACAAAAATACACAAAATGATAGAATGCTGAATCAAAAACAGAGAAGAGTAAACTCATATACGAAATGTATGTTTGAAATACAATCATGTAAAAATCGATTTATATTATTTTGAACTGCTTTTTTTGTTTTTTTAAGTTATGACATACCTGCCTATATTCACCACATACAAGTATGTAGAATACTTCTGTGGATGTATAGATATTTATTCAATTTTATTTGTATTTTATCACTGTATTTGTTAAATGTATGAATTAACGTTATTATTATTATTAACAATCCCAGATATCCCTGAATGAAAGATATCAAGCTGGCAACTTACATGGTTACAAATCGAACACATCCTCTGATCGCTGGTTCTCAGTCTACAGGAAGTCCCGTTTGCTTTCGGAACTTTATAGTAATGGTATTTTTCTTTTCATCGAACAAAGGCTTCATTTCTTCAGGTTTTCTCCATATGCAAAAATCTAATCTATTGGCAGTATGCAGGAAGCATTCAAGTAATATTATGTAGGCGTGGAGTGGTAATAACCCAAAAATTGACAGCGGAAATATGCTTTATAGAAAGTTTGTTCCCTAGATTATAGAAATATTTGGGACCTGCTCCACAAATATAACATTTTTGGGAAGAGAAATCCATCAGAGTATTACACACCATTCCGTCAATCATTGTAGAAAACACACATTTTTTTCCTACCGAAAAAGATTTCAGTACTTGTCAAGTCATCGATTTCATTTTGAACCTAAGGAGAATCTCTCTCTTTGACATACTGAACTCGTAGCGGTCTTCAATTTCTGGTAGTTGAGATTTTTGGATATTTCTAGAAAACTGTTTGTTCATTTTTATCGGAAATTAGACGTAGGGGAACCTGCCTAAAATGACATACTCTAAGAAAAATTGGTCATAACTCAACTATTAGGCACAATATTTTTAAAGGCGACCTGTCTACAAATAGCAGAAAACATCTGCTATTAGTGCCAAATTAGTAAAATCATGTTTTATATAAGATATTTTAATAAATTATATTTTGCTTAAACTATCTACTATGTCATTTTATTCATACTTTTTGGATTAGATCCTAGTAGTAAATTTATACCAGAAACAAATTAATAATAGTGTAAGATCTTTCTTAAAATTTTATTTTGAAATATATGACTCTGTAAAGAAAATTTTTTGGAAAATCTTAATCTGTTATTACAATGGGATGTGTTAAAGAAAAAAACCAGTAGTCGTTTAAAAAATATTTAAATTGTTTAAAATAATAAAAACACAAATACATGTACTTTTAATCATACCTACTGGCAAATATAATAAACATAACTCTTATTTTGTTGAAAAAAACTCAGATTCGGTAAATTTAAATAAATATTTCTTACTGGCATAAGTCACAAGTATAGTTTTTTATTCTTTTGTCCACTCCAGCACATTCAGCATGAGCCTATTTTGTACAAATCCTACAACGTATCCATGTTTTACGTGAATTAGATCTGATATATAAATCGTTACAAAAAATACAAGCAGCATCTTCCTCATCATAATCTTCCATGTATATATTATTTTCCTTTTCTCCATCTTCATCTTCATTTAACTGTCTTTGAATATTTTTCTTGGCTCTGTTCGCTGCACGCCTTAAATCGGCTGCCCTTTTTGTTTCAGCTCTTGTCTTTATTTCAGCTAGGATAGGATTTTCTGTGAATGCTTGGGATCCAGTTGTCTGCCTTTTGCGCTTGGTGTTTTCTATTCGTGGAATAGGTGACACATCCTCGGGTCTGACCCAATATGATGAACTCTTTACAGTGTAAGGATTGGAAACGTCTTGGCGCGTTATTTCATCATCTCCATTTGAAGTAAAAGGTTTTGAAATTAAAACTTCCTGGAGATTTATTACGTCATCAACTGGATCTTGCTCCTATTCTTGGGCAATATCTGTCGCTTCTGAAGATGCCAGAATATGATACGGAAAAATATTTGAATCAAAGGGTTGTGTGCCAGAATGTTTGAAACCATTAACAGCATTTTGAGTAGATGCTGCTTTTCCATAAGCTTCTCCAAATAATGTTGCAACTTGATATTGGGTTACTACCCACACTGGGTGGTTTCTTAACCATTTTGATATTTATTGGTTGTAATAACTTTTTAGTGGCCCAAAAAAGCAAATATCCGATGGGTGCAGTGTGGTGGAAATGAAATCATAATTATGCCGTTCTCCTTTGCTAAAGTTACAACTTCCAAATCTTTGTGAGTTTCGTGACCATCTAAAAGGAGTAAAAATTTATTTTCCAATGATGGTTTTGCATACTTAACAGTAAGTTTCATTTAAAACAGTGAAAAGTAACGAAGGTTTTTTTGACAATGGAAGGAAAAGGCTTAACGGATATCAAAGAAGAGACCTGCTTTGCGGATGAAAATTTGTGTAGAAAAACGAGTTTTGCATAGTGGTTGTAAAAAAAGTTTGCGTCATCATCATAATGGGCAAAATATTCCATGTTGTGGACGACATTAAAAGTGCCCAGAAATATAAATATCTCATGATGATGCAAGTTGATCGCCTTTTTCACAATCATCATGGTGGATGAAAGTCGTCTAATGTCCTTCTTAATCAGATGAATTAAAAGCAACGCAAATGATTCAGAGATAAACTGCCAATGAACCATGAATTTCAATTTTACCAATGGTTGTAGTTAATTTCTCTTCGCCAGTAAAAGAAAAAATAACAATGTTTTGTTTATTACCGTGAATATTTATGTGAATTTGAACGATTAAATAAATTCATTTTCAGTGTTTTATGACTAATATGTTTTATAGAACCACATTGGGGCCAAGCAATTGGAAATTATGAGCTTATAATGTAGTGATTGTAGATACTTTTTTTTCTAAATAAGTATTTCTATTAGACTGCCAGAAATTGTTACATCTTTTACTAGCCTGTACGATATGATTCTTTTCGAATCTTTCACTCTCCATATTTAGACCCACCTTTCCAAAAATTACACTCTTATCTAGCTTTTTGTTCCACTACTAGTTGCGCGACATTATTGATACTCGTTCTTCTAACAAACTTCATATGATTTTAACATTTTTTAACCTCGTTGAACACATTTGTGGTTTGAATTTTTTCTTAAAAACAATCACTATTTTTCTGGATCGTAGTTATAACATTTTCATAATACTTTACTGTTGATATAAATTGTATCAAAAGTAACAAAATTGAAACATTGATGCTCGGATATTATTTGTAATCCAACTGAGAGATCAATTTAAGACAAAATTCCGTTAACAATTTCATTTGTCATAATAATGTCAAAACAACGTGAATGTAAGAAATTCACATACATTGTGAACACGGTAAAAAAGCTCCGTGTCAAGAGTATCATTCCACATTCTATCCTTTTCATTTTATGACTGTCTTTCATTTATTCGAAAAAGGTTGCTTCGCAAAATGAGTTTCCGTAAATTAGGAAGTAATCCACGTAGGTGCAGATCTAGTGTATCATTCATGTACGAATCCCACCTGGTTCCATTTACTACGTTTGCAATTTATTTGGAGCTCTGTGTGTCGTTGCCGTCCTCTCATTTAATTTAATACTGTAAATGTTCACATTTCTATACGGTATGTTGTATTTAAAATGAAGACTCCATCATACTTTGGTGTCAAATGAAAATGTTATAAGAACAAGCTATTTGAAATCAATGAGAAAATTTATTTTATTTATTTTGCGTGTAGTTGCTACAAAGTTCCACAAGATGCGTCAATTAGCCGTGGTAAACTCACTGCTTAAAGTAATGAAATTACCTGTCACGATCTGTACTTCGCGGGATCTACTCATATTACTGTTTTAAATGAAACTTACTGTTCCACAATATATTGAAAACATGGTAAACATTCTAAGAAATTTGACAATTGTTTCGATATTAAATATCATCGTCAGAATGACAGAAGGTACATTTCATTTGATGCCTACCTGATGTTTAATAATTATTTTTGGCTATACCAAGAAGTGACCTACCTTGTGATTGACTTAATATATTTTAACGGATAAATAAGATAAGACACAAATGTTTGTATAAGAAATAACTGAGAAATCCGGTGCAACCAATAGCTAAAACAAAGCAAAAATAAATTGAAAATATATCATCAATTATAATTTATCAAAAGCTCAAATTTAATCAAAGTGCTAAAAAAACGGTTTAATTTCAAAAGTTTAAGCTTCAATTTCGGAATATATATTGCTGGAAAAGAAAATTGACCAATACAACCATAATTGAATTATTAAAAGTATTCGTTGTAAAATCTTTGTATCTTTCCAAACATTTCATTAGTTATATTAACCATCAGTGATCGTTGTCGAGTGACAATCTATAGTCGACCTCTACAGAATAAATGAATACCTAATCATAGGCGTAGCAGAGGAGTATTGAAAATAATTTAATCAAACTTATATATTGCAAATTAATCAGAACATAGACAAAATATTTGTTTGAAGAGTTAAAAACGCCGGTACTCAAAGAGAAAAAGAGTACTTCATACCCCGACTTCATAATAAATATGTCCATTGGAATGAATTGAGTTAGCTATTCAAAAGGGGTAAGAAAGAAAAATTATACAATATATTAGAACCAACATTATTATATATTAATAAAAAAAGAACAGGATATGATATTACAAATATTAAAGGTTAGATATCATTAGCCCTATGAGGATATCCTAAATATCTTTTTCCCATTTGAGGTAAGTATAACTGTGCAATGATATAGAAAACCAGGAAAACTATATCTGCTAAACTTCACAATTATCACTTAAGAAGATAGTTTAAAAGTTGAGACCTCCATAGATTTATAAGTTCATTGACGACTTAATATTATTGGTTTCTTAAGTGTCTTCTAATTTCCAATTCTTCAAGGAAATCCATTTCTTTTTTCTTATGACAAATATGTAGTACTTCTAGTTCTGTGTTAGGTGTCAAGTAGATGTTTTGCGTAGTTGGATTTATCTGGTTGTTTTAATCTGTATGCTTGTAAGTATTTACTGTATCTGATTTCAAAATTTCTAAAGGTTTGACCCAAAGACTCAGCAAATAGACAGCATTATATTCTGGATATTTAACTTTCTGTTTTGAAAGAAATTGTTGTATTTGTTGCTAAAGATCTTATCTTTGAAATATTATTAGGAATACCTGCATATGTGATGGTTTTATAATTTTTTATTTCTTTAGTTTGTTTAGGAAATATTAGCTGTAATGCAACTTTTCCCTCTTTTTTATCAATTAATTTATTTATCAGATGTTATGGATAATCGTTGGACAAATAAAATTGCTAGTCCAAAACAGGGTCTGCTTTTTGTACTGTCCTAGAAACTACGTGTACTAGAAGGGAAATTCGCCTTAGCGATATTTGGCTGGTTCCTATAATTTTTGATTGGTTGATTCTTTCCTTCCCGACATGTTTTTGAGAATTTTAGAACAAGAGCACTCGCCAACCTTTTGTTGACGGGAATGCTGAAATTGCCGTTGAGAATAAAGGTGTAATAAAAATACGGGCCACTCACAATCCCTCTATTTGAATTCTTACAACCTGAACAATTTCTTTTATGAAATGAACGAAGTACCAAACTTTAGTATCGGATACGGCAACAGCGCTAAACTACCGTTGAATCGATCTAGGCGACTATGCGGATTTGAACAATAATTTATAATAATAATGGTACTTACAATACGGAAATTCACCGATCAATAACGGAAAAACACTTCACATCATATTCACACTCTTATTTGTTGCAGTTACATGAAATTGATTAATGAAATTAGGTATGTACTTAAACCAATGAATTTACACTTTATCATGTCGTCACAAGAGTTGAGCCAAGACTTGCTGATTGCCTTTCGTTGGCGGTAATTTTGCCGCAGGTGGCGCGGGAGATACCAATAGGTTCCGTGAACATGAATAAAGGGCGCGGAGATTTAAACTTCGAACCTTTGGCTTAATGATGAATTAAGGTGCATTGTAGGAACTTATGGGAAATTCCTACACTACGAACACTGTCGTTGCACTAAAAATTGCATCGAAGGACCAGAAATCAATGGAATAAGAAATTATCTCGTAATGAGAGTTAGAAAAAAATCTACCTATCATAATGACTTGTTTGGAAACTGATAGCTTGATTGGAACCCGTTGCTATTCAAATCTGATATACCGATGACAATGTTTTTTGAAAGACTATTTCTCTTGTCGCTAACTGTCACGACGGAGTGAAATATATTTTTTGAGCAATATGGATTCCAAACAGTTGGCTCTTATTTCAGGGACTTTCAATTTGTTGACCTAAAGTTTCTGAGTTGTATGTTGGGTTCTGTCATCGCAAGTTTCAGAAGAATAAAAGTTTGAAATTCTCATCAACCCTATAATATTGTCGACTTTATCCATCAGGGAAGTTTTTTCTATGGAGGTATATGTGGAATAGATAGTTCAAACCATTTGGTACTGATGTTTTGATAAACAGTGTTAAACTTTTCTAAATGATTGTTACGAATTTGATATCTATCTATTCAAAACATGTAGATGCAACGTACTGTTCAATGTATAGTATATAAACTTCGCGAAATGAATAGTAAATCAATTACTTAAATTAATGCAAGATCACCTAGTATACATAGACACATTCATAATGTATTCACGAGAATTTATCAGAATGCTCTACAAGGAAATAAAGTTGCTGTCGGCATTATATCAGTTTGAAATCGGGCCAAAGGTCGCATTTAACACGACACATTAAACCGAATCAAATGTATATTCAACCAATGAGAGATTGCTACGAATTCGGATACAAAATGATAAACTTATATATCGTGGGGTTGGAAAAAAGGTGACAAAATACACGTGACCGTTATCTAACTTATCGGGGTCCAATATTGAGTGGAACGAAGTTTAGTAATTCCAAAAGTAGAATTTTTTATTTGATATTAAGTAATCTTTATGTTACCATTGTGAAGATAATCCGTTTCTAAATTCTTTCTCTCATTTCTTTGTTTTTAAGGAGTAATATAAATTTAAAAAAGTGAAAAAAAATCAAGTCTTACTACTTCTATAACAACGCTCTCGCCAAAAAGATACACTACACCCACCAAAAATTATAGGTCGCACCCGCCAAAACTTAAACTTGGTACATCCTACGGAATGATATGCTAGAAAAGGTTTGCTTTGCAACCACCAAAAATTTGACGAGTACCCACCAAAATCACTACTTGATTACAACAGTAGCAGGAAATAATCAATTCATGGACATTCAAAGTGATGAGAAGATTGACGGTGCTATTATTGAAGAAGACGCTATTGAATATATGTCATTTTTGTTTAATGTTATTGGAATATTTTAGATTTACTATCCATATCAACTTAACGATGCCATGTTTTACTTTCTGTGTCTGTTATTTTTCCTATATAACTTCAGCTACAAACTCAGAGCCGCAGATCACGCAGAAGCTATCCCACATAGTGGGTTCACGTCTCTGCATGATAACTTGAAAATATGATATTACTCATACATATCAGGTAAACAATATATCGAGCAGGGTTGCTCTCCCGCCCGCGATTTAACAAAGTCTATATCGATATATGTAAGATGGTGACTGAACTCGAGTAGTTTTTCGCCGATATTTTGAATCTGGTATGACAGCTTTCGCAGCCAAGACTATCAACAATGGAGGTCTGAAAAATATGGAGGAAGGCATAACCAAAGTGTTATTGAAAAAATCAAGATTAAAATGGAAGACTTACAAAAACAGGATATCCTTTTGTGTCTTAACGAAAATCCCTTCCTTGTTGTTCTGATAACTGCCATTATGAAAAGAGCTTTCAAAGCAGGTCATTCAGATGAGATGATCTTTATTGACACCAGTGGTTCTTGTGACCAGAGTAGCACCTCAGTCACTTTTATTTTTGCAGCTACAATAGCATTGCTAATAGCTGTTATTCTTAATGAAAATAAATCAGAAAATGATTATTTATACGCTCTAAAAATGGCTAAGCTTTACTTAGGAGCCACTTGTAATAAATCATTTGAGCCACAAGTTATTATGACCGACGACGACACTGCAGAAAGAAATGCACGTAAAGTAGTATTACCAAAATCTCGTTTGCTACTCTGCATTTTTCATGTAACGCAAACTTTTTGGCGCTGGCTATGGGATTCAAACAACAAGATTCAGAAAGATGACCGAAAGACCATGATGACGTTATTTCGTCATGTTTTGTTTTCTAAAACTACTTCAGATGCAGAGAACTTCATGTTTTAATTATTCAACGACCCAACTTTGAACAACTATAAAAATGCCAAGGCATATCTAGAACATACCTGGAGCCGTCGAGAAGAATGGTGTTTACCTTTTCGTAGTGATGTTTTACACAGGGCTTATAATACTAACAACTACTGTGAAGCTTCCATCAGGATTTTCAAGGACATTATATTTCAGCGATGCAAAGCATTTAACATATGTGCCCTTATCGACTTTATCACCGGGATTTTCGAAAACTATCACAAAAATAGACTTTTAAAATTTGCAAACGCAAGAGGACGAAATTTTACTCTAGCTTATGATAAGTTTTCTCGTAAAATAAGCGATATTGAAGAAATAATACATATCGGCCATCTTAATTACCGTGTTAAACATAAAAGTGACTATTTCGAAGTAAATATAGAAATTCAGTGTTGTAATTGTTATTTTGGCCAAGGAGGACAATATTGTAAGCATTTACGTGCAGTTGAACAGAAGTACGGACTTTCTTTAAAATATTCCTTGTTTTTGAATAAAACTGATCGGCAAGATTTTGCTATAATTGCCTTAGGGGATACATATTTACCTGCTTTCTATGATGACATAATTGATCTCGACACAGTGAAACGTGTTACACAGAAAATAATAACACTGTTCAGTCAGATCAACCTGAAACCGTTGACAGCTTATTTGATTTGCCAATTACCGAAACAATCAGACTATAACGCAGCCATTGATAGAATCCAAGCCGAATTTACACGAGTATCAGAGATATTGGAGAAAGACCAATGCCCTTCCTATATCGCAGTATTAGGAAAAATGGTGATTACATTGGAAAAAGTTCAGACGACGTCTCAAATTGTGTCCATTTTTTCCCACACAACTCGATTTAACGGGAGCCGAAAAATTCTAAACAACCAACCGCTGTATCCCGAAGAAAAGATAGGGGACTTAGAGGTAATAATCGCATACAGTCTGGAAGGCCATCCTTACTCTAAGAAAAGAAAAAAAAAACGAAAATCTCACAATATTAGCCTAAACATAGAAAGAAACGAATCCAGTGCAAAAAAACATTAACTCAACAGCGCGTGACAACGACATCTGAAAAGATAAGTTCTTAGTTATATTATGTACTCATTTGGTTTCAGTTTTATGCAAATATGTGGCTTTTGATTTTGTTAACAATAAATAATTTTTGTTCCTACTTATTGAGTTTAATTTTTATGAAAATATGGGTGTTTAAACTTTTTTTATGCAAGAATTCTATCAAAAAACAATTTAAACCGTATTTCAGATATCCAGGGATATTCGTGGATTCACTGCGATTTATTTTATAATATTTAGAGCTTAATATTTCAAAACCGGCTGAATTAGCTCTAGATATATTATTCAATATTTTTTAACTCTGCAAAATACTTATGCCTTTTCGAAATAATGAGTTGCATAAAGACGTTTCTATTCAAATACCCACCCACCTAGTCAGATATTTTCGTTCCAGTGTTAAAATGTTCTGTTTAACAATAGATTATCAAAAACTGCAGAAAAACGTAATTTTGTATGAAACATCATCAATAACTCTAAATAAAGGATATAGAGGAGGGTCAATATTATTAGTACTCAAATGATTTGATCTTAAATTTGTCTTCAGATTCTATACCAATATGATTCATTTTTGAACCGTAATAGAATAGGTTATGCCGCTGATATTCTGCAAACAAAAACTATACGAGTTCAGTCGTCCCCCTGACCATATCAGTATAGGAATTGTTAAATCGCCTCCCGCCCCGATTCATTGAAGCGGGCCGAAGGAATATCCCTTCTCACTCACTTCAAACATACAACCCATAATATCTGTCACGTTGCCACTCATAAATTAGAACCCACTCTCGTTTGGAAACCCTGTTTTTCAGGGACAGCCAAGCCGTAACATTAATGGAAGTCGTAGCTGCTCAGAGGTATACAATCGCCGACGATTACCATAATTTCAACCGAAATAAGAAGCCAAAAAGAAGGACATAGACACAAGTACCAAAATAGAAGCGACAGACCATCGTATACACATAGTATATGTTCTGGTATTTTGTTAAAGTCAGTAAACTTTAGTAATATGTGTTGTTGTTATGCCTATATAACTTCTGCAACAATGGAAAATATGAAAAGAAGGTTTTTGGCACTAGGATATTTTGCGCACTATAACTTCGACTGAGTGAAAATTAAGATTTAATTTTTACATCTTTTGTAAAGATTATTTCCATGAAATTTTTATTTCTTCCCAAATTATGGAATAAAAAACTTTACCTTTACGATCTTAAGTTCTTTGAAAAAAAAATTGGAAAATATCCTTTCTCCGAAATAAAAGTTCATTTCATTTATGCCCCTTGCGATTTGTATAAAAAATTTCTCTATATGAATTCACTCCAGATCGATCAGACAAACTCATTTTTTATTTATTTTTTCATTCAACGTGATAACCGCCTACCAAATGAAATGAAGCGATTGCTTCCGAGTTTGCGGATATCTCAAATTCCAGATTTATCGTTGTTGTTTCAACGCATATGCCAATATATTCAATCATCACTAACTCTTTAGAATTGCTCCTCCTTCAGTGAGAAACGTTTTTTTTCATAGTGTTGTAAAATACACCCGCCCCTGTACGCCCGCCTTGTTCGGCAACTTACAATTAGAAGGCGCGTAAATTATTAATAATTGATTCAGGTTTATAACTAAAAGTATTTCGTTTACTTAATTTTTCTGAAGAAATAGAATTATTCATAGTTCATTTATCGTTGTGCTTTTTTGTCAATAAACTTTACACACAGTATCAAACCACCCAAAGTTCTTGTATACAGAGTGTAAAGTCTAACTGGAACAAATTTTGTAACTTGATAAATAAAGGTTTATCGCTAAATTCCTGAAACACGTCAATTTTTATTTTGAATGGGGCATATCACAAAGATATTTGTTCATCTTTTTAATTATCTGAGGGGTTGCAGACAACCCCAACTTTTTTTTTAAATGGAAGGGGGTAGGTTGATTAATTTTTTATTTGAAAGCTTTTTCAATTGTAAATACAATTCCACTTTTTTTGTTACTTTTTATAAGCAATGTGTCGGAAAAAAATGAAATAAGGAAATATTTACTCAAATTACTTTAATGTATAGGTACATTTTTTCTCACTTGATAAGCCCAATAAAAAACCTGCTCGATAGTTCTTTGGTCAATTTGAACTGGATGTGATTGATTTGTTAGTACTTGTTTGTATTTCAACATGTAAATAACAAACGAGAAATAAGAAAATGCCCTATTTAACCGAGACGCATGGTATCGAGATTTTAATGATGATCCGATATGGGGACAGAAGTCGAACACAGGCTGAAGTCGCTCGATTGTTTACTGAAGTTCATCCAGAATTACCTTCAATTACTCGAAGTACGATTAGCAAAATTGCAACTCGGGCCACGTAAGGGGTGATCCTCGACAAAGGGTTTTTAAAGATGACGAAGAAGCTAAGTTGAACATGTTGTTGGAAGTTGAAGAAAATCCTGTTACTCCAGCTAGGCAAATAGCTCGCGTTCATGTTGTCAGTCACACAAGCGTTTTAAAAATTCTTAAAGAAGCCAAAAAGCACCCATATAAGATGCAAAACCTGCAGGAGCTTAACGAAGATGATCCTGATCGTAGACTCGAATTTTGAGAACGAATTATGGCATCTATCGATGGTGGACAAATTGCTTTGGAATGTGTGCTGTTTTCTGATGAGGCTATGTTCACATTACATGGGCACGTCAATCGACAGAACTACCGTTATTGGGCTGACGAAAATCCCCGTTGGATGCGTGAATCCCATACCCAAAGGCCTCAAAAAACGAACGTCTGGGCTGGAATTATTGGGGATCGCATAGTAGGTCCTTTTTTTTCAATGGAAACGTAACCGGAGAAACATGGTCCAAGAAGAACTGATTCCTACTTTAGTTTTAATATTATTTGTGAGGTTTTGTGAAGGTTTGTTTCTTATTATTTTTTCTGTTAGTATTGTTTTTTTAATTTTCTAGTATTTACCACAGAAAACCAACTAAAGTTTTGAACAAACGTCAGTTTTTTCTAGGTTATTTTGATCCGATCTTACAAATCGACAACTGACAGCTATCAAACCGTCACTTTGGTCCGCGACTACTAATATGCCGTGTTTACACCGTTAAAAATTGAATTTGATCTTCCCTAGATGAGATGGATCAAATTCGAGTACCAAATTTTACTCCTCGGTTGTTTACACCGAAAGTATAGTACACGTGACGTCATTTAGACATAGGACTAAAAATTTGGTACATCCGGTGTAAACGTACCTATAGTTGCTCCTGCATTAGCTAGAGCAGTAGCAATGGGCGACGAAAGCAATGTCCCCTATAGGAAGGTGGGTTTGGCAATCCTAAATACATTGCGATTTTTTCCAATTGGCTGAGATGTACATTTATTTTGTCGGAAGCACAATAAAAAAAAGTTTAGTACCTTTAGGACCCAAAGACATAATAAAGACAAAGCAGAGAACTCTTTTTCATCCACAATTGGAAATTTCTACGATATACCAGTGTGTGGGCAGAAGCGAAAATAAAATATCAGATCGCAGGTATCAGAAGCCAAACAATGTAAAAATGTTCATCACATAATAGTTCTTATCAGCTTCGAGGCCATCTGCATTGCGCTGCAGGAGCTTGTTACCCGTACCAGAGACAGAGGGATAACCTATACATAAATACATAAACAGGGGAAAGAATAAGAGTGAAAAATCCAGAGGTTGGATAAAAAAACACTTTGCTAATTGTCAGGAAACATGTTGCTAGTTATGAGTAAATACTCAGCTAAATCTATACACGCTACTAGTTAAGAAAACATGCAGCTAGTTATGCACCATTAAAGTACAAAATAACGTTTCACTTTTAAGATTATCGTCAAGATGAATATAGTCAATAGCCTGTTGGAAAGTCTGAAAATTATATACTAGTCTATACAAATTTACAAGGTTTGCAGTTAAAGCCAAACCCGCACTTAGCTTTAATCAATCACGTAATAGTTTCAGGTGAATATAAGTTCAGAAATTTACATAAAATAGTATCGCAATAAAGCGATAAAACGGTTATAAATCAGTGGTAAACAATATGGTATCGAAAATAGGATATCTTGAAATTAGCTATCAAAAGTTCTCCGCATTCTTAAACACGCGGCAAACATGGTAGGTGAATGATTTTCGACTTGGAGACAGTTGGCGGATATTATTGGATATTTTATCCTTTTAATAATGATAAAGGTACTTACAATCAGTTCCAATAATATATTACACTATACGTATTAATTATTAGTAATTATAAGCGGTACAATCCCCATTTTATAGAGGAAAAACACTACATTCTGCAGAGCACAAGAAACAGACGTCACTTCTATGACATTGTCAATGAACAAGTAAGTTTTTAGCGGGAAAGCGAACTAGACCAGCAAGTGTTTAACGTTTGCACTCAAATATTATACCAGGGGCGGATCGATTATTGTACGAATTTAATGAGAAATACTGGGAGGCGGGGCCTAATCCAGCAAAAAATGAAGAAAAAAAACCATATTAATCTGATATTGGAAGAGGTGCCAGTTTTACTATCGGGCGAATGTATTCACCATCTGATGTTCTGACATTGGCAGCTCGGACTTTGCCGTCTTTGCCTACAATAAGTTTCATTATCCTGCCCAAGGGATAGTTTAACGGAGGGGAATCATCAGTTCGAATAAGTACAAGTTGATTAACAACAAGATTTTTAGAGGGACGTTGCCACTTAGGACGGTTCTGTAGTTGATGGAGGTAATCCACGGACCACCTCCGCCAGAACTCCTTCTGGAGTTTAGAACAATAATTCCAGAACGAGAGTCGATTTATGGGAGTCGAGACCACCTCTCGATCAGGGTAAGCTGAAACGGGTCCTCCAATCAAAAAGTGTCCCGGAGTAAGTCGCAGCAAATGGTTAGGGTCGTCTGAAAGAGGAAATGAGGGGCGACTATTCAAAATCGCTTCAATTTATGTCAATACAGTGGTTAGTTCCTCGAAAGTTAGGCTAGTTTGGCCAATCACATTCATGAGGTGAGATTTTTAAAGCAATTTATTACAAAATCTAAGCAAGAAAGCCATAGAGCCTTGTAGTGCTCAAAAATTTGAAAATCTAGAGAAATATGCTTCCCAAATATTGGGTTCGGCAGAAGTTACAGTTAGAGTTACTCTACTACTCTATTATACTCAGGTAAATTCTCAACAACTTCGAAAGTATCAAGGGAGTCAAAATCTGATCCTTCATATAAAAACTTGGGACCAGTAAACCAAAATAGACGAATGTCAGCAGAGAAGTTACCCCGGGATAACATATCGGCAGGATTTAAGTTGGATCGTATATGCCTCCACACGACCCCTTTACTATGCTCTTGGATAGTAAGGACGCGCTTAGCAACAAATGCGGAAAATTCATCAGCTCTACGTTTCACCCAGCTAAGTGAAATTAGAGAGTCAGACCATAAATTTATAGTGTCAAAGGTTTTGCTTAAGTTTTGCTTAAGATTTGAGAGATTCGAAATGAAAGTCTAGCTAGAAGCTCCGTTGAACAGTTCCAATTTTGGAACAGTCATCTTGCTTCTCAAGGGATTTACCCTTGATTTAGCGGCAATTAATTGCGATGAAAACGTATTATCGTCATAAGCGGCGACGATATAGACACAGCCTCCGTATGCTGCGGAACTGGCATCACAGAAACCATGCATGGAAATAGAAACTATCTTTTTGTCGCAAAATACAAATCTAGGGATAGATAGGTCAGAAAACTCGGCAAGGGTTGCGAGAAATATTCTCCAAGTAAGGAGTATATTGGAATCAATAATGGGTTCGTCCCAAAAAATTCGAGATTGCCAAAGGGTCTCCATTAAAAGCTTCCCCGACACGATTAATGGGTTGACCACCCCTAAAGGGTCAAAAACACTGCTAATCATCGATAGAACCTTACCCTCAGTTAAAACACCTGGATTTTGCTCCTGATTGGTGCGAACTAAACGAGAGTCAGAAACAGGGTTCTATTTAAGTTCTAGAATTTTACTAGGGGCTTCCTCGAAATTTAAATCTAGTTCGCTATTAGTAGCAGAAGAGATAGTGTTTAGGAATTCAAAGGAATTGGTTTGCCATTTGTGGAGATGGAATCCATGTTTACCAAGAGCGGTAGTTAATTCTGAAAAAATAACTCTAGGTCACTATGGGCATTAGTACCCATCAAAATGTCATTCATATACGTTTGTGCTAACGGAAATTGGTCATTGTTGTCAGAAATATGCTTTAATACTCTGGTGGCCAAATAAGGAGCACACTTTTGCCCAAAAGTAAGACAAGACAGTTAAAGGTATTTGAAAGATTCGGAAGGATGTTCCCTCCAGAGAATATCTTGAAAATGGCGTTGTGACGGCGAGATATCTATGAAGCGATACATCATTCTGATGTCGCAGCATAATACGAATGTAAAACAGCGGAATCGACAAAGGAAGTCAAACAAATGATCTTGTACCTGATATCCCTTTGAGGTCGAATCATTTAGTGAATAACCAGAAATGGATTTAACAGAGAAATCCATTACAACACGAGTTTTGGTAGAGTGAGCATTTTCGCGTAGTACTGCTCTATGAGGGATAACATAATTGAATTCATTAAATTGATGGTTATATAAGGAAAATGGAACAACCTTGGCATGATTCAGGGCAAGGTATTCATCAACTACGTCCTTGTAATCATTAAAAAACTTAGGATTGGAGTTAAATTTTTTCTCAAGTGTGCCAAATCTTTGGCGTGCCATACAAAATGATTGGCCTAATTTTTTACCGTTCTTCAGAAAAGGCATTTCGACTTGATACCTTCCAGATGAAAGGATAACGGTTGTATCCTTGAATTTTTGTTCAACGAATTGCTTGTCTAAGCAAGTCTTTTCGTAGTTCGGGATTTCTTCCATCTCCCAAAATTTTTCCATGTAATCATGTAAGTCTGAGTCAGGTTCAGCCTGCTCATTATTCACAGTTAAGCAAGTAGCGACGTATGAGGTTTCGAGATACAGGACCGGCCACCACATAGCCCAATTTTGTATCCAACCGTTATGACGGTGGGTTCAATAAGACTGAAATATAGGTCGGCTCCAATTACCAAATCAACATAGTCACTCTTGAAAAAGAAGGGATCTGCCAAATTAAGTTTTACATTATTCGGGAATTTAAAATTCTCAGAAGAGATAGAGAATTGTTGAAGATTATTAGTAATATTTTCAGTTAGAGAACAAGAGAGCGTGAAAGTCTCATTAGGAGAAACAAGCGATTTGAAACGAACGTTGATAACTTCGGTACTATGGGTACAATTATTACTACCTAGTCCCGAAATATTTAGCGTTTGCAGGTTGCAAAACAACTTAAGTTGTTGCGCAAACTGTCGGGTCACTAGACTAATTTGACTAGCGGAGTCGAGTAGTGCTCGAGCGGTCAACCATTGTCCATTGTGACTCTCAATGTTTACCAAGGCAGTTGGTAAGAGGACAAATTTATTTGCATTAGACAGAGTAGCTAGAGTAGTGGAGGAAGACTATTGTACGAATTTAATGAGAAATTCGTACAACCAGTTTTACTTTCGGGTACGTTCACTACCATAACGGAATCCCGGTCCTCTATATCCGATATATTCATATTCAAAAGTTCCCGACTTCTGCATCCTCCAAAATAACCCATAATCAAAACAACCTAAAACAAAAAAAAGAAAATAAATACACACAAAAAGGAAAATAAGAAAAAAATTACCTTATGCAATAAATGAATTTCATTAGGAGCGTTCTTTAGAAATCCGATTACATCATTAGGAGATAAAACAGCAGACTTTTTCGGCTTATAACTCTTACTCTTCCGTTTCAAAAAATCCTCTTGTTCATTGAAATTGGCGATATCTCGTTTCTCATGTATATTCACCTTCGATTTTAGTATTGACCATTTAGTCCATAAAGAATTCGGACTATACGTTTCTGACTGCAACGAATAAACACAATTACTACCAAATCTACCGAAAAACATAGAATATTCCTTACCAATTCTTAAAAATATGCCAGTAATACAGTTTCAGTGGCATCTTTTGGCATAACATTATTCCGTGTCAGCCACTCCAGATATTTCTCGTATTTTTTTTTTGGTATACGGCTTTTTCAGTTTTTGTCAAAATCTGTTCCATTATATTTGGGGTAGAGAACACGTTTTTAACGCAAACACAGCTTGATAACAAAGTTCTGTTTATGAACAAGTAACAATTCTGCTTATAAACACGTAACATATCAAAAACACTTATAATCAATGGTACCTGATTGAAATATACTGGGAAGGTAATAAATTGGTATATTTTTTCGAAACAATATTTTATGGAAATCGGTCAGAATTAAATTATCTATGTACCACGGTATAACGAGAAAAACCTACAAACCCTCTCAGTGCTCGTTACAGGTATGCGGGTTGTCTCACGTGGTACAACCCGTGCTCGCCAGTCGACTAGCTTCGAGTCGAAGAAGGGGTGGATTCTCCAAAAAAATTATTGAGTATACAAAAAGGGCGCCAGAGAAGTTTTGGCAAGCACCCAAGACTTCCTAAGTTAGCCCACAACTCCTCAGTGGGTTAACAACACTCACTACACACTCCAAAGGTTAAACTGATAGGTAAATAAGTAAATAAAAGTCAGCAAATACACCCTGATTGAAATTTTTATTAATCTTGGTGGACCAAAGGTCTCTTTTCAAAATATTTAATACAATATCACTACCCAAAAGAAATATTACAAGTAACGACTGAGCTCAGCTGAAGGCTGTAATCTCAGGGTGCAGTAGAGCTGAGGGCCCCAAACTACACCGATGCCTCAATTCAAAAATTCTAGAGAATCGACCAAATTGTTCATGTACAATATTCCAAAAATACAACGATAATATATATATCAAAATCAACAATGTATAGTTACAAGGGTTCACACTTCCGCAATTTATACCAGTATCAACATAAATATAAATAATTGCATAAGCCAGAAATATAAATTACAACGAGTTTAGCGTTGCTGGAGAAAATACAACTCAAAATTATATACGGCGCAAATTATATACATAAAACCATAAGACATAGGTAAAAACCACTAAATATCGCAATACTAGGTACGTACCATAGTGTTCCAGCGTATCTTAATCTATGAGCAAGATTTCAAAATTTTTAAATACAAAATTCAAGTATAAGCGAGATTATAGTAATTGCCGCAAGAAAAAAAAAATAAAACTTAATATAAAAAAAACGGTAATATGTGAAGCATAGATGTGAGTTTACTACTGAGTTTGAAGAAATAAGAAAAGGAAAACTGTTAACTTATCCTTTTCCGGCACCAGAACAGGAACTGAAACTTCTCCAGATTAATCCAGTCCTCCTGGAACTGGTCTCACTGACCCATTAAATTCCAATCGGTGATTTTTTTTGTTTTAATGTCCATATACAAAAACCCCCCTTTTTAATGAATCCTACCAGCTAACGCCGTCTACGGAAAATTTACCACTATTATACAATTCCACTAAATTTTCATGGAACCCACAGTCATCGACCGTTTTGGGTCCAGAATCCTATCGGGTCGGAGCTGCCAATTGTTGGTTCCAGCTGTATTTTTCTTCCCCTACGTCGGAATTTTCGGGTTTTTTTGTAAAATGCGTATGGCTCCCAGAGCACATGCAAAAATTTTAAGTTAAAAAAATGTGTGTTTACACCTTGACGGCAAATGGAGGACTGAAATTTTTAACTCCGTACCGACAGCGCTGTGACTTCTCTCAGTCGACAGGTTAGCCAAATTAAATTTACGACGGCTCGGCGAATTTTTCGCGTTACAACGGGAATTAATGAGCCTTGATAACCTCAGGCAATTGTTGTCCCTCGGCCGGGACGCCCTCGGGACACAAACTTCGCCATCGGTAATTAAGACCCTTATAATTTCCTTGGTGCATAAATAACTATGAAAAAAATAAAAATCTCTGCATCCGAGAATTTATAGAACTATTCAATTACTTTGCGTTATGCAAGTCGACGCGGCTTTATATTCTATTAAAATTCGTTTTACATGACTGATTAATTTCTCTAAATTAATCTCGAAGCAGTACAGGTGTACTGATCCAGACAATTTAATTCATTATTATCCATCTTTGTTTCGCTTCCTTGCATTTCTAATTCTGCTTAATACGCAGCGGTGTGAATTCGAGATGTAATAAACAGAATCCCACGTTTGAATTCTGATTACAAAAAGCGTGTAGTTTAATTAATTTAAATATACCTACTACGGTGGGAAAACCAACACAGTTATAATAATAAAACCTTATTTACATGGTAAACATAAACAAAATAAGCAGAATAAAGGTGATAAGTACGTGAGTTCTTGTTGGGGATGAAATTAGCGGCAGTAAGAGCAAAGGGTAATGAGAAATAATTTCATAATTTATCTTCAAGAAAAGGGTGTTATTTAAAGGGTTAGCATACCAATCGTATATTTGTAAGCAGAAAAATGGAATCTGTCAGTCTAATACCCTCTTAAAAATTTAATTCGCAAAAAAGGGCGAGGGAAATAACTCTTTTAATACCGCTGGATTTAAAACATAAATTGCGTTCCATACAATGGTATAATCAATTTTCCAATGCTTCGGAGACATTTCTGAGCACATCTAGAGTTAATAAACGGCATTCTCGATCGATTTTTTGATATAAATCTTCTAGAGATTCAGATTGTGTTGCAAATACCTTCGATTTCATATGATCAACAGAGAAAAAAATCTGAAGGGTTTAAATTGGATGACCGGGCTGGCTACTCCACAGGTCCTCTTCATCCAATTCATCAACCAGGAAAGTGATTATTCAGAAATTGACGGTTCAGCAAAATGTGATGGTGCACCACCCTGTTGATAAAACAGTTCGTGGTCCGAAAGGTCGTCGTCGTGTTTGGGTAATCATTGGATCGATGTAATTTTCCAACGTATGTAAGTAACTGCGCCATATGAGTTATCAGGATTAAATAATGGCCCAAGGATGTAATCCCCTAATATACCAGCCCAATCATGTAATTTCTGAAGCCTTTGGGTACGATTTGCAACATATAAGTTTGTGCGGAATTTGAAGTAGACTATCATCTTCCGTCAGATTGACTATTTTACTCGCATGACAACTAGTGGACTGTATTCTATATTTTGTCTGGTTTCCTACTCGTGGTCTTCGCATACGTTGACGTCGAATAAAACTCATAAGAAAAGAGATTCTCAGTTCTATCCACACAACTAATTATTTCCCTTGCACAAAACACAATAATAATTTTAGAAATAGCTTGACACATTAAGTACAAACTTCTAAATTTGTAACCGGGAGTGTCCCACACAATACAAAGGGTGCAACCCCAATTGTAATAATTGTGTCGCCAAAGTAACAGTCCACCGTTGTTCCCCGAGGGATGACCAACTGCGACGTACCCATACGACAGATGACTGTCACAAAAATGCGATAACCACTCTGCAGTACTACTTATCGCACTCACCTGCAACACCTCCTGCTAGTCGCAATTGGGTTTCGTCACCGGCTGCTCAATGCCAATATGAGGATGATCCAATACGGGAGCCAGGTACTCCAAATTATCCAAATGACGTACCCAGTTTATCTATACCTGTACCCAACTAAACTACCAAAGTCAGGTTCAGTCAATCAAAGACCTTAGACAGTTTGTACAGATTTATTCAGGAGTCCGGATATCAATAAAAGTTTTAATACAATGTAAGTTTTAATCCAAAGAGTGGTTATCAAAACACACTTATAAATCACCATATTGCCCGAGGGCCAAATTTAAAAAATATGGGTGATAGTTATAAAAGTTATCTGGTATAAATTTGAAATATAAGTTAACCAAAAGAATAATGAGTTACAATAGTTGACAGAGTCCAAACTAAATGTAATAAGTTAGATAATACAAAATTTAGACAAATTTTTATCTAATACCCGAAGTTACAATGGTTGATAAAAAAGTTAACAATACATAAATCTGCAGGTGCCGGAAATACAACCATATGTCTGAGGGGCTTTTATATGTTTACGAATACTTATAATATAACGGAAATGAATGTACTAACAAATGAAATGATTGTTACCTACAAGAGTAACACCAACGACAGTTATTCAACCTTAGCCGCTAGTTGTAAATAAATACATAATGAAATTTCAATAATTTGGCAATTCGTATCGAGCTCCATACTTGGTATCAACTTACCGTTATGCCAGAAACTTTAGGATTCACCTGAATCCCCTATCCTAAATGTCACATATTTCTGAAGCAATAACAAACATATGAAAGGCAATTATCCCCTATCCCAAATATCAGAAACTTCTAAATCAATGTACAAAACATGTGAAAGCTGTCCTAAATGTCAGAAACTTCTTAATATACAAAAAAAACATGTGTAAACCAATTATCCCCTGTCCCAAATGTCAGAAATGTCCTAACTAATGTATGTATAAAAAAATAAACCCATTAACTCCAACTCTAGATGTCAAAAATTACTTGAACATTATATATACAAAAAATTAACCCCCTAATCCCCTGTACTAAATATCAAAGATTATTTATTTGAACCATTTATATAAAAAAATTATTATAAGAAAAAGAAAACGTCATTACTTGTTCATGAAAAAAAAGACGTGTGGCACTCGGAGACTGCCGCGGTAAAGCTATTGCATAGAGTTTTACACTTTGACGTTCACAATTTCTTTTTCTTTTTAGCTCTTTTTTTAGCTTTTTTTTAGCTCTTTATGCTTTTCTTCTCTATAAAAAGAAAATATCTAGGTATAAATAATTAGGTATTCATAGTGTAATTACACACCAAAACAATTATTCATTCAAAAAATTTGAACAAAAATAACAATATCAAGAGTTTGATCATCGAATTTCGCGCGATGTACATTTATATAGATATAATATCAGATATACTTTCTCTGCGCGGCATTAATGTGTATTACCTATACATAAAAAGTGTGTGTGTGTGTGTGTGTGTGTGTGTGTGTGTGTGTGTGTGTGTGTGTGTGTGTGTGTGTGTGTGTGTGTGTGTGTGTGTGCATATAAAAAGGGCTACTTTTAATTTCGCTCATTTTAATATCAAAAATTTTGGTTATCTTTATAGCAGTATAAAACAAAAAATAACGCTGTATATGTGATAATAATAATAAAATGTATGTATATAGAATACTCACTCATTTTCTTTCACTATTTTTTCGTGACTTTTTTCATTAATAAATGCACTTCGTTTATTCATATTTAAAACACTTTGTACACCAATTATACGAGTACAGTGTGCGTATTCTGTATCATCATTGAAAGGAAATTTCTTTCTATAAATTCTCTATACCACTTTACCTTATTCTGTAAGCTACTTCGGCATTGGTCGTGTATCACGAACGCTTCGTTCGGTAGAAAGTAATAGAAAAACTATTTAAGGTCTTGCTATGATGTTTTGACTATCCCTGTCTCTTTTTAACACACAATCATTAGATTTATCTTTGTTTGCATGTTTAATTTTCTTCAAAGGAAAGGTACATATCGGTTATATTATGTTTATGATGTTTTGTGGTTTATATATACAAGTCTATGTATGTTGGAAAAATAATTTTTGGAGTAAGTTAGTATTATTAATATTGTTGTAATTTAATACGTAAACAAGTGCGAAGGGTACTTAAATAATATATATTTATGGCCATTTACGGTGTAACCTGTAAATGTGAAATATTTCTGTGCTGAACGTTGTGTTGAATTAATTACTAAACTTCTTAATTTTTGTCAATAATCCAATTCTCAAAAAGTTCAATGTATTTAACATTGGTGATTTTAAGGATTAAGAAATTCTTCTATCTAAACGTAATTGGTTTTGTCGTTCTTCATCTTCTACTTGTAGCAAATGAATTGGGTCCATACCTACTTTATAATGTACTCGCAATAAAGATTAAAAAACGAACACTAAGAACAGATAATATGCTATAGTTTATATTTACACCACGCACTATAAAAACAGTTATTATAATTATAATAATAATTGACTCCCACAATGAAATATGAAATAATTCTCGTAACTATTATCAAAGATTATACTATTATCCTCCTGAGAAATAAACAATCAAATGTGTTGCCGACTTAATCAAAAGATATCCCAAATTCCCCTAAAAACAGGTCAATGTTTTGATATCCAATAATTTTATCAGTAATTCCAATCGGTGATTTTTTTTGTTTTAATGTCCATATACAAAAACCCCCCTTTTTAATGAATCCTACCAGCTAACGCCGTCTACGGAAAATTTACCACTATTATACAATTCCACTAAATTTTCATGGAACCCACAGTCATCGACCGTTTTGGGTCCAGAATCCTATCGGGTCGGAGCTGCCAATTGTTGGTTCCAGCTGTATTTTTCTTCCCCTACGTCGGAATTTTCGGGTTTTTTTGTAAAATGCGTATGGCTCCCAGAGCACATGCAAAAATTTTAAGTTAAAAAAATGTGTGTTTACACCTTGACGGCAAATGGAGGACTGAAATTTTTAACTCCGTACCGACAGCGCTGTGACTTCTCTCAGTCGACAGGTTAGCCAAATTAAATTTACGACGGCTCGGCGAATTTTTCGCGTTACAACGGGAATTAATGAGCCTTGATAACCTCAGGCAATTGTTGTCCCTCGGCCGGGACGCCCTCGGGACACAAACTTCGCCATCGGTAATTAAGACCCTTATAATTTCCTTGGTGCATAAATAACTATGAAAAAAATAAAAATCTCTGCATCCGAGAATTTATAGAACTATTCAATTACTTTGCGTTATGCAAGTCGACGCGGCTTTATATTCTATTAAAATTCGTTTTACATGACTGATTAATTTCTCTAAATTAATCTCGAAGCAGTACAGGTGTACTGATCCAGACAATTTAATTCATTATTATCCATCTTTGTTTCGCTTCCTTGCATTTCTAATTCTGCTTAATACGCAGCGGTGTGAATTCGAGATGTAATAAACAGAATCCCACGTTTGAATTCTGATTACAAAAAGCGTGTAGTTTAATTAATTTAAATATACCTACTACGGTGGGAAAACCAACACAGTTATAATAATAAAACCTTATTTACATGGTAAACATAAACAAAATAAGCAGAATAAAGGTGATAAGTACGTGAGTTCTTGTTGGGGATGAAATTAGCGGCAGTAAGAGCAAAGGGTAATGAGAAATAATTTCATAATTTATCTTCAAGAAAAGGGTGTTATTTAAAGGGTTAGCATACCAATCGTATATTTGTAAGCAGAAAAATGGAATCTGTCAGTCTAATACCCTCTTAAAAATTTAATTCGCAAAAAAGGGCGAGGGAAATAACTCTTTTAATACCGCTGGATTTAAAACATAAATTGCGTTCCATACAATGGTATAATCAATTTTCCAATGCTTCGGAGACATTTCTGAGCACATCTAGAGTTAATAAACGGCATTCTCGATCGATTTTTTGATATAAATCTTCTAGAGATTCAGATTGTGTTGCAAATACCTTCGATTTCATATGATCAACAGAGAAAAAAATCTGAAGGGTTTAAATTGGATGACCGGGCTGGCTACTCCACAGGTCCTCTTCATCCAATTCATCAACCAGGAAAGTGATTATTCAGAAATTGACGGTTCAGCAAAATGTGATGGTGCACCACCCTGTTGATAAAACAGTTCGTGGTCCGAAAGGTCGTCGTCGTGTTTGGGTAATCATTGGATCGATGTAATTTTCCAACGTATGTAAGTAACTGCGCCATATGAGTTATCAGGATTAAATAATGGCCCAAGGATGTAATCCCCTAATATACCAGCCCAATCATGTAATTTCTGAAGCCTTTGGGTACGATTTGCAACATATAAGTTTGTGCGGAATTTGAAGTAGACTATCATCTTCCGTCAGATTGACTATTTTACTCGCATGACAACTAGTGGACTGTATTCTATATTTTGTCTGGTTTCCTACTCGTGGTCTTCGCATACGTTGACGTCGAATAAAACTCATAAGAAAAGAGATTCTCAGTTCTATCCACACAACTAATTATTTCCCTTGCACAAAACACAATAATAATTTTAGAAATAGCTTGACACATTAAGTACAAACTTCTAAATTTGTAACCGGGAGTGTCCCACACAATACAAAGGGTGCAACCCCAATTGTAATAATTGTGTCGCCAAAGTAACAGTCCACCGTTGTTCCCCGAGGGATGACCAACTGCGACGTACCCATACGACAGATGACTGTCACAAAAATGCGATAACCACTCTGCAGTACTACTTATCGCACTCACCTGCAACACCTCCTGCTAGTCGCAATTGGGTTTCGTCACCGGCTGCTCAATGCCAATATGAGGATGATCCAATACGGGAGCCAGGTACTCCAAATTATCCAAATGACGTACCCAGTTTATCTATACCTGTACCCAACTAAACTACCAAAGTCAGGTTCAGTCAATCAAAGACCTTAGACAGTTTGTACAGATTTATTCAGGAGTCCGGATATCAATAAAAGTTTTAATACAATGTAAGTTTTAATCCAAAGAGTGGTTATCAAAACACACTTATAAATCACCATATTGCCCGAGGGCCAAATTTAAAAAATATGGGTGATAGTTATAAAAGTTATCTGGTATAAATTTGAAATATAAGTTAACCAAAAGAATAATGAGTTACAATAGTTGACAGAGTCCAAACTAAATGTAATAAGTTAGATAATACAAAATTTAGACAAATTTTTATCTAATACCCGAAGTTACAATGGTTGATAAAAAAGTTAACAATACATAAATCTGCAGGTGCCGGAAATACAACCATATGTCTGAGGGGCTTTTATATGTTTACGAATACTTATAATATAACGGAAATGAATGTACTAACAAATGAAATGATTGTTACCTACAAGAGTAACACCAACGACAGTTATTCAACCTTAGCCGCTAGTTGTAAATAAATACATAATGAAATTTCAATAATTTGGCAATTCGTATCGAGCTCCATACTTGGTATCAACTTACCGTTATGCCAGAAACTTTAGGATTCACCTGAATCCCCTATCCTAAATGTCACATATTTCTGAAGCAATAACAAACATATGAAAGGCAATTATCCCCTATCCCAAATATCAGAAACTTCTAAATCAATGTACAAAACATGTGAAAGCTGTCCTAAATGTCAGAAACTTCTTAATATACAAAAAAAACATGTGTAAACCAATTATCCCCTGTCCCAAATGTCAGAAATGTCCTAACTAATGTATGTATAAAAAAATAAACCCATTAACTCCAACTCTAGATGTCAAAAATTACTTGAACATTATATATACAAAAAATTAACCCCCTAATCCCCTGTACTAAATATCAAAGATTATTTATTTGAACCATTTATATAAAAAAATTATTATAAGAAAAAGAAAACGTCATTACTTGTTCATGAAAAAAAAGACGTGTGGCACTCGGAGACTGCCGCGGTAAAGCTATTGCATAGAGTTTTACACTTTGACGTTCACAATTTCTTTTTCTTTTTAGCTCTTTTTTTAGCTTTTTTTTAGCTCTTTATGCTTTTCTTCTCTATAAAAAGAAAATATCTAGGTATAAATAATTAGGTATTCATAGTGTAATTACACACCAAAACAATTATTCATTCAAAAAATTTGAACAAAAATAACAATATCAAGAGTTTGATCATCGAATTTCGCGCGATGTACATTTATATAGATATAATATCAGATATACTTTCTCTGCGCGGCATTAATGTGTATTACCTATACATAAAAAGTGTGTGTGTGTGTGTGTGTGTGTGTGTGTGTGTGTGTGTGTGTGTGTGTGTGTGTGTGTGTGTGTGTGTGTGTGCATATAAAAAGGGCTACTTTTAATTTCGCTCATTTTAATATCAAAAATTTTGGTTATCTTTATAGCAGTATAAAACAAAAAATAACGCTGTATATGTGATAATAATAATAAAATGTATGTATATAGAATACTCACTCATTTTCTTTCACTATTTTTTCGTGACTTTTTTCATTAATAAATGCACTTCGTTTATTCATATTTAAAACACTTTGTACACCAATTATACGAGTACAGTGTGCGTATTCTGTATCATCATTGAAAGGAAATTTCTTTCTATAAATTCTCTATACCACTTTACCTTATTCTGTAAGCTACTTCGGCATTGGTCGTGTATCACGAACGCTTCGTTCGGTAGAAAGTAATAGAAAAACTATTTAAGGTCTTGCTATGATGTTTTGACTATCCCTGTCTCTTTTTAACACACAATCATTAGATTTATCTTTGTTTGCATGTTTAATTTTCTTCAAAGGAAAGGTACATATCGGTTATATTATGTTTATGATGTTTTGTGGTTTATATATACAAGTCTATGTATGTTGGAAAAATAATTTTTGGAGTAAGTTAGTATTATTAATATTGTTGTAATTTAATACGTAAACAAGTGCGAAGGGTACTTAAATAATATATATTTATGGCCATTTACGGTGTAACCTGTAAATGTGAAATATTTCTGTGCTGAACGTTGTGTTGAATTAATTACTAAACTTCTTAATTTTTGTCAATAATCCAATTCTCAAAAAGTTCAATGTATTTAACATTGGTGATTTTAAGGATTAAGAAATTCTTCTATCTAAACGTAATTGGTTTTGTCGTTCTTCATCTTCTACTTGTAGCAAATGAATTGGGTCCATACCTACTTTATAATGTACTCGCAATAAAGATTAAAAAACGAACACTAAGAACAGATAATATGCTATAGTTTATATTTACACCACGCACTATAAAAACAGTTATTATAATTATAATAATAATTGACTCCCACAATGAAATATGAAATAATTCTCGTAACTATTATCAAAGATTATACTATTATCCTCCTGAGAAATAAACAATCAAATGTGTTGCCGACTTAATCAAAAGATATCCCAAATTCCCCTAAAAACAGGTCAATGTTTTGATATCCAATAATTTTATCAGTTCTCAATAGCCGAGCATTGCCGAATAGATATAAAAAGAATGGTACAGAATAGGTTCACGAAATATAAATAAATTTCTTCTGTATACCCATTTCTTTCTCTGAGACGATACAGAATACGCGTTCAGATATTCACTGTTGTACATAGATGATAAATACCTATACATCTATGGCAAAACTAAAAAGTATCACCGCTGTGCCGGTCGGAGTGGGTGGTGTTAGGTTATTTTCGTTACGGAATTTCTGGATTCGGTCTCCACGCTCAAAGCCCGCGATAGAAGCTATGCAATAGCTTAATATACAAAACGTTACTTGAACAATTTATCAAAAAAATAAACAGTAATATTCGAACTGTTCCACGGTGGGAAGTTTCCATCCACTTGGTTGCATCAGCGGTAACTACTGTCCCTCCCCTTCAGATACGGAGCTTCGGAAACCAGCAATCCAAAAAAATCCATAAAAAAACAAAGGGTCTCCATCATCCGGATTTATCTTCTTCATATCGGTATGGCCTCTACCACTCCAAAACACGACGATCTCCGGTGAGTACATATAGCCTATACTAGTATCAGTGCAGTCTACCTAAAGTTGAAGACTCGGTAGCTTTGGTTTTCTGATGGCCAAAATGATTCTCAACAAAACCAACACAATCAAAGTCCAACCAAACATCACCTAGGGGCCAATTTGACAAAAATCCCCCATTCAGAGGGTGGAAAGTAATTTCCCTAAATTTCAAATTATATTAGCTCTCCACGCACGTGACTTTCTCTAGCGAACCACTATCAGTAAGTGTCACAAGCCACCTGTTCTAGCCGGAAGCACGACAACCATCAATATCAATGCCATGTCCGGTTCCAAAAATGAACAGATAATTAAACGCATTCCCTACCCCAACTTTAATTAATATCAGACATCGTCTTATACAGTAATCTTAATTCGAATCACCTTCGAAATCACGTAAAATTTACTTACATGAATACAAATTCAACTGAACTGTCGCCCATACGCGATTTGAAATTAACATTTTTGAACAATAAATATTTGCGTCAGGTTATAACCGAACAGTGCGTTACGAGACTTCAAATTACCTATTATTCAACCCCATCAACAAAAAATCTCCATTGATCGCTAAAATAACACCAGTAGCGCAGAAACAACGAACGTATCTAAACTATTGTTTTGCGTTCTCATTTATATTAATGGAACAGCAAAATGCGGGAAGTCGTATTTACTTGTGTGTTTAATGGGCTCCGAAGGACCAACCATGAATCATGGCAATGACTGCTTTTACATTTATAGGAGTTGGTTATTATATTAAATGAAATTCGGTGATCACTTGCACTTTTTCTATATTTGCATTATTTTACATCCTTTTTTCATGTTGCGACACAACTAAGAATATCACAAACTGCTCACGGTAAGATGCAATTTATATATTTGACTTTTCCTGATTTTTTCATGACAAGATGTGTCATTAGATTTCGAATGCTCTTTTATAACTTGATTAACGTTATTTACGAATGATGATTAATAAGTAAGTGAAAAATGGGTTGTTATGGATATTTTATAGGTCGTTCAAAGTGGGTGGTAACAAGGAGAGTTATGTGTCATACGACTGTTGAAAACTTAGCCGCTGCATGTATTTTTGTGGTTTTTATATGGAAGCAACTTTGAAATGAGTTTTGCATGGTTAAATACATATTAAATATGTGGGAAGATATTTTTATTTTATGATATGTACTGAATATATAAATTATGATATACAGGATGAAGACAAAGTAAAAATTTACAGTAGGAATTTGAGTGTTAACCTTTAACGGCTACACAGTGGTCTGCCAGACAACTCGCGAGAATCTATTCCCATTATTTTGAAAACGTTTGTGTGTTGAGAAGTGGGGGTCTATGTACCTTTCAGTCCATGACCGTCCCACACATCAGTAACGTGAGAACGTCAGTGGAGCGAGCTGTGAATTATTATTATATCCCAAAGATAGACAGTGGTCTGCTAGACCACAGCATAGCGATTAGGTAGGTGTTTTTATTTCTGATTATATTTTTATAAATCGATATTTTTAAAAGCTTATGTATATTTTAGCATGGCTGGTATTCCGGGACCTTCAAGAATGCATCCAGACGACCCAAAATATCAGGAATGGGCAGAAAATCTTTTGAATGTGACAAAAGATTTTCATGAATTTGATTTTGATAGCGAAGACGACTTAGAAGACGCTGATTACTTGGAAAGTGAACACGACACTCACAGTGAAGAAAGCGCATCAGAAAGTGACGAAGAAGTAATGGTAGATAAAGAAGGATATTATCTAGGAAAAAATAAGTTTACATGGTAAATTGTTTTTTGTTCTTATTTGACTTGCTACTTATACGTTGCGATTTTAGGTCAAAAAAGAGCCTCCTACCAACGTGCGAACAAGGCAACATAATATTATTGTTACATTCCCAGGATTCAAAGCTGCTGCAAAGCATCTTGGAAATTGTCCAGCCCCTGAAGAAGTATGGAGGCTATTACTGTCGGATGAAATTATCAATTAAATCATTTTTCATACAAATAAAAAAATTACCGAAGCATAAATAAATATAAGGATCCATCACACTCAGTACTTAGGCCATTAGATCAAGTTGAAATGGAAGCGTTTTTGGGTCTACTTATTTACACTCCAGTTTTCAAATCTGGATTGTCTATTTGCCACCGATGGAACAGGCAGGGATGTATTTCGTTGCACAATGCCAAAAAGACGTTTTGAGTTTTTGCTTATCTGTCTAAGATTTGATAACGCAGACACACGAAATGAAAGGAAGGTTACTGATCCATCTGCAGCTATATCAACGGTATTTCAAAAACTGATAGACAACTTTCAAAGATATTATAGCCCGGGTGCCAATGTGACTGTTGATGAAATGCTTATACCATTTCGAGGTAAATGTAAATTTAGAATCTATTTGCCGAACAAACCGCCAAAATACGGCATCAAGGTCCAATGTCTAACAGATGCTAGGAATAATTACTTGTATAATGCCTACATTTATACAGGGAAGGGTTCTGATGGCCATACGCTTTCAATCGAAGAGAAAAAGTTTGGTATCCCCACACAATCGGTTATTCGTTTATGCAAAGGTTTAGAAACATCGCATCGCAATGTAACGGGAGACAATTGGTTCAGCTCTATACAGCTTGTTGATGAACTTAAAAAAAGAGGCCTAACCTACGTAGGAACGTTAAAAAAAATAAACCAGAGATTCCACCACAGTTTCTCCCGCATAAATCAAGAAAAGTAGGATCTTCGCTATATGGATTTCGGGAAAATATAACGCTTTTGTCGCACGTTCAGAAAAAATCTAAAGCCGTATTAGTTGTGTCGTCTATGCATCACTCTAAGTCTAATACTGTTGACTGCACAAAACCTGAGATCATAGAGTATTACAACAAAGCCAAGGGGGGCGTTGATTCTTTGGACAAAAAGTGCGCCTGTTATAGTGCCAGCAGAAGGACTCGCCGTTGGCCAATGGCAATATTTCTACAAATGTTGGATGTTAGCACGATAAATGCATATATTATGCACCAAAGCTATAAAGATGTCCGTAAATTGGAACGCATGGACTTTTTAAAACCTTTAACCAAGACATTAGTATCTCCATTGATGGAAAGACGATTGCGGAATAAAAAGATACCCAGAGAACTAAAACTTACTTTGGAGCGAATTCTAAACATGACAACTGAAAATATCGAAAGGGTAGCTGAAGAAGAGCGTCTGGAAACTCGAAAGTTATGCCATATTTGCCCATCAAAATTGAAAAGAAAGACTCAGTATTTATGTGTTATTTGTAAAAAACCGATTTGTTTGCAATGTTCCCGAAAAATTTGCTTAGAATGTAAAGGAAACAAAAATGTTTGAAAAATATTCTATTATTTTGTATTCTTTATAATATTGAAAAGTTTTCTTGTTTAAAAAAGGGTTTCTAAACTTTTAAGTTTTATTTAAACCAAATTCTAAGTAATATTCGAGGTTAATTTGAATTTTAACATGAGTTCTAATGGAGCATCTGTCAGACCACACTGTAGCGGATAAAGGAATTTTTTTAACCGTAGCCGTTGAAGGTTAATTCAAATTGGTACAACTATTAATCAAAGAACAAACTTCTTGTCCATAGACAAAACTTTCTCTATGTTCTTGTAATTTTACTTGACAGATGGACAACCACCTGTTTTCGAATGTAAACAAAACACACTGAGCTACTCAAAAATAGTTTATAATACCAATGAAATATCACTAAATCAGAGTTAAAATGGAAAAACGAATGGTTTATACATCTTTTCGTAGCCATCAGAAACTACAAGTAGGTACACATTGTTACAATAATATAATCTCTCAAACAATCCAGGTAGAATTTATAGTGAGATGGTACTTTTATTTCAAAGCACAATAATTTTATCATCAGAATTCAAAGGAAACATAGCCGCCAAAATATTCTCATAGAATAAAATGTCCCAATTACTTGTAGGTATTCTTGAAACAACTAATGATATAAATTATATTGAATGACAAAACAACAAAGACAAGTTCTAATGTAAAAATATAAATCCAATAACAGCAGCTAAGCTGGTAATAGTAACGACTATTTGTAAATAAACTAAGGTGAGGTAGCAATATTCAACTATAAGTGTGTTCAATGCTAGTGCAAATTCTCAACGTAACAAATTCTTTGAAAAATTGGTAATTTCTTAGGAAGTTTTTTTAGTTAGAGTACTAAAACCACAAAAAAATCTAAAATACAATTTATGCTGGAAAGCAGAAAAATTTACGTTTAACATTTGAATCGAAGAGGAAGCTGGCTGAGGAGCGCTGGAGGTAGGCTCCTGGTTAAGAAAATATGTTACCATGGATAACATATCGGAGAATGTTGAAAACCTTATTGTTTGAAGCGATTCTTTCGGGGGTAGAACAGGGCGCAACAATAAAATGATGCTTATGATGAAATGTATTCTAGAAGAGACTTCGTCAAAGTTTCCTTCCAAACGATAGTGACATTGTGGATGTTTAATATGCATAAAAAACAAAAGAAGATATATTAACATCATGAGAAAATGTAGGAGGAAGCGCTCTATCAGTATAAACAGAATGGTAAAAGACGATAAGCATGACAAAATTAGAAAAAGCCATCGTAATTAGAAAACAAACCTGCCAGGCAGATGAAATAGGCCACATATCAGGGAAATTGAACTTCTAAAAGAAAAAAAAACAGCATTTTTATAAGGTCAGGTTACAACGATGAGAGTGAATATAAAAAGGAAGGGGTCTCAATGTTAATATTTCTACATATTTGGAAACTTTATTGCCAAATGAAAAGAAGTGGTTCTGACGAAACTTAAAGACAAAATAGTATATTGTGCAACAAGTGAGGAAGTACCTTTCCCACATGTTGCACACTATACTTTTTCTACAACTGCACAAATTTAAATAAAACAAGTAAATAGTTTTGTAGAAAAAGTCTAAGCATTGAGAACCACCCACCGAAAACGGCTCGGCATCGAGGATACCCTGCTGAAATCGGCTGGACATCGAGGATCCCCTACTGGATTCTCCATATAAATGTATGTAGTGTGGGAAAAATGCCGTGAGAAATAATACTATATATAGGTTTTGAAATTAAGTAAGCTATGAGAAATACGCTACTTTTCATAGCAGTTGTAGAAATAGCTATTTGTGTATTAAGAGCGGAAAGTGATACTTTGCCGCTTCAGGCAGAGAGTTGCCGAAAGCGGCAACGCACTTTCTGCTCGAATTGCACACAAGATTTTTTCTACGATCACCTTATTTTTAGACAAATAATTAAAAAAAAACATGTAAAAGCCTTTTACTGCGTCCCAAAGCTCATCGTGTTCTAAATAAATCTGTACCGCGAATTTTCACGTACCATAGTTCTCGTGCCCTTTTAGATGCTCGATCAGCGGAAGCTGGCTCATGATATCACTTATTAACACAAACATTCAACAAATTACAAACTCCAGAAGCTTCAATGGTGTCTCACGCGTGTCCTGTGTCCATAACCTCTTGCAATTTGATGTTTTGAGTCAAGGTTTCGAGAAGAAAATTAACTTAATCTATCAAAAACGGCGTAAAAGCAACTAATGACAATTTAAAACTTACAAAAGTCGTAAACGACATTAAGATGACATTTACAAGGTTAAACAAATTGAGGTTCGAAAAATATTGGGAGTAATTAGTTATACATTTTGAATATTTTTAAATATTAACTACAACTATATCATAGGCGTTTTGGATGGGTTTATAAGATAGAAAATAATAATTAAAATGACGTCTGAATCGGTCTAATCTGTAAGGTCTTATATCACTGTGTCGTCGTGCTCGAAAAATCGCGCGTGTTTGAAAGACCAGTTATCCACGAATACTCTACGCTATTTTTTTTATTGGCGCACTTTGACTCACTACAAAAAAATGGAAGTCCGTCCTCGATGCCCAGCAAAGTTTCATTTCATAAAAGTCCGTCCTCGATGTCCAGTCAAGTTTCATTTCATAAAAGTGCATCCTCGATGCCCAGCCAAGTTTCGTAAAAGTCCATCCTAAGTAGTATTTATTTTTATTGAAAATGCATATGGATTGATTCCCTCGGGGATTAAATGGGTCCCACCCGCGGAATTAAATGGGTCACTTTAGTCGCTTAGTGTATAATGTACTATTAATATACCTATTATTTACTAACTTTCTTTAGTTTATTGTAAATGAAAATATGCGAGCGGAAAAGTACGCTCCAGAGCGGGAATAATGTCAAATTATGACATATCACGGAAAACATCACCTTTGCGGTTAGATTTGAGTGTGCAAAAGCCTACTTTGGGTAGTGATCGTAGGAAAAAGTTATTTACACCTAATTACCGAAGAGGGCCGCATTTGTTTTTAAACCTTACCGGAGATTCCAATATAGTAGAGGACATAATGGCTATAACATGTACTTAGACTTTGATCTAGAGGAATATAAATTAAAATCCAAAAATAATAATTTTGTGTTTCTTGTTTTTGGTTTTTTTTTCAGAATGTTGATTTTTTGCATAAAATGCTAATTTGGGTCTAGCATTAAATTATCAGAGTTATATTTTTTGTTAAGCTTAGGCAACCACGTGTTTTTTGTCATATTAAGAATATATTTCAGAATATTTTTTGTGTTGAAATCCTTGATTTATGCCAGTATTTGAAGCGTGTTGCATTGTCCAATTAAAATGTTATTTGATATTCTAATTTCTCGATTTCCTTAAAACAGTAAAGAAGTCTGATTCCTTACTGCATAACAGGGTTCAATTGTTATTAACCTTTTTACAAAATCAGTTAAAGTTTAGAATAATTCATTTTATTGTTTTCAATAATACGCATATGCTCGGTCCCCACGTGTCTATCAGCTTAATTATTATTGTTACGTATTGCATGTACATTGATAATTAATGCACTGTATTTCCAATTGTAATGAATCTTGACCTCGGGTCACCAATTCTTTTCTCAAATATGCAGCCGAGCGTGTAAGGCAAATTCAGTCCGATTTAGGCTGGGAGCGCCTGGTCTTGAAACGGTTTGATTTTCTTCGCCAGGACAGGATTCTCTCAGTTCGTCCTCGTATCCGCTATGTATACACACTCTAGGAAAAACTTGGGATAGTATTATAAATAAAGTATGGGGAAACCACAAAGTTGGAAAAAAATGTGATAAAACTTTCTTTGTATACATATACAGGGTGTTTTCAAATGACACTTACAACGTTTGCATGTAGATACCTCTCGTAAAATTGGACAAGATGATATAGGGATTGAGGGGTCCAACCCATTTACTTTTCGAAATACAGGGTGTTAAAGTTATGAAAAATATTATGTTTTAATTTGATAACTTTAAAATGGATGAATATATTGATCTGCCATTTGGCAGGTGGTTTTTAAATGTAAAAGGGCATATTTTGATAGAAAAACATGTTTCAATTCTTGATCCAGTGGTCTACATTTGGAAGAATATGTCACCTTTCCCCTCCCATTTTTGACGCCACTGGCATTTGAAGCTATTTTTATTTGATTTTGTATTCCTCAATATTTTTCACGTGAAAAACGCGTAACCTTTACATATCAAAAAATATTAGTTTTCAAGATATTTAATGTTTTTATGAAGTCTGCAAGATCACTTTTTAATAAAAAAATATTTTTCTTGAATTTTTTTTGTAATAACTACCAAACTACTAATGGTTTGTAACAGGAACTTATTTGTGAAACAGCAATGCATCTAAAACATTGAGAGAGGGTTGTTGAAAATACTTTTCCAAACTTGTGATTTTATTAACAAAAGAATTGATGACAATAAAAAATAAGATAATTACAAAGTTAAATAATATCCCATTCAAACATAATTTTTAACTAAGCAGCCAAAAAATTACAAAAGATGTTTTGTCCATTTACATTTACACATAATCTGCAACGTTTTATCATTGAAAATCGCATACCCTAAAAAGACTGGCGATTGCCGGAAATAATTTCTGTAACTGTACGGATTCTTGCTATTGGTGGATCCTCCGTATAGTAGGCGATGGATGTCAATAATGAAATGGTAAATGTCATTTTGTTTAACGTCAAAACGAAAATGAATTATTTGTAACTTTCACACTTTTTGTTATGATCGATTATACTTTAGAAGGAATGGCTGATATGCAACTAATATAGGTAGGGGGAAGCCAGAAAGAATGGTAGACGTTCCGAGCGCTTGTATAGAGAAATATATCCAAATCGACTTAGATTTTCATGGCATACAACATTTTCTCAAAGCAACAGGAGATTGCGAGAATTTGGACAATTCAATTCAAAATTGCAAGGTTGCGGTAGGAAACGAACTGTGCAATTAGAGGAGGCTGTTCTAGACCGTATTGAAAATAGACCCGATTTAAGCACTCGCCCCATTGGCAAATCTTTAAATGTAAGTAATTCAACTGTGTGGAAAATTTTAAATGAACAGCAGTTGTATCCTTATAAGTATACCCAAGTTCAGGCTCTAAAACCAACCGATTGTCCTCAAAGAGTGGAGTTTGCCAATTGGTACACCCAAAAATGTTTAGAAAATAGGAATTTTACCGAATTTGTTCTATTTACTGATGAAGCGAAATGCACACGTGAGGGAATTGTTAATTCAAGGAATTGCCACGTGTGGGATGACGAAAATCCATATGTTATTCGACAACGTGGATTTAAGGGAAAAGTCTCGCTTAACGTGTAGACAGGCATTCTTGGAGATTGTATAGTGGGCCCATATTTAATACCTAATAAACTCAATGGTAATATTTATTGTAATTTTTTGAAAGAAACCCTGCCTAATTTATTAAACGACGTGGTACTATCAAATATTAGAGCGAATGTGGATAATGTATGGTTTCAGCACGATGGGGCATCTGTACATTATTCTCTAGCGGCCACACAACTTATAACCCAACAATACGGAAACAACTGGATAGGCCGAGGTGGACCCAATATGTGGCCTGCGAGGTCACCAGATTTAAATCCAATCGATTTCTTTCTGTGGGGTTACATGAAGTCCCTAGTCTATGATACAATAGTAGAAACGGAGGAGGAACTGATAGCAAGAATCCATGCAGCTACAGAAATTATTTCCGGCGATCCCCAGTATTTTCAAGGTATGAGATTTTCAATGAGAAAACGTTGCAGATTATGTGTAAATCTAAATGGACAAAATTTTGAACATCTTTTGTAATTTGTGGGCTGCTTAGTTAAAAATTATGTTTGAATGGGATATTATTTAACTTTGTAATTATCTTATTTTTTATTGTCATTAATTCTTTTGTTAATTGAATCACAAGTTTGGAAAAGTATTTTCAACAATCCTCTCTCAATGTTTTATATGCTTTGCTGTTCCACAAATTAGTTCCTGTTACAAACCATTAGTAGTTTGGTAGTTATTAAAAAAATTCAAGAAAAATATTTTTTCTATTTTTTTATTAAAAAGTGATCTTGCAGACTTCATAAAAACATTAAATATCTTGAAAACTACAAATTTTTTGATATGTAAAGGTTATGCGTTTTTCACGTGAAAACTATTGAGGAATATAAAATTAAATAAAAATAGCTTCAAATGCCAGTGGCGTAAAAAATGGGAGGGGAAAGGTTGCATGTTCTTCCAAATGTACACCACTGGATCAAGAACTGAAACGTGTTTTTCCATCAAAATATGCCCTTTTACATTTAAAAACAATCTGCGAAATGTCAGATCAATATATTCATCCATTTTAAAGTTATCATATTAAAACAATAAATTTTTGATAACTTTAACACTCTGTATTTCGAAAACTAAATGAGTTGGACCCCTCAATCTTCATATCATCTTGTCCAATTTTACGAGAGGTATCTACATGCAAACGTTGTAAGTGTCATTTGAAAACACCCTGTATATAAAAAATAAAATCCCACTATCACGACAATGTATTAAATTTCCCCACTATCAAAGTGGCTATACACTTATCTATAATCGTACGTACTAAATCTTTCGCTGTATAACATATGACCAACAAAAAATAAGTATAATATCCCTCACCATGAAATAGAATAAAAAAATTAATTTCCTACCCACTTATCATTTAACATGTTTAACGTGTGCGAGGGGCGTATTATTTAACCCTAATTTCGAAGCTCCACTGTCTCGTGCGAAAAACACCTATGTTGCTCTTAAAACAAATAATATACAAAACGACTGTGATTTGGAGTCAATGCCCCCTGTATAACCAGAAAGTGAAATTGGAGTCGTTAAAAGGAATTCTGCTGATCTATGAGTAATAAATGTTTATCGACACTCCCGTTCAGTGCGTAAGTGCAGGGTTGCAAGTTTTTCAGGTCTTTGAATAACCTACAATGTTTATTTGTTTTACTTGATATGAATGAAGTTACCTAATCACGTCTGAATTAATTAGCTTTTATTTATCGTCGCGAAAATTTCCCTGGAAATGCGACTTCAAGGAGACAGGATCATACGCTCCCAGCCCGTGTTACTCGGTACAAATAAATCTCGGTTTAACCCTCTGTTTATCTCCCATCTACGAGGTGGAAGCGAATCATGTGGCGTAAAACAATATTCAAATAAATAGTGCCCAACTCCTGTCGGTTATATGCACCCTAGAGAAAGTGAAATGTTCCTACAATTTTGGAGAAAGCCTTATTCTGACATCACACACGATAAACTCATGTCTTATATAACGAGCGGTGCCCAAATTGTGAGCCTGGACGTGCAGTACCTAATTAAAACCTGTCAACTTGTCAAATCCCCGTGAAAGAATAAATAATGCAATATGTCTACTGTTATAGCTTCTACCTATGTATATAGTTACGTTATGAATACCAAGTTTAGAACCAGCGCACAATAATAAAACGAGTAAATTTCCCCTAAAAAAACTTAAATCTCAACATGTTTAATAACTTACCGCGTGGAAAAACTCCCTTTCTCCGGTCTTCGAATTACTGCCTGCTTTCACTATCTTTCTAGAAACCGCGGGTAACGCTAGTAACCGGGGTCGAGCTATGTTGAACTTCGCGTAGAGGGCGAGTTTTCCCGTTTTGTGTCACCTACGGGGGGACAGTGTTCACCGTCAAGGATATCTAAGTATCTCTATTACACCCTGACACAACGGAGAAAAAATTCTTCCTCTGAATCCGTTAACACCAAGAAAACTGATACCCGTTACCGTGACAGGGAAAGGATTTTTCCCTTCGCGTTTGTCGCCCCGACACTGTCTGTCCCTCTGACTGCTCTGTACTTGGTTTTTACTGTACCCCCGAATTAGGTTTGGGTTTTTTTGTTGAATTGCAAAAATCCATTTTTTGCAATTTGCGGCCTCGATTTTTCGTTATTAGCTAGTTGTATACAAAACAATTATTTAATTTTGACCTAATAAAATGTTTTATTTGTTTCAAAGCTGTTATGGTTTTGTATCATTTTTCTAAACAAAAAGTGGATTGCATTCCACTTTTTAATTATATTTGAAATAAAATATGTTTTACCATGGATTCTGAAAGTTACTAATTTAAATTTTTCTATTTGGTATTCGCATTTATTACACAGTTGTTAGATTGTTTATAAAATAAAAATAAAAAGTCGGACACTATTAATACATTGACAGAACTATACACAAAGTACTATTTATACACTTATTATACTTTTACACTGTTTCTTTATGTTGCCGAAATTTGCTACCAATAACTTACTAACATACGCGTCTACTAATTTAGTTGCCTCGAGATACTTGAGCGGAAATAGAACACTTGCGTTACTTCAGTAAGGTACTGAGATACAACTGAGCTGAACCGATTCACTAGAAGAAACATTGAAGACTGTCGTTTGAGATGAGATATTTTTCAGAAGAAGACTCGGAATACGGAAATCCATTTTTTGTGGAATTCCTAAAATCGGTCATGCGTGCAAATTATAGAGGAAATATTCAATAGATATCAAAACCCTTTTCAAATAATGCCATCAATAAAATTAAAGAGATATTTGTACAATTGGCTTATTGAAATACTTATTAGTGAGGATATTTTTCGACCATAAAAGTTTGAAACTTCAGAAGAATTTAAAATGCATAACAAAAGTTATTCAGCGCGGACAATAGTTTTCAAGATACAAAAAGGGTAGTAATTTCTTTCATTCAGAACAAATGTTTTGTAAATTCTATTCAACATAGAATTTTACAGTTCGAATAATCTTTTCGAACAATTATTTAATTTTTGGTTCATTATTCTCAGACAGTATAATTTTATTGTGGCTAGTATGTGATTTCAGGTTTCTTGAACTGCTAGTTTAAAAACAAACTATAGTATGTCGTAGCCAAAAAAAAAGAAGGAGACTTATTCAAATAACCTTCATACACCATGATAATAATATCAACAGCATGTCAAACATATCTATCTTTATTAGCATAAAAGAAAAAATGTAATATATTATTATTATAGTTATTAATATATATTTTTCTTTTGCAGGTATGTATTATTCAACGAGATTTGTAGTAAGTATGTGTTTTTAATTTTATTTTATTTTGCTGATTCAATTGTAACGTTCGTTAATTAAAATACTTGATAAACAGTAAAAACAACAAAATGGACTGTATTACTTGGAAATTAACAATGGTTTTTCTTTTTAAAATTCATAAATGACAACTACAATTCATAAAATGACAACTCTATCGAACACTACTCCACGCTTCCAGTCACGAAACTTCGTGTTTGTCAGTGAACACATAAAATTGAACATAGCCTCCACTTTTAAGGGCACCTTCAATACAATAGTATCGGAACCCGCGGGAACCGAACACACAAAGTTTTAATTAAAGTCAAATACAAATGTTGTTTTGCACTGGTAATGGGTATAAATGTCTAACGGATTTCACAATTGGTCCTTTGGACGAGTGACTTCGGCTATCCTTGATACTCCGTCTCTGCTAGGAAATAATCTTGTTATTCTGCCGGTAGGCCATATACAAGGTGGTTGGGCATCATTCTTGATAAGTACCAGTGTGTCTAGATCTATTTTACTGGGTGCATCTTTCCATTTATATGATTGATGCAATTGGGAAATATATTGTTTCGAGAATTGTCGCCAGAACGGTTGATACAACTGTTGGATATGTTGCAACCTTGACAGGCGGTTTACAGGTAGATTTGTAAGGTCATGGTTAGGGACAGACGTTATAGTGCGACCAATTAAAAAATGTAAGGGAGTTAGAGGTGAAGGATCATTTGGATCATTGGACATATCAAATAATGGTCGCGAATTGAGTATCCCTTCAATTTGTATTATAAGAGTGTTGTATTCATCGAACGTTACATTTTTATTGATCAAAACTCTCTTCAAGTGATGTTTTGCCATTTTAACGGCTGCTTCGGGGTACATGGGGGAACAAAAACCCATTTAATATTAAATTGATTTATTAACTCGTCATTTATCTGATTGCAATTGTTAGACAAAAAATGTCCTAATTCCTTTAGTTTGTTATTTGCTCCAACAAATGTGCTTCCATTGTAAGAGTAGGTAACAGATGGAACAACTCTTCGTGAGCTGAACCTTTTTAAACTTGTCAAAAAATTGTCTTCGAGATGAATTGCTTTTCTGCTAAGTAACATTTTGTTAATCGTGAACCTCTACCTTTTTTATTGAGAATGAAATAAGGTCCAGCGTAATTGATACCCGTTACTTGGAATGGTAGTTGAGGCTCCATTGGTTCATTTGGTAGATTGGACATTGGGGAACTGGGTTGAACTTTACGTTATACAATTTTTTACAATTTGTTTGGCTAGAATGCGTCCTTTTATTGGCCAATAGAATTGTCTAACAGATGACAGTAATAACTGAGGGCCTGGATGCAACAATTGTCGATGTTTATGTTCAAAAATTAGCTTCGTGAAACGGTGAGTGGAAGACAATAAAATTGGATGTCTGGTACTGAAAGGTAAATATGTATTTTTTAATCTTCCATCGACTCTTATTCCCTGTTCATCAACGAAGGGTGCTAATGATGAAACTTTGTATTTATTGAGGAGTGTTTTATTTTTCTTGAGTATTTTCAACTCTTCGAAGAATGAATCTTGTTGGACTTGTCTTATTAATATGGCTCTGGCATTTGACGCAGATAGAACACTAGTTTTCCTATGCGTTTCATTTTTCAGATTATTACAAAACCGTAAGCCATAAGCTGTGACTCGTACTAACCTAGTTAAGGTAGAAAATCGAGTAAGTAAATCGAATGAATATGACGGCGTTGCATGTAGAACTGCGATTTTCTTTTTCAGCTCCATTAACTCTGATTTTTTGAGAATAAAATCTTCACTTGGCCAATCAGAAATGGGTAATTGCAGGAAAGCTGCACCTTTCCACCAAAACACACTCGAAATTAACTTGTCAGGCGTAATACCTCTGGAAGCTAGGTCAGCTGGGTTACTTGAGCCATTTACATATTTCCAATTAATGAGGTTTAATAGCGATTGTATTTTTGATATGCGATTTGCAACGAAAACTTGTAAGTCACTGGGTTCGTGGTGTATCCAACTCAGAGCAACTTGAGAATCGGACCACATATGAATAGGAATGTCAACCTTAAGCGAGTTGACCACATGTTTGATTAATTGTGCACCTAAAAGACAAGCGCATAATTCTAGCTTGGGGATAGTGATCGCTTTCAATGGTGAAACTTTGGATTTTGAACATAGCAGATTAATTGTATAGATACCTGACTTATCTGTACTGCGGAGGTAGACGCATGCTGCATATGCATCTAGCGATGCGTCACAGAAGCAATCAATGTCTAGCACTACTTCCGAGACTACATTGCGAGGAAGGGATAAATGATTCAAACTCTCAATGCTATTTTGAAATTGCGACCAGTTCTTTAGTATATCTGGAGGAACTGGAGCATCCCATGATATGTGGAGAGACCAAAGTATCTTGCCTAAAATAATATATGGGCTTAAATGGCCCAGCGGATCATATATATGAGCGATCGTGGATAAAATGGAGCGTTTAGTTGGAGAAAGATGAGTTGAAAACTGCTTAATGGAATACTTTAATGTATCCGAGCTATTATTCCACTGAACCCCTAAAGTTTTACTAGACTCTTGATCACCTATATTTAGGATTGAATTTGAGATATCCGTCTTTGTAAAGCTAGAAACAACTTGTTGGTTATTGGAAGTCCACTTACGTAAAATGAAATTCGCAGGCTCCAATATATTATAAATGTTTTTACATCTATCTTGTTATTCATTAAGATCGTTAGATCCTGTCAGAAAATCGTCAACATACATGTCGGACAAAATAGTGTTAGAGGCTTCTGAAAATTCTTTCAAATTTTGAGTTGCTAGCGTTTTAATACATTTATTGGCCAAATAAGGTGCTGCTCTTGTACCATACGTAACCGTATTTAGCTCAAAAATGGAAAATTCATCGTTTGGGTTATCTCGCCATAAGATTCGCTGTAAATGCCTATGCTCTAGATGCATAAGTATTTGCCTATACATCTTTGAAATGTCTGCTGACACAACAAAGGCGTATATGCGAAATCGCACCAGAATGTCGAATATGTCGTTTTGGACTTTAGGGCCGACGTATTGGATGTCGTTAAGTGACCAACCTGTTGCGCTTTGGCAACTGCCGTCGAATACTGTTCGAAGCTTAGTAGTGATACTTGTTGCTTTGAGCACACCGTGATGGGGTGAGAAATAACCAAGATTAGAATTAATATTGTTTGAAACTTTACTCATGTGACCTAGATCCTGGTATTCGTGAATGAAATCATGATATAACTGTTTGAAGCTAGACTCAGAAAATTTATGTTCTAGTGCCTTAAATCTCTTCATAGCGGATCTTTTTGTATCGTCCAATAGCTCAACGGAATGTTTTAATGGAAATTTCACCACAAATTGTCCATTTTCCGCTCAATACGTATCTTGTTCAAAAAGAGATGCGCAAATAGTGACTTCATGGGACATGAACTGATTTTTACATTGGACTTCCTCTATTTCCCAGAACTTCTTGAGCTGGTCGTCCTTTGCGACATGAATTTTTCCTAGGGTGCAAATATATTTGTCTGACTTGATTGGCATGGTACCCGTTAGTATCCAGCCAAACTTGGTGTTCACTAGTGTAGGAAGGTTTTTCCCCAGTTGGATTTTTCCTTCTTGCAACAGGTTCCAAAAAATATTAGCGGCTACTAAGACATCAATGCCTTTGGAATGGTTAAATTCAGGATCCTCTGAATCAATTATATTCGGTATACGCATATTACTAATATCAAAAGAATGTGTCGGGATCCGACTCGCAATGGTTGGAACAACTAAGCAAGAAATACTTGATTTATAATCTGAGAACCGCGACGAAATTTCAAGCGTACATTTTTTATTGACATCTGACTGGCTTTGTGTGATACCTATAATTGAACAGTTAGTACTAGTAACTGGAATCCTGAGTTTTTCGCAAAAAGAAGCAGTAAATAAATTCATTTGAGCCCCACAGTCTAGGAATGCTCTACAAGCAAGGAACTGTTCACTTTTGTCTTTTACATAACATAGTACTGTTGATAATAAAACCTGACTTCGGTCATTAACTAAGTTGATACTTACTGTAGGGTCTGAATTATTATCTTCTTTTGTCAATAAATTCAATGAACTTTGATCATTGACACTATTAACCCACCTTGTAGATTGCACAATTTCTCTGTGAATCAATTTATTATGCTTATGGACTTTCCATATGGGACAAGGGCCGCTTCTGCAGTTGCTTTTGTTGTGACCCGATAACAAACAGTTTCCACAAAGCCGCAGTTTTTTTACCTCTTGAATTTTACGTTCGGTGGGTAACGCTAAACAATCTGAACATTTGTAAATAGAATGGTTTTTTACAAAAATTACAGGTGTAATTAGTAGCTAAATTTACTTGATCACTTGGTTTATAATTATACTTGCTATGCTTGCTTTGATAGTTTGAACCACTTGCTCTTATAAATTGTGTGTCATCTAGACACTGCAAAACATCAGCTTTGTTTTTTAAAAAATCGATAAATTCTGTTACCGATGGAAAGTCATCATTAAACTTACACTCTTTCCAATCTCTCATTGTATGTTTATCTAATTTACTTGATAGAACATGAATTATAAAAGAATCATACAGTATATCTTTACTGAGTCCTATCCCATCTAAAGAAGTTAAATGCATGGATACCTCATCCAATATTTTCCGAAAATTATCATATGTTTCTTTATGAACACCCTGTACATTCAAAAGTGATTTAAAATGACTATCTAACAAGAACTGTTTTTTGTCGAAACGCTCACACGACAACTCCCAGGACTTCTTAAAAGGCTGCTCAGTGTTATCTATACCTTCAATAAAGTTAACCGCGTAGCCTTCTAGCGAGGCTTTCAAATATTGAAACTTTTGGTTATCGTTTATTGATTTATTATTAGTAATTGTAGAATTGAAATTGTTCTTAAAATTATTCCATTGCTGAAGTTGTCCTGAAAATATCGGTAGCTTTATTTTAGGCAACCACATGTTCTGAAGAGGGTCAATACTATTATTCGAAATGTTTGACTGTGAATCGGAATCTACCTCACCAATTGCATGTGAAACTGATGCTCGCAAATTATTCAAAATGGTTTTTAAGTATGATTGTGTTTTATAAAAGCTATTCTGAAATTCTTCTCTCTCTAAAAATGGTCTTCTAACTCATTCTCGCTACATTTTGTCTCTAAAATTGATTGAACTTTTTCAAATTCATTCAATAAATTTGAGTGATTATCAAATCTCAGCTCTACGTAGTTAATATTAGGCAATTTATAACTTGAAGGGGTCTTAAGAGTGTCAATGTATTTTTCTAGTAACGTTAATTTTTGTTTTATAGTACCTCTACTACGTTTAAGAACCCTAAGTTCGTTAATTATTATAATTGCTTCACTCCCTGTATCTGTCATCTTGACTTCCGATCAGAACTAAGAAATTGTGATAATTCCTACTGACTGCTTAACAAATACTCTTATTGTACTGTACTAATACTCAAAACTCGAAAAGTTATAGAAAATTCAATTAACAAAGGTCGCAAATACCTCTCGGAAGTATACCTATACCTCAAAACTTGTTAATATCTGAAAACGCTAAATCATATTTCAAACCTTTGTCTCAATGTATACAAATTGAACGGTAATTACTCAGTTTATTTGAAAATTGTCTTCAAATACTCGATTGAAAAATGCAAATAATAAATTTTCGCAAAAAAGGAGAGTAAAAGAAATCTGACCTGAATCCGAATTGTACTAAATAGTTGTAGTTACCACTAGATTGGAACTCTTCGTTAATAACTTGAATTGGACCACTGGAATTTCTCGATACTTCACGCCTTGGATCGATAATCATGTTGGCTTGAAGAAAATCGTCGTAAAGTTTTAATTTCAAAACTTGTATCCGGCTCGATGGATAAAATGTTTTTTATTTTATTTTATTTTATTTTGCTGATTCAATTGTAACGTTGGTTAATTAAAATACTTGATAAACAGTAAAAACAACAAAATGGACTGTATTACTTGGAAATTAACAATGGTTTTTCTTTTTAAAATTCATAAATGACAACTAAAATTCATAAAATGACAACTCTTAATAGTACTGTCTATCGAACACTGCTCCGCGCTTCAAGTCACGAACCGTCGTGTTTGTCAGTGAACACATAAAATTGAAGAGTCTGTTATTTCAATATAGAAGATATCATTTATGTAGAGCTAATTGAGAAAATTACTGAAAGTAGGTAATAGATGGTTAGGTTAGGTTAGGTCCAGCATTCTAGACTCCTGTGAACTATACACACCATTTTTTATCTTGAATTTTTTCTAGAGTTCTGGCATCATGTGGGAGAGAGAGAGAGAGAGAGAGAGAGAGAGATGTTCGTGGATTTTTGAGTTTGGACTTGTGTGTTTTTATTTGGGTGTATTTTTGTTTGGGGGTAGGCCCTGTTATAGGATTCGTTTCCTCTTCAGGGCTGGTTGGGGGTGTTTTTGTGGGTGGTTTGAGTGCGCGTATTGACTTGGCTTGAGATTTGGGTAGGACTGAAAATACAGTTTTAGAAAAAGTGTCTAGGAAGTTTGAGAAAAAGGTGTATAGAAAATTGAAGTTGTGTTTGTTTTTGTGGGTGGGTTTTGTGTGTTTGCCAGAAATCAACCGGAGGGAGAGCGAAAACAATCAGCGTCGAAATTGGGTGATTTTTTAGCGAACGTGGTTTTGAGAGAGGGAACGGGGATTTTAATAGTGTCTGGAAAGGTCGAAAATGAATAAGACGAACCACGTTGCGTTGCGGATAGTTAATAGAAGCGGGCTGGGTGATGGTGTTGTTGGAAAGTGAAAATATAATTTTTGGGGATTTTGTGTCTCCTGCGTCATGAAAGTTAATAGAAGCGTGGGGAGACATTGGAATTATGAAAATTTTTTGGGATTTGAGTTTGTTGAAATTTGTTGGAAAAGTGACTAGGAGACGTTGAAAGATGTGTGGATGAAGTCGGGCGGTGGCGACTGGCTTTTCTCGAGTTCGAGGTGAGGAATTGTTAAAAGGTGTGTTTGTGTGTGGTGTGGAACCTTGAATATGAAATTCTGAAAAAATCAAAAGTTTTTTGTATATCGAGTGAATTTTCTGTTTGTTTAATAAATATTGAAATTTAAGATTTTGAGATGGTTGTTTATATTGTAATGAGTGGGCTGGTACGAATAACAATCTTTAAATCCAAAAACTACGTCGTACGTCGGCCCATTTGGCTAGCGAATAAATTCACTATGCTACAGGAAAAAACGTGAAAAACCTGCAGCACCGACGGGGTGGTTGGGGCCCGCGGATCAAGATGAATCGCTTTCGCTCCTGATGGGAGTGAAAGCAAAGTGAGCACGCCTGCCTATATTTGTTATAGAGCAGTTGTGTCGATAGAAGGAAGGTATTAGGTGACGAAGAGTTTCGGCTATGACGTCCCTGGAGTTGGGGATGGCGTTCATGAGCGTGACGGTGATGATTTCTATGAGAATTTTGGTGTCAGTTGGTAAATCGTAGGGGGCTGGTGGTTTTTCAAGAGTGACTGGGGCGGTCTCTTGAGGGGTTTTGGGAGTCGATTGCCGGTGGGGACAGCGAGGGCTGAAGGCGGGGTGAGGACCACCGCAGTTTGTGCATTTCGAAGTGTCGGACTTGGGACAATTTTCGGTTTTGTGGCCTGTTTGGCCGCAAGAGGGGCATATCGGTTTAGACCGACAAGATTCGGAGGAGTGTCCGGTTTGAGTGCATCGACTGCAATACTTGGGCACTGGGGGAAGTGGATTGGTGTTTGATGGCTCGCATCGGTGTGGAAGGCCGTGAAATGAGAGGCCGGAGGTTAGGGCTTGGTGGTAGTGAGTTTCGGAGGTGGTGACGATGCGAAACATCGAAGTGGGTTTGTTAGTGGCTTTGGCCACGATTCGCCAAGTTTTAAGGAGCGGAACTTGCTTGTTGCGAAGAATTTCTTCAAATTCTTCTGGGCTAATGGTGGTGTCTACATTCCTGCAGACGGAAGAGTAGGTGGGTATCAGGGTTCTATTGACTTGGCGTGGTGGGCGTTCAGTGGAATTTAGAATGTTGATGGTGATGTTGTTGTCCCCAGTGGAGTTATGGATTCGTCTCAGAAGTGTTGAGACTGACATGGTGGAGGTGGTTTTCAGAAGCGCGGTTCTGTTGAAGTTGACTTTTAGGTAGGTGATGTGACCGTTGAGGAGCTCGAGGGTGTTTAGGAGTGTGTAGAGGGCTTTTTGTGTGGAATATTGGAGAGGAAGATTTCGGAGGTTAAGTGTTTGTGTCGGAGTGTTATTAATGGTGTGGGTTGATGTGGGATTGTTGATAGGTGTAGGTGTTGTAGGACGGGATTTGGTATTACCGACGAGGGTGAAGCCATCCTCGTCGGGGACAGGTGGTTGTCGTGTGAGCGTTGGTGTAGAGGATTGGGATCTTACGGAGGAAGCGTAAGACCTTCTTGAGGATGTGTTTGGGGTTTGTGTGTGTTGTCGAGTGTTATCGTGAGTTATGTTTTGTATGTGGAGTGGTGTAGCTTGATGGGAGGGTGTTGAGGAGTGGTGTGTTTTGTTGGAAGTGTGTGTAGAGGAGGTGCTGGATGTGACGGGTGAGAGAAGGGGGGGGGGGATTGTTGGAGACGAGTCATGGATTCGTTAAGGAGTTGTCTGGTTTCTTCTAGGAATTTTTCAAGTGATTCGGTTCTGGTTGGTGTTGAGGGTGTTTTTGCAGTTCTCCTGCTGCGACGGTGTCTGGAGGACATTTTGGGATAAAGTATGTTACGGAGTGGTGTCGAAAGCTAATACCGACAGCGGACTCACTGCCGGAGGGAGTTTCCTCCCCAGTTAAAGGTTTCCTGACTTATTAGCTTTCAGGAGTTTTATATTTACCTGCAAGCTGAATGTCCTTCCCTCTTTGGATGGTATGGCTTAGTTGTGTGTTGGCTGAAAATAAAACAAGGTTAAAGAGTGTTTATTATTTTCATAAATAGAGTTGTTTCGAAAGAAACAATTTACACTTCCAAGTGTGGTGTGTGAACTGTCGAACTAAAATGTTCGGCAGAACATGGAGTTGGTTTCTTCTGCTGGAGGCGTCCACGTTGCCGGCGAAATCGCGGTGAACAGGTTTGAATCAGTGACCCGCTCTTGCTGTATCACCTTCCTCAGGCGATGGACTGGCACTAACTGATCATGTGGGATAGTTCTAGAGTTATATGTAAGTATTTTAATAAGTTCCAGTGATGTAATACGAAAAATCAAATTCGAAAACGCGTGAACTTTGCGCACCGTATCCTGATAATGAATGATTTCCTTGAGTTTCTGTTAGTTTCACAACAGTTCTAGATCAATGGTTGTAACAATTAAACGCAAAAATACAAATTTCGAAAACCAAAAGAAAAAAAAATGTTCATGGACTCTGGCCGATCTGCGTAGCATTTCTCGAGATCTGCCAACAAAATTTGTGACTTTTTGGCGTGAAATTAAAGCAATTTCTAACATTTCAAAATAAATTATTGTTAACCCTCGTGGTACCGTGCTAAAAAAATTACACGTGGGACCGTCCAGGGTACATTCGTACCCCACGTCAAAATTATATACTATAGCGGTATTCATTAAACGTACAGTGCAGCAGTTATAGTTAATCTTTATCTACAAAAAGAAAGAAGGAAAATAATATTTTTATTTCTAAAGTGAGTACAAAAGTAAGTAAACGGGCTAATATTCTTCACCATTTGAAAAATAACATTCTTAATGCTTTTCATTCCAGCTCGGTTTCTTTGCATCTTCTGAAAATTATTCGCGTTGTACAATGTTCAGAGCATACAAAATTTTTACATTGGATGCAAAACTTTCTGGATTTTCGGTCCCTTTATCTGTCACAGAATTGGCACCGTCCAGCAGTTGACGGGGGGTTATCTATAACTGGCACTGGTGCTTCGTTACGTCCTAGTTCTGGAATAACATCAAGCATGTAGTTAATAGTTTTTTGTAAACCTTTTTGAATTTCAAATCTTCTAACAATATTTGGTTTAACCAGTGCCTCGCCCAACCGAAGCAAATATTTTCTTCTATCATCCCTGGTTTTTGTTTTCGTTTCAGGAAATTCAGTTTTCCATAAAATAAACGAATTGATTCCGGCGATATCCAACAATTGACCAAATATTGCCATTGGCCAACGGTTGCTAATTCGGCGGGCTGAATATTGTTTTACCATTTGACCAATGGTGTCTACGGCACCTTTTTGTTTTATTGTAGTGCAATATGATATCGGGTTTGTGTTTGGAAGCTTCTTCTGGAACAGCATCATTGTGATGCTCTGTAGATAGCAATCTAACTGATTTTCCTTTGCTTCGCATATAGGAGACCATTGTATGGCTTTGCTTGAATGCAAACGTGCTAGAAAAAACTGGCTTTGAGCGTCCGTGCAGCAATTCTTTGGGAATATAGGTCTTATTTGCTCGAGAGTTATTCCTTCCTCCAGCAATTTATCTGCTAATGGCAAACTTTTAAAGAGGGTGTCCGTTGTAAGACCGTATCCTGTCCCTAATGAACTTACAAGAACAAGCACAACTCCTTCTCCCTGATTTTTTCTACAACATTGTTCAGTTTGCCCAGGTATACTTGCAAATTAAGACTATAGCAAGTTTCACTGTCGGCCATCGCCCATATTTTCAATCCATACTTATCGGGTTTATTCTTCATATAAACCCGAAATGAGCAACGGCCCCTAAATGAAACCAACTGCTCATCGATAGTTACGTGCATTCCTGTATTGTACGCATTTTTGCAGTTGCTTACAAATATATCAAAAACGTCCCTAATGGGAGCCAATTTATCAATTGCTTTGCGAGCTTCTCTGGTTGTAAAGTCATCAAACCGAAGAAATGATGATAGCAACTCAAAGCGTGTACGGGACATTGTTGAAGTAATTATTTGCCTAAAATAACCTTTTTCCGTACACTACAGCATTTTTACCGTTTCCTTTAAAGCTTGAAGTGAACCCAAAATAATTAGAAGTCCCAAGTAGGCTAGGAGTTCAGTGAAGTCTGTTGGAAACCATATTAGTTTTTTATCTGGATGGCGTTCATTAAAAAGTTTCAATACCTACAATTATAAAAAAATGCAAAAAGTTACAAAAGTTGTACCAATAAAGAAAAGTGCACTTTTATTTGTTCAGCCTCATTATTTGTTTGAATTGCCCATTCTGTGCCATTCTTGGTTTTGTAGTCTATATCGGGGATATTATTTCTTGTAAAACTGCTTCCAGTTGTAAATTTTCTCCTAAACCTTCCGTTTCAGTATTATCGTCCCCTATATTGTCATCTATCTCTTCACATATTTCCGGTTCTCCATCACTGTCTTCTTCAGTATCACAATAGTTTATAATATCGTCCAATTCGTCTGCATTATCGTCATTTAGAAACTGTTCCATTTCAAATTCAGTCAGTCTCTTAGAATTACGTACCTGTATTTTTTTTTGACATATTTTACTGCAACGTTACTGCAAGAAACTATAACAAATTACTATAACGTGACACGTTATGTACGATTGAGAATCACACACTGCAGGATCAGACAAGAATTTACTCCCTCCCGGCGGTCAATAATCTTACTGCACATGTGGAGGTGGCAGCAAAAATTGCTGGCTTCAAGTACCGAGTACAAATGCGCCCCGTGCCAGCTTATATTTTTTAATACGTTTCTTTGAGAGTTGTGAAAGAATTGAAAAGAGATCAAGTTTTACTGCTCTTTATTAACAATAAAAAAATATGGAGGCATAAAAGCAATATTTTAAAAATTAAGCCATAATATCTGACTCTGGAGTGCATATGTACCCCGCTCAGTACCTCGAGGAAAAAAAAGATTTTTGCGTGTTCTAGACGATCCAATACCAGTTCTGTGTAACGATCCTCGTGTTTTACAAAAATAACATCACTTTTTTCCATAAAATAATAAATTTTCAAGTTAACGCCATTTTTAATATTGAAAAATCAATTTTTGTTGAAAAAACTTTTTTTAGTTCTAACCGATCTAACAACAGTTCTGCGTAGCGTTCATCAAGTTCTACCAAAAATATTATAACTTTTTAATTAAACGTTTATTGATTGCATTTATTCCCTTTATTTTATTACTTTATAATTATTTTTACAAACACGTAGTGTACTAGCACACGGGATGAAATTTTGTTTTATTACACCAAACAAGTAACTTCTTACGTGTGCGTATAAGTGTAATAATTCAGCTGTCACCACCGTAATAAACGCTGTTGGCACTGTAATAACCTCAGTTGTCCTTTTGAATTCACAGCCCTCTGTTACCAGTGTATGACAACCTTTGGATCCCTATTTTCTTGAATTTTGCAGCGTGCTGTCACCAGTGCCGTAGGGCACAATTAGATCCAGGAATCCCCTTGTGAGTAACCTCGGGGGAGGGGGTTTCCTGGCACGAGCGGGTAAGGTCTCCGTGGGGACTCTTGGGCTTATACAATGTGCCAAGCCTGAGTAACAAGGCGGGTCGCGTCAACCAGTTCAATCCCGTTGGTTCGAGGGGAGGGGTTTGTTGGTGAAGGAAACAGACTGGGTGGATAATATGTACATATATATTACAAACACAAAATTAATAAGTACAATAATTCAACCCTGGTTAGGACAAAAATAAAAGTTACTCGTAAGTGAATGTCCCTATAAAATACATTAGAAAAAAAAATTAGGGAAAACCGTCTTTCATAGTCTGGAAGTAGTTTCTCCTGATAATGACATAAATAAAAGATGTCTTGCATATGCCTATCCCTGTATAATATATGAGAAAAATGAACAAGACTAGGGTGAAACGTCTTTCATAGGCTGAAAGTAGTCTTTCCTGATTATGATATAAATGAAAGATTTCTTACATATGAATATCCCTGTATAGTACATGAGAGAAAACTGAAAAGACTAGGGGAAAACGTCTTTCATAGTCTGAAAGTAGTTTTTCCTGAATATGACATAAATAAAGGATTTCTTGCATATGAATAACCCTGGATAATATGTGAGAAAGGTTAACAAGATTTAAACTCCCTTGACTAAAATCTAGTGTTCCCCGGAATTAATAAATCAATTGTAAATCGTACTATTTCCTAAATATGGTAGGTGAGGGGCTCAAATTTCAATAGTCCACTTAATATAACCTGGAAATGTATCTTCGGACACCAAGACAAATCAAATAAGTGTCATTACGATATTCGTTCCAAAAAAAATATAATGACAGTATCACTGTTCACATACGGGCCGTCGACGATGGGGGAGTACCAGGCCATACGGTACCTGATTACTCTATAAGGGTTTTTTCCTCACTGCCCTCCGTTCCAAGTTTCCTTCTATTTATTTCAGAAGATTTGGGACGAGGCTTGTTATTCAAAACATCAACTGCAGTTGTGTTTATTTAATTTCCTTCGGTTGCCCTTGTCTCATATTTTATTATTTTCGTAACTGAAGGTTAATTTCTAATTAATTTCTCTCTGCTAAGTTGCAAAATTGGTCCGTATTTTTTTTATAATCAAAACATTGTTGTGTATTTGCTTGTCGTCGACCTTGTCGATTATGTAAGTTGTTTGTTTACTTTTCTGCTCTAGGTCGGTCGTTTGTTTTTATATTAATTGAATCCGACTTATTTTATTTACTGAAAATTATATCTATATAGGGTGTCCCTAGATTCTCTTTGTCACATTTCGTGCTTATTACATAAGGTTTTTTGAATTCAAATACCAATCAAGTAAAACCATTTGTCTATCACATTTATACAACTGTAGTGAGTAGTGCGTTGGCTCCGTCAAATTTAGAAAATAAGGAAATATAACTGTTAAGTCAAATATCCATCTTACGTCATACAGAGAATTACGTAATTACGTTAATAAGGCAGTTATTCGTGAAAAAAGGCGTACTTTGCACATTATATTAATAAATGTAATAAAAAAGAAATGTGGAAAACATTAAGAACACACAAGGTTTTAACGGATAAGAAAGCAGAACTACCGGATAATTTAAAGAATGCTAATAATATAAATCGATATTTTATTGATGATGTTCCTAGATCTAATGCAAGTAGTGAGATACTGAATTTTTATAGAAATAGTAGATTAGTTGCCTCGGATTTTCGATTTACAGAATATAATGACTTTTTTGTATACCAAACAATTTGCGGAATTGGAACGAATGCGGTGGGTTCGGACCAACTAACTATCAATATGATAAAACTTTGTTGTCCACATGTAGTACCCTACATCACACATATTGTAAACTTCTGTCTTATTGAAAGTGTTTTTTCTTCAGTTTGGAAGAGGGCCGTTGTGCGGGTGCTACCTAAAGTTAACAATCCTAAAGAATTTAAAGATCTTCGACCAATAAGTATATTACCGACTCTGTCTAAAGTAATCGAGAGAGCTATGGAAACACAAATTAAGGAACATTTGGAAAAATTTTCTTTGTTACCGACGATTCCATCCGGCTTCAGAAAGAGACACAGCTGTACAACGGCTCTTCTTCACATTGTTGATGATATTGTCAAGGCTATTGATGATGGTAAATGTACTGTGCTTGTCCTTCTAGATTTTAGCAGAGTATTTGATACTATTGATTATGGTTTGCTTGATAATATTTAACACTATATAGGTTTTTCAGGAAGTGCTCGTTTATTAGTGAATAATTACTTAAGAGATATAGAACAGAGTGTCTCTCTTGACGGGTCAATTTCACAGTTGCTGCCACTTCTGTCAGGAATACCACAGGGGCCAATATTGGGTCCCACTCTATTCACAATTTACACATCTCAATGATCGACCTATATTAATAATTGCAGTGAGCATTTATATGCTGACGATACGCAACTCTATAATACTTTTTCGCCTGATTCAGTAGTAGATGCATGTACTGTAATTAATCATGACCGAGACGCCTTTGTGGCTGCGGCTAAAGACCATTCACTCAATATTAACTCTAATAAGTCAAAAAGTTCGCGATAATATTAAATCAATAATGTGAAAATCAATAATGAGAATTTAATAATGGTCAAGGAAGCTAAAAACTTGGGAGTAATAATTGACGGCGATCTAAAATTTGAAAAGCACATTAATAGTAACCTCCAGAAAGCATACATAGCATTAAAAACAATTTATGGTGTCCGACATTTTTTACCGTTTCAAGTAAAAAAGACATTGTGTGACTCATTAGTTTTATCATTGTTTAATTATGCTGACATTCTATATGGCCCACACTTAAGTGTGCAATATAAAAAGAAAATTCAAAAAATGCAAAACTGCTGCATTCGGTTAATATTTGGCATACATAAACGACGTACTATTTCTAACAAGTTAAAAGTAATACAATGGTTGAATATGGATAATAGACGAATGTTACATTCTGCGTGTCTTTATAATAAACTAATTATGACAAAGAAACCATCATACTTATATAGGAAAATCTCCTTCAGGACGGACGTTCATAACATTAATATTAGAAATAAAGGGGTAATTACTATACCTCCCTTTAAATTGGAAATTTCTCGACGGTCTTTTAGATATCAGATTGGCTTTGTTTATAACGGACTGCCAATGGAAATCAAATATCAGCATTTTGAAAAATTCAAAGAGTCTATTCGGAAATACTTGTTTGATCATCAGAATTAATTGGGTTCAGAATTGTGAGAGGAATTGATGGCCTTACGCATCAAAGTACTGTAATGTACTGTAATATTATACAACTTGTGTTGCGGTATATAATATATTATGTATGTATAGTGGGTATACAAGGTTAAGTGGAAAAGCAAGTTTTACAGCGTTTTTTACGCAGTAAAGGTGGAACTTCGCCTTGCATCTAATATATTATAATTTATAATTTTGTTTATGGATATTAATAAAGACGATTATTATTATTATTATTATTATTACATCCAATACATGTGAGTACAAAAAGAATTTCTATAAAAACAAACAAATAATTGCAATATTATCAAAACCTAACCAAAACACGAGGACATTCCAACATTAATTGGAAAAGCACAAAAAACACAAAACCTGATAAAACAAGACCACTATATTAACATCAGATAGTCAGGGCGCTTAGGTCATGAATTTTAAATTACTTGAGGTGAAATAGTGAGTACACTTTTATGATTTCACTTCTTATGTAGGATGTACTAAGCTTTATAGAGGGTGGACGTGTTTGGAGGTCCGATGTTTTTATTTCAAATGACTTAGATGTATAAATTATTGTTTTTGTGATTGTTCAGTGATGGATTCTGAGAACCCGATACAATAATAACAAAAATATCGCCCCGTAGAAACGTTATCATCATACCACATTTTTACAAACATTGGTAATGTCTATCACAAATGAAACTATACTGGAAGAGATAAGGAAAAACAGGCAGGAACTGAAATCTTTGATTGAAGCAGAAGCACACTGAAATTTGAAGATTTGAATCGGCGACTCAACTACCTGGTACAAGGAAACGAAACTACAGCGAATCGCATCGAAATATTGGAAAGAAAATAATATTATTATTTTCGGATTAAAAACTATACCGGAGGAGATAACAACTGATTACATCAGACAGGAGGTAAGAAAATTAATTGACGTGAATATTGTTGAGAGCGATATAAATAATTTTTACAAATTGGGGAAACAGATAATCTACCAATCAAAATTTAATTCACTTCATACTTGAAAAAGGCGGCTGTTTTCAAAAACGCTTAAAACTTGAGGGGTACCAATATCTCGATAGCTAATGATCTAACAATGAAGCAGCGAAAATATAACAATATTTTACGACAGTATCTCAATCTAGCCAGAGGAAAGAAAGAGGAGAATTTTTTCATCAGAGGAAACAAACTACACGTGAACGGAAGAAGTTACACATCTGAATAACAGGGAAATCTGGGAGAAACTTAATATCACAATTTGGAAAAACCACGGAGCGCTCCAAGTACCCCATCGACGATAAAAATAAACAAAGAAATTACTAATCCCAATACAAAACCACCAGAACACTCAACAAAGAATACGCAAGAAAAAACCAGTACCCCAGAGTCATCACAGTTACCTGGGAAACCACCAAGAGAGATATGTGACAGACAAAAAATGAAAATACGCTTGCTTGAACAGTGCAAAGTAGTTACATTGTTTCTTCTCAATGTCCGCAATAAACCTAGATTCATCAAATTGGAACATTTAATCTTTTGTTAAGTGTCATATTACTAGTTTTACTTGCTTGGTGTCTGGGGAAATCAAAATGGATCCCTATATTCGAGATATTCATGACCAAACTTTTGAAACTCTAGAGATAAATAACATGACTGAACTCAATTGTTTAACAAAATTTCAAAGGAATGACAAATTCACAATACTACACCAAAACATTCGAAGTGTTTCCAGGAACATTGACCAACTGCAAATTGCATTAAGCACACTTGCATTCGAATTTGATTGTATAGTTCTAACTGAAACGTTCCAACTCCTGGATAGGGATATTTTTATACTCAATAATTACCGAAGCTACTATTCTGAAGGCGATATAAATAAAAATGATGGGGTATTAGTCTATCTGAGAAATAAATACAGGTGTAACCAAAACATAATTTTAATCGATGAGTGTAAAGCTTTAGAGATAAATGTTGAAACAGGAAATCATGTGAATACTTTTATTACTTGCATCTATAGGCCGCCCTCAACTAATGCCGATAATTTCGTGAGATCTCTAGATCAGTACCTCCAACGAAATAAAAGAAACACGATCAATAATCACATTCTTATTGGGGATATCAATCTGGATCTACTCGAAGGAAACCAAACGGTATTCGACTACCTATACAACTATAGCACAGGCAATTTTACCTCAGTAATCAATAAATATACTCGTATACAGGGTGATTCCAAGAGTTGCCTAGATCATATATTTGTTCAATCGAAAACAAATAATTTCTTAAACAAATGTCTTGCCGTAGTTATAAATGCCAATATAACCGATCATAAAGCCACAGTAATACATTTTCCCTCAAAAGAAAATATTGAAAGAAATTCTGCTAAAAAAACGAAATGCACTATTATAAAGCTATTCAATACGGAAAATTAAAAGATGCTTTGTTACAGAGTGCCTGAAGTGATATCTACAACACTGACGACATCCAAAAAAAAACCAAAAGGTGTATGCATGTGCTGGGTTGTTCAATTGAATATAACACCAAATACATAGAAAACCAAAGGAGAGAAAACAAAAGGAAAATGTGGATTACAAAAGGATTGGTTGAATCCGTTGATCATGAAAATTATTTATACCGCGAACATAAAAACGACCCCACAAATCCAGAAAAATAAAGAAACATACATTAAATATCGGAAACAAACAGATAAACTTATCAAAATTACCAAATATAAATACTACGATAAACTAATAACCGAAAACAAAGAAAGTTCCACATAATTGTGGAAAGTTATGACAAATCTAACAGGGTCTGTGAAGCTAGATGAAATAAACAAAATTAATCTTGAAGACCACACAACTATCACATACCACGCAGATATAGCCAATGCTTTCAATGATTTTTTTATCAATGTTGGGAAGAATCTCGCAGGAAAAATTATGAAACCAGAAAATCCCCCCAACATACATAAACCACCTATTATAAGTTCGCTTTTTTTGGAACCGGTAACTGGAGAAGAAGTTCTCAGTATAATAATGGACCTGAAGGTAAATAAATCACCCGGCATAGATCAATTGAAAGCTGAAACACTAAAGGAAATTCGCGAACAAATAATCGATCAGTACAGGTGTATGTCCTTCTGAATTCAAAATACCGGTTGTGACGCCCATCCACAAAAAAGGGAAAACATGTCTACTGAACAACTATAAACCTATTTCGGTCATATCATCAATGGCAAAAATATTTGAGAAATGCCTCAGGAAAAGGTTGAACGATTTTTTTAACAAACATGATATAATATCTAACCATCAATACGGATTCAGAGAGGGCCGCTCCACAAATAATGCAATTTCAAAAATAGTGGGTGATATCTATAAATTTATAGACTCTGGAAAGCCGGCGCTCTGTGTGTTCCTCGACCTGGCCAAGACCTTTGATACCGTTGATCATTCACAGCTGCTGGAGGAATTGGCTAGAGCGGGGATCCGAGGTGTTGCGCTTGAACTTTTCTTCAGTTACCTAAAAGATCGGAAACAGGTAGTCAAAATCAGGACAAAATAAGTGACGAAAACACAATCAGCCACGGAATACCCCAGGGTACCGTTCCAGGTCCTATATTATTTAACCTTTACATAAATAGCTTACTTACCATGCAAACAACCGGTGAAATTATAAGCTTCGCTGATGATACAGCTATCCTATATTCATCAGACTCTTGGCAGAACCTAAAAAATATCGTTGAAAATGACTTCAAGAACATAGCGGGCTGGTTTAATTCCAAATTATTAACCATACATTTTGATAAAACACAATTCTTACCCTTCTCTAGCTACAAAAATGGACTACCCGAATTTGATAAATTACTGATATTGAAATTAATATAACTGATAAAATTAAGTACCTTGGTGTTATAATCGATTCGCACCTAAGGTGGGATCATCAAGTCTCTAACATATGCAAAATTATTGGATGTCTATTGCCAAATTTCAAATTTCTGCGTGCCATTATGAATCACACTCACCTGAGAACAATTTACTACTCATTAGTACAGTCACGGCTACAATATGGTATCTTGAGCTGGGGTGGAGTAACTTATAGTCATCTGAAACAACTGGACGTGCTACAAAAAAATATTGAAAGTAACGACCTTCAAAAAAATCACTTACCCGTCAGATGAATTATTTGTAGAGACACGAGTTATGGATATGAGACAGATGTATATGCATGATATAATACTATATCTATACAAAAATAGGAAAATACTTGATTAAGTTAACCACAATTATCCGTCGCGTAACAAACTGAAAGATGATCTCAAAATACTGCCAGCCAACAAAACTATGGGCCAGAAATATTATCTATATTTGTCATCAAGAGTATTTAATGTATTGCCTGATATATACAAAAAGTACCTGAAAATCATAAACTCAGATGACCTATTGAAAAAAATATTTAAAACGTATGTCCTTGATCTACCTAGAACCGACGTCAGAAAACTTGTTGAGTGAAGTATCTTTGCCTGGAATTTGGACTAAGTTAAATGGAATAAGGTTGATGGACTGGTACCTAATCCAGAACCATTCACCTAGTAAATTCAGTGCTGCTGTTGTTATTTTGATTGTTTGGGTGTCATGAACAGAATAGTTCTTACTTTTCTCATCATTGTGTTTCTCCAAATCAATAGCTAATTGATTTTATTTCCTTCTGAACCATTGTGTACCACCATGTATGGCTACCGCATTTATTGTTATCACCAACACCACAGTTATATTGTTTTTATAACTGTTCATATATATTATATTGCTACTATTGAGCAGAAAATGTATAACAATGTATTCCACACCTGAACATGGATAGTTGTAAATAATAATGTGAAGGGGATCCATTTACGACCATTGGTTATAATGGGCTTACTCTAAATGTTTGTTTACAAGTCTCACTAACCATTTTACGATAATCTGTTACCACCATGTGTTGTTATCACAATCTGTTATAATTGTAAATAAACATATATGTATTATATAATAAGGTGGCTGTATGTCGATTTTATATATTTATGACGTTTTGTAAGTTATTTTTAATTATGTAAAAATATCACGTACAAGGATCTTTGGCGCTTCAGTGATTCTTTGTTTTGTTTATTCATGTATTTTAATAATAATTACTTTTTTAAATTATTTATTATATTGTATACATTTTTTATGTATTATTGTATCTATCTTTCATTGGATAAAATTATCCTATATATTTGCGTTCATAAATTATCATGATAGTGATTACAATAATTTATAATCACTTGCTCCGTAGTTATATTGTCAAATTTCGTTTCAAAATAGTTTCTTGGATTAAACATGAATTCTATTCGTACATCGCATCGACCGGTTTGAGCGACGAGTACAGCATAATGATGTGAACGTGAAATAAAAATAACACTGATTTGAACGTAGGCACCCTTCGGTCTATAATCTAAAAGCAATTTCATGTCTTGATCTATCTGATCCTTTCGAACGACATTCTGAAAGCAACCCTTATTTACAGAAATTATGTTTGAACTCTACTACAAATTTATGAGTGATATTTCGAAATACTTGTTGCACATTATTAATTATGGAGACGGGTTTTTTTGAACGTAACAAGTTGAAGAGTGACACTTTGAATTGATTAATAGAATTTTCGCCGCTAACGGCAGCACGTGATGGAAATAGTAGATATAATTGAATTGATTATATAAATAGTAACAGTAAAGATTTCTCTACCTATTTGAAATATAAAATGAATTATGCAATGGAAATATGTAGACCATAAAAATTACCACAATTTCATTCTGAAAATGACTTAGATGATTTTAAAAAGTTCACTGTCCTCGTCTTATATGTATGCTTCATTATAATTGTTTTTAAAAAGAAACCAAAATGGATATGTTAAAGTAGCTGATTGTCTTATAACGAAATTGTAATACAACATTCATTATGACGAATAGTCCTGTTGATGAACCTAAATAAAGGATTCAAAACGTTGGAAAAAGAAAAAAAGAAAAGCTTTTGAAGTTTTATTTTTTATAAAAAAAGTTGGCGAAGAACCAGTAATTATATATAAATTGATAACAACACAAATCAAAATAACTACAACCACAATAGTAATCATAACAACCTTACAACAAATCCTAATAACAATATTACAACAAATCTCAATAACTATAATTATAACACAAATTCAAATCAAAAAGTGGACTATAGAAATAATAAAAATGATGATAACGATAATAATAAAAATAATAACATATACATTGCTTTAGCCTACATCCCTAATGTTAACAGAAAAATTAAGAATATCTGCAAACCTTTCAATATACAAATTGCCGACAAACCACTAAATCAAACTAAACAATTTTTCACTAAATTCAAACCTGCTACTCCAAAAACAGAAACACCGAATACAGTTTATAAAATTGGATGTAACAACTGCAACCAATCATATATAGGACAAACCTCACAATACTTGAAAAATAGATTACGTAACCACCAAAATGATGTCAAGAATTTAAAAAATAATACAGCTCTGTCCAGTCATTCTTATAATACTGGCCATGAATTTAATTTCAACAGTTTTCAGATTTTGGATACTGAAACCAATTTTCATAAAAGATGTATCAAAGAAATGATTCACATTGAGATAACTAACAATTCACTCAATTTTTGTGAAGGTGTGGATAAATTGGATAATGTATATAGCAATCTACTAAACAAAATTTAATTTCAAACCTGTGATGTCTCCACCTTCCCGTTTCAATATATCATCTACAACCGTGCTAAAATGTTTTATTATTTTGGCGTTTTTGCGTTTAAAAAGAAATTAATTCATATCGCCAACAATACATACAGTAAAGATTTATTTACCTATTTGAAATATAAAATGAATTGAGTAATGGAAATTTGTAGACCATAAAAATTACCACAATTTCATTCTGAAAATGACTTAGATGATTCTAAAAAGTTCACTGTCCTCGTCTTATATGTATGTTTCATTATAATTGTTTTTAAAAAGAAACCAAAATGGATATGTTGAAGTAGCTGGTGAGTTTTTCAATTTTAACCTTTGTAATATAAGAACAAATAGGGATATTTAACTAATGTTTGTTGTAAACTCTCAATTTCATATTGTCAACCTTGATTAAATAATGTTAATATTTTCTTTAAATAAAAATAAGAAAAAGTTTTTATTAGTGTAAGGTATTGTTGCAGATTGTCTTATAACGAAATTGTAATGGAGCATTCATTATGTGTATTATACGAATAGCCCTGATGATGAACCTAAATAAAGGATTCGAAACGTTGGAAAAAGAAAAGCTTTTGAAGTTTTATTTTTTATAAAAGAAGTTGGCGAAGAACCATTAATTATATATAAATTGAAAATTTTATATATATATTATATATATATATATATATATATATATATATATATATATATATATATATATTATTATATATTTTTAAATAATGCCTCTACGTTGGGAGCCATTTTTATTATATATAATTTTACTTACGCCCTTATGTTGTAGTGCTATTTTATATTATAATTTTTAATTTACCTCAGTTGGGCTGCTGTTTTTATTATTTATATTTTTTTTATTTTAATTTAATATATGTTTTATTATTATTTATGGGCGCCAGAATTGGTTACGCTTACCGCTATACCCAATTCAAAATTATTATCAATTTTACTTTACCTTTTAAATACTGTATCTCAGGGATGAGATTCGGCACTTGACGTTTGCTAGCAACAAGAAACTATAGGTAGATATCAGAGAAAAATAAGACGAACCTGAACAATTGAACATAATTTAATTAATGAGAAAAGATAAGAAATTTTTATAATCAATTAATAAACCAATATTATACGTTTAAATTCATTATTGTATCATTATTACGCAACAACCATATAAACGCTTTCATTACTATAAATATTATTGAAACTCAACAAATAAATTTCGTGTATCATTATTCTTATTCTATGTTTGAATGTACATCCAAAAAAAATTTCAATCTCAACCATAGATCTTTAAGTGCGAAAACGTGTAGTGTGCTGTTCTGTTAAATGTTTTGTTTAGTTTACAAAATGGAAGGCAAAGTGATGTGTCTAAGAATCTTTATTATTATTATGCAAAAATCTAGTGAATACTTATTTAATATAAATTTAGTGTTTGTGTCCGTTATTAGTGGAGATTGAACAGTTAATACTAACGTTTAACCAATAAATTACTACCACAGATAATTAACCTACGTACAAAAATATACAAGTGAAATGTTTTTATAGAAAAAGTTCAATATACACGTGGAAAATGTTCATCGTTAGTTATAGAGCATAGCATTGAATGTGCTGTTCTTGGAGGAAAAAATGATCAGCTGTGATCAAACAAAAACGAAGTCCAAGATGTAGGAATGATGATATATGTGGTTAATATCGTCAGCAGAGTATCTCTATTATAAGATACCTTGGATAACCACCAGAATAATTGTAATAAGGTAATTATAGTTATAGTTCTTACCAAATCTAGATGATTTCACTAAAGTTCACTTATTTTTAATTATACGGAATGTATTTTAATTTATTTACTTTAAAACGTCGTCTGAACACTTTTGATTAATATTTCTGATAATTTATTTAAGTTATTTCAAATTTTAATAGAAATTTGAGGAGATAAAATTTTACACGTCCACCCTCTAATTCATTTTCACGGCGTCTCCTTAAGCTCAAAATCAACAACCTTTTATTGTTTTTAATTTTGTTTTTCCAGTTCATTTGTTGATAAACAAACATTGTTTTCCTGAATCAATATATCTATCCTTGCGTTAGTATAGACGAAATCACTTTGTTTTTATGCATTTCGAAAAACACACCGAACTACACCGTACGAATTACTAACATAACATTGCTTCTAGCGTTGATCTTTTGACCTTGACGTTTGCTAATAATTATTAAAGTTTATGCGATATACGGGGTTTCCGAAAGTGTCTATAAAATATAAAATTGTAATAATCGAATTTTGTTTGAAAATTTATGTGATGATATATACTGGGATCACCACAATTATGTATAATATTACGTTCGACGTAATTTACTTGTTGGTGTTATTTATTTTGCAATATACTTTAAAAGAAAATAGATACTAAATTAAATAGCAATCTCTTAAATTAATTTATCAATTGTATATGATAGTTAAAAATTTCTTGACACTTTCAACTCATGTCTTTACGGATTATTTCTTTTTTATTGGATGTTTACTAATGAACTACTAAGATTCACACTATTTGTATGATGCTGATTTGATTTAATTTGTCTGATAGATATATTTCACTTTAATATATATATATATATATATGTATATATATATATATATATATATATATATAGGAGATAGTTTTTGCCGACTAATTAGGTATAAAACCACGAATATTGGGGTAACCAATATTCGTGGTTTTTTATATATATATATATATATATATATATATATATATATATATATATATATATATATATATATATATATATATATTGAGATGTATATTTGATGTGAATCACTTAATAAACTTTATAATATTATTTATATTTGCCACGGCCTGAGATCCTATCACAGGTGAGTTCTGTCGGGTGCCAATTTTATTATTATTTTAAATTTAATGAGTGAAATTCTTATTTAAATCAAAAGAAAATAACTAATCTGTTAATATTCTAATAACAAATTCAAAATTATAAAGTTCTTCCCATTAGAGATAATTATTTAAATATAACTAATAACAATGCAACTTATAACTAAATCTTAACTATAGTCCCGGAATAGAGTGGAAATTATAAAAAAAATACAAGTATCGAAAAGGTTTTGGAGTTTACACGCACTAATTGGATTTTAATTTAGTTCCTGAATGATCAAAAAATTTATGTTCAAATAAGCATGCTTTTTGGTTAATTTTCAATTGAATTTGTTTTCTTTTAAACTCTTTTATATCGATATAATATTTGAAATTTTGTTACCAATCAATCTTCTCCTCGGTGTACTTAGCTGACTCTAAAGAAGCCTCTTCTCGCTTTAAACGGGATACAAATTAGCTGCCTCCGGGATACAAAATTTCTCACACGAGAAACACTTTATAAAATGTATTGCTACAGGCAAGTTCTATCGTCATCTTCTATTTACTTTTGCATAATTATCAATAATCCTAAATTCAAATTACAATTCGATATTTTTCCAAAAAATATATCTGACACTGACATTTTTTAAATAATTTTCTTTTCCTTTTCACGTTACGATCATCTCCAATCAGATCAACCGTTGTAATCCGCTCTGGAGATCAATAAGCTTTTTTTATAATTGTCACCTTCAAAATATTTCAATTGTCAAAAATGTTTGATTTAGTCTCGACTTGTCACTTATCCAACCAATTCATCTTTCATAATGTCTCATTTTATTCAAATATCCATTGTTATTTAATAGTTGTTCTATTGCAAAATATGATTTGTTAAACATTTTATTATTATTTTATTTCAATGTGACATTGTTTCAAATTCCTTTTATTGACTGGATAAATGACATTTTTAGAATTCACCTCTGATAGGATACGTCCACAGTTACGTGGAACTGTTATAACTAAATACAGACATTGGTACTTCAAGATTTGTTTATTAAATGATCCAGTGAATATAGTTACCCAGATTGAACCTTTCTAATATACCGAATGTCCCCTAAATTGCCAAAAAAAAATCTTTAACATGAATTTTTATGTTTTTAATACTAATTTTGTAATGAGATAAATGTTTTCAATATATATATTAATAGTGTTCTTATGGCATCTTGGGCTGGGAAGGAGCAGTTAAATGTTATCTAAAAAATGGAGTTCTTACAAAGGCTCTTTTTAAAAATTAATACATACTCTTCGTCAGCACTCTATAGTATAGTAATAAGTTAGACCCCCATCATCGCAAATCAAGTTCGCAACCTGTCAAAAATTAAGTGCCATTTAGGTGCTAACTTAGTACCCCAGTCCGAATTTTAGTGCTCAAACCGTTTAGCGGGAAATCGCGTGAAAAATGGGGGGTCCAGCTTGCCATTAAGCTAGACCCTCATACCTGAAAAAATATATTGTGATCCAGTATAAACCACAAGTACACCATAATTTAGTGCTAATTAAGTGCTCTAAGGTAACTTTAAATATAACATTCTTTAAATAGTTTATCTGGGGAACGACCGCCGCACTTTAAAATTCGTTAGACGATCGTTAAAGAATTTGGTGCTCACAAGATTATGATACTAAAATAATCGTTAGTCATTATACTTTCAAAAAAATATAATAACAGCATATTGTGCTACCTGCATCGCGTGGAACTAATTATTTTATACGGAAAAGAGAGCACGCTTCACTCTAAAATTTGTTAGACAAACGTCAAGGAATTTGGTGCTCGCAAGATTATGGTACTAAAATAATCTCTAGGTATTGTATTTTTGAAAAAATACAATGACAGAATTTAGTACTAGTTGCATGGCGGGAATTAAATAGTTGATACAGGAAAGAGAGCTCGCCTCACTCTAAAATTCGTAGACGAACGTCAAGGAATTTGGTACTCGCAAGATTATAGATTATGGTACTAAAATATCCCTTAGGTACTGCACTTTCAAAAGAAATACATTGACAGAATTTAGTGCTACCGGCATTGCGTGGAATTAAATAGCTTTTACGGGAAAGAGTGCGCGTCGAACTCTAAAATTCGTTAGACGATCGTCAAATAACTTCGTGCTTCCAAGATTATGTTACTAAAATATTCCTTAAGTATTGTACTTTCATAAAGTACAATGACAGATTTTAGTGCTACCTGCATCACGTGGAATTAAATAGTTTATACAGGAAAGAGAGGGAACCGCGATCTAAAATTCTTTAGACGATCGTCAAAAAATTTAGTGCTCGCAATATTATGGTACTAAAATGTCCCTTAAGTATTGTTCTTTCAAAAAAATACAATGATATAATTTAGTGCTACCTGCATCGAGGGGAATTAATTAGCTGGTACATGAAAGAAAGAGAGCCACTTTCTAAAATTCGTTGGACGATTCTAAAATAATTTGGTGCTCGCAAGATTATGGTAGTAAAATATTTCTTAGGCATCGTAATTTCAAAACAAATACAATGACAGATTTTAGTGCTACCTGAATCACGTGGAATTAGATAGTTTATACGGTAAAGAGAGAAAGCCGCGCTCTAAAATTCGTTAGACGATCCACACGATGCAAGTAGCACAAAATTCTGCCACTGTATTTTTTTTAAGGGACATTTGAAAAAAATAATCTTGCGAACACCAAATTCTTTGACGCTCATCTACGAATTTTGGAGTGAGGCGCGCTCCCTTTCTCGTATCAACTAATTAATTCCCCGCAATGCAGGTAGCACTGAATTCTGTCATAGTATTTTTTTAAAAGCACAATACTTAAGAGATATTTTAGTATCATAATGTTGCGAGCCTCAAATTCTTTGACGATCGCCTAACAAATTTTAGAAGGTGGCTCTTTCTCTTTCCCGTATAAACTACTTGATTTCAGGTGATGAATGTATTTTTTGGAAAGTACAATGCCTAGGGAATATTTTAGTACCCCAATCTTGCGAGCACCAAATTGTTTGACAATCGTCTAATGAATTTTAGAGTGTGGCTCCCTCTCTTTCCCGTATAAACTATTCAATTTCACGTGATTCAGGTAGCACTAAATTCTGGCATTGTATTTTTTTGAAAATAAACACCAAATTCTTTGACGATCGTCTAACGAATTTTAGAAAGTGATTCTCTTTCCAGTATAAACTATTTAATTCCACGTGATGCAGGTACCACTAAATTCTGTCATTGTATTTTATTGAAAGTACGATGTCTAAGGAATATTTTAGTACCATAATCTTGCGAGCACCACTTTCGTTGACGATCGTCTAACGAATTTTAGAGCGCGACTCCCTCTTTTTCCTGTATAAACTATTCAATTCCACGTGATGCAGGTAGCACTAAATTCTGTCACAAGATTTTTATGAAAGTACGTTGCCTAAGGAATATTTTAGTACCCCAATCTTGCCACCACCAAATTATTTGACGATCGTCTAACGAATTCTAGAGCGCGGCTCCCTCTCTTTCCCGTATAAACTATTTAATTCCACGTGGTACAGGTAGTAGTAAATTCTGCCATTGTATTTTTTTGAAAGTGAGATTCGTAAGGAATATTTTAGTACCCCAACTTTGCGAGCACGAAATTCTTTGACGATCGTCCAACGGACGACCCCCCTATTTTTCACGCGATTTCCTGCTAAACGCTTTGATCACTAAAATTTGGACTAGGGTACTAAATTAGCACCTAAATAGCACTAAATTTTTGACTGGTTGCGGACTTGATTTAGGATGGTTTAATAAAGGTAGGGGAGAGTGAGTACAATTGTAACAATTTTTAGAAACGATATTTTTTTCAAAAATGTTTAAAGCGAAAAATTACAAAGTATCACAATTTCAGATAGGTTACACATTTAGATTCAAAATAAAAATGAGAAAATTGAGATATATTAGCTCGTATAGTTTTTCAAGGGAAAACGTTGGGTTGATGGCGTCTGCTACAATTGTACTAATGAGTGGGACCGTTGTAACGTGGAAGGTGTACAAATGTAACATCTTTAAATTATGAACGTTTTATGAAAGGCACATGTGAATTAAACACATATAAACTGAGACAAACATTAATGTTTTTTTAGGATGCAATCCAATAACAGTGTCTAATAAAATAAATGATAAGTTGGTAAAAACAAAATTAAAAAAAAATATTTTATAAAAGTGGTAAGTGACAAAAATAAGAATAATCTTAGCATAGCCACATAAACGTGGATTTTGCAAACCAAAAACGAAAATACTAAACTCTCACAAAGAACAAAAAGTGTAATCCTTTAATAACATAAAACGTGATTTTTTTATACAAGAAATTATTCATTATCATCATCATCGCAATTTAAGCAGAAAAAAAATCAGGACGCCATTTGTGAACACATTTCTCATGTGACCACTTCTTACACTTATTGCATTGTATCCACATGTGCTGAAGGGTTTCGTTGTGAGGTTTAAGGCAAAATACGCATAACGTATCTTCACTTTCGTTATCAGATGAGGTTTCATCTAAACCTTTTTTGCTTATTTTTTTTCCTTTTTTACTTATACATAGTTTTTTAGTTTTATTCTTTCGGTTTTGTAGATCGCTTTGTCCTTCGTCATTCATCTTACATTTTCTTTTTACCGTGTTTGTTTTTTCCTTCCGTATACTCTGCTCTTGCTCTAGTAACAACTTTTCGGGTGTGTCAGTGAGAATTTCAGAATGTTTTTTTCTTCTTTTTGTAGGTTTCTTTAAAACACTGGGGCCTTTGGAAGGGGTCGTATATTTTCCAGAGCTTGGAAAAAATCGTTATGTTCATCTCTATTAAAAGGCACATCTGGTCTGGTGATAGGACCTGGGATATTATTATCGAATGGCACATCTGGTCTGTTGCTGGGATCTGGGATAACGTTATTATTCTCTTGGACACATGTTTCCATTTCTTCCAATGGTCTATCTGTCACAGATGATGGTGCAAATTCCTCGTCTTTAAAGACATCCCTGGTAAAGGGCAAAATCACAGTCACTTTAAAACCGGTCATAATGTTTGCCGGTGTAGTTGCCCTAGGAAACGCCTCACCTACTATTCCCGGTATGTCATAAATACTCATTGTTTGACCTGGGTGAGTCTTCATCCAATTGTCCATTGCAATATTTACGTAGTGTTTAAAGGGCCCATAGACACCCCGATCTAGTGTAGAGTTGCACAAGGTTGACCTGAATGTTTGAGATTGACTGGAGTTTGACTTGAAATGAAGTCAAATTCAAGTCAATCTTTCAGAAAAAATATTCAAGTCAAATCAAACTGGACAATGGTTACAGGTTTGAAAATTCTAACTGTTTGTCAAACTAGTTTGAGAGAGTTTGAAAAATAATTTATTTAGTAGATATACCTTGAATGGGTAAAATATTTATGTTAAATATAGTAAGTAGGTACAACAAATACATTTATTTTAAACAAAATGAAAATACATTATTTCAAACCAAAAGAAAATACATTATTTCAAAAAAAATTTTTGATCAACTCGAATTTGTCACCTCAAAATTCTTTGTGAAAAGTGAAGTTCTTAAAAATTAAGTGAAAGCAACAATATATTACATAGTAACCTCTTCCTGCGATCCTTGTGTGATATTTGTTAAGGATTCTTGTTGAAGCCACGAATTTAAACACATTAATGTTCTAATAGACTGGTCATTTAATCGGTTTCGTTTTTTTGTGACTGTTAAAGAAGCTCTCCTCGAAAAATAGCGTTCCATGCAGGCTGATGTTGCTGGGGTGGCTAGAAAGTCTCTCCTCATTTTTGATAAAGTGGGAAATGCAGTTTCGTGCCGTTTCCACCACTTTAATATGTCCTTGGTACTGTCTGCTCGTGATTCAGCTGCGTATTTGTCGACTTCGCATCTCCATGAATTTTCGTTTCTATTTATTTTTGGAGATGATTGGAAAAGTCCAAGCAAGTCTATATTAAAATCAGTAACTTCATCAGACACTTTTTCGAACACACTGACTATACATTCAATTTGGGTTTGGGGTGACTCTTTGTCAAATTTCTTGATGGTTTCATCTTTTAAGGATTGTCCCCATGTCGTTAAAGAAAATGTTTCAATTTTATGACGAGGATCCAAAATCAAAACGATACAATATATCCAGTTAGTCCTACTGTAATGCTTAACAATTTTATCGCGAGCTGCCTGAAGGGCAAGAATTATTTTTGCATCAAGATCGTCTCTATTTTCTTCATTATCTAGTTCATGCTCCCATCTTTCTAGTTTGTCGAGTAGCATATTGATCCCAATGACCACCATAGGAAGGGTAGAATATTTCTCTCCTTCTAAAATTTTAGTAAGTGTTTTGAAACTTTGTAAATACTTACATGTTCTTTCAATAACATTCCATTCTGTATCGTGTATTCGAAAATGTAGAAGAGTATCGGTATTGTCACAAAGAATATTAATCGAACGTTTGAATTGTAACGCCCAGGATAGTATTTCCAATGTAGAGTTCCATCTGGTTTTTACCTCCAGTTTGGGAATGGTCATGGGTAAATTTAATGAGTCGCAAACTTTTGCGAAGTTTAATCTCAACATTGCGGAGTTTTTAATTTTTTTACAAATTACCTTAACCTTTGCATTTGTTGCAGTATTTTCAGATATTGTATTTTCATGATCACTAGTATCAGAGTCTTCGTCTCCGTTTTCTTCAGACGTTAACTCAAACACTTGCATTAAATCTCGGGCAGCTAAGTCATGAATATGTACATAACACACATAATGCTTATTCGCACCATCAACATTTTCTATTATGTTTCCCAATTTTTATAAAAAAAGTGAAATCACTATTAGTGTTGTCAGTAGTAATACCTTCAATAGAGTGTGTAATATTGAATTCAGCCGTTATTTTAAAAAACAAAGTTGCCATTGAAAGGTCAGTATGTTGTCCTTTTGCGGGTACAAAATCTAATGAAAAAGAATGTAATGTCCAGTTACTATCAATAAAATGAACGGCTACTCCATAGTAGCCGTTCCTCGAATGAGAAGACAATCCATCCATCGTAAACGAAATTTTTGAGTCGCAAGCATTTAAAAGTATCTTTACTGAATTTTTCAAAACATCAAATTTGGAAAATATTCATGACTTCAACTGGTTTCTTGAAGGAACAATTAAGTTTGGATTAATGTAGTTGTATAATTGGTGGGTTATATCATCTTCAAAGAAGTTAAATGGCAAATATTTTTTTTACAGTGTACTCCACTAATAGATCCATAAATTTATTTTTTCCTGTCTCCGAATCCAAAGTTTGCCCAGTAGAATTTTAAATCATACAATTTTTTTTTGTTTTTATATAAATATATAAATGGAGACTTTAAGGGGCCCCGACATCACTCGAACGCCGCGTCGCGCAACAGCCGCTGTAGCCGCCTCTATTGTATAGTAATTCACCACGTTTTCGGGTCAAAATCAAGTCAAAATAGTTTTTAGACGGCATTCTTAAAGTTAAAAAATATGCGGTTTGTTTTATTGTACTTAAAATTTTTATTAGCAGGGGGCTCTAGTGCTACATTTATTAAATTCGTCTTTGGTGAAAAGTTTGACACCATTTTAGCGAAACAAATCAAAAATCGAAACATTTGGCACAGAGCCCCCTGCTAATAAAAATTACAAGTACAATAAAACAAACCGCATATTTCTAACTTTAAGAATAAAGGAGATGCCGTCCAAAAACTATTTTGACTCGATTTTGACACGAAAACGTGATGAATTACTATACAAAAGAGGCGACTATAGCGACCGCGGCGTTCGAATTTAACACGTGATATCGAGGCATCTTAAGTAAATTTATTCTGAAGGTAGATGGTGGCTGACCTCTATAAGGCCAAAAATCACGGGCGCAGTCATAAAAAATGGAGTAACACAGTTGTGGTTCTAGGGTTAATTGTATAAAAACTTACCAGGTCATTTTTACAATTTTGGATCCAACGTTCCATGTTGTTATTACCACAAATACTACTTGTTCCAGAAGTCGTTGCTTTCTGCAAAAATTCTTCATCACACAATTTTTTGTGGCTCTTCATCAAATGCCGTATTAAAGAACTAGTTCCACTATTTGGCATTTTATACCGTTGTTCTTTATTTTTAAATAATTTTCATTGTTTTGGAATCGCCTGCCGCAACATCAAAAAAATCTGTATATGTCTTTTTCTTGTTGATTAATTTTGCCTCCTCTACAGATTTCTTTCTCGTAGATTTTGCAGGGGGGAAATATTCTAAATCAGATTCACTTTGTTCTGATACGTATTCCGAGCCGCTACATGAAAAAGGTTCAAGTTCAGACATTTCGACTTCCGACATTATCGCACAATGCACGCACTTCAAAACAAACGTAACAATCCAAGTGTATCTATCTTTCTAAATATGAACTAAACTATAACTGATTTGCGGTGTAACAGAGTACAGGTTCAGACATGAAAACAAATGGCGCTAGGGGTAGGAGGTAGGCAGTACGCTCTCAGTTATTAGAATTGGAAGTCAACACGTTGCGCAATATAATATTCAAACTGTTTGAGGAAGTTTGATTTCAAGTCAATTCTAAAGATACAGAAATCGATTCAAGTCAAACTTTTTTACATAAATAGTTTGATTTTCAAGTCAAGTCAAGTTTGTTGAGTAAAATCGAACTAGTTTGACTTGATGCATCTCTAATCTAGTGGCTGAACTTTGTGGGAGGAGTGAGGTGGGAACGATAATAATACACCATTATCCCGACAAAATTCTAAAGTAGGTACGTAGAAGTGGGAATCATGGTTATTTAATAACATGAAACTTTCTTTTCTTTTGTTGGCTTCATATGTCTTACATAATGTTATATAAACAGATAAACACCATAAACATTCCTTCATTCATCCAACCTGAACCGTTACCCATTATTTATAAAATGGGGCTGACATTTCTTTCGCGGAAAAATAAGCATTGGTGGCACTGAGTTTCCTACAGCATTAATAGCTGTGCAAACAGTAACCAGTGTGCCCCGTTCACCAGAAGTAATTGCTCCAACCTGTTTAGTCCCCTTGACTGCTACACTTTTTGATGGTCGCTGAACTGTTGTAACGCCGGTATCGTCGACATTATACATATCGGCTGGTTGAAACGAGTATTTGCCTATTAAGTTTCCCAAATTTTCAAAGATTTTCCCAACATTAACCTTATTAAAATTTACTGCACGAGCATAGCTAGTTGCTTCAGGGGTTCGTACAGAAAGGTCGACGCATAAAATTTATAAACAAGTCCTTTCCAGCCATCCCTCTTTCTGACCATTGCGTAAGTACAGGAATTCCACTTTTTGAACAGAACTGGAACACCTGTAATTAAAATATCAGTTAAAAAAAATTGGAAACGTTTAAAAACTTACCAACTTATGTATTTCCTTCGGGGTTAGGCCAAAATAAGTAATGGCAGACATCCGAATATATTTCAGCAATACTTCTTCTTGTTCGACGGATAAAATTCGGGTGTGTGGATTATAACCCATTTTAGGTGACTCGCCAGCTTTTGTTTTTCAATATAACGAAAAAGCATTACATGACAAAGTTCAAAATCTCTAGCAGCTTGTCGCACTGAGAGGTTTTCGTCCATTACCATATCCGTAGCCCATTTCATAGGAGCATCTGAAGGTCCCTGCTGGTCGTTCTTTTTCTCTGCCTTGGCATTTTTCCTCAAAGAAAAAAACGCGACGCTACAAATCCGGGGCACATATGTAACATGCTATAAACGTCCCCATCGAAATTATTACAATTGCACCGACCTGACATTACTACAATTTTTACTAGATTATCAAAACAGAACAAAACCTAACCTTAAACTACTAATAGTATGTTAAATAGACATGCACAGACTACATAAATATATATTTACATTGACTGTAACAGTAAAGATGGAATGGTTATTCATAAGTTGTTAAAAAAGTTTAAATTTAACTTACGTATAGAGAAATTAGATTTTTCCTTTTTCTATATCGCTGCATCAACCAACGAGGCTTAACTGCCGTCGGATTGTAGTACGTCTTGAACTTGATTAACTGACACGATGCCAGTTTATGTAGATATATTTATCACAGATAACCCACAGATAGATGAGACACTGATTGTGGCGCCATCTAAAGAGCCTGTCGACTAAACAATTGAGTGATGGTAAAAAGATTTCTGTAATTTTAGGTTTTGGCGGTATATTTAAATTTACTGTATTTTAATTATATTATTACAAAATAACCATTTATAGTCCATCATTTGACATTTCATTCAATTTAACTCCATAAACTCAATAATGATTAGATGTTGAGTTGAATTAAATGAAATATAAAATGATGGACCATAAATTGTTAATTAATTTGGAAAAAATAAAACAGTAATCATATAAACAGTTTATTTATTTTGGTATAAAAATACACAACAAATAATTTCTTTCAAAAAGTACTTTTCTTAAGAAACATAATGACAATAAATAAACTATAATGTAAAAACAATGCAATAATTAAAAAATAATTTGAGTAACATACATTCTATATTGGAGTATCATTAGATTTTTAAATTATGTTAAGTCAAGATAAATGTAGAAAATTATTTATGATAAGTTTATATTAATTTATTTAGTTATTATTATACTCCAAAAACACACAGAGCTGGTCAAACTACTGGAGTATAACTGCTACTTACTTAATCAAAATAAATGTTAGCAATGAGTAGTTAACTACTATTTTTGGCAACTTTCTGTGAAAGAAAACATTTGTGTATAATTACTGTGAATACTAGAACAAAGGCAATTAAAATACTTTTAAAGGAAAATTTGTTAAATACTGCCCAGCTCTGTAAATGCAAGGTGCCAAGTAATTACATATAAGAGTGCTAAACAGCACTTGTGACTGTACAAAATTTAAAATAATATATTTAACATTTCATTCCCACTTAAAATACATCTTTATTTCTTTACTTGAAGTATTAAATAGGTTTATGTCACAAGCTTAAACTTAGTATATTGCATATTTGTATATTTCTACATTTAAAAGCATGTTCTTATGAAACCATCGCATAAGGCAGTTTAAGTTACTCGGCAGTTTCTGGCAGTCTATGATTGTTAAAATGTTTCTTAAGGGCTCTTAAAATCCCACTGTCTCGTGGAAGTCCTTTCTCGTTTCTGGTTGAGGTTCTACAAGTAAACAGACAAAATAACAACAATAAATAAGTAAACACACAAATATGTTTGAAAATTTATATCAACAAAAGAAAACAACAAAATGAGCTTACTATTGAAATAATGAGTTTATACATGTTTTTGTACTATTCCAAAAAAATATCAAAAATGTTGGAATGTTTAAATTTTTTTGGTTTTTTTGAATTCCTTTTTTTGGAGTTTTCGATTTTTTTAGAAATTCTTGATTTTCTTTGGTTTCAACTATCTATTGATTTATTGTATTTTTTTAATTTATTGTCTTTATTGAATTTTTGATTACCTCTAGACGAAATACTTAGATGTAATGCCTCAACAAAAGTTAAAACTCACATTCATTTCCCATAAATTGTCATACCATGGGCTATAGATGAAAATCGGCAAGGGGTCAATACTTTCCATCCCATAGCTGGTGGAGGGAATACCTATAACATAAAATAAAACCCAGATTATTATTTTTTCAATGGGTACATTTTAAAATGGAATTGTCTGAGTATGGTGAATATACTAGATATAAATTGAGTGAATGAAAAGACGAGTACTGAGTGTGTAATTTTATTAAAATTCGATCTAAGCGCTTTCATCCATTAGGCCATTCTCAAAGCTGTCGACTAGAGAAAAACATACAACAGGTGTCAAAAAACATCAAACCCTGTAACTGCTATATACAATGAAATAAAATGTTTGATGTTACATCATTACTTAAGTAAAATTTGTTAAAATTTCACATATCATTTAGTTGATAATTTCAAATTAGACGTTTCGTTATGTGAATTGTAATTGTACACCCTCTTTACAGGGTAATTTCAACAAATTTTACTTAAATAATGATGTAACATCAAACATTTCATTTCATTGTATGTAACAGTACAGGGTTTGATGTTTTTGACACCTGTTGTATGTTTTTTTTTCTTGATGACAGCCTTGAGAATGGCCTAATGATTGAAAGCGCTTAGCTGGAATTTTAATAAAATTACACACTCAGTACTCGTCTTTTCATTCATTCAATTTACATTTTAAAATGTTCAAAATTATAGCATGCTATATTGAATACAATAAAACTTACCATAAATTTTTGTTAATTTCCACTCATATGGGAAAGCAAATAAAACTGTCTTAATAACCTCAATTCGTCTTTCTCAAATCTAAAGAAACACCGTTTTTGAAAATAAAGGGAACATATCTTCCATCGTTTCCTCGTCGACAAAATTAATGATTTATTACCACTGAGTTTCAGCTATATTAATTTTATCTTCCTGGGTTGGAGGAACAAAACCATGATCTCTAAAGTTGTGGATTAAATTAGTAAAAATTCTGTGTTTTATTAGAATAAAGAGAATGGTTGTTAATTGAGAAAGAAAAAATGCTGAAATTTTTTCAATAGAACTTACCGAGTACACCACTTATTAGACTCCTTCAGAATACACTTTGACATTGTCTTTTCAATTAATAACAATAAAGCAACGAAACAACAGATAAATATTACACTATAGCAATTAAAAAATACACCAAAATACCGAAACCTCATAATAACCTCAACACTTAGACTTAGAAATGATAACAGTATAACAGAACCAACAGATAAAGCGCAATATGACATCGCGCATACGCAGTAATAAAAATCAATAAAATTTGAATACTAACGACGTTACAGTTTTCATTCATTTTTTGGAATTATCCACCGATTTTAGTTACCAGCCTGATATTTATGGCCAGTGTTACATTTGTACCGCGTTACAATTGTACTCACTCTCCCCTACTTTATTGAGACTCCGGCATTCTTGACACTAGACTAATGTTCTCTCTAAGAACGGCTACATTTAAATATAAAAATACCAATAATTATGACAATGTAAATACTCCACCAGATACAAAGTAAATTTAAACTTAAAAACTTAATTTTTAAAGAAGATCGACTCTATTAGAGATTTTATATTCCCAAATAAGACACAAAGTTGATCCCTCACTATTATTCATTAGTATTCACTATTATTCAGTACTATCCATTATTATTCACTATTATCTACTATTATACATTATTTGTTCAATGTTGTTGTTTATTGTTATTTTATCCATTGCAATTGATGTAAATATTAGTCTCAGTTATATGTATGCTCAGAAAACAAAACAAAAAAATATCTTAACTTTAAAATAAAAATACTATGTGGCGTATACTTTCCTTATTTGTTTATTTATTTGCAAATATATGATTCATTATTCATTTAGTCTGATTCTATAAAATCATTAAAATTTTCACACGTCAGTTACATCATTTCGCGTAAGTTATGAAAAATTCCAGCTATTAAAATAGTGCCTTATTTCTTAGAAGCAATCCTTCTTCAGCTACATTGCTCTCTTATGATTCCTTCGAAAATCATTTAAAAACTTAAGGTAGGCTTCCTATTCTACACACGCACTGTATATGAAACGCTGCAGAAGTAATCAACTATTCAATAACTAACAGTGGCGAGGATTTACGTAGTTGGGTTGAAAGCCCCTCTAATTATGATTGAGTCGTTGTTCACTGGCGTCTGCAAAATTGTTTCTATGGCGATCGAACACACGTGTGCACAAATGCATTAGATGTTAATATATATTTACGGCAAGAAACACTCGCTCGGATGGAATTTAATTTTAGTTAGAGTGTCTGTGGACGTTTCTCTTCAATTCGCAGTTTCTACCTAGTATACCTACAAATTTGAAATACCGGTAGGAAAGTCCATGTTTTAAAAGTGGATTTCTGAGTTGGTTGATAGAATAAATTCTTGCTTAAAAATTTTTGGTTACTTGAAATAAAATGCTTTGTTAATTTTTTTCGTTTTTTCGGCTCAAATTTGTAATAGCTTATCTAGAACATTCCAGAAATGAAGTATGGCTTTCTTAATCGATTTATATCATAACAAATTCCAAGCTTTTCGCTATTATGTTGGAGGTTTCGAACAGTGAATGATTCTGGATTTCATATAGGACATATAACTTCATTACTGAAATATCTATATGTTCATACCATCATCACGAGGAGTGTATGATAAAGAAGCTAAGAGAGGGATTTGAATTTGAAATTTGGGGCCTTACAATAGCTGTTTATCATGCAGTCAAGTCGTGTGTGCTTAGCTCCGTGATATTACTCACCTAAAAATTCGGGCCATAGCTAGTCGATAAATGCAGTATCAAGTATGAGAGTCGATAGTAAAAAATACTTTATTTTTAACTTGATCGTTACTGCTTTATAATACCTTGGGAACGATTGCTATTATACAAAGTGGACTCCCTCTTTCAAAAATTTTGGGACGACCAACACATTCCTGAAATCAAAACAAAAGGTATAGAAACGGATGTATGCGAAATAGATTTTAAAAAGTATGTATCAATTAATGAGAATAGATTTCAAGTTAGTCTTCCTGTAAAAATACCCATAGAAGAGGTTAGGTTAGGAAACTCATTCAATATAGCGCTGCAAGGACTTAACGTTTTGTGCAAAAAATGTTTTAGTAACGAAGCTTTAAAAAATAAATACATTAACTTTATTAATGAATACTTGACCTTAGGTCATGCGAGAAAAATTGATCTACTTAAGCTGGGAAAGCCTTTAGACTCTTGCTATTTTTTGCCTAATCATACCGTTATAAAAGAGGACAATGTGACAACAAAACTTGGCGTTGTCTTCGACGGCAGTGCAAAAACGGATTTAAATTTGAATTCAATGACATATTATATGCAGGTCCTGTTGTACAGAAAGAACTTTTTGATATCCTCCTACTATTTCGTACATACAAGTATGTGGCTATGGCGAACATTAAACAAATGTATAGACAGGTATTGATAGACCCTTAACAAGGATAAATGAATTTGTAAAGACGTGTGTAATATTTTTTATAAAATTTTTGATTTTTTATTGACAGACCCTGCCTTCACACACAACTAATTTTGTGGAAAGAAAATCTCAACGATCCTCTTTCATGTTTATAGCTCAATATGGCGTTACCAGCTCCAGATTCTTGGCAACAAGATGTTTGGTAGAATTGGCTCTACGACATGGTAGTAAGTACCCTTTGGCTTCATATGTTGTTTTGAACAATAGCTATGTTGACGACTTTCTTTTTGGGTCCTCCACCTTAGACAATCTCAAAGAGACTTGTTTTGAACTTGCTAAGCTGATGTCTCTAGGTAGCTTTGAGCTTCATAAATGGTCGGCTAGTCATCCAAGTGTTCTGGCTGACATTGATGAATGTAAAAAATTATTTGACAGTGTCAATATCCACAATGTTGATTTGAATGTCAAGGCCCTCGGCCTTGAATTGAATTTAAAATTAGATAAATTTATAATTACTATGTCTAGTGGTAAAATATTTGATAATTGGACAAAGCGTACTGTTCTCAGTTTCACAGGTTCATTTTTTTATCCGATGGGATTGGTTAGCCCAATAGTTACACGAGCTAAGGAATTCCTGCAAAAAGTTTGGCAATTAAAACTAGACTGGGGCACACCCTTGTTAGATGAGGTTTTGTTCCCTTGGAATTCATTTTTTTGTGACTTAATGAATATGAAACCTATACATATATACCGTGATTTGTTCATGAGTGAAGCCAATTCTATTGACTTAATCGGCTATTCCGATGCTTCCAGCATTGCCTATGGAGCTTGTGTTTATGTAAGATCAGTATGTGATGCCAATGTTCATGTCACATTATTGTCTAGCAAATCTAGAATAGCACCAATAAAATGTAAACAATCTATACCACGATTATTAGAGCTTAACGCATGTTTGCTTCTAGCTAGAACATTGGACATAAGATTTTATACCATTTTTGGAGTGTGCCTAATGTGTCGCTCGGGGACTGCGTGAGACAACATATGAAAGGCAATAGGTGAATCGGAATTAGAAATATTTCAACGGAAGACGCCCTCAATAGTAAGTAAATGAAAAATATTGATCAAGCGTAATATTTTCCGAACGAGTCATTCCATTCAATCACGTCATCTCTTTCATTCACTAGCGAATTTGAAGCCAGTTCCGATAAAGTAGAAAAAAGAACTGATTGTATTGTTTTGTTGTCTCACGCAAAGAACATAAAAAACTATTAATTTCAATTAAGAAAGGTTTATTGCTTGTACAATTTACAATGATTGACAGAGAAACTAAATGACGTTTTTCTTGACAGTTTATATGGCTTGACATTATTATATTCATATTAAGCATAAAATTGCCCCCGGGAAAGTATAGAAAGAAAACTTAAATTAATTAGTTAAACCTCTATATGGCTAACATTTACTTATGCTAATATAAAGTTGGTTTGGCTAAACGTAGCATAACTAGTAAATGACTACTAAATAACCTTAGTTCTATACATGACATTAATTATCGTATATTGGTAGCACAGCAAGTTTCTTAATGGCTCTAGTTTGCAAATATCCTGATTTTGAACATATATATTTTTAGTGACCGTTGATCTCAATTTCTTATATTTCCATGGGTTTCGGTCAGAAATAAAATCACTTGCTTATAAGCTTATAAGCAAGTGATTTCATTTCTGACCGAAACCCATGAAAATATAAGAAATATCCTGTTTCTGTTTTTATCTGTACTGACCTAACAAGTCCATCACTTCCTTTAAATATATTAACAACTCTACCAACAGGCCATTGCAAAGGAGAGACATTATCTCCAATTAATAATAATTAAGATACATTTTGGATATTGTTTCTAATATTATGCCCCTTAGGGGCGGCTAAGTAATTGTGGCAAATAATCCTTATGCCAAGCTCGCCAAAAATCTTGCCTGATTCTTGTACATTTTTGCTAAAAGTTTAAATAATTTATATTTTTATTAGATATTCTAGGTTAAGAAATAGCAGCTATTGCCTGGTTAATTAAAAAATGAGCAGGCGTTAAAAATGTAAATCTGTGACATCACATTGTACTAAAATTACCTGAAAAAGATAATACGCCGAAACGTCTTTATTGAAAAGAAAATAAATGGGAAAAGAAAGTATACACTAAAATATCTCTTTATTTTTATTGAAATTAACTGTCTCGACCCTTACTTCGTAGAATATGCTCATATTAGTGTTTTTAAATGAAACTCACGGTCTCTAGTTAGTTCCACAATATAATAAAAGTTATTGAAAATTCTAAAAAATTGACAATTGTTTCGATAAATCAATATCATCGTCAGAATGACAGAAGTTACATTTCATTTTATGCCTACCTGATGTTTAGTAGTTATTTTTGGCTAGATCAAGAAGTAACCTAACTTGTGATTGGCTTAATATATGTTTATAGAAAAAAGAAGAAGATGTGATATTACAAATATTGAAGCTTAGATATTATTAGCCCTATGGTGATATCCTGGATATCAATTTTCCAATTAAGATCAGTATAACTGTGCAATGATATACAAAACCAGGAAAACTATATCTGCTGATCTTTACAATTATCACTTAAGAAGACAGTTTCTTAGTGGAGAACTCCCTAGATTTAACTGTTCATTGACAACTTCATATTGTGGGTTTCTTAAATGTCTTCTAATTTCCAGTTCTTCAAGGAAATCCAGTTTTTGTTTCTTTTCACAAATATGCAGCACTTCTAGTTGTGTGTTAGATGTCAATGAATGATTGGTGTCAAGTAGATGTTTTGCGTAGTGGGATTTATCTGGTTGTTTTAATCTGTATGCTCGTAAGTGCTCACTGTATCGAATTCCAAAATTCCTAAGGGTCTGACCCAAATAGACAGCATTACATTCTGGACATTTGAGTTTATATATACCTGACTCCTTTAATAGTGGTATATTTGTTTTTACATTTAACAATTTTGTACTAACGTTACTTTCTGTTTTGAAAGAAATTGTTGTATTCGTTGCTGAAGATATTATCTTTGAAATATTATTAGAAATATTTCCTGCATATGTGATGGTTTTATAAGTTTTCATTTCATCAGCTTGTTTAGGATATATTAGTTGTAATGCCACTGTTTTTTCTTTTTTACTAATTAGCTTATTTATCATATCTAATGGATAACCGTTAGATGTTGCTATTTCTCTGATTGTATTGATCTCTCTATCAAAATTACATTTTTCCATAGGAACTGAAAAAGCTCTATATGCTGCTATTCTGTGTGACATAGGGTGGTTAGAATTGAATGGAATTGTCACATCAGTCTGTGTTGGTTTTCGGTAAATTGAATAATCAAGTACATTATTAACTCTTTGAATTTTTAAATCAAGAAAATTGATTGAGCTATTTTCTTCAATTTCTAATGTAAATTTAATTTTCGGGTGTAAATTATTGATGTGGTTGAAAAATACATCTAATTGTCGTTCACTACCCATAAAACAAGCTAATATGTCATCTACATATCTATACCAAAATAAAATATTTTTCGAAATATTACTTTCAAAGATCTTTCTTTCTAAATTGTCCATAAAAATGTTTGCTAAAATAGGTGATACAGGGCTTCCCATTGGTAAACCTTCATTTTGAATAATATCAGATATACTTAATTTATTTGATGTATGCATTAATCAGAATTATTTCACTTTTGACAATAAGATATATATTCAAAATGAAGGTTTACCAATGGGAAGCTGCATATTCGTGAAAAGAAACAAGAACTGGATTTACTTGAAGAACTGGAAATTAGAAGACATTTAAGAAACACACAATATGAAGTTGTCAATGAACAGTTAAATCTAGGGAATTCTCCACTAATAAACTGTCTTCTTAAGTGATAATTGTAAAGATCAGCAGATATAGTTTTCCTGGTTTTCTATATCATTGCACAGTTATACTGATCTTAATTGGAAAAATGATATCCAGGATATCACCATAGGGCTAATAATATCTAAGCTTCAATATTTGTAATATCACATTTTCTTCTTTTTTCTATAAACATATATTAAGCCAATCACAAGTTAGGTTACTTCTTGGTCTAGCCAAAAATAACTACTAAACATCAGGTAGGCATAAAATGAAATGTAACTCCTGTCATTCTGACGATGATATTGATTTATCGAAACAATTGTCAATTTTTCAGAATTTTCAATAACTTTTATTATATTGTGGAATTAACTAGAGACCGTGAGTTTCATTTAAAAACACTCTCTATTTTTAATTATTAAAAATGTTGACCGACTACCAGGAATAAATTACAACGGAAATTTAAATAATACGTCCAGGAAACAAAACACTGGAAAATATTAAGACCATCATCTGTTAAACTTTTAAATATTTGGAATGAATTCTTCACGGATGGTACTTGTTTAAGGGATATAAAGATAAAAATTGCGTGGAGAAAACAAGCTAGAAAACATTACATGGATTGATATGGAATAACATAATTTCCAAAACACGAAAAAATTATATTTCAAAATATACTTTCATATTAAGCAGGAATATGGCCAATGACAACCAAGGTAAGTAACAAAATAAGAACTGTGGAAGTATGCAATTTTAGAAGATGTTCAAAACTCATAAGAAGCAATAGAACAAGAACTAAATATGTTGAATGCTCTATGACAATGACTCTAGAAAATAGGGCATTAAAATGGTAGTCACATCCTAGGGCTGCCGTATTACAGACGGCCAAAATAGTATTAAAATGTGAACCTCCGGGAAAGAGACGAGGAGGAAAACCATCTCTAAGATGGGAAACCTACATCGGATAAGCAGAAAGATTGGAACATAAAGAAAAAAACGGTAAACTCATAATGGGAAAATGCCGATGTTGAAGATATCATAATTTCAAATACTCCTTACTAATTAACTAATCACTTAGATTGTCGTTTATTGAGTAATTTTAGTTGGAGCGGCATTTTAAAGCATATTATTACAAACTTGTTGCATAAAATTTTAATACACTTCCCGTTTCCGCTCTTGAATTTAATTAGTCTTCTCCGTCAGTTCCAGCGTAAATTCCACTCTTCTTTAACTTGTTGAATAATCAAGTATTGATCGTAATAGTAAGTTATAAATGTGGATAGAACTTGTTTGATGAAAAAACATCTGTAATCTAACAATAATAAATGGAACGAAAATTAACAGCAAAATAGTTTAATAAATAAATTTTATCAAACGTATTCGCTAATATTTGAAACTTATCTGCCTTTACAGTTTCGCATCCCAAAAAAAGTATTTCCACATTCCTCTGTTGTTATTAAATGTTATGAATCACACGACGCAGTATATTATAATTGTACATATTCCTTTATTAGACACCTTTATAGATAGGGTGTCCCACAATGTTGACCGTGGTTCACATCATAAATAAAAGATTGACTACCTTTTCAGTATGGGTGAAAATATTTGAGTAATCTTTTCCATGGGTTAGATGTGGTACATTGATAAAATATTGTAATGTTTTTCTTATTTATTTAAAACGTTTTTATTACGGGTGGGATAAATTCACACACTCGGTAGGTTCACTTACTTAATTTATTTATTCACTACACTATTCACTAATTATATATACAGTATATTCACTTAAACTAATTTATATTCACTTATTTACTATTTATCTCACGATATCAAATTATAAACTCTCGATGGTCAGTCCTTTATATATGAGTGCCTTTTTTACTAGATAATTCTAAATTGCGGCTTACACAAAAACAATTGGCTCTGGCATTTTCTAGATAAGACTGGTCACAAAAACAATGTCTAGATAAGACAATTCTATGAAATCCCTGCGCATCAGCCATTTTAACTTTCATACATGGTTTAGACAAAGTCGAATTCAGGGACTGTACCAGTGTGCTGGTTCGTAACAATATGTTCAGTTTATGCAAATCGTTGAATTACACTGCTCAAAATAATCAGAGTTTAATTAGGATAGAGGGGGTCATCTACCAGATTAATTATTGTAGTCACTATTGTTTTTATGGTTCAGTGAAACAATAGTTCGATTTTAATAGAATATATTAATTACTTTAATTATGACAAGAAGTTCGTGAAACGTTTTTCTTGTCGACATTGACATAGCAACAACGAAAAACTCCATACTGACGTTTATGACAGTTATTAGTTGACAGATAGCATGGAGCATATAACAAAAGAATTGCCAATCATAATTATGGACATAGTTTTTTTTGATGTGTTATCTTAAAAGTGATATGTAGACTTTATTTTGTTTTGGCAAATCTACTTGAACAAAACGTACATCTATAAAACAATCTTTATTAAATTTTTATTTTGTTGAAATTGATAAAATTATTAAGACGAGAATATTATTTTTAGCAGCATAAAACTTGACACTGATTATAACCTTCTCAAATTCTCGCTACGAAGTAATATTAGAACATTTATTTTTGTTGTACATACTTGAATACCTCTTCCTCTTCTCGGAATTCCTACTTAAGTTATAAGTCGCATTTTATACCGTAACCAACTTTTCTCAACATGATTTTCGTCTTTGAATTACATGGAGGCAAATGCCGTAGGTTATCTATAAATTGTTGCTTACTAATTACCAACAACTTTCTCGCATTATTTGTCGCAAAACGTGGTAACTAAATTACATTCTAGGGTACCTAGACTCCTAAATACACGAGGGATGTTATAATATATTCCATGTAACTGTAGAATGTATTTTAGCAAGTTTCTAGGGTTAAATTATCTTCGTATTAGATCTTATATTATGGAATTACATCGTTGAAATTTTATTAAACTGGCATATTAGAATTTTCTAAACAGTGGAGTGAATTCATTTATTTGCATGTAGAAGGATTGAAGAATACTTGAACGAGACAATAATACTATATCTCCACAGAAATATACTTACTGTTAACACTTCAAAAATCGAATATATGGTCATGAAGGGATATTTTAGAAAATATGTTAATTTACATTCGAATTTAAAAATACACAACACCGGAATACGAGTCAAATCTTAAATACCGCTATTATATAGGTAGAACCAAATATAAACCTTGATTTATACATAAATAACAACATTTTAAAAGCAAAAATTGCTATCAGAGAACTATATGCCTTGTTACGGTCTGGAATCTTCTTCTTCTTATACTTCAAGAAGACCTTAAGGTCTGTTTATTGCAAAGACTCAAATCGGTTGGTTATCCTGTGAGACGGAGCTCCAGCTATCCTTCCATTTCTTAGATGGTCTCCCTCGCGGTCCTCGTACTGATGGTTTTTTCATCTTTAGCGATATATCCTAGTCTCTCTTGGTCTATTCTCTCTATGTGATCACGCCAATATCTTCTCCTTTTCCTCCCCTCTCTCACTATGTCCTTTATCTTGTATGCCGCTCTTACGTCATTGTTTCCAAAAACGGCCAATATCCACCAAATCTCCAAAAAATACAAACACCAACAGCTTCCCGAATAAATTTACACAGTCATTATCAATATCCCCAACTGGCATGGTTTCAAATACCATATATAAATTCAGAACTTACTGACAATCATGTAGCCATCTCGAAGTTCAGATTAGAAAAGGAAGTCAAAAGTTGAAGATGCGCCAATAACACCTGTAACTCAACTTCTTCCTACAACGCATACTCAAGTAAGTTTTTCAACCAATAGCAATCCAGCTGACAGGAACTTGTCTTAACCACAGATCATAGAACCACAATCCGCTCACATCGAAGAAAAGTCGCGTAAATCCAAAAATATTAACATAAAAGTTCGTATGTCCTTTACTAGCACATCGGAGAGGAAATCTGTAAGCATAATGAGTTGTCAAACAGCAAATCCTAGACAGAGATCTTGACTACTCCCAGCGCGAAACGACAAACGAACGCAGTTATCCAAGACGTATCTGTTATCAAGCAAATTGTCAATTGCAACATAATCAAACTTATCAACAAATACCACTACAGTGATTCTTAAATATTAGAAATTATTTAAGTGATTTTAAACTATAATAGTATCATAGCAAATGTTAATGTTCAAAGCCAAAATACCCGGAATTTTCACACAAATCAGATGTAATCAAACAGTTAACGTCATACGAGTACATGTTTACACTATATTCGAATGACTTCCAAGTCTTAAACAAAAGTTTCTGACCGATATGGAAATACTTACTGAGGATATAACATGGTACATAAATGAATATCAAATATACAACTAGTAACATGTTTTAGACAAAGTCAAGGAGTCGGCTAAACCACAACCCTAATAAGTTATAGCACTTATTAGCTAAAGCGGGCAGTTTTTCGCACTACTGAGACTAACACCCCAATGTGATGTAACTAAAGCAAAAATCAGTAGCCCCACGGTCACTTATATCTACAATAAAAATAACAAGAGAAAGAAAATAAACCCTTAATATCCATGAAATATACAACAAAAAAACTAACAGGAACCTAATTACAGGACTTTTCAAAAGGTAAGCGCACATTTTGTATCATACAATAATGAAAAAAACGCTTGATTCACAATTTACCTAGCGACAATAGTGATAAATATAAAATCGATGTCAAGTTGTAATGACACATTGGTTACAGCCTGCACCAATTCGCCGGTGAGATGATGGTTGAAATTCAGTCCCGATAAACGGCCGCCAATGTGGAACAATTTAAGTAACAAAAATGAACCTTTAATGGAACAAAAATCAAAATCTGTGATTGATATTCTACCTGTAATGAATACATTTTCATCTTATAGAAAATTACGAGTCATTGCATACTGTTCACTATTGATTGATAATTTGAGAAATAAAACTAAAAATAATTGAAAATTTTTATCAGTTCTAGAAATCGAAAATGCCAATTTAATAAAATTAACTGTCTCGACCCTTACATTTTTAGATTTAGATTTTAACGGGGATACAATGCACTGAAACCTAAAGTTTATTCTACCCCCCCCCCTATCAGAGTTGTTCTAGTTACTACTACAGCTCGCCTTCCAGTTCCAGGGTTCTAATGAACTCTGGTATTTGGAACGGCTTCAACTTACAAATTTCTTGTCCGAAGCATTTCTTGCGTTGGCTTGCAATGGCGAGGCATTCCAGAACTAGGTTATCCAAAGTTTCATCCTCCTTCCCACAGAATCTACACTCGTCAGTTTCTGCTGGACCTATTCCCATTAGGTGCTTCCTAAGGCGGCAGTGTACAGTAAGAAAGCCCGTGAGGAGATGCAGCTTATTTTTACTTGGATCCAAATATTTTTTGGATCTGGCAGTGTCAAAATTCCACAGGAACTTTTTGGAATGTTCCAACTCGGCAAGGCACCGCTAGAGTGCTTCTCTTTCGGTTTCCTCCTTCTTCCGAAACTCTTTCTTATAGGAGCATTTTCCTACACCACAGAAAGGCTCCGGACCAATAAAGGGCGTTTGTGCTCCTTTCCTGGCAAGTGTATTGGCCTCTTCATTTCCTGTGATTCCCGAGTGGCCAGGAACCCAGACTAAAGAGACCCTGTTATTCTTGCCTAATTCATCAAGTTTTTTTAGGCACTTCCATGCCAACTTTGAGTCAATGACATGGGATCTCAATGCTTTGATAGCTGCTTGACTATCAGAATGGATCGATATGTCACATTTCTGATAGTTTCTTTCTAGGTTCATTTCCACGCATCTTTCAATCGTGAGTATGTATGCCTGATAGACGCTCGGGAAGGAGCCTAACGATAATGAGTATCTAGTGCCAGGCCCAAATACTCCAGCGCCTGCTCTAGTGGTGGTTTCTCAACCATCCGTATACTATCTAATGGTGTTTTCTTTGAGAGTTTGGTGGTATATTCCCTTTACCAGTCTCTCCTCGTATTTAGCATCGTAGTGAAATTCTTTTCGATACTTACTTTCTTGATGATTTCGTCACTGGGAAGATTCGCTGATGAGATGTATTTTGTTAGAGAGGACCAGGCTGCCTGATTTTTAATACTCTAAGAATTGCCTCTTGGGCAGATGTTTCTTTCACCAAATGTAGAGGTGTGAGATCTGTAATGATCTTAAGTGCCGTAGTTGGACACGTTCTCATAGCTGCAGTGATGCACACACAGGCAAGCCTTTGAACTTTTGTCGAGGATCTTCCCTGTGCTTTACTGACTTGCTTTTGTATGCCAAACTATTGCCCCATACGTAATTGCTGGTCTCACAATCATGGCGTACATCCATCGCAGTATTTTTGGGTTACAGCCCCACCTCTTACCAGCTAGATTTCTGCACGTCATCGAAACTCTCATTACTTTACTCGCAGTTATTTCAACATGCTTATTCCACAGAAGCTTACTGTCTAGGGTTATCCCTAGATATTTAACTTCTGATTTCCATTCTATGATTTCCCCGTTTATGGATATGGGTTTCATGGCTGAAAGTGTTCTTTTCCGGGTAAATGGAATTACTATGGTCTTGTTTGGGTTAATGTTTAGCCCCACTGACAATCACCATTGCTCAATGATTCTGAGTCCCTTTTGTTATAAATCACACAAGGTGCTCTCGAACTTGCCTCTGACTATTAGAACTATGTCATCAGCATAGCCCATAGATTCGAAGACAAGCTCCGCTAGCCTGTAGAGCAACTCATCTACTACGAGGCTCCATAGAAGGGGAGATATCACTCCTCCTTGAGGTGTCCCCCGAGTGGCTTTAACTGAGGTGCTTTGATTCCCCACCTGTGTCTCAGCTATCCTCGTCGTCAACAACGCATACATCCATTTTACAATGGTTTCATTTACTCCTCGCCTTTTTAGTGCTTCTTTGACAGACACATGGGTTGACAGAGGCCCCAGATATATCCAGGAATGCGCACATTGCGATTTTTTTGTTGTCCAGAGTTCTCTGGATGACTTCCGTTAGCTGATACAGATCCGTCTCAGTTGATCGACCCGCTCTGTAAGCAGCTGACATTTATGAAGTGGTATATTCTCCAGATTCTCTATTCTTATGTAGTTATCCACTGAAATTAACTGTCTCGACCCTTACTTCGTGGAATCTACTCATATTAGTGTTTTAAATGAAACTCAACGTTTCTAGCTAATTCCACAATATAATGCTAAATGTTGAAAATTCTGAAAAATTGTCAGTTATCCACTACTTTCTCCATCGTTTTATGTAGGAACGATGTTAGGCAGATTGGTCTAAAAGATAGGGGATCAGACTCATCATTTTCCCCTATTTTTGCTATGAAGGTTACCCTTGCCCTTCTCCATTTTCTAGGTATTAGACCCACTGCTAGACTGCTTATTGTAACCTTCAGCAGGTGAGGAAGAATCTCCTCTATCCCTTGCTGCATGAGTGCTAGAAATATTCCATCCACTCCTGGTGATTTATATGGTTGAAACGCCCAATCCAATCGTTGACTGGTAAATATTTTCTTAGCAATGTCCCAGTCTTCCTTGCGGGATTTTTTTATTGTAATTCATTGCTATTTCAGTGTTTGTTGCTGGTTCACTACCTGCAAAGTGGGTTCTAAGAAGAAGAATCGATCGTTCCTCTTCACCTTCCGTGAATGATCCGTCTGGCTTTTTCAGTGACATTGTGGGGTTAGTTCCCCCATTTGCCATGACCTTTTGTAGTCTGACCGCTGTGCGAGTAGAAGTGATCTTTTCGCAAAATACTTGAAGATTAAGCCTTTTGGCCTTCCTAATCTCTTTATTGTACTGAGTAAGCTTCTCAGTGTACCTCTACCAATTACCGTCACGTTTGGTTCTATTAAAGAGCCGACGGACCTCCTTTCTGAGGCTTGACAGGTTCTCATTCCACCAAGGAGCGTCCTTTTATGAACGAGCTTTTGACAGTGGGCAACTGGAATGAAAAGCTTCCATTATTGCCTCCGCAGGGTCCTTTTTCTTTCCCAGCCCCGAGACAGGGATACGCCCACAACAGAAGTTTAGTGCGTAACCTCCTGCCTTCAGAGCCTCCCCAGATCCCAATCGTGAGTATAGTTTCCGGTCTCCCTTTTTTACGGTTTAGGATTTTCTAAGCCCCAGTAGTGAGTTTGGAGTTCTGAACCTCGACAAATTGGAGGATCTTCTCCAATTTCATGGCGTGGCTTCTAGGGAAGAACACCGTAATAGTGACCGGCTTTGGGATGTCGTCTTTAATTCGAGCCACCAATTCAGGTCCTTCCCAACAGTTCAATTTCGGCGCTGACCTCATGAGCCAGTCTGCCTATTCTTGTGACCCACAGTCTACCAGTATCTTTCCACAACGGAAATGGATACCTGAGAAGTGGATTCCCTTCTCTTTTCACTGGCACAGCTCTTCCACCAGAGTGCCTTCCAGTGTGGAGAGCTGCTCTGCTTTCAGGATAACCCCAGGATAATCCTTGGGCATTATTCCCACCCCAAAGGCCTTCTCTGTTTTGACAGCTGCTACGTAACCAGTAGCTTGCGCGGTTACCGTTGCGGCTGTTTTTGGTTTTTTGCTTAGAGGTTGTGGCTGATGAGTAATATTCTCCGGGCCTCTTTTCAGCTTTGTCTTCCACATTGGTGGTTCCTTCGCGGGGGTTTGGTGCTGAATAGCCTGCTTCCTGGCCTCTTCAGGGTATATTTCCTGATTGAGGAGTCGCAGGTATTTTCGCACCCCTGCTCCACTGAGGCCCTTTCTCAGTGGGTCGTCTATGCCGCTCGGTTCTCCCAGTTTTGTGAGGTCGAACGGCATACGACCTTTGTTCCGTTTGGCCTTTTTTCCCTCTGTAAGGTGCCCGGATGAAGAGGCGGATGTTTTCTCCACTACTTTTCCGGTGGAAGTTTTACATTATCTGTCCATAAATGGTCCCACGAGATTCTAGGGTCATTACGGTCCACTGCTGCAGAGCCCCGCATGCAGAGGTAAGGGGTTCAATACAATGGAGTTCCCCCCGGTGCTCCTAGGTCGAAACCAGTAAGGACTATTCTTCTATATAGCCACGCATTCTTCGGCCCGGTTTCTCACCTTGAATTTAGGTTTTAAATGAGGTTGCCTCCTCTTGGCCCGGGCATTAAAGCAAATACCCCCTCCATCCCACTGGCCCGCGAGACTTGACCACAGACAGTCAGGAGACATTGGTATAACAGGTGGTTTCGAGGTAAGCTCGCAATTTCACCCGGCATCGTAATCCTGTGTGCAATTCCTTAGTCACCATACTACAGCTGGGACAGGTAAAGTTGGTCCGCGGCAGGGTATTCGAGGGCTGCCAGTTGAGTTTTTAACTACAACGATCCCCCAGGTATTTCCCCGCAGACCTCCTTCTCATATAAAATCATCTCAGATGCCCTTCTCCTATCCGCCACCTGGAGACGCGCCGGGTTGGTGCTTCATCCCCTCCACATGTAAATATCCTGACGAACAGCGATAAACCACGTACATATCTACTAATGTGGACCCACGTCTCGACCCTTACTCTGTGGAATCTACTCATATTACTGTTTTAAATGAAACTTATTGTTTCTAAATAATTCCACAATATATTGAAACAATTGTTAAATTTCTTAGAATGTTTAACATTATTTTCAATATATTGTGGAATTATCTAGAAACAGTAAGTTTCATTTAAAATAGTCAACTTAATTATTTTTAAATATATCCAATCTAACGCCATTGCAAATGAAATTCATTGCATTCAAAATTCTAAGAGATTTAAATCTAGTGAAATATCAAAATTCCCATTCATAGATAATAAAGGTTTACTAAGAGTGGGTGGGCGATTAAAAAACGCCAAAACAGACTTCGATAATAAATTTCAGATTCTGTTACCGAAAAAACATCCCATAACTAGAAAAATTATTCGACAATTCGACGAAGATGAATTGTACGCAGGTAATGAAGCAACTTTAGCCACGGTATATAGTAAGAAAAATAATACATTTATGTGTTAGGTGTCCACGCGCAAATCCCAAACAGTTGTCTCAAAATATTGGCAATTTCCTGAAAGAAAGACAACATCCGTCACGATCATTTTTAATTTCCGGTGTAGATTTTGCCGGACCTTATTAAATCTCACAAATTGTGCAACGCAAAAAAAGTACAGGCATATATCGCAATATTTATTTGCTTCTCCACTAAAGCCTTTCACTTGGAACTGGTAGGAGAATTAACTACTGAAAGCTTCTTAGTAGCTTATAAACGATTTTCGACTCGCGGAGGGTAGGTTAAAAAAATATTCTCAGATAATGCCTCCAATTTTGTCTGAGCAGAGAGCGGATTATTTAACTCGGAAAATCTTGAATAATTTTGTGAAAACAAGTACAAAATTCAACTTTATACCGCATTTTGGAGGGCTATAGGAGAGATCAATCCAAAACATCATTTGAGGAGAGTGAATAAACGTGAATAAAAGCTTGTTCAAATTTGCGACCATTACCTCCAAGCGTTGACTTCGGTACATGTCCTACGGACTCAATCGAATAAGATATCGCCGAAGTGCCATTTAACCGTCTGCCAAGATGACATCGAATGCAGCAACTCCAACAACATTTTTGGCGGAGATGGAAGAAGGAGTATTTGTCTCAGCTGCAGGTGCGCCCCAAAGGTCAGCAGCTACTCAGCCCCAACATTATAGTTGGGACATTTGTCGTGTTACGGTTTTCCTCGTTAGTATAAATCTGTCGCATAAAAAGACAACAATCATGCAGTTTGGTCATAATAAATAGACATTCCTACCTTAATATCAAGACTAAATAGCTTCGTATATCAACAATTTCTAGTTATACTATTAATTGAGTGATTCAATAGCCTGGCCGTCAATTTGTTTAGCACCAACTGGAATAATATTTTAAAGGAAATGATTACAATCAGTAGAATAGTTACAGTAATCTGAATATACATTTTAAAAGAGTGAACTTTCTTATATGTACCATTGAATGTAAACAACATTCCATTATTCGAATCAAACAGCTGATTTGCTATATGTCATAGCCTTGCTCATTCTTCTTTTACAAACGTTCAGAGATCTGGTATTCGTACGGATAGTTGCCTACCGGTGTTTTGTGGATGTACATCAGGGTATAATGGGTGATCCTTATTTTGTAAATATAGTCGTGGGATGTGGGATATTAGTGAATATAGGGTTTATTGTTGATTAGTCAATTAGTTTTTTCATACGGGGGGTTTTAATATGCGATGTACAAGTAGAGTAACTCACTCTGAGGTCATGGAACGTATGTGCTCCATACAGCTCGAGTGAGAGTGTCTCTCGAACGGAAAGGTGGGTTGTCAATGAAACCTGTCGTTTTTCTTTCTTTCTGATCAGCGTGGTGTCGAATTTAGGTGGTTATTGGGAGCCCCAAAAATTCGAATGAAGAATACACTTTCATCCCGCAGGGGAACGTGACTTTGAGAAGGTAGTTTGGTTTGGGTGGATTAGTGTGGGTTAGAGAAGTTTGTGGAGATAGTATTTCGTCCAGCCCTTATCTGTGATATGCAGATGGATATGTAAGCCCAGTCACCTACAACGCCATGTGTTTAAGTTCATCTGACGGATTTTAACTACCTATTAGCAGCACACAGGAGAACCCTGTCCTAGCCATACAGGGTTTATTCATAGATTCTGGGGTATTGTTGGATTCCGGTTATTCGGATTACCGTATTGGATTAGTTACGTAGTCACTTGGTGTTGATTCGTTGTACCACGGCGTTCCTGCGATGCTTGCAGCCCCACCATAGGGATTGCTACCTCAGGAACAACTTGTGGATCGTCAGGATTTATCACCAGCGGGTGAAGACGCGCAAGTTTTAAATATTTCAATTATTTTTATAGTGTATATATAACATTTGTATGTATATATTATCCACCATTTGGGAACATACAAGTGGCTTGTAATTTTTTTGGTCATTTATTACTCTCGGTAGGTAAGTTGCGCCTGAGCTCACACGGAACGTTTTATGGTATTTTATTTTTGTTTTCACATTTTATGATTTTTTCAGAACCAACTTAACTCAGAACTGGCCTCTGTTTCAAATCCTTCTGAGCATTGCATTATCAATTTTGGGGTAGGGGTATATAGGATTTTAAATACTTGTATCATTGTATATATTGAACTATAAGGGACTTATGTAAATGTCCACAGTTTGTAAGGGATTTCATATCGATCAGCTTATTTTTTTCAAAGTAAAGATTGATGGACCTGAAGTGTCCACTGTGGGAATAACTACTCCCCAAAATATTGTAATCAACTATAAAACCAAACCAAACCACCACCTTAATAAATCATTTCTCTTGTGAGTTGAGTTACGAGTTTGATTTTATGTAATATTTTCCTAATTGGGGGTAAACTACGGTTAGGGAATTAATCTGAGGTATTTACTCGAGTACGGTTTACCTGGCGCCTTGGGTTATATAGCTTATAATTTGTTTGTTCGTTATCGGCGTACGGACCTCCCTTCTTCGACTGAAGTCTAGCGGGTACAATACCTTGTGGCATAGATCGGCCATCCAATCGGCTGGTAACTTGGTGAAATAGTAGTAATTGATTTCGGGGCCACAAGTTAGATCTATTTTCAATAGGTCGCTAACGTAAGTGGGATAAGTGCATCGGTGCACGGGGTTTGATTTTACGTTACAGTCGTCCTGGTGGAAGACAACTTGCAATCTCTTCAATGGCGTCTCGGAAGTGTTTGTCAAGTGCGTGTAGTGTCGGTAAAAACGACCAGTAGCGTGTTCAAACGCGCCATAACAAAGTTTGTTTTGTACCAACAAAAATTGAGCATTTTTTCTCTAATAATAATTGTAAATATTTTCTCTTGTATAACTTTTTCATTTCCTTTTTATATGGTTATATTATTTTGTTATCATTATTTTGTTAGTTATATAATTTTTCTGTATTTGAAATTTATTCTAAATTTCAAGGGGGGCGGCATGTTACCGCTATTATGCGAATGGGGGGTTGCGCCTTCTCGCTACACCTACTTTTCTTTTAAAAAGCTATGTGTACCAACGTATTCACTATTGTTGATCCTGACGAAGAAAACTTGGACAATGTAGAATCAATCGATACTAATGATGACACCCAGCGGCAGCATGAAGAGGAAGAATATGCGTTAGAAGATGACCAGTCTAACTTTGCATTAAACAGCCAAGGTCCACGTTATACCAAATCTTTAAAAAGTAACAGGAATAACGTTCAGAAAGAAGATGATGGAGTTCAAAAAGTTATAACATTTTTAACTAAGAAAGAGAGCAATAAAAACAATAATGGGGAGCTCCATTACTTTTTTGCAAGTGCTTGCGAGAGCACCAAAAACCTACCACGCTATTTGCAGCTCAGAGTTAAACAAGAGATAATGGATGCAAGTATAAAGGTAGAAAGTGAATATCTAAATACCAGGCCACAATCATCTGCCACTTCTACAAGCGGTAGCGTAGCGGTACAGGCACCAATGGTGTCACCACATTCCGATCCGTCCGAACAACCAATGATGTCACCACAGTCCGATCGGAACCAGCAACCAATGTTGTCACCACCATCTGATCAGTCCCAACAACAATACGTTACTGGCAGTGAAACAGGATGGAACAACCCATGGGGCAACACAGGACGCGTGTATGGACAACCATTTAATATTCCTCAAACCCCATGTAATAAGTATGTTGGACAAACATATTCCAACTTAAAGTGGTGTTATATATTCATAAAACAAAAAAAAAGTAAATAAACTACGATATTTTTTCACTTACCTGAGGCAGACAGCTAATCTCTCTCTAGCGGGAATCCATTCTCGATAGTTTGTTTTCTGCTTATCAATATATTTTTCGATAATGCCTAACAATTGGTCAAACTGCTGCGGGCTCATTCGAAAATATTCTCTAAATTTAGATTCGTCTTCTCGCAACTGAACTACGAGATGATGAAATTCACCGAAATCATTCTTCATTTTTCTCACTTCATGGACCCATTTTCTTTTACGTTTATTTTTGCACAACGATAACAATAAAAGCAACTCATCGTCATCGCTATCACTATCCATGGCACCGTGATTGGTAACATCGTGAAATACAACTGAGCCTAGACTGATTTTAAAAATGCGAAAACGCAAAATATATACTTAAGTATGTAGCTTTCCGTGCGGCCGCTGAACTTAGCGAACATCGGATACTTAGCGTCTATAGCTTATCTAGCATATTGCTCTATTTATTATTCGTTGATCTGAAAGATCTAGTCCTTTGAGTTACTCATTTATATCGCAACAAATGTTATATACAGAATTTGAAAGAACACAATATTTTTTTCAATCACATGTCACAATCATGTATTAGCTCTTGTTGTGAATTGTGCTCTAATTCGATAAAGTGTGACACTTGTACGTCTAAAATATTATGCATATTAAGTGAGATTTAAGTGTATAGGGTAAAATTGCTTTTCTGATTTTCATTTTACATTTACTAATGTTCTCCATCTTTTCCTGTCTCTTGATACTAATTGAGCTTATGGGTCATTCCTTTTTCTTTCAATAATTTTGCCACTCCCTTGTCCCGCGTCATCCTAGATTTACCTCTTCTATTTTTGTTGCAGTTCACACTTTTTTCACTTATCTGTTTTCGTTTGATCGATCTAAATGTTCCCTCCATTTTAGTTGTGATTTTGCGATATGTGCCCGATCATTTTAATCGTCTAGCTCCTCTCATATTACATGGATTCTTATTTTATCTATTCGTTAATATTTCCATAACTTGCACCGCGCTGTTTATTTTTTATGTAAGTACTCATGTCTCGTTTCCATATTATTGCATTTGATTTTTAGAGAATATTACAATTTTCTGCTATTACATCAACAAATGCGCCTTAGCGACATAAAAATAAGAATTAGATATATCATAGATATGATGGGTTTGTCGGATCAATACATTTTTCTTCCAAGTTTGTTAAAATAACTTCAGTCGTTTGTGAGTTACATCTGTTTATTTATAATAACATTGAATTACCCCCCACCACTTGATTTTGATAGATACATCAAAAAGAGTTGAACAAAATGACTTGAATAGGTAAAGTGTTGATTAGAATAACAAATTAGTGTTTTTAAATGAAACTCAAGGTCTCTAGTTAATTCCACAATATAATACAAGTTATTGAAAATTCTAAAAAATTGACAATTGTTTCGATAAATTTATCGAAACAATTGTCAATTTTTTAGAATTTTCAATAACTTGTATTATATTGTGGAATTAACTAGAGACCTTGAGTTTCATTTAAAAACACTAATATGAGCATATTCCACGAAGTAAGGGTCGAGACAGTCAATTTCAGAATAACATATATTTTTTGGTACATTTTCTCGGTGGATTTCAGTGGCCATCTTGGAAATCTGAAAATATTTTCCACAGTTTCCTTATGGCCACTTTAGTAATAAAATTTTCTACCGCAGAACAAAAATGAATGGCAGAATAATTTTATGGTATTAGATATCATCATAACCTTGTTGTTTTACATTTCCCCAAATCTCCATACTACTTTCAAAGTCAACGTTGTTCAAATGTTATCCTATTAACGCTCTATGACGTGCATCAATTTTTATAGTGTAAGACCTATATATCTTCTCATAACCGACGTTTAAGATGACGTAATCGTTAAGAACAGTGAAATGGAGTAAATATACAATCGAAAATGTCATTTTTGAAATGAAACTCAATTTAAACCCGATTGAAATTCTATACCACACGCTGAGCAATACGAAAGTTTCATCATTTCTCTTTGTTTTGTCAAACAGAAGAAATATCAAATATAATAAATTGCTGATTGAGGAATAGCGAACTGCATTTCGAATTGTATACTTTAGAGGAAATTTGATTGATATTCGAAACGTGATTTTCTTTATTCCCTCAGTCTCAGCTTCGTATTTAGAAAATAACCAGTTTGCCGATTATAAATAAATGATAGCGACGATTAGTTAATCCTAAAAATACGAGATTAAAGTTGAATACGGGTATTGAGAAAAAACGGATTCCTATTAAACAGCAGCATAATAACGAGTAATTTAAAACGAACCGGAAATTTTTTCCAGCTTAATAGTCGGAGTTCGTCAAACAAAGAGAAATATTTTGGGAGCATATGTTCCGTAGAAAACTGATGAAAGGGCTGGAGATAATTAAATTTTCCTCGAATCTAATATATGATTAAAGCTTTGATGGAAGGTATATCCTGATAAAATATTAAAGGAATTAAATTAAAATTACTAATTTTAGATATGTAATGTTGGTATCAGTACAAATTCGTAACAAAATATACCCAACAAAATAAAAATTTGCCAAATAGAAACAAAAATTCAAGTAAGTTGGCGTAAAAATCAATCTTCTGTTATTTAACTAAAATCACGAGGAATATTTGTCGACAGATGTTCAAATTCCATATCCTCTAAGGAAATATATCCCATTCTAAGAAATGATTGGTGAAGTTAACTGTGAACCTGCTCAGAATACTGATGGACAAAAGGAAAGAGTTAGATATGCTCACTAACATCCCTAGAGGAAGAAGAATCTTGAAACGAACACTATGAATGAATACCTCACTTATACCCTCAAAAATGAACGTTTCTTTGGCAGTACGTGTGTACGTTTTATAGTAGCAGAGGCACAATAAACTTACTATATATCAATAGCAATGAATGTTGTTAGGCGACTACTTTTGTAAGAAGGTTAATACCAGTTGTGTAATTTGCCGTTCCATTAATTTAAGTTTCAGGTTTCAAAAGTATATAACAATATGAACATTGTTTGTTCACAACTTACACAATTGTTCGATCATAATATATATGTTAAAAGTGCTGACGAATAAAACCGTCTGTAATAGGCATGATGACAGTATTGAGAAATCAAAAAGTAAATGATATTTTATTTTTGAAGTACGAAACCATCTTCAAAATAGGTGTAGGTGAATGTATTAAAATCCTCAAATTCGTTTTTATTACCACATACCGACTAGTTTCGACTTAACAAAGTCATCTTCGGGGCGGGTGAGCTACAATTATGACAGTAAATTTAATATAGCAATTCGGATTCTATTCAAATAACTGTAACGTACCAGTCAATTAAAAAACTTCACACAGGACGGATAACAGCATGAATTTAAAATAAATAGGAAAAACAAGACAAGTCAACAGAACTAGACGAACTAACGTTTTAAATAATTTGATCGTTAACACACTCAAGTCAAGATAATTTTTTATAATCTAAAATCCTAAACACAAGTGGAACGTCAATAGTTGATTCTACATTTAATGATATAGTATTTTCATTATTAATTGATTTAAAAATTTCACCAAAGCGTTCAGTCTAGTTCCATGTTCACAAACCTGTAAAATTTTTGAATTGTCATCCACCACAAAAGAATGGTTATTAAATTACAAATGTCTGTAGAAAACGGAGCTATTCCTTGTCAAATATTCCTAGATTCTCAACTTAAACCTCCTACCACACTGCCCTATGTATTCAGCGGTGCAATTGTTGCAAGTCAGTTTATAAACCCGACTTCTATCAAATTGTGAAATTGGGTCTTTGGTTCGAGAAAAGATAGCTTTTATGTTTAGTGGAGTTTTAAAGGCTACTTCATATTCTGTTCTATTCTGATTAATGTTGGCCAATTGATAGGAAAGTAGTAAGAAATGCAAACAAATTTTTGTTGATCCCTTTTGTCTAATGCATACGAGTCATTAATTAAAAGCTTATCCATCTTTCTATTAACTAAATTGTCAATTAGAGTTGTTGAGTAACCGTTTTCAACTGCTAAAAGTTTGATTGTTTCTAATTCTTTATTAAAATCATCAGGACACATTGGAATAGAAAAAAGCCGATGAACGTATGACCTGAATGACGAAAGCTTCTGCTGAAAAGGGTGATTGCTGTCACTAGAAATAACATGAGGTGTCTGAGTATTATTTCTATATATGCCAAAAGAAACGTGCTGATTAACCCTCTTCAAAGATAAATCCAAGAAATTGAGAGTGTAGTTATTTTCCAATTCCAATGTAAATTTGAGGTCTATGTGTAAGTTGTTAATAAAACTTAAAAAATCACAGTTTAAAACGTCAACATCCCCTTGAAAACCTAAGACCCCGTCATCGACATATCTATACCAGAAAACAATATTCTCTGAGAATTGGCTATTGAAAATGTGTCTCTCCATAAAGTCCATAAAGATATCTGTCAAGAGAGGAGCTAGTGGATTTCTCATACCAAGATCCTTCTTCTGTTCATAAATTTTATTATTAAACATGAAGAAGTATTGTTGTAATACTAATGACAATAAACTGAAAACATTCTCCGCCACATAGTCATCCAACGATGAATCAATCAGTAATTCCCTAATGAGACCCAAGGTTAGTTCCACGGGAACATTGGTGTATAAGTTGGTTACATCAACCGAAGCTAGAATAGCGTTCGAGGTAGTTCAATGTCTTTAATTTTTCCTACCAAATCATTAGAATTCAAAAGAGTGTGTTGGGGTTCGAAATTTAGATTATTTCTAAGAAAATGATTCAGCTCCCTTGCGATTCACGAACAAGGTGAGTATTTTTGGTAAGCCATACAATCTAGGTGTAGAGTAATTCATCGGTGTTTTAACGTTAAGATTAGTTGATTCAAAAAAACCCTTATAGGAAGACAAAAGAGATTATAGTTTTCGAAAATATGTTTCTAAAGGGTTACTTCTGAGTTCATTAAAGTGTTCATTGTTATTTACTAAAAAGCTTTCAACCTTGGTAATGTAATCAGATCTATAAATAATAATTAGTGCGTTACCCTTATCCGTTTTCACGACAATCAAATCATTATCCCTGATTTTTTCCCTATGGATCTGATCAATCATTTGTGAAATTTATCAGAAGTGTCTCTACTTTTTTACCTATGCGAGATGATCTTTTCGGTCAAAAAACTCCTCAAGAAGTCATCTTCATCACTATTCAATTTATTCAGAAAATATTCCATGTCAATGATTGAATTTTCAGTAATAGCGGTATTGTTGAAAATGTTAGGAGTATATTTCAAACCCTTATCAAGAAACTCCATTTTCTCTATGGTGAACTCAACATCCGTCAAATTAAAAGTTCTAGTGAAGAAATCAAAATTATATTTGAAACAAAGGTCAATAATTTTATTGTTATTTTCCGCATTGAAATTAATAGAAATATCAATATTTAAGTTGTTTGTCAATATGTTGGAACCATTTTCTTCAACCTCATCAAACAAATTGTCATTCAAAGATATATCGAAGTCACCTTCACCTGAATGTAAACAAACCTGCCTTCTCGACAACAACCAATTCAAATTTTTAACAATTTTTCCAAACCGAATTTTACAATAATTTTCAGTTTTTAAGTTTATTTCGCTGAGTACAAAATCCAATTCAATATTATTAAGCTTATCACAAAGAATATCAAATATAATTTTTATTTTAATTCTTAACTTATCCCTCGTATAGTACCAAATGGAAATTTGATTTTTTATTAGCTTACATTTACAAATGTGATTACATCACCAAGGTTGAAAACCTTTTAGTAAATAACAATGAACACTTCAATGAACTCAGAAGTAACCCTTTCGAAACACATTTTCGATATCTAAAATCTCTTTTGTCTTCCTATAGGTTTTTTTGTATCAATTAATCTTAACGTTAGAACACCAATGAATTACTCTACACCTAGATTGTATGGTTTACTAAAATACATAAAAAGGATCACCCTATAAGACCAGTTCTCTCATTTGTTAACTCACCTTGTTCGTTAATCGCAAGGAAGCTGAATCATTTTCTTAGAAATAATCTAAACACACTCTTTTGAATTCTAATGATTTGGTAGGGAAAATTAAGGACATTGAACTTCCCTCGAACGCCATTCTAGCTTCGGTTGATGTAACCAGCTTATACACCAATATTTCCGTGGAACTAACCTTGGGCCTCATTAGGGATTTATTGATTGATTCATCGTTGGATGACTATGTGGTGGAGAATGTTTTCAGTTTATTGTCATTAGTATTACAACAAAACTTCTTCATGTTTATTAATAAAATTTATGAACAGAAGAAGGGTCTTGGTATGGAAAATCCACTAGCTCCTCTCTTGTAACCCAAATACATCTCAAATGATGCACGCATCGAAGTAAGATATTGGACCAATTCTTCAAATACATCATCTTCAAACATTTCTGAGCCGTTATCGCTAACAAACTCACTGAGTGGTGTAGAGCTTTCTATTTTTGTCTTACCAACGCAAATAATCCAAAAATCTCATTTTCTTTTGAAAGCAGTTATTTTGTTACAGGCCTGGAACTCTGTTGTCTGTTTACCTTCCAATGATACATTTATGCAGGATACAATGGCTGGAACTACAATTAGGCGGTTTATTTTCTATTAGTGACGAACACATAATCATGTCTTCTTCAAAAAACTTGACAGCCTGCATAGATTCTAGAGGTGGAAATACTCATTATTAAATAATTCTAATTTATTATTTTTCCAAAATCACCAATTTGTTAATCTAATTTTCTTGCAAAAATACTATTATATTTAAAACATGTGTATTAGTTGATAATAAAATGTTTACAAAAAACCTTGATGTTTTTTTTAATATAAAACTATTCAATTGATTATTCTCCAATCCATTTTTGATGAAGAAAATATTATTTTATGAGATATTGGGTGATGAAAAACTTTTGAATCTATGTTTATGTATGTATACGACCCAACCAGCTCAGTTGTCTTTTCCTAATTATCGTATCCATGGGCTTTATTTTTAGATCAGCTATTATTGTCTTGTTTCTAATTTCGCCTTTTTTGTGATCCCTTTTATTCTCCTTAAGAATCTTATTTCAGTGGCGGCGATTATTTTACTTTTATTCTGTTTTGTTCGCCTAATAAACAAGAAGAAAAAACTTGAAATTTAAGAAGTTGATGATTATCAGCTTTGATGAAATAACATAGTGACAGTATGCAATATATTATAACTAATTAAATTAGCTCCTATGAATAAGAAATTACGTATATTATTTTTATAAATAAAATATTCCCCCAACTATAGCAAAACCTTCTCTTCTGTATTCAACATTAAACCTTGGAACTAATTCAAAATCACCCTTAGCAAAATCAAAAGGATTACGATTAACTTAAGCTAAACTTGAAACTAGTCGTATAAAACACAAAGGTAAAAAAGTAAATACAAAAATCAAATATATTCTTGATATTTTAGTATATCGACAAACATTTTTTAATATATTTCATTAGCAATCAGAATTTACAATTTTAATTCTATAAGCTAATGTGATCACAAGTGTGCTAGAGAGGCTAGCAACTACATTGTCGTGTTAGATTCACTGACATTCCCTCTTGAACTTACATTAAGTCTATTGGCCACAGTTTCTTGAATCTTCGGTTTTCAGGGGGATCAGAAGGTGTTCTAATATTGGATTTGAGTGGTTTCTTCATCATCTTTCGTAGTGTTTGGCTTCATTTTCGCGTATGACTTCTATGGTTTTAATACGTAGATCGTTATGTATTGTGTTATTGGAGATATACTATGGAGCATTTACTATTTGTCTAAGAATTTTTGACTGGCATCTTTGTATAATTGCCCTATTGGATTTACTTGCACATCCCCACACTTCGTTCTATTCTATATGTCCATATGGGTCTAATAACTGTTTTGTATATTAGTAGTTTATTTGCTATGGATTTTCTTTCTATCATCCAATATCATTCTTTTGTTTTTATATCAATTTGTTTTTTCTTCTTTATGATATGTTGTTTCCAGTTTAATCTACTGTCTAAATGCAGTTCCAGCATTTGACCACATGTGTTTGTGGTATATCGACATTATTTATGTTGACAGGCGGACAAGTTTCACTGCGGTTAGTGAAGCTTATATGGACACATTTCTTCTCGTTAACTTTTAGTCTCCATTTTCTTAACCATACTTGAAGTAGATATAAATGTTCTTGTGTATAGGTGGAAGCTACTTTAGCGTCTTGGATTGCAGTATCGTCGGCAAACGTTCCTGCTATTGTATTGCATGTTAGCGGCAGCTCAGATGTGTACAGAACACACAATATTAGCTTCCTTGAGGCACTCCGGAGGAACTTGAAAGTATGGTTGACTTATCTTCGTTTAATCTAACTTAAAAATTTAGCAGTGGAAATGTAGCATTATAAAAATACAATGCTTTGGTATTATCCTATAACTCACTGGGATGTAGTATAATTCGGTCAATTTACCCACTGGGTATGCAACTTTATACCAATTTCTGTATGATTGGTTGCATAAGTGAATTAACTTCGGGTTTTAAAATTATTTAAGTATATCCTTGAACAATGGGATTTAAATAACGAAATGAGTGTCAAGAGGAATATTTTTTTTATCTTTTTCATGTAAATTAACTAATCTACGAGCATTTTATCGTTTTATGTTGGGATTTTATTTTATTGTCAGTGGTAAAACTGATCTGAGGTGTCAAAAGGTACGTGAAGGTAAATTTCGAATCACGTGTCTGATTCTTTTTGAGCTGCGAGGCCGAGTGTCAATTGTAACAAGTCGCAGGTATAGAAAATGGCCGATGGCACGTGGTTCATACCATTTATTTTTGGAACTATCATGACGAAAAACCCTTGGTGACAAGGTAACCTTTTGTCCTACGCGTATATTTTTCACGTTATAGCCCCAATTTCTTTTTAGGTTTTTTTACTGCATAGTTTTTGCACACACTTTTTTGCACACACTTTTTTGCCACATGGATATGGTTTTGAACAGTTTTATGGATCTTGGTAATCGATGGTAGATATGATGATCAGGTTGGAATTTTAAGAACCCTCATGTTTCGGATATTTCCAGTATGAGATATCTTTTCGTACAGATAGCTGATAAACTATAGTACTTCATTCATGGTAGTAGAGACGTGTCGTAACTCGGATGGCCTTAGCGTTACAGAGCAACAAGAGCTCGTGATGACGTTTTGCTTTATATGATGATGTTGGACTTCATGGTTTGTCGGTGACACTTGCGAGATGATTCCGTTATGGAGAGTGGTTCTTGAAAGGATGGCTGAATCTTGTTCTACAAGTCAGATGTGGTTTGTCAATTAAGCTGATTGACGTTTAATAGTTTGGACACTAATCGCAAGTAGCATTCAAAGTTTTATTTGTTTTTATCCAAATTTTATGCAATTTATTAATTTTGTCATTTCATGCCTTAACATTTAACGACACATTAACTTTTATATTTTGATATTTAGTAATTTCAAATTCTTATATAGATGTCTATCAACTCATAATCCTATTATTGCATTCTTTCAACTTTGTTATGTGGAAATATTAACTTTATCATTGCATATCGCCCTGAAATTTTATTTCAGCTCAATTTTACTTGATAAGAAATACTCTCTATCTATTTGGTGATATTTCATTAATTATTACAGTTGTAAAGCTGTAACTGGTATACCACTTATATGTTACTAAGAATTTTGTGTATTGTACATGATGTTCTCAGATAGTTGATAACATTAGAAACTGTTAAATATTTCAAATTTAAGCAACTATTGATAACTGATTATCAGTTCGTAATTAGTGTCGGTTACCTTGTATTTATTGAAACAGGTTATTACACCGTCTGTTCAAGGTACCTTTGAATTTCATTAAACATATTCATTGGCAATATAATGTGTTTTATTTGATTCACAAACATAAAGGCAAAACAATGGTGATAACATATTTGAAAAGTCATAATAGCGAATTTATTCACTATTGTTCTTGATTAACCAGTAAGAGTTTCTCGAATGTCCTACTAATCAAGTGGCGCCTAAAAAAATAATACAGAACCACTTTTCAAATATTCCTAACTACACTCACGACCTTATGCTCTCTGGCGAATAGCGAACATTCGGCATTGTAATCTCACTTCATATAGTAACAACAACAAGGTGAGGTTACAGAAAGTAGGAGTGAAGTAAAATTTTCTTGATTTAATACAAGAGTCCTGGATGCCTGACATTATTGAAGCCCTGACTTATGTCAAAAAATACGGCTGAGCAGTACTTCTTTCCTTCTATTGCTTTTTTAATTTCCTGGGTTAACCGATGGCATTGCTGTATAGTGGAGTGAGTATGACGAAAGCCAAATTGGTGATTTAGAATCCATTCTTGGGGTGGTAGATCTTCGTTCAGTCTTTCAAGTATCAGTTTTTCAAGTGTTTTGTATATTAATGAAAGCAAGCTTATAGGGCGGTATGAAGTAACTTTTGATGGGTCTTTTCCTGGTTTGCCAATCATTATAATTTGTGCAACTTTCAATCACTTTGGCCAATATCCAGGTCTAAGTATATCGTTGAAGATATATGTAAGTATTTCTATTCCTTTTCTGGGTAGTTCTTCAAGTATTTTTGCTGTTATACAGGGATATATTGAAAATTCTTAGCCTACTATAGAACCAAACAAAATTTCGATGTCAAAATATTTTATTACTCCACATAGTCTCCTCTTAATTGGATACATTTATTACAGCGAACCTGCCACGTCTCTAGACCTTTCAAAAAAATGTTTCTTCTTGCTCTGCAAACCAGACCTACACAGCTTTTATTACCTGCTCGCTGGAAGAAAATTTACGACCTTCTAAACTTTTTTTCAGTTGAGGAAAGAGATGATAGTCGGACGGAGCCAAATCTGGTGAATAAGGGGGTGTTCTAGTAATTCAAACCCTAAATCACGAATTTTTTGCATGGCAACATGAGATTTGTGTGCAGGGGCGTTGTCCTGCAAAAACAAAACACCCTTGGATAGCTTTCCGCGTCTTTTCTCTTTAATTTTTTCCCGTAGAGTGGTCAGTAACGTCGAATAGTAATCTTCAGTTATTGTTCTACCCTTATCCAAAAAATCAATCATGATTACTCCATGGCAATCGCAAAAAACTGAAGCAAAAACTTTTCCAGCATATTTTTGGACACGAAACTTCTTAGGTCTTGGACAACCAGAGTGTCGCCAATAATGTGATGTTCACTCCATAAAGGTTTGCTTGCTACTCGAATCTAATACTTGAAATTAAAAATAAAAAATATATTTAAATTAAACATTACGAAGTCAATGTCGGGTAATATTTCCACACAATCTTCCCAAATCGCTGGATAGGGAGACGTGGTTTAGTAGATCGACCTGCTCGATCACGGGATCTCTTCCGTTAGACTTCTTCCTATGTGGAAATAGTACAGTCAATGAAGGCAAAAGTCAGCTACAACCTCCGATCTCGTTGAACCCCCAGAGATTTGGATGAAAATTTGGGATTGAGTATGTTTTACCCTCTACTTCAAAAGTGACATATGCTCGTCTTGCGCTTTTTGCATTTTAGGGGTGCATCCACCCCTTTTGATAAAAATGCAGATTTTACCATTCTGGTTTAAGTAATTAGATAAAATAAATGTTTTTTAATATTTATATGCATGATTTATGAATTTAATTCATTTTTCAATCCTTTTAGCAACCACCTCTTAAATCGAAAATCATGAAAAAATAATTTAAAATCGCATATTAACATTACATAAAAAGTCTGTTTGATACTTACGATATAATTTTTGGTTGACTGTGAAATTTCAACCCTTAGAAACTACCCCCTTATTGCAGATTCACTGTAAAAATTGGTTTCAAAAACTTTAACCTATTAAATAATACGTTACTAAAGTGAAATCTTATTTACTAAGTATTAAAATATTTATTTATTTATTCCAAAATTTTTCACCCTTTAAAACTTCCCCTTGTCAAAATTATAATGGAATAATTTTTTTATCAGCTTTAATTAGTTAGGATCTTTTTTAATAGTTAGATAAATTTTATTAATATATTTCAAACTTCATTAATATTACTCAGTTCATATTCTTCAAACTACGACTTCAAACTACCCTTTGTGCAAAAAGTGATGAAAAGCATACTTTAAAGTTGGAAATAATTTTTTAATATTTTTTGACTCGTGAAATATTTTTTGACATGATAATTCAATTTATTAATTAAGAGGAAAATGTATTAAAATAAATATTAAAATATATGAAACGTTTATTCATCTTTTATTTAATTAATAAATAAATACATTTTTATTATTGCTCATCACAGCTCTCTCCACCAACTTCTTCATTAGTTGGAGGGCTATTTTGACAATGATCCGCAGGTTGAATTACAAAATAGCTCTAGCCTAGGACACCCACAAGAAGCACCGCAACCTTTTTTGCAAGTGCAAAAAATCATTTTTAATAGCTCTTCTGGAGCAAGTGTATGAGGGTTTTTGTTTGAAAACAAATACTCTCCAGTTTGACACCATCCCCGTTAATTTTCAAGATATCACGTTCATCTAAAAACCATTTCGAAGGTAATTTCAAGAGCTATAAGATCGTCTTAAATAAGATTTTTTAAAGCTCTTATTTTTTAAAAGATAAAGGGTTAAAAGGTCCCGGCTACATGGTTCTCGCAGTAAAAGTTAGGCTTTAAACGTCTCTATCTCGGTTATTTTTCATCCTATAAAAGTAAAAATAGAATCTTTGTTAAAAGAAGAACTAAAATTTCGTTTTTCATAATTTTTTACTAACATCCATTATTACTTTTCCGCCCAGCCTGTCTATATGCGAGAAAAGTATTGGTTTACCCCAAAAAAAGTTGGAATTTTGAACATTTTTTTTGAGTTATTTTTACGTTTTCCATCAACAACAAGACGAAAAAACGGTTTTTAGAAAAAAATCCTGCGTGTATGTCGTCGTCGTCGTTGTCGTCGGCCACTTTTTCTTACATGTCTTGTTAGTACGATACCGCCTCCGGAGTACAATAAGTCACCAATTTTAAGATTGAATAATCTTAAGGACATGTCACAGATTAACCCTATTGATTTTCAGCTTACCAGAGCCAGTACAACGGGTGCTATGGTACTTGAAGTACGACATTTTATCATTTTTTCGATACAGCCTCCGGAGTTCAACAAGTCACCTATTTTATGATTGAATATTTTTCAGGATATATCACAGATGAACCCTATTGATTTTCAGCTCACTAGAGCCTATATAACAGGTGCTACAGTACTTTAAGTACGATATTTTTGTCATGTTTGGAGAAGTTTCAGTTTGTTAGCACGATACAGCCTCCGCAGTATATCCAAGTGACCAATTTTATGATTGGATATTATTCACAGCGTCTCAATGATGAACCCTTTTGATATTCAGCTCACTAACGCCAGTACAACTGGTGCTATGGTACTTGAAGTACCAAATTTTTATCATTTTAGGAGAATGTTCATGAAATTAACTGTCTCGACCCTTACTTCGTGCAATCTACTCATATTAGTGTTTCAAATGAAACTCACCGTTTCTAGCTAATTCCACATTATAATGAAAAATATTGAAAATGCTAAAAAATTGACAATTGTTTCGATAACTAAATATCACCGTCAGAATGACAATAGTTACATTCCATTTGATGCCTACCTGATGTTTAGTAGTTATTTTTGGCTAGACCAAGAAATGACCTAACTTGTGATTGACTTAATATATTATTATATATTCAATCTAATTAATAGTTATATTATAGTTTTAATAGTTATATTTTAATAGATATATGAATATAACAATATAAAATGTTATTCGTCGACGTTTTCACAATTTGTGATTGTAGCGACACTATTACACACACGCCTTTAGCAGCGTATGTAACCTTATTTACTTTTGACAGTAGTTGTCAAACAATGCCCGGCTAAGATAAATATTAATTTCTGTATTTTGAAAGATAAATTAATTCACAATTGACTTAATCACTCTTGTCTCAGGGTGGGATCAAAAATTTTAAATAATAATAATTCAAATTTTATAATTTTCAAGTATTATCCAAATCAAATATTACTCTATATTCAGAATCTCGATTAACTGTTTATTCAATATAATAAAGGCACTTGAATTATCTTATGACATTCACAATTTTACTGTCACTGGAAATTAAGCAAATGTCACTGAATAGATCAAAATTTCTATAGCATGCAAAATGTTAAATACGATAAAAATAGATACTGAATGAATACCACAGTGAGTTGGAATCAAAAATATATATTATACGATCAGATAACAAAATTACAAAAGTATTTATTGTTTCCCAAAAATATTATAAACGAAACAAAGATAATACTATCTACCAACCTTAATATTAGTACAACCTATTCTATAAATCAACTAATTAAAATTTTTAAACAAAAGTTCAACTCGTCTAATATACACTTGAAGTGTATCAGTGTCAAATAACGCAATTTTTCGTTCAAATTGTCTATTCAAAATTTTTTCACTTGATGTAAAATCTTATATGTGTAACGTTAATTTGGTTTAGCTCAAATTATGATATAGATGCATCTATTTTCGAAATGTATTTTAAAAGGCCTATTATTTCTCGAGAAATAATTTTAAATTGGAGTGCACTCACCAAATAGGACAGGAAAACTCGTACGTATTCTAAATGTATTTAGAATTCTGCAAAACTTTCTAAATATATGATTTAGAAACTGGAACCACTTACACTTGATACGTTGCAATTCATCTACGAATTATGCACGCACTGGCTTTATAATGTATGGCTTTATGATCTGATTGTATAGTTATACGATTTCTATTAAATTATCAAAAAATTTGAGACAACTCAAATTCAACTCCCTAAACTTTTTTCAAATAAATAAATCTCTTCTCCTGTGGTTACGTAAAATTCCTTTTTGAAAAAAAATACTAATTTATGTTCCCATATAACAAAGAGAGATTTGAATTCTTTTATTACCATTGTAATTCTGATAGCAGAGACATCTGTATTTTAAAATTTCAAATATAATTTCCAAATCATAATATAATCTATCTATGATTAGATATATTCTGCATAAACGTCATCAGAAATTGAAATGTCAAATTTGATTTGTATACCGAATCTTTCAAAATTATTGATTATACATATAATACAGTGTGTATCGAAAGTATTGCATACACATATAAATAATTTTTCCTTATTTTAATGTTTCTTATAATTTTTAAATAGAGGAACTGTATTAATATGTTAATAGAAAAAAGAAGAAGATGTGATATTACAAATATTGAAGCTTAGATATTATTAGCCCTATGGTGATATCATATATAAACTCAAATATCCAGAATGTAATGCTGTCTATTTGGGTCCGATACAGTCAACACTTAAGAGCATACATATTAAAACAACCAGATAAATCCCACTACGCAAAACATCTACTTGACACCAATCATTTCTTGACACCTAACACAGAACTAGAAATACTACATATTTGTGATAAGAAACAAGAACTGGATTTCCTTGAAGAATTGGTAATTATAAGACATTTAAGAAACCCACAATATGAAGTCGTCAATGAACAGATAAATCTAGGGAGTTCTCCACTATTAAACTGTCTTCTCAAGTGATAATTGTAAAGATCAGCAGATATAATTTTCCTGGTTTTCTATATCATTGCACAGTATACTGATCTCAATTGGAAAAATGATATCCAGGATATCACCATAGGGCTAATAATATCTAAGCTTCAATATTTGTGATATCACATCTTCTTCTTTTTTCTATTAACATATATTAAGTTAATCACAAGTTAGGTCACTTCTAGGTCTAGCCAAAAATAACTACTAAACATCAGGTAGGCATCAAATGGAATGTAACTTCTGTCATTCTGACGATGATATTTAGTTATCGAAACAATTGTCACTTTTTTAGAATTTTTAACATTTTTCATTATATTGTGGAATTAGCTAGAAACGGTGAGTTTCATTTAAACCACTGATGAGAATGTTCAGTTTGTTAGCACGATACAGCCTCCAGAGAGTATAGGATTGTTCAACTTTATGATCGAATATTGTTCAAGGTGTCTCATAGATATACCCTATTGATTTTCAGTTGACTAGAGCGAGTACAACGGGTCCTATAAATCCAGATATGCTACATTTTTGGTTATTTTTGGAGAAATTTCGTTTTGTTAGCACGATATATCCCCCGAAGTGTATACAAGAACAATTTTATGATAGAATATTGTTAAGGGCCACAGATGCGGAAAAGTTAGTTTTAATCTTTAAAACCGCTTATTTTTGAAGTTCTTTCCAAAAGAAAATGAAATTTACGAAAATTTTGATTTAATTAAATCAAACTTTTTTCAAACATAAGTGTTAAACCGGTCAAAATTTTTGAAGTCATCACTTATGATAAAAAAAAAAAGTTCTTTAGGGATAACCATAAATTTGGATTTGTGTGGTAATGGTGAAGGTTTTATTTTTCGTTTTTGCCAAAAAAATTCGTTCTTATTTTTATCATAACTTGCTCAATTTTGGGACTATTAACATTTTACAGTGCTCACTAGGAAGGTATTTCTGAGTACTTTAAATAGTGTTTCCTAAGTATATGTCATAAAATGCATCGGTTTCCCGTTATTTAAGTTTGAATACTCAGATTTAAGTACTCTCCGAAAAAAATATACTTACAAAATTACCTGTAGCTCACTTTGAATTAATATTAGACGGTTTTTAAAAGTACGGATTTGTTTTTTTTATTAGCTCCAATTTTGGTACTGACACATTTTTTGTAAAAACTCATAGTTTTTGAGTTATTTATGAAAAACCGTTTTAAAGCATGCATTTTTATCACGAAACATCCCAATCTTTGATCTTTAATAACTCAGAAAGTATTCATTTATTCCAAAAAACTTTATATAAGAATCAGAATTTGTTCCTATATCGATTCCTGGGGTTATTTTTATTAAAATAATTTTGACCCCCGTGAAGGGGTGGCGTCCACCCCCAGGACAAAAGCGCAAGCTGGCACTATCTCACTTTCGTTTCTTAAGGTATCCCCCACCTACTAACCAATTTTCATGAAAATCGATGGAAGTTCAGCGAAATCGGAGGTGAAAAACTTCATTGACTGTACTAAACGTACAAAAACAAACCTGAATGCTGACAAGATGTTGAAGTCATGCATTCTGAATATGTACTTGCTTTGATGATATTTTTTTTATTTTATTACATTATAGTTTCGAAACGGCATTCATTTTAATAACTGGTAAATTAAATTATTTCCAAAAGTCAATGAAAACATTTGAATGTGATTATATACTCGATGAAACTAGGAATTTTGCATCCGGATCTTAGACTAAAAGCAATTTCACTTACGACAAAAGAAGAAATTATTCCTTTATTTCCCATGGTTTTTATGAAAAAGCCATGCGATCACTTTATAAATTAATCTGAACTCCCATACTTCAAATATTGCACATATTAAATATAAATTTGGAATAATTTTTGTTAAATCGTTTCCAGCAATTATATCATTAATTACATCATTATTCCCTGTAATTTGTTTCTTACGTGTAAACTTCATATTATTTTCGGAACAGCGGAACCATTTTCTTTTAAATTTATCAGTTTTATGGAACAACGTCTCTCTTATTTGAAAAACAAATTCACTTCTCGCGATATAAAAGAAAAGTTTTACCATTCTTTTATCGGAAAATGCCATTTCAATGAAAAAAATGTAGTGCCTTTTGAAATGAAACTAACTGTTTCTGGATAATTCCATAATATATTTTTAGAATCATTCGCACCATTTTCAATACAGTTTTTGTAATAGTTCTGTTTTGTTTTTGCAATCAAATTTGCCAGCCCATTCCTCGAAGTATGATATCGATCTTTCATCTCTAAGTTATTAGGATTTTGCAAAGCTTGTTTGAAAAGTTGATTTTTTATATGGACTTCACTTAATAGGGAATCTGTCATCCATGGTGCAATTTTTGGTAGATTTCTTACTATTTTTTTTAGATCTAGTACAGTTTTGGATTATATTGTTGATTATTTTGAGTAGCATATCTGTGGCAGCATCTGGGTCACTTTGCGAGTGTACAGAATTCCAATTAATTTCTCCCAAAATGGTTGATAGTCGGATATAATCAATGAACTTTTTGCACGTTTTGTAGTCTTGTTCCTTTTTTCTGTTATTATGTACTATTTGTAAAATCAATGTCTAATGATCTGTTATATTTGTATCAACAACTATAGGTATGACCATTTCTAGTATTTCAGGAATTTTAGATTTGATGTATATGTGATCTAAGCATGCTTTTCTTCTTGTAGCTATGTTGACCATAGGCATATATCCGTATTCATGCAATTTATTACTATATTCTACGGTATCATTGTTATGCTGTAATATGTTGATGTTGATATCTCCAATAAAAAGGTTATATGTGTTATCATCAGATTCAGATTCAAAGTAAGTTTGAAGGTTTTGTACAAATTTTTGAATGACTGTAGAAGGTGGCCTATAGCATGCAGTTACATTGATACTACTTTTATTGAATTTTATGATCATTTTCAGAAACTTAATTTAATAATAATTATTTTGTTGTTGAAATCATACTTCTCTTTCATAAACATGACCGTGTCATTTTGATTATAATCCCCATGATTATATAGGATTGAATATCCAGGTAGGTTATATAAGTCTGGATTATGTAGCTGCCAAGTCTCTGTTAGTATTATTAAGTCAAATTCTAATTCTGTTCCTTCTATAAAGATTTTCAATTCATCTATGTTATCAATGCTACGAATGTTATTGTGTAGTATTTTGAAAATTAATTATATTCTCATTGTTTACTTGTAATATTTGATTACACTCATATCCGTTATTTAGCCTATATGTTTCGATTGTTTCAACCTCAAAATCTCGTATATATTGATGCATTATTTTTGAGTTTAATATATAGTAGTAATATTTAATTTCAAATTAAACAAATAAATCAAAACAACCAGCACCACACCCATATGAAAACAAAACAACAATCAAACAATAAACAAACATACTATCCAAAGACAGCAGTCAGGGATACGTTATCTATTTGTTCTAGATTCTAGGCGAGTTCTAGTTGCTTGCGAAGTTGAACTGTGTTTGGTATTCACACTCCGTATGCCTCACTTAATAACCTCACTGTCCGCCTTTTCCTTATTTGACTTTGAAGCGCCTGTACCTTGCAGTCCCTTACTTTTATTCTCTATTGGTGTGTCCGACTTATGACTGTTGATATTATTAGTTGACGTACTTGTGGTTGATGGGGCACTAGTTGGTTTAGTAAATTTCACTTCCTGACTATCATTCAATTCCTCAATAGTATGGGGAATTTCATTGATATATAGCTTAGATCCTCTAATATAGCAGTTATTAGTGGTAATCTCTCTCGCCTTTTTTAAATGTTCCAGTAATATGTTTTTCTCTTCTTGCTGATATCTTGTTAAATCCGGTGAAATTGATATTTTAGTACCCTTTAGCCGTCTTCCTTTTTTAAGTAGGGATAACTTAGTAATTTGGGAGTGGAATTCAATCTTGAGGGGACTCTTTGGCGTCTGTCCCAGATTGTAAAAGTTATCAATATCCGTTGCAGATATCTGTGCATCTAATAATTTATTAATTTCTTCACACAAAACAGTTGCACAGACCTCGGTTCGGGGTATATTCAAGCCAAAAACCATTAAATTCTTTTTCTCTACTTCACGTTCTAGCTTTTCTATTCGTAATTGTAATTCATTATTTTCTTCCTCGATTTTTTTAACTTTGATTCTTAGTTCTTCTGTTTTTACCAAACTCCTAGCTTCACTAGCTGTGATAAAATCTTTGAGCTCCTGCTTAGTATTTATTATTTCTTGATATAGAATTTCTAACGTTATTTGCGGAGTGTCTTCATGATCACTCATAATTTTGTCGTGTATGGTCACCTTTATTTCTAGGAAAACTTGTTTATGTGTTTTGGTATTATGAAGCAGGTAATATTTTATAGGTTAAATTCCAAACACTTCTTCAGTAATATAGAAAATCAGTTTATTATTGCTATTCCCCGTTTTCCTCTGATGTTATATGGATCATAATAAGGTTTTTAGAATTTTTTTAGGGCTACGTACCAGTTATTATTAATAAATATTTACGACACAGTGCCAACACGTTTGATAACAACCACACACTACACGTATATGGAACTATATCAAGAGATACAAAAAGACATAGTAAGAAAAATTAAGAAACAAAGATTAAAATGGTTGGGACACATATGGAGAGCAGGTAAGAGAGCAATAATATACTCAATGGTAGAGTGGAAGCCCTTAAGTAAGAGAAGAAGCGGAAGATCAAGGATAACTTGGTTGCAGGAGGTAGTAGGTGATCTCAAGACTATGGGAATTAGATACTGGGAAGAGAAAACGCAGACAGGAAGCAATGGCTACAAATAGTAGAACAAATATGAAAAAGTAAATGTGGTCTGATCCAACCTTAGAAAAGGATCTAGAAAGCTCGTAAGAGCGGCGCTACTCCCTCGGGAGTGTTAAGCCACTATATATATATATATATATATATATATATATATATATATATAATATACTATTGACGGCTGAAAAAGCGTATGCTGAAACATTTTGACTGGCCTAAAAAACTTGAATTGAATACCTGTTATTTGTCTTTTGTCGTTATACTGTCTTGAAAAGCATACTATACAACGGAACAATCAGTATTTTTCACTCCGCAACAGCGGATAATTTGATGTAAATTTGATAACTCTTCCTTTTAAAATATGCAAATATGCTTTGAAATTCCTTTGCCATTTATAACCCTTAACAAGTCACAAACGAGCAATTCAAATTAGATTTGTCTGATAAATATTCAACAAAAGGAAAAAACGTAAAAACTCGAACACGTGGAAAGAATGAAAATTTGAGCAGAATATTCTCCAAGTTATTCGCATCGCCTAGATTCTGCAGTAATAGAATCTTGTGTTTACTTTTGATTTAAAGATGAAAAATACAGTGAAATTCAATTTGCCTCAAGGTTCGTTTGTATTGTGAACGACTCTAACCTTAATGGTTTCAAGTGTAATTAGATCTTTTCAACAAGAAAATAATGTCGAGTATGTTCAGCAGTGTTAATTAACATCTAAATACCACTTTCGTAGTAGAGCATTTTATCATAATTTTTTAATAAATATACTCAGTGACATAGAGATCCAACACCCAATAAATAATCTTTCATTTTAAAAATATTTCACGTATAGTTGGTGTAGCTAAACTCTGAAAGGTATTAGTATTTTGTTTACTCACCAATATTGTATTTGATGTTGTGTAATTGTTGAAAGGGCGTTCAGTTTAATGAGAAACCAGACGTGAAATGAGCCCTTTTTGTATCCCATTCGATTTTTTTATGGACAAAACTAAATTCTATGGAAAGGTAACAAAAAAAAAGAAATTTTATAACAATGAATAAAATGATTCTTTAAAAATAAATATTGAGTCTAACTCCTGTTTGTCACTACTATATAAATAACATGAAAAATATATTGATATTAATTAAATTTCTTCTTCCAAAAATTCTATTAATCCTTCTCACATATCATCTGCTTCACTATCACTATCGTCTTATGAATCAATAATAAATTTATTTCCCCCATTAAAATGTACTTGCCCAATATTCTTATACTCATCTTCAAATTTGATTACTTTTTTAATCCTTTTCTGCCAGTCTTCTTTGGTAATATTAGCTATTTCTCTTTTAATCAGGTCGACGACTTTCGTATCAAATTTAGGAAATGTATTGTTACCTCGAATACTCTGTTTTAACTGTGCCCAAACTGACTCGATGAAAATACAAAAATAAGTAGGAAGTCTCAATATAAAGTATTCATGTTTTTCAGCAATACTCTCCAGGGCGTATAATTTCTTAAATTTGTTTGTCTGTAAAACTTCAATCAGTTGTTGTTTTCTATAAGAATCCTCAATATACAAATTATTATCCAATAAAACATTTTGTAGTTCGATCTTCCTGTAGCTTTTATTTGGTATTTTATTGAGCTGTCGTGAATGATAAGAAGCGTTGTCAAGAACTACAACACCATTTGGCTCTAAGTTTGGGATCAATGTGAATTCAAACCATTCTTCAAATATATTAGCGTCCATGTTCTTATGATAGTCAACGTTGCAATCTTCCATTTTTTTCCACATATTTTTAAGGCATTTGGAACCTATTTTTTATTAGTAAATAGTACAGTATTGTTGTCTATCGCAATGATTGATGCTAAAGATAGCCAAGGTCGTTATCATTCTGTTAGAGTTCTTCTGGATAGTGCCCGTCAGAGTCACTTCATTTCTGCTAAATGTTGTAATAAACTGGGCTTGAACAACTTTCCTCTCTCTTTGGAGATGAGGGGTGTGGCTCAGATCTCTTCTCAGGCTTCACAAGGAGTCACTTGTACTATTAAACCACGAGATGCTCCGGAACTTCTTCTTGCGTGTGTGTGTGTGTGTGTGTGTGTGTGTGTGTGTGTGTGCGTGTGTTGGTAGCCATAGCATCAGCTCTCGCTATTTACCACATACTCTCTGATACGGATAAATACATTAATTATATATCAATATTAGTTGTTTTGACAAATTTCACAATTAAATCGAATATATTCTTATTTCCTGTATCTAACAAAGATGTGATACAAGTTGGTAGTTGTATATTATATTGATGTAGATCTCGTAAGAAAAGGTCTGATGCCTGTTTGTTATTTTCACAACCAAAAAACAAATTATTTGTTTCTGACTTTATACTTTGTTATTTTGCCACACATTTGCTCTGATATGCCCAGTGTCTCTATACCTAAGCATCACTTTCAAGAATTCGCAAACTTACGACTTGCATATCCTCAATTCATGCATTCCCTTCCTGTAGATATGCTTCTATGTGTTGACGTGTTTGCTAATATTCTCCAAGGTGGTTTTAATAAGTCTTCAAACGATAAACCCGTTGCTTTAGATACGATTTTTGATTGGATAATCATGGGAAAAGTCAATCATACCTCAAATCAGATAGCTCATTCGTTTTTCACTTCCGCTGAATTATCTCTAGAAAGTGAAGTTCAAAGATTTGGGAAATTGATTCCATACCCTCTCGCTCTCATTCATGGTCTGATGATCTCTTAGCCGAAAGACTCTACTGGACGTTTTGTAGTATATCTCCATATGATTTCTCCGTTTCTGGGGACATCGCTCTAAGAAGATCTTTATCTTTAGAACGTCGTTTTGTAGTATTTCTCAATTAAATACTCAATATAAATTGACTGTCTCGACCCTTACTTCGTGGAATATGCTCATATTAGTGTTTTTAAATGAAACTCAAGGTCTCTAGTTAATTCCACAATATAATACAAGTTATTGAAAATTCTAAAAAATTGACAATTGTTTCGATAAATCAATATCATCGTCAGAATGACAGAAGTTACATTTCATTTTATGCCTACCTGATGTTTAGTAGTTATATTTTTGGCTAGACCAAGAAGTAACCTAACTTGTGATTGGCTTAATATATGTTTATAGAAAAGAGAAGAAGATGTGATATTACAAATATTGAAGCTTAGATATTATTAGCCCTATGGTGATATCCTGGATATCATTTTTCCAATTAAGATCAGTATAACTGTGCAATGATATAGAAAACCAGGAAAACTATATCTGCTGATCTTTACAATTATCACTTAAGAAGACAGTTTATTAGTGGAGAATTCCCTAGATTTAACTGTTCATTGACAACTTCATATTGTGGGTTTCTTAAATGTCTTCTAATTTCCAGTTCTTCAAGGAAATCCAGTTCTTGTTTCTTTTCACAAATATGCAGCACTTCTAGTTCTGTGTTAGGTGTCAATGAATGATTGGTGTCAAGTAGATGTTTTGCGTAGTGAGATTTATCTGGTTGTTTTAATCTGTAAGCTCGTAAGTGCTCACTGTATCGTATTTCAAAATTCCTAAGGGTCTGACCCAAATAGACAGCATTACATTCTGGACATTTGAGTTTATATATACCTGACTTCTTTAATAGTGGTATTTTTGTTTTTACATTTAACAATTTTGTAGATATTATCTTCAGCAACGAATGCAACAATTTCTTTTAAAACAGAAAGTAACGTTAGTACAAAATTGTTAAATGTAAAAACAAAAATACCACTATTAAAGAAGTCAGGTATATATAAACTCAAATGTCCAGAATGTAATGCTGTCTATTTGGGTCAGACCCTTAGGAATTTTGAAATACGATACAGTGAGCACTTACGAGCTTACAGATTAAAACAACCAGATAAATCTCACTACGCAAAACATCTACTTGACACCAATCATTCATTGACACCTAACACAGAACTAGAAGTGCTGCATATTTGTGAAAAGAAACAAGAACTGGATTTCCTTGAAGAACTGGAAATTAGAAGACATTTAAGAAACCCACAATATGAAGTTGTCAATGAACAGTTAAATCTAGGGAATTCTCCACTAATAAACTGTCTTCTTAAGTGATAATTGTAAAGATCAGCAGATATAGTTTTCCTGGTTTTCTATATCATTGCACAGTTATACTGATCTTAATTGGAAAAATGATATCCAGGATATCACCATAGGGCTAATAATATCTAAGCTTCAATATTTGTAATATCACATCTTCTTCTCTTTTCTATAAACATATATTAAGCCAATCACAAGTTAGGTTACTTCTTGGTCTAGCCAAAAATATAACTACTAAACATCAGGTAGGCATAAAATGAAATGTAACTTCTGTCATTCTGACGATGATATAGATTTATCGAAACAATTGTCAATTTTTTAGAATTTTCAATAACTTGTATTATATTGTGGAATTAACTAGAGACCTTGAGTTTCATTTAAAAACACTCAATATAAAGATTTTATGGAAGATGATTTAATTTACGATCATCTGGAACCCGTTCACGGCAGTAAACTTATCTCTTCTAGCTAATATATCCCTCATGATTGAATTGATAAGTCAGATATGTTTAAATTTAGGGTCGTATTTGATGCTTCCGCTCCAATGGCCTTTCTTTGAACGATATCTTGCTTTCAGATCCCAAGCCAACAAGATATCCAATCAATTCTTCTTAGATTTCTTATGTACAATGTATATTTGACCACGGACATAAAGCAGATGTTTCGCCAGAGCCTTATAGAGGCGCATCTTTAATCCTTCTGGCAATATTCAAGATTATCGTCTTAAAACAGTCACTTATGGTATCACTTCTTCGCCTTTTTAGCTATTCGAACTATTCTCCATTTAGCTGATATGTATAAGCATTCATACCCTCTTGCTTCTCAAACTTTACGTACGGACATATATGTTGATGATATTGTTTCTGGTTGTAGTTCTTTAGTGCTGTTCAACAGAAGCTTATTGCCCTTTTCTCTAGCGGTGGCCTTTACCTGCGTAAATGGGCCAGTAATAATACTCAATTTCTCTCATACTTGCCGGCTGCTGATTAACAAGTTGATCTGCCTTCGTTTGACTTTGAGAGTCAAACTACTCAAATTTTAGGACGTTGTTGGAACCCTTCTCAAGATTTCTTGTGTTATAATGTTTTAAGTAACAATGAGTGCTGTACTAAGCGCTCAATACTTTCTGAACTCGCAAAAATCTTTGATCCATTAGGATTTCTCTCCCCTGTAACGATTTCTCTCCAAATACTAGTCCAATCACTTTGGGCTCTTGGAATTCCTTGGGACTCATCTCCACCAGATACTTTTGTTGATTTCTGGCGTAGTTTTAGGATACATTTGCCATTTCTATCCTCACTTCATATTCCTCGACGAATAACTTCTTCTCATAATTGTAGCTAAGATCTTCATGGCTTTTGTGATGCCTCAGAAAAGGCGTATGCCGCTGTAATTTATTCACGGTCTGAAGACGAGAATGGTAAGATCAAAACACATTTAGTGTGTAGCAAAACCCGGGTAGCTCCCCTCAAAAATATCTCTTTACCTCGACTCGAATTATGTGGGGCCCTATTGTTGTCTGAATTAGTGCATTTTGTACACACAAATCTTCTAGATTCTTTAAAGATTAGAAATGTGTCTACTTACACAGATTCCACCATTGTCCTTTCTTGGGTACGAAGCTCTCTCCACAAATGGGCTACTTTCGTGTCAAACCGGGTGACATTGATCCCAGAGAAGATTCCTCCCTCTATTTGGAGACATGTTACGTCCGCAGACAGCAGACCTAGCCTCATGAGGCATATTCCCTCAAGAAATTCTCAATAATTCCCTATGGTGGGCGGGACCTCCTTGGTTATGTGAACCAAACGATGGTTGGCCTACATCTCTATCTAAATTTGAAGTTTCCGAAGTTTCTGAAGAACTACGCAAAACTGCTTCTCATTCATATTATTTTATCTCATTTTTCATGTCTTGAAAAAATACAACGAATAATTTGCTATATACTTAGATTTATTCTTAATGCACGTAATCCCGCTAATGCACAATTTGATTCATTTTCAGAAAGTGATTTTGATAGTGCCCCGTCTACGTCATGAAATTTACTCAATTTCATGCATTTGCTCATGAGAAACCCTCAAAAGAATCTTCGTGTATCAAAGTACTTGCGAAAATTAAGCCCTTTCTTAGATGATCAAGGACTGATCAGGGTGGGCGGTAGACTTGTTCACTTTAGTTTGTCCTTCATAAAAAGCACCCTATTCTTTTACCCAGTAGTCATACCTTCACGTATCGACTTATAGAATACTATCATCGGAAATATCTTCATTCTGGACTGCAAACTCTCCACTTCTCACTTCTCCATGGAAATTGAAATATGAGAAACGATAGACGAAGGGAAAATGGAAATGGTAATTTCAGGAGAGATTATTATAAAGGAAATGGAAATAGAAATTATGGAAACAGGAACTTTCAAGATAGACGATACCAAGAAAATGGGGAACAATATAGAAATAGAGAGAGGAATAATGGGAACAGATATCCGAAGAACCATAGGAATCAGAACAATTTCGAGAGAAGAAATCACTATGGTAATAATAATAATAATAGAGGAAGAAATTGGCAAAATGGCAGAGAAAAGCAAAATAATCAAGAGCGAAGCAGAAACAGGGATGACGATAATAGAAGACAAGTAAACATGGTCAGACAGGAGATACAGGTGGAAGAATGTATTCCTGGACAGGACAATATAGCAAATTTTGCTTATATCGTCCTTACGTGCATAATATCATCTATTCATCGCGATATGAACATCCTCGAGAATTTATTGTAGATCATGAAAATAAGAGTCAAAAAGTAGAAAAACCTAATTTAATATTTATCCAGGGTAGATTACAAAACATTGTTTGTAGAATTTTAATAGATACGGGTTCAGAGGTAACATTAATTAAACAGGATATTGTAGATAATTTAAATAAGGATGATATTATGAGGATAAATACAAAGAAACTATCATTAGTAGGGGCGAATGATAAAAATTTATATTATACAAATAGTACCATAATAACAGATTTTTATTTGGGAAATATAGCTTATAAAATACAATTATTAATAGTCAAGAATTTAAAATATGACGTAATTTTGGGAAATGATGAATTGAGGAATCACAAGATGATTATTGATTATAAACAAGGGTACATGGTATGTGAAGGTATTGTAATAACTTTTGATAAAAAGGAAGAACAACAGGTAGAGAAAATACAACGTCAAATAAACGAAATAGAAATTTTGGAAGATCTACAAGAACAATTTTGTCCCATACAACATAGAAGAGAGATCATTGAATTATTGAAAAAGCATGGGAGACTCTTCAACAAAGAAGTATGTATAGCAGCAAAATATATACACAAGTTGGAAATGAACAAGGATATTAGTAACTTCAAGATAAAAACCTATCCTATTCCTTATAAGCTGAAAAATGAAGTATACCAGGAGTTAGAAAAGATGATACAAGATGGTATTATAGAAAGATCCAACTCTCCATATATAAGTGCAATAACATGTGTCCGTAAAAAGTCAGGTGAGATTAGATTATGTCTGGATGCCAGAAATATCAACTCTTATACTGAAAAACAATATGAGAGTCCTTTAAATGTAGAGGGGATATTCGGTAGGATTACAAGAGCTAACATATTCACGGAACTGGATTTAAAACATAGTTTCTGGTTGATTCCATCGGATAAAAGAAGTCGTCCATATACAGCATTCATGATTGATAGTTGTAGTATACCAATTTTGTGTTGTTCCATTTGGTTTACAAAGTTCGTGTGCAGCCTTGGTAAGAACACTTCACACTGTTCTTAACCAATATGAACATTTTACATTGCATTATATAGATGACATCTTAATATATTCAGAAAATGAAGAACAACACCACGAACATTTGAAGACTATATTGGCAGAATTGGAAAGAGCAGGATTAAAATTGAAAATGGAAAAATGTCAATTTCACCAAAAGGAAGTGCAGTATTTGAGATATATTTTGAATTCTACTGGAGTGAGAATGAACCCTGAACGAATTAGAACCATAAGGGAATATAAGACACCGACTAATCTTAAAACTCTTCGAGGATTTTTAGGAATTCTCAACTACTTCAAACGGTTAATATCAGACCTCAGTAATAAAGAAATTCCGCTAATTGAATTACTCAAGAAGGAAACGAAATGGAAATGGGATGCTAGGAGAGAACAAGCTTTCCAAGAACTAAAGGAAATATTTTCACAAAATTTGCAGGTTTATCATCCTCAATATGACAAGCCATTTATTTTAAGAACAGATGCATCCATATATAGGTAAGCAGGAGTTTTATTGCAAGAACAAGAGGAAGGAGAAGTACCAATCAATTTTATTTTCCGAGTAACGAAGAACTTTGAAAGAAAATATTCAGTTACTGAATTGGAGATGGCAAGCATTGTATTTTGTATAACTAAATTACGTTTTTATCTATTAGGAGCAAAATTTTATTTGGAAACAGACCATTCAGCTTTAAAAGCAATGTTTAAAAACCGTTATGCCAATAATAGGATACATCGATGGATTCTTCTATTACAAGAGTACGAATTTGACATAAAATTGATTCCTGGGAAAACTAATATAGTAGCGGATGCTCTTAGCCGTGAAACAGAAATGAAGAACAAGGATCAACAATTCCAAATTGGCATAAATAGGTTGCAAAAAACTGAAGGTTTGTTTACTTTGGAAAAAATAATGGAAGATCAGAGAAGTTTGCAAGCATCTTGTAAAAGGAGAGCATTTCAAAACGAGGGAATTTGGTATAAGAAAATGGAAGACAGAGAAATTTATTTAATAACGTCTGAATATGCTAAAGAAATTCTTATACAACTACATGAGGAATATGGACATATAGGTTGTTTCGAGAAAATTACACCGCAAAGAAGGACACATCATTAGTGAAACAAATCTGTAAAACTTGTAAAATTTGCCAATATTTTATATCTTCCAAAAATAAGTTAGGGACTTGAGAGTATCTTAGGAAACTCGGGACGTACAGCTGGCAGCAGTATTCACGGGTTCTTGAGCCGTCGGTGTCTGGGCTCTGGACTCTGGAGATATATGGTCTGGTAGAGCTGGAAGGTGCGGTAGATTGAACTGTCCGTAAGGTCCGTAGGGTCCGTAAAGTCCGTAAGGTCAGTAAAGGCTGCAGAGCTGTAGGGAAAGAAATCAAAAAACAGGAGGAAACGTAGAAAATTGAAAAGGGGGAATAAAATGAACAGGTTAGGAGCTTATTTTCAAAATAAAACCACAGAAATCTGTTAATTCTTATTCGCATTGTTCCCAAAACAATCAGAAAAAGCTAATTTAAATCAGTGAGAAATAACCATAAAGAACCTGTTATAAATTCGCTGCATAAAATAAATTTGGACGCCATCCGATTTTTAAAGATACTTACGGCGAAATGCCATAAAAAAATATTGTTTATTAAAAAAAACGAAATATTTTAACTAAATAGAAAAGTCGGAATAGAATGATTTGTAAGCACACAATTACAATTTGAAAAGATGTAGAGAACTTACCAGCCAGAAGAATTAATACCACACACACAATTATTTAGAATCTCAGCGAAGAATGAACAAGCCCCGATTCGACTTGAATCGTCGTATAAATAGATATTTTCGAATGGTAAAAACGATCGCCGACGCGTACTTAATATTTGAAATAAAAGGATTTGGAATTAGAGGTGGGAGTAGCCGACGAATAAGTAACACTCCAAAATAATTAATCAAAATAGAAACATGTCTCAGCGACATGTTACATTGTGTTGTTTCGACAGTGGTCGCAGTAGTTATTTCTTCTGATTGCAAAGGAGCTTCGAATGGTTCACTGCCATTGGAGTAAACGTTAGTAACTAAAACTTGGTCGGAATTTGTGTCGGCAAAGTCGCGTAGTTACAATAAAGACTGTCGCCGAAAATAAAATAATACAGCGAGATAAAAATAACAAGCATTCAAATTGAAAGAGTATAATCTAACTATTTATAATTACCTGGAATGGGGTTCGTCTTAATTTCGGTACACCAGGTGTTTTCACTCTCGACACGTTGCTCTTCCCAGCAATCTACAGTAATTATAGGGGCTCTTATACTCTCATCGAGCAACTTAAGTAAGTAATCTGTATCAGATTGGTTTGAAAATAATAATTCCTTATGTTATGACCAGTGCTCGGTCTTGGGGGTTCGTTTTCTCCATTATCTGGAAAGGTAGTTACGAAATAATGTGAAGAGTGAAAGTTACAACAATTGAATATGAAAGAATATAGAAAACTGATATTGAACGAATTAATATTTCATTGTAAATGTTTGTGAAACTCACCTGAAGTTGGGACCACGCAGGCCACGTTAATCTTTTCAGTAAGCTGATCCTTTGTGCAGAAAAACGCCTTTTTCAGCAACGCTTAATCTTTCGCACTAACTATCTTGGAGTATGTGTCGTGTTTTTGAGGATAGGGTGACCAAGCAATTCCATTTTCGGACAACCCATTTTCTTTGGACGAAGGCTTGAAATGGTTTCTAGTTATCGACGAATGTTTTTTGACTATAGCTCTTCTTATTTTTGAATTAGGGTTTTATGAGGTACTATTAATTAACTGTGACGCCTCAAGTATGCGTTGGGTTCTTGACTCCATTTAAACGTAGGGTAAACTGTCCCACAGTGAACCAATTTTCATATATAGGGTCACAACTTTTTCTTTTTGATAAAAATACCTCAGAAAACATATCGAATGAACACTCCCTATTTTGATACGTTATCTGTGTAATCATATGGGTACTCATTTGATTTTTCGATATAGTTTTGAATTTTTTTAAAAACTATGACATATGGTTCACTGTGTACGATGATGTGTATACAGTGAACCACCAGCCAGTACACAGTAAATCATAGTTCATAATTCAAATAAAACGAAGACGTTATTTCGAAAACTTTATTGATATCTCATGACTTAACATAAAAAATAAAATTCTTGATATACGTACTAGACGCAAGTATAAAAATTGGTTGATTTCTAATTTTGTTTTTAACCAAAACTAACAACAAACTCCTTAAAATATTATTTGGGAAACAATGAGACTAGTAAACCTATAGTCATTTTCATCTCTGAAAAATACAAAAAAGAGATGACATAAACACAGGAGACTAATACAATTGGGGCACATTTCAATAGCTAGCGAATATCGAGACCGCAAAAGTCCATGTTGAAAGAGTAGAAGGAATTTTTGCACTTGGAGGTGCAGCCATGGTCTAATGGTTTTTGTAAAATAATTTTGACATCCGATTTAGAAACTGTAGATAAATCGGGTATGTCAGGAATGGAGAACACATATTTTGTTAGAGATTTTTTCCGCAAGAAACTCACATCATATTCACCTTTTTGGACAGCTAAAATTTTAGCTAGGTAGTAAATTTTCTTTTTTTTCCTTGGAACTCAACCAGAACAAATTCCCCTTCGACAGGATCTCTGGTAAGATTTCCTAACTGTTTTTTTGCAAAAGGGATCGTATCTGCATCTGAATTTTCATCAAATTCATCTGTCATAGCTCCATCACTTTCCAAAATCATGGATGTATCAGATTCAGATGTAGAACTATCCTGTAACACTTTCCTCACACCTTTCCCTTTCTTATTGGCGCATAGGATTTTTGTGTTCATTTGTCGCTTCTTTGCTTGTTTTTCTCTTTCAATTTGCTCCTTTTTTGGCGTGTCCGTTGCTATCATACTCCTACCTTTTTTCCTATTCTTCCTTATATTTTTCCTTGGTTTTGCTTTGAAAGGTAAACAGAATTCTGTCGGATCTATGAATTTTTTGTGACCTGTTTGTGACGATTCATTTACTGATGAATCTTCTTGGGGGGCGATGTTTTCTTTTTCTGAACAATCAAGTTCCAGATCTATTGATATATTGTTGTTCGCTGCCACAGCAGTAGGATCAATTTCTTCAAGTTGTGGGCCATCAGTGACTGTGCTTGTCGATATCTGTAAAAATCGTTCTATCAAAAGGAACGATTCCGGTTGCTTTAAAGCTATTTACCATCGAGGTAGGTGTCATAGTTTTTAGATATGCTTCACCAATGAAACCACCCACATCATAAATTGTTACTGGTTGGCCGGGATTTCTCATAATCCAGGAATCCATGCTAGCATCATAAAAGGTTTTGGAGGGCTTGAATAATCCAACATCGAGAGGTTGTGTTTTATGAGATGAATGGGGTGGCAAAGTGAGTATCGTAACCCCGTGTTATTTGACCAGTTTCAAAGACTCTATACTGACAGGAGCGATTCATGATTGTCGAATATTAAAAGCGATGGCTCATCCAATGAAGAGGAACTACATTTTATAAAATGTTTCATAACTTCAGGAAATAATTCCGAATTCATCCATCCGCTCGGTGCGGCCAAACCCAGAGTACCAGGGGGGGCGCCTTTGATCATGAAGTTCTGGAAGTTTTTTCGAGGAAAAATTATGACGGGTGGAAGTGAATATCCACCAGCACAAACAATAGCACATGTTCTGCATAACGTTACTTTTTCGCCACTTGTAACTTTCGAGAGACATCTTATTTCTTTCGGTGCCAGCACTTTTGGAGGCTTTTGAACAGTGGTTGTCGCCGTTTCATCTAAATTATAGACGCGTGTTCCATTAGCAAAATTGGGATGGCGTTTTAAAACATCTTCTAGATTTTGGAAATATTTGTCAATGTTATGACGATTGAAACCTGTAGCTCGAGCCAAGCTACAACTTTCCGGTGCTCGGAGAGTCACATCTGGATGACGAACACGAAAAGATCGGAGACATTCCAAGCCTGCCATTTTATTTTTTTCCAGGATTCTGGAATGCGTATTTTATCGATGATTGCTGTCTCGTACGCTAACATGCGGTAATCTCTATTTGTTGAACCATAGAAGAGATATGCACAATTTTTGAGATATTTTTTCAATGCCTCTTCCTGTTCCGAACTGAAAATCTGATTAACGTTATAGTTAGGAACTAATCTGACATTCAGACCTTCTCTTGCCTTTTATGTTTTCAAATAATATCTTCTCAAGGTTGCGTAAGGAAGTTCTTTGAGTTTAGCTGCTTTTCTTATTTTTTCCCCGCTGGTAATAAGGTTAACAGCTGCCCTCATGTTTTCTCCTGTGTGAGCCCCTATTTTACGAGGCAGTTTTCTGCGAGCCATGCTGTAAAAAAATTAAAACATTATTTACAATTTCTGGAGTAAAGTAGTACACAGTGGACCAATGATTCACTGTGTAAGCCTCGACTTGGTTCACTGTTGGACGTGAGGTACAAAATCGTTTGAAGGTAAGAAATGAGAACTAATCATTTGTTTAATCAGGCATTTGCTATCGATTAATATCCTACATAGATCATTCATCACAATGAAATCTTAATTTCACGATTACAAAGTGTAGTTATCATACTGGAACAAAAACATGGAGGGAATTTTTCATTTTACGTACCTGGCTAAATCACTAAATCTGCTATACAAACTACACAGTTGAATGTTCGAGCGGCACTGATCAGATGATGTGTAGTGCAGTGAGAGACACTTGCGGCGAATGAAACAACTTAACATGTTGCAGTCTTCAGAGGATGGAGAACTCATTTTCTGAGTTTCGATTCGATATCAAAGTCAAAATTGTTAAAGTAAAATTGTACTTTATATGTTAATTGTTCTAAAAGACAGTCTGTAGTCGTTACCTTGACTACAAATAAATGATTTGATTTAAATTTCAATTTTTCTGTCTTGTCAGTCAAAAAGCGAACAGTTATGTTAATTTACTGAATAAAAAGTTCACATCAAGATTAAACTGCATTCCTTGTATTTATTTTAATTGGTTAGGGGACCAGAACGCTTAATTGTGTACTAGAATCGTTTTTATTCAAGAAAGAATAAATTCGTATAAGAAACGGTTGGACTGTGAAGTATCGTTGAATAGCCACAGATGGATTTGGCGAAGCACATCAAACCCTTGGCCGGTGAGGCAGACTGGCCGATCTGGAAGCGGAAGATTCGTGATCTGCTCGATTATCATGAAGGTGCATTAGACGTTATCGATAACAAGATTAAAAAACCAGAACCTCTAGCTGACGGCGCTAGTGCGGCTAAACAAAAAGAATTCAAAGAGAAGTATGATTTCTTTCGAAAGGCAAATAGCTACGCAAAGTCTATGATTGCTAGCTCAGTTACAGATGCGGTGTATGAGAAAATCATCGATAAAGAAACCGCGCGTGATGCTTTCGAGGCCCTTAAAGAGCAGTTTGAAGCGACATCCAAGGATCAAGTTTCTCAAATTTGTGATTCATTTTTCGCTTTTAGTTGGATGTTAGGTGAGGACGTGTCTACACATTTAGCTAAGTTGAGAAGTCTTTGGAGTGATCTCAACAACGGTCTCACTGCTCGAAATGAAAACAAGTTACCAGACTTAATGCTTGTGTGTAAAACGCTCAATATTTTACCTGCTGCATTTGAGACATTTAGGTCCAGTTGGATGCTGCTCACCAAAGACACAGAGAAAACCTTTGACGAGCTGACTACACAGTTGTGTATGTTCGAAAGAAATTTCAAGAAAAGCACCAACAACGACAAATTTTCTCAAGAAGCTCTAGTGGCAAAAGGCGAGACGCAAAAACAAGACGCGAAAAAGAAGTCGAGAGCAGGTACAACCTGTAATTATTGTGGTAAGAAAAACCATTGGGTCAGTGAATGCAGAAAGTGGATCGCAGATGGACGACCATCCAAAAATAAGTCCGTTAATGACTCTCAAAACCAAGCTAACCACAAAAATAACCAAAACAAATTTCAGAGCAATGCTGTTGAGGTTAAGGAAGGTCTTGTGTTGTCATTTTCAGAGATTTTCAATACTGAGATCAACACTACAGACTGGTGGATCGACAACGGTGCTACAAGGCACGCAACGAATAATTTCGATTTCTTTGTAGATTTTGAAAAATTCAAGAATCCGTGTGGCATAAAGGCTGCAGGAAAAGAGCTTTTGCAAGCAGTAGGGAAAGGCATCGTAAAAGTTGTATCAACAGTGAACGACGAGCGATATATCCTAACCTTGCACGATGTTTGGTACGTTCCCGACATATCGAAGAATTTGTTTTCTGTTCTAGCAGCTCAAGACAGAAACCTAAACAGTATGTTTGAATCAACAGCTACGTGGTGCTCGCTCAAAGTGAATAACAAGATACTGCTAAGTGGAGTCCGAAATGTTCACGGAACACTATTCAAAGCAGCTATCAAACCGATTTTTCCCGCTGGTAATGTAAGTTTCAATGTTGCTGTTACTGATAGTTCTCAATTACAGCTGTATCACGAGAGGTGGGGACATCAGGACAAGCAGCACGTGAAAAACTTGTTACAAAAAGAATTGGGTATTAACGTCAAGTTAGACAGAGAAATTTGTGAACCGTGCGTTTACGGTAAGGCCCATCGTTTAGCTTTCGGTACTAGAAGAAAAGCAAGCCAACCTGGAGAACTGATTGCTACAGATTTATGTGGTCCTTTTGATGTATCATTTAGCAAGAAGAGGTATATGGCCATATTCAAAGATATGTTCACTAAATTTCGATATTGCTACATAATTGCAGAGAAGTCTGACGTCACAGCAGCTTTACAGTCAATGATTGCTCACGCAAAACAGCAAGGTCATTCGATTAAGGCGCTGCTGAGTGACAACGGCGGCGAGTTCGACAATGTGGAGGTCAAGGCTATTCTAGAGAAAAATGGAATTACGCACAGATTGACAGCTCCGTATACACCACAGCAAAATGGTTGCGTTGAACGAGAAAATCGCACAATCGTTGAAATGGCTAGAACATTCAAGTACTCCAATCCCGACGTGAAATTTCCTGAAGCCATTTGGGCAGAATTAGTCACTACAGCTACGTACGTATTGAACAGAACAGGCAAATCATCAGTAGACGGTGTGAGTCCTTACGAGCTGTGGATTGGAAGTAAGCCGAGAATTAAGCACTTACGCATCATTGCATCAACTTGCTACGTTCATATACCTAAAGAAAAGAGAAGAAAAATGGACGAGAAAGCAATCAAGGGTTATTTGATAGGTTACGATAACGATGAAAGATACAGAATTTATGTCAAGGAAGAGCACAAAGTTATTGTCTCAAGAGACGTTCAATTTCGCGAATTAACGAGAGATTGCGATCATGAGGTTCAGTTACCACTCAAAGATTCTCATTTACAGAAAGATAACACCGAGGAAAATCCTGAGGTTCCAGTCGAACTAGAAGAGCCTTTGGAGTACCCCGAGATACCAGTTCAACAAGATGAACCACTTGAGTACGAGTCGGAAAGCACGGAACCTGAATCGGTAACCGATGACGAGGAAGAGCCAGCGACGCCCTCGCCAGTACCTGCAAGAACTTTGAGAGATCGCTCGAAGTTGAGAAAGCCAAGTTACCTACAAGAATATGCACACATTGCTGAAAACACTGATTTTATTGACACGTATGTAACTCCTCAATCATTCCAAGAAGCTGTTTCAGGTAGGGAAAGTTTACAGTGGAAACGAGCCATGGATGATGAGATGAAATCGCTCAATGAAAATCACACATGGAAGCTGTCAACTTTGCCACAAGGAGCAAAAGCGATCCCATGTAAATGGACCTACAGAGTTAAAACCAATCCAGATGGTTCGGTCAATCGATACAAGGCAAGACTAGTTATAAAAGGTTTCAGTCAACGCTACGGCATTGACTATAGCCAGACCTTCAGCCCAGTAGCAAGAATGGCAACTATTCGGTCGATTTTAAGCATAGCTGCAAGTGAGCAGATGCATCTAGCACAGTTTGACGTATCTACAGCATTTTTATACGGCGAACTTGAAGAGGTTATTTACATGCAGCAACCAGAAGGCTACAAAAACGGTACTGATCAGGTATGTCAACTTCAAAAAAGTTTGTATGGTTTGAAACAGGCTCCAAGATGCTGGTTCAAACGTTTTGGCAAGTATCTTATCAGTTTCGGCTTCAAAGTTAGTGATGCAGATCCATGTTTGTTCATGCGAAAAGAAAATGACAAAAGTATTATCATGGCTCTGTACGTAGATGATGGATTAGTTGCCGCAACAGATCCTCAAGATTTGAAGATTTTCTTACAAGATTTAAGCAAAGAATTCAAGATCACTTCACAGAAAGCTTCATACTTTTTAGGGCTAGAAATTGAACAACCAGATGATTACATTACAATTAATCAACAAGCTTTTGCTAAAAAGATTCTAGAACGTTTCAATTTTTCAGATTGCAAACCAGTCTCTACGCCAATGTTGAAAGCTTCTGAGATTTCTCAATCAGGGAAAGAAAATTCCAAAGCACATAATTTCCCTTACAGACAGGCGGTCGGAGCTCTCATGTATTTGATGCTAGGAACTCGACCTGACTTAGCATACAGCGTTGGATTTTTATCAAGATCACTGGAAAATCCATCTTTGGAAGATGCAGCTCGCGTTAAAAGAGTTTTCCGCTATGTAGCAGGCACATTGACGAAAGGAATAACCTATACTCGTAAGGTAAAAAGGGGTATTCTTGAGACTTTCAGTGACGCTGATTTTGGAGGATGCACGAAAATTGGTCGCTCTACTTCTGGTGTCGTAGTTAAGTATGCAGGAGGGGCTATTTCATGGATGAGTCAAAGACAACCTACGGTAGCCACTTCCACTACCGAAGCTGAAATTATTGCAGCAAGTGAAGCAGCTAAAGAAATTATTTGGCTCTCAAGATTGTTTAAAAATATTGTAACTTTAAAGCAAGTTCCAATAATTGAGGTCGACAATACAGCAGCAGTGCGTTTAAGCGAAAATCCAGAGTTTCATCGACGAACAAAACATATAGCCATCAAGCACTTCTTTATTCGAGAGAGGGTAACCGAAGGCGAATTAGCAGTTCAACAAATATCTTCTGAGAATCAACTGGCAGATATTATGACGAAGCCTTTGGGTGCAATACGATTACAAATATTACGCGATAAATTGGGTTTAAAGTAACATAGTGGGTACTAAGATGTTTTGTTTGTTTATTTCATTATTATTACAACAATTAACAAGGGAAAGTGTTAAAGTAAAATTGTACTTTATATGTTAATTGTTCTAAAAGACAGTCTGTAGTCGTTACCTTGACTACAAATAAATGATTTGATTTAAATTTCAATTTTTCTGTCTTGTCAGTCAAAAAGCGAACAGTTATGTTAATTTACTGAATAAAAAGTTCACATCAAGATTAAACTGCATTCCTTGTATTTATTTTAATTAAAATGAAAAAAGAATATGTTACAGTATTCCACGTAGAGTGCCATGTCAGAATCAACTTGATTTTAGATTTGCATCTGTTTTGCCTAGACGCATTAAGGAATGTGCAAGAAATCATCCCATCATTAAAGTGGGTGAGCAGCATTATCCTCACCTGATAGAAGCGAAATTCTAATCATTCACATATTACAAACTCCTGATATGTAACCCAAATGCTACCAAAATAAAATTATTATTACTGGTTGTTCGGGTTTTTATGTTATTGAGTGTATTGAAAACAAGCGTTGTCTCCAGATTAGACATTTTACAGACAATCTTTTTATTCTTTAAAATAGATCAAACATCTAGAGCATTTATCAAAAAAAAATATTATTATACAGAATAAGATTTACCCAAGAATCCATTTATCTAAAAATATTACGAATGAAACTGTAATATTTTTTCACCCATTTCTCAATCACGTCATCCCGTTCACATAAAATGAAACTCGTTAATCTGAGGACATAGAAAAAAATCGTGAAGAAACGAGAAACTCGTTAGATGGTTACCGGCAGGAGGTACAATATCCGACATTTTCATAAAATCGTATTTATGGTGTAGCTAAGCCTTTTTAAAAAGAAATGTAATTTATGGGACGTTACCTGTTTGAGTGATGGTTTCTATCTCCAAAGAATGTGATATCGTTACTCTTTTAGTATTAGTTTGAAGTATATATAATGTTAAATTCCTTAGAATTGTCATATATAACGATGAGGGTCTGAATTTTCAAGTATTCTATCTACAGAGTGTAACAAATAACTTGATAGATAGGTATATTTATTGTTAAATGTATCCTAACGTACGTACAATTTTTGAGTATACAGTAAAAAAGAAAAACAATTTCAAACAATTAAATTAAATATTCAATCAAAAAATTTGTAACAAAATGCACAAGACATGTTACGAAAAGTAGCCGACGACAAAGACGACGACATACACACAGTGTCGACACGAGTAAGACGTGTTATTGTGGTGTACTGCATTAAAATCGATAAAGTTGTAGTAAAACGTGCAAAATAAATTAATGTTCTTATAAATTGTGAATGTGTATATATGGATGAATTGACTTAAGTTTAACACTACATCGAAATATATGAAGCCTTTTGTTTCTTTTTCTCATAATGGAATCCAGAGGAACTCGTAAAAATCCAACGAAGGGAGAGGACGAATTGCACTCGTTGGTTAAAACTTTGGTCACGTCTATGTTAACTTCTGAGGAATTTATTAGTAAAATATCGAAAAGTATAACTAAAAATATTGCTAAGAAACTTAATGATGAAATTAAGAAACTCAAGGAGGACAAGAACAGGATAGAATTATATAAACTCTGGTGAGAAAGCAAAAAAAACAGGACGAAGCTACTAGAAGTCCAACATGTTATTTTATGGATTACAAGAAAGTGAAGGAGAGGTCTGCAGCAAATTGGTATTGGATATAGTAAGAGGGACAATGAATTTGAACGTTAGTGAAGAAATTATTGCATCATCTTTCAAAGTGGGAAGGAGGGTAAGCGGTATAGTCAGACCAATATTAGTGAAATGTTCTACCATCTATTACAAGGAACTGGTCTACAAAAATAAGAAACATTTAAAACAAAGGTTATCGTAAGAGAAGACCTTACTCCTGATAAAGTTAAAATCTTGAAAGCTGCACTGAATAAAGTGGGTAGGAATGGAACCACTTGGACACATCATGGTAACGTGTTTCTGAAACTTAATAATGCTAATCAAATTAGGAAGTTGGTCTCCATAGGTGACATTTATTTGGTCTGAGTGTTTTGATTTTTTTTTTCTTTCTCGAAAATATATTAGAATATATATTATTATACCTTCACATACTCCGTCATTGAACAAGAATTTACCTAGTTTTATTTAAATATTTTTACGTTAACTCATAATAGGAATAATTTTGCAGCACCAGCAATTTGGGTGCAATTGTCTCATACCTTTGTGGTGGTTTTTTGTATTATTGATGGTTTTTGCTGATTTTGAAACTAATTTGATACTTTGTTATTTTACTGTTGATAAAAATTAGTTCAGGAATATTTAAAATTGGATTTCTTAAAAGTTAGTATTGTGAATGCTAGATCATTAGTTCCTTCAATAACTGATGTAAAACAAACTATTTTGCAGAATGACTTTGGTATTTTTTTGATATGCGAAACCTGGTTAAAAAATTCGGTTAATAATTCTGTTATAATATTAGTAATTATCGCTTATATAGGGCTGATAGAAATTGTAAGGGAGTATGTATTTTTGTTAGAAAAAAGATACGTGGCGAGATGATTATGAGTAGACTGGACTACATTTGGGAACAATTGTGGGTTAAGGTGGTTATTAATAAGAAATGTTTTGCTTTAGGTATTATTTACAAACCACATGAACAGAATACGAATATGCTTTTAGATGAATTTGAAGGTAGACTTGCCTCAATATATCGTAATGTTGACGAAATCATTTGTATGGGAGATTTTAATTTAAATTTATTGGCGTTAAAAAATTCAGTTCGATTTCAAAATCACTCAATCTATGTCAAGTAATTAATGAACCTACTAGAATCACTGCGACGTCTGCAACACTCTTAGATTATATAATAATTCCTGAAGGTACTAATTATAATAAAGTTATTATGCAACAAGTAATTTCAGATCATTCATTGGTATTTTGTGAGCTGAAAATATCTAATGAACAGAGAGGTCCTAAACTTGTGATATATAGAAATTTTAAAAAATTTGATGATGATAATTTTCAACGTGATCTCTTTGACACGTCGTTTTTCAGGATATATGATCAGGAAACAGTGGATGAGAAGGTTTCTTACTTAGTCAATTGTTTGAATAATTTGTAGGCATGTTCCTATTGTTACCTCCATGGTAACAAAACCTAAAGCACCGTGGATAATATTTCCTATAAAGAAAATGATGGACGAAAGGGACAAAACTCTGAGAAAGTATAAAAAACGAGATCTGAAGCAACTTTACAAACCTATAAAAATTTACGGAATTTTACATTCCAATCCATCAATAGAGAGAAAAGGGCATATTTTGTCCATCAGTTCGGTAGCAGCAAACCAAAAGATATGTGGCGAATTTTAAGAGCTAATAAATTTTTACCGGACAAATTTCTTGATATACCAGAAAATCTGAGGGATACAAAGTTAATAGGTTTTTTATTGAATCGATCCCGTAATCTGAACCATCGGATGAAATAAAGTCTTTTTATAAATCGAATAAACTTAATAATTTTGATTTCAAATTTATTGAAACTAAAGACTTACTTGTCTATGAAGCAATTTGTGATATTAAAACAAACGCTACCGGATGTGAAGGATTGAATAAAAACTTTATCAAATTGTGTTGTCTATTTATTATCCCGTACATTACACATATTGTGAATTTTTGCATAACCGAAAATGTCATCCTGGGGGTATGGAAGAAAGCGGTTGTCAAAGTTCTACCTAAAAAACAAGATCCTACGGAGTTCAAAGACTTACGTTCAATAAGTATTCTACCTGCGATGTCAAAAATCTTGGAAAAAAACGTTAGAATCTCAAATTAAGAATTATTAACATATACATTCACTATTACCCTCAACACAGTCAAGTTTTCGTAAAGGTTATAGTTGTACTACTGCTTTGGTTCAAGTTATTGATGACATTTTCAAAGCTACCGACTTGGGTTATTCGACACTGCTGGTTATGTTAGATTTTAGTCGCGCTTTTGACACTATAAATCACGATTTAATGATTTGTATTTTGGAATATATGGGTTTTTTCAATGATGCTTGTTCCTTAATAAAATTATTTTTAAAACCTGTCTACAATAATAACTGTAGTTACATGTAATTTATGATGCACTGACAAACAAATAATTTGTTGATAGAAGGAAATGTTAGATCACAATGTGGTAATGACAACTGAAATAAAATTTATATCAGTAGAACTCTAAGAAATTTTCAAACTAGAATTTCGGAACACAAACGTATCTATGACAACAAAAAATTAGTTTCTAATTATTCAAATCTTTTATTAGAAAACCAACATACTTTCCCCCCAAATTTTGATATTTAACATCTAGAACGTAAATCCTTCAGTATAAATCTTTTAGAAGCTCTTGAGATGAAGAAAAACAAATATTCAGGTAACCTTCTTAACGATCAAATAGATATCAATCACTCTCCTTTATTAAACCTTTTTACTTAGAAGATATATTAGGAAATTTTGTAGTGAATGAATTTCTGTGTAATTTTGTTTCAATACCTTTGTAAACATTTGTATAATTGGATTCTGCATTTATGCATTGTATATATTTAAACATTTTCTCATTATCCCTTAATTTGTTTTGAGAAAGCTACTGTAATAACGGAACGCGTCAACTAGTTTAAATCGAACATTAGCTCAAATATAATTATTTTATTTCATCGTTCTTATAATAATTGTTCAAAATCTGCTCCATCTACTTCATGGCAGTAAAACATACTATTAATAAACTCTTGCCGGACTCGACAAATTTGTCAAGGGAAATTGTCCTACATTCTTCAACAATTCGTTGTTTCAAAACGTCAATACTGTCTGGAGCTGTAGAGTGAACTTTAGATATTAAGGTATCCCCACAGGGGCCCGGTGACCAAGCTGGCCATTCTATCGGATCGCGTCGTCCAATCCATCTACCAGGATATTCCTCATCTAGATAACGTCTTACTGCAAAGTAATAGTCTGCAGGAGCACCATCTTGTTGGAACGTTATTTCCAAGTTACCAAATTCATCTGGGCTATCTTCCAGAATTTGAAGAATTAACGTTTCAATTGCGTTTTCTAACATCTCGTGATATACTTCACCGGTTAAATTATAGTTCAACAAAAGAGGCCCGACTTTGTGGTTTCCCAAAATACCTGCCCAGATATTTACTTTTAATGGGAACTGTGTATGATTTTCACGAAACATGTGAGGATTTATGTCACTCCAATACCTCACATTTTTAGTATCAACATTTCCATTGAGGGAGAAAGTACTTTCGTCACTAAAACAATTTGTCCTTACATTGTCTGGCTCTTGGAGCTTTTTAGTGGACATATTTTCACAGAATTGCAGCCTTCGGTAGGAGTCGTCATCTGAAAGATGATGCATCATTTTTAATTTGTATGGATGGAATTTATTTTTGGTCAACACCCTATGTACTGTACTATGACTGACTCAACAGGTATATGCTACTTGGGCTGTAGAAGAAGAAGGGTTTACTAGAATTTCTGCAACTACATCAATTTGTTTATCAATACTTATATTTGGTCGACCCGATCGTTTGGCATCATGAACACTATCTGTTTGTTGAAACATGAAAAAGCTTCCTCGATATAGAGCGATCAAGGTATCTCTCATTAAAAATTCGTTCCGCTGTATAAAAATTATTTCCACTTTCACCAATAATTAAGATAGCTGCTACTTTGTCAGTCAGAGCACGTACCATTTTATTTATGTAGATACTTAAACGTCTCGTTAAACAATAATTAAACTGAAAATTCAAGATATTATCGCATGTAAAACGTCAGTTAAAAAACTTTTTTTAGTATTAACCATAGGCGGATTTTTAAATCATTATTAATTAATAGCGAAACTCAAATTTTAGTGTTTATTTATTTCAACCATCAAAAACATCGCAAATGTCAAAAAATTAGTATAATTGAATAAACATTCAAATACCTTTCTAACGAGGTGTCACTTGCAATAAGGTTCCATTTAATATAGGGTGTCCCACTATAAAGTAACACATTTTGACGGCTAATTACTCGAGAATGGAAAAAGATATCGACGTGCAGTGTTCGCTAAACTCCCTATATTTCCTTCAAATTTTTATTGACATAGTTGCCAAATGTAAATTTTCTCCCGAAAGCGCCGAAAAAAAATGACCATTTTTGAAACGAAATTACCGGTTTATTTTAACGCCGTGACTATCAGTACATCGGATGTGCGAATTTATTTTGTACATCGGCCTTGTGCGTTGATCGAAGCGCGCATATTCAAATAATAACCTAAAGAAGCTCGTATTTTGTGTGGTTCGTTTATATTATTTTGGATCTTGGAAACATATAGATGTCTGTTCAATGTGTGATACATATATTAATGTAGGTTTGGTATCTCATTAGAAATAAAAATGAAAGTAAGGGCGATATTTGATTCGTACATCAGAATGATGAAATTATGGGATCCAGAAAATGCGATATACCTAACTTTGAGAGGGTTATTTTGATTTTTTTTCTCACAGTTTATACACAATAACGGGACAAACTTATTAAAAGTTATCAGCAATTATTACTAGATTAACAAAATGTGCCAAAAATACATATATCTACTTATTATCTGAACCAAAAGGACGTCGGAAAATATTTAATAAAGTTAAAGAAGCTGGATTTTCCTAAATTTGAATTTTCCCCGAATTTGAAGCTCCCTTTTTAAAATATTTGCATGATTACGACTTTCTGTTTTTGCTTCAAAACTTGATGATTATGAATAAAGGTTTTTAGGAAAAAAGTAGTAAAAAACTCTTATTAACATTTAAAAGCAAATCATAATTACATATATTTAAGCTATAAAATTTACAGAAATGAATTACATCTTGTGGGTATGTATCTTTACTCTGAACAAAATCTACACATCCAGTTTCTTTTTTGTAGGACTTGTTTCAATGCTACACAAAATAAGTGATATGATTTTAAACATGATGCACATATAATTGGCCGATCATCTAATGTACAGTTACACTGTGCGCAAGGACAGGGGATATTTTTCATACCACTAAGTATTGTTGTGATTTTGTTCCACGACGCAGTTCTTTTGGCAAAAAGTTTTTTCTTTAAAGAGAAGCATTTAACCTTAGGTAACCCAATAGCAGTTTCACCGTATCCTTTAGGTCTATCTTTCATTTTGGCTACTTTTGGAATTATTACCCTATCAAGACTATTTTTTAAATCAGATGTGTTATTACTTTTACTATAGCTATGATCACTCATGACGATATGGCTGAGTTTTCACTTTCGTCATTTTGATTGCCTTTAACTTTCAAAAACTACTGTTTCAATTTTATTACTTCCGACACTGGCCAAAGGGAGGCAAGATATTTCAGTAAAATAAGGTATTTCTTTATCTCTGGAAAATTTGCAATTGCTGCCCTATCGACTCCAGCAGTTCTGTCATAATAATTGTAAGTTTCAGTTTGGATAGGTTCTAAAATATCTTCATTTTCCGTAATTACAGTTTCCTTATTAATTTCATAAATACTATGACTATCCAAATCTCTATTCAGATCTAGATGTTTATCAAAATAATTTTTATCTGGACTTGTTAGTGTAACTGCCTCGGTAACTACACTGTCACTAGGATTTTCATACAATTCAGACACTTCTACAAGTTCACTATCTAACAACAAATTTTTTTTACTTTAAAATACTTTGCATTTATAAATCGAAAACATATCCCGATTGTTCAGATATCAAACTGGCATTATCTCGTAGCACCAACATAGACTTTTTATATTTTCCAAATTTATTTAATTTCCTAGTTAATTTCCTTTCTGTGTCCTTTTCAGTATAAGCCATATCGGTTATAAAAGTTGCTTTCCTATGTTGCGTTTCAATTGGTTGTAAATTGCAGTTTTGAAATACCAGTTGATGTTTCCTCTCACGCAGTATTACATAATGATGGTTCAAATAAAGACATTTTTACTTTTTCTCGAACAGAAAATATGTGCCTAAAATTTTTCAATACAAACATTATTAAAAAAATAAATATATGTAAATAAGTATGATTACTTCAAATTATCTACTATATTCTTTTAATGAAATCATTTTCTTTGTTTCACATTCTATTATATGTTTTATTTTCTTTTTATTACCACCAGCTTTAAGAAATTCTTTAACCTTATATTTTTCATCTGGGTTTGACTTGCGTTTTTGTGGTAAATGTTTATAAAAAGCCTATAACAAAAGTAAAAATTAAATTTAAAGTTACATTCTAAACATTGCAACAAGTTCCCACACTTACCTCTGTTGTTTCATGATTATGATTGAAATTGGTATTAGCTATTGTTAGATGATTACCATCTTCAGAAACAATTAATCTGATATTTGCTGGACAATTTTTTTGGAAGGTCCTAGAAAGAGAAAAAGTATTGAAGTTGTTGCAAGATGTTTATACAGAAGCTGAACTATCTTACCTTGTGTTGCGAGTGTTATCTGTGATTTGTTTTTGAACTATTTTTCCACCATGTATGCAACAAAATGAAAGTTGATAGGGCTTTCTGGGATTAATATGACTATGAACACCTTTATTTCTTGCGGTCTCCAGATTTGGACTACTTCTTTTGTAATACTAACCTTTTGTTTCATCTTCCCATTTTTTTAATTCCGTGACAAATTCTTTCTCACTGTTGAATATCGCCCCTACTCTCATTTTTATTTCTAATAAAGTACCTAGATCACAAAACTTAGAAACTTACAAATATCACACAATAAACAAAATTTATATTTCAAGTCAGAGACAACTATTTAAAGTATTGTTACGAAACAGCACACTGGTATAGACCCTAAATCCGACTCTGTATAAGCCAGGTAAGAAAATTAAAATTATGGCGGATACGCAGTGGTTTTATAACTGTTTGGGACTATCTTATCTAAACATTGTTTTTGTGACCAGACTTATCTAGAAAAGGCCAGAACCAATTATTTGTGACTGTGTAAGCCGCAGCTCGGAATTTATTTTCTAGTGAGAAAGGCATTAATATAAATAAGGACCGATCAGCGGAGGAGTTAGTTAATAAAGTGATCTTGACAAATAAACAGTAAATAAGTGAATATAAAAGTGTTGATATAAATTAAGTTTGTGTGCATATAAATTAAATTTAAGTGATTAGTTAAGTACATATGAATTAAGTGAGTTAGTGTTTAAATAAATTAGTAAGTAGCCATATCGTGTGTTTAAATTTATCCCACCCGTTTTTTGTTTAAATTAATCACAAAAACATTACAGTATATTATCCTTCGACCAACCAACCACAAGGCCGATGTACAAAATAATTTCGTACATCCGAAGTACAAAATAAATTCGTACATCCGATGTACTTCTAGTCACGGCGTTATTTTAAATACAACACCCTATATTTTTTATTACCATCTGAAAGTCCCTCTCTTCCCCTTTCCAAAAATGTATACATTATCGGCATATACTCAAGTTTCTAGGAAAAGATTTGATTTTGTCATGTCAATAACTTCCAAACATAAATTATCACATTTCAACAGATTGGAAACGTTATAACACGAAAATGAGACAAGGGATTAATGAGCGGCTTTCACTGAAATTCCTAGAAATGTTTGATTTTTTTATGACACCGTTTGCAAGTCTCAACAGACGTCTAAAATTTTCGTAAGAAATTTACTTTTGTTAATTAATAAAAGTGACCAGTATAAGATTCAGAGCCATTTTTGACATAAATACGTCTATACACGAAAATCGATATTAACTTGGGTACAACAATTTACAGAATCGGGAAAATTAGAAATAAAGAAAACATTTAAAACAAACATTTTTATTCACATATAAGAACAAGGAACCAAACATAACTTCATAAAACACATCAAAACAAAACAAAAATTATATTTAATAAATAAGTTGTTGTATGTGACCTACATCTGCATCTCTACATAATCCTAATCTCATCCCAAAACTACTGAACGTATTTTGCAGCATTTCTGGTGTTATGGTATTAAAAACATTTACTATGTGATTTCTTAACTCCTGAAGGTTTGTAGGGATTGGGTTATAGCATCTCTCCTTTACATAACCCCATATGAAGAAGTCTGGTATGGTTAAGTCCGGGGAATATGGGGCCCACTCGATGGTACCAGCTCGAACTATCCATATGTTGCCAAAATGATCTGATAATGAATTTCGAGCAAATAAGGAGTAATGTGGAGGCGCGCCGTCTTGTTGAAAATATACAGTGTTTATAATTTCATCTTGTTGTAATTGGGGATACAAAAACTCCTCCAACATGTCTATGTGTTTCCGTTAACTGTTACTTCATGAAGAAAAAGGGACCGTAGATTTTAGTTTTAGATACACCACACCAGACATTTACTCTAGGTGCATCCCTTTCAAATTCGTTGAACGCTCTTGGATTCTCATCTCTCCAAATCCTACAGTTATGCTCATTCACTCTTCCATTGATATGAAATGTGGCTTCGTCTGACATTATTAGGTTCAAATTAGGCTGAAGTCTTACCAGATTCAACAATGTTTCTGACATGAAATATCTTTGTTCAAATGAATGATCCTTTATTTTTTGGAATGTTTGTATTTTGTATGCTTTAAAATTAATAATTTAACTATCCTAACCTTACTTTTTGAAAATTGGGAGATTTGGGATATTTTTCTAACAGATATTCTATTATTGTTAAGTGCTAGAATTTCCTTTACTTTCAGAATATCATTGAGCATATTGTTCTAGACGTTCTCGTTTTCCTTTCTAGTTTTCCGGATTCTGTAAATTGTTGTACCCAAGTTAATATCGATTTTCCTGCAGGCGGATTTCTGTCAAAAATGGCTCTGAATCTCCTTCTGGTCACTGTTATTGATTTTGTCTCCGCATATAATACGACGCATCATGGTTTTTCTATCAAAGTATACATTTTCGATGAATAAGTTTGACTGTGTTCGTTGTTATACTTCATACTACATAAATAACCTTTTGACGTTTGTAATGTCAGTTATATGTAATTGTTTCAAAGCCACCTTTCCGTAAAAAATTAACAAAAGTAAATTTCTGACGAAAATTTTAGACGACTTTTGAGACTTGCAAACGGTGTCATAAAAAATTTAAACATTCCAAAGAATTTCAGTGAAAGCCGCTCATTAATATTAATCCCTTGTCTCATTTTCGGGTTATAACGTTTCCAAGCTGTTAAAATGTGATAATTCACGTTTGGAAGTTATTGACATGGCTTCATAAAAAATTAAATCTTTTCCTAAAAACTTGAGTATATGCCGATAATGTATACATTTTTGGAAAGGGGAAGAAAGAGACTTTCAGACGGTATTAAAAAATATAGGGTGTTGTATTTAAAATAAACCGATAATTTCGTTTCAAAAATGGTCATTTTTTTCGGCGCTTTCGGGAAAAAATATACATTTGGCAACTGCACGTCGATATCTTTTTCCATTCTCGAGTAATAAGCCATCAAAATGTGTTACTTTATGGGACACCCGGTTATATTGGTTTCAGTTGGCTGGAACCGTCACCGATTACGTCACCTGTTGGCAGCACCTACCAATGAAATAAAAATTATATTTGAGCTTTGGATTTTAGAGAAATTCAGACATTTTTATGAAAAACGTGTACAGTAAAAAGTAGAGGATGTTTTGTTTTTTGTGTAGGAACTTCAATATTATTTCATAATAATCCATTTTATGAAATATGTCATTATGACATAGTAGAGCTACATATGTTTGAAGTTCCTACACACAAAATTCTAAATTAATATATTTACTGAAACGACTAGAACTAATTTCATTTATTAAAGTCAGGAATCGTAATCCCATATTTTCCAATATTGCGGATTTATTCAGACCTCATAAGATTAGATAGATCATGCCAGGAAAAATACTTGAATCACTAGCTCAAGAACTTATATTAAAATTGTGGGACTATTTATATGGAAAATTTCATTATGACAAATAACTCGGTTTTTCTACGATCGTGCAAAAAGTGACTATTTTTTAAACTATGTACTATGCCAAAAGTTCAACTTTTATGCACTAGTGCAAAAAGTAACTTACTTTGTTGCACTAGTGCAAAAAAGACTTCGAATTATCAATGAATTGGATTACATTCACGAATAAATATCTAAGAAAACAGAAATAGCTGCTCAAATTCTAGAAGGTGAACCAAGTACCAGTACCGAAAGCTTCACAATCCGAAAAAATGGCAATTGAATTTGGCGTTTTTCTGTGTTCATCTCGCTATATCTTCCACATTTATCAATGTATCATTATGAAATTTTTTATGACTATTGCGTATCTAAAGATCTAAACAACAAGCCTACTCCGAAAATTCTGCGACAATGAATGCATGAACAGTAAATTTACAATTGTTCACTTTTACGTGTTCCGAGTTTTGTCGTACAAATGTAAAAGTTATGTTACGAAGTTTCGAATTTCTAAAAACTAATTTTCCAGTATTAAAATGCAATACCTAAAGATTAGTGTTTTTAAATGACACTCAAGGTTTTTAGTTAATTCCACAATATAATACAAGTTATTGAAAATTCTAAAAAATTGACAATTGTTTCGATAAATCAATATCATCGTCAGAATGACAGAAGTTACATTTCATTTTATGCCTACCTGATGTTTAGTAGTTATATTTGGCTAGACCAAGAAGTAACCTAACTTGTGATTGGCTTAATATATGTTTATAGAAAAAAGAAGAAGATGTGATATTACAAATATTGAAACTTATATATTATTAGCCCTATGGTGATATCCTGGATATCATTTTTCCAATTAAGATCAGTATAACTGTGCAATGATATAGAAAACCAGGTAAACTATATCTGCTGATCTTTACACTTATCACTTAAGAAGACAGTTTATTAGTGGAGAATTCCCTAGATTTAACTGTTCATTGACAACTTCATATTGTGGGTTTCTTAAATGTCTTCTAATTTCCAGTTCTTCAAGGAAATCCAGTTCTTGTTTTTTTTCACAGATATGCAGTACTTCTAGTTTTGTGTTAGGTGTCAATGAATGATTGGTGTCAAGTAGATGTTTTGCGTAGTGGGATTTATCTGGTTGTTTCAATCTGTATGCTCGTAAGTGCTCACTGTATCGTATTTCAAAATTCCTAAGGGTCTGACCCAAATAGACAGCATTACATTCTGGACATTTGAGTTTATATATACCTGACTTCTTTAATAGTGGTATTTTTGTTTTTACATTTAACAATTTTGTACTAACGTTACTTTCTGTTTTAAAAGAAATTGTTGTATTCGTTGCTGAAGATATTATCTTTGAAATATTATTAGAAATATTTCCTGCATATGTGATGGTTTTATAAGTTTTAATTTCATCAGCTTGTTTAGGATATATTAGTTGTAATGCCACTTTTTCCTCTTTTTTACTAATTAGCTTATTTATCATATCTAATGGATAACCGTTAGATGTTGCTATTTGTCTAATTGTATTAATCTCTCTATCAAAATTACATATGTTCATAGGAATTGAAAAGGCTCTATGTATAATTGAATTATATGCTGCTAGTCTGTGTGACACAGGGTGGTTAGAATTGAATGGAATTGTTACATCAGTTTGTGTTGGTTTTCGGTAAATTGAATAATCAAGTACATTATTAACTCTTTGAATTTTTAAATCAAGAAAATTGATTGAGCTATATATATACCTAAAGAAGTTTTTGGGAAGGTTTCAGATCTAAATGTTAAAAAGAAAAAAAGATATGCTATTTCAAAGTCGAGCGTCGCGTGCGGCTGCACGGCGCGCTATAGCACGAGCAGCGACTATCCGAGTCGGAACTTAACATGCGTCCGAAATACGTTCTTAATATATCAATTAAAATAAAAACCATTAAAATATCTTAAAAATCTTCATTTATTTCATCTGTATTTACAATCACTTCTTTATTTACACATGTATCATTACAACTACAAACATCACAGCCTTTCAAATTAGATTGTCTACAAGGGCAAACGTCAGTTTCGCGAGCATTTTTGCCAGTGCACGAACAAAAGTACTTTTGTAGTATTTCCATGGCAGTGGGTCCATCGTAATCATCGAAACTCAATCTACTTGTTTCTATCATCCACCCAAACTTTGTCACATCTTTGGAAATGATTAGAGGTTCGATTACTTTTTTCCACTCATTGATTCGCCAAAGAGCTCTTAAAATGTGTTTATGCATCGCGGGTTCAGATGGAGGAAGTCTTGCGATTTCAGAGTTCTTTTCGATAGTTAAATGATATTTTAATGAATTTATATCGTCACGTGTACCTTTTGACTTTTTCTTTGGATCGTACAAATAAGATGTGAATGTACTGACGACTTCTTGTGCAACATGTATATCTAAGTCGGTTATTGTTGCTAAATTAGTCAATTCTTCGTCTGACATAAGTCGTAATGCAGCATTCACCTTGATCTTGCCTATGTAAAATAACGATGAGTTAGTATCACAGCCTGTTAGGGCGTGTGCAGCTAACAACGACGAACAGATATTTTTTCCTAATTTTTGTGCTAAACTATGAATAGGTATATACCTTCTGAAATCAGTGCGTACGGGTATTTTTCCCGTGAAAAACCATAGCTGAGGTCTATTTTCGAAACTTGCAAAATGAAATAGTAGTAATAAAAAACGTCTGTATCGGGAGATTCTACAATTGTTAACTGGTTTTCACTCATTCTGCGTTGAATACGTTGTACATGAAATATTAAGCGAGTATCAGCATCTATGTGCTATAGCGCGCCGTGCAGCCGCACGCTACGCTCGACTTTGAAATAGCATATCTTTTTTTATTTTTCAATATTTAGATCTGAAACTTTCCCAAAAACTTCTTTAGGTATTGCATTTTAATACTGGATAATTAGTTTTTAGAAATTCGAAACTTTGTTACACAACTTTTGCATGTGTACGACAAAACTCGGAACACGTAAAAGTAAACAATTGAAAAATTTACTGTTCAAGTATTAATTGTCACAGAATTTTCGGAGTAGGCTTGTTGTTTAGATCTTTAGGTACGCAATAGTCATAAAAAATTTCATAACGATACATTGATAAATGTGGAAGATATAGCGAGATGAACACAGAAAAACGCCAAATTCAATTGTCTCAATTTTACTCAAAATTGCCGTTTTTTCCCATGTTCCCCCAATTTTATCGTAAAAATAATTTCATATTTGTATTCAGCGACCCCGAAAACAGAAAGTAAAAGTGGTCTTAGCTATTAGTACTGCGTGGTCAGATACTGCTATTTCTAAGCGTCTTTCTGGGGGTGTCCCGCTCGCCTAAGATGATTGGCTAGGCATCGAGGGCGGACTTTTATGATGAGACATCCACAAGCAAACACAAAACCAAAACTCAAAAAATCAGTGGAAATGAAGTTTGTCCATCACTAACAATCGCTAATTGCGGTATCAAAATTGAAATTATTTCAACAATGTAAAATTATTAGTAATTTTAGTTGTACCTGTTGCAAAATATATATAATAATAAAATTTGATTTGAAAACATATTTATCTCGATCGTAGAAAAAATGTTGTGTGTGAGGTATATGTATATAAATTCAATGCAGTATAAATTGAATATTTAGTATTTTGCGCTGATTTTCTAGTATTTTTAATGAAGCATAACTTATTTCGAGATAAATAGATCTCATAGAATGAAATTTTTCAGGTTGTTTTCTCGAAAGCTGGTTTCTAAATGGATGATAACATATTTTTTATAAATCTAAACATTTACTCTGACGTCATACCTAACAGCCACACAATAGTTATTTATGTAACTAGTGCAACAAATATGCACTTTTTGCACTAGTTACAGAAATAAATATTGTGTGGCTGTTGGGTATGACGTCAGAGTGAATATTTAGATTTAAGAGAATATGTTATCATCTATTTAGAAACCAGCTTTCGAGAAAACAACTAAAAAAAATTTCATTCTATGAGAATTGATCTATTCATAACTCGAATTAAGTTATTCTTCATTAAAAGTACTATAAAATCAGCTCAAAATACTAATCATTCAATTTATACTGCATTGAATTTATGTACATATACCTTCGATGTCTAGCTGGAAACGAAATTACTTCAAATAAAGTAAAGCTTCCAATTTACCTACAACTTTGCCAATTTATCAGAAAAACAAGCTCGTTACGTGTCACTTTCTATCAGCGGCGGTTAAGTATCAACCTTCATCGAATATACCTAAAGTTCATCGATTTCCTTTGAGCGTTTCCGATATAGACGGCAATATTCACTCAGTATTATAATTGAGATGTTTGGAAGTTTGGTTGAAGTAATAGATGAAAGTTCAAAGGATATTAATTTTTGCAGTTGTAGGTAATATTAAATAATTTAGATTCGGTGAAGTTTGGTACATATTAGTTCACAAGAGGATGTATTTTATTATAAAAGAAGTATTTCTAAAAATTTAGTTCGCAATTTTTTTCAGATTTTAATTTTTTCATCAATTCCCAAGAAAAACGAACAAAATACTATTTTTGGAAGTAAATTCCAGCTCATATATAATGAGCAGAAATTTAACTCACATAATTGCTCAATTATTGTGTTCATTAACATCATTGTATTATTTTTTCGTCAATTTCAGTCTAAAACGAGAAAAACGGATCTGAATATTTAAAAAAATATGGTGAGAGCGCGAATTTTTTTGTTCTTGATTCATCCAGTTTATAGATGAAATCAGTAGCATATACCAAGAGATGCAAACATAATTGGTTCACATGATGAATACATTTTATGAGTGAATGAAAAGACGAGTACTCAGTGTGTATTTTATTATTAAAATTCCAGCTAAGCGCTTTCGGCCATTAGACCATTCTCAAAGATGTCCAATAAAATTATAATATTTGTGAAAAGTGAAAGAACAATATAAAAAAGATGAACTTACGACAATAAAAAATCCTACAACAGGTGTCAAAAAACATCAAATCTCGTGACTACTAAATACAATATGACGAAATGTTTGATGTTACATCATTATTTGAATAAAATGGTAAAAAATACCCTGTCAAGAGGGTGTACAATTATAATTCACATAATTAAACGTCCTATTCAAAAGTATAAACTAAATTATATGTAATGACAAGTTCGACGTTAATAGACGGTGACTAATAAACAAGCGTGCAGTACAACAGCTAGTGTGTAATAATACAACGTGTTTGTATGATGAACATTGAATCAAATATAATGAAATTAACTGTCCTGGCCCATACTTCGTGGAATCTACTCATTTTACGGTTTTAAATGAAACTTACTGTTTCTAGTTAATTCCACAATATATTGAAAATATTTTAAAAATTCTAAGATAATTGACAATGATATTTAATATAAACAACAAATAAAGGTAAGTAGGTATATATTGGACTAAAATAAAAATTGATAGATTTGAAAGGATAAATTCAATGAAAATTCTACTCAAATGAATTATAAAGGTGGTTAAGAGGAAATAAATTTTACTGCGATAATTATTATCAAACCAATAATTGATAATGGAAATATTAATTCTAATTTGTAAACAAAATCATCAGATAAGGAAATTTATAAATAAAATATCGAGTGTAGTGCGCGAAGTCCTTTACTTAAACTCTGAACTAAATAAAATGTTTATCTAGTAGGAAATAAAATAATGGATGGTTGCTATTGTAATAAATGCGAATATTGAAAAAGGGAAATTTACATCAGTAACTTTCATAACACACGGTAAAATATATGTTTTATTTCAAATAGAAAAAACTAGAACTCAACATACTTTTTGTTTACCAAAAATGATGCAGGATCATAACATTTCAACAAATGTAAATAACGGAATCTGGGTTAACATAAACTATTGTTGTTTACACATAAGGTTAGTTAAAAAAATCGAAGGCCATCTAAAACAAAATACGCAACCTTTTGCGAATCAGCAGAAAAATCCCGAAAAATTTGGGGGAATAATAAAAAGTCAGTTCAGAGCAGACAGAACACAGAGTCGGGCGAAAAACGCGAAGGTGAAAGGTATTTCCCTACCACGGTGACGGGTGTCAGTCCATTTTTGAGTGTTCGCGGGTTTATCGGGAGACTTACTCTCTCTGTTATGTTTAGGGCGTCAAAGCGATACTCAGATATCCTTGACAGTGAAAACTGTCCCCCTGTAACAACACGGAGTAAACTCTTCCCGGCCGTTAACCAACATATCCCGACACCATGTGTTAAAAATTTAGCGTCTCCGCCGTTCTAGATAATTATCGCGAGATCGCTATATTGAAATCAGTCAGCAACCAGCGACAGGAGAGTGGAAGTTTTCACACCGTAAGTTTTTTAACACGTCTAAGATTAATTGGGAATTTTTTTTGTGTGCGCTGCTCTAACTTTGATATAGATAATATAGATGTTTATATAGATACAACATATAACCTTTTTTTATTTTGCTATTAGATAATTTTGTGATAAATACGAATACCTAAAAGATAATTTTATTGTAGAAAATTTCAGAACACACGGTAAAACATATTTTATTTTAAATCATAATATTAAATGGAATACGACCCACATTATGTTTAATAAAACAATACGAAGTCAAAACAGAATAGAGAAATAAAAAACATCTTACTGGGTCAAAGCAAAATAATTGTTTTGAATACAATTATTTCGATCACAAAAACTAGCACGGTTTAAAAAACAAAAGCTGTTTTTTGCAATTCGACGAAAACCCCAAAACCGAAGTCGGGGGAAAACAAAAAACGAGTGTACACAGACCAGGAGCGGCAGTGCGTACCGGGGGTCGAACACGCGAAGGGAAAGGTTTTTCCCCTGCCACGGTAGACGGTACTAGTGTTTTTAGTGTTAGCGGTACGAGTGGTGAACATTCTCTCCGTTGTGTTAGGAGGTGATAGGGATACTGAGATTATTCCTTGACGGTGAAAACTGTCTCCTTTTTCGATTCACAAACGGTAGAATTATCCTCTACGCTAATTGCCTTTCGACATAGCACGATTCCGTTTATTGGCACGACTCGCGGTGAACAAGCAGATAGAAAAAAATCAAGAAAATTCCCGGCGAGACGGAGGAAGTTCGACAAGCAGTAAGTTTTGAATTAAATTCAGATTGGGATAATTTTTTTACTAGTGATATATTTACTCGTTATTGGTCGAGCTGGATTCTGAACTTGGGAGTATAGGTCAATTGCTATATACAAGGTGTAGCGATAGCAAATATATTTATTAGATTTTTTTTGATTGTTGATTTTTCAAAGAGACTGGACACAGCTGTTCACTCTCAGATTAAGTTTTTCGTCCTGACAAATATATAATTTACCGTGTGTACTGGAATAATTAAGATTTGCCGAGTTCGCCAACTTGACACAAGTTAGGTTTCATTCTGTTAAGTAGGAGTTATCATTTGTTGGGTCACATATTCTCTTCCACCTCGAAGGCAGGAAAGAAAAAGAAAGTTAGGCGAGGTTTATTTTGGTAGTTGGTAACACAAAGGCCGTAGCGTATGTTTTCCATATTTTCGCGGGCTTCAGCGAACTTGCGCTGATAAGTCAATTCATTATAGAGAAACATTGGTATCAGTCTTTTGTTCAGCCGTAAATTATAAATTAAGACTCTTTCTTATTTTGCCAGTGTAAATGCATAAATTTATCGTAGGTTATTATATTACTGGGGAATTTCGCAACTTGTAACGCCAGTGTCGATAAATAATTTAAATTGTTTTCCTTAGCTCATCAGAACTTTTCTTTTAGAACAAAAATTTCACTTCCGTTCCCTGAAGGTCAAGGACGACCTGAAACGACGTAACGTGAAACATTGTTGCGGTTAAAGGTATTTACACGTAATATTTATTTATTTTTCTCGACACCGGGGAATAGAAAGATTGAGAAACGAATATAATGAACCATACGCCTCTCACGCATTTTTTTAAAAAAGACCAAGCCGATAAGAGGGATAGTTTTGCCGCACCACCGAACAAACGAGAACTCTGTTCATAAATTTGATTTTTTTTATAATTGTAGGATATACAGGGGTAGGTTTAATAATAAACCAATTATAGATAAATATATGTATATGTAGAGTTATACCAGGGAATTTTGGTTAATTGGGTCATACGGGATTGTAGTTTAGGGTTAAGTATACATATATATAGCTGTATATGAGGATTTGGAGAAATTATTTTTATTATATATATTTTTGTATAACGTGGAGGTTCTATATTATTTTACCTATCACCCCTACTCCAAAAATTCCCCCTCTGGAAGTGTAACAATCGTGGACGTGTGACCGAGACGAGGAGGACAAACCCTGTCCTGGCAAAGGAAGATTCATCCGTTTTAAGACCAGGCGAACCTCGCAAAAAACAATCGGACTGGATTGCCTTACACGCTCAGCCGCGCATTGGAGGCAGAATTTGGTGGACTCGAAGGACGGGATCAATACAGAGTGACCAAGAAAAAGGTAGGGATATTTATTGGTATTTTGATTAAGATATCGTACATATCTGGTGTTAAAGATTATTACACTGGTGACAGATTATTTAGAGTGGTGACAGCGGATTTCTTGACCCCCTTTTTACTTTATTACACTGGTGACAGAGTGTAAAAATAAGGTCTAGCGTTATTACATTTACATGTTAAAAAAAATAAGGGTCTAGATTTTATCAGAGGTCTACACGTTATTACAATTTCATAGGTTCAATTTAATATGTAGGTCCAGGCTCTTAATTTGTGCACCCATCATTTCATAGATATGTATTTATTGTGGGGATATTATGGTAAAATTATACACTCGATTAGTAGGAACAATTTTTTTTGTATATCTAATTTAACAGGATTTAGATATTTTTTTGTCACACAGTTCTCGCCCACCCCGTAGACAGGTGATAGGTAAAACGTTTGAAGCGAGGCCAGTTGTAAATTTATAGAGGGCACCGGGAACGTATGATTCCGTCTCCGTCACCCGGTTGTCTTATACATTTTTCACGGCAGTTAAGTAAATTTTTCTCGTAGACTGGGTCATAGCATTTAATCCTCGATAACAAATAGAAAGAATCTATTTTGCTTCGCGTGGAAGAAAAATTGCAACATGAAACTTATTAGTACGCACAGAACTGTTTATCGCTAAGATTATCAAATCAGCAGAATTTATTTTTTTCATTTTTTATTAATTAAAGTACATTGACATTTGGCCATAAAAGAAATTAACACCGGTCGAATAGTATTTCTGTAAATAGACACGTTATCTCGTATTACGGTAGGTCACTCAAATCGTAGACATTATACGTTTCAGCGAAACTAGTACGAGATGGAATAATAGGGTCCATTCACATATTGAAAGTTATGAATATATAGAATAGTGTATAACATTTTTTTGGCCATATTTATATTGTTAAATATTTATATTTTTTTTCTATCATTTGTTGGTACCGAAATACATTCAGTTCCCTACCTCGATTTCTCGGCTGGACAAAAGAATCTACTCTGTCCTGGAAAAGGAATTACCCGTTTTAAGACCAGGCGATCCCCGCCTAAATCGGACTTTCTTTTGTTGTTTCACGCTCGGTTGTAATTATTTCAAATGGTGACAGCGGACCCGAGATAAAAACGGTCTAGTTATTACAAGTGGTGAAAGTGTTACTGGGTCGAGTGGTGACAGCGTTCTCCCAAATTGATACGAAGCTGTAGTTCAAATACTAATTTGTTACACTGGTGACAGCGGATTTTTGGTTTGTTTAAGAAACAGCTCGGTAAGGTACGGTAGAGTTGTACACTATGAAAAATAAATAAGATGATGATAGATCAATTTTTGAATGATAGATGTAAAATAATTATCCTAATAGAAAAATGGAGTAAAAAAATCTACAAACAAGTTAAATTATATAAAAGAAAATCTGGAACTGAGAAGAATACTTTGTAATTGTTTAACATGGAAAATTATTGAAATTTATAAGAAGGTGAATTTAAGTTTGAATGATGTATGCCAGTGAATTATATTGATAGAAAAATCCAAGTTGAGATATTGATAAATTCTATTATAATAGAGAAAGGAATTGTAAATTAAGAAGAATACTCACTTTATTATATAGGAAGACAAATTGATATGGATCAATAATAAATAGACGAATAAAGTGATTGGAAATATACGAGGAAAATAATGACGTTACAAGAAGTACACATTTGAATTACTTGGCCATCCTATTTATAACTAAAAGAAATAAGAATACTTATTAGAGAGTCAATTGTGATTACGAACTGTAAGGTAAATTTTTTCCTTATATAAACGGTTTAAACGATATATAACCTAAAAAACAGTTGAACGCTAGATATAAAGTAAAAACGATAACTTCTTATTTGATCACTAATAGAAAAATTATATGAATGATATTTGGAGAACACTTTTATTAGCATTATATTAGCAAATTAATAACAAATAAACGGTATTAAAGACTAGAACTAACTTTTCCGCATCTGTGAGATGCCCTGAATAATATTCTATCATAAAATTGTCACTTGTATACACTTCGAAGAGTTTATCTGGATTTATAGGACCCGTTGTCCTCGCTATAGTCATCTGGAATTCAATAGGGTACATCTGTGAGACACCTTAAAAAATATCCAATTATAAAATTGGCCACCTGTATACACTCCGGAGGCTGAATCGTTCTAACCCGAAATTTCTCCAAAAATGACAAAAAATGTGGCACTTCAGGTACCATAGCACCCGTTGTACTAGCTCTGGTGAGCTAAAAAACAATAAGGTTCATCTATAAGACGCTGTGAACAATATTCAATCATAAAATGGGTCACTTGTATACACGCTGAAGGCTGTATCGTGCTAACAAACTGAAAATTGTCCAAAAATGACAAAAATTTGGTACCTCAAGTACCATAGCACTGGTTGTACAAGCTTTAGTGAGCTGAATCTCATTAGGGTTCATATTTGAGATGCCTTGAACAATAAAGAGTCATAAAATTGGTCACTTGTATATACTCCGGAGGCTGTATCGCGCTAACCAACTGAAATTTCTCCAAAGATGACAAAAATGTCGTACTTAAAGTACTATAGCATCTGTTGTACTGGCTCTGGTGAGCTGAAATTGATAGGGTCCATCTTTGAGATGTCCTGAACAATATTCAATTATAAAATTGTTGACTTGTTGCACTCCGGAGGCTGTATCGTGCTAACAAACTGAAATTTCTCAAAAAATGTCAAAAATGTCGTACTTCAAGTACCATAGCACCCGTTGTACTGGCTATTATAAGAAATAGGGTTCATCTTTGACATGTCCTTGACAATATTCAATCATAAAATTGGTGATTTGTTGCACTCCGGAGGCTGTATCGTGCTAACAAGACATGTAACGGAAAGTGGCCGACGACAACGACGACATACACACAGGATTTTTTTTCTAAAAACCATTTTTTCGTCTTGTTCTTGATGAAAAACGTGAAAATAACTCGAAAATTGTTTTCAAAATTCCAACTTTTTTGTGGGTAAACCAATACTTTTCTCGCATATAGATAGGTTGGGCGGAAAAGCAATAAACACCACAATAATACCAAAGCATTATACCTTTTGAATGTCAAACAATTTATAATTTGTGCCACCATTATGATCGTGTAGAATATTTGAATTTGATTAATAGTTTCAATTAAGTTCCAAAGCAAAACAACAATTGTGTTGATTAATTAAGAAATTATTTTTCAAAACTAAATAATAAATAAATAACTGCATTTTATAAATAGGTTAACAAGGTTGACATTGACAACAAATAGAACTAAATAATTATAAAGAAAGAGATCTTTATTATCGACATTAGATGATTTTATATCGTGTTGCCATCTCTGTTTCTATAAATTAACTAGAGCTTTTCGTCTAGATTGAAACATAAATACAGAGTTATATTAGGTTTTTAATTAATTGTTTGTAAAATTATTGGAGAATAATAATTTATTTACTAATTATATTACAATTTAAATTATTTCTGGAATTTGAATTCATAAATTAAAAGACATATCTTTAACCATCATAATTCCTTGTTTATGATTAAGAGTTTCATCCTTATAGACTGAGTATAGCTGGCTTACTATAATAACATCATATAGATAATAATTTCATTTGGCGTCGAACTAAATTTCAATTTTGAAAACATCGGTATAACAATTTAGTCGATTAGAATAATGAAATTCAGTTATAGAATACTCATTCATCTAATAACATAAAAAATATACATTATATAACAATTGTTGAACCCTACGTGCGTGTATATTAAAATAAGACAAATCAATAAACAATAGGTAAGGTATACAAATTGTATATATACCTACCTACCCATGGTCCACCCTGCTGTGTACATAAAAATGCTCTAAATGACATCTATGCGAGAAGATTGTATTGTATTGAATTTTCCTCTTTGCTTTAAAAATAAATTGCTAGGCTAGTTGATTCCAAGTATCTGAGTACTTAGAGCTTCAAATTCAATAAGGAAAGATCAATCGTTACTATATACAATCTAGAAGATTAACTTTCTCTTTTCCTCGTATTTGCATAACATTGTAAGATAATTACTGAAACAGTAGCTCATAGTAGTGTGAATCGGTTTTGTCTCTATGAATTCGAAATGAAATTGTACGTGTAGAATTAGAGGATTACCTTTGAACAGAGCTGTAAAAATACGAAAAAAGGGAATTTAATTTGGAAGAGAGCTTAGGGTCTGTCCAGTATAATATATCTAAGGGATCAGACATTCAAAACAAGTAATCAAGTAAACGGTCATTGTTATTTAGTGTATAGTATTATCAAATGATTGATTCAGTACAGAAAAAGTGATAACTTCTATAATTTTACCAATTTTATTCATAATATAACTAATAAAAACTGATTCGAGATATTTATCTAACTTTGACATATAAAGTGACATTTTTCAAAACTGACTTCCGTTAGCAAACGTCACATTTTTCGTAACCAGTTATATAATGAAAAATATTATGTAACTGGCGATGAAAAATTAATTTCACCAGTTAATAATAACAAGTGAGAAAAGAAGAAAGTTTAATGTCATATTATAGAAAAATAACAAAACTAGAACTGAAGAGAACTACTTACCATAAGAACAACTAGAACAATTTACTTTTTATTTTATGCATTATTAGTATATTATGCAACGATCATGTAATGATGATTATTAATACACGAGCATTAACCGGGATACGAAACAAGTCGAAGGCGAGTTTCGTAAGGTTTATGCGAGTGTATTAATAACCATTACATAAGAGTTGCAAACGCTATTTTTTCTACACCCGATAAATAATCAAAAACCATAAATTTTATATTTTTATTGAACACAATAGGTAACAGTAATTATTCGTATTTCTATAATAAAAATCTACAAAATTGTAATTGATACCTCGGGTATTGGTATTGCCATAGATACAAGAAAACTATAAACATTTTATTTCTATTCATATTCAACATATAATAATTGTAATTAATCCGATTTCTTTAAATTGTTAAGATTATTTATTGTGCAGTTTGAAAAGTTTATTCCAGGTCCCACTGATCTGGAAGTGGAAGGAGTATTTACATTTATTTCATTATTGCTAGTCTCAATAGAGTTCAATATTGTATTGCAAATGCTGATTTTATTCTGAACCGAATTTTCAATGTAGCCTTCTGCCACTGAATCGGATTTCCAGCCACCATGCCGTTTTAATGTAGTAATATCACCAACGGCATCTACTAATACGGTTGCAGATGTCCTACGAAAACCATGCCCTGTATATAAATTCGGATCAGGCAGATTTAAATATGTTGCTATTTTCTTCCCTGTATCACCAAATTTATTAATACCAATGTTTGTGCATTTTCCATTTAAATAATTAACGAAAAAGATGGGGTGGAGCAAATTTTAGGCCGTAGATTCATATATTTTTTACTAACTGCGTAGTATTCGCCGGTAATTGTAAATGTTCGTTGTACTTTTGTTTTAGTTTCTATCACATCAACAATTAAGATTCCATTCATATCTTTGACATTTTCATATTTTAGGTCATGTAGTTCATGCCTTCGACATGCTCCCATTATTCCAATAATCATTGCTACCTAAAAACAAACAACAACAATAAATAAATCGAAGAAAAAAAAAGAAGAAAAAGCAGGACCTAGGCTGGTTTCGAACCCGGAACTCATACTGTAGTCTAGTCTAAATTGAGTGCCTTAACTTGCTCGGCCATGAGTTCGGTTTATTAGTTTGTTCGAAATTAATGAAATATACCTATCACGCATGAGTCGAATGGAAAATCTAATCATGAAATTTATTTAAAAATGCAATGTTAGATAGATACTTACTTTTAAAAATAAAAACCGTTCATCGGGTGCTTCGTAGATCAACTTTTTTTCCAACATATCCTTCGGACGTTCGCTTTAATAAAGCTTGTAGTTTCTTATATTTAGAAATGTCTATATTATGGTTTATATTTACCAACGTTTTTATTATTGACAATCCCATTCATGTATAATAATTCCCATTTGTGAATACAAAAATCGTAGTTTGCTGTCGGCTAAATAGGAAGGAAGAGAGTTTGCAAGTGGATAAAAATATCGGATAAATTACGTTACCGTAGCAACCCTAGCATTTAGGTACTGTCTGTTTACCAAGCAATGCACGTCAATTTGAAAATTATAAATGTCAAAAACAGAATGAATTAAACAGCATATAACAATTCCAAAAAGTATGTCGAGATTTGGAAATATTTACAAGGCAGAAATAGTAAGGGAGATTGAAAAATCAACTCCAGAAAATACCAAGAAAACTCATTCTTCCATATGGAATCAATTTAGTGAATTTTGTAAACAACGAAACTTCAATTTGGAAACCGAACAGTTAGTGGAAGATGTGGCAGAAATATTGATGGACTGGGGCTTCAATATGAAGAAAAAGAATAAAGAAGATTATAAAGAATACGTGGTGAAAACAATGTGGAACACAACAGCGAAAATGTTGCAAAACATGTATTTCGAAAAATTTAATGTTACTTTCAACCCTTTCACTGATTTGGCATTTAAAAAATCCCGTGATGCACGTAATTCTAAGCGAAAGATCTTACAAGGTAATTTACAAAAACGTAAAAGTAGTTCAACAGCATTAACTAAAAGTGAAATTGTTAAAATGGCATTGATATGGGATGAGAATAGTCCTATAGGTCTTTTAAAAAGATTTTTTCATATCGCTGCATATGAATTAGCTTGGCGAGGAGGTAAAGCTGTCGTGATTTTGCCAGAACAGCTCTCGTTAAATTGCCAATGAAAGTAAGTATTCGAAAACAACCACAAAAAATATCCGGCTAAATCTGAGCTCTTGTGGTATTACCCCCGAATAATGTGTCCATGTACTAGATGATTTCATAGTTTCCAACAATTCTTGAAAATAAGCAATTAAAACATTTTCGGAGAATGTCGAAATCTTATTTATATTTCTCCAGTCCATAAACCGTTGATAAAGTTTTTCGTACACTTTCTTAGATTTTTGGGGCAAAATATTTTTAACTACATTTTCTGCTTTCTCCGATATGTGTGGAGGAGTCGATGGTAATTCTTCTATATCGCTGATATCAGATATTTTGATAAATTATCGAAGTTTAGTTAGGTATCTACGAAAATTTAATACGTACTGATTTTTACATCTAAAATAATTACATAGGAACCTAGGATAAACGTCAAATGCACAGAATGTTTGATTGAAAAATTATGGGTTTCTATTGATTAAAAATCTGTATCGTAATGAAAAATCTGTATCGTAATGGGTATTATTAGGAAACAGATCATGGGCATATAAATGCATTGTTATAACACTGGTGTAGAAAATAGTTATTTGTTTTACTAGGCATAAAAGCACAAGATTTAATGCCGCGGCTGGTGTTTCATAGCCGAGCGTAGCGAGGCTATGAAACCAGCCAAGGCATTAAATCTGCTTTTCTGCCGTGTGAAACATATAATTTTTTCTTCAAATTTGTTCCAATTCCACGCAAAATCGATATTTATCATATTTAAATTGCATTTCATTATCAATATACAAATAACTAAATTATTTTATCAAATGTAACTGGGCCCTGCGTTACTATGTTTACCGCTGATGACGTTTGTTGAATATGTTTGTTTACTGTTTACTTTGTCATTGTCAATTTTGAAAAGTTGTCATGTTAGAAATGGATTTACTGCAAAGTGAGGATGAATTGATGCAATTAACACCACCTGAGATAAGAGACCAGGCGCGAGATGTGGAATTTAACCTTTTACCGGAAAAATCAAGAACTGTATATGAACTCACTTACAGCAGATTCATGGAATAGACAGAAGAAAAATATAGGATCTTTCTCTGAAAATGTGCTGATTGTCTATTTTTCCGATCTTTCAAAGAGAATTTCGTGTTGTAGTTTGTAGTTTTAATGCAATAAAACCAGTTTATTATCATCAGTATCATTTTGAGTTTTCTTAATGTCATTGTCAATTTTAATAACCAGTTTGATTTAAATTATTACTTGGAAGGTTGCCTAGCAACGAACTTTTTCTGCCTAGGCAGTAAAAGTGGACTATTTCTGCCTAGGCATTAAAAGTACATTTTCTAAGTCTGCCAAGTGTCATTAAAAGACCGCTTTTAATGTCATTTGGAGAAAAAAATATTTAGGCCACACAATTCGAACAGTTTGTTAAGTTAACCCCCGCAGAACTAGAAGTTGATGTAATTTCGTGATGCATAACTGATCTTAAACTTGAGATGCTTGATTCACCAAGAATATCAGTGGCAATCCTGTTCTTATTTTCTATGGAGTTCTCTACATAGCCCTCCGCTACCGCGCTGGACTTCCAGCCTCCATGTTGTTATAACTTTGATATGTCGGCACCAGAATCTACCAACAAGGTTTATGACAATCTTCTGATGTAGTGTCCCGTAAATAAAACAGGATTGGTAACTTCAAAAACTGGGCAATAGTTTTTGGTAGACTACCAATTGTATTATTGCCAACTGGTTGTACGCCGCATGTACCATTAGTATATTTAACGAAAAATCTATCGTGTTTAACGTTACGTGGTCGCAAAACAAAGTATTTTCTAATGAGACCAAGAAAATTTTGCCCTTCAATATTGCTCTCTGTAATCACAAACTCACACGTTACTTTTGTCTTTGTATTGGGGATTTTCACTACAAAATGGGAATCCTCATCAGAAATATCTCCGACGCGTAGGAAAGTTAACTCAGCCTTTCGACAAACACCACTCATACCGACGATCATTGCAACCTTTGCCATTGAAAATGTTCTATCATCAGCTTCTGTGATAAACTGGTAGACATTTTTCTTCGAGAAGATATTAGATTATTTTGCATGGTAGCTCTCTGATTGTCTCTTTAGAAATGCGTATAAGTTAGTGTATTTTGTTATATCAATATTCTTCTTCAAGGATAATTCACTTCGCAGCATAGAATAAAGTATCCAAAGTGTGGAAGCTTTTGAGTCTTTTTTCCCTCGGAATAAGCTGATAAAACTTTCTCATTAACGTATTTTATTTTCTTTTATTCAACCCACTTCTCAAATTTTTCATAAGGCAGATATATCATACCCAGATTTTTGTGGAATCACGGCCAATAATGTATTTTGTGCGGCCTCTTCTATTTCGTTTGGTACATCTGAGACTGAATTAGCAATTTTTAATCGTAGAATGTTACGCTTACGTAGAATCTTAATTAAATATTCACGAAAATAACTAGGAAACTATTAATACTTCAAGCAACTACAATTCGAATAGACGAACTGTCAAGTAAATAAATAAACTTGTTGCATATCCGCAGTGGTGCAATTGGCTAACGCACAACAAGATAGCTGTGACCAATGCTAGGGTTGAGAATTCGAGCCTAAACTTGGGAAGATTTTATTTTTATATTTAAAAAATCGTTAAATAGCTATCTTCGATTTTAATTTAATATTAATGGTAAAATAATAGAGAAAAGTCTGAGTTTAATGTATAAAATAAAAGTATTGTGTTATGTAATATTGGTTGCATAACTTGTAGGAATCAAAAAGTGCAGTTTTCAAATCAGAAAAGTTAATTAAAGATTGTTAAAAAACACATAAAATAAATTGAATTTTCTTTTTGTCAAAATTAGATAAAATCTTGTATGAAACGTTATGAAACGCTTTATTAATAGGTAAGCTAAATTTTCTTCTTGTCAAAATTAAATAAAATCTTGTATGAAACACGTTATTAAATGCTTTTTTGTGTAACTCGTGTCATTTTGCCGGACCTCGCTCGCCCCGCTACGCGGAGCTCGCTCGTCCCGCAAAAATTTCACTCGGTACACAAAATGACATAACTGGTTACATAAATAGCTATTAAAGAGAATACATATGGAATATTCTCAGAAAAAGAGGGGTAAAGGGACAAATTATATGATTAAGTTAACAAACAAAAAGTGGGTGGAATAATAAGCCCAATTCTGTTATTTTGGATGCATTTTCGAAAAATAAAAAACTGGAGATAAGCCAAACCATATTAGAGCAAATATCGGAAAATGAAGAAGATTAATTATCAAAATTATGGTACGCGGATGTGATTTGATACTAATTTTCTAAGAATTCGAGAACCTCACACAAAAATCTAGAAGTACACACGCTAAAAGCAGAAACGGTAATATTTGAAGACAGATTAATAGAATACCAAATGAAAGAACAAATATCAAGAGAAGGAGAGCCATTCAATATAGTAAAAACTAATTTACCAGTAAGGAGATACCAACAAAAGTAAGTGTGCAAGTATTTAACGTATTATTAAAAAATTAAGCAACTCTTACATCAGAAATATGGACTATAAACAAAAAGACGAAAATTAAGAATATTGAAATGACATTTTACGAAAAATTGACATCAGAAAAAATAAAATTATAAATTCAATGATCAGAGAACATCTAAGAACAAAATACATCTCAGGAATAGAAGACGAACATGTGAAAAGGACAGATTCTGGAATTTTTCCGAAACAAAACCTTAAATACCTGGAAGAGCATGTAATCAAATAAGTGGTAATTGATAGTGTAACGTATTTCTTATTTATTTAAACAATAAACGGGTGGGATAAACTTCAAACACACGGATGGCTACGAATTTATTTAAATACTAAACTAACACTTAATTTATATACACTTAACTATTCACTTAAATTTAATTTATATACACACAACCTTAATTATTAATATATATCAACACTTTACTGTTCGCTATTTTGGTGTATTCTTATTTATTTGTCGAGATCACTTTATAAACTGAACTAACTCTCCATGGTCGGTCCTTTATATATGAGTGCCTTTTTTTACTAGATAATTCTAGATTGCGGCTTACACAAAAACAATTGGCTCTGGCATTTTCTAGATAAGACTGGTTGCAAAAACAATGTCTAGATAAGATAGTCACAATCTTTGAAATCCCTGCGCATTCGCTATAATTTTAACTTTCATACATGGCTTAGACAGAGTCGGATTCAGGGACTATACCAGTGTGCTGTTTTGTAACATTCCACCCTCCTCAAATGGCAGTTCCTCCTGGAACTTTTGTGTAGCCGAGACTGGATGTTTGAATCGGCAACTGGCCCCATTTCTACACTTTCCGATCTTATGGAAATAGCAGTGCACCGTCTTCATCGGATACTGATAACGGAGGTTGTAGCTACAAATTAATATCTGGACACCGGTATCGCGAAAGATAATCTCTACCATGTTCCTGATGACTCGCCAATTCAACTGATTACTCACTATCTAAAGCATAGCCAGTTTCTTTACGCTGGATTCTAACACATGCTCTCAGAGGTTTCGAAGTGCTTCCCACACATCGCGGTAGGTAGATCGATCTTGAAATTCATTTCTAGTTACCACATAGAAGACGTACCGCGAATTATGTTCCAGTTTCAGTGTCTTGCCTGGGGCTGGAATCTGGTCGTACATTTTTTCTAATTGCCAGAACTTCTTTCGAAAGACGGTTGCCAACCCTCGTGCGTTCTTGATACGGGAGGGGATGTTGTATGCCAGTGAATAATCTTCCGGGAGAGTGAACAAATCTTGTTGTTGTTCCGAAGTGACTCCATACCTAGCTTTCCCGGTACCTCCATACGCTCCCATAAATTCATCGAAGGTAGGGTCAGAAACATCTCGAATATGGTTTACTCCTTTCTCTAGGTCTGGGTCTAGTCGGTTTTGGTGAACTACTTTTGGTTTTCCATTGGGGATCTTGCTTATGCGATATATAACATCATTGATCAGTTTCTTGATTAAGTATGAACCTTCCCAGGATTTTTGTAATTTTGGAGAGAATCATTTTCTCCTCATCGGGGTGTGTTACCATACTTTGTCCCCTTCTTTAAAACCGCCTACTGTGGCTTGCGTGTCGTACCGACTTTTCATTCTGTCGCTGGCAACTTGAAGATTTGTTCGAACTAATTCATGAATATCATCCAGCCTTCTTCTCAATTGCATCACGTAGTCTTCTCCTGCTAGATCTTCTCCAGGCCGACATCCACATTCCAGGTCACAAGGAAGCCGCATTTCACGTCCAAACAGGATTTTCGCAGGTGTTTTACCCGTGGACTCATTGACGGTAGATTGATAAGCCAATGCGAATAGGGAAAGATACTGGTCCCAATCTCTCTGATGACTGGAAACTACTTTGGACAGGTATATTCCAATAGTCCTGTTCATTCTCTCGACCATTCCATCTGACTGAAGATGTAATGCTATTGTCCTGGTCTTCTTAATTCCCAGCTTGTTGCACATTTCCTGGAATAGATGGCTTTCGAAATTTCTCCCCTGGTCACTGTGAACTTCCAAGGGCACTCCATATCGGCTGATAAATTCTTTCACCAATACATCCGCGACAGTCGTGGTCTCTTGGTTCGGGATAGCATAAATTTCCACCCACTTTGTAAAATAATCAATTACAACCAGTATGTATTTGCCACCATTTTCTGTCGTTGGAAATGGTCCAGCGATATCTAAAGCAATTCATTCGAAAGAGCTTCCAACATTATACTGTTTCATAGGTGCCTTTCTCTTGCGATGTGGTCCATTACTCGTGGCACAAGTCGTACATTTCTTACACCAGTCTTTCACATCGTCGGAGCTGTTCATCCAATGAAACCTTTCACGGACTCGCAGAAGGGTTTTCTTCACTCCCAGATGACCTCTCGATGGACTGTCGTGTAACTTCTTCAGTACATCAGCTACTCTAGTTCTAGGGATATCTAGCTGTCTCCTCATCTCGGAACCATCATCGTTTTCAAGGACGCTTCTCAACAGTCCTTCTTCCAGGACAAGGGAGTCCCACTTAGCCCAATATGCCTTGATTGTCGGTGAAAATCTTGACACTTCTTGCCATGTAAGCCGCCGATTTTCTTCCTTCCATTGCCGAATCTTCTTTAGGTGAGGATCATTCTCCTGATCTTCTTTGATTCTGGTGGGTGACCTTTCTTCGTAGGCTACTGTAGTTCTTGAAACTGCAACTTCCTTAGATTTCGACTTGTTGCATTGAGAATAGTCTACAGGGCACGACCGTCTAGGCAGAGATTCGGCTTTTCGGTGATTCACATCAGCTCGATGTTCACCCCTGTGACTGGAGTTCTTAGGTTGCAGGAGACTTTGTACGCTTAGACGGACTGCGTACGTGCTCTAGCTCGCCACACTTCCGGCATCTGATCTCTTTCAGCTTTGTCTGCTATTTCTTCCAACAAGTTAACGATCTGATCAAGTCTGTCATCGACGCCTTCTTCCTGCATGGTCCTACATTTGTTGTACCGCGAATCCTTCGTGGCTGCTTTGCATTTAAGAGGTTCTTGGTTTGCAGGAGTCGTAGGACGCTTACACGAACTGCGCACATTTTCTAGCTCGCCACAATCACAGCACCTAATCTTCTTCGGCTTCTTGTCGACCATATCTTTCAACAAGTTGACGATCTGATCAAGTCTGTCATCGTCAACTTCTTCCTACATGGTCCTACCTTTGATATATCCCGAAGCCATCGTGGCTGCTTCGTATTCAAAAGTAGCGGTTAGTACATCTACCATGGTTTTGGGAGGGGCTAATCGAAGCGTCCTCTCCATATCGTCGTCATATAAGCCGTCAATAAAGGCCTGGATATCTAAACATTTCATCACGTTCTCTGGTGCTGATGCATAAGCAAATCGAACACACAAATGTTCTAGATGTTCATGACCGTATCGCATGTCCAACCTCTTCTTCAGTTGCTCGACGTCATCCGTTTCTTCAAGCGGTATCGTCTGAAGTACATCTAAGGCATCTTCCCGAAGCGCTACAGTTAGGTTCACTCCTTTCTCCTTATCGGACCAATTATTCACTCTAGCGGCTGCTTCAAACTGTTTCACATAATTGGTCCACGACATTTTTCCATTGAACGTTGGGGCCTTGACTCGAGTAAAACTGCCAATGTCTTCTAACTTAGGGTGTGTTTCTGTCTTGCAAGGTTTCGTTTTCTCGGTCGTCTTTTCTCCCGCTGGCGTGTCTTGAGTTCTTATATCTGTCATCTTTCTTTCTAACTCCTTGATTTTCTCGTTCATCGTTGTCATCTTATTCTCGATTTTCTCGTCCATCGTTGTCATCTTATTCTCGATTTTCTCTTCCATCGTTGACATCTTATTGTCGATTTCAGATTTCAGAGACGAAATTTCTTTTTCAACGTTAGCGGCAATGTCGTTTTTCATTAATACTACATCGGCAGATATATCGTTCTTCATAACAGAAGTATCGTTCATTATAGCAGAAATCGGTTACCACATTCGTTGAAATTTTCTCTTCCATGGCAGAAATATCGTTTTTCACATTCGTTGAAATCTTCTCTTCCATGGCAGAAATCTTCTCGTCCATGTTAGCAGAAATATTAGCAGAAATTGACGAGATCAAGGTGGAAGCCTCGTCATTAAATAAAACTGTTTCTGGATCAATGCCGTCATTTTCCAGTGCCACTTTAAGTCGTTCTACTAATTCACTTTTCTTACCGGACGTTTCCAACTCACGATCTTCCAATTCTGCTCTCAATTCCGTCACGTTCAGATCACATAGTCTTTTCGCCATTTTTACGTAGAAATTTAGTTATATTACCCCACACCTGACACCAATGTAATGTTTTTGTTATTTATCTAAACTGTAAACGGGTGGGATAAACTTTAAACACACGGTATGGCTACTTACGAATTTATTTAAACACTAAACTACTACAAATATCGGAAAATGAAGAAGATTAATTATCAAAATTATGGTACGCGGATGTGATTTGATACTAATTTTCTAAGAATTCGAGAACCTCACACAAAAATCTAGAAGTACACACGCTAAAAGCAGAAACGGTAATATTTGAAGACAGATTAATAGAATACCAAATGAAAGAACAAATATCAAGAGAAGGAGAGCCATTCAATATAGTAAAAACTAATTTACCAGTAAGGAGATACCAACAAAAGTAAGTGTGCAAGTATTTAACGTATTATTAAAAAATTAAGCAACTCTTACATCAGAAATATGGACTATAAACAAAAAGACGAAAATTAAGAATATTGAAATGACATTTTACGAAAAATTGACATCAGAAAAAATAAAATTATAAATTCAATGATCAGAGAACATCTAAGAACAAAATACATCTCAGGAATAGAAGACGAACATGTGAAAAGGACAGATTCTGGAATTTTTTCGAAACAAAACCTTAAATACCTGGAAGAGCATGTAATCAAATAAGTGGTAATTGATAGTGTAACGTATTTCTTATTTATTTAAACAATAAACGGGTGGGATAAACTTCAAACACACGGATGGCTACGAATTTATTTAAATACTAAACTAACACTTAATTTATATACACTTAACTATTCACTTAAATTTAATTTATATACACACAACCTTAATTATTAATTTATATCAACATTTTCCTGTTCGCTATTTCGGTGTATTCTTGTTTATTTGTTGAGATCACTTTATAAATAAACTGAACTAACTCTGCAAGGTCGGTCCTTCATATATGAGTGCCTTTTTGACTAGATAATTCCAGATTGTGGCTTACAGAAAAATAATTGGCTCTGGCGTTTTCTAGATAAGACTGGTCACAAAAACAATGTCTAGATAAGATAGTCACAATCGTTAACAATTCTAAGAAATTCCTGCGCATCAGCCATAATTTTAACTTCCATACATGGCTTAGACAGAGTCGGATTCAGGGACTATACCAGTGTGCTGTTCCGTAACAACAGAAAAGTAAAATAACTGCCTGTAGTGCCCGTCATATCAATCCTTTAGTTTCTTCATATACTCATTTATATACATAGATCTTGTATATTACTTGTTGAAAATGTAACTAATCACTAGGTCAAGTATGTTGTGGTGAGATCGTAAATACGTACGTAGAGTTTAAAAATGAAAAACCGTAGTTATGAAATAGTATATTGTACAATGAGCATGAAATGACATACATTTCCCACGAGTGGGTGAATGAAATTCTAGATACCTACGAGTTGGAAATGGTTCATTTCATGCAATTTGTACACTATACTTCTTCTACGACTATCATAAATCATAAATAAAACTGTAATATTTTCCATAATAATTTTTATCATAAACTTTCATGCCGTTTTTTCTCTGAAATTATTAAGTCAAGTTCTCAACCCGTTGAATTATCCATATATTTTTTTCTTTCTGTACATGTACCTACTACATACGTCGTGAAATAACGTTGCACATTTTCAAATTTTGACTCTCGGAAATAAAAATACTATATGCAGAAAAAATCGTTATAATTCACCTGCGGAAATATTTATCAATTATCGTGTCTCTTTAAAGAAGTTATATCACCTCCTGCATCTAACAGGATAGTGACCTATCAATGTCAAATCATCATCACTATCGCTACGCATTTTCAATAATTTTTCTTTATAAACGGATTTTGTAAACACTAATGTGAAATGTCAAATTATTAGACAGACGTTAACAAACATGACTCTATCATATATTATAATACTATATGATCAAAAAATTTGTTAATATAATGACAGTCTAGTAGCTAATGAAAGTCGTGGTAAATGAAATATTTCAATACAGCTAACCCGTGGGAAATGAAAATCTGTATTACAACGTGGTAGGTTTGTTAATCGAAGACGCACTTGAAATGTATATTTTTCTTTATGGTCGTAGAAAAACTATATTATAACAACAAATAATGTAAACACAATAAACGCATATGGATTATTATTATTCAATTGGAGATAAATAGATTAGGTAAAGCTCAATTGGTGTTTAATTTATCTCCCCATGATTACTTAACATTACATGCCAGAAAATGCGAACAAACTCACTTGAACGAAAACAAAATCTGAAGTAAAATACGAGTTCAGTTTCCATTAGAAAAATCCGAATTATATGCATAAGAATCCTACTCACATTACAAGTTATTAGATGGAAAGTTTTGTACCAATTTTATGCAATATTACGGATCAAATTCTTCACTATTTTAAAAATGAACTTCCACATTTCGGAAATATATTTCAAAATAAACTTGAGGCATACATTTGCTATTCTGAACTAAAGAGAGAGTCGTAAATTTATGTGTTTATTAACATTCCACGTTAGAATCTCAGTGGGATTATATCGAGAATGATATGTGGGTTATTTAACGAGTTGCAAACATACAGTACGTCCATAAAATAACGCATACATTTATTATTAGCTAAATGTACAGTAACATGAAAAAATCTCGAAATTAGTGAATTTACAATTTTTTAAAATATTAATCTATAATACAGGATCATTGAACGTCAACAACGGTTTTATTGAATTTGTTAGACTATTGATTTTATCGACTGGAACATTTCCGGTCGTAAAAATTTTCTGATCATCTGATATCATTACTAGTAATTTTGTGAGATTTCATTGAATATTTTCGACAATTTTAATCACAACTGCAATGTTTCCAAAGCCATTTCCATATCCGCTTTTATTTTAAAATGACAATAACTCATGTAGCTGTACCAAATAATGACGGAAAAATATTTTTTTCTCTTCAATTTAGTTGAATGCACAACTAAGCTAAATAACTGTCCAGCGTTTAAATACAATTATTTTCATCGCTTCATCATTCCTATGATTATTTTTTATTTTAAGCAAACAAATCACGTCCCTTCAAATCCAAAATAATTGTACATCTATTTTTCATATTTGCAGGGATTACTTTTCAGTTTTGACGAAATACAATTGATGACGAAATATTCCCGTTTTATGGGAAAATATAGGGGAAACCGGTATCAATTGCAACAAAAATTGGTTTTTTTTCCATTCTTATCAGAACGCAAATCTTTTCAAAAAAATACCTGGGTGTTCTCTTGAATATGTGGATGATGATGGCATATTCATAATTTGCAGAATGTGTCCGAATTTCTTAAAAAAATATTTGTATGGCTAGAACATATCGTCGGGTTACTGCCAAAAGAAGGTACCTCCATAATTAGAAATTTTGAGGAATCTTCGTTTAAAAATTTAAATTGAAATGAAAAATCGTCACAGCTTCAAAATGATTTATTAATTGAAAAAAAATCAAAGTAAGTAACAAAATTATAGAAACATTCCTTATAAAAATTCCTAAATATACAAACAATTCAATTTTCTCAGTAAACAAAAGAGTTTATAGCACTTCTCTTTTTTTGGCAGAACAAAACTATTCGTCCTCCATATCACTTTGAACATCAGTATCCTGAACATCGGCTTCAGGAATACCGTCTTGACGTTGGTAACGACTCATAATACTAAAGAAATTCATCCCTGATTTGCAGAGCTTCAGCAAATCCTGCTTCTTCTGATTACTGGTAGGTCGAGGTTTGGAGTATGCATTTTTTAAGTCGATCTCAGTGAGATTAATGGGGCGGCTTTTACCAAAAACGTTTATCTCTTTATAATCGGATTTATGATCATACCTGCATAAAATAATATCTGGTTTGGCTTTCAAATATTTCAGGCATTTATTTTCAGCCAGCTGACTGTTTCCTTATTAGTGTTTTTGTTTTATTTCTCATTATTAGTTTTTAAAGCTCTTCCAAATCTAAGAAGTCCTTATACTTAAGCTCTTCTACGGTAAAAGGCTTATTTGACCTAGACGTCCTTGCTATACGGAAAATATTTAGCCAGTCATGCATAGTGTATACTGGAACATATTTTTTTGCCTTTTCGATAGCGTTATGCTATCTACCTCCATATAGCTGTATTCACTCTCTAGGAATTTCTGTTTTATCACAGATAAGCTGGGATTTTTTTGAACTAAATACAACAACAAAGCACTAAAATTTTGATTACGGTTTTGCCCGCGGCAGGTATCAGAGAAGAGAGAGAAAGTTCTGTTACAGCCGAAAGGAGACCTACCTCAAAAGACACGTACCAATTTCGAGGCTTCCCTTTTTCCCATTTACAGTCCATGAGAAGCAATATGCATTATTGAGCATGAATAATTCATACGCTGTTAAATTGTATGTGCAAATTTTGCGGCTGTACTACATGGGACTAATATCATTACTTGGAATCTGCAGTACGCATTGAAGGTCAAAAGTGCAGCAGACGAAGTTAACTTCTCGATGGGCTCTCTCTTATCTTCCAATTTGGCTCTGTAGCAATCGTTTTTCCGCACAATGTGACTATCGTAATTTTCTTTAAGTTGTTCCTTTTTTTCTAAATCAGCTCTCTCATATTGTGTACAAGTCTGACATTGGTCTTTTTTGGGGGTAAAAAAAGACAGATTGTAATTCGTGCAGAATATCCTTCTGCATGTTATGAGAGATACCGGCTCCAGATTATCTTTCTCGCGCATCTCCTTATAGAAGTTATGCGTTTTTGCAATACTTAACTTGGTTTCAAGATATTGCCTCATCGTACATATCCGCGTGTAGTGAGATTTCATCATAGGAAAGCTTTGGATATGATTTAACACCACCTCTATATCAGAATCCTTTAATTCATTGTAGGGTGCCTTTTCACCTCTTTGATCATTGCTGGCAAACAAGCCTCCTTCACCTTAAAATTTGAAGGCATGTTCAACGACTTCTTTGCTTATACAAAGAGTTATGAAAAAATCCCTGCTCCTAATATTGTCATATTCAAGAAAGTAGCGTTTAGAATCCAATCGCGGCTTCTTAGTACTTCCTGGAGTTGATCTTCTTCGTTCAGGTGCATGGCTCTCAACCCTGCTTAGGATGAAATCCTTTCGCCGATTAAAATCGGTTGACCAATAGTTGTCACATATCATATTTCTTGCAACTTGATTTAACTTATCTGTGCATTTGAAGCGACAGTTGGAACAATCAATGGATTTAGGAGCCTTAGTCTCTAATTTTTGGCGTTTTTTAATATTCTTCTTTCATTTACTCGGATCACATTTTTTCCAGCGTGTTCTAGATGTCGTATCTTTCGGCAAAGTATTATGTAAATTACCATTTTTCTCTACAATATCTGAAACAAAAAAAATAAACAGTTTTAAAGTTTAAAACTAACTTTTCCGCATCTGTGGCCCTGAACAATATTCTATCATGAAATTGTCACTTGTATATACTTCGGGGGATGTATCGTGCTAACAAACCGAAATTTCTCCAAAAATGAGCAAAAATGTAGTATATCTGGATTTATAGGACCCGCTGTATTTGCTCTAGTCAACTGAAAATCAATAGGGTACACCTGTGAGACGCCTCGAACAATATTCAATCATAAAATTGATCAATCATATACTCTCTGGAGTGCTAACAAACTGAAAGTTCTCCTAAAATGACAAAAATTTGGTACTTCAAGTACCATAGCACCCGTTGTACTGGCTTTAGTGAGCTGAATATCAATAGGGTTCATCTTTGAGACGCTCTGAATAATATCCACAATCATAAAATTGGTCACTTGCATTTACTCCGGAGGCTGTATCGTGCTAGCAATCTGAAACTTCTCCAAAAATGACAAAAATATCGTACTTAAAGTGCTGTAGCACCTGTTGTATTGGCTCTGGTGAACTGAATATCAATAGGGTTCATCTGTGAGATGTCCTGAATGATATTAAATCATAAAATTGGTGACTTGTTGAACTCCGGAGGCTGTATCGTGCTAACAATCTGAAATTTATCAAAAAATGACAAAATGTCATACTTCAAGTACCATAGCACCCGTTGTACTGGTCCTGGTGAGCTGAAAATCAATAGAGTTCATCTGTGATATGTCCTTGACAATATTCAATCATAAAATTGGTGACTTATTGTACTCCGGAGGCTGTATCGTGCTAACAAGACATGTAAGAAAAAGTGGCCGATGACAACGACGACGACGATATACACACAGGATCCGTTTTTTCGTGTTGTTGTTGATGGAAAACGTAAAAATAACTTAAAAACAAATTCTAAATTCCAACTTTTTTTGGGGTAAACCAATACTTTTCTCGCATATTAGATAGGTTGGGCGAAAAAGTAATAAGGGTAACGAGCTAGAATTTACTTCATAATATTATTTTGAAAAACAAAACGTCAAAATTAGATAATAAAAAAATATTTCTTCTTCTGAAGAACTGTCTGATCCCGCCACATAATCTTTGTCTTTTATCGAGCAATCGGAATCGCCTAAAATTGCTGCCAATTCATTACGTACACGCTCTTGTTTGGGCTCTAGATTGTATAATGCTGTTTCCTCTATATTAGTAGAGCATTCTTTCGAGATACTAGACTTATTATGTGAGTTATTTACCGGCATTTTGTCTTCTAACAAACGAAATAAATAACAATGTTGAATGTAAACATCTCATTTAATAATAATACACTTACCATTATTAGGTTCAAACACCAATTTCAACATACGAGAACTATGAAAAAACATTTTGAAACTAATATAACTACTAAAAAATCTCCAATTTTTCACACTCTGACAATAAGTGTACGCCGCAACTCAAATTTTTAGGTTATGTTTATGCAAAAACTTTAGACAAATCCGAACAGCTGATACAGAATCACGTGTGTATTTCCGAATTTTATACTGCCAAAATAAACTAAGTGCCAGTTATTTTCCTGAATGTGAGGAAGATTGTGTATTTTGCCGAAAACAGTACAGCGAAAACCAGATATCTGGCAGAAGTCTTAGTTCGCATGATGAAAATATACCTATAAAAATTTTTCTCACAACAAAAACAAGCGAACTGACTTTTGTCTTGTTTTGGTAGAACTAGAAGGTTTCAAATGATAAAATACTTTTCTATTTTGAGATCCAACTGTACTTATCTCGTTTTAGCAGACTATAAAAGATGTAAAAATGGAGTTGGGTTTTTTGGACCACTTGTTTTGCCTACCTTAACAGTTTTTTTGGAGATGTCAGGTTTTGTCAGTATGTTTTTCAAACATTTTTCAATCCAATGGAGTACTTAACTCCGAATTGAGTAAAAGTGGAGTTACCATGTTTTGGCAGTAACCCGTCGATATGTCACTAACGACACCATGCTGGTGTCAAATGTAATACGTGCGGTGTCAAATGTTAAACGTATTACAATCTAGAAATATACTTTCTTGATTCTTGGGAACCAAATTTATTAACAATGGTTTCAAGGAAAACAAAAAAATAAAAAATCATTACAAATATGGTCGAGAAACAAACAAAACTCTCAATGGTAACTAATACAAACAGTTAAAAATGTAATATATTTAAGCAAAAAATAAAGTTAATCCTATAGATAAAAGAAAATTAATGAAACAGTAGTTTTATTCTGTCTTCTCAGTATATTTGGACACACAGGTCTTGCAAACATACAAGGGATCATTATCCACACATGAAGAATTATCCCACTTTTTGCAACTAAAGCACCGTAACGAGTCTCCTTTACTTTCTTTATAGCTTTCACATCAAACTAAGCATAACGTGTTAACTTCATCTTCTGGCGATGACATCTGTTCTACGGCTTTCACTCTATTTGTATTTTTTTACCAAGAACTAACCTACCTTGTGATTGACTTAATATATGTTAATACAAAAAAGAAGATATATTATTACAAATATTAAAGATTAGATATTATTATCCCTATGGGGATATCCTGGATATTTTTCCCAGATAAGATCAGTATAACTGTGCAATGATTAGAAAACCAGGAAAACTATATCTGCTGATCTTTACAATTATCACTTAAAATGACAGTATAAAAGTGGAGAACTCCCTAGATTTATTTGTTCATTATGGATTTCATATTGTGGGTTTCTTAAGTGGCTTCTAATTTCCAATTCTTCAAGTAAATCCAGCTCTTGTTTCTTATAACAAATATGTAGTACAGGTGTCAATTATTCATTGGTGTCAACTAGATATATTTTTTAACCATATTAATAATTTACACCCAAAAAATAAATTTACATTAGAAATTGAAGAAAATAACTCAATCAATTTTCTTGATTTAAAAATTCAAAGAGTTTAATGTACTTGATTATTCAATTTACAGAAAACCAACACACACTGACTATTCCATATAGTTCCAATCGTCCCAACTCACATAAATTAGCAGCATATAATTCGCGATACATAGAGCGTTTTCAGATCCTATGAACAAATGTAATTTTGATACAGGAATTAATACAATTAAACAACTAGCAACGTCCAACGGTTATCCATTACATATGATGAATAAACTAATTGATAAAAAAGAGGAAAAGGTGGCATTACAATTAATATTTCCTAAGCAAACTAAAGAAATAAAAAGTTATAAAACCCTAACATATGCAGGAAATATTTTTAATAATATTCCAAAAATAATATCTTTAGCAACAAATACTACAATTCTTTTAAAACAGAAAGTAACGTGAGTACAAAATTGTTAGATGTAAAATCAAAAATATCCTCATTAAAGAAGTCTGGTATATATAAACTTAAATGTCCATAATGTAATGCTGTATATTCGGGTCAAACCCTTAGAAATTTTGAAATCCGATACAGTGAACACTTACGCGCATACAGATTGAAACAACCAGATAAATCCCACTATGCAAAACATCTACTTGACACCAATCATTCATTGACACCTAACACGGAACTAGAAATACTACATATTTGTGATAAGAAACAAGAACTAGATTTACTTGAATGAAGTTAGAAGACACTTAAGAAACCCGCAATATGAAGTCGTCAATGAACAGATGAATCTAGGGAGTTCTCCACTTTTAAACTGTCTTCTTAAGTGATAATTGTAAACATCATCAGATATAGTTGTCCTGGTTTTCTATGTCATTGCACAGTTATACTGATCTTAATTGGGAAAAAGATATCCAGGATATCCCCATAGGGCTAATAATATCTAAGCTTCAATATTTGTAATATCATATCTTCCTTCTTTTTTCTATCAACATATACAAGGTAGGACACTTCTTGGTCTAGCTAAAAATAATTATTAAACATCAGGTAGGCATCAAATGAAATGTAACTTCTGTCACTCGGGCGATGATATTTAATATCGAAACAATTGTCAAACTTCCCAGAATTTTTAACATTTTTTCAATATATTGTGGAATTATCCAGAAACAGTAAGTTCAATTTCAAACAGTAATATGAGTAGATACCACGAAGTAAGTGTCGACACAGTTAATTTACAATTTTTCTTTTTGTCCGCCCAAGGTTTTTCTTCTTATAATTCCTTTTCGGGAATGTCCGTCAAAATCGCGGTTTTTCCTTTTCACCTTGCAGGTTTACTTGACTGTGAGAAACCAGCCTTCGGCAAAGGTCGGATCTCTTTGGGAGTCCAAACAGTTTTTTTCTGAAGGGCAGGATGAGATGGGGATCTCATATTTTGCGTAGAAGTGTAAGTCCGGCAAAAATCTGCTTCTGCATAACTTGTAGCGTGTTCGGGTTATCAAAATACAACTTCTGGCGCAATTGTCTCAGCTTCTCTGTTGTCGGAAAAGCTCTGTATCAGCGGTCTATCCATTACAGATCTGGGGGCAAAGTCATCCTCGGTAAAGTTATCAAGATTAAATGACCGCGCTTCTGCACAAGAAAAGCAAATAGTTATATTTTTTGTCGTAATGGCCATTGGAAGAACATCTTTAACCAATCCTGGAATATCATAAATACTCATACGTTTTCCAGGATTGCTCTTCATCCAATATTCCACTGCACTATCATAATACTTCTTGAAAGGGCCAAAGACGCTGCGATCCAATGGTTAAAACTTGTGCGAGGTGTGAGGAGGAAATGACAGCAACGTATTGCTGTATTCGATTACAAGAATATAAAGGTGAGATTGGTGATTATCCAAAATAAGCAAATCCCTATTATTATCACTGGGGTTTGAGAATTTTGTAAAATGAAGATTAGAAAATACTCTTCTTTTATCCAGCCACTGTACGAAGCACATACTCTTGAGGACATTTGGAAGTTAAAATTACTTTCATTACCTTTCTGACCGAAAATAATAGTCTCTCTCAAACTTCACCCATATTTTGAGCTAACGGATAGTAGTAGAACCACCTAGTACCTGTTAAAGAACCTCATTTTGAAATTTCCTTATGGTCTAATTCCCTTAATGCTTCCGAGAGTTCTTTGTCGCTGTCCTTAAATGTCTTCCAGTGTCACTCTAAATATATTCTGGAAATCCCCGTAATCATCCAAATTGACAAAAAACATGAATAAAACTGTTAGTACTCTAGTCGTGAGCGATTTCCATATAATAGTTCTGGTTGTCATGCAAGTGAATATTGCTTCATATCTATTCTCCCTACTCAACTTTCATTGGTCCAAAAACATCAATTCCGGTTTTGATGAAGCACTTTATGGTAGGTTCCAGTCGGCACAATGGTAGTTGTCCCATAATTGGTATTTTTGATTTTATTACTTTTCTCACTGTTTGTCGAATTCGTCTGCCGCAAATTGTTTTAGTCCCTGATGACATGTTTCTTCATGGAAATATTGAATAATCAATTCGGTTATTCTATGAATTGGGTCGAGTGTCATTGGATTCTTCAGTTTGTCTGTAAGATGGATTAAATTGTATAGTCTTCCCCCCAGGGGAATGAGTCCTTCTTTATCCAAAATACAATTAAATGTATAAAGTCTACTGGTTTTAGGGATTTCTTTACTCTCTTTCAGAATTATCCATTTAGCGTATGGCATTACACATCATGCAACAGAGCCAATTAAAATAGAAAAATAAAAAATTAAAATTAGAATTAGAAATTAAAATTAAGGTATATACAAATACACAAACAGGAGTGTAAATGACAAAGAGCAAACAAATCAAATAAAATCAAAAACGAACATTAACATTACTTAGATATATAGTCTTTTGCGGCGTCGGTTGCCATCAGAAAATCTGAGAAGTTTCCAGCATAAGCCCTTGTTTCGCATTCGGACACTATGTGGTGAACGGTTTGACGTTCTGCTCCGCAGTCATAGCCGGGATTCGGTATTTTACCGCATTTATGGAGGGAATCTGCACAATTCGATGGTTGGTGCGAATACGATTTATGGATGACCATATATGGCGACGCAGTTCGTACCCAAGTGGTTTCTCCGTGATGCAGGGGAGGGTTTGACAATGCCCGGGGCCCACTACCTGCCATTGTTCTCTCCAAGTTTTTATGATGTTAAACCCTGTTCGTTGCATTTCCTTGGCTGTTACTATTGCTGGATGTCTGGACCGAAGTCTGCCGTTCTCCAGGTCAGGTATGGTTATCTGTGGGTTGTCAATCAGTTTCTTGTATTCCCTAAGACGAGCATTCCTTCGCCAGAGATCCGCGGGTGAGATGTGGCTCAAAACAGGCAGCCAGTGTGTTGGAGTTGACTGAATGATTTCGCTTATAATTCGCATAGTGTTGTTGAGCTGTACATCGATTTTCTTTGTGTGAACACTATTCAACCATACCGGGCCGCAGTATTCCGCTGTCGAGTAGACCAGTCCAATTGTTGTAGTGTGTAACGTGTCAGCCGAAGAACCCCATGTGGTACCGCACAACTTATGGAGAATACTATTCGTCCTGTTTAATTTAGCTGCAGTGTTTTCCAAATGATGTTTGTAGGTGAGCGTTCTGTCTAAAGTAACTCCCAAATATTTCGGACGCGGATTGTTTCGAAGATGGATTCCCTCCAAATAGACGTTCAGTCTTCTGTTTGCGGATGTGTTGCATATATGGAAGCAGGTGGTTTCTGTTTTTGTGTGGTTCGGTTGTAACCTCCATTTACGAAAATATGTGCTCAGGGACGTTAAATTAGATGACAAAGTTGTTTTCATTGCTTCGAACATCTTATGTTGTGCTGTCAGGACCGAGTCATCCGCATATCCGAACCTTTTGTAAGTTGCATCTGGCATGTCGGCGATATATAAGCTGAACAATAGCGGAGCCAACACAGAACCTTGTGGTAAGCCATTATTTAAGACTCTTGACTGTTCTCCTTCCTGCTACCACCTGTAATGTTCTATCGGCCAGCATGCTGTCAACGAGTCGGGTAATCCTCTGCCAAGGAATCACTTGGATGAACTTGTACAGCAGGCCATGTCTTCAGACAGTATTGCCTGCAGCAGACAGATTTATAAATACAGCTGATGTCTTTAGTTTATTTTCAAAGCCAGCCTCTATATAGGTTGTTAGTGACATTACCTGATCTGTACAGTAGCGCCCGGGGCGGAATCCAGCCTGTTCTATGGGAACCGCTGCCATTATTTTGGTAGCAATGCGGTTGTAAAGAAGTCTCTCCAGGAGTTTATAGAATGAGCTCAACAGTGCAACTGACCGATAGCTCTTTGGTTCGTTACTTGGTTTTCCTGGTTTTAAAAGCGCAATGATTTTAGAGTGCTCCATTCACTGTGGTATTTTACCATGTATCATCATATATGCGTATCCTCCACAGTTTAAGAGGAATTCCGGGTGAATTCCGTCAAACCCAGATGCGTTCCCTAACTTCACATCCTTTAACGCCGTTGTTATTTCTTCTGGTGAGAATGGATAGGAAAACTGCGTATGTTCTTCACTTGTCAATTTAAGTGCTTTAAGCTCGCGTTTTATTTGCGTTGTGTGAGCTTTGTCTCGGCGAGCTTCGGAAGTTTGTACAATATGTGCAGCGATTGTGCTGGGGGGTATCGTTGTACCTTTCCGTGCGCTCCTCTTCCCATCATTTAGCTTTCTTAAGAGCGACCAAGCTTTTTTGCTGGACGTTTTAAAATCCAGTGCTTGTACAGTTCCACCCATCTCTCTCGTCGAGCTATATCAAGGTTGCGCAGCAGCTCATCCGCGTTTTCATGGACGTTACAGTCGAGAAATGCCTTATATTGTTTTTCGAGGTCATCGTTCCGTCCCAGGATATATTGTTTTCGGTATTCTCTAGGAATAGTATTTTTTGCTGAACTTACGATTGCTTCTACAAACCTCTTTTAGTTCTCTGATTTGAGGGGAATCCATCCCAGATACTCATTTAGGTTATTAGAGACATTTTCCTATTTTGCCTTTTGGAAGTGCCACCTTGTGCGAGGAAGAGAGGTTACCATGGGGATAGTTATGCCGATCTCTATCAAAGCGGGTCTATGTTGGCTATGTGGAAAGTCTGTCAAGATATTGAGAGATACTTTCAGTGGTAGGTTATCATTATTTGTAGTTACGAAGCATAGGTCTGGGTTGTAACCTCGTTTCCAAGCAGCAAAAGGAGTCTCGATCTTTTGCGTCGAATACGAGGTAGATATTATTTACGTCTGCCCATCTTGTAAGGGCCTCACCATTTTCTTTATATTTCCATTGTGTGTGATGGCTGTTAAAATCGCCAATATAGATAGATGGATGTTGGAGGGTAAGACTTGTGGAGACCACGAAGCTGCCGCAGGTTTGTATATATTGGCCAAAGTCAGCCCTCCCATTTGGATAGTCACATTATGTATGTTGTTATCAGAGAAAGCAGAGTTAGCATTTTCGATGTTAGACTGCACATAGGTTGCAACCATAAGCGCGGTGATATGTGGCTCCAATTAAATCGTAACCAGGTATCCTACCTCTTCTGATGAGTTGTTCCTCATTATCCATATGAGTTTCCTGAATGGCAACGACGTCAATGTCATTATCTTTCAAAATATTCTGCAGGACATCGCATTTCTTGTCGGTTGGTCGTGAGAATGACCGTTGAAATTTCTTTGTGACATATCAGAGATGATGTATTTCAGATAGCCAGGAGATCAAAATGATTATCTGGCCGCCAATTAGTGCTAGCTCATTTAGTTCACGTTGTTAACAACGCTATCCAGGGTGCACCACGGGGATGCGAACTAGCATTACTCTCCTTTCTTTCAGAAGATGAAGCTCTTCAAGAAAATAATCCAATTGAACCTTTTTAAATAGAATAATTCCTGCCTTTTCCAATTCAGAAACATTAACCTCTCCAGTATTACTATTCTTTTTTGTCAGGTTGTCAATATATCTTAAAATCCAACCGTTAGAGCTTTTCAATCCATTCCACTTCGAAAATCTCTTAGAGTCAGGAATTATAAAATCTTTAATTAGATCCGTCTCGAAGGGCCAATTTTGTAGCTTATTACCCGAAATATATGTATTTAAATACTGCTCGAATGATCCGTCTTTTATATATTTGAGTAAGAAATCTGACAAAACTTTTCAATTATGTGATTCTCTAAAAACATAACATGTTTGTAGTTAGTCACAAACTTGGTGTGAACCTACAACATATATACATATTTTTATATAAGATTGAAATAGGAATTCAACAGTGCGTCACGTATTGTTGTAGGTATACAACAAAAACATTGAATACAAAAAATTTAGGTAGATCCACCTTCGCATTCGACAATAAAACATTCGTTTTACATATTCCAAACATAACATTTCGAATATAAATTAATTCAACTGTTCTTTTTCCTGACAGACTCTGCGAAATTTTTCGGGCTTCCTCCCTTACAAATAGATTACTTAAGAGCGCTCATGTTCCCTGAAGTGAATACATTTTGTGTAAGCTTCTCTAACCGGGTCACGGTAAGGATGAGTTTCTATAATCTGACCACGTACTTATTGATTCTGAACAAAATGCAGCGCCTAAAATGATTAAATTATCGGCTGTATTAAAAGGAGGCGGGAACCGTTTGAACGTTTACTCGTTAACGTGGTGATACGCCTGTGGAATAATAGATTTCATATAGCAAATTGTATCAAGCATAAAAATTTGACAGTAGTTGGTATTATGAATTGGTAATCGCACAGTTCTTCGTAACAATTATTTGTTTTTAATAGAGTTTGAAGATTGGATTGTACATCTTTGTCTCCTTGAAATAATCAGTCTGTTCACGATAAAACTACTAAACGAAGTCACGCTATTGGTGGAATAGTGGAAATGGTCATTATCTTGAAAAATGTAACCCATCAGCTAATACTGTGCAGCAACATAACTATAACACTTTGTGAAAGAGAATTAGTATATTCATGACTTCAACAATTTATTATATTTTGATTGAATGTTGAGAAACTCGCTAAAAGCATCTACGAATATAAGAAATAAGTAACATCTGCGATATACGGCAATTCAACGGTTCATAAAATTTTATAGGTATCTGTTGAGAAATATGGTTATGTTGTCAAAAGTATGAGAATTGCGTGAAAGAAAATACGAACCCATCTATTTCCTTCAATTTTTGAGAAAGTGTTATTCAAGAAAAGCGAAATATATCATCTCGAGGGTATATACAATACTTATGGCGTGTCTTGCGTTGAAATGGTTTCTCATCTTTTTATGTTATTTACGGTTATTTTGTTTTAGAACGAAATTTTTATGTTTAATGTTTATAAAAATTGGAAATTAGAAAATTATAGCACACTTTGTAATAAAGAAAATACCCTACGTAAATAACTGTACATGCAATGCGTAACCAAACACTATGGTTCAAATGCAATTATTGTATTTGATAGGTATCCAGCTGATGCAGCAAACATATCTGCGGATATATTGTTCAATGAATCGATGATTCTGGCATACAATCCAGATTCCTAGCCAACGAATATAACAAGAAACTTGCTGAAAGATAAATTTGAGGAGTCAAATTTCACTGTTTATCAGGCTATAGAAGATGCCGACACGTTGATTGTTAGGACAGCAATAACCAAATCTTCATTGTTTAACACTGTGTATCGTTGGAGAAAATATTAACCTAATCCTTTTAATGGCACTTAAAGCCAGGTAAGGGAAAAACTTCTGAAGATATTTACTCTACACAAAGTATAGAAGACCCAAGAGTAGCGGACAATAACTTATTTTTACACGCGACTTATAAGTCTCCGTATTGACCCAATTCTTCTTCTTCTCCTTGTGCCTTGTGCTTCTCTCACGTTGATGGCCCTTTGTACTTCTTTCATGTGAAATGTAAGGTGCCATTTTCTGCCTTTCGGAAGATAAGGCTGCATCTCTAGTTCCGCACCAGTCCCTAATGTTTCGCAGCTATTAATGTTGTTTTCTTCCCGGGCCTCTTCTACCTTCTATTTTTCCTTGCAAAATCAACCTAGGTATTGAGTATCTGGCGCCTCTGAGTATATGTCCAAGATAAGATATCTTTCTCTTCTTCACGATTTGCAGAAGTTCTCTTATGCATACCGGCCATTTCCAGCACCTCTTCATTAGTTTTATGTGCAGTCCATGGGATGCGTAGGAGTCTACGAATTGTCCACATTTTAAATGCCTCTATCCGATTCACAGTTTTGATTTTTAGAGACCATGTTTCTGCCCCATAGAGCAAGATAGGCCAGACGTAGCATTTAACTACTCAAATCCGAAGTGCCAGGGGCCATGTTCGTACAAGAAAGAAGTTCTTAAGTTTATGAAATGTGTCTTTTGCACGTCCGATCCGTATTTTCTTTTCCTCGTCGCAATCCCATTTCTGGTTGATGGTGGCGCCCAGATATACAAATTTTAACACCACATCCAGTTTTTGGCCGTCAATCCTAATTGTGATGTTACTGTGGTGTCGAGCTATTACCATAACTTTTGTTTTATTTCTGTTGATCGTCAGGCCAAATTGTTTTCCTATTTGGTTGATTCTGTCAACAGTTTGTTGAAGGTCCTCAGGAGAATTCGCCAATATAGCGGTATCATCCGCATATCTGATGTTGCTTATTGGAATTCCATTAACTTTAATTCCTCTGTTTCCCTTTTCCAGTGCTATTTGAAAAACTTTTTCGACATATATGTTGAATATCATTGGCGATAGGATACATCCTTGTCGTACTCCCTTGGATATTTTAAATGTCTTTGTGGTTAAGTCGTTGTTAATTCTTACCTCTGCGTTCTGATGCCAATACAGTTGCTGAATTATTCGTATGTCCTTAGAATCGATGCCAATCTTATATAGTCTTTCCAGAAGAAGATCGTGTTCAATGTTATCAGAAGCCTTCTCATAATCTATATATAAACGTCTCTTTGTTGGTCATAACATTTTTGTACAAGTAATTTCATTGAGAACAGGGCCTCTCTTGTACCCAAACCCCTGATAAAACCGCTCATTGCCTCGCATTTGTCATAAATTCGGGAGTGGATGACTCGAAGTAACACCTTGAGAGCATGACTCATGAGACTTATGAGTATATAATCTTCACATCTCTTTGGAGTACTTTTCTTAGGTATTGGTATAAAAGTAGATTTTAGCCAATCAGCTGGGATTTTGCCTGTTTCGTATATTCTATTGCATAAATATAATAGATATTTCATATTCATTATTTTCAGGACTTCAGCGCAGACGTTATCTTCACCTGGACTCTTTCCATTTTTCATATTTCTTAGGGCTCGTTGTACTTCTGATTCTAGAATTTCAGGACCAGTCATTTTTTCTGAGGTAGGTCTACTGCCGCGTTGGCCCTCGAATAGTGCCTCCGTATATTGCTTCCATTCTGCACAGAGATCATCTGGTTCTAGAATTATTTTTCCATTTTCTCCTCTGAGGGGCGGAATTGGTGCCTTCCTGAGGGAGCCAGTAATCTGTTTGGCCTTCTTATGGAAATTGAATGAGTCGTGTAACGCGTGCATTCTCTCAGCTTCTTCATATTCAGCAGTTATCCATTGCTCTCGAGCTGCTTTACATTTTTGCCTTATCATATGATCTAATTCATCATATTTTTCCTGTTGCTGAATGTTTTTGGCACATCGTCGTTTTTCCATCGTATCGAGAATCTCGTATATCATCCAGGGTCTGACTGCCACTCGTTTTTGTTTGCCCAAGATCCCCTCGCATGCACTTCGAACATTTTCTTTGATATCCCTCCATATATCCTCTGGTTCACTTCTGCTTCCAGGGTTTCTTTCAGTACACATTCTATCTAGTTCTAGTTTCATGTTTTCATAGATGATTGGGCGTTTTAGCTTCCGAGTGTCCAATTTTACGTGGGTCTTTGATCTTGAGGTAATTTTGAGGTTCACTTTGAAATTGGCTTTTAGAGGATTAAGGTCCGATCCAATATCTGCTCCTGGATATGCAGCCACCCTTGTTACACTATTCTGATATCTACGTTTAATAAAAAAGAAATCAATCTGATTTCTCACTATACGGTTAGGACTGTCTTGTGGAGACCGCCATGTATACAGACGTCTATTAGGTAGTTTGTAATAAGTGTTCTTAACCACAAGATTTTCTTGTTTACAAAATTGGATCAGCATTTCACCTCTGTCGTTTTTCTCACCAAGCCCAAATGCACCAGTTATCCCGTCTACACACTCTCTTCCTACTTTTGCATTAAAATCACCGATTACAATGGTAATTTCATCAGACTTCAGGGAACTAAGCACTTCTTGGACCTCTTCATAAAATTTTTCGGTGTCTGAATCAGCTTTACCTGCTGTTGGTGCATACATCTGAATAAGGTTGAAGTTGACCGGTCTCGCATTCAACTGCATAAGTATAATTCTGTCGGAATAAGCAATAACATTGCGTACTGATTTATTGATTTGGTCTGTGACCATAATACCTACTCCGTTCCTATGGTCTGGTTCGTTGTTTCCCGAGTAGTAGAAGGTATCTCCTTATTTTGAGAATTTTCCGCTGTCTGGCCACCTACTTTCACTAATTCCGAGAATATCGATATTGAGTCGCAGCATTTCCTTTACAGCGTTGTTAAATTTTCCTGCTGCAAAAAGTGTCTTGGTATTCCATGTACCTATTATTTTATGTTCTTTCACCATATCAAGCCGGGGGATTCTTAGCACCCTCTGATGATCTAACATCTGACCGGGACTGAGGGCCACATTTTTTCTGTTTCCTGACATGATAAAAGAATTTGGACAAAGGATGTCCTGGGGAAAATCTATTTGAGATCATTAATGCGGTGGTTTCCCGTTTCCTTCCGCATTCCCATGCCGTTGACCATGTTTGGTTCATCCGCCTTTTGGAGCGATTTCTCAATCCAAGGACAAGAGATTGTCCTGCCTCTTATCAGCTCCTCCACCCGAAGCTGTTGGCCAATAAGAGGGGGACAGCTTATTCCGGCTGTCTTTCGGTCGACAGGGCCTCGTCAGTTGTCTAGCAGGGTGCACCACGAGCAGGTGAGGTTGTCATTTGGGTTGGCTTCTCAGAGTCCATCACCCCTTACCCTGACCCAATTAAACCATCAAAATATTCATGAAAATCGAATAAATGAAATTTTATGTTACCACTTTGTTCAAATTCTGAGAATAAAGGTATTTTAGCATAGTGTTGATGAGTTGACGACTGATATACTGCCGTAACAGTAAAAGGTTCCAAGAAATTTTGTTCTTTATAATATTTTTTAGCAATTTCTGATCGTAAAAATGATTTTGTAGCACCACTATCTATAGTATATATAGTAATTTCAGAGGAGGATTTGAGATTTTGAGATAAGGTAATTCTGGCTTATTTGTAGAAATATTCAATTCAACTATGTCATTTCGTACATTTCGTGAACCAATTGAAAATTTCCGTTTTCTGGATAACTTTCATCTAGTTCGTCACTACAATATTCGTAATTTTGATTAGAAGAATGACCTATTTCGTTTTCATCCCTAGTATTATCTGAAGTATTACTATTAAATATTTCTTCGGCAATATAATTTGGTTTTTGGTTACGGTTATGATTATGGTATTTATTTCTAAAATGATTTCAAGTTTGTCTAGTCGAGGTACTCATAGGGGTAGGGGGATTTGGTTTGCATTGCAGGTTTGGTTTCCATGCATTCTGAGGGCTTCTAAAAACTTGATTATTATTTGGATATTTATGAGAATGAGGAGGATTTGTACGTTGTTTTATTTGAATGGGCCCTCTGGGAAATTGTTGAGATGTTGAGGGTTGTTGATATGATGGGTCTCTTACAGGAGGTTGGTTAGGATATTGCCAATAATTTTGAGGCATTGTATTATGATATCTAGAATTATTATTAGATTTCCTCACACTGTTGTTAGAATTTATGCTATTAAAAAAATATTGGCATTTCTGAATATACTTAATGTTATCTTCCTCGATTACAAATTGTATGGCTTGTTTTAGACTATTAGGTCTCATAGCTCGAATTATAGGACCTAGCCGTTCCTTCAACCTTGCGAGAAATTTTTTTAAACTTTGTTTAGTGAAGAATGATCTTTTTAAGTCCATTTCAGGTCCTTGGTTTTCTCTCTCATATTTACTAAATCCTGATTTAAACACTTTTCATCTCTTTGATCTCCAAAATTTGGAATTAATGTGTTTTTTATATCTGTCCAATTACTATTTGAAACACTTATAGCTACCACTTCTTCCGCTCTACATTCTAATTTATATTTTGGAAATTATGTAGATTTTCTCTATCAAAATAATGGGTTAGAATAGATTTGGTAACACCTATGAATCAATGTAACTTCGTTGCATTTCCATCAAAATTTGGAATAATAGACAACGTTTTCATATCTAAAATTGGCACTGGCATATTGATTATTAAATTGTTTGAACTATTGATTATATTATTATCTATAAAGTTTGAATTTAAAATAAAGTTATCGAAGTTTTCAAGTTTCACAGCTATCGATTTGACTTAAGGATTCTATAGGTGCAGAGGAGTCTGACAGGAACTAAATTCTTACCACATCCGTTATCTGTATCCAGCAATGGTTTCTTCAAGATGTGCCACTGGTTTCCACGATGGATTCCACTGGAACTGGTCTGGTGTCGATTTTCGTGAAAGAGTTGACACTCACGGATTGTCCACGATGGATTTCCTATGAAAATCCTACTGACTGCGCCACTTATAAGTCTCCGTATCGAGAACTTATTTTTAAAAACAATTTATTTACTTAAATACAACTACTTTCCAAAACTGAACTAAACAATATTATTTTATTGGATTAATCTTTATTATTTAAAAGTTGACATGAGACTAAATATGTAAATGAATTAATTAATCAGGAAAACTATCTATATCAACAATAACAATATGTACAATAATCAAGTCAGCAATGAACAAAATAATGAATTCCGCTGTCAGCATCTACGGTGTTCAACCATATACGGGGTTACCAATTATAACACGCGTTTAGTGGATGTGACACGACATCCCATTTTCAATCAAGGCAAAAACAAATTCATTAAGTTGATAACAAAATTTCCGGAATTAAATGAAACTGTTGAAGTATTTAAGCAAGAAAGTGCAGACGCCGAAGTAATCCCAGCAGAAGGTGAAAAATTCTTGAGTGAACTTTACAAAGTATTTCAAAAGAATATATCTCCGTTACCGGCAGTTTTCGAGGTCTGTTATAAAGAGTAAATTTAATCTTGCTCCACTTCCTTCCATAGCAGCAACGGCCCAACAACATTCATTCCGAACCTATAATCAAGTGCAGATCTGGTACGGCGTTGAAAAAAAAACGGAGGAATGGGGATGGAAAAGGAGTAAGGTTGAATCCACTCCTATAAAAACAACGAAATAATTAAGTTAGGAAGTATACAACTTATTTTGTTTTCATTTTAAAAATATTTATTATTGAAAAAGAAATTTAGGCATAGTTTAGGTAAATAATAATTGCAATATACTTATAAAATATTTAAAAAAGAGTTGCATACATGTTAACTGGAATATGTATTGTAGCGTTGTTACAGATATCCTTGTCAGTTTTGGCATTGTCTCCTTATTTACCAACATCCCTATCGATGAAACTTTGTTTATCTTAGACACTAAACACCACATCACCTCAGATTGTCTTTCCCTAATCAAACACTGTTTGTCCAACACCTACTTCATATTCCAATGTAACTTCTACAGACAACTGAAAGGTGCCCCTATGGGATCCCCTATCTCTCCGATTATGGCCAACATTATGGAACATTTTGATAATTCGGCACTATCTTCCTCTCCCCTCCAACCAAGCTTTTGATCACGATATATTGATGACACTTTCGTCGTTTGGCCCCATGGAAGAGATACTTTGAATTCATTCTTACTCCATCTGAACAGCATACATCCCTGTATCCAATTCACGATGGGAGTGGAAGGTAACTCATCTCTTCCATTTCTTGATGTCATGATTAAAAAACTTTCACCAAATGGTTTCTCACACTCCATCTATCGCAAATCCACTCACACCAACCGTTTTCTCAATGCCCATTCTCATCACCATCCGGCCCAACTCAATTCTGTCATCAACACACTCGTATCCCGATCCATCTCTCTGCCTGACGAATCCAATCGACCATCAGAAATCACTTTTCTGAAACAAACTAATTCAAAATGGTTACAAAGAATCTGAAATCAACAGGAGCATTCAGAAATTTTCAACTCCCACTCCACCACCTTCCACCATCGACTTAGACAGTCAAATAAAAATATCCCTTCCTTACATTAAAGGAGTGACAGCGACAATCTGTAAAATCTTCAAACCTCACGGTATCGAACAATCTTCAAACCCCAACAGAAAATTTCCCACCTAATCAGATTTGTCAAGGATAAAATTCCCAATGAACAGCATGGAGTATTTGAAATCCCTTGCTTAGATTGTCCCCGCACCTACATAGGTCAGACCAACCGACGTATCTCCGTTAGACCAAAAGAACACTCATTGTCTGTTAGAAATTCCGATCCTTCGTCCACCTTGGCCCAAGATCGTGTCCAAACATGGCACATAATCAATTTCGATAAAACCATAACTATCGCCCCAACTCGCTCTTTTAAGTCCAGAATAATTAGAGAAGCCATCGAAATAGAAAAACGTCCAAACTGTTTAAATACCAGTGACGACAGCCAGAGATTGCCATTAACCTGGAAACATCTTCTCCACCCGCCCCACTCCGATGCCACCTCACCGTCTTCCACCATGGCCTGCGCCAAGAATAACAATTCCCCTCCCAAAACATCGCGGGATAACGAACGTCTCATATCTATTGCCACTCCCGCCAGCAGCACACGCACCGCGCGCGCCAAAAAGGCCACACCCGCCAATAAGTCACCCATAAATACACGGTCCAGACAACTTATCGGTCAGTCGGCTTCAAGTCAGTAGTGAGTGTTAGTGTTTGCAGTGCCATAATCCAGACTATTGGTGAGTCTGTACCAAAATCTTAAATAATGCATTTATATGAGATATATCAGGCCTTAAAAGATTAAGCATAGATGCATCTAAAAATATTCGATATATAAATTTTGAATTCAAAGTAAAAAAATGGAAATTTAAGTATGCGTAATAAATAATCATATAATTGAAATGACTATATTGAATAAATTTAGAACTTTGCTTGGGCGCTCGACATTTGTAAAATTCATTGTCAATTTGAAAATTATTTAATCATTTCGATATAGTTATAAAATTTCATAAAGAAGGAATCATATATTCTATTTCTTAATGTAAATTAATTTAAATTTGTATTAGTATAGATAAGATGTTGCAATTGTTAAAAAGAAAAAACTAAGGTTTATTTTATGATTTGTTAATTTGACACACCGATACATTTGAATGGAATTTACTGTAAAAGGTAATTTGTGAATGATTTGGAATTGTTTGATAGAATATATTTACTTAATTCAATCATAAAATTTTTAGTTTGACAGTGACATTTTTTTTGATTAGTGGTGACACACATATTATTAAATATAGCAAATGTCACAACGTAATTAAATAGCCCTGTATAATTGAGAATACACAGTTTACAACTAGGTAAATAATTCAGAATAAGAATAACAATTCACATTTAATTTGAACAATATTTGAAAATTATTTTGATAACTAACTGAACTCACCATGAGAAAAGATAATTATAATAATTCATAATTAAATAAATTCATCTTTTGATAAAAGAAATGATTGATAGCCGGAAAATATTTTGACAATACGTGTCAGTTATGAATAATATAACATACGGTGGTTGAGCCGATTACAATATTGTCGCAACCAACGTGGGGCACGAATAAAAAAAGGCTTATAAAATTTTGGAAACGTTGGTAATATTTGAAGTAAAATTAAAATGTAGAGGAAAATGACATTAAGTGATGGAAAACAGGTAGGAGCACAATGAAGAGCAAGCGGATATGATGCATTGATAGAAATGATGCAACATTTATTTGCCAAACAGAATGAGAATCTGAATTGAATTAGGGAAGATAGTAAGTGGTGTAATAAAATGAGTGGACATTTTAACAAAATAAGTAGAAAATCAGACATGGTGGTGGAAAATTTTAACAGAATAGAGGAGAACATTAATGAAAAGACGGATAAGATGTTAAATAACATAAATAGCTGGATACAAGAATTGAAGGGGCAGGAGAAGTTGAATGTAGATATGAATGAGACTAGAAACATAAATGTTGATACTGTAGAACAGAAAATATGTAATAAGTTGGAAAAGAAAGTAGATGATGTAAAAATACAAAGTTTAATGGATATTAAGAATGTTGGGAAGGAAACTGAGGTAATACAATTTAAAAAAATACAAAGACAAACAAATGAGGAAGTGGTAGATACTAATTTACAGGAATTAGGAAGCGATGCAGTTATGCAAATTTATGAAGAAACTATTTATTGGAACATAAAAGACTTAGATGGAAGTATAGCAAGACAAACAGTGACATATGGTAAAAGAAATAATAATAAGGGCAAACAATTTAATTGGGAAGAAATTAATAGAAGATTACAAGGAATTATGGAAGAAATTTATGCAGAAAATGTAGAAATAGGAGTAAAACTGGATAGAAATATGGATAGAGTTAATTCAAAAGTTTTCATTAAAATAAATAAAAATGAAACGAAGGAAATTAAGCTGCATCAAGAGAAGAAAATAATAAGAAGTTTATAGATAGTAGATAGTTTATAGATAAGTGAACAACCTCAATTAGTGTAAGATTTTTTACTTGATTTTATTTGAATTATCTATAATGTATATCTCTTGTAGTTTCTTTGAAAATGATTACAATAAATAACCGAAAGCTTAGAAACAACTGAAAATAGTTTTCTTTCTCACATTGCCGTTTTCCCCCACAAAGTTTACCCTAACTAGTATCGGCAGGTATATAAATATTGAAGTTTATGCAATTGAAAGAATGCCAACATAAATTTAAATTGGATATATATTGTCTAATAAGAGACGAATTTAACAATGATTATTTGTAAAGTGTATGAATATCATCCTTTTTTAAAAGAATGAATTTATTTAAAGAAATTGGAAATTTTTTTATAACAAAAATTAAATACTATTGGTCAGTGAGAATCACGCAATACGATTTTGTAGTTGAAGTTGGAAACGATTTTTTCTTGAAATAAAAAATGGAATCGAGTCCTTAGTAACGAAGTAACGAAAGAAGAGAGTCGGTATAAGATACAGTCATTAAAATTTTCCAAAATTGTTATATAATTTGATCAAATATTTGTAAGAAGCACTTGTAAAAAGTGAAACAAACCTTCTTAAACGTTTTGAGAAGAAACACGAAGTCGAGTGATTTCTGTAGGTGAAATAATTTAAATTGTTCATCCAAAGAAGGTCTCATATTGTAATTGTCTAGATTGGTATCCAAGGTGACAAACATTTCGTAGGTGAATTCACCATTTGATATAAACGTGTATGAGAGGTTATACACTGCAAAGAATCTAGAAAAAACTCTCTAAACGATAGTGAACAGGTATTTCTACAAACTTAATTTAAAATAAATTATATTACCCATCCTTCCCCCACCTCTACCAGTTTGAAAAGAACTGTTTGTTTACAATTTATTGCAATCCTATTAAATACTTAACTATGCGTGCTCCATCTTATTTTCCAACGTTCTTTAAATTTTGGTATTAAATTAAATAAAATTCACGTCAATTTATATTATATTAATCAAAAGTGTGGTTACGAAAAAACGATTTGTCTTTTTTTCCGTGGTCTATTGTCGAAGAGCATATGACTCTCTAAAACTTGTGTCGTCTTTTTTGTACTATATTCTCAATTTTCGATATAGATTTTAGTTTAATTTTATATGGTTTACTTGTAGTAATTATAGATAATATCAAAATGATATGAAAGTAGAAGAAAATATGTCATGAATATTGACTAGAGAACGACGCACTTTTCTGATAGAAAAAACTTTTTCATAACTTCCTTTTATACCCTTTCATTATTTTCAAATAAATCAACCCTTATTTTACAGGATTTTCATCTAATTAAAAAAATATTACTAATTTGGATTTCTTGATTACATATCGATTAATTTTGTGCAGCTTTTCTAGAAACACATATTTCTTGGAAAGCTTCCAAGCTGCTCTATTTTGCATATTAAACGGGAATTGCTTGAGTTTATTTATAGACACCAACGGTTTCCAGTACGAAGTACGATCCTCACAGAGTAACAAATTTATCTAATGAAAATGTTACTGTCTCGTTCATGGTGATTATATCTACCCTACCTCTCCGAAAATCGAGGTCTTATTATAATATAATTCTACGAACATTCAGTTAGTTATTAGAAAACTAGTGAATTTTTACGATCCAGATAATTCTACGAATATTTAGCTAGTTACTAAAAAGCTAGTTTGAAGGTATTGTCGCAATTTTATATTCTCACGTGTAGTTCGAGTATTATCTGTTAACTGTGCTCCATTGTGTCAGTTCATATCAAATCTACAGAATTTTTAATACAAATATCGATGCACCTAATCAATGATTTGGGCTTACGTCCTATACGATCCGGGGATATGGATCTCAATCTTCGATAGCTCCTATGAGGAGAGTTAAGTTTCGGACAGTATAATTTTACCCAAAATATGGTTTGAGTTTGGGTTTTAATTAATGAGATTTAAAAATTAAAGTTACTACAAAATGATCTGTGACGAACATAGATTTACTTACCTCAGGACTCTCCAGACCACACAAAACGCTTGGAAAACTCCACTTCAGAAAGATCTCTCCAACTCAGCTTCCTAACCACACAATGGTTAGCTGAAGTCTGTTATTATGTAGGTTTTGGTCGAAAAATTAAATAAACCTCCAATTAACGCGAGCATAGAAGTCAACCACGATTACAAGCGTTTGTTGTTTGGGTTGTCTACCTACCAGGAAAATAATTAAGATTCGAAGGTAACTGAAATCGAACATACTCCCCCACCAAAATACAACGGACAGAGGGGCATTTTGACACAAAAAAGCATATAGCATAAATAAAAAAATTATGCGACTATTGAATAAGTTCCATCAATAAATATGTACAAGAAAAATAATTACATAATTTAGATAGACAACGGACACAGCTTGACTAAGGGTCACCGAAGAGGCCCTTTTGTGGTATATACATCCGAAACCCTTATAATTCCGTCCTGCCCCGGGGATAATTCAGATATCCGGCCTAAACGCCACTGCGAGGGAGGGAGATTGTCCTCTTTAATTAGAACCATCGTTCCTACTTCGACGGGTTTCAAATTGTCCGTAGAAGTCCATTTACTGCGTTGGTGTAAGGTATGCAAATATTCCTTCCTCCACCGTTCCCAAAAATGTTTATGCAATTTGTTGAGTAGCTTCTATCTAATGAGATCAGAGGTAGGAATAGAATTCCTTTGTGACGGCTCAAAAATAGCACAACGCAGCTCAAGGTTTATAAAATGGCCCGGAGTTAAAACAGACAAATCATTAGGCTCTGAACTAGTAGGATTCAGTGGTCTAGAATTAAGATAGGATTCGATCTGATTTATAAGGTTATTAAGTGCCTCATATGATAGAATCTGATCACCTATAACCCGAGCTAAATGCGTATTACAGATTTAATGCCAACTTCCCACAATCCTCCAAAGTGTGGTACAGACGCAGCATTAAAATGAAACGAAATATTTTCATTTGACGCAGTATTTTTCATATGTTTAAGGTAGTTAGCCGAATCAATAAAATTACTACCGCAATCAATCTGAATACAGGTTCTCAACTTTACCACGACGAGCTATAAAACGTTGCAAAGCTAAGAGGAAAGTTTCGCTGGAGAAATCAGAGGCTATCTCTAAGTGGAGAGCTTTGGTGGAGTGGCAAACAAAGAGGCACAAATACACCTTACAAGATTTAACTACTCGGTAGCGATTCATCACAACATAAAACGGACCACCAAAATCAACCCCAGAATTAAGGAAGGGTTTTATCTGGGAAATTCTAACTAAGGGTAAATTACGTATAGGTCGCTTAGGAGACAAAATCCAAAAAGATTGGGCAAGTAAAAATTTCACGGTACGGAATCCGGCATGAAAATACCTTTTATGATAATAAAAGATGAGCAAATAAGTTAATCGACTTTCGCGAGGTAATATACAGGGAAATTTTTCATCAACAGAAACAGGTGAATATGGAGGACGACTGCCAACCCGTATTACCTATCGATTATCGATAAAACAACACAACTTTAGAAAGGGTTTAGAAATTCCGTTTCCCTCTAACTGTTTCTCGAAATATCGATATTGAGTATATTTAACTTAAATCATCAGCGACTCATAAAGTTCATTGGATCATAATGGACCCGCTTTTTTCTCCAGGGGTAACTTGGAAGTGTGAACAAATCTGAAAACCCAAGCTAAAAGACGTTGTATAAACACAAAATCAGAATTGTTTTTTAACAACGTTTTAAGAAAATTACCATCGGCATAACAGACCAAAGTTACTTTTCGCGCCTTCACAAACATTCCGGCACAATCAGGACAAGGAAGGGACGCGTCTGGAAAAGGAGTGGAATTATAAAGAAACTTGGGACCAGCGAACCAATGAGACTGCTCCGACATAAACACCGGTAAAACACATCTGGAAGCCAAATCAGCGGGATTATGAGCAGAAGGAACATAAAACCAACTTTCAGGAGGCTTGCGTCCCTGTATATAAGCTTAGTCGATTGAAAACGAAAGTCTTCCATCGATGAGGAGAGGATTTTTTTCAACAGAGGGCCAAGCCACCAACATCTTGATTGTAGCTTAACTTCTAGAATTCTGACTACAAAAAGCAAGAGTTTGGCCAGTAACACAGCGGCAGACAACTCCAAACGGGGAATACTAACAGTCCGAATGGGAGCCACTTTTGACTTCGCGCATACAAAAAAGACACGAATCTGACCATCTGATAACCCTTTTTACTACTGTTACAAAATCCGTGTAGCTCACAACTAGCATAGCTGGACACGAACATTATACGAAGTACCTGCAGATGCACAAGGGATGAAAGATGTTCCTTATATTGGTTCCAAATATCAGAAATCACTTTTGGAAAAAGGTCATCCCAATTTATTCCAGATGACCACAAACGTTGAATAAGATGGTTTGTAAACAACGTCATGGGAGCGAGAAAACCTACAAAATCAAATACTCTGGCCAATTCTGACAACTTACTTCGTTTAGTACAAAACATGTCCAGATCAGTCACCTGAAAGGAAAAACAATCCGTTAGTGGATTCCATACAAAACCAAGGATTTTTAAAGGGAACGAACAACTATCATTATCATAAAAAATGAGACTCAGGCAAACCATCTAGCAAGCGTAAATCATTACTGCACCACTTGCGCAATTCAAATTGACCTCGGGCTAATAAGGATATCAACTGATTGCGAAGATCTTGCGCCATTTCCAAAGTATCAGCATCACCAACGATTTCATCAACGTAAGTGCTGTTACGTAATACCTCAGCTGCAAGGGGAAACTCTGTTCCTTCTTCTTCATACAGCTGCAACAAGGTCCTTGAAGCCAGAAAAGGAGCTGACAAAACACCATATGTTACTGTTAACAACCAAAACTCCGCAAAACTTCATCAGGTGAAAATCTAAATATGATCCTTTGATAACCACAATGAGTTTTATCACCTCGTATTTGCCTATACATCTGTTTGATATCAGTAGATAAGACATATCTAGGGAGTTGGAAACCCAACAAAATAGTTAAAATATCCTGTTGTAGCTTTTTCCCAGTAAAAAACACTGATTCAGAGAAATCTGATTGGTAACCTGTGCAGAATCGTTAAACACCACTCTTAATTTGGTAGTCAAACTATCAGGTATTACTACAGCATGATGAGGAATATAGTAACAAAACATATGGCGAGAGGTCTCTGACTCAGCCTCCATGTGGTTAAGATCCAAATATTCTTTCATAAAGGAATCACATTCCTTATAAAGAGAGATTGCGATCTCGATGTTGGATTAAAATTTATAATTGGTGCAGAAGCTAATTAATTAAGTCTGTTCGACTTTTAAAACTTTTCTTACAAGTATTTTTTCCTGAGACACAAAACGATTGACAGCAGATTCATACATCCCTGGAAAAACAGGAGAAGGCTCACGGAAAGATATAATGACCTCGACAGACATTATGAACAAAGTTTTGTTCACAAAGAACATCATCAGGGGAAAACATTCTACTTGAGGACCAGATTCAAAACTTCAAAACAGCTGAACAGACTCCTCCAACGAAACCGTGTGATCCATGTGACGAAACAATTATGTGGCCGACGTCATAGGAGCAGAGTTGCAACTACTCATAAGCACTTATCCAAAAACGATATTGACAGCGTCCGACATCCCAGCAGGAGCCTCAACATTGCCATCCAACAAAATCTTAGAGATCATGTCAGCTCCAAGCAAGACCTCAATCTTACCAGGAAGATGAAAACGAGGATCGCCCAACTTCAAATTAGCTAAGTGTAACCAGTGCTCAACATACAAACTTGCAACAAGTAAGTCCTCACAAATTTTTGGCAAAACAAACGCCTTACAATTAAAAACAGGAACATTATTTTGATCCACAGGCTTTATCATCATTACAACTAGACCAACCACCGTACTTCGAACGATACCTAGACGACGCATAAAAGACTGGAATACAAAAGAAGTCATGTCTCCATCAATTAAAGCTCGAACAGGTTGGTACAGTCCACAACTATTCATAATTTATACCATCGCAATAGCTAACAAAACGTTCGAGCTTTTAGAGACAACACTACCTAATAAGGCAACATGCCACCTCAAGTCTCCATCAGTGGCCTGAGAATCGACAGAAGGAGAAGGCGCCGAATCACAAGCTGGGGCGGGCCACACTATTACGAACGTGAGGACCACCATTAATGCCCTTAAAATGCAAAAGATTATGATGAGGCAAATTACACTGGTCACAACGAACTGTGACAGCGCAAGTGCGCGAATGATGCTTTTCTAAACATTTAAAACAAAGACGTGGTTTTCTACAAAATGTATAACGGTCATAAGGAGATTTATTTAAAAATGAAGAAGTTTGCAAATTGAGACTTGCGTTGCATAACGAACGAGTCACTTGAACGATTACTAAATTCAGGAACACTTTTACTTAAATTTTGTTTAGAAGGCAAGGATTTATTTTTTCTAGCAGAATTCTGAGTAGAGCATAGCGACAGTGAATATGAGTCGAAAGAAATGCATTAACTTTCTAGAAAATCAGATAATTCAGTAAAAGTGGGCATTTCACAAGGCCTATGTAATAATTCAAAACATTGCTGATTCTCGTCATCGAGTTTAGTTAGAATTTCATAAGCTAACATGAAATCCAAAATGTGATAATCTAAATTTTCCAAAGCAGAAAGATTTTCCGAAAAATCAATTTTGTATCATTGCACGTAAACGTTTATTCAAATATCTATTTTTTAGAAAAGAAATAGAAAATCTATTTTTCAATTTATCATAAATTCTTACATAATTGTCCCTAGCTAAAGGCAAAGGTTTAGCTAACCTTAAAGGATCACCTAAATTTTAAATTAAGTAACTTCAACTTTTCAGTATCATTTATATTATTTCAATTGTGCACGAGCGCATCGAATAAATCGAAAAAGGTAAACGCGGAAGTGAAATCACTTAAAAATTTAGTAAGTTCCAATTGGGGTAACCGAGCATTACTAACTTGTTGGGCTGCTTACTCTGAGCGTCTTCATTTTCAAACAGATCCTCAAAGTTAGCATCGATTTGAAAATAATCATTCATAAATTGTCCACGAAGAATTTCTTCAGATTCTAATTGAGCTTCAGTACTATGAGCACCCAACATATAGGAAAAATGTTGTGATGATGTTTATTGAAGCTTTCTAAAACATCATCTAACTCTGAATACCGAATACGAAAGATACGATTGATTATTCAAATCAGTTACAGCAGCATTGGATAAGCGTAACAAAGCTTCTAAATCGTTAAGAGATGTTTGTGAGGTGTATCTTGTTAATTTATCAGCCATTGTACACAAAATCAATAATGGCAATGTTTAACAAGCAATAAATTCTGTTTCACCTAAACAAAGCGACAATATGTTGTAATAAAACAAGTATTATTAAGTGTGTCACCATTTTCTTCAACAGGGTATCATAATATGCGAAATAAGTCGTATTTTAATTTGTATTATAATAATATGTGTCTACAAATATCTCAATATAAACCGCCGGTGATTCCTACGCTCCTGATAAAACGATTCCGTTTCCAGCCGTAATTCTTCTATTTTTATCTAGCTCCTTTCTTCATTTTCAATCTACACGTTGGAAGTGTAAGTACCCTTATAATATTCCTTTTTGTTTCTGAGAGAAATCATTCTCCATTAAATTTCAACGTAAAACGAAAATTCTCTCATCGTCAACGGGAAGATATACCGGTCACATGGCATTACCAGTGTGTTAGAGAAAGACAATAGTGAAATAGACAATCAAAAGTTAGCGTAGATTACTGTACCAGACGAATACGAATCGCGCGTGCGCCTATTGATGATGTTTAACTGTACATCTGGGTACTTCACTAAACGTTTGTTTGCGAATGAGTTACTATCTTTTGTAAATCTTATAAAATGAGTACGCAGATACACCATAAAGTTCAATTTGTAAAATGGTACTATCAGGGTCATTCATATCGAGAAATAGCAGAAAATTTGTTTATTATGGCATTCGAAAATGCCCAACCAATTAGAAAGAAACAAGTGAGAACGGTTATAAAAAATGTTGAAGAGCATGGATGTGACAATCCTACACAACATGGACCGCGTACACAAAATCGTCAAACTCAAACCGAAAAAGGATGAAGAGATATTTTAATTTGTGCAAGTGTGGAAAATAATCATCTACAATCGTCCACTCACTTAACAAAGGATTTTGATGTTGATCCGAAAACGATTCGGGCTGTATTAAAAAAAATGGTTATCGTAGTTTTAAACTGAAAAAGAGCCATGAAATTTTTTCAGACGATCAATTTCGTGAAATGGAGTTTTTTGAAGTAGTTATGGAAAAAATACAATCGGACGTAAGCTTTTCGAAAAATATTTTGTTCACAGAGGAATCGACTTTTCCCATACACGGTGCACATAATTCATCCGTTATTCGATAATGGTCCAGGACAAATCTACACAAACACTACAATGGTAGAACTCAATATGCCCAAAAGGTTACTGTTTGGGCTGAAATATTAGGTGAACATTTAATTGGACCATTTTTTATTGACGGCAATTTTACCGGACAAAAATATTTGTACATGCTGGAAAATCAAATTACTCCTGCCCTTATACAATTAGGTGTCAACTTCAATGATATTTGGTATCAACATGACGGTTGTGTATCACATAATTATCGACTAGCAATAAATTTTTTAAATACACAATTTCCCAATCGGATAATCTCCACTAATAATAACATTATATGGCCTGCTAGATCTCCAGTTTTGGCACCCAACGATTTTTTTTCTGGGGTTATGTGAAATCGAGAATTTATGGATTCCAAGAAAACGCAGCCACTTCTGTCAATGAACTTAGGGAACACATTTTACAAGTTTGTATGGAAATAACACCTCAAATGCTCATACGTGGTCGTCAAGAATTTTATAACCGGCTCGGTTACTGTTTAGCTCAAACCGGGGGCTTATTCGAACATTTGATTTGAGTTCATTGAATAATTAAGAAGTCTTATTTTTATTTTTTACTTTATTACCTATCAGAATATTATTTTTACCTAAAAATAGTAGGTACTTTCATTAGAATTTGATGTTTAAGTTTATTATCATAGCGTTTTTTTAATTTGTGCTGTGTGTATTTACACAGAGAATTCGTTTCTCATTTACAAACAAACGAAAAAGATTCTAATTTTTTTTTACTGATACATTTAAACACCAGATGTTCGGAGATAAATTTTACGTTGCCAAATCTGAAAAAAGTAAAGGTTTTAACCGCTTTCAAACTGAAAACTAGAACAATTTCCAGCATTGCAAAAAAATGTTCAACGAATAGATTATATCTTGATCTGCCTCTTGAATTATCAAAATTAAAAGCTTCTTATAACATGTTCTCATGTTAGAACAATGCATTTTACAATTAATATGAATATACAATGAAAATTGGCAACACTGTTTCTGTTATCTGGTTCGTATGTAAACAGAATTTGCAACACATTGAGGCTCTCGAGAGCCGTTCCCACCTCCACATTATGATATCCTGTTAGCGAAAAAGAATAATACAGTGAATTTATATGTATTTGTCTCTTTATAACACATTGACGATAAAGCGTATGTTCCCTCGGAATATGCCTAACACTGTATAGTTTCATTGTCCAGCCGTTTTATTAAAACAATACCATCATTGCTGACCGCTTATTCAGCATACACTCCTTCTGTTTTCCATATTTCTTCTTCTGATAATATTGGAGGCTTACAAAACATATTTATTCTAATTGTGCAAGCTGCAAAGATTTTCTCCCTCAAAGTCTTTAGAAGTAAATTGAAAAAAAAATATCGTAGAATAGTTTATGCCCTTTTTCTGGAACTATTCGGTCAACCAAATCAAGAACAACTGCCGCTATATTATTAGCAGTTGGTACAAAATGAATGTAGGTAAACACGAAAATAACAATCGAGACTGTACAAATCAGTATACAAAGGACGAAATAGACACACCAAGATTTAAATAAAATACCACAAACAAAGAAAAACACTACATACATAGGTACGTAATCGCCACGAACTCACTGGTCAACTCTGCTAAAAGACAACTGGCCATTATTTGTCGATTTTTACGCTGGATGGCGCCATTTGTATCATTTTCTAGTTAAATAGACATACATTAGTATGCACAACGGGCTTTAATCGCGACAAAATAAAAAAATATTAATAAATGTATTATAATGCGCACCAGGTCTGAATGGGTTAATAATTATTTTTGGATAGATCAAAAAGTGACCTATCTTGTGATTGACTTAATATACATTAATAGAAGGAAGAAGAAGATATGATATTACAAATATTGAAGCTTAGATATTATTGGCCCTATAGTGATATCTTTTTCCCATTTAAGATCAGTATAACTGTGCAATGATGATAGAAAACCAGGAAAACTATATTTGCTGATCAATATCTGAGCTTTATTATTTGTAATATCATATCTTCTTCTTTTTTATATTCATATATATTAAGTTGATCACAAGGCAGGTCACTTCTTGGTCTAGCCCAAAACAACTACTAAACATCAGGTAGGCATCAAATGAAATGTAACTTCTGTCATTTTGACGATTATATTTAATATGGAAACAATTGTCAATTTCTTAGAACTTTTTCAATATATTGCGCAATTATCTAGAAACAGTTAGTTTCATTTAAAACAGTAATGTGAGTGGATTCGATCAATTGGATTCAACTCACAATGATGCGATGATAACCTTAATACAGTAATTCGATGGCTCAATGTTAATTCATCTACAGCAAATTTCCTATATTTATAGGCATGTATCTTCACAATTTGAAGTAATTCGTTCTTTACACTGCTTTCATCGTAAGGGATTCTTTTATCCCGTAACCATTCTCGAATATGATTTTTTTCTCTATGCCTGTTGTGGCGTTTTATGTTTTGAAGTGTCGGTTGTGGTATGGAAGCATTATTCATAACGACGACAGATCCTGGTTCCAAATTTTCAGTAATGCGTCCAAACTACCTTTCGTACACCTCTGCGTTCATCTCTTCATGGTAGTCTCACGTTTTCTAGGACTTAAATATTAATTCACCACTTGATGCAAATCCGCTATCACTTCCTATATGTATAATTATCAAAAGACAGTCTTTTCCAAATGGAATTTTTAAACCGGTTGAACAGCCTTCCAGCCTGCTTGCTTGCGTGCATTTTTCATCTTGCCATGCTTTTTTCACCGTGTGCCCCTCGGTGACCCATGTTTCATCCGTATAATAAATATTTATTCCTTACTTCCGAAACTCGTTAATTTTCCTCTTCTCCGCAATACTATTTGAGATCTTTTAATAAGAACACTATTTCTATTTATTTTCTCATCACTAAAATTCAAACCATGTAAGATTTTCTCAACGTCCCCTTGCCCATTTTAGGGATGAATTTGTTTTCACTAACAGCTTCCAGCACTTTCTTTATTGTTGGTACATCATTTTTAATATAAAGCGTATAGAACATATTTCGCATCTTTGTCGACTTCTATTTTTGTCCGACCGCTTTTCCTTTTTGGTGTCTGTACTTTTCCACGTACTTTTTGTTATCTCAAAATTTTGTAGATAATTGATTTTGGCGCTCCTGTATAATCTGAACAGATATTTATTAATTCGTCTTTCAGACGCGAATGATCTTTTAGCAGACGCTAAAATTACAGGTTGTATGCTTTTTTACCTTTTCAGTTCGAGTGGCACATCTTTTTTCACTTGAGGATGACCAGTCTGGTACAACTTCCATCGTTCAATGAAAGGAATTCATTAATAGATTCTTGAATATTTTATTCACTAGCTCCGCATAACACTTTATACAGCCGTTAATACTATCACAAATATCACCATAGTATTTTAATAGCAAAAAATTATTAATTATTTATACTCACAATTTCACGAAATATTTAATAAGATAAAAAAAGGCTCGCTACCCTAACCGACTTTCGTGCCACAGTTAATATGTTCGACTCCATTGTCTGAAAAAAATATGTATAATATAACTTGAATGAGTCGAAGCGAGACAGGCGTCTTCCGATTCGCAGTTGAGGCAGACGTTGCCACTATTTGAAGAAAGCTCTTAAACATAAGAATCAGAAATACAATGTTTATTTAATAAAAATAACTATTTTCTATGTTACTCATAAATCGTATAATGACAAACTTGACTGAATTTAAGAAAATTCAAGAGTACACGTTAAAATTATTAGTTCTAGAATTTTCTAAAAGTAGCTCCAAATTATTCACAAAGATAAATAAATTATAAAATTAAATATGACAACAACGCTTTCATCTTTATTCATACGTTACCAGGCATTTCGCAAACTTTTTGTTTTTATACTACTAAGAGAGTTGCTGCCTCATTATTCACTTATTCATATTCCATTTCATTTCTGATTCGCTGTGTGGCGTTGCGACTATAGTGGGGGAGTGGACAAGTGCAGTCCATTCTCGGAATATTTTACTTTTATTTATTTGGTACTTTCGGTTTGCTGCTATTATTTTTTCATCGATCTCCGTTTTTCTTTCCCCTTTATTGTTTATCATGACGCCCAGGTATTCAATTTCTTCGAATTTTTCATTTCCTATTCTTATTTCACCATTTTGTCTTGTGTTCCCAAATCTCATTATTTCAGTTTTCTTCTCTCCCAACTTGATCCCTTCTTCTTCAATTTTCTTTAACTCTTGAGGCGCATAATTTAAGACTTGCTTTAGACCCTACTTGCACAGCATAGATTTTTGGATTGGTTTGATTTTTCTTTATTTTCGTTGATACTATTTCATGTTATATCCTATATAGCAAATTTTCAATAAAAAGCCTTGTGAAAATGACAGAGTGTGGTGTTCTAAAATTTGAAGTACCTTTAGCTATATTTTCATTGCAAGAATTTAAAAATCACTTTATGGCTAATATTAAAAACCTTGAAAATATTAGGACACAACATTAAACATATTGTTTGTTATAGTTTTGAAAACAAGTTTTGATTTTGCCCAAGCAGAACGCAACTTGATAAATATTGCATGGCCAATTGGTACGAACTGATTGTTTATTTGTACTACAGACAGCACAACTTCTTCTTGACGACCTTTCAGGTTGGTAACATGAGGATGTTAATCTAAATTCGTTGGAAATATAACTTTTTTGATATTATTATATTCTTTATCAATTTGACTCCGCTTAGATTTCACTTGCACAAACCTCTCTGATAACAAACCCTTCTTCTATTTTGTGTACCCCTGTACAACAAACTGAACAAAGAGGTGGTTTAAATTATGGACTCTTATGCCTAAAAGACTTAACACTTAATACCATGTTATCTGCATCAAGCGATTAGTTGTTCTCAGATTTCCCTTTTTCATTTTTCTCAAAACGAATTCTGGAGGCAAATTGAACAACGTAGCTGACAGTGAGTCTCCTTGTCTCACACCTTTGTTATCCTTTTTGTATCAGAATGCTATCTCTTGATTGTCATCTCTATAAGGTTTCTTAGTTTTCTATTTACTCCTTGTAAATGCTTTCATAATTTCGTTCCACTTTATCGAGTCAAAGACTTGCTCGAAGTCTAATATAATATCTAGCAAGATTAAGTCTTGCATAAATTATAATCTTCCACAACCCTCCAGAAAGTTGTATTTAATAAACGAATTCGTTTGATTTCCAAATTTGTATGTGTATTCATTTCCCGTTTAAATATTTGTAATCTTCCAGATATTTCGGTTACTTCAGTGGACTGAGAGCGCGTTTCATCCGATGGGAAAAACTTTTGAGCGCACTCTCGATGATGTAATGAATGTTTTATGCAATCTGTGAATTTTAGAGGTTTATCTCTCACGGCCACTGTCAACGCATTTATCTGCTCGTTGAAAATTTATGTTACTTGGGGAAAAACTTGTTCCCGCAAAAGCCCTTTTGTACGGTAAAAAGGATGGAAAGCAAGGAATGTTTTATTTATCTGATAACAACAAAAAGGTTTTATGCCAGGAATTCGGTTAGGTATTATAAATTGGACTTGGCAGATTATTTTTATTCAGAAGATGCATCATATATATCTACGTTTACAATCGAAGAACTTTGAATAATTCAAAAATGCAACTTCAGAATTTATTTGTATACAAGACATCGCATATATGAGATATATGTAAAGAAAATATATTTTCTTTATTTTGAATATTACCGCGCAGTTCCAAACGTCGGCCTAGTAGCCAGCATCATACCCTGTATAACGGGATGATCTGACAAAAACGAACATCAGGGTGGAATGAAGTTATTGGGCAAAATATTTTTTTTACCGTAAAACATACTAATAGCATTCAAAACTTGGGACGTTGTATCACAAACAACATTATGAATTTTAATTTTTTTTATATCTATATCTTGAGGTGCCGCAATAGCCCTAAAAATAAGTTTTTTTTAAAATAAATCAAAATTTTCTAATAAATTGAAAAAAAACTGTCCATTCTGTTCTTTTAATATATCTTTAAATAACAGTTTAAACAGTTTTCTTTGTATGAAAAGTAAAGGCATAAGGATTAGTAGTGATATATTTATTATATTTGTAATTGCTATATTGATGATTTGTTCAAAAACGTCAAATAAATGAGAATTTAATATCAGAATAGGAAACTCACCTTAGAAAACTCAATGATATCAATAACTTTACCTAAGAAATGGTGCTCAATAATAGCTTTTAAATTACAATATTTAAAACTAAATTATGGAGGAATACTAATTGTAACGTAATATATTTAAAATAATTGTAGTTTTTCAGCTTTATAGGGATTTTAGACAGGGATAAAAAGCGCATGCTACAAAACATTTCATAAACTCTTCTATATTTTATGGAAAGATACATAAAAATTGATGCTAAGATAAAATTCATTGAAGGAAATTAGACATGAAATAGATCAAATTACTTTCATTTTATTCCAGTACTTTTAACTTTCTTCTGTTATAAACTTCTTCAATTCTTCGCAACCAAGAACTGGTTTTTGGTCTAGAATTTAGGCATCATCTTCTGTGATTCAATTCTTGCTTTAAGAAAGCCGTCTCTTGCTTCAGGACCGCAGATACTTAGTGATGACTCTGTTACAAGTTTTATCACTCTTTCCACGGCTTGAGTGTAGCAGGGAAAACGAGGAAAGTCTATCGATTGAATTCGGCAACCATGTTCTTTTGCCTTATTGATATACCCTTTTAAAGCCTTATCAGTTATGTGTTTGGTCATCGGAGGCTCTGTGATTGTTAATTCCAACCAATCAATCATATCAATGAAGTCTTCAGCCTGAAAAGTGAAATTGGCGGTCACACATTTTCTTACACCATTTACGTTTTCTTATTTTGCCTTCAGAAGTCTGCGAAGACCTAGCTCTCTTACGTGTTTCCTTTCATCAGATAACATACAGAGAAGCACATTTTTAGGATGAGCTTAGTGACCATTTCTTTGAATGACAGGATCAATTATATTTCGATGCTGTTCACAAAGGTAACGAGAGAATTCAACGTCAAATATCTAAGTAATACATTTTGAATAAAATGGCTACGTCTATTGACAGTTGCTAAGTGGTTGCTATGGAAGCCGTGCGATTTACTTTACAGCCGTGCGTTTCGCTTTACCGTGCGTAATAGACGTCTTACATTGATTGCAGACTGTGTGTTTTTGACTACTTACAGGGGTGGTCGTAGGTAAAATTGTTTTTACCCCGCTTAATAGTAAAATATGTATCCACTGCTTACATGTGACATTGCGATCATTCATGAGTTTTGACGGATTGACATATATGCCGAAAGTCATTATAGCCTGTAAGTGAAGTTTTTGACCTAAACGCCATACACAAGGAACAAAAGAATTTGTCTAACTGATCAGTCTCCATAAATGATTGGAACCATTTACACATGATGGTTTGAGTTTAATATGAAACCGGATGGGGGCATATACCTTCACGACATACTCTGTTAGAGTTTTAAGGTTGTCGGAGGGATTCTCTGTTCCAACAAATAAACGAAGTATACGACTTGCTAACGTGAGCCATCGTGAAGGGGCCAACTTTCCTGGTTTTATTAAGGAGAGGTCTTGAGAACATTCACTACTTGAGATCGCAATGCACATTTCAAGTAAATATTTTCGGTCTGTGCTTAAATCTTTTTTTATTTCAAGATCAGGAAGGTTGTATTGGAGAAAAGTTAACCACTGGAAGCTCATGACATTTTTCAAGCTGCTTTCCTCTTACACCTGCAAATTCATTAGGATCTGTTGTTTTCCCATCTAATCCACAAAAAAGAGGGCGCAAAGGCAACTCATTACCATGAAACAAACAAATCAGCCACAGTAGTGGTCTATTTAGGGTTTTTTCCATCAAAGCAAGTACACCATTATTAACTCCTGTGTTTGTTGCCGTTCCATCACATCCGATAGCAGTTAAGCTGAATAAATCCAAACTATTGTTACCATTAAAATACTCTATGATGCTATTTTTTATGGCTTCGCCTGTTCCAGAAGCTAGAGTTACATTCCCGAGAAAGAATGAACCTGGCTCTTCTACTAATGAAATATGCCCTTCGACAATAGTTTTCTTGTAAAATTTGTCTCCTTTTTTTCTTGCAAAATTGTTTTATATTTTCTACCATCAAAAAATAATCCTTTGTTTTCATTAATTCGGTTAAAACTATTTACAATAGTTTTTCGATTCTTGTATCTCGCTCTTCGAATTTTCATTCTATCAATTACTTTACTTTCATCAACATCTGTAATCATTCCAACATCTTCAAGAACTGCACTTGCAATAGCAGCAGCAACCCTATCTGAAACTCCAGTTCTGTCAGAGATAGACGCAACTGTTGGTAATTCCACACGCATTTGATCGCATGTGGTTGACGCCTGAACGGAAGTGGAGGGATGGTCTGGGTTGTTAGTTGGTTCTTCATCAGAACCTGGGTCAGTATCAGACTTTTCGCTAATATCTGCAGCATCGCTTTGAAACACCTTACCAGCTGATTGTTGATTATACTGTAACTTGCTGCATTGATCTATGCTTTCTTTCTTCTCTTTTATTTAAAACTTTTGAGATATCCTTATCAACACTACTTATAGTCATCTTTCTCGTAGTTCTCTGGTCGGTTAAAAAGGTTTGCTCGATTTTCAGTACCCTTTGTTCTTTTTGCCATTTATAATCTGAAAAGATTTTGCACTTACAAGCCGCTACGTCAAAAAGGCGATTACTTTCATTTAAAAAAGATGTTACGATAGAGTCATATCTTTCTGTACCTTTTCGGCCCTTGGATCTTAATATATTTCTATATTTGTCGTGGTATGTTTTCCCCATTTGTAACATGCGGGTTTTCGAAACTACAGGTATTGAAGCCTTTCACCAAATAGTTCCTACTTTATTCATAACAATATCTAATATTTCACTTACAGTTGGTTCCTTTGAAGTTGCCTCTGGTTTTAGTTCATGTCGTACAAATAGGTAATATTTCATCACATTACAGTAAGTTGGCAAACTTAACTCACTTAATTCTTTGGGATGTCTGAATATTGGACATTCTAACTTGAGTCTAGTCTTAATTGGTTTTGATAATGCCATCGCAGTAGTGATAATCAAAATAAATTTAATGAAAAATAGACTTTTACGTTACACTTATAACATTAAAAAACTGACAGTTCGACACATTAACCACGCAAAGTAACCGCACTTGCTATTCACTCAATCACTTCAGCAGTCAGCACTGAACTGAATGACACGGGCTCCCCCGCCACTCTGGTTTCCCCTCCGTGTACTCCTGCCTAATACTATCACCATTGTGTTTATTTGTTATATATTTTAACAAAACACAACATTATTTTAATAAGTCGGTTTTCTCTAAGAATACCTAAGAAATAAACTTTGTTACTGTTGCTTAATCATATTAATAGGATTATATCTAAAAATATATATTATTTGTAGTGTTATTTAACCTATATCAGTTTCTTTTACTTATAAATTGTTTAAATTAAACAGTATAAAAAGACAATGAATAATTATACAGTTAACATATTTTTTAAGCTATAAGAAAAAAATGTTCAAATATGGTTATATTTGCCTAAAAATACATATTTTCTACAGCTTTGCGGCACCTCAAAATATATGATTAATCCAACCACATTTTAACTGGGTCTCTTAAAAGGCATTATTCAACTTTTTATCACTATTACATTTAAAAATTACGACGAAAATAATTTTTCGGTATATAAAGAAATCTTCAAAAATATAAAAATTTTCGGCACCTCAAAAAATATTCATATTAAAACCAAATTTTAACAGTTTCTTTCCAAAGGCAATAGGCAACTTTTTATCACCATTACATTTAAAAATTCAAAAATATCATTTTTCATTCCACCCTAAGGAACATGTGTCAATATTTTTACCCATTGACATGTAGTTTAGAATCATTTTATGAATTTAGTTACTACTTGTGATTGGGAACTGACATTATGATTTATGAACATTAAATGTCGTTTCTCTTATTGCAGGTAAGAATTTGTAAATAATAATTTCAAGATTTGTAAATAATGAAAAATATATTTCTCTTATTGCAGAAACTCAGTTGTGTTCTTATTATCGGTGTCATACCTACTAATTGATCAAAATATCCACTATAAACCCACATCTCTTGTAAAATCTACAAAAATAGTAACGTAATGGAAAAGCTAAGATTCGAATTTACCATGAAAGGAAAACGAGGAGATAAAAAAACAAACATTATTTGTCTAACGTCAATTAGAGTACAGTTGAGGGTGGAATCTTTAATGTACCAACAGATTTTCAAGATGTAATGCTGCATACTGAACTCATTAAAACGGATACTATTAAGAAGGTGAAAAATACAATTTCAAAAAGGCACCAAAAAAGGAATGTTTGGATTGTGTTGAATGAATCCTTAAGAAACATTTACGTTGATGATGGTGGAAACATTCAATTTGATAATTGCACATTGGAAGAGAAATTCGAAGAACCACAATCTTCAAAACAAACAGATATTTTAAATGGTATGTCAAAAGAAGATTTGTAGATTGTGTTAGGAAATGTTCATAGAAGGAATACAGAATCAAAATGAATCTCAATAAACTAGCAGAAAATTTTTTGTTAGAATAATTTAACAGCAAAATCAGTACTTAATGTGACTCAATGGATGGAGTTATTCGAAAGGGAGTGTAAGTGTTTCAATTTAGAAAAAGATGAGGAAATAATTGAGGATATAAGATTATTTTTGGAAGGTTCTTGTGCAGATTGGTACAGTTCAATGCTAATGAGACTCAGAATTGATTCAGAGTGAACAATCTGGAAAAATTTTTTGTGTGAAACGTATGCAGATAAGGGATGGTCACCTACAAAATATGCAATCGGCTTTAAATACATGAATGGACCATTGCTGGACTACGCTTTGAGAAAAGAAACATTGTTACTGGAGATGAATAAGTCCATAAACCCAGACATACTTATAAACCTAATTGTAGCAGGATTGCCAGACTTTGTCACGGACAGAATTAATAAAAGAGTTGTGAAAGAAACAAAAGATCTGTTCAATGAAATCAGGAGATTGGAACATTTAGTGAAAGATCTCAGTTTATTTTTAATTCTGCACTTGGGTGCAAGACAAAGTAATTTATAAGCCATATACAAATTTGAAAAAGTGGATATATGCATATTGTATTCTCTTAAAATTTTAAAAGTGCAGTGTACGCAACCTACACATTCATTTGTTTCATACTTATTTATGCAGAGGTTTGTTTTAACATATTTTTTTAATATTGGGGTATATTTATGTAAAACTCAATAACTCATTTTTTAATTCCACATTATCGATCCCAATTTTTTCTGCAATATCAGTAAATTTGGAGTCGCTTAATAAATCCATGCTTTTAAAATTTCTGGGGCCAAAGCCTGAAATATCTTCATATATTTGTTTGTTGGCTTCAAATCTCTGGCTTATACTTTGAATTGCCTGATTAATTACTGTTTTAAATACTTCAACTTCAAATTTTTTCATTCTATTGGTTATAACGGAATCTTCAGTAGTTTCGTCTACCATACGTTTCCTTTTTCTTAACCTTTGTTGTGGCAGCTCATGCTCAATTACAATATCTTTGTTTCTACTGGTCTCTATTTGATTGATATAATTTAAAAATGCATTCGTCTCTTTAACAATTACATCAAATTTGTCATTTAGCATTGCTGTCGCATTTGTTACCAAATGGTATGCTTGGATAAAATCAATACCTTCTGTCTAAAGATAATTTGAGGCGGGAGTCACGTGCCAAATAAATTAGAAACAGCTTTAGTCTTTGTCCACCATCTAGTTTCTCCAATTTTTTGTAATCTTTTAACATGGGTGTAAATAGATTTTAACGTTTCCCATAAAAGGATTCTTTTATATGACTCCGAAATAAAACATGCTACTCGATTTAACAACCCAAAGTAAGATTTAACTTTTTGATTACATTGAGTGCTATCACAAACAACTAAATTAAGTATATGTGCATAGCACCATGTAAACAGAGATTTTGGAGAAAGGTCCTTAATATGGGCTTAGACTGTCCTGACATATTAGCTGCGCCGTCGAAGCTACATCCAATTATTTTTGTTTCATCGAGGTCTAAGTTATTTGAAACATTAATTAATTTGGTCTTAAGAGCCAACCCAATACTTATCTCCACTGGAACAATATCTAACAATCTTTCTTTTACTTTACCCTCACTATCTATATAGCGAACTATAATTGAACATTGTTCAACCACGCTTATATCCTGGGTTGAATCAATTTGAACACTATAATTTACAGCTTCTTTAACTTCGTTTGCTACTCTTAATTTACTTTCATTTCCGATTATAATTATTATTTTGTTTATCGTTGTTTTGCTTAAAAATGTAATCAAATTACCTCGGCCACGGCTGTCTTCATGCTTTTATTTTCTTGACAATGCGTCCTTAGCTGCCATTTCCACATGATGTTTCAATATATCGTCATATTTTGCTAATAGTAAAACTAGCTCCAAGAAGTTTCCTCTTCATTCTGTATCGTCATCTTTTAGATTATATGCACGCTCATTTTTCTTCCTTTAAGCAATTTCTTGTTTCGCAATGAAACAAATTATATCAATTATACTTAGTAAGCAAAGCCTATTTCTTGTTATTTCTTCTTTCTTTTTATCCTGCATATCCTTGTTTATAATAGTATATTACGTAACGTGTGTTGTAAGAAGCATTTTACGCACGCACGGAAAAGTTACGCACGAAGCCGCGTAGCGGCGAGTGCGTAATTCCGTGAGTGCGTAAAGTGCGTTACAACACGAGTTACGTACTATACTTTACCTACGACCCACTTGTACTTGTGTTTATAATCTTATTAAGGTATTTAAAGTACAAGTAAAAACGTACATCCTCGATGCCCAGCCAAGTTTTATAAAAGTCGATCCTCGATGCCCAGCCAAGCATCTTAGAAGTTCATCCTCCATGCCCAGCCAAGTTTCGTAAAAGTTCGTCCTAAGTAGTATTTATTTTTATAAAAAATGTATGTAGAATTACCGGAATTGCATAAAATAGCGTATACATCTCTCGACTGAAGTGACATTAATCCCTTAGGTGAATTACTTCCCTCAGGAATCAAACACCACCCGCGGGATTAAATAGGCCACTTTAGTCGCTTGGTGTATAATATACTATTGTTTCCTAATATGAGATACATTCAGACAGCTAAAAGATGCGAATTGAATGAAACGGAACCAATTATCATATAATTCCAAATAACTCTTAGTATTGAATGCAATCTCATATCTAATAAATGTTATCAACATTTATATATAGAATAAAATTCAACGTCAAATATCTAAGTAATACATTTTGAATAAAATGGCTACGTCTATTGACAGTTGCTAAGTGGTTGCTATGGAAGCCGTGCGTTTCGCTTTACCGTGCGTAATAGACGTCTTACATTGATTGCAGACTGTGTGTTTTTGACTACTTACAGGGGTGGTCGTAGGTAAAATTGTTTTTACCCCGCTTAATAGTAAAATATGTATCCACTGCTTACATGTGACATTGCGATCATTCATGAGTTTTGACGGATTGACATATATGCCGAAAGTCATTATAGCCTGTAATAAATGTTGAAGTTTTTGACCTAAACGCCATACACAAGGAACAAAAGAATTTGTCTAACTGAACGGAAAAAGATAACCAATTTCGACGAATTTGTCAATAAATTGTTAAGGATTAAGCCTGAATTAAAATGAAAAGAAATCTTAGATGATTCAAAAACATACTTTTTGACAGCATATTTTAATGGGGCGTACATCAACAACAAATAATATAATTTCCGAATCTATATTGAAATTGCGAGTAATTACCTATTTTTTGTCAAAAATTCACTATTACTATTAGCAGGATTAGCATACTAAACTTACTTACTTTTAATTTTATTTAATACACATCGATTTTAATAGGCTTTCTTTCTTGGTCCAAACAGTTCAAACACAGAGGAGAAAACAAGAAAGAACATGTAGGCCTCGCGCCTCGCCTCACCTCGCTTTGGCAACAATTAGAAATTGAGAAAAACAAATTAAACAAAGTTACCTAAAGGTACGCGTCCACTAATCGGCGTCAAACGGACGGTACGCATCGGACGAATCGGATTTTTTTTGCGTCCTGCGTTTACTACCACGGATTATTGGAGTCGGTATCAGCATTTCTCTACGACGGAGAGCCAGTCATTTCTTTCCTGCTATTGAAGCCAAAGCAATGTCGTTACTGAACGAAAAAGATGTTATAATTATTGGCGTGTTGTTAGAAGAAGAAGATAACGAAAGAAGAAGAAAGAAATGTTGGGTGCATAATATTAACATAAAAAGACCAATATTCGGGGAATATCACAGTTTATTTTGTGATTTAGTTCGAGATGAAAGAAAGTTTTTTGAATATTTTCGAATGTCACACGTTAGATTTGAAGCACCTTTAAATATTTTAAGACCAAATTTATTGCGACAAAATACACCATTTAGAGAATCTATAGGACCAGAGGAAATATTGGCAGTCAGTTTAAGGTATGTATGATTTTGAAAATTCATATTTTAAGTAATACGTTTTACCGTTTTTAGCATGATCTATTTAAGCCCTTCAAGTTCCCATTTCTAAAATAACTGATTTTTTTGACCGCACAACTTTTGCTTTTGACCCCATATATTGAGCTAAGAATTATTCTAAAAACAGTGGGATACAATAAGGTCAAAGAATAAAAGTGATTCTTAATCAAATCTAATATTATGTTTATTAATAATGAGAAGAAAGTAAAAGGCAGCGCCGGTATTACCACTAGGTGCGCTAGGCGCTAGCAAAGGGTCTCAAAATCTGAAATGGTCATGTGCGGTGAAACTGGCGCTGCCTGACGATACATTTTGAGAAGTTTTTACAAACGGATTAGATTCTTCTACATCACTTTGAATTCTGGATGGAACGCAGTTTGGGGACCATACAGACTTCTGGTGTTCTTGGAAACTTGCAGAAATGTTTTGTTCGGTTGTCTGCGTATTGGGCGGGATACAGCTTGTAGATAAAATACGGCCCTGCTGGTGGTAGACATCCGGAGAAGAAAAATGTGATTCGGTTGTGGCAGTACTTTTAGTCAATAATCTTACTTCGACGTCATTAACTATTTTGAATAACTGATTCTTTATCAAAATCTGATCTCATTTTGGAAAAGTTTTTGTGGTGTTAGCCATATTGATAAAGAAGTCAGTTAAAGGATCTGCCGGCTCTGGCGGATCTACTTTTCCTTTTTGTGGCAAATAGTTTTGCAAAACTGAGGCGGCAGTTGAATTTTGCGGAACAACTTTTCTAGTCCTTTTTTTGCCACGGACAATTATTGATGGTGCTGATGCGTATGAAGTAGAAGGTAGTGTATCTGATGTGGTGGGTGAAGGGGGAGGAATGTGGGGAGTAGGGCTAGTCAACACCATTTCTGGGTTTTCCGATTCTTCTTCAATATCACTCTCTTGAGAAGCAGCAGTAGGAGAAAACTGTGATAAGTTCGATCGCCTTTCTTGTTCGTCGTTCAAATATGGGGCCAGAAACGCTAGTTCTTTTTCATACTTGGCGGGCTTTAACTTTGATGCACATTGGCCGTATTTGGTTTTTCGTAAGTTCATAGCTTTCCGAAAATTATCCCAAGTTTTAGACCACCGTTCTTTGCATAGTTTACCTGCAACAAACAAAAATATTCTAAAATATATTGTATTTTCTGTTTCAGATTTGTGGCTACTGGTAACTCGTTTCGAGCACTGGCTTTTTCTTTTCGACTCGGTGAGCGTACAGTAAGAGAAATAATATATTCAACTTGCAATGCAATATGCAAGGTTCTGCAACCAATTGTTATGCCAGCACCAGATGAGAAGTTGTGGACTGCATCAGAAAAATGTTTTCGGGAAAAATGGAACTTTCCAAATGCGGTCGGCGCTTTGGATGGCAAACATGTGCTAATTCAGGCACCACCACATAGCGGATCAGATTTCTTTTGCTACAAAAAACGTTTTAGCATAGTACTTTTAGCACTGGTTGACGCAAACTATAGATTTATCAGTGTTGATGTGGGTGCATTTGGTAAAAATTCATATGCTGGTATATTTCGAAATTCTCTTTTGGGTCAACGACTGATGGACGAGAATTTAATATGCCTCCCCCAAAAAGGCTACCACAGACTCAAGTAACTCTGCCCCATGTTATAATTGGGGATGAGGAATTTCCATTAAGCACATTTTTAATGAAACCGTATTCACGTGATTATGCTCAAGGAGACGAAGAGAAAAAAGTGTTTAATTATAGATTGAGTCGGGTAAGAAACACGGTGGAAAACTCTTTCGGAATTTTAACAAGAAAGTTTAGTATTTTTGAAAGAAAACTGAGCATGTCCCCCGAACATGTTGTCTGTGTTGTAATGGCAACTTGCTGCCTTCATAACTTTTTAGAAGATGATTCATGCCAATGGACAGAGAATGATCAACGCGTTTCCCTTTCCGATATGTCAGGTTTGCAGCGTTTAAGAGGAACATGAGGTGTGGCTCGACGTGATGCCCTAAATGTTCGAGATTCTTTTAAAGCATACTTCAACTCCAAAGTAGGGTCAGTAGAATGACAAATGAGAAGAGTTGCGGCTGGAATACGATTAGAATAAACTAGTTATCAGTAGATAAATAAAGATTTAACTTACTATATTTTTATAATGTCATATTACCCCAGTGCAGCACCACCGAGTCAAAAAATTAAATGAATTTTTCTCCAGCCATGTTTTTTATTAATAAAATTTAACCTTCTCTTTCTCCGCCCCTGAAGGGGTTGAATAATAAAATCAACTAGTCCAAACCACGACTACTCGATAACATAAACATCAATGCCATTACAAAAACATTACGGCATGGCGACTTATTTCTTACATTTTATAAACATAGTATTTACTTACTGGGTTCATTCATTCTCGTTCCGATTTCATCCCAAATATTGTCCCTGCGAAGAATATTAGAATATTTTGGATGCCGCAGATTGTAAATTTCTTCATACTCCTGCACAATCTTGCTACATCCATAATTACTTTTAAACAATGTGGACGAGACGAAAGTCACAAACTATTAACAAAACAAAATATGCTCTTGTAATAAACTTTGGAAAGAAAACCCCCGTCCCTGCGTGTACTTGTCGGTATTCGTACTATCAGCATCGGCAGTGTCCGCACGAAACAGATTTTGATTTCGTCTTTGGAATCCCGTTCTGAAATTCCGAAGTGCGGTCGCTTCGATGCCGATAGGTGAACGCAGGTCTATTTGAAACAATGTAGTTAATCAAATAATCCGATTCGTCCGATGCGTACCGTCCGTTTGACGCCGATTAGTGGACGCGTACCTTAACGCAAAACGCACAAGACTAAGATACTTGCTCTTGATGATCTCTATTAAACAAATCGTCTCAGCAGCGTAGGGAATAGACTACGAACTACGTCTAGACGCACCAGTGTTGTCAGATGTTCTAGTTTTCGTAGAATGATTGGAAACAACATTTTTATTAAGGTTGTTTGATTTATCTCTAGTGCTTGACCGTTGACTCAGTTTGTTCAGAATTTATGAGAATTCTTCACAGTGAGTAATTAAAATTCAAATATTTACTTGTCATATTCTATCTGTAAACTCTAAATTTATATCAAAATCAGTAAAATCTGAAAGTTTTTCTGTACATAAAAATAAAATGTATTACTTGCTGTGTAGGGTTCATATTCTTTGAATGTTATAGGTATAAGTCATCATGACACGTAAAAATGTAAACAAAAGTAGGTATTGTGTTGACAACTGTCATCGAAAAATAAATAACGCAGTTATGTCATTGTATTGATTGTATGTCAACTAAATCAATATATATTTTTGTTCTTCGAGAAGAAGTTTCATTTCATAGTTAATAAACATTGTACAAATTGGAAAGAATAAATTAAGTGCCGATTATCAGTAAAAAGTTTGAATGCCAATTGAATATATGTCTTCAGCTTCCTAATCCAGAAAACGAAGGTCTTCTGCGAGGTACCTGAGAGTGAAGGAAGGAATCAACAATTCTACAGTCCACTCTAAACAAAATAATTCCTTCCTGAGCCATCGAATCCTTGCCCACAGTTGTTGTGTTCTCATTACCGGCGTCATACCTCCTAATTGATCAAAACATCCACTATATATATTAAACAGTTTCGACATAAATTTTTTATATTGGAGTAAAATAAACTTATAGAAATATGAAAATTTCATGAAAAAACGAATTATGACGGTTGAAACTCTAATAGGGATGTTGATGACAAATTAATGTAAAATTATATTTTACAAAAAATTAAAGACAATTTTTAAACACCTAAAATAACAGTTTATGAATTTAATTATTCATATTAGTGTTTTTAAATGAAACTCAAGGTCTCTAGTTAATTCCACAATATAATACAAGTTATTGAATATTCTAAAAAATTGACAATTGTTTCGATAAATCAATATCATCGTCAGAATGACAGAAGTTACATTTCATTTTATGCCTACCTGATGTTTAGTAGTTATATTTTTGGCTAGACCAAGAAGTAACCTAACTTGTGATTGGCTTAATTTATGTTTATAGAAAAAAGAAGAAGATGTGATATTACAAATATTGAAGCTTAGATATTATTGGCCCTATGGTGATATCCTGGATATCATTATTCCAATTAAGATCAGTATAACTGTGCAATGATATAGAAAACCAGGAAAACTATATCTGCTGATCTTTACAATTATGACTTAAGAAGACAGTTTATTAGTGGAGAATTCCCTAGATTTAACTGTTCATTGACAACTTCATATTGTGGGTTTCTTAAATGTCTTCTAATTTCCAGTTCTTCAAGGAAATCCAGTTCTTGTTTCTTTTCACAAATATGCAGCACTTCTAGTTCTGTGTTAGGTGTCAATGAATGATTGGTGTCAAGTAGATGTTTTGCGTAGTGAGATTTATCTGGTTGTTTTAATCTGTAAGCTCGTAAGTGCTCACTGTATCGTATTTCAAAATTCCTAAGGGTCTGACCCAAATAGACAGCATTACATTCTGGACATTTGAGTTTATATATACCTGACTTCTTTAATAGTGGTATTTTTGTTTTTACATTTAACAATTTTGTACTAACGTTACTTTCTGTTTTAAAAGAAATTGTTGCATTCGTTGCTGAAGATATTATCTTTGGAATATTATTAGAAATATTTCCTGCATATGTGATGGTTTTATAAGTTTTAATTTCATCAGCTTGATTAGGATATATTAGTTGTAATGCCACTTTTTTCTCTTTTTTACTAATTAGTTTATTTATCATATCTAATGGATAACCGTTAGATGTTGCTATTTGTCTAATTGTATTAATCTCTCTATCAAAATTACATTTGTTCATAGGAACTGAAAAAGCTCTATGTATCATTGAATTATATGCTGCTAGTCTGTGTGAGACAGGGTGGTTAGAATTGAATGGAATTGTCACATCAGTCTGTGTTGGTTTTCGGTAAATTGAATAATCAAGTACATCATTAACTCTTTGAATTTTTAAATCAAGAAAATTGATTGAGCATATTCCACGAAGTAAGGGTCGAGACAGTCAATTTCATTAATTATTCATCTTAAATAAAATAAATAATTTTATACTGCGTTTATTAGAGTAGAACCACCACTGACCCTACATACTAATCACCCTGTATATTAAATGAAAATTTCGAATTTCCTAAAAATAAATCTTTATGTACGTACCTATAATAATGATATTGTCTTTAGTGAAAAATGATTTGTAGTCTGTTTTAATGTCGCATTGTCAACTTTGTTAGATAACTAAACTTACTTCAACTTTAGTAGATTTGAATTAAAAAAACGTTTTGCTAAAGCCATTTCTTCTGCGTAAAACTTCCAAGTTCAGTTCGGTTATTTGAGGTGATTTGTATCCGGGACTTTTATCGCGTAGAGTCCAAAAATCGTTTCCCTAAAACCCTACACGGAACGATAAAAAGGATTTTTCGAATAAAAAAAATAGATTGATATATGGTTTGAACGCCTACGGTCAATTCGAAAAAAAAAAGAAGGGAAATGGTGAAATGCATATCGTAAAAATGAAATCTGTTCCATGGGGGTGTACACCGGATGTGTAAATTTAAATCATAATTTTGCCGGGAATCAATTAATGCGGGTTGTTTGGTTTTAATAGATTTGCGAATGCTGTATGTTTGAAAGCGAGAGATATACACAGTTCAAGGCTGGTGGCTTATGTTTATTCAAATGGTAAGGGTGAGTGGGAAAGCTAACTCAATAAATCTGTTATGACTTTTGTTCTGCCATATGGATTTTGACAAATTTAGTAGTATTTGAAAGGGTATTCAATGCCTAAAAAAATATCATATCATCGCTTCATTCCAGTTGTTTTAACGCTCGCTAGATGGCGGTGATTGAACAATTGTTTTGTTTTCAACTTGTTTTGGGAATCTTCAATTGCAATGAAATATTTTTGAATCATCATTTAGATGATAGGTTTGCTCCTTTGTCTAGATATCTTTTACGCCCATCAACTTCGCTCTCGAATAACATTTTCTGTGCTTCAAGATCAACAGGTCGCATAATATCCTTCAACGTTCCGGGTGTGATAGGTTCGGCATCTCCAAGTTTCTTCCGAGGAAATGTTTGTACATTTCTAAAATTTTCGATTAATTCCTCATGGAATTTATCTTTAACATCTTCAGGTACGGTCTTTGATCAAGTTGCATTCGCTATTTCGTCTAAACGTTCTTCATGTTTTCTAAACCATTTCAATCTTACTTTGTCTTCTCTTTTGATAGAATGTATCCAACCCTTTTGAAGTTTAAGATCAATTCCTCTAGGATGTGGTGTCATGATTCTATTTTGTAAATTTTCGATATATTTAAAAGTTACTGATCAGGATTTAGATATACATGAATTTTATTGTATTGGTTTAAAACGAGATATTTTTTTATAAGCTGATTTATGAAAATAATTTGTTAAAAACTTCATTTATTTGAACTAATGTTCAATTTAAACTCGTTGACGCGTTTCACTAGCACAGTAGCTTTCTCAAAATGAATGAAGGTATAATTTAAAAATGTTTTAAGTGCATAAATACAGAATTCTATTATACTAATGTTAAAAAAGGTATTGAAATAAATTACCCTTTTCTAACCTTTTTAAACATTAGTATAATAGAATTCCGTATTTATGCACGTGTGTGTGAAGCTTTAGCGATACACACATATTTGTGTGTCATCTCCGATTTAAGTTGAAAATCAGTTGTTTGAATCGACAGTAAATTTTCAAAGTCTCTACCTTGTGTTGAATGCCATTTTTCCACAAGTTGTAACATACGTACTTTCCACGTAAGTCCGCTTTTTATATTAAAATTTATATTTTGCTGTCAGTGATAACGACATTAAAAAACGTAAATAGGTCCCAAATTGTTCTAAAGGGTACCATACACTACGCTTGTGCCTAGTAAAAATGACAGAATTGGACAAAGCGATTAAAATTATTCGTGAAGAGATCCTGACCAACCGTACTGAAATAAAAAACTGCATTATGGCCAGCGAAGCAAGACTTCTACTAAAAATTGAAGATATGAAAAATAGTGTAGTAAATTTGGAGAAGGAAAATAGTGAACTCAAAGAAGAATTAGAATATCTGGAAAGAGCTTAGAACAGGAAGAATATTATAGTATTTGGACTAAAAAAAAGAGAGAGGAGGTTGTAGCAGAAATATTGTGCAAGGATTTCAGAGGCTTGCTTGGTGTGGATCTGGCTACAAATGATTTTGCTGACGTTCATCCACTAGGTAAGTCGGACAATTGTCCCATCAAAATTGAGTTTGCTCCAAACATCAAAAAAAGGGAACTTCTGAAGAATTGTAGCAAGTTGAAGGGGACAAATATTTCTATTGTTTATGATCTCACACCGACACAAAGGAGCGAGAACAAAATTCTTAGAAAACATCTCTACCTAGCCAAACAAGAAGGTACCTATAAAGAATATTATATAAGGAGAAATAAACTTATCGTGGATAGAGTATCTTTTGGAGTAGATGACTTGGAAAAAGATGCTACTTCTGTAGACCAACCGCACAGTGCACCATCTACCCCAACAGTCGAGGATAAACAGAAGTTCCCATCGGAGTCGCAAAAAGTTACTGTTACTCCGCGGATTCCTGCTTCTAATAAACCGGTGAAGGCTCTGGAGGGGAAACCAAGAACCCGCTCAGTTAACAAGAATTTACCGATCTGAAGTGAGACACCACAATTATAAGACTGTTTTGATTCCATATTATTTTAGTTGTTTTTATATATATTGGTCAGTAATTGTTCATACTTATTAACATTTTAGTTTGCGTGTTCAACAATAACGTTTTTTTTCTTTGTAAGTTCTGAATTATTTGTGTATAATGGATCAGTATGTAAGGGATTTCAGAATTGATTGTGTCGAAACGTATAGCATAGATACCACCGAAGAATGAAATCAAATCTTTGATATCAATAGGAGCTCCACTAATATTAAGGTTCTGCAAATGAATATCCGTAGCATTTATAAAACTTTGATGAATTTTTAGTGATGTTACAAAACTTTTAATACTGATATTGACTGTATAACTCTAAGCGAAACAAGAGAGGTAATCGATCAGAGCATTTTTTGCATAAATGGATACATGATATATAACGAAAGCCGTTATAACCAGAACGATGGGATAGTTGCATATATTAAATCGTGTTTTAATTTTTGTTACGAAACAAAACAGATTTGTGATGAGCTGAAGGCGCTTCAAATCAACCTTGATGTAAACATGGGGAACACACTTCTCATTACAGCCTTATACCGATCACCAAACTCCAGCCTTCAAGAGTTTAATAAAAACCTTTTTAAATTTTTTGAGAACTGTTATGATAACACTGACATATCTCTGTTTTTGGGAGATATCAATATTAACCTGTGTAATTCGGATGACAGGGATACAATTGAATATCTGAACACGCTAAATGAGTTTGGTTACGTATCGACGAGAAACGCACTTACAAGAGTACAAAGCAGGAGTGAAACCTGCCTAAAACATATTTTTATTAAATCCAAAGATCCTAATTTGAACGAAAATATCCTACCCATCATATTGAAAACCACAGTTACTGACCACTACACTACTCTCCTCCAAGTTGTAATTCCGGAAAAAAATAAGGTACAAGAACACAATAACAAAATAATAAAGTGTATAAATATCAACAAAATGCACAATATGTTCAGCAATATCTCCTGGAGCGACGTCTACACTGCACCCACTCCAGACTCTGCAAAATTTATCAATATAACCACAAATACGTTGGAAACATGCACAGAGGTACGTCAGATTCGTAGGAAAAACAACAAAATAGCTCCCTGGGTTACTAATGGATTACTAAATTCAATTAATAAAAAAAAATAAGATGTTTCGTCTTATGCAAAAGCAGCCACACAATGATGATCTGAAAAAAGGATACAAAAGCTATCGAAACAAGTTAACTTCACTGATCCACAAAACTAAATCCAACTTCTATAACCAATTAATAGAAAAAAAATCAAAACAATTCAAAAACTCTGTGTGGTGTTATTCAACAAATATCAAGGACAAAAACACGTCATAGATAAAATTAAACATCCTACAGAAAACAAAATTTTGACTGACAAAACAGAGATTGCGAATGCATTTAATGGAACCTTTGTTGAAGTGGGTAGAACTCTTGCTGGTCGGATAAAAAACAACAGAAATTCCAAAATGAAAAGATCACCTATTCTTAATTCATTTGTGTTCGAACCAATTAACACCATGGAGACGAAAAACATAATTTTAGAATTAAAAAATAACAAGGCAGTAGGTTATGATGACTTGAAGGCAGAAACCATAAAACAAATATCAGTCTATATTCTAAAACCCTTGACTTATTTATTGAATAGATGTGTGGAGGAAGGTGTTTACCCTGCTAAGTTTAAAAAATTAATTATTACACCACTGTTTAAAAAAGGGGATACATCCATCATCACCAACTATCGTCCGATCTCTCTAGTTACCCATCTATCGAAAATATTCGAAAAGATCATTAAAGGGAGGGTTGTTAGTTTTCTCAATAAGTACAAACTAATTTCAGATTATCAATTTGGATTCAGAGACAAGATTTCAACTCAGGATGCTGTTCTGTCATTGAATTCAAAAGTTGCCCAAGCTTTGAATGAGGGTAGACCGTCCTTATGTGTGTTCATAGACCTATCCAAAGCCTTCGACACTGTCAGTCATCACCTTCTTCTTCAGTCGCTGGAAGATATTGGAATGCGAGGTGACATATTGAAGCTATTCGAAAGTTATTTAACAGGAAGATGTCAGGAGGTGAGAATCGGTGATGTACTCGGCAGTGAGAGGGTGGAGTACCTCAAGGTTCCGTACTGGGACCAACATTGTTTAATATATATGTGAACGGACTTTTCTCATTGAGTAACAACAGAAATATAATTGGATTTGCATATGATACAGCCATCTTCTATAAAGCAGATGACTGGGACTCATTGAAGGATACGGTTGAAAGGCAGTTTTCTACGATAAAATGTTGGTTGGTTAAAAGATTATTAACGGTTAATATGGATAAAACACATTTTATACCATTTTGTTGCAACTCAGCTGGAATGACTCCATTTGATCACTTGGTAGTCAGGAATGAAACACCCTTCCACATCCTCCCCGAAAAAAAAATTTTAATATATAGGAATAATAATTGATATGCATATGAAATGGGATTTACATATAAAATTTACTGTCAACAAATTGAGAACTATTTTATATAAATTCAGGAAACTCAAAGAAATCCTGCCACTGAAGCACTTGAAAACTTTATATTATTCACTAGTAGGAAGTCACATTCGTTACGGAATAGCGGTGTGGGGGGGGGGAACTTTGAATACTCACATACATTCTATCGAAGTTATGCAAAGGCGCATCCTTAAATTAATATTTTCTAGAAGCAGCAGATGTTCTTCTGATGTTCTGTACACTGAAACTCAAATTCTAGATATAAGACAGTTCTATTTTCTATGCACAAGTATCAAATATCATGCAAATAAGCATACAGCTTTACTTCCCTTCCATCAATACAACACTCGCCAAAAAGATCATTACGTTACTCCCCTGATGGTCAAGGTCGCTGCTCAGAGATCATACTATTTCATTGCTCCAAAACTGTTATTCCTGAAACAATAAAATCAATGAAAAACAATAACCACTTCAAAAAAGAACTGGAAAAACACATACTTCAAAGTAAGAGAATTGAACTTCAGCGAATATTCCATAGATAATATAGAAACTCCAGATAATACAAAAATTACGTACCTTTGCTAAATCGTTGGCTTGGTGTTTTGAGATTTCTTATGTCGAACTGTGCTGGTTTTTCTATTTTAATGTTCATCTGTTTGATAACGAGGTGCATCTGTATTTATTGTTGTTTTCTCGTGTAACTAGTAACTTTTACTTTTTAGCTTTCCGTGTGTGTGCATGTGTATCTATGTATGTAAATGTGTATTTTTGCTCGTCTATTTGTATAAGACTGTGTTTTACACTTTACATTGAGATAGGTCTATCATTGATTGAAACTTTTTAATATTCATTGTGATACATTGTTTAATTTAATTAGTTCTCGAAACAAGTGTTTTACGCTTATCGAGTATTTTTTCATTCACAGCTGAACTTTATATTTTTACTTTGTATTTGTATTTTGCTGATGTGAATAAATATTATTATTATATATTAAAACATTTTAAAATTATACCTTCATTCGTTTTGAGAAAGCTAGTGTGTTAGTGAATCGCGTCAACCAGTTTCAATTGAACATTAGTTCAAATAAGTGAAGTTACAAATTAAATTGTTTAATTTTCATCGTTCAGTATGGATCTTCATCAAGTCAAAACCTCATTTATTCAATAAGCTGATTTGACAAATTGGATTGTCACGGATATTCAAATTTAGTATCACTATAACGATACATTTATTATAGAAAAATGATGTTTTTGTGTTACTATTGTGAACTACGTCCTCTAGCGGTGGAGTAGAAAACTTGAAAATAATTTCCAGTAGTTCCTCGTATGCGAGTTAGTAAGACAGCTTTTTTTCTCTAAGATGTAAGATAAATAGTCTTAGAGACACCCCGTACACGTCTCAAGCGACTCTGAAAGAATAAAATTTCCATTTAATAAACAATTAATTGAATGAAATTTAAATCACAAAATTTTTTGAAATAACATACAATACCATGTCGTTTATTAAATTTATCCAACTTCTTTTTTTTAAGTGATTATTACAAAAAAACATTATTTCAAATAATTCTCAATTTATCCACTGAAATTTAATTAGATAAAATTTTTATATATACTATTACAGTTTTATTCCACCCTACGTTGGTAACGCCAATTTGTTATGATTTATTTCATTTGATATGCTTATTTATTTTAGTTTTAACTTTCTATTTATGATATAATTAAGTGTTCTATTTTTATTTGCTATTAAAACCTTTGTTAAAACGCCAATTTATTTTGTTATTTATTATCAATATTTCATTGATTTAGATGTTTTGCTCATATGAATAAATTAATTTATTTACTTACCTTTTTTCCTCATGTTTCCCCTCCTTCAAATATTTGTGAAAACATAAACTTATCCCAGGGCGATTAGTTTCAAAACCGAAATTAGATAATTGTGCAATGAAACAAAATTACGATTACTAAATAATTATTAGATAAAATTTATATTTACAAATGCTTACATAATGTTAAACTATGCGGCGCCTATGAAAACTAATTTGCATAAATCTCTATATCGTTTCAACCTTGAATACTTAAAAACATCTGCATATAGCAGACTTTCTAACATAATTTCATTATATGGAAAAAGGAATATTGTATTTAGATAACTTTCGAAATATGTATGTTTTAACAAAATGCATTGTGGTGAATCGGTTTTAAAATGTGTACAATCATTTTACAATAGTGATATACAATATTGATATGATATGTGTGTGTAAAATCATAAAAATTTATGAATTATTAAAAGGTTCAATTTCTCATCAACTAGGGACATCCAAGTTACATTTATACAATAAAATATCTGGTGAGTTCATAATTCTTATACCACTATCATTTTAATCTTTCAGTTTATAATTCTTATACCACTATAATTTTAATCTTTCACTTATATAGTTCATTCTTTACTATTCATTCATTTTTTTCATTTGGCCTTAAGTTTGTTGATAGTTTTAAACTTATAATGATCATTTTTTTTGTTATTAGTAGTTTTGTTTTATTATTTTGGATCCAAAATATTCAAATATCACCAACCTTTATGAGAATTTGCTTCTCGCAACATGTCCGCAGTTAAACGCTTCACTCATACATTGGCAGCAACTCATTACTTTTGGATAACTCGATAAATTCTTCGTCTCCTTCTGGAAAATCTATTTACACATGTTACGGAGTGTGCACTTTATAACATTTACTTTATAGCATACTTATTTAATGATATTCATCACCTTTTTTATTAAAATTTTTCACTTAGCCTTTCACAGAGATATTACCCTTTCCCTTCGCTTCTTTTTCCCCCAGTTTTATTTTTTATCAACAACTCCCTGTTGTTGACCGGAAGTTCACGCTTTTCTAGAATTTCTATTCATAGCGTCTTATTGTCACTATATTATTTCTTAAAATTCACTATATTTCTGACTTAAAATTATGGTAGTTTATTGTTTTCCACGTATTATATTAATAAATGTTCCTAAATTATTTATTATTATTGTTTATAATTGTCTTTTCCATTATTTAATATTATCAAAGTCTTCTGATTGATCAGCTCTAATTTAGATATATCTCATTTTTACTACACAAATAATCGTACAAGGCATATGTATACAATTCATTTTATATTTGTTTTCCATTCACCACACTTTTAAAGATAACATTTCAATACGTTTTTTTTAGATTTCATTATCATCATTTGTCATTAATCATTGCATTGTTAGTTGGTATTCCTGTCGTCATATCTCAATTTCCTTTTTATTGACATTGCATACAAATTACAGATTTCTATAAATTTATGTCCCTTTCAAAATTAAAATCATTGAGTATTGTTTTATTACGTTTTATATAATTTTCGACATTCCAATTTTCAATGTTTGTAAATCATATCATATTCTTGTTGGTATCCTAACAAATAAATCTTTTCCGTGTCGAATATTACGGCTTGCGTCGAGTTAATCAGTTGAGCTTTGTTTCTTGTTAAAGTTCTGTTTCAGGTTACATATAGCGTTGAATTATTTTATTGATGATTTGCAATGATTATTAATATGACTTATTTTCACTTTTTATTTATCTTCATGATTATTATTATATTACTATGGAATTAATTTGATATCTTTGTAAATACTTAGAACTGATAAAATTTAAAGAAAATATAATTGACAAAAAATGATTATTTTTTATCTAGTCAAAATATCTTGAAACTTTAGGCTTAAAATCAACTCAGTCTTTTAAAAGAAATTCGCTTGTTAAAAAATATCGTTATGATTTAAATTTAGTTTCCATAAATTTACCTCATGGTTTGTAAATTAAGCACTTGATTTTTCGTCGATGTTGCTAAACCTGATTATGGGTAGTAATGAACTGAACCAAAATTCAGTTCTATGTCCTCTATGGATACCGGAGACTGCTTTTCCGTAGTCCCGGTGAGTTATATTTTATTATATCTACTTATATTGTGATCAAATACTTTTTCTCTTCTTTATTTAATCCATATCCTCCAGTATTGTGATTGTACTTTCAAGTCACAGCCTACCAAGTTTCCCTAGTTAAAAAATAACAATATGTTCAGACAGGCTTGAATCGAAAGGGTTTATCGCTAAATTCTGTGAATTTATTCCCACTTAACAACAGGGCTGAGGAAATGGAGACCACTTTATAACACGATCAGAATAAACGAGGAAGATTCAAAAATAGTACATCCTATATCAAGGGAAGAATAATCAAAATTATATACGAGTAGAAAGATTCATTTCGCGAGCTGTAGGCGGGGGAAACGGTCCTATGAGTGTAGAATGTTAAATTCTACCCATGTTTTAGACTATAATTCTTCTACGACTATCAAGTAAAAAACAAAACAACATATATTAAATTGCCAACTCCTTAATTTCTGGAGGAGTTGTGGTGAAATCATCACTCTGTCAGTATCAATCACTAAAAAGGATTGAACCCATGTAATAGCTATTACGATTATTTAAATAAAATAATATAAATTTACTTACTTTTTATGAAATAATAATCAAATTTAATTAAAAATTTGAAAAAATAGATAATAGTTAAACAAATTTGACACTTCACAATATTTTTGACACTTCACAATATTTTTGATACATTTATATATTTCTGCACTACTTCTACTCTGCGTAGTGCGGCTGGTGTAGAAGACGGAACACGCCTATTTTCTCTTTCTGTCAAATGTACCGTGACATTTAGAGGGCGTAACAAATATTAATTCTATATCAAGGGCGAGAATGAATATTTTTACCCTATGGCTAGAATGAAGATATTCCGTAATCAAAGACTACGTCGTCATCTAGAAATTCTATGATAGTCGTAGAAAAAAACTGTTACTCACCTTACAACATTGAAAAATAACTCCAAATGATCTTGACTTTGTATGTTAGTAAGTAACTTAGGCTCTTTTCTTCTTTGCATTGGAACTCAAATCTAGCAAGTAAAGACTATATAGAAACCAAAAAGCCATAAATATTTGTTTTCTTCATTGTCTTAGACGAAAATGTTTTTTTAATCTTTCAGATTTTTTTTCTTTTTCTTGGCTTTGACACTCGTCATTCGGCCAGTCACAACAGAAACAAACTATTAATATATAAAAAAAATATTCACCTCACTCACACCTATCCACACCTAAGAGATGACAAAATTACCTACCTCAAAAAATACAATAAGGATATACAGGGTCACTCGCTTCTTGTCTAGGGGCCCATCAAGATATTATAATTCATCACAAACAAAACTAGGCCACGGAAAAATAGGAATAACTACAATTGGGATAAACAGAGGTAAACAAATCTGGTTCAAACATTCACAAGTATACCTTTGATTCGTATATGAATTTCATCAGAACCTTATATTCTTCCATTTTGTTTAAAGCTAAAAGATGGCAGATATTGAAGGGTGGGAAAAATCCGATTCTTATTAAATCAGTAATAAGGTTTTGAGTTTCTTGGGAATATATGCAGTTAAAGAAAATATGATTCAGATCACTTTTGATATGACAGTGTTGACACAGGTGTGTGTCAATAATTTTTATTTTATATAAGTGTGCCGGATAACATGCGTGTCCAATGCGTAGTCTAACAATAGTTGTAATGTATTTACGTGGGCAGGAATAAGAATTGAACCAACAACAATTCGAAATTTCTTGTTGAATTGATGAATACTGGGTATTAGATATTTTTCAATAATCGTTCCAAGAATTTCTCCATAAATAACTTTGTTTTTGTCTAGAATTAGCAAATATATCTGGTACAGTGAGTGGATAGATAGATAAGGTGCCATTTTCTGCTGCAGTTTTAGCTAAACGATCTACATGTTCATTATGTTTAAGTCCTATATGTGCTTTCATCCATATCAGCTGTACATGTTTATTATCTTCTTTTAATTGAAATAACATTTTTTTATATAGAATATATAAAGATTATCTGATAAAGCAGGTATAGTTGGATTTTGTATAGCTGTTAAGACAGACAGAGAATCAGCTAATATAATAGCAGAACTTTTTCTGGACGAACAAAAAAATTTTAACGATTCATAGATGCCCACAGCTTCAGCGCTGAAAATTGAGAAGTCTGAGGGGAGCTTAAACAATTTTTCGACATTATCATCTGGAATGTAGAGCGCACTACCAGTTCCATATAAAATTTTGGAAGCGTCAGTATATATATGTATGTAATCAGAATAATTTTCTAATATGGAGTTTAAAATTGTAAGACTTATCATAGGATTTACATGATACCTAGGTTGAATGACATTAAACATATGGAAAAAGTATTCAAAATCATCTAAAGTCATATTTTTTTCTGATCTAATTACACATAGATTGTTGTTGTTTCGGAAAGCATCACAGAGAGACGGTGAATTTTTGCAGATCCAGTAGTTGTTAGTTAAATCAAATTCGTTTAGTTTACATATATTGTGATATAAAGATTCGTTGGAGGACATAATTTTTATGATGAATTTATGGCTAAGATGATTTCTTCTATATTTTAAGGGAGGTTCTAAAGCTTCCACGTGAAGTGGTTCAATGAAAGTAGACCTCATAGCACCCATACAAATACGTAAGGCTTTGTTTTGAAATACGTCAATTTTTTGTAAATTATTTTTACTTGCGGATCCATAAAGTGTACATCCATAATCTATTATGGATCTAATGTATGATCTATAAGAAAGTAGCGAAGTCGACACATCAGCTCCCCACCAAGTTTTAGAAATGAATTTTAAAAAATTCATACCTCTGTTGCATCTATTCAATATATGTTCGATATGGGGTTTCCAGGTTAACTTCCTATCAACTATCATTCCCAATAATTTTATTGATTTACAAAAAGGGAAGGCTTGTGTATTCAACTGAATCGTATCGATGTTCGGGATGTTATGTCTAGAAAAAATGCAAACTGATGGTTTCGTGGGAGATACTTCAAAAATCATTTTTATTGAACCATTTATAAGCCGATCCATATATTTTATCTAACGTATCTACAGCATCATTATATTTTTTGGCCTCTGAATATAAGCAAAAATCATCCGCATACTGAATTATTTTCGGGGTGATATTTTCAACGTAAATACTATGAAAGTCAGCCGTATACAAATTAAAATGCAGAGGACTCAATACTGAACCCTGAGGTAGTCCTGAAATATTATAACGAGGTCCTATGAGGTGATTATTATGAGTTCTTATATACAATTTTCTATGAGAATGAAAGTTAATGATTGCATCAGTTAATCGAATCGGTATTAGGAAGTTATTCATCATTTTTTCTCTCAGAATGGGTAAGCAGACGCTATCATAAGCACCTTCGATATCTAGGCAAAGTGTAGGTAAATATCTATTGGTGGAATAAGTATTTTGAATATCGGTAACGAGAGTTGTTAGAGCGTCAAACTTTTCTGTAGCCAAACTGGGTTCTTGGAAGGAGGTTTTTCTGAAATAACCACCATTCAAGTCTGTGCTTAATGGTACGTTCTAAAGACATACAAGACATAAGTGATATAGGGCGATAGGATTCAGCATGATTGGGATCTTTACCAAGCTTGAGAATAGGAATAATGGTGACATCCTTCAACTCATTAACTATGGATAGATTATTCAGTATGCCATTAAATATATCAATCAACATACATTTAGCAATAACAGGAAGATTATCAATCATAGGATATTTAATTTCATCAAGTCCTGGACTAGTACTGATGCGATTTTTAAGAACATAGTTTAACTCTGTTAAAGTTATGGGTTTTGAAAGAAAATGGTTTTGATCACTAGATGAAGTTAGATCAGGAAATAACATAGCAGCGAAGGGAGGAGAAATTTTGTCAAAAAATTCTGCCATCCAGATATCATCTAAAGGCTTGACGTTGGAGATTGGTTTTCTATAAATCTTTCTAGCTTGTTTCCAAAGAGAAGAAGACGAAACAGACTTATTAAGAGAAGAAACATACTCAATCCAGTTTTGTTTAGTTATAGCTCTAAATTTTTTTTGTTCTCGCCATCATTTCTTGACAAAGGAAAAAGTTTTGGAAATTCGAAGTTTTTTTATAAGTCGAAAAAGCCAAACGTCTATCTTTCAAAATCTTTTCGCAATCTGAATTCCTCCAAGGTGGGGGGTAACGTTTTAAGTTTTTAATATTTTTGAATTGTGGTATCGCAATGTGTGCAGCTTGATTCATACTGCTGATTAAGATTTGATATTTATCTGATGTGGAGTTTAATGAGAAATCTCCTTAAAAAATATTTTCAATTGTTCCAGTATACAATGGCCAGTTATCTTTTTATATGTTCCATTTATTTTTAAGGGGAAATTCATTGATAACTTGGTCAATAGGAAGCTCCATAAGAATAACAAAATGATTCGATCCTAATGTATCATCTAATACTGACCAATTAATTCTATTAGCAAGTTCATGAGAACAAAAGGTGATATCTATCGTAGAAACATTTTGATTAGGACGAGTTAAAACTGTGGGTTGTCCATTATTCATTACTGTTAGATTAAGATCATCTGCAACTTGGATTAGCTGTATACCAACTGTGTCATTGTGATGTGCACCCCGCAACGAATGATGTGCATTGAAATCACCGCCCATGATTATATGATTTTTTGCTTGTGAAAAAAGTGTAATCCAATCATTAACAGAACATCAAATTTTAGGTGGTTTATGAACAGAAAAAAGGCTTAGCTCCGATTTACCATATTTAATTTTTATGCCACACATCTGCACGCCTTTACACACATTCATATTAATTTTGAATTCACAAAAACTTATTGAATGATGAACTAAAATGGCACCACCATAACCGTTATGTCGGTCTTTACGGATCATATTATAACCATTATAACAATATTGTATATTTTTTTTAAACCAAGTTTCAGTAATAAGTGCCACATCTATTTTTCTAGAATTTAAAAAGTGTTGCAAACTGTTTTTATTTGCCACAGCTGATCTAGCGTTCCACTGCATAATGTTAAGTGAAACTTTCTGAGCCATTAATAATTATTAACTGTTAGAGTATCCTCCAGTACTTGTTTTATGCTACTGATTATTGATTTTTTATTAATTGATTGCAAGTCTTCTACTGAGCTAATATTATCCAATATATTGAATACAAATTTGGAGACAATGTCAGCAATATTCTGTTTTTTACTTCCAATACTATTAAAATTGGATTTTCAGGGGTAAGCAGGTAATGGTTGACTAGGACCAAAAGTAAAAGGAAACATAGGCGAGCCAGAAGGAGACTGATTGGACGAAGAGTCTGATTTTCTTTTCTTTTTCATTGGAACTGAGTAGTTTTTTGTGCCACTTGTACTTGGTAACGACGAAATTAAACTATTGCTTTCCCTAGTATTCTTTATCATAGTTTGTGTGGTATTATTATTAACTTGATTAGTAAGACTGGGGAAATCTTTATTATAATTTGATAAGTCTGAAAAAGAATCATGACTTACAAAAGAAGAAATAGAGTTTTCACAATATTTTCTGGCTTCCAGAAATGACGTTTTCTGTTCAACCATAATAGTTTTTGTTTTGTTCTGTTTCTCATATTGAGGGCATTTTTAAGATGTAGATAGGTGATCGTTAGATTTACAATGAATACAATAAATTTTGTCCTTATTGCAACTGTGTTCCTCTGTTTTTATTTCGCCGCATTGTATACATCGTTCTTGGGTGTTTTTACACTTTTTAGAAACATGTCCATACTTCAAACAACGATAACATTGAACTACTCTACCTATAAGTTGTTCTACCTGACAATATACTTTATTAAATGCAACATATTTTGGTATAATATTACCTTCAAAAGTAATAATAATGGTTTTTTTTGGTACATAATCAATTGTGTTATGCTCTCTTTGGATTTTACGTTTAGTACGATAAATATTTATTACCGGAGAGGTAGACTCTACATTCTCTAAAAAATATCTTTCGTCATATTTAGTGTCAACGTCCCTAATGATACCCTTTGATTCGAGTAGATGATTTGGAATATAAGCTACCAAATTATGATTTTCCAACAAACGATTTTTAACTAATTGATTAGCCTCAAGAAACGATTTTAATAAAACTTTTATTCGATTTTCACCTATACTTTTAATTTCTAATATATCAGTTAGCTTTAATTGTTTAAAAAGTATGTGACCAACAGTCATCGGATGTAGCCTTCCCAAATTACTTCTTTTAATATTTTCAATGTATACCCAAATAGTAGATAAATTGTACTTATCTGACAATAAGTTGAACTTTTTTGGAGCTGGTTTTACTGCAGAAACTTCGCTACTGTTTTGTGGGTTATTAATCGGTAACATTTGATCATCATCACATAACATAATTGACTCCACTTGCGTCGAGAATGACGTCCCTTTTTTATCCCCCATGATGGGGGAAAAATTATTTAGTTAAAAACTCTAATCGGAATATTTTAAATAAACACGTGTAAGAAAACAAAGTTGGCACTGATAAAAACTATCGACCGGTTTTGTTAATTGCTTCGCACAACCTATTTGTACAAAGGTAAAATCAACACAGTTTTCAGATTTTTAATGTAGTTCACTGTATTTAAAAGAATTAGCTTCCAGTAGTTTTCATTTCTTCTTTCACTTGAGTGTTCATATCTCTTACAAACGGGTTTCTGGAATTTGAAATATCCAGTAAATCATTAAGGAGAAAAGGTAACATCAAGCATTGGTTACTGTTATTTAGGAAAGATTTTAAAATAAATGTTGCTTTAAAGGGCAATTTGATGATAAACATAATTTGAATTTTAGGTGCATTTACACTATAGATATATTGTATTGATTGATTATATTTGGTTAAAAATTTATATTGTTTATGTTCTTTTATTCAATCAAAATATTTCCTGGCATGAAAATTCGGTTTTTTCAGGATGAGTTCAGTTAATTATTCAATATTTCAATAAATTTTAAGTATAATATAAATTAATTTTTTTTATTATTATTATTAATCTTTCTTATTATTTACCCAGTTTCCAGCTGTAACTGTCTACGTTTAATTATAAAGGCTATCTAATGAAACACTGACGTTTCCCATATATTTCAATTACCTATCTGTCACCAGAAACCAAGATATGTCACTATCATAGATTAAAATTTTCCCATTTTAAAAAAATAAATTTATTTCAATATAAAAAATAACATATTGAATATATTCAATTCAAATCTGTTTGTATCAAACCTACAAGTCATCAAAGAAACCTTAGTTTTTTTACAAAATACAATATATTATCCACAAGAATACAAAATTAAAATTATACACATTAATCAAATTGAATCCCCAAATACATTCTTCCAAAATGCAGAAAGTTTATCGTAATTACTAAATATTCTGATAATTGTCAATGAATTTCTCGAAATGTCAAAAGTTGATCACGATCCTAACGTACACCCATACAGTTCTACAATTCTTCCGTAAATATACGTAAATTTTCCCCTTCATTCTTTTCAATATTCATAGATAATTATATCTCTGATTCATTCATCATTTATATTATAGAGGCCTGTTATCTTTAATGTAATAATGCATTATCTTTAATAATTAATAATTCAGAACTATAACCCATAACACATAATCTGCATTCAGGACTGGAATCTGGATTAAACTAAAGTCCAGCTTAGAATTTCAGGATCATTACACTTCGCATATTACGAATCGTTTTGTTCATCCTCGAAACACGCACAGAGTTTAAATTGCTTGAGACCGAATAAAAATTTTAAACATTGTTACCATTTTTTTTATTGATGCCTCATAATACTCTTTTAAAGCACGCGTCAGCGTGTTTAAATCGAACTTTCAAACACGCGCGTTTTTTAAAGTCCCCATGGTAACAGCAACAACTTGAGAAACGTAAGTATCAATGACAACTTTTTTTATTAGTTTTTAAATAGTATATTTTCATTGGGAACCAATGTCTTATTTGGTTTTTTCTGCAAAATGTATTTATATATTCATATATACACTGTATCCTTTTAAATATAAATAAAGAAACTTTTTGATTATTGATCTGACAGCAGTATTTCGTAACGTCAAATAAAAATAAATACTATTTGACGTTCACGAAACTTGGCTGGGCATCGAGGATGGACTTCCATTTTTTTGTAGGAATAATATAATAATAATATTTTATGATTCCAAAGTGCACCAATAAAAAAAATAGCGTAAAGTATTCGTGGATAACTGGTCTTTCAAAGACTTGCTCTATTTCAAGCACTCGGCTGCGCCGTCGTGCTCGAAAAATCGCGCGTGTTTGAAAGACCTCTTTATCCACTTATACTTTAATATACTATTAACACGACATGTATAACTTGCCGTATATTATGAGAGATCTTTACATTAGATACTCCCCGTTCAAGATATAAAGTTCGACTGAATTCCTTTTACCAATCAACAGCCTATTATAGCTTAGTTACAAAATACTTTTACATTAAAAAAAAACTAAACTTATTTGCTGACCTGTATGGGTTACATTCCAAAAATTCTATCAAAAAATAAGATTTGTTCTTCTTTTATTATCAACTGAATACCTATAGTGACATCTGACCTCATCTTGAAATATTTCCTCTCATTATGACATCCATTATCCATCATTCCTTATATTCTGTGTGAAATGTCATGAATCATAATCAATATAATACTGGGTATTTCAAAAATATGGAATCTCATATATAAATTTTCAAATTATTATATATATGATTTTTTTGAATGTCAAATAATAGAACTATATTACTCTAAACAATGCATAGCTTTTAAAGAATTTTTTTTAGGAATAATATAATAAAATAAAATTCTGACCTACGATTAAACTGTGATTATAATGCCATGAAAGTGCTACTTATATTTGGAAGTATAAACTGATTAGAAATCATTAAATAAACAACGGGTATACAAAATTATCACCAATTGCTCTCTATTATGCAATGACTATAAAATTATTTCATTTGTTAATATTTGGATACTTATTTCTTATTAACAATAAATGCAGCGAAAATTAACCTTAATATACCCACAAAAAATTGGAAAAGTTGAAGTTTTTTCTGACACTAAACATAACACTACCTTTACAAGCTGATTGATCAAGTGACGTTCAGTCATAGATAACCTGCATTCAGTGTCGCCAACAGAAATTGCCATCATGGGATGGCGGAACGCATGCTACAGTCATGTCTGAACACTGGAGTAGCAATCTATTTTGTTTTCCTATATCCATGATTCATTGACGATGTATTCGGTTCCAGCAAAAACATTCAACTTTAGTTGGATGTTTTTGGGTTCGAGATTCCGGGCTGACGAAACTGATTCATCGCTCACCGAAACTGCAAGAAGTGAATCACCCATAGCCACAGTGATTTTGTTAACAATATATCGCACACCGCAAACCAAGTGTTCAACTTTGGAAATCTTTTTTACAAAAGTTTCAACTTTCATTTTTTAGAACTGAATATATTTTTAATAAGTGCATCGGAAACTATCATTGATGCTGCAAATGGAAGATCATATATAAATTGTATGGAAAATATATGCCCGTAGATGATATACTTTTTAAGTAAATAAAAAATATATAATTGCGAGGTGAGGAAAAGGATGTAATTTTCTGTATAAGAGTATCTGCAATCAATCCCATCATGACAGAGAGACAGACTGACAAAAAGGGGTAGAGGGCAAAGTCGAGACGTGACATGGCGCGAGTGATGAGCGGTCACTCTTGATACTGAAAAAATCTACTGATTATGGAATTAAATTAAACAAAGTATTCATAGAATATAATGATATTTTTTTCGTATTTCAAATTAAGGTGATCGGCTACTATGGCCACTACTTGCACAGGAGCGGTTACAATATATTAAGTATAATGGTTCATTAATTCAATACACAATTTATTGTTTTATAGTTCATGGTAAAGTTGTACATCTCTGTGGAACTGAAGTAGGTAGATAATTTGCTTCGAGCTGTTCCGGACATCTTTGTTGTTCAGTATAAAAGCTGAAACTGTTGTCTTTGGACGGCGTGTTTGTAACACTCTGTTAAAATATGTTTCATACTTAGATTTGAGCTACAGCTGGAGGTAGTAGACATTAGTTATCCATGGGTAAGTCTTGAATGACATATTCTTATTCTTCTTACCACAGCTAAATCTAGCCTTGATATACCAGCGAACCTACTTAGTAGAGTATAACTATCGAGTGCTGTAAGGATGTGCCGACGGTGTTAAAATCTGCTGCCATGTTACTATGGTTTTTCTTTTGATGTGTGATTTTAAATCCTTATAAATAGTTATATTGTCGGTGACGGTAAATGTAGATACATTTTTTGTCTGTTGGTCTGCAAGTTCGTTGCCTACGATGCCAATGTGGGAAGGTAACCAAATTATAGTAACCGTAATTTTTTGGGACGTGATAAGTTGGTAGGAGTCATGTATATATTGGAAAATAGGAAGTTCGGTAAACGTATTTTGAATTGATGAAATTGAAGCAAGTGAATCTGTACATATGGCAACGAGCTTATAAGGTGAGGAGATGGAATTGATGGCCTGGAGTAAGCTAAATAATTCGCCTGTGTGAACGCTACAGGTTAATGGGATTAGGGAATACTTTATAGAAATTCGTGACGTTGTAACAGCGCAGCCTACTCCTGTTTCGTTTTTGGATGCACCCGTGAATAAATTCAAATCACTATTAGTTATTATTTCATTATAACCTTTTTCATTAATTGTTTGGATTTTGAGTGTTTGTCGTATCTCATAAGAGATGGGTTAAATTTAGGACGGTTAATAGTTCATATAAGAGTAGTGGGAATAGGAAGAGGACTTGTTCGTGACAGGTTAACGCCGTATAGTAGCTGTGATAAAATCAAAGAGACTGAGTTTATTATTGGTTAGTTGAGAAGTTATTATTATATTATTATTATATTATTATCATATCATTATTATATTATTATCATAATATTATTATTATCTTTATTGCATTTAAGAAATTTACAAAATCTTATTGCAAGGGTCCTAACCACAAACAAAATCAATAAGTAAGTAATAGTATTTGACATTTCGATATCTCAGGTTGTCACTCACCAAATATAAAGGGCATTACTAATAAAATAAGCTACATTTGTCAATTGCCTGGAGGTCCCAGTGTCAAGGATCTTGACCAGAAAGTCAATATTTGCAATATCTGTCAAATAGTTCGTTCTGTACGGTTGGTATAGAGGGCACTCAAAAATATGTGGTAGCCGGGCTCTCGCGCTTTTAGATTACATATTGTGCAGATTTCTACACTGTTTATTATGTGTGCTGAGCCGGTATAAGTAAACTTAATCATTTTTTTGATACCCGTTCTGATTTGTGCTATAATTTTACGGCCATGTGATGGTAGGTTTCGTTTTAAGTAAGAGTTATGATTTAAAAATTTAAATAACCAGAGGGATTCAGAAGAAGCCAGGCTATTAAAATTGTCTGATCTTAGCTTATTTTCATATAAGGCAAGTATTTCATTACGGATTTTCAAAGATTTAGTTCTGTTATAAAAAGATTTCAAAGATCATTAAGATCAATTCTGCTTAATAAAGTTAAGACAGATTTTACTTGTTTCACCGAGTTATAAGTATTATCATAACGATCATCGTCCGATAGTTGGAGTAGACGTCGAAAACAAATTTTTGGTAGACGTAAGTCGTCCATTGCTATAACGTTTGAGAGCCAACATAAAGCGCTTTTAAAAACAGTGTAATCTGATTTTATTACTGGAGCTTCCAGTCTTACAACGTAATCCGGGGTACTTCGTAGCAAACCAAGTAGTTTCCACGGTCGTCAATAGGTCCCTTTTTGTGTAACATAGACATTATAATATTGTGCCATTCGGAGGGAGTTTCTTCTGTTTCCAAAATAGTATTAAACAATGAGCATATGTATGAAACCCAATTTTGTGGTAGATATTTATAAAATTCATATGAAATTCCATCAGATCCAGGCGCTTTATTATTTTTACATTTCTCAAGGCAATTTTTCAATTCAGAGAAAGTAATCGGACAGTCGAGATCAAGATGTTGAGCATCGTAAAATTGAATATCCAGCTGTATCCTGGAAGCACTAAATTGATCATAATAATTCTCTCAAATCTCCAAAGAAATGGAGGAGATTTTGATCGAAAATTTGGAGCTATTTATCGCCTTCCAGAAGCCAGCTTGATCGCGTGTGTTAGAGATGGCTAAAATTAAATTTTGATCAAAATTTCTCTTTTTGTTTTTTATTAATGTCTTATACAACTTTTTTCCTCCATTATATTGACTTTTAAACGTATCTACAAATTTATTTAAGTAATGATTTGAGATTGCGTTTAGCACACTCCGCCTCAAACCATCTGTTATTACTTATTCTACTGGAGACTGAACTCTTATAAACTAAATTCAAAGACTCAGCCGTATTTTTGATAGTGTTAACTATATTAGTATAGTTTAAATTAGTACTGTTAAACAAACCTACTGAAGGAGAAGTTCTCATTGATTGTTTATATTCCGACAACAAAGAGTAGTTCCACCGAACTACAGAATATGTTTGTGACTTTAGGCATTCTTGTTCATCAATTTTAAACGAGATTTTCAGTAATAGAGGAAAGTGATCTGAGTTTGTTACTAGATTTAAAACTTCTAGCCTCTTTATAACAGACAGGCAGGGATTATTACAAAAAGCGAGATCTATGACACTGTCACCTCGAGGGCTTGAGTAAGTAAATTTAGCGGGTCTATCGCTAATGATGGATCCGTTTACTAATGAAAGATTGTGACTTGCCATAGAATCTAATAAGGACCGACCCTTATAGTTAATTGTTTGGTCTAAACTTAACATATTTTCGAATAGATTCGTATTTTTTACATGAATTCCAGGAAAAGACGATAATTCACCTACTCTACAGTTAAAATCGCCTATTGAAAGTAGTATTTGATTGTTATGTGTGTTAGTTATATCTGATAATGATAACTGAAACAAATCTAAAATATTATCAATATCCAAATCTGACTTAAAATAACAAAAACATAAAATCATAATCTGATCCTTATATACCATTTTACAGATTAGCCACTAGGGGGTTAGGTTGTCTCTAGGACCGTCACTGTAAACGCTTTATTATAGAAGATGATTAAACCTCCGCTTGCACGGCCTTGTGACTTCTCCCGAATGGCTGCTGAAAAAATATAGTAATATTTGCTTGATAGTTGGTCTGGAACTCTAAACGTATCTGTTGACCAAGTTTCGCAAGTACAGAGAATATCAAAGTCCATTGCAGTATCTGAGATAAGGTCGTAAAGATTATTGATTCCATGAACATTCCAGAAAATTACACCCATACTTCTCTTATAGGGTTTGGAAACTGAAGTTAGTGGTATTGCTCTTGGTTGTTTTTTGGGATGGCCCCTGTATTTCCAATTCCATCTTTGATTTTGGTATTTGATGGACAGTGATTATTTTGTTGAATTCTTGTGGCATTTCAACATTGCTCAATGTGTCCGTCGTATACACTTTTCCATCAATAAAGAGTCTATTGTATTTTGAATTAGCTTTGCTTCCTCGTACTCTTGCCTCTTTTAAATGGGTTTTAAATATTTTCCTTTGCTCCTGAACATATTTAGAGTAGTCTTCATTAATAAAAATATTTTCGATGCTTTCAGTATGTCAATTTTTTTCTTCTAGTCTTTCATCTGCATTAACACTGGTCTTATCTCATTTGTTCTCTGGCGTCCAATTCTCCTAATTTCTTCGATATGGATTGAGTCGTCGATATCTACTCCAAGTTTTAATGAAACATCTTTGATTTTAATTTTCATGGATGCAGCATTTTCATCTTTATCTTCATTCAGACCGTATATTATGATGTTCTTTAATCTGATTTCTTTCTCTAATTCCTCCAATTTTCTTTCTTGCTGTTAACTTCTTTCTTCAACTCTTTATTCTCAGATTTCAGAAATGAATTTACTTTTAGAATTTGCTTTATTTCCTCCTGGATTCCATCTAATTTTTGTTCTACCCTCGTATCTCTCTCTTCCATTTTGGTGAGTTTATTCATAATTTCTGTTAGCGTATTTTCCATACTGTTTTCCTTAATTTAATCAAACTTTCACTTTAAATTTTTACAGTAAAATATTTGTGTTCTACCTATGGATGTACAATTACAGTTGATAAAGCACACCAGCCGGTTTTGAATTGTTGACTATCTTATCAGCTTATTAAATATGGTTACTGTGGCTTCAAATAAATTTTTAATATAGGCAAACTAACTATTTTTCTCGTTATTCAAAGATAATTTATAACAAATTTTGTCTTGACCAATCTTGTATTTGTAACTTAACTTTGAACCACTATATGCACTTTTTGTGAAGAGCGATGATTAACACAACTGTTTACTATTATTGCCAGTGGCAGACCTCTAGTTGAGGAGTTGTGTGAATTGCTAGAAGTGGATATAAATAGTGAGTAGATAGGATAAAGGGGTTAGATGCAACATAAGAAGTTGCTACTATCTGATCCAAAGTGGGGGCAGATTAGCTTCGCAGTAAAGGCTTTCTGCAGGACCAGATCGAAAAGCATCTAGACAGAGGCGTAAATCTGTATTATGCATCGAGTTTGAAAGGTCGAGGTCTGATTTGATGAAAGAGGTAAAACCATAATCTAATTTTTAACAAATAAGGATCGTGTATATTTTAAGTAGAGAATTTTCATCTGCTCTCCAAGAATAATGCAATAATGTTTAATCTTTTGCAGCAATCGCCTTTGATTTCTCATATTATGTTGTTTCCAGGTAAGCCAAGAGTCAAATGTTAGAACTATTATTTTACAGTGATCCACAACGAGATAAAGATACTAGAAGATAGTGTAGGTGGTCGTCTAACAAATTTAATAATTTTAGATTATGTTTGCGATAAAGTGACTTATATTTTCACTTAGGATGACTGAATTAAATAATTTGTTGTAGTCGACATAAACATGCCATAACTGTATATGATAACATCGTCTGCATATAAGGCATACTTTATGGAAGGAAGGAGATGAGAGCCATAGTGGGAACAGATAAAATATTTCCTCTCGATATTCGATATTCTCCTCCATAATCTCCCCATTGTTGACCCTATTTCATAATAAACAAATGACATTTTCATTCGATTATCAAGTCCATTCGATGTTCGAAACAATTTTGCTGCGTTGTGTGTGTTTGCTAGTTAATCTGTTATGTTTTCTGTATGAATCGGAATTGTTGAATTTCACACAGAACCATTCGTCGCCGGTTTAACATTTCCACAAAATACTAATACAGCTTGACAGGGCTTTCCACAACAAAAGCGCGAAATACAATGAAGCTGAAACGTATTCAAATACACTGTCAAATAAACCGTATATATCATTTATGATGAGGAAAACTTGAAATAATATAAACCATTTATGACGAGGAAAACTTCCGGTGGTGCAAGGGCAAAAAATAAGGGTAAACAATACTGTCGTTGGTCCTTTTAGAAACTGAACAATCAAAATAATAGCGCACATGCTTACATGAAATGAATATATGATTTTTTATTATGACGCTGGCTATTATGATAAATTAACTAATAGAATTGATGATGAAAATATTCATACAAAATAATTTGATTAAAAACGTTAGTTTCTGGGTATATTAGTCTGTGTCCAATGGATAAACAGTGATTTGTTAAGGTTTTATAATTGATGTAAATGATCAAAAAGTACAAAAAGTTGTCATTGACAAAACATTTGTTAAAATTACACACTTTTGAAAAAATTTTAGGGCTTCGAGATCAAAACGAACGATGCGCGTGAGGGCTCAATCATACTCTTTATGATTTTTTTTGACGTTATAAAAATACTAACGTCACAATTTTTTGTTAATAGGTTCCTTATTAAGTGTCCTTTGGAATAGTTGAAGAAAATTTGAAGAGATTTTGAGGCTTCGAATTCAAAACGAACGATGCGCGTCGGCGCACAATCGTAATCTTTATGAATTTTTTTGACGTAATAAAAAATGCAATTTTCTGTAAATTGGTTTCTAATTAGGTGTTCTTTGTAATAGTTGAATAATTTTTTTTTAATTTTTGGGTCTACGAGTCAGAATCGTGAAATATGTACAAGAACAACTATTTATTCACTTAATCCTTTTGGTAGTAAAATTATGTAGCCTATTAAAATGTCATTATATGTCTCCTATATTAAATTTTTTTTTGCAAAAGTACAGTTTATTTTGTAAAAAAATATTAGTGGATGGTTAAAAAAAATCCGTGCCTAACTTCACACGGGTTATTTTATATGTTAATAAATCACGTGTAAATCTACCGGGGATAGGCAAATTCCCTCCCAAGAAAAAAGGGGTCAAAAATAACGGGTAAATTTGGTCCGTAATTTTGTTTTTACCCGAAACTGTATAGGTAAATTCGGTCCCGGGTAAAATATTTTCAGATTGGACCAGTGCAATAAAATTGTAATATTGAATAATTTTAGTTTTATTAAATTAAATAAAAATATTTACATTTTTGAATACATAAACGGAATTGATATGTCTATATATTGTTTATACCTATAAAAATATAACATATTACATACAATTATATATTTAATAATATTAAGAAACCAAATTCTCGAAAATTACGAAATAGGCTACAAGACACAGGTACATAATATTGTATACCTAATAATTAAACGCCACAGTGAAATGAGACACATTTAATAAAATGCAAACGACTTATTTCGTTTTTCGTATATGATTCAATCATATTTGTAATAAATTTTTGACGGTTTTTAACTTTACTATCGATAATTTTAGTATTCAAATGTACACTTCGTAATTTTACATAAGTTTCGATTTGAAACTCTTTAAGTTTATTAATAATAAAAAAATATTTGGATGAGACTTGTAAAACGAATCGTTAAATTGTCTATAGAAAGATTCGCATGTATTCGTAGACCGTGTAAGTTCTGCTGAGTTTGTAGCCCAAAGTGAAGGAGGGAATAGTGACTCCTCAGATATGTAATTATCTATCAAATAATCGGAATACATTTGAATCTTTTCATCGTCTGGTGCTATTGAGAGCAGATCGAATACAAAACAATCGCTGATTTCTACAGGATTTAAGAAAGTTAGGGCAGAAGTCATTTTTAGTTATCGCCCCGCATCGGAACATTCATCTTTGTAGGCAGATATTAAACCAATTTGCTGAATTTTTCTATACCATACCTGCAAAAGATGAAATCGACATCCGATTATTTGAGCTAATGGCCAAACTTGTTCTACAGCCTTATGGATACCTTTTTCAAAATCGATTACAATTTCAGAAATATCTAATCTAACACTATTTTTGATGCAGATCTCTGTTACAATATTAAATAATTTTTGGTACGTTTCACTCCGTTTGTTGGGTAATAGAGAAAAAATCAGAGGAATATAGTGGCCGTTATAATACCCGTGTATCGTAAAAAACTGACAAAAAAATTGTGGGCAGTAATTAAATGTTCCATATAAATATATTCGTCTGACTTTTCCGATAAATTGGATATTTGATTTACAAGAAAAGACGGCGATTTGAGCAGCTGCATCATTAAAAAGTCAAAAATGTTCACCTCTGGATGTTTAAATGTTGATCTTCGCCAGAGTATCGAAAGTTTGTTGAATACTTGTTGGCAATTGTGGAAGCAGTTTTCGACGAGCATTGTACAAATTCTTCCTTATTAACGCAACGTCTGACGTATTGATCGTTGAAGGCAGATTTTCTTGAAGCTCCTGGCGGATGATTTTTGCAGGCTTCTCGGATAAATCATCAATAGCCTTTCTTTTACAAGAAGTGCTTACAATTTGGCGGTTCAACTGTTATACATTTGCATTATGGCAATGATCCTTTACATGCTTTGTAACAGTTACATTGTCCACTTCACCCATACTAAGCAAATAAGATCTACACTTTTTATTTATACACGTCCACCGCTTTTCGCCACTTTTTAAAAATTTTTGAAAACTATACTTATAGTTATTTATAACTACTATACGCTTTCCTTTTGCACTCAAAATAATATTAAGATCCATGGTGCCAGACTACAAAGAATACTTGAATCGACTAATATGTAAACTGGGGAAACATACGCAACTAAATGGTACATATTTCAATCCGTTTCATGTATTCATATTATTCATTTGCCTACTACTACTTACTATTTTCGGAAAAGCCCATACTTACCATAATTACTTCATTCTACGGAAGAGATTAAGCTCCTCAGTATCGTAAAACTCTGGTTGGGAGGGAATTAACCTACCGATAAAAGGGTATAAAATTTTTAATTTAATCTGCTACCTGTGTTAAAGTAAAATTGTACTTTATATGTTAATTGTTCTAAAAGACAGTCGGTAGTCGTTACCTTGACTACAAATAAATGATTTGATTTCAATTTCAATTTTTCTAACTTGTCAGTCAAAAGCGAACAGCGATGTTAATTTACTGAATAAAGAGTTCACATCAAGATTAAACTGCATTCCTTGTATTTATTTTAATTGGTTATGGGCCCAGAACGCTTAATTGTGTACTAGAATCGTTTTTATTCAAGAAAGAATAAATTCGTATAAGAAACGGTTGGACTGTGAAGTATCGTTGAATAGCCACAGATGGATTTGGCGAAGCATATCAAACCCTTGGCCGGTGAGGCAGACTGGCCGATCTGGAAGCGGAAGATTCGTGATCTGCTCGATTATCATGAAGGTGCATTAGACGTTATCGATAACAAGATTAAAAAACCAGAACCTCTAGCTGACGGCGCTAGTGCGGCTAAACAAAAAGAATTCAAAGAGAAGTATGATTTCTTTCGAAAGGCAAATAGCTACGCAAAGTCTATGATTGCTAGCTCAGTTACAGATGCGGTGTATGAGAAAATCATCGATAAAGAAACCGCGCGTGATGCTTTCGAGGCCCTTAAAGAGCAGTTTGAAGCGACATCCAAGGATCAAGTTTTTCAAATTTGTGATTCATTTTTCGCTTTTAGTTGGATGTTAGGTGAGGACGTGTCTACACATTTAGCTAAGTTGAGAAGTCTTTGGAGTGATCTCAACAACGGTCTCACTGCTCGAAATGAAAACAAGTTACCAGACTTAATGCTTGTGTGTAAAACGCTCAATATTTTACCTGCTGCATTTGAGACATTTAGGTCCAGTTGGATGCTGCTCACCAAAGACACAGAGAAAACCTTTGACGAGCTGACTACACAGTTGTGTATGTTCGAAAGAAATTTCAAGAAAAGCACCAACAACGACAAATTTTCTCAAGAAGCTCTAGTGGCAAAAGGCGAGACGCAAAAACAAGACGCGAAAAAGAAGTCGAGAGCAGGTACAACCTGTAATTATTGTGGTAAGAAAAACCATTGGGTCAGTGAATGCAGAAAATGGATCGCAGATGGACGACCATCCAAAAATAAGTCCGTTAATGACTCTCAAAACCAAGCTAACCACAAAAATAACCAAAACAAATTTCAGAGCAATGCTGTTGAGGTTAAGGAAGGTCTTGTGTTGTCATTTTCAGAGATTTTCAATACTGAGATCAACACTACAGACTGGTGGATCGACAACGGTGCTACAAGGCACGCAACGAATAATTTCGATTTCTTTGTAGATTTTGAAAAATTCAAGAATCCGTGTGGCATAAAGGCTGCAGGAAAAGAGCTTTTGCAAGCAGTAGGGAAAGGCATCGTAAAAGTTGTATCAACAGTGAACGACGAGCGATACATCCTAACCTTGCACGATGTTTGGTACGTTCCCGACATATCGAAGAATTTGTTTTCTGTTCTAGCAGCTCAAGACAGAAACCTAAACAGTATGTTTGAATCAACAGCTACGTGGTGCTCGCTCAAAGTGAATAACAAGATACTGCTAAGTGGAGTCCGAAATGTTCACGGAACACTATTCAAAGCAGCTATCAAACCGATTTTTCCCGCTGGTAATGTAAGTTTCAATGTTGCTGTTACTGATAGTTCTCAATTACAGCTGTATCACGAGAGGTGGGGACATCAGGACAAGCAGCACGTGAAAAACTTGTTACAAAAAGAATTGGGTATTAACGTCAAGTTAGACAGAGAAATTTGTGAACCGTGCGTTTACGGTAAGGCCCATCGTTTAGCTTTCGGTACTAGAAGAAAAGCAAGCCAACCTGGAGAACTGATTGCTACAGATTTATGTGGTCCTTTTGATGTATCATTTAGCAAGAAGAGGTATATGGCCATATTCAAAGATATGTTCACTAAATTTCGATATTGCTACATAATTGCAGAGAAGTCTGACGTCACAGCAGCTTTACAGTCAATGATTGCTCACGCAAAACAGCAAGGTCATTCGATTAAGGCGCTGCTGAGTGACAACGGCGGCGAGTTCGACAATGTGGAGGTCAAGGTTATTCTAGAGAAAAATGGAATTACGCACAGATTGACAGCTCCGTATACACCACAGCAAAATGGTTGCGTTGAACGAGAAATTCGCACAATCGTTGAAATGGCTAGAACATTCAAGTACTCCAATCCCGACGTGAAATTTCCTGAAGCCATTTGGGCAGAATTAGTCACTACAGCTACGTACGTATTGAACAGAACAGGCAAATCATCAGTAGACGGTGTGAGTCCTTACGAGCTGTGGATTGGAAGTAAGCCGAGAATTAAGCACTTACGCATCATTGCATCAACTTGCTACGTTCATATACCTAAAGAAAAGAGAAGAAAAATGGACGAGAAAGCAATCAAGGGTTATTTGATAGGTTACGATAACGATGAAAGATACAGAATTTATGTCAAGGAAGAGCACAAAGTTATTGTCTCAAGAGACGTTCAATTTCGCGAATTAACGAGAGATTGCGATCATGAGGTTCAGTTACCACTCAAAGATTCTCATTTACAGAAAGATAACACCGAGGAAAATCCTGAGGTTCCAGTCGAACTAGAAGAGCCTTTGGAGTACCCCGAGATACCAGTTCAACAAGATGAACCACTTGAGTACGAGTCGGAAAGCACGGAACCTGAATCGGCAACCGATGACGAGGAAGAGCCAGCGACGCCCTCGCCAGTACCTGCAAGAACTTTGAGAGATCGCTCGAAGTTGAGAAAGCCAAGTTACCTACAAGAATATGCACACATTGCTGAAAACACTGATTTTATTGACACGTATGTAACTCCTCAATCATTCCAAGAAGCTGTTTCAGGTAGGGAAAGTTTACAGTGGAAACGAGCCATGGATGATGAGATGAAATCGCTCAATGAAAATCACACATGGAAGCTGTCAACTTTGCCACAAGGAGCAAAAGCGATCCCATGTAAATGGACCTACAGAGTTAAAACCAATCCAGATGGTTCGGTCAATCGATACAAGGCAAGACTAGTTATAAAAGGTTTCAGTCAACGCTACGGCATTGACTATAGCCAGACCTTCAGCCCAGTAGCAAGAATGGCAACTATTCGGTCGATTTTAAGCATAGCTGCAAGTGAGCAGATGCATCTAGCACAGTTTGACGTATCTACAGCATTTTTATACGGCGAACTTGAAGAGGTTATTTACATGCAGCAACCAGAAGGCTACAAAAACGGTACTGATCAGATTGCAAACCAGTCTCTACGCCAATGTTGAAAGCTTCTGAGATTTCTCAATCAGGGAAAGCACATAATTTCCCTTACAGACAGGCGGTCGGAGCTCTCATGTATTTGATGCTAGGAACTCGACCTGACTTAGCATACAGAGTTGGATTTTTATCAAGATCACTGGAAAATCCATCTTTGGAAGATGCAGCTCGCGTTAAAAGAGTTTTCCGCTATGTAGCAGGCACATTGACGAAAGGAATAACCTATACTCGTAAGGTAAAAAGGGGTATTCTTGAGACTTTCAGTGACGCTGATTTTGGAGGATGCACGAAAACTGGTCGCTCTACTTCTGGTGTCGTAGTTAAGTATGCAGGAGGGGCTATTTCATGGATGAGTCAAAGACAACCTACGGTAGCCACTTCCACTACCGAAGCTGAAATTATTGCAGCAAGTGAAGCAGCTAAAGAAATTATTTGGCTCTCAAGATTGTTTAAAAATATTGTAACTTTAAAGCAAGTTCCAATAATTGAGGTCGACAATACAGCAGCAGTGCGTTTAAGCGAAAATCCAGAGTTTCATCGACGAACAAAACATATAGCCATCAAGCACTTCTTTATTCGAGAGAGGGTAACCGAAGGCGAATTAGCAGTTCAACAAATATCTTCTGAGAATCAACTGGCAGATATTATGACGAAGCCTTTGGGTGCAATACGATTACAAATATTACGCGATAAATTGGGTTTAAAGTAACATAGTGGGTACTAAGATGTTTTGTTTATTTATTTCATTATTATTACAACAATTAACAAGGGAAAGTGTTAAAGTAAAATTGTACTTTATATGTAAATTGTTCTAAAAGACAGTCGGTAGTCGTTACCTTGACTACAAATAAATGATTTGATTTCAATTTCAACTTTTCTAACTTGTCAGTCAAAAGCGAACAGTTATGTTAATTTACTGAATAAAAAGTTCACATCAAGATTAAACTGCATTCCTTGTATTTATTTTAATTACCTGCTGGGTTCGAATTTACCATGCCCCATTCTACCTGTCTATAATTAATATAATCAAATAAAATGTATCGATGGGATTCGTATTAAAATCGATGCAAAGTAACGTTAGTTTGATAAAATCAATTTCGAGCGTTTGTGCGTGATGTTACGTACTTGTTTTTCGATAAATGTGATTGGCGCACTAGTATTTTAAAAACTTTTCATTTATATTATCAACTCATTGGTGTGTGCATACAATAAAACTAAAGTATTGTGTATTCGAAAATGTTCATTTAACTTCGAATTTTAATCTTATTTGTTTTGTTTCAGGTAAGTACTCCACAATCTTAACTAGTAAGTACTGTAATATTTCTGGGTTCTATTCTGTTTATTTGTCCTTATGAGATAGCAGTGATCAACTCAGCCGATGTTGCGGATATCCCACCGACCGATATTATCCTGGTAAATGTAATCGAGTCGGAATTATCCTTATCCAACACCAGTGTAATGGGATCGGTTATCCTTCGGGCTGCTTTTTTTCCTGTCTGTAGAGACCGGAATGCCCTACTGTACTCTCCTATCCAAAGAACAAAATCGTTGCAGCGTGCTGTCACCAGTGCCTTGCGGCACAAAATTTAGAACCAGAAATCTCCCTGCGGGATTGTTCCTGGCTCGAGCGATCAAGGTCGTCGTGTGGCCCCTTGGGATTATACAATGTGCCAAGCCCGAGTTCGTAATGCAGGTCGAGTCGGCCCGTCCTATTTGGCTGGTACGGGGGTGAAAGCTGAGGTTAGAGGAAATAAACTGAAAGGTTAAATATGTACAAGCATATATTACAAAAAATAAACAAATGGATAGCCTACGTGATATATAAAAAAAAATAACAAAGTAACGTGCGGAATGTCTTTTTGGTACTTAACCTGGAATAAGTAATGGTACCCTATACACTACAGTAAATCATATAATGACAGTAGTATGCTAAAAAGTCTCAAAAAAAACTGGTAACTAATATACCTTTGGCGATAATTATGGTGGATATCCTCCACAAAAATTAAGGCAATAAATAGGAATCAAACGAAACTTTATGAATTAGAACAAATACAATATCCTGTAAACCATATATTTATATTGCCAAAGTTTCTGGGATTGGAAAAAATAATTACGAATCTCGTGAAATTTAGGTAACCGGTACAATATATAAAAAAAAGAAAATCTACATCAATAAAATTCAGAAGATTAATTATGATGTCTCCGGTATCTGGATGTCCGGCAATATGACTGAAAAGTTATCGGTTGAATCTTTAAGATAGGACTAAATATGATCCCCTGTACAATATAAATATCTGTGCGCTATTGCAAATAATCGAAACTTTAATATAGGACTAAATATGATCCCCTGTACAATATAAATATCTGTGCGCTATTTCAAATAATCAAAACTTTAAGATAGGGCTAAATATGATCCCCTGTACAATATAAATATCTGTGCGCTATTTCAAATAATCAGATTTATAGGGAGATGATCCCTGAACATAAGCTAATACCCATAACTGTTTAGATTCTACCAGTAGATGTGGGGCGCAGATGTATATGATACACTAGATATGACCAAAAAAAAACTGTGGGGTCCCCTACCTTTTTGGGACACCCGGTTAAGTCAGTGAAAATATCATAAAACAGATCAATTCAATATATAATAAATTAATTGTACGTTAAAAACTTACGTTTTGGAATATCACTAGTCACAAACTGCACAATATTACTGTTGAGGGTGAAGGGACCGTCCGTACTTAGACTGGCCTCCTCGGGGAGAGTTACTGTCTCTCTCCTGATTCAAAACTTTTCTAGTTATTTATTCTAAAATTTACCTTTTGTGAAGGTTAGTTTCCTGTATCATTATTTTTAATTTGTTAACGTTTCAGTAAACAAAACATGACACAATCGTCAGCTGTGATGTTTTGTTAACCTTGCGAAAACACATTTTGTTTGTATCACTTTCTTTCGTTAATGTCAACAATTAATAATTATTTCGAATTAAGAAAAATTTGTCATATCTCGTGTTTATTACAGTACTTAGTGAGATAATAATGTCCGTTTAACTCAAAATATTTTAGTAAACTTAATCCCAATTAAAGTAGCGCAACAGATTCGAGTTTATTCAATAATTAATAATAATAAGCAACATAGTTTTGACATCATCACAAACCTGAGTTTTCAGAAAATATTTAATTAGCCAATATCATAATCTTTAAATAATACTTGGTCAGCCAGCTTAAAAAGTGCCACATGCCACAAGTTTATTCAGGTGTGAGAGTCAATTTCTGGTATTTCTAACCTTTTTTTTTCTTCGAGGAGAGGAAATCTTACATTAGACCCCGGTCTTTCCGGAGTACCGGATTCCTACCGGCTAAAACCTCTCCTCTCTCGCATCTCCCACTGGAACCGCTCACGCATTACTTCGGTGGGAGTGCATCTGCCTGATTTCCAACTACTCTCTTTGTCTCTCTCTATCCTCCTTTTCTTTATTCTCTATAATGAGCCTTATGATTTCATATGCACTCCTCCACCCTTCCTGATGTCCGGGATACCATCATACTATCCACTCCAAATGGTACACCCGTGTCATTTTGGTAGCTTTGACGTGTTACTTCTCATCGTACACATGCAAACAGGATGTGTTGCACGTCATCTTGTTCTCCACAGTATAGGACATCTTCAGATTCCGCTCTCATGCGGCACAATAGGTATTTTCTGAAGCAACTATGTCCACTCAGCGCCTGTGTTATGAAGTAATCGACTTCTTCATATGGCCTGTTAATCCAATCTTGTATATTTAGTATCAACCGGTGAGTCCATCTACCATATTTCCCATCTAACCATTTCCTTTGCCAACGTGCCATGAGGTTCGATCTGGCGATAGATCCATCTACTCCTCTGTATTTTTCATTCCTTTCTTGTATAAGAAGTTCAATAGGAGGAACCTCAGCTATTGCTCCAACTGCCTATGTTGAGATAGTACGATACGCAGAGCATATCCTGATGCACATTTTGCGTTGGATACTGGTGAGTTTGGACATAAGTTTCTGGTTGCTTGTAACTGTATGCCAGGCAGGAGCAGCATAAAGCATTTGGGAATGGGCCACACTCAAGAGTAACCTTCTTTTTGATGCCTTCGGTCCTTTTACGTTAGGCATAAGTCCAGATAGAGCCGCCACTGTCTTATCCACTTTATGTGCAACTTTCTGTACATGTTACGCGAATGTTAGCTTTGTATCCAACCAAACTCCCAGGTACTTGATTGCTCTCTTGGGTTTTACAGTAACACCCTGCAGATCGAATTCAATCGTGCCAATTTTCCTTTTGGTCGTAAGCAGAGCAACTTCTGTTTTTTCGGGTGCCAGTTGAAGACCATTATCCTCCAGCCAGTTGAATATGCGGTGCAGTGCTGTATTTGCTGCGCACATCAAACTTTCTTCTCCTTTAGATACCACCATCACGGCAATATCATCAGCAAAGCCTATAAGGGTCACTCCTGTTGGCTGCTGTATTCTCAATAGCCCATCGTAGAATATATTCCACAACATTAGTCCTAAGACTGAACCCTGTGGTACCCCGCTGTTGACGGTTCTAGGTTTTACTGTATCTTCTGCTTCCAGAATGATCTCCCTTTCTGACAGGTAGGCTCTTATTACTTTGATTAGGCTGCCATGTATCTCCCTCCTCTGCAGTTCATCTAGTATTCTCTGCCAGCTAGCGCTATTGAAGGCATTTCTTATGTCCAATGTGATGATCGCGCAGAGTCGTCGGTGCGCTGTGGAATATTCTTGTTCTGATGCCCGTGCAATTTTTAACACTTCTTCTATAGCGTATACGGTCTGTTTCCCCTCTACAAAACCGAACTGTCTGGTTGAGAGCCCCCCCCCCCCGTTCGCGATATTCCTCCCTTCCGTATTTCTAAGCTGGCAGACCAAGCAAGGCATCAAGCTCATTCTGTTCATATTATTTTTTTACAATTAATAATCTAAAAATATTGAAGGTCTACGATGACGTCTTTTTCAATGTCACCGGCTTCCGCCTATTTTGATTGTTTGATTTTTGACGATTAAATAATATGTTGTAATCATTTTCCAATTTTGGCGGAACGTTTTATTCTCAATCTCATACGATTTAAAATCGGCCAAACTTTTTTCAACTTTATTAGTTAATATTAATTTAATTGTTCGAAATTAATGAGTAGAGAAATTATTTAATCTATTATCTGAAAAACGCGTGATTGTTTCAGCTAGTTTACCACTGATGGGTGGAATAAACTTATACAGGGTTTTTCATAGGTTAACCAACATACGTTAACTGTAAATAGAGGGCACTTAGATGAATCAAAAAACACATCATGTATCGATTCTTGCCATTTTTTTTTCTCTCATAACTTTCGAATCACCTAGTATATTAATTTCATATTTGCAGGCGAATTTCTCTAAAAATACCCAATCGATTACAGTATTTATAAAGTTTAAATTCAAGGTGCGTATTTGAAAAAGATCAATATATTGTTCCCCATGAAAAACAACACCCTGTATAACGAGTCTCACTACTAATTTGGTATACATATTTGAAAAGATGACAAAAAACAAATTGCAGTAATGTGCGTTTTTGCGCAAACAATTTTACTAGTCAAAATTTAAGCTGAAGCTGTAAAATTGTATTAATTCCGGGGGCCTAAAATAAAAAAATATTATTTTTTTAAATCAAAATAAGTTTTCACGGCTACTATTTTATCTTAAGTGTTAAACAGTAGAATAGTACAACAAATTTTTATTATTAATTTATAAAAAAAATTAAATTCCAGATCCGTATTTAAAAATAAAATTCCATATTATTTCGCCCCAAAAACAACACCATGTATAATGAGTTTGACTAATTTGGTATACATATTTCGAAAGAGCAAAAAACTGAATACGATACTTAGCGTCTTTGTGCAAACGATTTTACTTGTAAAAATTTAATTTTAAACTTGTTACGGGTTAAAAGGAGTAGCTTACCTTAGCATGATGGGTCATGCAATTTAAAATATACAAGTGAAACAAATGCATTTATTATAATACTTCTTTCTTACAATTTCATAGAATTTGCTCTACAAACTAACTCTTGTATGCTGTCGAATTTAGTCTTCTTCAACTTTACTTTTCATCACTGAATATTAAGAATATTTACTTTCAAAAATTGTAAACAAAATGGTTAATTGACGTCAAAAATCCAAGGTTGGTTTCTTCCTCTTTTCTTCTTGATTTTATCATTGCTTTGGCCTCAACCTTTGTAAAGAAGCATTTGTTTAAATGAGCTTCCACGGTTAAAATCACTAAGTGGTCTGCCAAAAAAAGAGTAACTTTTTTTTGGTTTGGTTTTTTCTAGAATAACGTGGTACATGCTAAAACGTTAATAACATTTTGTGGATTTAATTATAAAATTTGAGACGTATTTAAGAGTTTTTTATGTACTTTAGTTGTAACGCGAAAAATTCGCCGAGCTGTCGGAGATTTAATATTGGCAAGCTTGTCGAAGGGGAGAATTCAAAGCGCTGGTTGCGCGAAGTATCCAGTCCTTCATTTGCCGTCAACGCGTAAACACACATTTCTAGTGTAAAATTTTGCATGTGCTCTGGGAGCCATAACGTTATTTTACGGAAAATCCTGATAAACTCTACGTAGGGGAAGAAAATATCGCTTAAGCTAACAGCTGGCAAGTCTGACCCTATTAATCTACTGGTCCAGGAAGGGCCGATGACCAAGGATACCAGTAGAATTGGTGGAATTAGGAAACACGTGGTAAATTTCTGTAGACGGCGTTTGTTAGTAGGATTCATTATCAAGGGTTTTTTATGTGGATGTTAATTCGCTGATTGAAGCTTAAGGAGTCAGTGAGACCAGTTCCAGGAGAGCTGGAATATTCTGGAGCGACTTCAGTTGTTGTTCTGGGTTCGGAAGAAGGATAAGTGAACAGTTTTCCTATTTATTCTTCATACATTTATACATTCACCTTTATCCGTCACATTTCACAATTTTTTTATGTAATGTTTTTATTTCTCTTTTTGCGGCAAATACTATAATTTCACTTTTCACTTTGTATTTAAAATTGTAATCATTTGCTTCATAGTTTAAAATATTGGGCTGTTGGCTCTGAACGCTAGGATACTACGGTACGTACCTGGGTACTGTGTTATTTAGTGAAGTTTTCGAACTCTGACGATTTTATGTAAATAATTTTGCGCCGTACATAATTTCGATTTATATTTTCTTTTAGCAACGCTAAGCTCGTTTGCTATTTAAATTTTATGCTTATGTATTTATTTATATTTATATTCGTATTAATTGCGGAAGTGTGAACCCACGTAACTGTGACATTGGTAATTTTTGGCATTAGATTCTTCATTGTATCTTGAGAAATTGTACGTGAACCATTTGGTCGCTTCCCTATAATTGTAGATTTGAGATATCGGTGTAGTTTGGGGCCCTCAGCTCTTCTGCACCCTGAGTTTGAAGCCTTCAGCTCTGCTCAGAGTTTATAGAACGTGCTTGTCAGTTATTTATTTAAGCTGTGACTTCGCTGTAACTGAGAATTTAGTTTGCGATTTAAGCTTTTATGTAGATTCCGGCCTTCAGCCTAACTACATTCTGAGTCTACAGCCTTCAGCTGAGTTCAGATATTATTTGGGACATTTTTGTTGTAAACTTGTAATAAATACTTTGAAAAGAAACCTATGGTCCAAAGTGAATAATTAAAAACTTCAATCAGGGGATACTTGCTGACTTTTATTTTTCTTATATTATCTTACCTATCAGTTTAACCTTTGGAGTGTGTAGTTAGCGTTGTCAACCCACTGAGGAGTTGTGGGCTAACTTAAGAAGTCTTGGGTGCTTGCCAAAACTTCTCTGGCGCCCTTTTTGTAGACTTAATAAATTTTTTGAAGAATCCACCCCTTCTTCGACTCGAAGCTAGTCGAATGGCGAGCACGGGTTGTACCATGTGAGACAACCTGCACATCTATAGGTTAGTAGCGTTTTCTCGTTATAATGTACCACTGAATGAGTACCATATATGTGGTTATTATATGAATCTTTGACATCATATGAAATTTATGTATTGACTAAAAATTTGGTTAAGCCAAAACCAAGGCCACATGTCACCTTAGGTAAGTTTAAAAATAAATGATACTCTATACTTTTCCAACACCGTATGATATACTAAAGTAAATGTTGTCTTCTAGACCTTTTCTTTTTCTGATTTTGCTGTTTTTCTCTATCTCTGGCTTCACTTTTGTTCCCATTTTATTCAAAGTCAAAGAAGTAAACCTGGCTTCCTGACGTGTCACTCGGTTGCTGATAATATTGATAATAGGATATAGTAAGCCCCTTACTGGATCGCAACAACATATTCCATAAGATTAGTGGTAGATATAGAATCTTCATTTAATCAGTTATTATAATAACAATAGTTTTTTATTTTATTTTAATTTGAAATATACTTTCATACCTTATCAAGGTATAATCGAATAATCTAAAGGAAAATAAGATATAAATAACAAATAATAAGGTTCCAAACTTCATAATAATAAGACTTATATAGGTAATTCATACCCCATTAATAGAACTTACTTGTAAGCTGACAGCACAAACTTGTGAACCTTAATCATATATACGTATATATTATGATTATTTTTGAAGGCATTTAATTGTATCGTCACCATTTTTTATACGACATCGTAATAAAGAGATATATTTGAGAAAGAACCTGCACTGTTTGCTTTCAGAAAGCACTCCGAACCCACTACTATATATTCCTTTTCTAACCTCAGGAGCAGGGGACGAGAGGATATATTATAATAAAAAGGTTATCTCTTGCATATGGTCCTAAATAGGTAACAAACGGTAAAATTTTGCAATGGGAGCATAAAATAAAAACAGAGCATTTTTGTTAATTTGATTAAATTGTATTCAACTATCTAAGTATATTTTTTGTATTTATTCGATACCAACAAATGGAAAAAATATTATTACATTGAAATAGTTTCATTAGTACAAATTTCTCATTCTACTTAATAATTCGTATCATTAGGCTAGGGCCGAAGCCTTTGAACATGGTAAGAAAAGAAAAAAATAGGACAGGGTGATACCCATTGGAAAAGTAAGAAAATATAATAGATGCATAAATAATTTACGGGCGATTTGAGATCGGGAAGTGTAAGTTGGTGAGAGATCTTTAGAAAACGGTTTATCATGGTTTCCAACAAAACTACAAGTCCTATCGAAAAAAGTTAAATTGCAAAGTTGTAAAAAATAAAATAATTTAAAACTTTTGTATCGACACTTTTTTCACATAACCAAAAAATTTATACGGAAAATTAAAAAAACCGACTTTTTGTTTTTTATTTTCATCCCCCACAAAAGATAATCTTTTTTCCACGAAATTCGGTGAAAACTTACTTTTTTCTGTCCTAAATACATACTTTTTTTAATTCAATTTTTTTATTTTTTCTCCTTATCTTGATTTAATATCGAAAAAGCACTCTAATTTTCCAACGAAAATGCGCACGTCAATATATCTGCGTTTTGAAAGAACAAATTGGTGTACTTTTTGTTTGTTGAACTCTCCACTTTTCAATAGTATAAAAAATATACATTACTTTCGCGAATTTTTTCAGAAAATGCAAAAAACTGAAAAGAGAATTCAAAAATTTTCATTTTTATCATTATGTAGAATTTTGAACTATTTATTAAAATTTACACTTTAATTGCACGAAAAATGCAATTTTTCATGTAACATTGATAAACTAAAACACTACAAATCCATGAAACATAGAGATTGCAAAAAATATGCGAAAATAGCTCATTTTCTAAGTATTAAGGATAGGATTTAAGAGGAATTTTATAATTATACATACTTAAATTCAAATCACTTAACCATTAGTTTTTGTAGATCTTCGAAATATTCAATACTATCATCGTCTTCGCCTCCAATATTTTTTCCAGTCTGCATAGGTTCTTCATCCACAGTTTCAACTGAATCATTTACTTCCTCGTAGGTCTTTTCTTCAACATTGGAGCATTTTTTAGAACCATGACAATTTCAACATACTGTAATGTTTTTCTAATTTATTTGAAAGTTTTTATAACGAGGGTGAGATAAATGTATACACACACACTTAATTTATTTATTCACTAAACTATTCACTAATTTATATCATATACGCAGTATATTCACCATAAACACTTCACTACTGTTTATTTACTTAGACTATTTACTTGTTTACTGTATATATCACGGCATCAAATTATAAGATTAGATTAGATTAGATTTTAACGGGGTTACAGTGCACTGAGACCAAAGGTTTATTGTGCCCCCCCTATCAGACCTGTTCTCGCTACTACTACAGCTCGCCTTCCAGTTCCAGGATTATAATGAACTCTAGTATTTGGAACGGGTTCAATGAGGTTATATCCTCACTCTTACAAGTTTTTTGTCCAAAGCATTTCTTGCGTTGGCTTGCAATGGCGAGGCATTCCAGAACTAGGTGATCAGGAGTTTCATCCTCCTCCCCACAGAATCTACACTCGTCAATCTCTGCTAGACCTATTCTCATCAAGTGCTTACTAAGGCGGCAATGTCCTGTAAGAAAGCCTGTGAGGAGATGTAGCTTATCTTTACTGAGGTCCAAATATTTTTTGGATCTAGCAGTGTCAAAGTTCCCCAGGAACTTTTTGGAATGTTCCAACCCGGGAAGGCACCACCAGAGTGCTTCTCTTTCGGTTTCCTCTTTCTTCCGAAACTGGTTCTTGTAGGAGCATTTTGCAACACCACAGAAAGGCTTTGGGCCAATAAAGAGCATTTGTGCTCCTTTCCTGGCAAGTGTATTGGCCTCTTCATTTCCCGTGATTCCCGAGTGGCCAGGAACCCAGACTAAAGAGACCCTGTTATTCTTGCCTAATTCATCAAGTTTTCCTCGGCACTCCCATGCCAACTTTGAGTCAATGACATGGGAGCTCAATGCTTTGATAGCTGCTTGACTATCAGAATCAATCGATATGTCACATTTCTGGTAGTTTCTTTCTAGGTTCATATCCACGCATCTTTCTATCGCAAGTATTTCTGCCTGAAAGATGCTCGGGAAGGAGCCTAACGATAATGAGTATCTGGTGCCAGGCCCAAATACTCCAGCGCCTACTCCATTGGTGGTTTTTGAACCATCCGTATACCATCTAATGGTGTTTTATTTGAGAGTTTGGGTGGTGAATTCCCTTTCCCAGTCTCTCCTCGTATTTAGCATCGTGGTGAAATTCTTTTCGATGCTTACTTTCCTGATCATTTCGTCACTGGGAAGATTCGCTAATGAGGTGTATCTTGTCAGAGAAGACCAAGCTCCCTGATTTTTAATACTCTCATTGCCTGAACCTTCCTTGGATATTTCAAGAATTGCCTCTTGGGAGATCTTTCTATCACCAGATGTAGAGGTGTGAGATCTGTAATGATCTCAAGTGCCCTGGTTGGACACGTTCTCATAGCTCCAGTGATGCACACACAGGCAAGCCTTTGAACTTTGTCGAGGGTCTTCTTCGTGCTGTACTGACTTGCTTTTATATGCCAAACTATTACCCCATACGTAATTGTTGGTCTCACAATCACGGTGTACATCCATCTCAGTGTTTTTGAGTTACAGCCCCAACTCTTACCAGCTAGATTTCTGCACGCCATCAAAGCTCTTATTGCTTTACTAGCAGTTATTTCAACATGCTTATTCCACAGAAGCTTACTGTCTAGGGGTATCCCTAGATATTTAACTTCTGATTTCCATTCTATGATTTCCCCGTTTAAGGATATGGGTATCATGGCTGGAAGTGTTCTTTTCCGGATAAATGGAATTACTATGGTATTGCTTGGGTTAATGTTTAGCCCCACTGACAAGCACCATTGCTCAATGATTCTGAGTCCCTTTTATAATAAATCACACAAGGTGCTCTCGAACTTGCCTCTGACTATTTATGTCATCGCCGTAGCCCATACATTCGAAGCCAAGCTCCGTTAGCCTGTAGAGCAACTCATCTACTTCGAGGCTCCATAGAAGGGGAGATATCACTCCCCCTTGAGGTGTCCCCCGAGTGGCTTTAACTGAGGTGGTTTGATTCCCCACCTGTGTCTCAGCTATCCTCGTTGTCAACAACTCATACATCCATTTTACAATGTTTTCATTCACTCCTCGCATTTTTAGTGCTTCTTTGACAGACACATGGGTTGTGTCAAAGGCCCCTGATATATCCAGGAATGCGCACATTGCGATTTCTTTGTTGTTCAGAGTTCTCTGGATGACTTCTGTAAGCTGATACAGAGCCGTCTCAGTTGATTGACCCGCACTGTAGGCATGCTGACGTTTATGAAGTGGTATATTCCCCATATTCTCTGTTCTTATGTAGAAACTATGTTAGGCAGATGGGTCTAAAAGATCGGGGATCAGTCCCATCTTTTTTCCCTATTTTTGGTATGAAGGTTACCCTTGCTGTAGGAGTGCTGGAAATATTCCATCCACTCCTGGTGATTTATATGGTTGAAAGGTACTTATTGCCCATTCCAAGCGTTGTCTGGTAAATATTTTTTAGCAATGTCCCAGTCTTCATTGCGGGATTTTTTGGTGCAATTCATTGCTATTTCAGTGTTTGTTGCTGGTTCACTACCTGGAAAGTGGGTTCTAAGAAGAAGAATCGATCGTTCCTCTTCACCTTCCGTGTATGATCCGTCTGGCTTTTTCAGCGACATTGTGGGGTTAGTTCCCCCATTTGCCATGACCTTTTTTAGTCTGGCCGCGGTGTGAGTGGAAGTGATCTTTTGCAAAAGGCTTGAAAATTAAGCCTTTTGGCCTTTCTAATCTCTTATTGTACTAAGTAAGCTTCCCAGTGTACCTTTGGCAATTACCGTCACGTTTGGCTGTATTAAAGAGCAGACCGACTTCTTTTCTGAGGGTTGACAGGTTCTCATTCCACCAAGGAGCGTTCTCCTCTGAACTCCGTTGGTAGGTAGCCTCTCTTATATATTAAGTGCCTTTTTTCTGTATCCTCTTAGATTGTGGCTCACAAAAACAATGGACCTTACTGAAAATGTCTAGATAAGAATCGTCACAGTTCGGAGATATCCTTGCGCATTCACCAAAATTTTAACTTTCTTAGACAGAGTCGGATTCAGGGACTACACCAGTGTGCGATTTCGTTACAGGGCACCGTCTTCAGCGGTTATCGATAACGAGGGGTATAGCTGCAAATTAATATGTGGACACCGGTATCTTGAAAGATCACCTCTATCATGTTCCTTCGTAGCGCTTCCCACATATTCCGGTAGGTGGATCGATCTGGAAATTCGTTTCTAGACCAGGTAGAAGGCGTACCTCGAATTGTGTTTGAGTCTCAGTATCTGGCCAGGGGCTGGTTCTGATCTTCAAGTTTTTCTAATTGTCCAAACTTCTTTCGAAAGACGGTTGCGAACCCTCGTGCGTGTTTGTTACTGGCGGAGATGATGTGTGCCAGTGAATACTCTTCCAGGAACAACGTGAACAAATCTTGTCTTTTTTCTGTAGTTACTCCGTATCTAGCTTTCCCGGTATCTCCGTATGCGCCAATAAATTCTTCAAAGGCTGGGTCTGACTCTTGTTGTATATAGCACACTTTCTCTTTGTCATGGTGTCCATCGAATGGCGCTAGTCGGTTTTGGTGAACTAGTCTCGGTTTTCTATTGGGGATCTTGCTTATACGATAAATGACGTCGCTGATCCTCTTCTTGATTAAGTATGGACCTTCCCATGATTTCTGTAATTTTGGAGATAATCCTTTTCTCCTTGTCGGGTTGTTTAACTATACTTTGTCCCCTTCGTTGAAACTACCTTCTGAGGCCTGCGTATCGTACCGTTTTTAACTCCGTCACTGGCATCTTGAAGATTCGTTCGAACCAACTCGTGCATATCGTCCATCCTTCTGTTCAATTGGATCACGTAATCGTCTCCTGATAGATCTTCGCCAGTACGACAGCCAAACTCCAGGTCACAAGGAAGCCTCATTTCACGTCCAAATAGAATTTTCGCAGGAGTTCCACCCGTGGACTCGTTTATGGCCGATCTATAAGCCAATGCAACTAGGGAAAGGTACTGGTCCAAATCTCTCTGGTGGCTGGAAACTACTTTGGACACGTATTTTCCAATGGTCCTATTCATTCTTCCGACCATTCCACCTGACTGTGAATGCAACGCTGTTATCCCAGTCTTCTTCATTCCCAGCTTGTCACAAATTTCCTGGAATACCTGGCTCTCGAAATTTCTTCCTTGACAGCTGTAGACTTCCAAGAGCACTCCATATTAGCTGATAAACTCTTTCACCGCGACAGTTGTGGCCTCTTCATTCGGGATCGCGTTAATTTCCACCCACTTTGTGAAATAATCCATTACTACCAGGATGTATTTACCACCATTTTCTGTCGTCGGAAATGGTCTAGCGATGTCTAAAGCAATCCTTTCGAAAGGACTTCCAACATTATATTATTTCATGGGCGCTTTTCTTTTGCGATGTGGTCCATTACTCGTAGCACAAGTCGTACATTTCTTACACCAGTCCTTCACATCGTCGGAGCTGTTTATCCAATAAAAGCGTTCACGGACTCGCTGAAAGGTTTTCCTCACTCCCAGATTACCTCCCGATGGACTGTCGAGTAACTTTATCAGTACCTCTGTTACTCCCATTCTCGGGATAACTATCTGTCTTCTCTTCTCGGAACCATCATCGTTCTCAAGGATTCTTGTCAACAGGCCTTCTACCAGGACAAGAGAGTCCCACTGAGCCCAATATGCCTTGAGTGTCGATAAAAATCTTGACACTTCACGGCAGGTATGTCGCCGATTTTCTTCCTTCCTTTGCTGAATCTTCTTTAGGTGATGATCATTCTCCTGATCTTCTCTGATCCTGGTGGGTGACGATTCCTCATTGACCACTGTAGTTCTTGAAACTGGAGCTTTCCTAGATTTCGTATCGTTGCAGTGGGAACAGTCTGTTAGGCACGGCCGTCTGGATAGGGAGTCGGCATTTTGGTGACTCACACCAGCTCGATGTTCGATGTTGAAATCGTACTCTTGAAGTCGTTCAATCCATCTAACGATCTAACACTCGAGAATCTTCGACTGCATTTAGCACTTGAGTACTGCATGATTAGTCCGGAGTAGGAAATTTCTTCCATAGAGATACTGGTAAAAGTGTTCCACGGACTGCACTACCGCCAAAAAGTTCTCTTCTTGTGACGCAGTCGCTTCGTTCTGGTTTGGAGAGGACTTTACTGAAATATATCAGCACTATTTCTCACCCGCCTTGGATCTGTGAGTCCAATTCCTACGTTGGTTGCGTCATTGTCAAAAATGAAGTCTCCCTCTGGCAATGGATATCCTAAAATCGGCGCCGTAATTAAATGGATCTTCAAGGTTTCAAGAGCCGTTTGACAGTCTTCATCCCAATGGAAAGCTCTTGTTTCTTCTGTAAGTCGAATTAGGGGCTTGGCAATACCTCCAAACTTCCTTATAAATCTTCTATAGTATGTGCAAAGTCCAAGGAAACCCCTAATTTCATGTTTGTCGGTTAGTTGCGGCCATTGCTGAATGGAAGCAATTTTCTCTGGATCCACCGCCACTCCTTCATTGCTCACTATATGACTTAGATAGTTGACTCGGTTTTGGAATAGTTGACATATCTTCGTGTTTAACATGAGCTGAGCAGCTTGGAGTCGCTTGAATACACCTTCCAAATTCTTCAGGTGTCCGTCAAATGTCTTCCCCAGTACTACGATGTCGTCCCAATAGACCAGCCATGTCTTCCAAGACAGCCCTCTTAAGACATTCTCCATTCGTCTTTCAAATTATTATTATTCATTACAAAGCCCGAATAGCATGACGTTGAATTGCCTCAATCCAGATCCGGTGATAAAAGCAGTATTCTCTTTGATTTCTGGATCCATTTCTACTTGCCAGTAACGAGACTTCAGGTCCAAGATGGAAAACAATTTGATGCCGGCTAAAGTATCTAGCGTATCGTCGATTCGAGGCAGAAGATAGCTGTATATTCTTCGTCACATTGTTTAGCTGACGATAGTTCACGCAGAATCTCGTAGTTCCATCCTTTTTCTTGACGAGCACTACTGGAGACACCCATGGACTGGTGGATGGTTCTATTACTTTTTCTTCTGTAATCTCTCGAATTATTCTTACAGCTTCCTCCCTCTTTGCTCGTGGTAGTCTTCATGCTGATTGCCTAATTAGCTTGGCATTACCAGTATCGATTTTGTGTTTCACGGCTGATGTTCTACCAGTCTTCCCTCCTTTTGGTACGAATTGGTCTCGATACTCTCCTCTTATTTTTCTTTTCTCAGCTTGATGTAAATATTGATTAACTACTGATAACATTTGTTTGAATATGGCATTGGAATTGTCAGTTGCCGTTATATGGCGAACTATAGACGTCACTGGTACGCAGGATCCAATTCTAGGTTCTTTCCTGATGGTAATTGGGTAATCGCTCACGTTTATCACACATACTGCGATCTCCTTCGCCGACGTAACCCATCTTTTTCCAATTAGTACTCCTTTGCCAACGTCTTCGTCGTTGTTCGTTGGCTCCATCATAACCGGTATACCACCATGATTCCCTGTAGCCTCGCTACTATCACGGTTTCTCTTCATGCAGGTAGAACGGTATCTTCCTGTACAGCAGCCAACACCGTGCTGCTTTCATATGAATGAAGGAATACCTCCTCAGAACCCACTTTAATGGTTCTGTTTATAAACTGGAAACCATATAGATTCATCACGTCCATTCCCAGAATCACTTCTTCTTCGATGACAGCTACAATGACCGTATGCGGGATTGTTACATCCAGTTTCTCAGCTGCAGGAAATAGTTTTCAGCAATATTCCCAGAATTAATTCTTTATGTGTCAACTTGGGCATAATGTAACGTTGATGTTGCTTCTAGCCCCAGTCTGTTGCTGTCAGTTCGTTTCCCAGCCAAATTTGAAGCTGATAATATGCCCTGTAACAATGTTGTTCTGCTGCTATTTCTGTTGGTGGGAGATTTGCCAAATATGAATGAGGATCTAATTCTTGCCAGTTGCTATTTTCGAAATCTTAATTGATTCATCGTTATATTTTCAATTTTATATTCATAGATTTGATTTGGTTATTGATTATAGTAGTATATTTCGATTTGCAAGTTATCAAGGAAGGAAGGAAGGAAATGTTAGGGAAATTAGGTGCATCGACACCTTGGTAATTTAGCACCCATAAAAGTTTTTATTATCGATGTGCTTTGTGTGGAATTATTTTAACTTTTATGTTGAAGTGAGTAATAACAATAATTCTTCCGTATTGCAAATTTTTAAAGAAAAATTATTTGTATTATATGTCTCAGAGTAGTATAAATTGATGTCTTTTATATATTGAATGAGCTTTTTGGCTGCCGTTAAATTTGGAGACATGATGTCTTTGATTGAATTTGAGTTTAGTATGTTGATTCTTTTGTTTTGAAGGTGTGGACAATCTATGATTATGTGTTTTATTGAAAGGATGGAATCACAAAATGGGTAGGTTGGTGGAGGTTCATTTTTGAGAAGGAAAGAATGGGTTGAATTGGAATGACCTATGGCAATTCTTTTCAATTTAACATTCTCTGTCCTAGGTGAATTAGAGAAATCATATGAATCCAAGATATTGTTTTTCACTTCGTATAATTTGTTTTTATCGTTAGTAGCGTGCCAATTTATCAATGTACTCGTAACATGGAAACTTATATTTTTCGAGTAATTAAAGTGTAAATTTTGATAAATGTTTCAAAATATTACACAATGATTGAATAAAATTTATGGAATTTGAGTATTTTCGTTTTCGGATTCATTTTGATTATTTAAATGCGCAGGCGTGTCGACACGTTATTGGAACGTGGAGGAGGTCATACCGACTTTTAGTCAGAGTTCAATATGTTCTAGTACTTTTTTTCATTTAAAAAATTTTGTAAACAAACTTCCATATTGATTTTCGATGTCTCCTAGTTTGTGGAAAACCCTTTTTCATAAACAACATATTCAGTAAACAAAATAATTTTATTGTATTTTTTTGTTTTTAAGAAACTATTTCTTTAATAAGTTTGTGGAGGTTTCACAACCTTTGGCGTTGTGTGTATATATTCCTTAGTTTACTTTTCAAGTTCACCTGTCAAAAGAGAAAACTGTTGAATAGACAATTTTTCAGAGCATAAAATATTGTTTGCATTATTATTTCCGCTTTAGTAACGTGAAGAGGGTTCGGTTTATCATTATAATCACGTAAGCGATAGGATTATTCCACTCTTATCCTACGGGATTCAGAGGCACTTTTGGCGGGATTTAAGGAGCGATTAGGTACGTAAACTGCGGCGAAAATCTTATAGTAATAATCACGGCTGTAAAATAGGGAAGAGATGGGATCGTTACATATGTGCTCGGGGACTTTAAATGCAAAATGATGGAAGTTATCTGTTGGACAATGAAATTAAATGTAAATTAGATGACCAAAAATTTTTTTTGTAGTTTGTATTATGCACATAATTGTTTTCATATTATTGTTTTCTATAATCCCCTTCCTTATTTCACAAGTGGATTCGAAAAGTAAAAAAATAAATACGAAGAATCTTATTGAGTACAGTTTTTGTTATCGTTATCATTTTGTTGATGGCTAATTAGAAATCCGTTTCTTTTCATCCAAGCCTTTCTTCACTGTTTAAAAGTCAAGACCTGGCAGCCATATCAACTTTACGTACTCAGATGTTTGGGCCGTTGTAAAACTAGTCGGAGGGTTTTGACCCACTACAGTCCCTAGGGATATCGAGTTTAGGTAGAGAGAGTTAAACATCGTGAAATATCTACCAGGTAGATTTAAAAAAAAAATCTTTGGAGTAATCGTCTCGTTTCGCACCTCAAACGTAAATTGATATTATTTAATCCGTTCAACTCTTAGTATCAAAAAATTATTGTTCAGGCTATAATTTCCCGTCTCGGTATTAATACTTTCAAAATTGGATTTTTATGGTTTCATTTAACTTTTTGTTGACATATATCAAAATTGACATCTCTATTTCATTTTTTTTAAACAAAACATGATTTCATGAAAAGAAAATGCAAATAAGATCACGATACAAAATATTTTAATCAGGAATCCCCGCTTGAATAGGTGAATAACTATAGAGGTTAACACGATAACAGCTTAAACTAATTGCAGTCTGTCAATTAGCAATTAGGATTTTAATGTTCATGGAAAAAGATTTTTTTAAAGTCTTAAAACACAAGAATAATGTTTTTTTATATTGAAATTAACTGTCGCGGCCCTTACTTCGTGGAATCTACTCATATTAGTGTTTTGAATGAAACTCAATGTTTCTAGCTAATTCCACAATATAATGAAAAATGTTGAACATTCTACAAAATTGACAATTGTTTCGATAACTGAATATCATCGTCAGAATAACAGAAGTTACATTTCATTTGATGCCTACCTGATGTTTAGTAGTTATTTTTGGCTAGACCAAGAAGTGACCTAACTTGCGATTGACTTTATATATGTTAATAGAAAAAAGAAGAAGATCTGATATTACAAATATTGAAGCTTAGATATTATTAGCCCTATGGTGATATCCTGGATATCATTTTTCCAATTAAGATCAGTATAACTGCGCAATGATATAGAAAACCAGGAAAACTATATCTGCTGATCTTTACAATTATCACTTCAGAAGACAGTTTAATAGTGGAGAACTCCCTAGATTTATCTGTTCATTGACGACTTCATATTGTGGGTTTATTAAGTTTCTTCTAATTTCCAACTCTTTAAGGAAATCCAGTTCTTGTTTCTTATCACAAATATGTAGTACTTCTAGTTCTGTGTTGGGTGTCAATGAATGGTTGGTGTCAAGTTGATGATTTGCGTAATGGGATTTATCTGGTTGTTTTAATCTGTATGCGCGTAAGTGTTCACTGTATCGGATTTCAAAATTTCATAGGGTCTGACCCAAATAGATAGTATTACATTCTGGACATTTGAGTTTATATATACCTGACTTCTTTAATAGTGGTATTTTTGTTTTTACATTTAACAATTTTGTACTAACGTTACTTTCTGTTTTGAAAGAAATTGTTGTATTCGTTGCTAAAGATATTATTTTTGAAATATTATTAGAAATATTTCCTGCATATGTGATGGATGTCACTTTTTCCTTTTTTTTATTAATTAGCTTATTTATCATATATAATGGATAACCGTTGGATGTTGCTATTTGTCTAATTGTACTAATCTCTCTATCAAAATCACATTTGTTCATAGGAACTGAGAATGCTCTATGTATCATTCAATTATATGCCGCTAGTTTATGTGACATGGGGTGATTGGAACTATATGGAATTGTCACATCAGTGTGTGTTGGTTTTCGGTAAATTGAATAATCAAGTACATTATTAACTCTTTGAATTTTCAAATCAAGAGAATTGATTGAGTTATTATCTTCAACTTCTAATGTAAATTTAATTTTTGGGTGTAAATTAATAATGTGGTTGAAAAATATATCTAATTGTCGTTCACTACCTATAAAACAAGCTATGTCATCTACATATCTATACCCAAATAAAACATTTTTCGAAATATTACTTTCAAAGATTTTTCTTATGTTAATACTCCTAATAATATATTGGCAAAGAACCTTAACAATATAGTCAATTAGAAATTCAATTGAACTAATCAAAATAATAAAAGCAATCAAATTACAATATAACTCTAAGCTTATTTCATTTTCCGTTACTAATATGTTCACTTAAATTCCTCCTAAAGAATGTCTAATACTTGTGAGAAAATTACTAGAAGATAAAAATATTAATCCAGGAATAATATCAGATATATATTCAAAATGAAGGTTTACCAATGGAAATCCTATATCACCTATTTTGGCAAACATTTTTATGGACAGTTTAGAAAGAAAATCTCTGAAAGTAATATTTCAAAAAATGTTTTATTTTGGTAAAGATATGTACATGACATATTAGCTTGTTTTATAGGTAGTAAACGACAATTAAGTATATTTTTCAACCACATTAATAATTTACACCCAAAAATTAAATTTACATGAGAAGTTGAAGAAAATAACTCAATCAACTTTTGTGATTTGAAAATTCAAAGAGTTAATAATCTACTTGACTATTCAATTTACCGAAAACCAACACACACTGATGTGAAAATTCCATATAGTTCCAATCACCCCATATCACATAAACTAGCGGCATATAATTCAATGATACATAGAGTATTTTCAGTTCCTATGAACAAAAGTAATTTTGATAGAGAGATTAATACAATTAGACAAATAGCAACACCCTATGGTTATCCATTATATATGATAATTCAGGTAATTAATAAAAAAGAGGAAAAAGTGGCATTACAACTAATATTTCCTAAACAAACTGAAGAAATAAAAACTTATAAAATCATCACATATGCAGGAAATATTTCTAGTAATATTTCAAAGATAATATCTTTAGCAACGAATACAACAATTTCTTTTAAAACAGAAAGTAACGTAGGTACAAAATTGTTAAATGTAAAAACAAAAATACCACTATTAAAGAAGTCAGGTATATATAAACTCAAATGTCCAGAATGTAATGCTGTATATTTGAGTCAGACCCTTAGATATTTTTAAATCCGATACAGTGAACACTTACGAGCATACAGATCAAAACAACCAGATAAATATCAATACGCAAAACATCTACTTGACACCAACCATTCATTTACACCTAACACAGAACTAGAAGTACTACATATTTGTGATAAGAAACAAGAACTGGATTTCCTTGAAGAATTGGAAATTAGAAGACACTTAAGAAACCCACAATATGAAGTCGTCAATGAGCAGGTAAATCTAGGGGGTGGACTATTAAACTGTCTTCTTAAGTGATAATTGTGAAGATCAGCTGATATAGTTTTCCTGGTTTTCTATGGCATTGCACAGTTATACTGATCTTAATTGGAAAAATGATATCCCGGATTACACCATAGGGCTAATAATATCTTAGCTTCAATATTTGTGATATCACATCTTCTTTTTTTTTCTATGAACATATATTAAGTCAATCACAAGGTAGGTCACTTCTTGGTCTATCCAAAAATAACTACTAACCATCAGGTAGGCATCAAATGAAATGTAACTTCTGTTATTCTGACGATGATATTCAGTTATCGAAACAATTTTTAATTCTTTAGAATTTTCAACATTTTTCATTATATTGTGGAATTAGCTAGAAACATTGAGTTTCATTTGAAACACTTTTTGTATATTGTCCCCTTAATTAGGAATTAGTAGTACACAAATCTTGGACCAAGCTCTTTTTATTGTTTCGTTCGCAGTGGCAATACTAACACTACCAGGTTGAAGCTCTGTTATTTTGCCCAGTTTCCATTTAAGAAGAGGCAAATTGTCTTCTTCTAATAGAACTAAAGCACCCAGCTTTAGCCCTTGTGGTTAAATATCCATTTGTGTTCTTGAAACCATCGTTGTTAAAAGTGTTGTTGCTCAACTGATATCTATTTAATGAAATTGACTGTCTCGACCCTTACTTCGTGGAATATGCTCATATTAGTGTTTTTAAATGAAACTCAAGGTCTCTAGTTAATTCCACAATATAATACAAGTTATTGAAAATTCTAAAAAATTGACAATTGTATCGATGATATTGATTTATCGAAACAATTGTCAATTTTTTAGAATTTTCAATAACTTGTATTATATCGTGGAATCAACTAGAGACCTTGAGTTTCATTTAAAAACACTGATATCTATTTAATCGATTAATTGGAACTTCTCGAAAATCTGGTTCCGGTATAGTTGTTAGTGGCTACCTGATAAGAAAGTGGGACGGTGTTAACATCTAAAGATCACCAGGATCAGATGAGAGTGGAGTCATAGGACGCGAGTTCAATATCACCTCATTTTCTGCGAGATAAGATGCAAGCTCTTCAAAGGTTAAAGTTACATTTTTCATTATACATTTCATATTACCCTTTGTCGACTTTATTCCCGCTTCCCATATACCTTCAAAATGAGGTGAATAGGCAGGTATACACTTCCAAGAAACACCTTAATCATTGAATGTTTTTTGAAGAGAGGTTTGGTCATTTAAAAGAAATTTGGCTATTTCTTGCAATTCATATCGAACTCCTACAATGTTACTGGCATTACCTCAAAGAATTTGACAGAGTTTACCGCGTCTAGCACAAAATCTACGGAAAGTAGCAATACAAACTTCTGAAGTTAAGTCACCCACCAATTCCAAGTGTACTGCTTCTGTAGGAAGGCAAATAAATGTTTTATCATGATGGGTCCTGCATAGTCTACGCCGGTTACTAAAAAAATTTAAGTAGGGCTTAGCCTTGACTTTGTTATTTTTCCCATGATAAGATATCTTATGTAAATGTTTGACTCTAAAACAGTCCATGCAATAGTGTTCAGTGTCCCAGGGTAAATCACGACCAGAAAGGAGCCAATATCGATTTCTTGTGGAAGCTAACAGCAGCTGAGGACCAGCTTGCAGAAGTTTAAGATGTTCATGTTTGAATATAAGTTTGGTTAAATGTTGTTTGTCTGGGAGCAGTATTGGAAGATTCTTATCGACCTGAAAATATGCCGCTTGTATTCGTCCACCTACACGAATAATATTTTCGCTATTCAGAAACGGATTTAAATTAAGCATACGCGATTCCTTTGGTATGGTTTTTATTTTTTCGAAGGTCGGTATTAGACTGTAAAATATATTTGACAAAAATATTTTAAACAATTTCTTTGATGATATTTCTTTTAACAAAAATTGAAGTGGTATTACACTATCATAGAAATTTTGTAAACGTGTTGTGAAATTGCATATCATTTTTAAAGGACGTTCAGCTTTATTTTCGTTAAAAATGAGATTAGCTTGTGCAGCTGCGATAGATAAGTGCTGCTGTCGTTACAATGTGTGTGGTGCTAAAAAAATAAAAAACAAGATCTGGCCGACTTTGGCTGAGGCTTTGGGTAGCAAGACTCGATTTGAGAGGAATATACCAAAATTTACTTCATGAGTTACGAAAGTTATTGTTTCGAAAGTAGCTCCATTAATATCCCGGCAGCAAACCCATTTAAGAGATCCTATCAGTGTTGAGGAACGTCTTGGGGTTGCCCTTCGATTTGTGGCAACAGGAGAAAGTTATGCTGGTTTACAGTACAGCAGCCGTATACCTCAGTGTACCCTTTCAGCTATCATTCCAGAAACGTGCAAGGCAATATGAAGCATTGAAATCTGAGTTTTTAAAGGTAGGTGTTTAGTAAAATTTCCCTCAAATTTTGAAACGAAACTTTAATTTGTTTTTTAACAAAAATATATCGTGAACATGAAGCCTTTTTTAAATGTTTTATATGACTTATAACAAAAAATTAAGTAAACTAGAGAAATAAGGCATAGTATGTAATTATGTTTGTTCATAATATGCATTCATTACACCTGCACCTGACATAATTAGGGCATCACTAATAATGTTACCAAGTGCAGGCTGGACTGGTCGAGGTGGTGGTAAACAGGATTCTTTAGATGAAGCTGTACTGGGTGGCATGATCGTCCGATCAATAATATCCCAGGTGTCCATTAAGACATACTGGATTTGACGCTTTGCTTGTCTTACCATGCAGTTGCTGCTGGCACCCTGAATTTCACGTAGTTCAGTTGCTACAAACTTTCCAAAAACATCTAAATCATCATTAGAAGCTGGATTATGGGCTGGACGTTCTTTAGCAATTTTGACCATTTAATTCATAGTAGCGGAAGCTTGAGCAAGTAGGTCATGATACGGAAGAGTCTTTTTTCTTTTGGAGGCTTTGATTTACTAATATTATCCATAGCAGGTTTACAAGAAGCAGACGTAAATACTGTTGTTTTAATCTCTTCCCCATCATTACTCTGCATATCCTAAAACAAAGTAACTATAATGCAAAATTTGTGATTAGACTTTTGCATGTCCTTAAACCAATTATAATGCAAAATTTGTAATTAGACTTTTTCTATACAGATACCAACCACCAATAATAAATGGCATAATATTGCTCAGGAGTTTGAAAACAAATGGAATGTATTGAACACGATCGCAGCCATGGATGGAAAACACATTCGCATGGGTGGCTCTCATCTCTTCAATTATAAATCTTGTCATAGTTATGTATTATTTGCCCTTACTGATGCTGACTACCATTTTCTATACGTAGATGTTGGAACAAATGGCTGAATCGGTGACAGTGGAGTGTTTGCGAAAAGCCAACTAAGAAAGTGCTTGTTAGATAGATGAATATTAAACATATCCGATGGCAAAAATCTTCCAAAAACAAACATTAATATGCCGTATGTTGTCTTTGCTGATGATCCTTTCCCACTGAGATACAACTTTATGAAGCCATATCCCTTAAAACATATAAGCAAAGCAGAAAAAATATTCAATTACAGACTATCTCGTGGAGGAAAAATGGTTGGAAGTAGCTTCGGAATATTAACAAGCCGGTTCAGAGTTTTTTTAACTGCAATTAATTTAGCACCCAAGAAAGTTACGTGTATTACACTTGCGGCTTGTATATTGCATAATTTGTTGATTGACAGAAGAAAGCACCTATATACACGCCATGAAGTTGTTAGTCCAAAAGAAAATCATCATCAATACCTCATTGTTTACACCTATGAGACCCTTCAGGAAATGCTAGACAGGTTGACATTGGGGTGAACCGTCATGGGCGTGAAATAAGAGATGCATTCAAATCGTACTATAACGGTTTGGGAAAAGTGCCATGGCAAGAAAATTATATTTAACTTACATTAATGTCTTCCGGTGCTTCGTCTGTTTCATTTGAAGTTTGCGAATGATCAGGTTGGATGTCGACATTTGATTGTGATTCATCAGCCTCTGTTTCTTTATCTAGAAACTTCAATAAATAAACCAGTAGACCTTAGGCCTATAAACGTCGTCCTCTTCAGCTCCACTTTTAATGCTCCTGATGATCTTATAAATTGAAAATAAAGCGCAGATTATTTCTTGATCAAATGAAATATATATATATATATATATATATATATATATATATATATATATATATATATTATAGTGGAAATGTTATTTTATATATACTTATATGATTTACCTTTATTTACCCGTTTTTACCTTCGGCTAGCCCTATATGATTATATGAAATTTTTTTAATTGTATGTATTGTTTAAATTTTATATTGCAGTCGGAAGCATGAGACTTCTCTCTTTGAGTCCTGGACACCTATTAAAAAAAATTTTACACATATGAACATTTACTTATTATGATTTCGTGATAGGTCTATTCCTGAATAAATTATATATCTTTATTTCAATCATCTCACCATATGATAATCGAATGAATGATTTAAACAATGTTCGTGAAAAGTGTTATGGACATTGACTGGAATAAGAAAAATACCAACACTTAAATAAAAATATTTTAATAAATTGTTGATGAAATCTTCAAAATTTTACACACACAAATATTCCTGAACCTCCCCTGTATTCTTTGATGGTCATGCGCACTGAACGCTTATAGTAGCTGCTTCGGCGCAACGGAGCAGCTCTTCCGGTTCAACGTTTCTCGTCGTCACAAAATTATAGTACACAGTTAACGTGGAGGATGCAAACGTTTAACAGTTCATTGTGCATCAATTTAGTGCATTTAGAATAATATGGTTGAAAACTTATATTAAACAGTTACATATATAATTCAAGTTGTGAATTAAATGTGTGTTTGATAGGTATAAGAATAGGTCAGCATGCAAAGCGGAAATTAAGATTGGAAAAGCATTTATGAGTGGTGTGAACTTTGATTATTTTACAAACGAAAAACTTTTTACAAGTAAGTACACATTTAATATCTAAAATTATTGTTGCAGAAAATTAGAGTTCTTTAATTATCCATGGATAAAATTTGGTATTAATTATTTTAAAGTTTCTTTGGCCAATTTTAGATTATTCAAATTTTATTGTTCAAATTAATTTCAAAAGTTCACTTTTTCTTTGTTTGTTTGGAATTCCAAATTAAAAACTCAAATAACACAGACCTTATATTCCATTCTCGGCGTGGTGGACCTGCAACATCCCGTCTCTTTTCTTAGGTATTCCTTACCCAAGAAATACTCGTTTGGCACGTTTCACTTTTTCACAGGGGTTAATCGACATTAATATTATGAATTTTTTATTGATTTAGATTTAAAATTATTACTTTTACTTTAAAGTTTTTACAAAAATCTTCTCAGAGAATTACATCCTAGTTCCTCATTCCCCAACTAACTCTCGACTCCCTTTTTCTTTTTTTAAAAATCAACAACATTTTTTACAATCTCTAAAACACAGCCTCCTAATTTGTTATTTTATTCAACAATTGTCAATGATAATGTTTTTTTATGGAAATACTGAATTCTTCAATTAAAATAGTCTTGGAGAGTGAAATCACTTGTATAAATGGTTTAACAATATCTTATAGAATATATAAATAGTCTTTTACATGTATTACAATGGTTTCAATCCTTGTAATTCCTTTTTTTTTTAGTAAATTTGTGTACAATTAATATACAATTTCTACAATCTAAATTTATGATTTATATATATGGAACTGTTTATTTTTTAAAATTAGCACTAATTTCGCTTTATATAAACTCTAACTTAATTTCAAATTTACATTCTCTGTTTTATATTAACTTCCAACTCATTGAATTTAGGTTGGCAATATTATAACTAGATTCAATCACTTCCTTCATTGATTTCGATTTGATTACTAGATTTCTATGACATACAATATGGCTCTTATTCCAAATGTCATATTTCATACAGTTTTATTTTTATAATTTACTTTTTTCAAATTGCAACTTTTTATTGTATTTGCATATCGTTAATAAATTAGTGATTTGATTATTAATTCTTATTATTTTAGGTTTTGAACAAATTAACATCCTTTTCCCGATTCAAGTGTGGACATAGCAGCGTTCAGATTGATTTTAATGAAAATTGTTGACATTGACTTGACCTTAGGATTTATTTGTGAAGGTAACATTTTCTTAAGAATTAATTTCTATATTATCATTACCATTCTATTCCTTATCCTTAATCCATTTCTTAAATTGATGTACTCAATATTTTATAATACATTTGCTTAAGTCATTCATCCGTTTTATGTTAAATTTTGTTCTTAATTAGGTAGTGTCTAATGATACACCATACGTATATACAAAAAAAATTCCTTTTTAATTCAATCTAATATATGAATATTTATCTATACTAGAGGACTGGCTTAACATATATATATATATATATATATATATATATATATATATATATATATATATATATATCCAGAAGCTAATTGTAGTTTTTATGAAATTTGAGACTAATTTGTCACTTTTGATGCTTATCTTAAGTGAAATAGTAATGACCATGTATAGAATTTTAGACAGTAAAGTGAAAGAGTTCTCTATTTTCAGATTAATAGCAAAAGTGATACAAAAACAAGTCTCGATTTACCTACATTTTCTCCGATAAGTATTTATTGGCTTTTTAATCCATTCATTTTTGTTATATCCTCTACCGTGCACTCCTTTCCAACAGCCCTTATTTTTTCGACAATCTTTTTGTATGTATCCAGTCTTTTGTTCCTGTTTTTATAATCGAGATGCTGATGATTGTACAACATTTCATATCTTTCGTATTGACATATTAATAATTTTGTGGACGCCACGCACCAAACAAACTTATCTTGCGCCATATCATTTTAGAACTGTCAAACCTTTTATCAAATATAGAAGCTTGCTATTACTTTTTATAAAAGATCTTTTACAAGAGGAATATTTTATAAAATATGGTATATAACACTGTCAAATTTTTAATCAAAGATCTTTGACAAAGAAATTTTATAGTGTAATACCGGCCGAAGGAAATATGGTTCCTCAAAGAAGCACTCAATCTGACCAATGTTAAAACGGAAGAATTTAATTCTGATACTGACAATACACCATAGAGAGGGTTTATTTCGACAGTTAAAAATGAATCTTTGGACATGAGCCATGGTTCTTCCTATGATATTGAAAATATTCAATGGGTTTTGATACCAAGAGACTTGATAGGCCAATATGCCTCGGATTTTGATAACCACAGGGGACCAGACCACCAGAGACAAAAAGTTTTTAATAGAACTCCTCTGGATAAGAGTCGGCAGGATTGTCATTGGATGAGACCATTATCTTGGTAAACTTTCGATTCTTGATTAACAACATGAAATTATATTTCTATACCTTCGAATTGTGGATTTAACTTACGATTTATCAACAAAACCCTTTAGAGCAATACAGTCGAGTTTGGTTTTCTCTTTTGAATCTTGAGAAATCGCTACGGTAAAAAATTCACTCTATAACATGGAACAGCCTTACGCGATAGGTACCAACCAACTTGCAATCCAAGTCTCCAGCCAACCTGCTCGGTGGTTTACGTTTGCACCAATGTTTCAGGGTAGGTTCGGTTAATTATCAATTGCTGAGGCCTCAGCCACCAATCCCGGCTCAAAGGACCAAATCTTTAGGTTTTAATTTCCCGTTTCGGGATAAATACTTTCGAAATTAGGTTTTATGGTTTTATTTAACTGTTTGATGACATTTATCAAAATTGACAGTTCTATTCGTATTTTAAATAAACCTGATTTCATGACAACAAAATGCGAATAAGATCAGGATACAAAATATTTCAATCAAAATTCTTAACAGTTGTATCCTATGTTCACAACAGAACCTTCATATTCATACATGCTCCAACATTATTCTAATAATAATTGTGACTGATTGATCTAATGCATTGTACTGCTGCGTCGAATTCGTGTAGGGCAGTAACATATATTAATAGAGATAAATGGGCTATTTGCTTGTAATAATGTCAGTCCACAAAGTAATTTCCTCGATAGATCAAAGTAATTAATACATATTTTGAATTGTTTATGAAGGATATCTGATACAATACATAGTGTTCAGTTCTAGTAGCCGTTTATATTTGAGCACAGATGCATTTGATTAAATTGTTTCACTGAGATATTGCGATAATGACGATGCAGTTACATTGAATGCATATTTTATCGATAACACGTACTAATCGCTTTTGATTGGATTAAATTCAGTATGGCGTACATTTGTTATATAACAGAAATATTCAGTGTGGATACGCAACAAAGAGATTACATAATAATGCAGGTAACACATTGGAATTTACTCGAAATAATTGATAAGTTTAGTTTTACCACAGGAGAATTTTGTCATGAAAATTAACATATCAAATGTGTATGCTCCAACCAATAATTCAAGATGGCAATTAGGTGGATTTGAGAGTGTGAAAATTGTTTTTTCTTTTAACCTAACAAAAAATATTAGGATAAAACAATTTTGTTATTAAAAGAGTTGCTCTTAGGTCTTTCTGTTTGGAAGAGTATAGTTGCGAATTTGAAATACCGTGTTTATTATCTTCGACGGTTGTTAACTTTACCCAGTGTGGAACAATTTATGGACCGTAAATATCATAGTTGTGAATCAACTACTCATATAATTATTACATTATAATTATACACAACTATATTAGGGCAAAGGAAAAATTATTTCATTATTAAAATATGATGTAATAATTTTCGTTTATAATAATACATTTTTTCATTCAGTGAAACATACGTAGGAAAATATAAGATTTACGCTGGACATGTCAACAAAACAAGTACATATTATACATAAATATATATCTACGTATACACAAAAAAGACACAGTATACAAGAACAGTCAGTAAATTAAAAAGTCATCTACATCATAAACAACCTTCTCAATCAGAAACTGACTGCTTGAAAATGATATATACAATATACACATATATATAGACACATAATATTTCACAGTAATAACAAATATTTGCGTTATAAATCATCGTCACTATCAACAAATAGGTCACTATTATCGCTGTCTTCGTCAAAATTAATTATAAATTGTTGTACATTCGGAGACTCATATGAATCTTCCACTTCAACTACGTGTGCGATGTAATTTTTCCATAAAATACTGTCTATATTTTCCACCTCATTTCTAATTAAATCTACTACAGCAGAACTTAGCCTTGCAGCTGTATTTTTACGCCGAATTCCCCGTTTTAGAGTAGTCCAGATAAGTCAATGGGATTTAATACACAGTAGTAGGGCAGAAGACGCAGGACCGTATGTCCTTTTGCTTGTGCCATTGTGTCAATCCGACATCTTGTAGGAATGTTCAGGTCTTTTATAGTGGTTATAAGATCTTTTTTGGTGCATTTTGATTTAGGTATTTTTATATCATTTTCAGCCATATATTGTACGATTTATGCTTTTTTCGTGCTTGTGGTGGGTTTCTTGTTTATTTTGTTTTGAATGATAACTGGCGTTGCCCATCACAATGACAGAATTCTCGGGCAAATTAGGCAACAGTTGTTCTTGAAATCAAAGTCTCAATAAGTGGTGAATTTATATCTTCGTGATAGTCGGCTGAACATTTTTTTATATTTTTTGCACAGCAACGCATTGGACAACCATCCATCGCGGCCATCGGCATGTAAAATTATTATTCTTTTTCCCCTAGACGGAGGGGCCTCTAGACAACAACCTTTTGTGCCATCAGTCCATCCTTTCTTTATAACGTCATGGCTATCGTACCATGTTTCATCCAACCGAACTATGTATCGACCGTCTTGGCGATATCTTCTTATTTCTGTAACGTACTCCCAACGCAATCTTTTGAATCGACCTTTTTCCATGATGCTCATCCTTCCGTTGAGGATTTTACACTCAAAACCTTTCTAATGTTTCCGAAATCATTGTTCCGAATAGGTTACTTCAATTTCCGTAACTTTCAGTGTTTCCAAAATCATAGACGCTGTTGGCACCCTATTTTCTTCGTAAAAAGAGTAAATGTGTTGTTTTATTTCAGTTCCCACCGCTTCATCGATTCTAGATTTTTTTTCATTTCATTCGACACAATGTACGAAACACTGCCATTTTAATTTGCACAATACACAACGATGAAAAGTCACAGACTGATAACTGCACCCTTGCTTTACCTGGTTGGTGATTACTCCGACCCTGTTAGGGCGCAGGTATAAAAGATAATTTCTAATTTATGAGGAGGCAGTATCTGCGGTCTTCATGTATTCTTGTTGAATCTAACATTTACACAATGCTCCCTGTCATAAACACGGTATTTCAAATTCGCAAGTATAAAGCAACTGCCCAATAGGTAGTTGTTTCCATCTTGAAATAAGTATCCATTATAAACGATTTCCTTTAAACAAACGTATTCCATTCTTAATTTATTCTCACAATCATTTTGTTCAATAAAACCAAAACGTCTGTTTATTCAAGTAATTTACTGTACAAAGAACTTAATTTCAACTTTAGAATTTAAACGGATTTTGGTGGATGAAAACTATTAAAGTTGAATAAAACTTTGTAGATCTTAGATACGTTTCTATTCAACCGATAAAAGAATAAAGATGGCATTGCTTCTATTATATTTTCTTGAACTTTTTCCAACTTTTAAAACCTCTCAATGTTTCATAAGAAACGTGTGTTCGGAATCGGTTCAAAGATGAAATTATTCTTCAAGTTCGGTGAAGCATATAAATGCACGTTATGCACGTGTTATTTTCAGATTTTACATTTATCCAATCTTTATAATAGTTATTATTGTCCGTAGAAAAAAATTATAATCATTAAAAGTTGTGTGGTTTTGATTGAATTTTGTTACCATGCTATTAAAAGATCAGTAGCTTGCGAATTCTAGGGGATACAAGACAATAATTGTTTTTATAAATAATTTTTGGCTGCGGTGGGGTAAAATGAGTGGGCTGTATTATTTTGCCGATGCGTAACAGGTACTTGTGAAGGTTTATGGTTTTTTGATCAAAAAAATCAGATCAAGAATTGGTTGAAATTAAACTGATTGTACAACAAAATATTACTATTTAATAACATATTCCAACAACTAATAACAGTTCAAAAATACGAATAAAATCATAAAGCGAAGATTAATGATGCATTGAAAAGGCGTGCGGTCTTGGCGCGATCTCAGTTTTGTTCCTTTTGTGGCAATTCACTAAGTTATTCACACTTTCTTACTATGCACTTTACACGCTTTAAAATACTATTACTAATTATTGAAAATAAGTTTTCGCTTGTTCTAAAACCCCATAAAATGAAATAAAATACAAGTTTTTAAATACCCGTCTCATTTTATAGTTAGTTTTATGAAAACCGTATGAATTTTTGCACAAGTTCGAAAATAATGTATTAATCTAGTGAGTGACGTTTCAAGACGATAACAATTCAAGAATCAAGACTCGTGCCATGTCACGTCTCGACTCCGCCCTCTTCTATATATTTTTGTGCTAGACGGTAGACACTCTTATACCGAAAATTTCATCTTTTTGCTCTCCCCGCAATTCTATATTTTTTAAATAATTAAAAAGTATATTATCTACGGGAAATCATGCATACAATTGCCATATAGTTCATATATCATCTTCCATTTGTAGCATCAATGATAATTTTCCATGTATTTATTAAAAAAATATTCAGTTCTAAAAAATAAAAGTTGTAACTTTTGTAAAAATAAAGTTGAAAGTTTGCCAGATGTGGTTTCGATATTTCGGTACAACAACCATTGTCGCCACCGGTGATTCATTTCTTGCAGGTGTGGTAGTCCATGATCGAGTTTCATCCGCCCTGAATCTCCAACTGAGGCGCTATTTACAAAATTTCAAATAATATAATAATTGAAATTGATCTATATTGATAGGTGAGTATAATATTGATCAGTATATCACAGTAAAATTATGAATAGTTTGTCTACACATTCTCACAATCTTGGGGTTGATGAGCAAAACAAATTAATATTCAACGAGATTGTTTACATTTTTTCTACACCCACATGTATATTATCCAGTTTCTGCACAATTTACAGAATGGATATGTAGGCCATTCCGGTTAACTGAACGGATCATCATTTCATTTACATCCTACAATGTATATGAAATCCACTAATCAGCATTTGCATTCAGTACCCGTCAACTCTTCTTTTTTTTCAATTTCAAAGTAACGTCAAGATAACTTATTAAAATATTTCTTTAGTTATCAAGAAAAATATTTTAGTAAAATGAGGAGACATATAACATATCATTACCTCAAAAATCAAAAAGTAAATATGAATTTTGTTACAAGAAGTTCATGGATTGAACTCTGGTAAACGAAGTTAAAAATATATAAGAACATGTTGTCACTGCTTATATGAATGAAATATCGAGTAAAAACCAGCTCTCTACTCTTTGGACAATATATTCAATGTAAAAAACAATGATAAATATTTGAAGTAACATTGACATTTCAAGTTACCCTAAATGGCGTTGCTTTCTTAAACTACAAAGTTTCACCTACAAGCATCGGATCAAGAATATTTATTCACAAAAGTAAGTTTAAATAAAATAATCAATATAAATTTAAAGAAAAATCATTAATCATTTAAAAGCAGTAGGTATCTATCTAATGCTGTATATTATCTTAGTATTGCTTTAATAAGTTCGTGACAGATCAGTCTGTTAAAGTACGGGAATATACTTGGTTCAATTTCCGCTGCATGCGATTATTTTTATTGTTGATATTTGTATTATAGATAGTAATTTTCATGAAATTGTAGGTAGTGTTTATTTTTGGAATTTCTGGAGGATGTCATCGTCAAGAATTGAAAATTTTAAAGATAAATCATGTTATGGATTTTGAAAATGAATTTCAAGTTAAATTAATTGATACAAAATCAAACCCTGATCCTTTGTAATTCCTTGTATGGTTTACGAGGTCTCCAAAAAATATATTTTACTCAGACCACCAGATATAGAACAATTTTTTGTTAATTATCAAAAAGGAAAATGTATGAAGAAAGTAGTCGGAATTAACAAAATTGGTAATCAGACAAAAATAATTGCTGAATTTACGCCGTTCAGGAGCTAATATCCTTGCATATGCAGGAGATAATGCCTTTAATAGTAAAAATTTTCGGTGGTTGTAAACCAACCGCCGTAATGGAAATCTACTTTATCATCAACTCTTTATCATGAACCGCAGCTCAGGGCACAGCAATGCTACTTACTGTAAGTATGTGCACGAGTGCCTTACCTGACCATAGTTCTACAGTTGAGCACTTCAGGAATATATTTGAATGAATAATGTTATTAGGTAATGAAACAGTATGAATCGATAGGTTTATTTATGTATTTATATAAAATATTGAACTGTGGATAAAAATAAAGCATTGAAAACAATGTATTAAAAAAATAACCCGTTTTGTATACAGCATATTTCTAGCCTTATTTTCTGCGCAAGAATCAATGACTTCAGCCAAATCTAGTTTTTGATGCAGCTATGTTTTCGAATGATACTAGAGTTAAACATTCTTCCAAATAATTCTCAATTGATTGACTGAAATTTATTCAGATAAATTTTTTATATATACATAGTTATTTTCCATCTACTTTTAAGCTGATCTTAAAAATCATTTAGCAAGAAAAAAACTGTATAAGGCTTGGCCCAATTTTTGGTATAAGGCTGCAAAAATTGGGCCAAGTCTTATAAATTTTTTTCTTGCCAAATGATTTTTTACATCAGCTTAAAATTAGTTGGAAAATAACTATGTATATATAAAAATTAGATCTGAATACATTTCAGTCAATATATTAAGAATAATTTGGAAGAATGTTTCTTTGTAAGTATCAATTGAAAATAGAAAAAGGTGGATAAATTTAATATACGACATGGTATTTTACGTGATTTCAAAAATTTTTGTGATTTAAATTTGATTAGGTACTTTAATTGTTTATTAAATGGAAATTTTATTCTTTCTAGAGAAACATGAGACGTGTACATGGCGCAAAGTTTTACTGACATCCGTAGATGGTAGTTTTGGTAGTATTATAATCACTATCAAAAATAACAATACAGAATAATAATGTAAGAAACACTAAGTGAACAAAAAACATATATTCAATATATTCTCCCCAGCACCAAAACATCTCCCAATTCTCTTTCTAAATTTTTTGTAAGTATTTCGCAGCATTTCTGGGGTAATTTCGTTAACGGCAAATATTTATCCAGCCAACCTCTAATTAGCAAAGTCGAATATGACGAACATCTATCATATTGAAAGTATATTTTACGCCTTTGCTCCAAGGGAATATTTTCTAATTCAGGTATTAAGAAGTTGTCCAGCAAATACAAATATACCAATTGATTTAATATATCTTCCAGAAAATACAGTGCGATTATTTGATCCGGTGAAACCGCATACCAAACATTAACTTTTTTAGCAAATTGACTATTACAGTTAATCTTGTAGCTCGGGTTTTCGCTAGCCCAATATCGACAATTTTGGGAAGAAATGACTTCATTTGCTGTAAACATTGCTTCATCAGAAAACAAAATATTATTGTGAAATAATCGGCCATGCATAAGTTTTTCACCAATTATCGCACAAAAGTGTATGAATTTGTTTTGCTTAAATATTCTCTGTAAGTGACTCTTGCAAAAACCAACCTCCACTGCTATTTTTCGTCGACTCAACATGGGATTTTCCCTTAACGAATGCATAGCTGGTACACTAGCTGCATCATCCTCCTGAACGTACGCCTTTTTGAATTTCTTTTTTGTCTTTAACAGATCCTGTCTCATCAAACTTCTTTATTGTTTTTTTCCATAAAATACTGTCTATATTTTCCACCTCATTTCTAATTAAATCTACTACAGCAGAACTTAGCCTTGCAGCTGTATTTTTACGCCGAATTCCCCGTTTTAGAGTAGTCCAGATAAGTCAATGGGATTTAATACACAGTAGTAGGGCAGAAGACGCAGGACCGTATGTCCTTTTGCTTGTGCCATTGTGTCAATCCGACATCTTGTAGGAATGTTCAGGTCTTTTATAGTGGTTATAAGATCTTTTTTGGTGCATTTTGATTTAGGTATTTTTATATCATTTTCAGCCATATATTGTACGATTTATGCTTTTTTCGTGCTTGTGGTGGGTTTCTTGTTTATTTTGTTTTGAATGATAACTGGCGTTGCCCATCACAATGACAGAATTCTCGGGCAAATTAGGCAACAGTTGTTCTTGAAATCAAAGTCTCAATAAGTGGTGAATTTATATCTTCGTGATAGTCGGCTGAACATTTTTTTATATTTTTTGCACAGCAACGCATTGGACAACCATCCATCGCGGCCATCGGCATGTAAAATTATTATTCTTTTTCCCCTAGACGGAGGGGCCTCTAGACAACAACCTTTTGTGCCATCAGTCCATCCTTTCTTTATAACGTCATGGCTATCGTACCATGTTTCATCCAACCGAACTATGTATCGACCGTCTTGGCGATATCTTCTTATTTCTGTAACGTACTCCCAACGCAATCTTTTGAATCGACCTTTTTCCATGATGCTCATCCTTCCGTTGAGGATTTTACACTCAAAACCTTTCTAATGTTTCCGAAATCATTGTTCCGAATAGGTTACTTCAATTTCCGTAACTTTCAGTGTTTCCAAAATCATAGACGCTGTTGGCACCCTATTTTCTTCGTAAAAAGAGTAAATGTGTTGTTTTATTTCAGTTCCCACCGCTTCATCGATTCTAGATTTTTTTTCATTTCATTCGACACAATGTACGAAACACTGCCATTTTAATTTGCACAATACACAACGATGAAAAGTCACAGACTGATAACTGCACCCTTGCTTTACCTGGTTGGTGATTACTCCGACCCTGTTAGGGCGCAGGTATAAAAGATAATTTCTAATTTATGAGGAGGCAGTATCTGCGGTCTTCATGTATTCTTGTTGAATCTAACATTTACACAATGCTCCCTGTCATAAACACGGTATTTCAAATTCGCAAGTATAAAGCAACTGCCCAATAGGTAGTTGTTTCCATCTTGAAATAAGTATCCATTATAAACGATTTCCTTTAAACAAACGTATTCCATTCTTAATTTATTCTCACAATCATTTTGTTCAATAAAACCAAAACGTCTGTTTATTCAAGTAATTTACTGTACAAAGAACTTAATTTCAACTTTAGAATTTAAACGGATTTTGGTGGATGAAAACTATTAAAGTTGAATAAAACTTTGTAGATCTTAGATACGTTTCTATTCAACCGATAAAAGAATAAAGATGGCATTGCTTCTATTATATTTTCTTGAACTTTTTCCAACTTTTAAAACCTCTCAATGTTTCATAAGAAACGTGTGTTCGGAATCGGTTCAAAGATGAAATTATTCTTCAAGTTCGGTGAAGCATATAAATGCACGTTATGCACGTGTTATTTTCAGATTTTACATTTATCCAATCTTTATAATAGTTATTATTGTCCGTAGAAAAAAATTATAATCATTAAAAGTTGTGTGGTTTTGATTGAATTTTGTTACCATGCTATTAAAAGATCAGTAGCTTGCGAATTCTAGGGGATACAAGACAATAATTGTTTTTATAAATAATTTTTGGCTGCGGTGGGGTAAAATGAGTGGGCTGTATTATTTTGCCGATGCGTAACAGGTACTTGTGAAGGTTTATGGTTTTTTGATCAAAAAAATCAGATCAAGAATTGGTTGAAATTAAACTGATTGTACAACAAAATATTACTATTTAATAACATATTCCAACAACTAATAACAGTTCAAAAATACGAATAAAATCATAAAGCGAAGATTAATGATGCATTGAAAAGGCGTGCGGTCTTGGCGCGATCTCAGTTTTGTTCCTTTTGTGGCAATTCACTAAGTTATTCACACTTTCTTACTATGCACTTTACACGCTTTAAAATACTATTACTAATTATTGAAAATAAGTTTTCGCTTGTTCTAAAACCCCATAAAATGAAATAAAATACAAGTTTTTAAATACCCGTCTCATTTTATAGTTAGTTTTATGAAAACCGTATGAATTTTTGCACAAGTTCGAAAATAATGTATTAATCTAGTGAGTGACGTTTCAAGACGATAACAATTCAAGAATCAAGACTCGTGCCATGTCACGTCTCGACTCCGCCCTCTTCTATATATTTTTGTGCTAGACGGTAGACACTCTTATACCGAAAATTTCATCTTTTTGCTCTCCCCGCAATTCTATATTTTTTAAATAATTAAAAAGTATATTATCTACGGGAAATCATGCATACAATTGCCATATAGTTCATATATCATCTTCCATTTGTAGCATCAATGATAATTTTCCATGTATTTATTAAAAAAATATTCAGTTCTAAAAAATAAAAGTTGTAACTTTTGTAAAAATAAAGTTGAAAGTTTGCCAGATGTGGTTTCGATATTTCGGTACAACAACCATTGTCGCCACCGGTGATTCATTTCTTGCAGGTGTGGTAGTCCATGATCGAGTTTCATCCGCCCTGAATCTCCAACTGAGGCGCTATTTACAAAATTTCAAATAATATAATAATTGAAATTGATCTATATTGATAGGTGAGTATAATATTGATCAGTATATCACAGTAAAATTATGAATAGTTTGTCTACACATTCTCACAATCTTGGGGTTGATGAGCAAAACAAATTAATATTCAACGAGATTGTTTACATTTTTTCTACACCCACATGTATATTATCCAGTTTCTGCACAATTTACAGAATGGATATGTAGGCCATTCCGGTTAACTGAACGGATCATCATTTCATTTACATCCTACAATGTATATGAAATCCACTAATCAGCATTTGCATTCAGTACCCGTCAACTCTTCTTTTTTTTCAATTTCAAAGTAACGTCAAGATAACTTATTAAAATATTTCTTTAGTTATCAAGAAAAATATTTTAGTAAAATGAGGAGACATATAACATATCATTACCTCAAAAATCAAAAAGTAAATATGAATTTTGTTACAAGAAGTTCATGGATTGAACTCTGGTAAACGAAGTTAAAAATATATAAGAACATGTTGTCACTGCTTATATGAATGAAATATCGAGTAAAAACCAGCTCTCTACTCTTTGGACAATATATTCAATGTAAAAAACAATGATAAATATTTGAAGTAACATTGACATTTCAAGTTACCCTAAATGGCGTTGCTTTCTTAAACTACAAAGTTTCACCTACAAGCATCGGATCAAGAATATTTATTCACAAAAGTAAGTTTAAATAAAATAATCAATATAAATTTAAAGAAAAATCATTAATCATTTAAAAGCAGTAGGTATCTATCTAATGCTGTATATTATCTTAGTATTGCTTTAATAAGTTCGTGACAGATCAGTCTGTTAAAGTACGGGAATATACTTGGTTCAATTTCCGCTGCATGCGATTATTTTTATTGTTGATATTTGTATTATAGATAGTAATTTTCATGAAATTGTAGGTAGTGTTTATTTTTGGAATTTCTGGAGGATGTCATCGTCAAGAATTGAAAATTTTAAAGATAAATCATGTTATGGATTTTGAAAATGAATTTCAAGTTAAATTAATTGATACAAAATCAAACCCTGATCCTTTGTAATTCCTTGTATGGTTTACGAGGTCTCCAAAAAATATATTTTACTCAGACCACCAGATATAGAACAATTTTTTGTTAATTATCAAAAAGGAAAATGTATGAAGAAAGTAGTCGGAATTAACAAAATTGGTAATCAGACAAAAATAATTGCTGAATTTACGCCGTTCAGGAGCTAATATCCTTGCATATGCAGGAGATAATGCCTTTAATAGTAAAAATTTTCGGTGGTTGTAAACCAACCGCCGTAATGGAAATCTACTTTATCATCAACTCTTTATCATGAACCGCAGCTCAGGGCACAGCAATGCTACTTACTGTAAGTATGTGCACGAGTGCCTTACCTGACCATAGTTCTACAGTTGAGCACTTCAGGAATATATTTGAATGAATAATGTTATTAGGTAATGAAACAGTATGAATCGATAGGTTTATTTATGTATTTATATAAAATATTGAACTGTGGATAAAAATAAAGCATTGAAAACAATGTATTAAAAAAATAACCCGTTTTGTATACAGCATATTTCTAGCCTTATTTTCTGCGCAAGAATCAATGACTTCAGCCAAATCTAGTTTTTGATGCAGCTATGTTTTCGAATGATACTAGAGTTAAACATTCTTCCAAATAATTCTCAATTGATTGACTGAAATTTATTCAGATATATTTTTTATATATACATAGTTATTTTCCATCTACTTTTAAGCTGATCTTAAAAATCATTTAGCAAGAAAAAAAATGTATAAGGCTTGGCCCAATTTTTGGTATAAGGCTGCAAAAATTGGGCCAAGTCTTATAAATTTTTTTCTTGCCAAATGATTTTTTACATCAGCTTAAAATTAGTTGGAAAATAACTATGTATATATAAAAATTAGATCTGAATACATTTCAGTCAATATATTAAGAATAATTTGGAAGAATGTTTCTTTGTAAGTATCAATTGAAAATAGAAAAAGGTGGATAAATTTAATATACGACATGGTATTTTACGTGATTTCAAAAATTTTTGTGATTTAAATTTGATTAGGTACTTTAATTGTTTATTAAATGGAAATTTTATTCTTTCTAGAGAAACATGAGACGTGTACATGGCGCAAAGTTTTACTGACATCCGTAGATGGTAGTTTTGGTAGTATTATAATCACTATCAAAAATAACAATACAGAATAATAATGTAAGAAACACTAAGTGAACAAAAAACATATATTCAATATATTCTCCCCAGCACCAAAACATCTCCCAATTCTCTTTCTAAATTTTTTGTAAGTATTTCGCAGCATTTCTGGGGTAATTTCGTTAACGGCAAATATTTATCCAGCCAACCTCTAATTAGCAAAGTCGAATATGACGAACATCTATCATATTGAAAGTATATTTTACGCCTTTGCTCCAAGGGAATATTTTCTAATTCAGGTATTAAGAAGTTGTCCAGCAAATACAAATATACCAATTGATTTAATATATCTTCCAGAAAATACAGTGCGATTATTTGATCCGGTGAAACCGCATACCAAACATTAACTTTTTTAGCAAATTGACTATTACAGTTAATCTTGTAGCTCGGGTTTTCGCTAGCCCAATATCGACAATTTTGGGAAGAAATGACTTCATTTGCTGTAAACATTGCTTCATCAGAAAACAAAATATTATTGTGAAATAATCGGCCATGCATAAGTTTTTCACCAATTATCGCACAAAAGTGTATGAATTTGTTTTGCTTAAATATTCTCTGTAAGTGACTCTTGCAAAAACCAACCTCCACTGCTATTTTTCGTCGACTCAACATGGGATTTTCCCTTAACGAATGCATAGCTGGTACACTAGCTGCATCATCCTCCTGAACGTACGCCTTTTTGAATTTCTTTTTGTCTTTAACAGATCCTGTCTCATCAAACTTCTTTATTGTTTTTTTCAATCCCCACCGCGTAATGAGTACATCAGGAAAATTTTCGTGAAATTTCGCAATTGCATACTGGTATGAAACTTCCCCAATACCATGATATTTAAGGAGATATACTCTTTGTTGAACGGTTAACATTGTTGTCAAATATTTCTTAAAGAATAACAATTTGAAAATTATTTATAAAATTCGACAGTTACTTGGTACATCGTAAACGTCACTCACTAGATTAATACATTATTTTCGAACAAAATTCATACGGTTTTCATAAAACTGGCTATAAAATGAGACGGGTTTTGAAAATCTTGAATTTTATTTCACTTTATGGGGCTTCTGAACAAGCAAAACTTTTTATCAAAAATGACATTTTTCTCTAAAACTAATATTTAAATATTTTTCACCTATAGGATACACCATCCGTGGACACGCTGTATAATATTGTAATGTTTCTCTTATTTATTCAAATAGTTTTCAACATAATGTGTGGGATATATTTATACACACGGTATATCTACTTACTTGATTTATTTGTACACTTATACACTATTCACTTATGCTTAATGTATTTAGACACTTATTTCCAATTTATATTAAATACACAATTTATTCACGTTCGTTCATCATGAGATTAAATTGTGGACTGACTCGCCGCTCGTTGGTAATCTCTTATATATTAAAACCACCTTCTCGAACCTTCGAATTCCCGTAAGTTTTCGATTGCTGCTCCCAACAAACAATTGAATTTCTTAGAATGTCTCTATAAACACAATAAAGAAAATACTAGCCCTTTCCAGAAAACCGAGCGTTCCCGCCAGAATTTCAACTTTTGATATCGAACTAGAGCAGAGTCGGCTTCAGTGTGCACTTTCGTAACATTACGCCCTCCTGAACAGGAAGTTCCACCTGGGACTTATATGCGCCCATAACTTCTTCGAAGCCTGGGTCATACTCTTGTTGTATATGGTTCATTCATTCCTCTTTGACATGGTCTCCTTCGAATGAAGCTAGTCGGTTTTGGTGGACTACTCTCGGTTTACCATTGGGGATCTTGCTTATGCAATAGATGACGTCGTTGATCCTCTTAATCAAATAAGGACCTTCCCATGATTTCTGTAATTTTGGAGAAAATCCTTTTCTTCTTGTCGGGTCGTGTAACCATATTTTGTCCCCTTCCTTGAAACTGCCTTTTGTGGCCTGCATGTCGTACCGTTTTCCCATTCTGTCGCTGGGAACTTGATGATTTGCTCAAACCAATTCATGTACATCGTCCATCCTTCTTCTCAATCGAGTTACGCAATATTCTTCTGCTAGATCTTCGCCAGGCCGACAGCCAAATTCAAGGTCACAAGGAAGCTTCATTTCACGTCCAGAAAGGATTTTTGCAGGTGCTTCACCCGTGGACTTATATGGCATATCGATAAGCCAACGCAAATAGTGAAAGATACAGGTCCCAATCTCTTAGGTGGCTGGAAACTACTTTGGACAGGTGTTTTCGAATGGCCCCTTCATTCTCTCTATCATTCCATATGACTATGAATGCAACTCTGGTCTTCTTCATTCCCAGCTTGTCACAAATTTCCTGGAATACTTGGCTCTCGAAATTTCTTCCTTGATCGCTGTTGACTTCCAAGAGCACTCCATGTCGGCTAATGAATTTTTTCACCTTTACATCCGCGACATTGGTGGCTTTTTGATTCGGGATCGCGTAAATTTCCACCCACTTTGTGACATAGGCCTTTACAACCATAATGTATTTACCACCATTTTCTGTCGTCGGAAATGGTTCAGCGATATTTAAAGCAAAGGGCTTCCAACATTATACTGTTTCATGGGTGCCGTTCTCTTGCGATGTGCTCCCTTACTCATAGCACAAGTAGCACATTTCTTACACCAGTCCCTCACATCGTCGGAGCTGTTCGTCCAATAAAACCTTTTACGGACTCGCTGGAGGTTTTTCTTCACTCCCAGATGACCTCTCGATTGAATGTCGTTTAAGTTTCCCAGTACCTCAGCTACTATCGTTCTCAGGGTAATTAGCTGTCTTCCCATCTCGAAACCATCATGGTTGTCAAGGACTCTTCTCAGCGACTTTTTTCCAAGACAAGAGAGCCCTACTGAGCCCAATATGCCTTGAGTGTCGGTAAAATTCTTGAAAATCCTAGCCAAGTAGATCGCCGATTTTCTATATAAATTGTCGAATAATCTTTAGGTGAGGATCATTCTCCTGATCTTCTATGATCCTGGGATCCATTATTCGTTGACTACTGTAGTTCTTGAAATTGCAGCTTCCTTAGATTCCGCCTTGTTGCAGTGTGAACAGTCTGCTGAGCACGGCCGTTTAGACAGGGAGTCGGCAGTTCAGTGACTCACACCAGCTCGATGCTCGATATTGAAATCGTACTCTTGAAGTCGTTCAATCCATCCAGCGATCTGGTCCTCGGGATTCTTGAACTGCATCAACCACTTGAGTGCTGCGTGCTCAATCCAGATTAAAAACTTCCTTCCACAGGGATACTGGTAAAAGTGTTCCACAGACTTCACTACCGCCAAAAGTTCTCCTCTCCTGACGCAGTAGTTTCGTTCTGGTTTGGAGAGGACTGGAATATCCCAGCACTCTTTCTTGTCCTCTTTGGATTCGTGAGAGCACTCCTCCATTTCCTACGTTGCGTGCATCAGTGTCAAGAATAATGACTCCCCCTGTTAATGAATGCCCAAATATAGGGCCGTGGTTAAATGTCTCTTTAAGATTTCAAAAGCCGTTTGACAATCTTCGTCCCAATGGAAAGCTCTTGTTTCTTTTGTGAAACGAGTTACAGGCTTGGCAATTTTTCCAATGTTCCTGATAAATATTCTATGGTATGTGCAGAATCCAAGGAGACTTTAAGGTTTAAGGTTGAAAACAGTTTGCTGCCGGCCAAAGGGCCTAATGTGTTGTCGATTAAAGGCAGATAGCTGTCTTTCTTCGTCATGTTGTTTAGCTGGCGATAGTCTAGGCATTCTCTCGTAGTTCTATTCCTTCTTCGTTCTAGCACTACTGGAGACATGTACTGGACTAGTATTATTCTTATCTCTCTTCGCTCATGGTAGTCTTCAAGCTGATTCCCTAATTGATTTAGCATCACCAGTATCGATTCTGTCTTTGACGGCTGATTATCTACCAGTCTTTCCCCCTTTTGGTACGAATAGTTCTTAATACTGCAAGAGAAATTCTCTTATTTTCCTTTTCAAAGCTCGATTCAAGGATGGACCAGTTATTGATAACATCTGCTAGAATCTGGCATTGGAATTATCAGTTGTCGTTGTTTGACGAACTATAGACGTCAGTGATACGCAAGATCCAATCCTGGTTTCCTTCTTGATGGTAATTGGGTAATAGTTCACGTTTATCACACGTTACTGGGATCTCCTTTGCCGATGTAACCAATCCTTCTTCAATTGGTACTCCTTCGCCAACTTCTTCGTTGTGGTTCATTTGTTCCATGATAACCGGTAAACCTTCCTCCATGGTTCCCTGTAGCCGCGCGCTACTATCATGGTTTCGCTTTGTACAGGTAGAACGGAATGCCTCCTCTGAGCCCACTTTGATGGTTTCTAAAGTCCAACTGGAAATCATGCCGATTCATTGAGTCCATTCCCAGAATCACGTATTCTTCAATGTCAGCTATGATTACCGTATGCGTGAACTTTTCTTCGCCAATTCCTAATTGGATTTGTGTCTCTCCGTGAACATTGGTACTGTTTTCTGGCAGTCACATTGTCTTTAGTAGAAGCATCTTCTTGTATTTTATTACCTCTGGCCGTATAATGGTTCTAGTTTCTCCAGTGTCTACCAGAAGAGTATATTTCTTGTCATTCACTTCGCCATCTACATATACACTGTCATTCCGACATCTGAGATGAGCTTGTTACAAGTTGATTTAGATGAATCCTCCAAAGGTTACGGATCAGGCTAGCATACCAAGACACCAGCATTAGCTACTATAACTATTCATGAACCTTTTAAGAAACAAAAAATACAATCTTACCAGGTATATTGTTTGGACCAGAAGTATCTATTACTAACTAAAACGAAAATCCCACCACCAAAAATAAAACGATTTTCTAACTGAAATAAAGATTAATTCTGAAACAAAAATGAATATAAAATGCATTGTTTATTTTGATAACATGTTATAATTAACCAGTACCTATCAATTGTCTTTATTATCCCTATCAAACTTCATCAATCATACCTTCATAAATTTCCCTAAATCCCATAAGCATAAATGACTGCTAAACCAATATTTGAAATCAATTTGACCCACCAATACTAGAGATTTAGGTGGGAATTTTCGGTTTACAGGAAAAAGATCTTTTTTTTTGCTATCCATGTGTATGGAGTAAAACGATTGCCGCTTGCTATGGATTTTTTCAGAATTTCCGGAGGTAACTTTAAGCATTACTTTGGTGATAAGGGTACCTATAAGTACCTTGAAGGGGAAATATTTGCGGAAATTCAATTGTAGCAACTGTAAATTTAATCCACCTCGAAGTCACCTGCCATCGAAAGGTATGTACTTCCAATATCTTTGTACCTAGATATAAAATTAAGTAATTCACTATACTTAATATAGACTGAAGATTGGAACAATGCAAACCACATCCATATCGACCTAGTCAAAAGAACCATCCATCTTCAATTGCAGATTTTGCAAACAGATTCAGATTAGCTTTTTAATAAAAGCAGTGCCTAAAGTTATACTTGGTCATCATATTGAAGCAAAGAAATTCCAATAATGACTCCAACTTATTAACTAGATCTACTAAACGAAAGTCGTACTCTTCAGTCGATTTCAATAAGCTAACTGTATTATTGCTTGAAAAAACTTCAGTTTCCTGTAGGATATTTAGGTCTTTCAGGTATTAGAATATGCTTAGTATGTCATATTTAATAGTTAATTGAGTGAATGAAAACGACGAGTACTCAGTGTGTATGTGTTTATTAATCTCCAGCTAAGCGCTTTCGGCTATAAAGCCATTATCAAAGCTGTCCTAAGAAATTACAAAGTTTGTGAAATTTCGAAAAAATAAAAATTTAAAAAGTTGAACTTACGTCATTAAAAAAGAGATCCGAACAGGGGTCAAAACCATCCAGTTGATAAAAAAGAACAATGCACTAGGAATGTCTCAGATAAGAGTATGGATCTGGGTTTGTTCTTGGAACTGGTACCAGATTACCACAGTGTACATCTGACACCAGGCTATGTATGGGTCATAGTTTGGTTGAGCATATAAGCTATCTTATAAATTTGAGAAAATCACCCTCCTTTTCACTTTTCCTTATTTTCTTCTTCTCCTGCGCATGCCTGGTTCGTGACGGTTCTAGTATGGATCTAGGTTTGTCACAGTCATGGCATGGCTGCCATCCTTTCTTCTCTTTATAATTTCACCTCGTTTCTTCTCTTCTATACATGCCTAGTATGGATCTAGGTTTGTTATAACACACCATCTCTTTCTTCTCTTTACACCCCCACCCCGTTTCTTCCTGTACATGCCTAGTATGGATCTAGGTTTGTCATACCTATTTCTTAACCACATTGTTCCCGTGTAACCCAGCTATGTATGGGTCATAGTTGGGTTCATCAACAAGTTATTTATCTTGCAGCTCTTATCAAATTATGTCCTACCCTTTCACTCTTAACATACTCCTATGAATTCTTCTCTTCTTGTACATGCCTAGTATGGGTCTAGGTTTGTAACAACTAACCTACATTTAATAATCACATTGTGTTCTTGACGTCGGGCTATGTATGGGACATAGTTTGGGTCATTAGGTCACAATCACTATACCATTTACATCTAATTTATATGGGAGGCCATCAGAATATGTAAACTCCTCCATGGATGTGTTTACAACTAAGTGTTTTTTAATTTACGTTACCTAGCATTTCACACGTTTAGGTTACTACGCTTGTTCCTGACTGGCTGGGGAGTGGATCCAACCCCTAATTCAATTTCAGTATACAACCAAGGGATGAAGGGGATTTTCCTATTCATCTAAAGTAGATGAATGTTGGGAATTGTAATTTGAATAGTTTTTTCAATTTTTTGTTTTATCACATCCTTAACTTCATTTTCAAATTTAAAAATAAAAGTAATATACAGGATTTTCTACAACTTACAGTTCACTATATGAATTTTTTCATCTTTTCAATCATGCGTTTGATTCAATGTTCGTCACACAAATATGTTGTATTGTCATACACTTGTTTTTACGGCACGCTGGCTTATTAGCCACCGTAATTTTAACGTCAAACTTGTCATCGGTTTTCATTCAGTTTACATTTCAGAATGGGAATTTCCATCATGTAAATTATAATTGTACACCCTTTCAACAGGGTATTTTTAATCTTTCTAATCTAATGACTTCATCATAACAATGTTTTAACTTTGTGCATTGTTCTTTTTTATCAACTGGATGGTTTTGACACCTGTTTGGATCTCTTTTTTAATGACGTTCAACTTTTTAAATTGTTTTTTTTCAAAATTTCACAAACTTTGTAATTTCTTAGGACAGCTTTGATAATGGCTTTATAGCCGAAAGCGCTTAGCTGGAGATTAATAAACACATACACACTGAGTACTCGTCGTTTTCATTCACTCAATTTACATCTAGTGTGTACACCATATCCACAGACAGTTCTATATTTCATAGTGTCAGTTTTCAATTATAAAATTAGCATGTATAGATGGTCAAATTTATCTAGATAAAAATCTACAAATCAATATAATCTTGAAAATCATCTTGAGATGATAATTGATTTACCAATTTAAATTGGATATAACTTTATTATTACCTAAACCTCGTCAGCAAAGAATAATACAGAATTATTCTTTTTAGATCTCTTTTGAATACCAATCATCATTGGAACATATGTTTCCAATTAGTCCTGGAAATACCTTGGACCTAGATATTTCAGTTTGCAGCCTGTGGTTTTACGATGAAAATAAAACAATTTAATTTGTTTAAAACTTCATTTATTTGAACTAATGTTCAATTAAAACTAGTTGACACGATTCACTAACACAGTAGCTTTTTCAAAACGAATGAAGGTATAAATTTAAATTGTTCTAATATATACAGTGCATAAATACAGAATTCTATTATACTAATGTTGCACAAATTAAATTGTTTTCTTTTCATCGTTCAGTATGAATTTTCATCAAGTAAAAGCCTCATCTATTCAATTTTTGGTTTTAGTTATAGCAACAATTTTTGAAACTTCAGAGTGGCTTACTTGCAATATGTAAACGCAAAGTGTACTCTGCGGTAGATGTTCATTACACAGCGTAGTTATTGGGGCAGTTCTGCCACGCCACATGTTCATATCTGTTTTTTTCGTTACTCTCAAAAAAACAAACTTGAATTTGTTGATTATTAACATAATCAAGCTTATATTGCCTCTTCTGGTAAATTGAATAATGTGTACGGCTTCTTCCAGGCTACACAATTTAGCCACAAGTGGCCTTAAATTCTTCATTCTTGTATCGCGCCACAAGTGCCGCCACTGTCAATACCTTGCCACTATTGTTTTCAAATTCGAACTAAATATAGTTAAACAACAGAACCATAGCGTTTAATTTGTAGCCTCAAATGTCCGTGCTGTAACCTTTCCCCGAAAAAGAAAAAGAGAGGTAATTGGGCATATCATTTTATTCTCTTTTTTTATTTTTTTTTATAAGTAACAAGCTATCAGTGTGAGAGGGTGTTCGGAACGATACTGGGTCGGTGCTATCCCTCGTAGCCGACCCGTTCTAGTTTTCCTGAGACTGGGGTTCTTGGTTTTCAGGAGTCCTTTGGCGCTTACACGAACTGCGGCTTTTTATCCCTCATACTTTTTATCAAAATGACGTTTTGTTCAAGTCTGTTCTCGTTACCTTCTTCTTCGATGGTCCTAACTTTGTTATATAGCGAAGCCTTCGTGACTGCTTCATATTCAAGAACAATGCATCGACCCATGTTTTGGTATGGGCTAAACAAAACATCCTCTGAATTTCGGGGTCACGTAAGTCATAAAGGCCTGGATACCCAAATATTCCATCATTTTCTCTGGTACTGATGGATAAGTAAATCGAACTAGTCGGGCAATATCTACTTCATACTCTTGAAGAGTTTCGTCACGGTTCTGTCTTCGGTTCTTTAGTTGTGATTGGTACAAGTGCTCTAGGTGTTTGTGACCATATCGAATGTCCAACCTTGTCTTGAGCTGCTCGAAGTCATCCGTTTCTTCAATTAGTATCGTCTGAAGCTCATCTAAGGCATCACCTCGAAGCGTCATGACCAAGTTCACTACTTTTTCCTTGTCGGAATAATTATTCACTCTAGCGGCTATTTCAAACTGTTTTAACCCTTTCAGTACTAACTTTTTTTTTCAGGAAGAGAAAAATTAATGTGTGCCTGAAGCGTACTTAAATGACTTCAAATAATACATTTTTGCCAAAAAAAAATTTAGCATATATATTAGAAAAAATTTATTGTGAGTACATCTGTACCCAAAAGTACTTAAACAAAATTAGTTTATATGACGAAACTATCGCTGATGAAACGTAAGAAAGCAATTTTTGTCTTTTCAGAGGCACAAATGGACATTACAATTCTAACATTTCCATCTTGACTTGCCTCCACAACCAGGGTTTTTGCACCTCAAAGGTAAAGGTAACTCTGGGTGCTCTGGAAAATGTCCAATATTTTCATATTGCACCTCTGAAAGAGGTCTAACTTCATGGTTTTGACGTTTTGCTACCGGACTAGATGTATCGCTCGATGGTCTTCCTCGATTTCGTTTGTTGTAAGAGTTGACTTTTACGAGAGATTCACCAATATTCATCCTGAAGTGTAAAAGGTCCATGCCATATTTTTGAGAAATTCCTAGAATATGCATGTCTCGTTTATACTCCAACAAAGAGTTTGTTATTGCCATGTCAACTGCATGAAAGATTAGTCGAACAGTCCACTTTCTACAGCGACTTTTCGTTTCGTAGAAAGCGATAAAAGCATTTGCTTTATCTATGCCACCCATGAACCTATTATACTTTTGTACAACCTCGGGTTGATTTACGTCAATGAACGATTTTGTTTTTCTATCCCAGCGTTTCACAAGGTTTTCGGTCCCAACCCCAACGAAGTTGGATACCATCACCACTGGCTTGTTATCTAACCATCTAGTTACCACAATTCCATCTGTAGAGGTTTCTTCCGTAGATCCTCTCTGTTTTTTTAAAAAATCCTTTTCATCAGTTAGGGGTGGTTTAGAAAACATATTGAGCCTAGCACTGTCAGCAAGAAATATTGATTTTTGATTGAGAACTTGCAGAAGATAATAGCTCGTAAAATAATTGTCACAGTATAACTTATGCTTATTAGGTTAGAGTTCTTTTGATAATTGTAATACGACAGCTGCACCCTGTCCATATTTCAAATAGGAAGGCTCTATTTCCTTGGTACTGCCTTGATAGATTAGAAAATTATACGTCAGCCCACTTTCACCACCTAATAAATAGAGCTTTACTCCCCACGGATAGGGCTTGTTTTGGATGTATTGTTTTATCGACAATCTTCCTTTGGAGAGCATGATCTGTTCATCCATGCAGACATTAGTTTCTACCTGCAGTTCTCTACATCTCTTTAGGACATATTGAAAAATTGGTCGCACTTTCCACAGTTTGTCGTTTCCCAGCCTGGGTTCCAGATTGTTAACACAATGTATGTGGGTGTGAAGTTTGAAAAAACGATTAACTGTCATTGTTTCTATTAAAATGTCAACTTTTAACGATTTATCCCAATACATACGCAGTCTTGCTAGTTTTAGATATCCTGAGCACGAAAAAAGCTTTTATTTCTCGCAGGTTACATGGTAGAAATTTCTCTGTTTCTGTTTGGAAAGCGTACATATTTGTGTATTGAAATAAATCTTCAAATAAACTTTCTGGAACATATCTCAAAAAATATGTAACTGAATATTCCTCATAACAGTTTATATTGGAATTCCGGGATATTTTGGTGGGTAGATGTCTAGTTACATATTGCACACTTTGTAACCATTTTACGTTTTTTTCAAAGTAATGATGTCATCATAGTTACATTCTTCTTCACCCTGTTCTTCTTCATCATCCTCTATTTATTCATCAGAATCCTCCTCGTTTAGACGTTCTGGGACATCATCTATCATTTGTCCAATTCTCTGCCTTACTTGTATCTCTTCTTCGTTATCACTGTCATCACTACAAACTCCTTCTATGTCAGAAAGCCCTTTTTGTAACTCCTCTAGCAACTCTTTCTTCGTTAAACCTCTTTTTGGACGCATTTTACCCTGAAAATAAAAATAACACCAAGTCATTTTTCGTACAACAGTACCCATAAAATTTGAGGGACAATTATCTATTTGAGAAAGTAAAATTTCAGTAAAATATATTCACAATTAGTAAGAGCTAACACTATTTTCAACATTACACTGAAATATAAACTACGATTGACTATTATTCCAACTGATATTTCAAGAATAAACTATACTCACCTATTACCAACAAAACGATTGCCACCATATTACTTTTGACATTAATTCAGAATGAAATGACCCATGCGCCATATATAAACAATACACATAAGTATAGTAATTATAGAATATAAATTTCTTTACACTCGTTTCATTTACAGATCTCTGTGGACTTATTTGAGTATGAGTTTTAATGGGTACGGTCGTACCCAAGATGACTGGAAGGGCTAAATAATTTGTCCACGACGTTTTTCCGTCAAACGTTGACTCGGGTGAAACTGCCAATATCTTCTATCTTGGGGTGTGTTTCTGGCTTGCAGGGTTTCATTTGTTCGATCTCCTTTTATTCTTCTGGCGTGTCTTGTGTTCTTAAATCTGTCATCTTTCTCTCCAACTCCTTGATTTTCTCGTCCATGTGATTTTCCATCATTGTCATCTTGTTCTCAATATCTTATTTTAAACACGAAATTTTATTTTCGGCGTCTGCGGCAATCTCATTTTTCATTGATAAGATATCGGCTGAAATCTTGTCCATGTTAGCAGAATTCACTAATTCGCTCTTCTTTCCGGACGTTTCCAACTCGGTATTTTCCAATTCTGCTTTTAGTTTCGTCACTTTCAGTTCACTTAGTCTCGGCCATTTTTCCATAATTATTTATATATATTGCCCCACACCTGACGCCAATGTATTGTTTTTCATATTTATTTAAATTGTCGACTGAGTCGCCGGTGGTAGCTCTTATATGTTAAAACCGCAATCTAGAATCTTCGTATTCCGGAAAATTCTAGTATGCGGCTCCCAACAACTAATCGATCATCTTGGAAATCTCTATAAAACAACCAAAAAAGAAATAAATAGTCCTGCTCAGAATTCGCTGCGCACCCGCCAAAATATTAACTTTTCAGGAACTACACCAATGTGCGCTTTCGTAACACTATATATCAAATTTAAATTTTTAAGCGTTAAAGTACGATTTTAATTTAGTTATTTTCTGAAATGCGAAAAAAGCTAAATGAATGTATGTTTTGCTAAATACTTGAAAAATCTAGGTAATTCTAATACATGAATAAACTCCTTGTAAATTTCTGTTTCCCATATTATTTCCAGTTTTTTTAATTGAAAATACAAAAATCCACAATAAATTTTCTCGGCCATCACAAAACAATATAGTTTGAATTTATGACTCTCTTCTGGACAAATACGAAATAGATGCCTGGAAAGCGAAGGAGAAAATGTAAAATTACGAAATGTCCTAGAAAACAAATTGGAAGTTATAGTTTCTGGAATAAATTGAACTCTTTGTTCACTATACCAATTTGTCACTTTATTCATAGAGAAGAAAAATTACACAACCGAAAGTAACGTATACGTTACACAAACGATGGCGTATAATATAATATTCTTTGGAATATAGAGATATAAAAATTGTATGAAGTCTAGCGCATATATTATTTCAGTATGCGCATAATATATTATGTAATATTTACAACGTACTGATATGATGATAAGAAATATTTATTCAGTGGCTGCTTCTAAAATATTGTGATAACAAAAGAAAATATCGAGCAGGTAAACCAAGTGACAAAAATAATTAGCCAAATTACGTAAAGTTAAACCATGGATTAGTTTGACACATCGTTCAAATCAAGGTCATATATAACTGGTGATGAATCGTGATTGGTATAACTCAATAAATAAGAAATTATATCGTTGTAACTACATCTCTGTCTCTTGCTATCTTGTAAATTTCTCTCTGGTTTTCTCCTTTTGCCTTCTTGTTATTTTTGTTTTAGCCACATCTTCTCATATCGTTCTGCTTCTACCATTCTTTTTAATTCTCTTTTGGTTCTTATATTAACGTTTCTTAAATTTTTTGATTCCTTAGTATATCTAGTGTTAAAGATCACTGTTATACTTTGTTAAATATATGAAATATGGGCGGATGCTTGCAAGAACGTTGAGATATCGATTAGTGATGGGAACCATTGAATAAATTGAACTATCGAATAATTACTAAATGAACGAATCTAACCATCGAATGAATTAATTCGAATAAATTAGTAATGAATACATTTGTTCGCATGAACTTTTCTAGTAACAAGCAATGTATTCCTCTCTCAGAAAATTATTTAGTTATGTATTGAATATTCAACGTTAGGATATTCTCGCGTATTCAGGCAACCAAGATATCAAAGAATTGTTTTGACGAGTAAAACGATTTTTACAAATGTGAATCAGTGGCGTATTTCCATTCTATACTCGACTAGTACGCAGCCATAGAAAACTGCTCAAGTATACATTGTTCTGCTTTTTTTAATCCTGTGATTACAATATATACACGAATTTTGCGTACTATTCGAGTATACTTTGTTACATGCACGCGCCAAGTCCTGGTTCCAAACTATACTGAGTCGCTTACACCTGATAAAAATTAATTTTAAAGGTAAACCTAATTGTAGAATTAGTGTAAATTTTAGGATTGGTGTAAACTAATTAGTGTAGGATTTAATTTAATTAATAAGAATAGGTTATCAAACATATTTTTATAAAATAAAATAGTGAGAACAACGAAAATTAACGGGCATTATTAATATTTGTTGAAACATTAAATGCAAGATCATGCCTCCTTTTTCTACTTTTTTTGCTGTGGTTGCTTCTGCTGACGGTCGACCTGCTTGTATTCTATTCTTCGTTCCCTTTGTTATTGGCGGTACGTCTTGATACCTATGTTGGCTGCACACGTATCTTGCGGGATAGTCCTTTTTTAAAATTATTGAATATAAAATTTTGGGCTTGTTTGTCTGTCGTTACATTTTTAAGCGAATTATTGAACATATAAATGGCTTCTAAATTTGTCGAAGATAGATGTTTTTCTAAAATAGTTTTTAATTGGTTGAAATTTTCTTTCATTTCGGTCAGTGCTTCATTGTAAGTAGCAGTAAAAACGGGATCATCAACTTCGCTTATTAAATTACTCGGTGGCTGTTCTATTGTACAAACGTCGTCAATGGACAAGTTTACAAATGCCTCGGAATTTTGGATTAGGTTAGCGTTTTCTTCAACGATAATATCGTCGTTCACCATACTTTGGTAAAATTCATCAGGAAGTGGATCATCTGTGGCGAGTTTTGCATAAGTTACCCTATCTGCGCTAGATATTTCTGGAGACGTCTGTAAAATTAATCCATAATTTAATTCAACAGCACACTGATGCTTGCAGAAGGCACCACCTTGACCATCAACGCAGTTGCAACATGCTGTTGAAATATCAACGACGTATGTGCGATTTTTATCTAAACTAGACTCTACCAGAAATTCAGTATAGTTGATGCATGAAATCTTGGTCACGTCCTTTGATCGGTTACAAAACTTCAAGTAAGCGAAACTGTTTGTTTGGCGGCTATGCGCAAATTTCATGAGTCGCCTGTATTGATACTTTTCAAAAATTTCAGACAAAAAGTCAATTAAAGCACAAACATTGAACGCTTTGCATCTCTGTAAAATAACATCTTTAAAAATACGTATTGAAGCTTCTGTGTAATTGTTTGTATTGTGTCCTCTGCTCATAATGTCTGTCCTGTAAGCTGTGCACCACTCCATCTTTCTTTCCCAAATTTTTTTCAGGTGTTGTACCAAATTAGTGCAGGATTTCACGTAGTCGTCTAAAATTAATTCTTCGAATATTTTTTCTGCTTCAGAATCAGTTTTTGCAAACATTAATTTTGAAAATCTTGACATTATACTTTGTCGTTTTGATATATCAATTCGGTGTGTTGCAGATGAGAGCCATCGCCAAAACGCTTGTGCCACGTGAAAGCAGCATAGTAAAAGTCGAGAATTTGGAAATATAGTTTTTAACGCATTTCGTTCTGCGGCGCTGTCGTCGGTCATTATGATAGAGGGATTCATTTTTTTTTCATTATATTTCTTCTCAAACGCTTCTTTAATCATTGAAAACACAAGAGTATAATTGGGTTCATCTTGCGACGTGTGGAAAGCGCACGCCACTGGAAGAGCGCCTATTTTACTTGAGGCAAAGACAAATGTTATGGCTGTATTGTTTTGATCGCAAGACGACGTAGTATCAATAAAGAGCATGTCCTCTATAAAGTCTGAGTTATATATTCTTTGCATAATTGGGCTTATCACTACAATAATTTTTGGATTTTTTCTGCATTCCATAATGTAATCATTTCCTTGCAATTGTGTTAATTTGCGTTCTAGTACTTCATCGATATTTAAGCCGGACTTGTCCCCAAAGTTGAATTTACGCCAATTTTCATAAAGATAATATACATGTCTTTCACTTGGGTTAATCTGAGAATTTGCCAAGTAAACGGAACTTTCTTTCCCGTACTTCTCAATTAAGGTCATTTCATGTAAAGCCATTGCTGCTGCTGGACTCGTTCCAGAATCAAAATATTTCCGAAAAGTAACGTCGGTTTCTTCAGTACTCCGCAAATAGCTGTACGCCTCTGCTACATTTATCAAATGAGAGTGGGAATAATTAATTTTGAGCAGCACTGTATAGCCCTCTTTTAAATCTGCATCATACCGGTAAGTGTTTCGGTTAACTTTCTTGAACTTAAAGTCTATAGTCGCATTACAACCACGGGATCGTACTCGGCTGGGCCCTGGCCCTGACGTTCGTTGTGACTTCTTATTGAAAGCAGAGTGCTGACATTTAAATATTTTACGAAAAGCAAGTCTTTGTAACTTTGGAAATGTTGAACGTACAATCCAATTCGTGTTTGAGAAAGTAGAAAAATGTTCAATGAATGTCTTACAAAATCCAGAATAGTCTTCATTATGTTCTCCCAACTTCCACTTAACAATTAATTCAAATTTTTCAGAAGAATGAAATTCAAAAAGTTGCTGTTTGATTTCACCACATTCACTTTGTAAAAACTGTATTAAACTGTCTTTGGTAATCATTTTTTACATTAATATTAGTTTCTATAATGTACCTATTTCACTTATTTGTAATTATCTATTAAATATGCCACAAAAAACGATGAGCACGAAGATGATGCAATGTTTAGAATAGAGAGTAGAAAAATAAAACAAATCGAGACGAAATGGCGATCTGCAACTGTGCGTGTATAGACTGGAATTGGCATCGAGACGGCGCATATTCCGTTCTATAAACGATTAGTCCGCATCATAAGTAGGTACTGGTGCGGTATATTATGGAACAAGCTATTTACCTAAGTCACTACAAAGTATACACGAGTTTTTGTGTATTACTGTTGTATATATTGTAGTCACAAAATTAAAAATAGCAAAACAATGTATACTTGAGTAGTTTCCTATGGCTGCGTACTGATCGGGTATAGTATGGAAATACGCGAATCCGTGGGAATCCCCTGTTTTGTTTTTGTTTGTAACTTACGTTTCACATTTCGTTTTCGTGTTTGATTGTGTAAAAGTTAGTTTATTAATACTGAATATGCTTAGATCTGTAAGTAAAACGTTGGAAGCAGCTCACGTTTTAGTTAAAAATTATGTTGATATGCCCATTGTAAACAGACTGGAAAATCCACTAGACTTCTCGAAATGTCACAAAAATGCATTAGGTGGATTATATGATTTACATCTAAAGTATTCTTCAGTGCCATCCGCGTTCGTCCCATCAGAAAGATTTTTTTCTATAGCTGGTCAGATAATTAATGTAAACTATGTAGTAAAACTTTGGACAGCATAATTTTTTAAACAGTAACATTCGATGTTTTGAATTTTAAAATTAAAATATAAAAATTTACTTAGTTGATTTCTCTATTTACCTACTTACCACTTACCCAATAAAAACTGAAGAAATTTTAATATAGATATTTGGAAAATTCGTAATTTGCAACGTATTAGTAATTAATTATTTAATAACAGAATTTGTTAATGAATCATGAATAATTTGATATTTATACATAATAATGCATTTTCGATGACTGCGTTAGTTACTTACTGCTACTACCTAAAACATTTATAATTGATTGGTTTTGGCTACTACTAATTCATTCATTCGCTAATTAATTTTTATTGCATCTACTAACTCATTTACATTCATGAATACTTTTTTGACGTTAGTTACTTACTGCTACTACTAATTCATTCTTTCATTCATTCATTCATTCGCGAATAATTTATTTTATTACTTCTACTAATTCATTAACATTCATTCATTCATGAATATTTTTCTGACTATCGAAAAATTCGAATAATCCGCAACCATCAAATTATTCGATAGTTTTTATTCGATGGTTCCCATCACTAATATCGATAGAAGATTCATTCGACTATTAGCTTTGTTAATGTACGTTTCATTGTTAATAAATTTTCACTTCTTCTACCTAAATCTTTTATTTTTGAGTAGTTAAATAAAGTGGTTTTAACATCTCAGAAGTGGGATTGATATCCAATAAGTAAATAAATAATAAATTTTTGTCTAGTGTCTAAACAATAAATAAACAATTGTGCACGTTAATTTTGTGTAGCTATCACCTGAAGGACAATGGGTGAGTTCTCATGCCTTTACTCACATCTGTCTGTTGTTGAATCTATATTCGAGTCATATTTTTAATTGTTTGAAAAGGGTTAAAAATAATTTTAAGAACAATGAGTGACAGGACAAATCAAATTCGGCGATCCAGGTCTCGACGTCTTAAAGAATTACGAACGCGATAATCAGATTCTGATTATGATATTTTAACACAAAGAATTGTAAGAAAATGAGTTAGAGCCTGAAATTTCACCTTCTCAACGAGTAGAGCCGTTAAATTCGAATAAAGTTTTTGATAAAAATGTTTCACAATATATTGGCAGAACCGAATTAATACCTCGATTTGATAGATCAACCAAAGCCATGACTGTTGATAGGAGGATAGAGAAAATTAACTCTGTTGGTGATTTATATCACTGGGATGACCATGCTAAAATATCCGTTATGATTTCCCGTCTTGCTGGCCATGCCAAATCATGGTATGACTGCCAAACCTTTTCCTACTTTGATAGAGTGGGAAAATCAATTAAAAGCTGCATTTCCTGCTCAAAAAGATATAGTTGTCAAATTGAAAGAAATAGTCACTATTGAACGCAATCCGGCTCAGAATTTCATATAATTTTATTATGAAAAGCTACAACTAGGCAAGCACTGTAATTTATCCGATCAAATTAGAACGGATGTAATAATTTCTACAACTAATAATAATTTAATTGAAACAGGCGCCTATGCCACAAAATGTAACACCACCGCGAGTTTGTTACAATTCCTAATGGAAACAAATAATGTCATCAATTTTGAGCCAAACTTGAAACCGAAACATCAACAGCCATAAGATAAATAATTTCAAACGTAAACACGCATCGGAATGTTTTAAATGCGGTAAATTAGGTCATCATGCTTCTAAATGCTTTTCTGTTAATAATGCGACATGTAGAAGCCGGGTCACGTTTCTGAGTTTTGTTTCAAATTAAAATCAACAAGGACAAATGAAATAGCTAAAATAAATGTACTCGCCGGAAATTATATTAAGTTTCACATCCATGCTAAAATAAATAATGAACCGATACAAGCCTACATTGACTTTAGCAGTGCTTGTAATTAAGTTAAGCTGGAAAAAGCTTCGACATTAAAATTAAATATTAATAAACAAAGCAATATCATAATACAGAGTTACGGTGGAGCTGTTATACGTACTATTGGACAGGTAATAGTAAATCTCACAGTTCACAAAGTGACGCGTGAAGTTCCGATTTATGTTGTTAATAATAATTGTCGAACATTTGATTTATTGATTGGTCGTCCGTTTACAGAATCAAAAAATGTTTATGTAATTAAAACAACAGATAAATTAACCTTTCATGAAAAAATACTTTATTACCAATCGGTGTAGAGAAATATATTAAGGTGCTGATGTATACCGATCAGATCACAACTATTGTTGCGGGTATAGATCACATTATTGTTCATTCAGATATATCCTATGGAATTGTCACCTCCAAATTATCAGAACAAACTCATAATGACATTCCTATTATTATTCCGGAAAGAAGTATTAAATTGTATAATAATCTCGGGATAATGACGGTCCTAAACATTAGTTACGTAAATGTTATTTTATCAGAAGGACAATACGTGGCACGGGGAATCTCCTCAGAGCAGTCTAGTTCTACTAGTATTGAAGTACATCCTGAGTCACCTTGGTTCCTATCTGAAAACGATAGCTTGTTATTAAATAATCTCTTTGAAAAATATAAAAATTGCTTTGCGTCAAATAATTATGAATTGGGAGATACGTTTGTAGAAATGAAAATTGAGTTGACCAGTACCGTTTCCATACGTTACAGGCCTTACAAAATTTCCTATCATGAACGCGAAATAGTGCGGAACATTGTCTATGACCTTTTGAAAAAGGATATTATAGAACCAATTTTATCTGAGTATGCCAGTCCTATTCTACTGGTAAAGAAGAAAAATAGAGATTTCCGCATGTGCATCGATTACCGAAAATTAAATGCAATCACAAAGAAGGATCAGTAAACTTTATCTCGAATAGAGGATCAGTTAGAACGATTGTCGGGTAGCGACTGTTTTATTACACTAGATATGTCTTCTGGTTATCACCAGTTACGAGTAGAAGAGAAAAGCAAATGTTACACTCCATTTATAACTCCTGATGGTCACTATCAGTATAAAAGGATGCCATTTGGTTATGTAACGCACCCTCAGTTTTTCAACGAGCTGTAAACGAAACTCTAGGGTCTTCAAGATTTTCGTTTGCTCTTGCATATTTGGATGATATTTTAATTATATCAAAAGGAATTAACGGGCTCGAGAGACTTGAAATAATACTGAAGATATTCCAGAAGGCTGGACTAACTTTAAATAAAGAAAAGTGCTCATTTTTACAACCACAAGTAGAATATTTGGGATCTGTTATTCGATATGGAGAAATCAAACCTTAACCTTAAAAACTAAACGCTGTTGTAAACTTTCCACCGCTTAAAAGCGTTCATGACGTTAGGAAGTTTTTAGGTTTGGCGTCGTATTTCCACAAATATATTGAAAATTTTGCGATTAAAGATAAACCTTCAACTTTACTAACGAAATCTTCTACTCCCTGGACTTGGGGCACACCTCAAGAAAATGCTTAAAGTTTATTCAAAAAAGAGTTAGGTGAAGATCCTGTTTAACCTTTTACTACAATTTCCAACTAGAAACACAATTGGATACAGCTACGAGTAAAAGATGGTCTTGGAGCTGTATTGTTGCAGAAACAAACTGACGGAAATTTGAAACCAGTAGCATACATGAGTCAACAAACCTCGTCAAGTGAATCTTCGTATCATAGTAATGGCCGTTGTGGTGGCCATTGGAAAATTTAAAAATTTATTATATGGTCGTAAATTTACGATCGTCATGGACTGTAATGCGTTAAGACTAACATGGACAAAGAAAGATTTGACTCCAAGAATTGGAAGATGGTGGCTAGAACTTCAGGAGTATGATTTTGAAGTCAATTATAGATCAGGCAGACAAATGCGACACGTAGACGCATTGAGTATAAAACCTATCATAAATAATTTAATAAGAACTGAACTGAAATTGCTGAAGATATATCAGATAATTCATACAAAATGGTTGATGGTAAAGTCTGCAAAATAATAAGCGGTGAGACTAAACTTGTCGTGCCAAAAGACATTAGATAAAAAGTGGTCAGGTACTATCATGATGACAATGGTCATCCTGGACCAAAACGAACACTAGAATCAATTTCCAAAAAGTATTGGTTTACTAAAATAAAACAACTTGTTATAAAATATGTTAACTACTGTATATCATGTCAGTACGCAAAGACACCTACAGGTCGAAAGAGAGGACATTTGTTCCCAATTAAGAAAATTGACAAACCGTTTCAGACTTTACATTCAGACCATTTAGGACCATTCTGCAAAAGTTCAAATGAAAACAGTTATTTGTTGGTAATAGTTGATGCTTTCACTAAATTTACTTGGATGGAAGCTGTTAAGGATACCTGAACAAAATCGGTAATTGATTGTTTAGAACTGATGATTAAATTTTGTGGACAACCTGTACGCTTAATTACTGACAGAGGCAGGTGTTTTACAAGCAAAGAAATGGAAACATTTTGCAAAAAGGAAAACATAAAACATGTTTTAAACGCCATTGCAAGTCATAGAAGTAATGGCCAGGTAGAAAGATTTAATAAAACCATTTTAAGTTGTCTTAAGGCCGCTATTGGAGAAGATCATACTTTATGGGAAACAAAAATTGTTGAAGTACTGTCTGGAATAAATACTTGTATTAATTCGACAACAGGAAAATCTCCTTCCGAACTTTTGTACGGGTTTCGCCCTAGACTCAAATATGATATTGAACTAACGGAAACATATTCAGATTCAGACAGATTAGAACAAATTGAAACAAATCGCGAAAAGGCTTTGGGAAATATTAATAAAACTACGAGCGTAATGAAAAAAGGTTATAATAAAAATCGCTTATCTGCAATTACGTTTAAACAAGGGGATCTGGTGTTGGTAAAAAGATCACCAATAAAATTAAAGGACTTTCTAGTGGCAAGTTGGTTTAAAAATATATATTGGTCCCGTTTAGGCGGTACTTCAAAATGACCGTTACTATGTCCAGTCGCTCTCTAAGGATCGAATACGATTCCGAGGGGTTGTTGCCAGTGACAGGATAAAGCATTGCAAAGTTTAAAAGGTAATAGAAAATAACTTATACTTCGTTTATTTTAACTATTATTTTGTCATGATTTTATTATGTGCTATTATCTTTTATTTAATTTTCATATTATTGTTTATTTCTTTGATTATCGTGAAATTTTATTTATTTAAATACTACGCCAGTTATGCCACATTTTATGTACATGTAGAATTAGCAGATAAGCTTCACATGCCTCTGAGCTTAGTAATTGTTGTTTTGTTTTTCTATTTACAATGTATTACATGTGAATTTTAGAGCCTCTGAGCTGTGTACAAATTTAGGTACCAGACACACATATTCTTTTTTTTTTAATTAATTGTGGCCTCTGGACTGTGGAGCAGTTAATTATTTCATTGATAAACTCTGATGTAGCTCCTGTCGAGTCAATGGATTCCAGTCGAGTTTGTTTACTATATTTTTGAGTTGTTGGACTTATGTGGATGTGTGCTCTAGAAACGTACTGTCATAAGTTTAGAAGCTTATTATTATATTTGTGTACTCCAAATTAATCCTTGTCGGGTTTAGCAGATTCCATAATTTTCCTCCAGACTTCTTTGTCTGTTGAGGTTGGCGCCTCCGAGTTGATTTCTTTTGTCGAGTACAAATAAAAGAACACCCAAGATTATGAAATGTTAAGTCTATCTATCCACATATCTAAGAACTCCTATTAAGAGTAAACTTTCCTAATTAAACTGTATATCATTGTTATAAAAAAATAAATATTGCTGCTGTTTTATTTTATTTAGGTGCGATGTGAGCAGGCCCGGGACGTGCCCAGGTCAGGATAGCCGAATGCTAAAAACGCCCCTGTCAACTGTTCATTTATATTTTGTTAAATATGGGCAAATGCTTGCAAGCACGTAGATATATCGATATCGATAGAAGATTCATTCGATTATTAGCTTTGTTAATGTACGCTCCATTGTTAATAAATGTTTACTTCTTTTACCGAAATCTTTTATTTTTGAGTAGTTAAATAAAGTGGTTTTAATACTAGTTTCACTTTATCCGCTTTTTCCCAATTTGATTTATTTTTGCTGCATTTATTTTGTTATTCAAATTTTTATTTGTTTATCATTTTTCACGTTGACGTACTAATTTATAACTATTTTTCAATGACTTTGACTTGTCTTCGTCTGATTACTGTTTCATAAGTGCATAATATGGTAAATGCACCAGTGAATGAACACTCAAGACATTTTTGAACCTCACTGTATTTTTATAAACCATTCGTACTGATTTTCAGCTCCAGAAAAATAACACTCCGTATTCAATGAAATAGTGAACACGTTGCATACGATAGTTACGGAGGTAGACAGTTTAAGACTTAGTAAAAAAATAAAATGTAAAATGTTGCATAATACCCTAGTAAATGAACGAATGCTACCATTGATTGAACATGGCTGATCCCATGAATGAACTTATGAAGGAAATAGACGTTGAACAATTTTTAATCAATGATTATTAACGACAACACAACATATGGTGATACAATATTATTTCAGACAAATTTCAGCATTTCTGGACATTCGAAAAAACCACGTCGTATAAGCTTAGGTGCTTCAATAATTTCCACAATTGAAGTTTTCTCGTACCGTATTTGGTCAACACGTTCTGGCCATTTGAAAGTAGTGGGACCTGCTGATTTCATAGCGCGACCTTCATATTCATCGCATTCTGCATTTCCCACTACTCCAGGAAAATATTTTTGGTTATACATTATTATGACAAGCTCCAATAGTAATTTCTTGTGAATCATTGATTTTTGCTACATTTTTATCCCTGTTGATATCATCCTCTGGGGAAGATAGTATATTCCTTATGTTGCTCGGATTGATATTTTCAGAATATTTACGAATTTCGGGACACTCGTAGAAACCACGTCTAATAAGCTTAGGTGCTTCGATCACTTCTGCAATTGAAGACTTCTTGTACCATATTTGGTCAACACAATCTGGCCATCTAAAGGTATTAAGACCAGCTGGCGCCATAGCGCCGGCTTCATATTCATCATTGTCAATAGTTTCTAGTATGTCCGGAAAATATTTCTGGTTATACGTTATTATAACATAAGTTCCAACAGTGATATCTTGGGAAACACTAGGATTTTTATATTGATTGCCAGTATCGATTATATCAGCCTGTAAACAGGTAACTTCTGTTGCTGGTGGTGCTTATTGTGGTTGCCTCTTATTTTTCTTTCTCTCTAATTGATTTTTGTTTCAAATTCTCAGCTTTTTTTTCCTTTTTCTCAGATTCTTTTGTATCTGTATAGTGTATCAATTTTTGGAAGTGATGCCAAACGGCATTAAAGTTGCCTGTTTCCTTTTGCCACACTTTTTTTCAATATTTGTCCAATGAAGATGTTGTAGCCATACGTCTCTGGTAGTTTTCGGCTTCTGCGGCTCTTGATTATAGAAATCGACACTACTGTTATCTATTACTACGTCTATTTTATCTGGAATCTTGAGTTCTTTTACAGCATTCAGACCATCTGTTTTACTGGTTTTTTTCTCGTAACCTTCTATTAAAGTATCATTATTGCTAGGTACCGTCCAATATATCTTCAGGATTTTCAATTTCTTCGATGATAACGTTTTCTATATCTTTCGTTCTATCCACATTCAATATTATTGTTGTGTTGTCAGATATGTTAGCTGGATAGAGAATATCATCAATTTTCAATGGTAGGCTCAACAGGTCATCTGTTAAGTCTGTTGTGTATTCTTGTATATCCGGTATGTCAAAATTAGCAATATTCTGCGAGTTTTCTTCGAAGGCTTCTTCACATTCTTGGTTCGTTCCATCAGAATTTCTCAAATTATTCGTTCCATCGGCATCGGTTGTTTCTTTACATATTTTCCAAAAGTTGTAGAACTGAATGTCGACTGCATTTTCACCTTTATAGGCACTATTGAATTCTATCAAAGTTTTTTAATCTACATAATGTTTAATGACTTTCAGAACAGTTTCATATTCGTCTCTGGTCACAGAAACTTCCTTGTCACTATTTAGGTCAAGCTGCTGTCTCCTTGTTGAAATGCATTGGGGATACACAGCGTCTGCACTAAGCGGAAACAATCAACATTTTCTGAAACCGATTTTGATGATTTCCGGTTTGATAGATTCTTCAAAAGCTTTTTGGAAAATGGGGGAAAAGGTATTTTTTGTAACTGATGTATTGATGTTCTGTTTATGTTTTAAAATGGTCTTTTTCCAGTGTCCTTTGAGAGACTTGAATGCTGATCCGTCACAAGGTTGCAAGATATGTGTTGCATTGGGCAGAAGGCAGTATAGTATTATTTTTTTCTGTACACAGAAATTATACAAATCCATATTGATATGCGATTTATGACCGTCAAGTAATAGTAAAACAGGAAACTTAATGTTGTTTTATTGAAGCCAAGGGAAGAAAATATTCACAATCAATTTGTGGAATGTTGCACTCGTCACCCATCCACTATCTGATCGGCCAATACTCCACTCCTCAGTTATAGTTTGTGCAATATCTCTTCGAATACGCTTGTACGGGTACAAAATCATAGGTGTAACAGATTCTCCTGAGGCAGAAAATGTACAGAGAACTGTTATGCATTCTGTTTCTGGGCCACTAGTAATTTCATAAGAGTTCCTGTAATTTTTGAGACTCAGAAGCTTCCCAGTTTTGGGACAAGTCTGCAAACCGGTTTCATCCCCATTAAAAATTCTATCAGGCTCAGAAAGGATGTCTTCAACGCCTTCTCCAATTAAATATTCCTTCATCTCCTGAAACCATTTTCGAATATTTTCCTCTGTTACAGATGCTCTCGCCTTAGATATTAACTCTGTATTCCTTGTGGTTATTTTTGGATGTCTTTGTAAAAAAAGATGTAACCATTTTCTACCCGGTCTATCATCCACGAATTTATTGGGCCTATCAACAGCTTTGAGGACACGTTGCACTGACTCCTTCACCTCATCGGGATGCATGCGAAATCCTAATAGAGCTTTGGATAGAACCCAAGTCTCTAGAGTAGTTTCTTCTTCGGAGGTCAAAATGGTGGGAGGTCCCATTTTTCGAATCATGGGAACATTTCCAGTGGTTTTGTTGAAAAGTGTACTTTTCGGAATCCCATATTGTCTGCTGGCCGCATCGATGCTGATTTCCTTTTTTCTTATTACTTCCACGGCCTTCTGGAGACAGTAATCGGAATATCGGAATCTTACATACTTTTTCTGATGTTCTGGCTTTGACGTTCCACCTTCCATATTTCTGTCAAATGATTGAAACAAATATGAAATCAGAAAAAACAGAGAAAGAATAAATTGTTCATTCACTGGAGCACCATTGATCTATGTTATGATCCAATGAATGAACAAAGTCGTTCATTTACTGGATAGCAAGCTTAGTAGACATTTCTTGACGGAGCCCGTGAAACAGCCTTCCTAAACGAGTATATAAGGATCAGATCGATGAAATCTAGATTAACACGTAAAATCCCTGTGAATGAACATTTTGTTCGTTTACTGGGTTGAGCACATGCACCAATGAATGAACACACAAATTATTGAATTTAATCACGATTCCGGTGTATTTTGAGGTTAGGCTTTCGATAAAATCAGTTGAAATCAATTTATTGATGTGATAACGACAACACACCATGCAGCTCATTTGTTAATATCTTATTCTGTACTATTGCTCACCTGGTTATTGCTTAGTATCGTTCCAATAACAGATACGTTTCTCATATTTTGTCAACAAAAACACAGCGGTATGTTCATTCATAAGAACTGACTTGAACTAACGAAGTATCACGTTAAGAGGAACATGTTGCACGTCATGAGCGATATTGCAGTGTTTACGAGAAAGACACCATATTCTTGAAATTTACTGTCTCGACCCTTACTTCGTGGAATATGCTCATATTAGTGTTTTTAAATGAAACTCACGGTCTCTAGTTAATTCCACAATATAATACAGGTTATTGAAAATTCTAAAAAATTGACAATTGTTTCGATAAATCAATATCATCGTCAGAATGACAGAAGTTACATTTCATTTTATGCCTACCTGATGTTTAGTAGTTATTTTTGGCTAGACCAAAAAGTAACCTAACTTGTGATTGGCTTAATATATGTTTATAGAAAAAAGAAGAAGTTGTGATATTACAAATATTGAAGCTTAGATATTATTAGCCCTATGGTGATATCCTGGATATCATTTTTCCAATTAAGATCAGTATAACTGTGCAATGATATAGAAAACCAGGAAAACTATATCTGCTGATCTTTACAATTATCACTTAAGAAGACAGTTAATTAGTGGAGAATTCCCTAGATTTAACTGTTCATTGACAACTTCATATTGTGGGTTTCTTAAATGTCTTCTAATTTCCAGTTCTTCAAGGAAATCCAGTGATAATTGTAAATATCAGCAGATATAGTTTTCCTGGTTTTCTATATCATTGCACAGTTATACTGATCTTAATTGGAAAAATGATATCCAGGATATCACCATAGGGCTAATAATATCTAAGCTTCAATATTTGTAATATCACATCTTCTTCTTTTTTCTATAAACATATATTAAGCCAATCACAAGTTAGGTTACTTCTTGGTCTAGCCAAAAATAACTACTAAACATCAGGTAGGCATAAAATGAAATGTAACTTCTGTCATTCTGACGATGATATTGATTTATCGAAACAATTGTCAATTTTTTAGAATTTTCAATAACTTGTATTATATTGTGGAATTAACTAGAGATCGTGAGTTTCATTTAAAAACACTAATACCACCATATTCTTAATAATTTCAGATATACTTCAATTTGTTCATTCACGGGTGATGTTGATTCACTGGTGCATTAACCCTATATTTGATATAAATATTACTTTCAAATATTTATATGTTGATAAATTACTATTCTTCATTTGTTAGTTATTTTTGTTTTTTATTATTCATGGCTCTCATTTCACTTTTTATAATATCTACTTTCCAGTTTCCTAAGTGTAACTGCTATTATTACTTTGTCATCTGTCTACAACTTCTATCTGTTCTTCCGGTATATTTAATGTCTTCATACTATGCCATACTATTTCTTATTGCATTAGGAACATCTTTTGACTATAATATGATGTGTAGTTTTTCTATTTATATAACTACCGTTCTACCCGCATTCTGTTATTTGTTCATATTCTCCTTAAGCACTTTGTTTTCCTTCCATTTGAGCGAAGGGGTTCCATATAGTCTTATAGTCAGTTGAAGAAGGTTTACAGTTCACAGCAATATTACAATAAATGTTATCAAGATGACACTGCCGAGTATCGAGAATAAGTGAAGAAAATGAATTAAGCAATTTTTATAAATTTTGTGTCACTTAGGATTAGTAGTAATGTTTTTAAATTAACCATATACATTCAGATTTCTTAATTTTCTTGTAATTATCAAGTAAGTATTGACCTCCTCCATTAATTAATTTCTTTGGTGTACGAAATATCGCAATTCAGGATATTTTTCATTTATCATTGAGATATATAAATAAAGCATCCCCATTTGCCTTGCTAATTCGGATGAAAAATCCCCCTAGGATTAATTAATGTATAAGACATCATGCAAAAGGAGCTTTAATTTTGTTTAACTTCGGATTATCTTAGCAAGCTGTTATTAATCATGCGTCTTCAGAGACAACGCAAAAGATATATTTCAGCTTCGGAAATGAAGGAGAAACGAAATCAACATAAACATAATTAATTAAGAAGTATTTTCTCCGAATTCTTTACCATATATTGAAACTTTTTGAGTGACAAGATACTTAGAGACGATTAAAAATTCATCGAAAAATATTGCCTGGGAAATATGAACGACGAAGACAAAAGCAACTAAGCAAGATCACTTTATAAATGTTCTTTAGGCTAGAGTTGAGTACTCACAAAATATATTTTCTGCGATAGGCAACCAATGTTACAAGACTTGTCACTTTTAAATAAGCAAATTTACAGGTAGTAGTGATCAATAAGATAAGTATTGAGGGAAGACTGTAGTTTCAACTCGTGCGAAATCGAATTTTGGTTTTGAATTAACTGCTTTATTTCAGAATTATATTTGATTTCGTCATCACAATCTAAAGTTCCGAAAAGCCATTCACTTATAGTTCCAATACCATTAAACAATTCTCGTCTACTTCTGTTACTTATTTCGTTAACATCCTTATATACAAGGTTACTTAATTTTATTCTAGTTGCATTTAGTAAATATTTCGTATGTTCGAATAGACTTTGTATAATATCTATATCTTTGAGTGACGAAAAGTTTAAATATCTTTCTAATTTATTATGTAAACATTCAATATTTTTGAACTGCTCAACTAATAAATATATTTCAATAAAATATAAAAAGGTATGCTTTGTTTCAATTAATTTTGTTTTACCTAATTCTAAAGATAATAAAAGAGTGTCGAGCACTTGTATTTCGACGTCAATACTTTTAACAATAGACACAAGGGTTGCGATCAGGGTAAGGAGGATTGTCCCCCGTGTTTTCGTCATTCTGTAAAGGAAGTCGAATGGTAGTAAATGGATTTTTAACCTTCGATTTTTGAATTGTACGGTTTTTGGTTGTTAAAATTTTCTTGTTCATATCTAGTTTTACCGTTCTCTCTAAAAATTTTCATTTTGATTTATTTCTTAAAGCTTCCCTATTTCTTATAAATATGTCCTGACTTTCAGCATATTGCTTAGGGTCTTCTCGAGTTAAGTTACGTTTACTAATTATCTTTTCTTTTTGTTTCACGGTATTATCATATATATTTTTATAAAGAGTTTCTAATCTAAGTTTTCTATCATTAACAATACGTTCGTCCGTAAAATCTAAGGGATCTAATGCTTTTGTGTCACCTGAAAAAACATCATATTTTCTGTTTTTGGTTACAGAGTGAATTGATGAATTGTAGCCAATAACGGCGAATTGCATCATTTGTTTTATATTGATTCTAGGATGTTCTAACTTTAAAACTCTACAATTTTCTAAAAGAGATGAGTGGAACCTTTCTAACGGACTGTTACTATTTGAGTTTTGAGGTGTCGTGAAATGTATCCTAATTTTGTGTAATTTACATAATTCCTTAACTAATTCACTTCTAAATTCCGTTCCATTGTCACTAACTATAAAATACTGTATACCAAAATGCGATATGAAGATACTTAAACATTCTATAACGCTAACAGAATTTAAGCTTGATTCTGTTATATAAGCTTTTCCGTATTTCAAAGAAGGGTCCAAAATTGTTTAAAATTTGAAATACATCCACGTGGAATGTTTCGAATGGTTTTTGTTGGAGTGACTGTCAATGAAAATTTTATTTATGGCGGATGCCGATCATATTTCGCTTGATTACATATCTCACAAAGATTTATATACTTAATTACATCAGTGTTCATGTCGGGCCAGTTGTATTTATTTCTCAAGGCGTTTTGAGTTTCGTTAATACCTTTGTGGCACGTTTCACATTCATGCTGATATTTGATATCCTTTTCGCGGTCTTCTACGTTTTCAACATCTGTCACAAACATTTTAGATATAACTAAATTAGAACTTTGATTTTTGAACGTATTTTGTAATGTAGTTGAAATGAGAGATAGTAAATCTGTTATTGTTGAATTTTTTACATGAATACAATATAATTTTTTCGGTTCTACATAAGTCTTAAAAAGATTGATACTTTGATTTTTAAGATCACCTATATTATCAGTTAGATATGCCGCATTATACGTGATTTATTAATGAATTGTTTGCTATTTTTAATGAAAACATGTTTAATTTTACCTTGTACTATTATCATTTGCCTATTGTATGAATTTGTCACATTTTCTGTGAATGGGATTTCTAAAGTCAGATTTCCAGCATCTGTATGGACGGTCTAATCGTCTTCCTCAACGTGGACACGTTCAACTTCTTCTTGTTGCGAAACTTGTGGTTCACCTGTAGTGCCTATAATTTCTGGTATTTCTTCTCGATTCATATCGTTAACAATAGTTGTATTGATTAGGTTGTCTAGTTGATTTTCTAAGGTGTCTACGGTGGGTTCAATAAGATTCTGAAGAAAGTCTTCGGTTATCTGGTTAATATCACTTGGTTCACCAATTAAGAAGTCAATTTCGTCATACAATTGTTGATGATCCGCATCTTCAGTTATGGCGTTAATTTCTATTCTACTTAAAGCATCTGCATTGTTATTTAAAGTACCTAAATTTGTATTACTATCATCTGGGATAAAATATTAAAAATGATAAAAGTCAGAATTATTTTTATGCCACTATGTGAAAGGAATAACCTCGATCGGCTGTGTTAATGTAATCGTAATGCTTTTTTCTATATTGTTAACTTTTTTTGTTTTTGCAAAACCGTCTTTTGAGACTGTCAACGTTTCTGGAAAATATAAATCCTTATATTTCCTTTCTGGTACAATTACATCGCCATCTGAGTGTCTAACCCGTACTTGTAATCCGACTACTTCGTTTGCATCGACAGAGATAGTGAACTGTTTCCTATCTACTTTATATAAAAGTGGAGTTTTTATATTTTTGTTTCTTAACACATTTTTACTAAAATCTACTGAAAATTCCAAAGCACGTAGCTCATTTAACCCTAACAAACCATCAAAATGATTACGAAATTTATATAATATAAAATTTTAGAAATAAATTCGGCGTAGGCAGGAATATTTGCTTTGAATTCGGTTTTTGTTTTACCTACTGCTCAAATTATTAAAGTGAGGTCTTCATACATAGAATTTGGGAAATAATTTTCCACGATATCCGGACTTAATATACTAGACATGCTTCCTGTATCTATTAATACTTTAATCCTTGGTTTTTTATAGTTATATACGGTAAATCTGTCGAATATGAATTAGAAAATGTTTCGTTTATATTGGAGGGTCAAAGGAGCTCTCTGTCCAAAAAATTTCCGTCATTATTATCCGTACGATTTGAATTACTAGGTAACGGATTTATTTCCTCGTTATTATTCGTTTGCGCGTTGGTTTCTTCGAAATAATTGTCTGATGGGTTTTCTAAATCTATATTATCAACTTGAAATAGTTCTTCAGCTATATAATTGGGTTGATTTTGTCTTGGTTTAAAGGTATTTTGGGGAATACTTTACATTTGCTGTCGAAACTGATTATTTTGTCTGGGTGCGGAAGTATTTCTTGTATTAATTAACATTGGTTCTGGGGTTCCAGAGGGATTTCGACCCGTCGGAGCGAAAACGTTTTTGGGTGGTACAAAAACTTGTCGATTAGACGGATATTGTCTATTGATACGTGATTGTATGGGACTTGGTTGAATTGGGAATGAATTTCCTTGAGAATTTTGATCAGATAAATTGTAATTTCTCGGTGCGGAAGTACTGGGCGTATTTCCGTGATTTGGGGAAGAAGATTGAATATGTTGAGCATTAGAATTATTTCGATAAGAAGGATTATTGAAATAAGTTATTTGAGATGTAGGTCTATTAAAAGTATTAGGTTTGTTATCAAAAGATTAAAATTATGTTGAGAAAACGAAAAATTTTTTTTCTCAATTATATATGCGAGAGCTTCTTCAATATTTTTTGGATTTTTAAGTCTAATTATAGTCTGTAAACTACCCGATAAATTGCTTAAAATAGTTCTTGACGTTATTTGGTCATATTGTCTACGGTACAGATCTTTAGTATGTAAAGGCATTTCAACATCAGGAAAATTATTTATTCTACTAACGAGATGTCTTCTTAAAACTTGTAAACGTTTGGCAAGATCTATTGGATGTTCATTTCTTAATGGTCGAGCCATTATAAGATCTTGTTCAAGACATTCTAATGATCGTCTATCTCCGAAACATTGTTGCAATGCAGCTCTTATCAAAGGCCAAAGTATTTGATTCAGTTCTTGAACCGACTAAAATATTAGCCTTATCAACTAATTTTAATTGAATAACCTTAATTATATAATTCTGAATCGTTTGGTCATCAACACCTACATATGCGTTTACTACAAGATCACAACTACTTATAAACTTTACTTAATTACTCTCATCTCCATTATTGGGTTTGCATTACCATTCATTTCTCTGACAGTTATTATTCTATTAAAATTGGAAATCAAACTATCTGTATCTAATTGAGCTATAGAAAAAAATATCAATTCTCAAAATAATATTGGCTTCGATATTCCCTTTGCTAATTTCAACTTAGTGAATAAAATAAAGGAATTATAATAAAAGAAGTACTTGGTACTTACCCAAAGTTTTCTCCTGTGATTCAAATTCTGGTACACTCGGAAAGGGTAGGTTCCAACGCCAAAGAGTTGATACGTGAAATTCGAAAAATCAGTCTCGATGCCGTGGCTTTTCAAGAAAATACTGCGATGAATCCTACTGACTGCGCCAGTTGAATGATCTTACTCGCGAAGATATTTTTTAAAAACTTTTATTTTCCAAATATGCAAAATTTCACTGATTCAAATTTGATGTTTACAATACAAGTTACAGTATTAGAATTACAATTATTAATTCGAGCTACACCAAGTAGTATAATTGCTGACAACAGCAATCTTTATTCACGTAAACAGGATGGCTTCAAATAACTTGCGTGTATGCAGGATGTCTTTATATAACTAGCTGGAAAATAGATTAATTATTTTCAGCATTTTAATTAATTAAGAGGAAACAAAAGTATTTTTGAGAAAAAGGTCTCGAAGTGCCATGCAACTAAACGGATAGATGATATGTAGAGTGCGAATCCCCTTTCAAATTTCAAAATACGCCTTGAAAGTTTCCTAAAAAATTCATCAGTTTGCGCCCATTTCCATAGTAAGCCTTAAGCTTAATACTCACTTAGGCGAAATTCGCGTTTTTTTGACATAATGTGTCAAATCCAGACTGTTGTTGCACATTCGCGTATTTCATCCATACTCACAAATGCGAAATTCGCCTACGCGAAAGTGCGGATAAATCGCAAAAAAGTTGAAATGATTTTAACTATTTTGCGATTTTCTGTGATTACTGTCATTTATAGCGTCATTTTTTGATGGTTTGTGCAGATCATGAATTTGTTCTTGAGAGATATTAGGTTTGTGTACATACTACACTATTATATCTTCGTAAATAATTGTTGTACTGACAAGCATCCATGACTGTTTTCCTTTTATAAAAATTGGTCAAACACAAACAAATAATAAAAATTCTAGGTTATGTTATTTCTCTTGATTTATGACAAACGATACTTGTAAAAATCACAGAATAGTTAAAATTTCTCGCCGCGAATATTTTTAAATCTGGTTTTGACACATTATGTCAAATAAGCGCGAATTCCGCCTAAGTGAGTATTAAGCTTTAATGTAAGTATACTTATTTACTCTCTAAACTTTATATAAACAACCGGTAGTGGCAATTTCGTCGACCTAGGCTGGCAAAAATTTTGCTGGACCGTTTTTGATACGGAAATTTTGGAAGTTGCGTTGGAAAAGTAAATATTCTTGAGCGATTTCAGCAAATATTCATATCTAGGAACAATGAAGATAAAACATTTTTAATAAAAATTCAGTTTTCTTACAACCACGTTTTTACTAAAAATGGAATATAATTATTCCAATGTTGCTCACCCAATCAAGACACTAATGGAATCTTACCATGTGAATATTTCTTGCTTGATCATATATTTTTCATTTCTGATACAAAGAACCATAGTCAAAATGAAAATGGTTTTCCTGCCCCTAAATATTAAAAACAAATGTCAAGCAGGAAGTATGATGAAAATGCCATGAGACAACCGTTAATAATTACATTATTATGAACTTAATTTCTACGTAAATCAATAATTGTTCACAATATTTCTTGTTACCAACTCAAAGTTATTCATTAATTGAGACCAGCCCTGCATGTGGGAAGGAAGTTGCGATCTCTAAGGTCTACTAATAACCTGTAAACTGTCTTGGCTTTAACCGATCAGTCATCTTAACAACCCTAACCCACCTTTATTTTATAGCTGGAGGTACAGTTTTAGCCAGCTAAGCGCCAAATTCCTTCAATGATTAATGTTATGGAGGCCACATCTCCAAGTAACGTGTCCTTTCTGTAATGTAAGCGGGTCTCTAACAATATAGCTTCCGTTAGAGATGGAGTAAGATGCCACCGACTGATATTAAAGTATTTACGTCGAACTATTTACTATTTCACTTTCGATGGTAGAAAATTTAATAAAATACCAGAAGTCGATATACAGAGCTAACTATTAATTAAAGTGGGAGTGTTATTTTTATACGGGGACACAATAATGTTTTTTTCTACGACTATTCTGGAATTTCTATATTCCGACGTAGTTTTTGATTATGAAATCACTTCTTTCTAGCACTAGGGCAAAGATACTTATTATATTATGGAATGAATACTTGTGGCTCCCTCTAAGTATCACGGTTCATTTGACAGAAAGAGAAAATAGGCGTTGTTGTTTTGTTTTAAAATGCCTTTATTACCAATATTTTATGATATATAATTTACAATTTTATTCAGAAATAAAGTATGGCCAATGTTCTGACAATCCTGGTACAATCGTTGGAAGTGTGTGTGTATATATGGCTCCTTGCTTTTATGCATTATCCATTTATTTTCATTGTGTTACTCTGCCCCGTAATCATAAATATGACTCCACAGCTATTTCGACTTGTATATCCCTGAAAAGCAGCTGAAAAACACGGTTTCAACAGCAACATGACAGATGTTTCTAATAATGAGAAATATGTTTTGTGTGATTAATATTTTTTCGTTGATTAGGGGTAACTAGGTTAGCCTCTAATTCGACGTATTTGGTTTTTGAAATTTAAACAACATGTTATGTGAATAAATTACCATGCAGGAGCCTACACCCACTATCACTTCTGCGCGACTGGCAGCTCTGAGTGTTTTACGAAGACTTTTGGGTATGCAATAATTATAATTTTTTTTTTGATATTTTTGTTACGAAGTCCTTGATAGTGGGCATGTTTGCTTGTTCATGTAACCACGAGTTTTTAGGAAGTTTTGGATATTTTGTTTTGTAGGGTATTGCCACGCGTAGGCACTTGTTTTGCACCACTTGAAGTGTGTGAAAGTTATGTCTAGTGGCAGTGTAGTAAGCTTATGCGGTGTATGTTAATATAGGTCTTATGATTTGCCGATATATCAACAGTTTGTAGGATGTAGAGAGACAATTTTTCTTAGAAATCAGCGGGTACAATTTGCTCATTGCCATTTTTGCTTTTTGTACTTGCTTCATTATGTGCGCGTTGGCGTTGGTATTGCCATGCACTGTGTAGCCCAAATACTTTAATGTGCTACTGGGAGTGATAGTTTGCCCATCTACACACAGCAGCGATTACAATGAGCGATTGTTCCTCGCTTTTCTTTTGAGTAACAGGTACTCTCTCTTGAAGGGGTTGATTGTAAGTTTATTGTCTCTCATGTATGTGAGTATTTGTGTGTTTGAATATTTTGAAGTGCGATGTCAGGTGTTGATGCAAATGATACAAAACAAGTGCCGTATGCGTACATGGCTGTTAGGATTTGTTGGGAGGAGGGTAGATCATGGGTGAATAGGGAATATAACAAAGGTGAAAGAAATGACCCTTGCGGAACTCCGGCTTGAATGGAGAATGGCCCCGTTAAGTCATCATTCACACCGAAGTAAAATATCCTATTAGGTATATATGATTTAATTACTTTTATTAAGTATTCTGGAACTTCAAGTTTTATTAATTTATACAATAGCCCCCCGTGCCATACAGTCTCGAAGGTTTTTTGTATGTCGATGGTAACCAATACAGATTTATTTTTTTTATAAAATTCCTCCCTAATATGATTAAATACTCTAATAATGTGTGCAACAGTACTGTGTCCGCCACGGAAACCGTACTGCTCTTGGGGAATTATATTTTGTTTCTCAAGATAGTGTTGAATTATTTTTAGAATTATTTTATCAATCACATTTGCTATATTATTTAATAGTGAAATAGGTCTGTAACTATCCACATAACATGATTGTTTGTTAGCTTTGATAATCGGGATAACATTGCCAATCTTGGGCATATCTGGATATATACCGGTTTTTATTATGCAATTAACAATATGAGTGATTTGCAATATTGCTTGTTTAGGTAAGCTTTTAAGAAGGATGTTTGCTATGCCGTCAATCCCCGGCGCAGTCTTGTTTTTAAATGTGGCAATGGTATTAAGAATTTCTGAAGTGATGGCTAAGTTTGTTTTGTTTATTGTGGGAATGTTGTGTAGGTAGTCTGCTACTGTTTGTGATATGTTATGATGAAGTTGTGTGTTTACTGCGTTATTAGTGAAATTATCCTGTAAGTACTCTCCAAAGGCTTTTGCAATATTGGATTTTTGAGAAAATGTTTTACCATCTATCTCAATTTTTGTTATTTTTCCCTGTTGTTTTTCAACTTTTTTGTTATTGTCCATAATGAATTGTCTTTTGGGAATAGCTTCTCTAAGAACATTTGCCATTTATAGTTTCTGTGTTCACAAATTAAGGAGTTTATTAGTTTTTGATAGTAGTTTAGTGTTTGTCTATTATTGTTTTTTCTGGTAGCTTGCGATCGTCTTCGAATTTTATTCTTGTCGTTTATAATTTTAACAATATAGTCTGGTAGGGAATTTTGGGATTTAGGTTTGAGTTAACGGATGTTGTTTTGTTTCTGGCTGTAATTATTATATTTTGTAGATTCTGCATTGTGTAAGCTAGTTGTTTTTAATTTTCAATTTTGTCTGTGATTATTAAGTTTTCATTTATGTGTTTTCTGTATAATAGGTATATTATAATATAACTGTCAATACGGATAGCACGTCGCTCTTGATATTTTGCTGCATTTTTGTGGTTTAAAGTGGTTTATGACTGTTAAAACATTTTAGAAGTGGTGACTGATTTGTGTACCTGCATATTGGATTATAATTTGATATTTTTCGTAAATTTTTAATAAATTTGTAATGTAAACAATGGTCATTAACAATTGCGAAACCTGTTTTGGTACGATAAGTCGAAGTAGGCCGGCCACTTTTTGCGAATTCTGCAAAAAGCAGTTTCATGTTGTATGTGTCTCCAAAACTGTTGATATACTGGACGTCCTAAATTCTGTTCCTGAAGTAACTAAATTGTTAGAATTAACAGTTAGCGACGCGCTTCATTCAATTAAAGCTGAATTGTCCTCACTGAAATCTGATGTTTCTAAAGTTGCTAAAGAACCCGAGACTATTCCACCAACGACTCGATATGCTGATGTTAACAACAAAACTTTTCCTGCAGTGATAGTACAACGCAAGAACAAGGCACAGGAGATAAAACAAACGAAATCAGAGGTAATGCATAATATTAATCCAACTGATAACAGTATACATTTGACTAAAGTTAAACATATTAAGGATGGTGGTATTCTTATTGCATGCAAATCTAAGGAGGAAAATGAGAAGATAATGAAACTGGTTCAAGAAACAATGTCTGACTCTTATACTGTAGAGGAGGTTGCTGGTATTAATCCCAGATTGTGCATTGTTGGTTTGTCAGAAAAATATACTGAGGAAATGCTTCAATACCAAATTAGGAATTGTAATCCTGAATTTTTTTCAAAATATAGTGATTGTAAAATTGTGAAAATCTTTCCAACTAAGAAAAATGCTGCATCTTTCAGGCTGTCATTCAGATAGATAGAAATGTGTATGATATAATATTAAAAGCTGGTAACTTATTTGCAGGGTATTATAGCTGTAGAGTATATGGTGCCTTGGAAGTGTCGCGTTGTTACAACTGTAACGAATTCAATCATTCATCCAAATCGTGCAACAATTCTTTAAGCTGTCCTTTATGCGGTGGAAATCACAATATAAAGTCCTGTAGATCCCAATTACGAAACTGCACTAGTTGCGTCAAACTGTCAGGTGCTCAGGGATCTACTACTTCCTGTGATCATGCGGTGTGGGACAGAAGTGTTTGTACTGCATATAAAATTGCTTTAACTAAACTCAAGAAAAATTTGCTTGGAATATAGCAATCCATAGCTTCAAGTGCATCTACCATGTCGTCGACCACTTGCACTGCTGGTAAAAAAGTTAACAGTTATATCACAAATTCTTTAAATGTATACTATCAGAATACCAGAGGCTTGCGATCTGAAACTGAAGATTTTTTTAATGAAATCTCTATGACAGACTTTAAGGTCATAGCACTAACCGAAACATGGCTTAACGATTCAGTCTTTAATGGTGAACTGTTTCCAGAAGACTACTCAGTATACCGGGCTGATAGAAATCTGGAGACGTTTAATGGTCAAATGCTCGATACGCCTACCGATATACTTAATGGTTTTTCTGAATATTTTGCAAAATCTTTTTCAGTTAGTACAATGTGCGTTACCCATGATGATTCAGTAACCTCACAGTCCCTGAATATAATGTCCTTGACTGAGGATGAAGTACTTATAGCTTTAAAATAAGTAAAAAATAAAATGACAACAGGACCAGACTCTGTCCCTGCTTTCATTTTGAAGGATTGTGCGTCTGTACTTGGTCTGTCGTTAACAATACTGCTCAACACGTGCGTGAAGACTTGCACTGTGCCGAATATGTAGAAATCGTCGAAGGTTAGACCTATCTACAAACATGGTGATAGAGTTGATATTAGCAACTATCGGCCAATCTCAATTATTTGCAATTTCTGTAAGGTATTCGAAATGTTATTGTACAATAGAATGTATAGCCATTTATGCAGCATAATAACCATAAAGCAACATGGTTTTGTAAAGAGTCGCTCAACTGTCACCAATATAACCCAATTTATTGCTGAAAACATCGATGAGCGATCGCAGACTGACGTTGTGTACACCGATTTCTCTAAAGCGTTCGATAGACTAGACCACGGAATTCTAGTGAGTAAATTATCTCGATATGGATTATCACCCTCTCTAATCAAATTATTCAGCTCCTATCTAAACAACAGACACCAGTATGTCGTGTTTAATGGTTATAAGTCAGTTGAATACTTAGCAACATCTGGTGTTCCACGGGGAAGTAACCTGGGCCCCTTATTATTCAATGTCTTCATCAATGATATAGTTGACGATCTCGATGTCAACTGCTTACTATATGCTGATGACTTGAAATTATTCTGCCGGATTGGTGATAGAAGCGATTGTGTCTCACTTTCAACTAACCTTCGACGTATTGAGAGATGGTGTATAAGTAATAAATTGTCGTTGAATGCCTGTAAATGTAAGGTAATGACGTTTTCCTTAAAACCCGAGAAAATTGTATATGATTATGAAATCAACAATTTTGTTCTTGAACGCCCGGCGACATTTATTGATTTGGGTGTCACTTTTGATTCTAAACTTTCTTTTATACCTCATATTGAGGCTATATGCTCGTCTGCTAACAAAATGTATGGCTTCTTAGTTCGAAACTCGCGTGACTTCAATGATCACGACACTTTAAAGGCTTTATACTACGCCTACGTTAGGTCTAAAATTGAGTACGCAGATGTTATTTGGAGTCCATTTTATGACATACACATTCAGAAACTTGAATCAATTCAACGGAGGTTTTTGAAATTTCTTTCCTTTAAAATGGATGGCATTTACCCACCGGTAGGAGTTCGTACCTGTACACTTCAAACGAGGCATTGTGTGAATTACTGAAGTGCTCGTCGTGACTGTCACTTATTGATATTTCTGTTTGAAATCATGAATAACAACATCAATGATCCCAATATTCTTCTTAAACTCCAGCTCAATACTCCGAGAGTAGCTTCAAGAGCACACTATGAGAACCTTATTGTGTGTTCTTGTAATATTAAAAAAATCTGATTCGCTGAGTTTTTTATTGGCCGAGTTGTATTTCCCCACTACTTTGAGTTTATTATCTATAAGTAATGAGATACGCTTAATAGAAGAATTGTTTGGTTGCAGGTGTTGGAATTTTATCCGACATCTGCGGGGCGGTCTTGTCTGTATAAACTATAAACTATAAACTGGATTTCTAAAATTCACGGATTTATTAGGTTTGAGGAGCGTCTCGATTAAGAAGAAAATATCAGGTTTATGGATGTCGAGAAAGTGTCTGATGAGTTGGAGCTTGTTGATTACTCCATATAGATTACAAAAGATTATTTTAAGATGATTTAGTTTTTGAATTCTTGTTTTACCCCCTACGTGCCTAGATGTCATTTTTATCAATCCCGGCGACCAAGTTGTTATGAATTGTAAATTTTTTTAACTCGTTCATGGCTGCCTTCATCTCGTATAGTAGGTAAGCAACGGCCTTTGTAGGAGAAGGTGTAGGGTAGGATCGCTGGTTTTATGAAAGTAATGTGTTGTCAAATTATCACCTCTTTACATTTGGTAGCGACTAGAAGTATCTAGTGAGAACTCTTAAAATAAGTTATTAAATGTGTACTGAAAGCTTCGAAGGACCAGTGACTCATGTCACAAAACAGTGGAGTAAGATACAAATAATGAAAGAACCTTTCCTTTAGAAATACTTTAATTTAATTGAACACGTGGAGCAGGCGGGAATTGCAACTATAAACTACCGTTACAAACACATTTAATCTGAAACGTTCACATACAGTGGTTCTTGGACAACAATATAAATATATATACACAATATACGTTCAGCTAAATAATTACAAATAGGTAAATTGAATTCAAACTTATGGTAGAACAAATAAAATCGGCAAACCTGCAATTAATGGGGCTGATGGTGATATTAAAGTTGATTCAGCACGTGGGTGTAGAAATATCTTACCAGTTATTCTAACTTAAGAGATGGTTGAATTTTTATACAATGAATAATGTACTCTCAGTTTAAATAGCACTGAATTTAGGATGGTTACTTTTCACTAAATTGTTAGTTTGCAAAATACCCATTTTATCGGGTGTAAATTTGAAAGAACCGTACACTAAACCTTTTTCATCTGTTCAGGTCGGTGATTGTTGAGGAATGAGAATGAGATGAGCGCGAACTGCCCTTGAATAAGGCATAGCAGGCTTACGAGAATGAACGAAGATCGACGATTGGGCAGGGTTGATATTCGAACTATTGTAGGAATTTTGTGAATTTCTACAGCCCTAGTGAGTTCATCTACGTGGACCTAGCTTGTAATTATTGAATCATGTTATTCAGTTGTGTAAATTTAATTATCTCAACAGCAGGAGCTATATTTGTTCGTTCGTTGTTTTGTTTTTTATTTGATAGTCGTAGAAAAAGTATAGTCTAAAACATGGGTCGAGTTCAAAATTCTACACTCGTAGAACCGTTTCCCTCGCCTACGGCTCGGGATATAAATATTTCTTCTCGTGTAGAATTTTGCTTATTCTACCCTTCATATAGAATATACTATTCCTTTGAAATCCGAAAATTATTACAAGAATTAGAGAATATATAGAAGTCAGAGGACCATTTATAATTTAAGTTTACTCTTTTTATATTACAATGTTTTCAATTCTGCATTACCGTTGAAATAGGAAATTCACGTTACAACTTTTTTATTGTCTGTTATTTGAAATTTCCTTCTGAGGCTCTAAACAGTTCAGTTGCGTTAATATCGAACACGTGTGGATTTTTCGTGTTTAAACAAAAGTACCAATTTTACGTAGAAATTATGAATACGTCATATTTTCTAATCTAAATAACTGAAAAGTTTCGTCAAAAAAACTACCAATTACTATCATCATAAGGAATAATTCACGTGGCGCACCCTGTAACAAAATGTGGAATAATGCATAAACTAATATTCCTCGTCTTAAGCTATGCATTTGTGTCGATTTTGATAACAATTGATTAATACACAGTGACACCTTCCTTCACTCTACTATCTCCCATCTAGTTTCATTATTTCAACTAATTGAACACTTTCTGTCATCAACAACGTCTTTTTCGTAACAAACAACGTCGTCTCGACAATGTTCTCATACATTTCACGATGCAGTGCGGATCGAAAGTTTTGTTGTCCTAAATTCCCACTGACCTAAATTCTTTCCCTTTCATAAATCGTTTACTGACTGCACCTGGAAAATCGTAATGAAACTTCTTTTGCGACGAAGACTAATCGGTCTGTTTTCTACAACTTGAATTAATCGTTTGTTGCAATACAGGGTGAGACGTAACTTAAGAAATCCTTTTTTGTGTACCTAGGTCAAATTTGTTTAACGACTTTCGAAATTATGAAATTTGTTCAGATATAGTTTCTCAAGAATGTATAATTATATTATTAATTACATTAAATCTGATTGGTTTTATCAATTGTGATAAACAAATACTGTAGATGAATGATACGTAATAGTGAAAATATTTTTTAATAAATATGAAGACAAGGTTTCATTTTACGAAAACTGCATTATTGAATTGGATTTTTCCTAATGTATCTATACAAATGGACATATTTTCAGCTCTGCAGGAATTTTTTTAATGGCTTTGGATAGCCTGATCCATTCAGCGACGAATTTATTGTACAGCTTGTTTCAATAGTTAGCATAGGAGCATAGGCATAGTATATATGTATATTGTTAAAGCATATTGTAAATACTGCATTGTCAAAGCAAGTACTCTCCATTCACGGCCCTAATCAACTTAATGATGGGTCTTAGTAGTGGATACATTACAACAGGATTACACAGGGACACTTTTCACGCTAAGGTTGCATGGTTTTTCAAACTTTCCAAGCAGTTCATGAAGAGCAATGGGGTTATCACCATTGAAAGAATAAAAACAAACATTGGCCCGGGAATACGGGATATCAAAAGAGGCTGGATAGAATGTATTTTCCGCTGAAGTATCTACATAGGAGGAGAAATTGGGATATGCTATGGCTAATGTTGGAGAATTTTTATTGTGCCACCACTTATCAACTAAATTAGACTTCGATATGTCAGATATTTTTCGGAATAGCTTAATCTGATTGTTAGCTTGACATTTAAGGATAAACTTCTGAGTTAAAAATATTCGTCTTAAATGAAGGGGATGTTCCGTACATTCAGCTAAGAGATTTTCTGTGGGTGTGGATTTAAGTGCACCCAAAACCAACCTCAGGGCTTTATACTGAATTCGATCTAGTTTTTCAAGTCGAGTTTTCGTAGCAACCGTAATCAAGAATGGATCTAGTATATGTACGATAGAACATTAAATTGACTTCATGGTCACCACCCCATTGATATCGATTAATTGCTTTGAGAACATTTGAGATCTTCTCACATTTAGTTAAACATTTATTGATGTGTTTATTCCATGTAAGTTTAGTATCCAGTGTAATACCAAGATAGGTAAAATGATTGTGCACAGGTATACTTAGGTTACTTATCGTTACACTGGATATGATCGGTAAACGATGTCGAGTAAAGAATACCACAGCGGATTTTTTCGGGGTAAGATCAAGTCCTTGATTAAAAAAAGATTCTCTAGTACTATATATAATTTGTTTTATAGAATCAATACATTGATCATAAGAGTTTTTTATAGTATAAAAACAGTAATCGTCTGCATATTGTAAGATGTCGCAGTTAATATCCATTCCATGAAGGTCCATGGTGTATAAATTGAACAAAAGAGGGCTAAGAACAGAGCCTTGAGGTAAGCCTTGTTGAACTACTCTTGGGCCGATCAATCTATCGTTGCACCGGACGAATACTTGCCTATTAACAAATAGGTTTTCCAAAACGTATGCCAACATAATTGGAATGCCTAGTGCGTTAGTTCCTTGAAAAGTATATTTAGGATGACATTGTCATAATCGCCCGAAATGTCAAGAAATAGGGCAGATAGATAACTATTGCTTGAGTAAGTCAACTGGATATGAGTTGTTAAATGCGAAAGACAGTCGATAGTTCCTTTTCTTCTCCGGAAACCAAACTGGGATATCGGAAACAAATTTCTGTTTTCACACCACCATTCTAGTCTAGTTTTCATGATACGTTCAAATGGTTTCAATAGACAAGGCATGAGAGAGATAGGTCTGAAGACAGAGGGGTCGTTTACTTTGGGTATAGAAATAACCTGGCATTGTTTGAGAGAATCACAATTTTCCCCTTTAAGTAAAATGTTGTTATATATTTCGCAGATATAGTGTTTGGCAATTACGGGGAGATTTGCTAACATAAGATAGTTTATCCCGTCAATACCGAGAGATGTATTTTTTGAGGCTTTGAGGCTCTTATACTCGTTAAAATTTGAAAGAGTTAGATTGGATTTATATTATTTGAAGGCATTATTCCTTAAAGTCGAAGCAGCAAGGCACTCGTCATCCTACCATGGTGGAGTTTTGACATGCTTGGTTGAGGATCGGATTAACGTACAGGATTTGTTCGCGGCATTTGTTATCGATTCTAATAAGAATAAAATCATTTCCTTAGTACTATGTAGAGTTGGTTCCGGTGTAAGAGCTTGTTCTATGGTGAATCTGAATTGATCCCAATTAGCATTAGACAACTATCACTTAGCTGATGATATTAACATCATATTTTGAATCTTGATATCATTAATAGAAATTCGAATGGGAAAGTGATCAGATCCATATGTATCTGGCAGGACGGTCCAGTCAAAAGATGAATATAAGCTGGAAGATAGAATAGTAAGATCCACAACCGACTTGGCCTGACCGGGGGGAGTAACTCTCGTAGCAGATCCGTTATTGGCGATAACTAAATGAGGGAAAGAATATAGAGCTTCTACTAATGTATTGCCTTCCGGAGAACTCGATACTGACCCCCACAAGCCATGATGTGCATTAAAATCACCAGTGACAACACAGTCATAGTCAATTTGCGAAAAAAGAATAACGTAATCTTGCGCTGTTATTTTCACTTTTGTCAGTCGGTACACACTCAATATCGAATACTTTCTCTGATCAATGCTAATATTTACTCCGCAAACTCCCAAGTTTGGATTAAAATTATGAACAAATGAAATAGTTTGGTTAACACAATCACACACGTCCTCACTCTACAATAGTTCCAAATGGAATGCTGGAAAAATTACACATGGCAGGTGAATAGTGTTTTTTGGGGAACTCGAGAAATTTCTCCAAAATTCTAAAAGCACAGCCGCTTCCTTCTTTAATGTCGGTTTGAGTTCTGGTGATATAACTTCCAATACTGGCTTAGATTTTTTATTTGCATCCTTTTTGGTATTAGCATCCTCAGTTTTGTTATCATTATTCGATTCAATATATAAGATTTTACTCCATGATATTGAACGCCAACTGATTTTATTTTCTAATTTATAGAATATACTTTTATGTCTAACATTCTGATGTACACATGTTTTTTCACACAAGTTTATCGTTTGGTATAACACATATTTAGATAATATTAAAGATTTACGACTTAACATATTTTTAAAAAATTCAATCAACATCTTGGACAACTGGTAACATTCTGGGTCTTTTTAGAATATTCAAAAAATTCTCAAAAGTTTGATAACTTTTTGGAAGTTTGGTTACAGTTTGGACCTTTCTGAGACGCTGGTGCAGAGAACCGAATAGCTTTCTGACAGTTTCTGAAAAGTTCAAGTAAGATATTCATAGTTCGCTACCGTCATTTGGGGTGGAATTGATAAAAAATAAGTTAGTTTCTTATATTCTGCGCTTCTTATTAGAAAAAATAGGCTAAAGAAGATGTGTATATCTTGTTCACACATACATATTGCACAGGCTGCAAGCAGGCTAGACCATAGATGATCAATCCCAACCACGCTGCTCTACGTCAAGTACTTTCGAAATTATAGCTGTTTATACTGTGGGGGGTTAAATTGTTCAGTGAGGGTGAGATTGATCATGAGAATTATTTATTATACATTACCCTTTTTAACCAAATGAAGATAGATTTATCATTGTTATGAAACCTTTTATTACATTATAAAAATGAAAATACATAAACTTAAAAAAAAACTGTTTCTCCTGTAATTCAAAAGAAAGCTGAACATGTGACCCTAATTGAAAGTCACTAATTCATCTCAAAAGCGTCAATTATTTTCTCGAAGATGTACTTGTCAGTACCATCCAGTTGTTTTATTGTCGGATTTGGTAAAATTGCTAACACATCAGATACATCTGACATAAATTCATCACCGTCTTCAACTGCAAAAATCTTCTTGGATGTGTCCAAAGACTTCATACCCCATATATCAATTTCCTTTCTTCCTTCTTCGTCCACTCTCACCTGCTGTATAATAGCTGTCTACCGTAGTTTTTAACTTTCATCCACCGTAAACCTTAACCAATACAACTTTTCTCGCCGTAACTTCATTGTAATCTGGTTCGAATTACTGTGTTTCTGCTCGCACGTCATCATTCTCATCTTCCAGGGGTTCGTTGTAGGAGTTGTCATTGGTTAATAGATAATCTACATCTGAATCACTAGAATCTGCATCAGTACTTGCTGTAACGCTTTTGCCAGCTGTACAGATAGTTTTGTCTTCTAATATTCCTTCTTGATGGTCCCGCTGCAAAACGTTGCCGCTGCAAGTAATTCACAAGAATGTTATTCACAGAGCCATCAGTATCGTTGCCAATATCTTCAGTTGAGATTTTCTGCAAGACTCATTCGGGATCAAAAGGTACAATTCCTGTCGCTTTAAATGAAGATATCAGATCTTTTTCATAGCATTTTCCAATTTGTTATTCATTTCAAGAAGAGTGGAAGCCAGTTAATGGGTAAAATCTTTTTTGTTCATTCAACTAGGTAAATCATCTTAATTTGACAAAATTAATGTCGAAATTGAATAATTTATTATATACAAATTTACAAAATGGTACAGAGTTGTGAATGCTGAACTTCGGTGATTTCAGATCGGAAGACACTTTATGCTTCGATTTGATGAATATTAAAACTAACTTTGTTATTGAGCGTTGAGCTTGATTCGATGAGTGTGTAAAACTCGCGTCGATAAGTGTAAAACCTTGTTATAGAGAGTATTGAACTCGCTTCGATGAGTGTAAAAAACTAACTTTTTTGTTGAGCGTTGAGCTCGATTCGATGAGTGTAAAACTCGCGTCGATGAGAGTAGAACTGATAAGTGAGGAACTGATTTCTTCACGTTGTGAGACGTGTTAAATAGAAATCTGCGAGGGGCGTGCTTACACGTGGATTGGGTTGACCAAACGAAAATAAATATTTCCTATTGCCCAGTATCATTTGACTTGTCAGGTTCCTAGACAAAAATCAACTATGGGTGCCGTCAATAGATAGTTAAATTTCTATTGAATACTCCAATAGCAATTGTAACCTTTTTACTCAAAAAGGTTATTCAAAAATGTCTTTCATATCTTCCGACCGTCGACCATAAAATTCATGCAGAAGTGACACTAAATTTGGGGTTTTTACAATACAATATATAATAGGGTGAAACGTGACCTTTTTCTAACTTCTCAACTATAGGAAAATGCGACAAGATGTCGACTGTCAAAAATGTGCTATTTCAATGCCCAAACTATTTACAATTATTGTTGCAAAACGTGATATTTTAAAGGCATTTAACAAAAGTTGAAAATAAAATGAAACTATCCTTTGAATTTACAACAATATAAAAGATCTTATCTATTCTGAAACATATTTTTACAACGCTATTAACTAAAATGAATTTACGCCTTAAATGTATACAATTAAGAAAGGAAGCATACAAATATCTGACATATTTTGGAAAGTATCGTAAACAATAAAATTCAAGATTTTACAATATTGAACAATGGGTCTTCTTCCGATTCAGGAACACCAACCTCCAAGCCCCTTTAAATGGGCGAAAAAATCCAACATCAAGAGGTTAGGTGAGGTCTGTCGAATTTTTTGGAAGGCAAACAAAGGCAATGTCATTTTCTTGGCATTGTTTTAAGACAGCGTCCGTGAAATGGGACGAGAGGTTATCGCCCAACAGCACTTTGCGATCTGGCAAACGCTTCGCGTGAGGTGGGAATGTCGACCCAAATCAATCGGTGAAAGTCTGGGCATCCAGGGTCGATACGATTGTAACGAGAACCTGAACTACAACACCTGTCCTTGCAACAAGGCTCTCCTTTTGGACCCAATTCTATCCATTGCTGCCACATTTTCTCTGCCTTGTAGATGACGTATGGAGGCAATAGTACTCCAGAGGCTGAACCGCACATCATAATTGATATTGATGTATTGGTAAAGTTGCATATTCGCTCTGGATATTTGGTTCCACGACGAAACAACATTTTTTGCTTGCCAGGGTCATATTGCATATTCGTTTCATCGTAGTTAAACAAGTTACAGGCTGGTATATTCTGTAGCGTTTCCCTCAGATTATTAAAGTATTTTACCATGATATCTCTTGAAATATTAGCTCGAGATCTTTTAATATTCGCCGACACTTTTTGACTTATTTCTCCTTTGTGTTTTTCTAATAAAGAACGGGCCCAATCTATCACAGATATATTTGATTTAAACTTGCGGAAATTACAACCTTGGCTATCTAAGTAATTTGTTGCCAAGTATCGTAAGTCGATAAGGGTAACAGGGAATGCCCACTTTCCACAGCAGTTTGCTGTCCTTATAAATGCTTTTTCTTCATTGAGTGTAAAAACTGTTTGACCTCCGTGCCAATTGAAGGTTGGCATCTGGATAATCCATGTATGAACGTGCCCTTAACTTTCTTTGGTACTTGTAGGCATCGCTGAAACAAACAAAAAATATAAGACGAATGAAGTAAATTTTAAGTTACAAAAAATAAATAGATATATTATATTATGTGGGGTGAAATTGATCAACGAGAATGATAAATCTCACCCCATATACATGATCAATCCGACGTCACATAATAAAATGGCAAATATTATGAAATTGGTTGAGCCGACTGTTAACATCAAAACACACGAAGGTTCTTCTTCTTCTTACAGTGCCATATCCGTGATCGGACGTAGGCGACCTCTCACTTCTACCTGTGTTGTGCTCTCCAGTTACCACAGATAGAAGGGACCTACAGTTTAACGACGGATGCGAACGTCTATGTTGAGAGGCTGTACTAGGCAGAATACTGTCGGTGGTTTGCCATTGCCTTCCGACAGGTTGCTCTCCTAATTTTTAATTATGATGTTAATTAGGCCCGGGTTTGATCCCGGGGCCTCTCGGTTAGCAGACAGAGCACCATTCCACTAGCCTACGGAGACCACGAGACACGAAGGTTACAAATCATAAACACACATGCATGTTTATTGGAAATTAACAATAACTAGTTGAATTCTGACTTAGCGGACAAATTTCTGAACGTTCACTTTCACAGAAAAACAATACTATTAATGACTTGCAGTTTTCTCATTATACAGGCAGCCGTTATAGTTCACTTGCATATATTGCCGTATGCCATCTTTGTACTGTCAATATTGGTCGAAAGTAGCGTGATCGCACGGTTGATTTAGGCGCTAAATTCAAATATGTAAACGGATGATTTAGTGAACAATCCAGCCCCGGATGATCATCTTCAAACCAAATGACGGTAGCTTTTATATCAACAATATAATCCCAATCTTAAATACAAATAAATGGATAAATATATGACTAAAAAAACTCAGCGAGGTGGAATTAATAAATACGGTATGAAAGAGTTGTTTTTCTAGTAGAATAAATAAAATACTTGATAAGTGATTGAATAATTATTCAAATTATTACCGATAGACATTTTAAAAATAAAGGACTAACACTATTATAGACTACATCCAATCTCGTGACGTTGTATAACAAATAAATTAGCCCTCATTTGAGAAGTTCGGTGAAAGTGAAAATTTACACACAAAAAATCGCGAGAAAAGCCATTTCAAATCCTATTTGAGGGGTTCGGAATCGCAAATTTGGGTTGTGAAAAGTAATGCTCGCAAGGATAAGATACATTTGGCAGAGAGAAAAGAGAATTTGAACTTTTGGTTGCCTATAAAATTCAAACGGTATCTAGCGGAGACCGATATTAGAAGCTTTAAAGAGTATTTACAAAAATTCTTTTATTTTTGACGCCTGATAAAGAGATATTTTAAAACTTTTGAATCTTGGAAGCGATAAAAATTTTATTATCCTGATTGAAATTTCCATAAGTGATCATAAACACTGCTTTATCTGAAGGAACTTAATATTTCATTTAAATGAAATTTACGGTTTCGACCCTTACTGTGTGAAATCTTCTCATATTACTTTTTAAACAAATCTAACTGCTTTTAAATAATACCACAATATAATGAAAAATTATATAAATTCTAAAAAAAATTGCAATTGTGGAATTATTTAAAAACAGTTAGATTCATTTAAAAATGTTGTTAGAAACATCTGGAAAATATAATAGACTATATGCATAATTTTCTTTATCAGCCTTTCAACATCCTGGACATAGGCGTACGGCTCGGGAAACAAATCTTTCTACTTATGTAGAATTTTGCTTATTTGCTTATTCCACCCTTGATATAGAATATACTATTTCATTGACATCCAAAAATTATTACAAGAATTAGAAAACATTTAGAAGTCAAAGGACCATTGATAATTTTAGTTTACTGTTTTTATATTACATTGTTTTCAATTCTGATTTACCGTTGAAATAGGAGACTTACTTTACAATTTTTTTATTGTCTGTTATTTGAAATCCCTTTCTGAGGCTCTGAACTGTTCAATTGTATTTTTATCGAACACGTGTGAAATTTTCGAGTTTAAACAAAAGTACCAATTTTACGTAGAAATGATATATACGTCATATTTTCTAATCCAAATCACTAAAAAGTTTCGTCAAAATAACTACCAATTACTATCATCATTGGGAATAATTCACGTGACGCACCCTGTAACAAAATGTGAAATAATGTATAAACCAATATTCCTTGTCCAAAGCTATGCATATGAGTCGAATTAATAAAAAGAAAGGAATTGCTTAAAAGGAAAAGTTAAAAGTAAAAGGTTTTGCTACAAGTAGAAGGTAGAAGTAAAAGGAAACCCTTGTCTCCAAACTAATAATGATTACCTTACAATTGCAAGTGAATGCTTCTGTAGAAGAGTAAAAGGATCTCATACATGTCGAGACACGCGAAGTTGTTTACAACGTGCCAATTCGTCTATATTCACGAGCTGATTAATAGTGGTAAGTTGTAAGTTGGGTTTTGAAATGTCTTCGTCAAGTGAAAGCGAAACTGAACAACAGTACAATAATAGCAGTGAGTTAAAATTTATTGCTGGTGAACTTCGCAGCTGTCCTATTAATTTGACAAAGTCACAGATTCCGAAAGTTGAAAAAAGGAAAGATGAAGCGATCGCAAAGGTATTGCAAAAATACAAAGCATTATGTGGTAAAAAATTAGATGCCAAAGGTGTCATGAAAAAAGTCAACATCAGGAAGAGTAGACTCAAGAAAAAACGGACTTAAAGAAAACAGGAAATAAAAGACTTAAACTAGTAGACTGGGAAGCACAAATGGGGGCAGCAGTAGAGGTAGACACAAATCCGACTATCAGCAGAATTAAAGGTAATTTAGTTGTGTATATATCTATCTCATTTTTGAAAATAATGGTTGTCTAATATATGCGACTGTTTACGTCAGTAAATCGGGAAAAAACAACTAAAATTACTTAGCAGAAAAACGTTAGGTTCTGACTTTACATTTGTTTACACAGGGCCAATACAAATCGGCATATTGCATAATCGAACAACAGAAAGTGATTTGATCCCAACCTCATCATCAAGTGTCTCCGTTCCAGCAGAAAATAATTCAAAAGCAACCAAAGCCAGTATGCCAGCAAGGAGAAAAACAGCCACAGATAAGTATGAAACCGATGAAACCAAAAATTTAGCCACAATGGAGTTACAGCGATTAGTTTTACTCCAACAATTCACAAACATTAACTTTGCAAAGGGAGTATTATAAAAAAAAACTATAAAAGATACAAAGTGAACATTGTAATATTCATCAAAAAACAGGTCATACTATGCAAGACAAAATTATGGTTGCCTATAAAATTCAAACGATATCTAGTGGAGACCGATATTAGAAGCCTTAAAGAGTATTTTCAAAAATTCTGTTATTTTTGACGCCTGATGAAGAGATATTTTAAAAATTTGAATTATCCTGATTAAAATTTCCATAAGTGATCATAAACACTTTATCTGAAGGAACTAATATTTCATTTAAACAAAATTTACGGTTTCGACCCTTACTGTTTGGAATCTTCTCATATTACTTTTTAAACGAATCTAACTGTTTTTAAATAATACCACAATATAATGAAAAATTATATAAATTGTAAAAAATAACAATTGTGGAATTATTTGAAAACAGTTATATTTATTTAAAAATTTCGTTAGAAACATCCGGAAAATATAATAGACTCTATGCATAATTTTCTTCTTTATCAGCCTTTCAACATCAAATCCTGGACATAGGCCAACACTCTTCTTTTCCATTCTTCCCTGTCTCAAGCTATTTGATACCGTTTACGGTCCACTACTTCTCTAATGTCATCCATCGATCTTCTGGGAAGTCGCTCGACGTTTCTTTTATGCTGAATTTAAAATTCTGAAACCATTAGTGATATTCTGTACCGAACACTATCTAACCCGCAGCATTTGCATAATTGTGGCGTGGAAATAGAGAAGGCTGTAAGTGCCAAGAAACTGATTGCCAGAAAATCTTAAAAACTAATATGTGAGCTCAAATTAACCCTTCAGTAGTGACGTGCTCTGTTAGTACGAAAACGTGACGCCGGTTTAATATACCATAACCAATTTTTTAGTGATTCTCCACTTTTCACTATAAATATTATGTTTTCAATAAAACAGCAGATAATTACAAATATTCTACTTAACAAAAAGGAACAGTATTCCTCTATAAGTTAAGGAAAAACTAAGTCTATAATATACAATGTATTAATATAAAGTACTCCTCAAAAGTACCATCCCCCTATTAATTCACAAAAAAGTACTGATAGATAGATAGATAGATAGGAAATTTATTGTTCTTTCGTACAGAATACATGAACAAGGAGTGACAATATTTCCAATATAAATGTAAAAAATAATAACTAAGAAATGAATTATAATTTTATAGATATGCTTAGATGATGCCTTGACGGGAGTGAGAGGATACTTACTACTCGTGATCTGATTTTTAAAATATTCTTTGTCATATTATATATTTGATATAATAATTGTGGTTCAGCTTCATTAATTACTGTTTCAAAGACCGTTAGGGGCTGATAGGTTTTAGAGAAGAAAAAATCCCAATGGCACAGGACCAATTGGACAGGCTTATTTCAGTAACATGTTTGCATAAAACCCAAAATATAAAATTAGATACAAAAGTGATAGAATGTTTCGAGATGTATAATAAACCAAAGGATCATTCCGGCATCAAATCATAAACAAAAAAATAAAAATAAATTCTGGTAAATTTGTGAATTTTCTAAAATAAATGTTTTAATGTACGATTAAGAGAAAAATGTTGAATACAAAAGTTGTAGAACGTGTTAAGGTCTATAAAAAAGATTAGTAACTTTTTTGCGTCAAATGAAAAACAAAGGAAATACGATTTTTTTTCCACTTTGACAGGCCGCCATTTTGTTTTTACTGGGCCGATTTAGCTCATTATCGAACTCGTTCAAGATTTTGGCCTAACCGATTTTTGTAGCGAGTTTGGTTTCGTTCCGTCAAAAAATACGTCCTCTATCGTGCTTACAAATTCCGTTATAATTTGTGAATTTTCTTAAATAAATGTTTTAATTTACGATTTAGAGAAAAATGTTAAATACAAAAGCTGTAGAACGTGTTAAGGTCTATGAAAAAGCTCAGTAACTTTTTTGCGTTAAATGAAAAACAAAGGAAATACGGTTTTTTTTTCAACTTTGACAGGCCGCCATTTTGTTTTTACTTGGCCGATTTGTCTCATTAACGAACTCGTCCAAGATTTTGGCCTAAACGATTTTTGTAGCGAGTTTGGTTTCGATCTGTCAAAAAATACGCCCTCTCTCGTGCTTACAATTTCCGTTACAACACATACATATATATATATATATATATATATATATATATATATATATATATATATATATATATATATATATAACCTTTATATATATATATATATATATATATATATATAACCTTTATATATAACCTTTTGAACGGAGGGTGATTTTGGCATCTTGGAACACCAAAACGAAAAACTGCATTGAAATTTTTCCAAAGTCGCGTCATGCTACTCTCTACAATAGCCCTATTTCATTCTGAAATAAGCCTAATATCTAATTTGTTCATACATTGGACATACAAATAATAAATGTTGTAGGGATTATGGAACTAGACAGTTGCAAATTATGCATATTTCATTTGTTTTTATGGTATATGCATTGTTATTAACATACATATACAGTATTTTAGTGTTAGTAGTGCGTAGTTATGAGATGAAGCGTTTAATATGCAAAGGGATTGAAAGATCTAAGTGGTTTGTGCTTTGAAAGGGATGCTTGTCTTGTAGTATGTGTTTATACATTGTACAATATGTACTTAGTAATATTTTATTCCAATCCTCTATATGACTATATTGTTCGTATTTTTCTAAAATAATGTTGATTTTATCCCCATCGAAACTATGGATATCAAACTCTGGAGCTCCAATTTCAGTTAAAATATTAATTATTTGACTTATCCAATTGTATTTTGATACAGTTTTATTTTGTTGGTATAGTTGGTAAGTTCTATCTAGCGCTATCTTAGGAAATTTTTTTCAGTACAAGTTTTTAATCTTTAGTAAATATTCTAGGGCTTGTTTTATAATAAAGAATCCAATTTTTACTAGTCTTGTTTCCGCTCTCAAAATGTAACTGGAAGTTGTTTTCTGTAAATAGAGAAAAATTTTCCAAAATTGATTTTGAACTATTTCTCCCTCATTTATGTACCGAAGTCCCCATATTCCACTGGCATATGTGTAGGTTGGAACTACAATGCTATAATAATAAAGCGATTAAACACTTTCCATATCGGTCATATGTGAGGATTTAATTAAATTTTGTGTTGCGTTTTGTGTTAATTTCGTTTTCTTCATACGTGATTTTAAATTTTCTGAGAACGTGCCGTTAAACGAGAATATCACTCCTAAGTAATTATAGCTGTTTACCTGTTCTATTAGTGCATTTTTATACCAAAATTTAGGTTAATGGCCGATATTTGGGCTTTTTCTGAATATAACTACCTTTGTTTTATCTACATTAACTTGTAATTTATTAGTGTCGCAATAACTTTCTAATATTTTCATTGATCTATTCATCTGAATTTCCGAGTCTCCTAATACTATAAAGTCATCAGCATAGCCCAGCAATGAAATGTCTTTGTTTGCATCTAGAGATAAACCTCTAGCTCCTCGTTGTTTAAAGTAGTCGTCTATGTCTGACACATATAAAGCAAATAATAGTGGACTTAGCGAGTCGCCTTGGATGATGCCTTTGGTGATTTTAATTTTTTTTGAGGTACAACCGTTCTGCTAAATTGTTATTGTCCCTAAAAAGTACATATTTTTTAAAATTCTTATTATCTTACCGCTGATTCCATTAGAGAAAAGCTTTTGCCAAAGTATATCCAAATTGATATTATCAAAAGCTTTTTTGTGCAAAGTGCAAAAACTTTCCTCCCAGGCAGTCGCAGATGGTTACTTATCACCAAGTAAAGAACAAAAATATTATCTTCCGTACTTCTTTGTTTACGAAAGCCAGCCTGACATTCTGGTAGCGTTTCAATTGATTCACTGAATGTATGTAGTCTCTGATTTATTAGTTGGGTGAATAGCTTAGTTTTGTGATTGAGTAAGGCAATACCTCGATAATTTAGAGGATCGTTTTCAGGGCCTTTCTTATGAAAGTGAATCATGTTAATATTTGTCCAATTGCATGGAAGATGTTCTTCCATGTATATTTTGTTAAATAATTCTTTTAGATGTATGATCCAGTTAGTAGGCAAGTTTTTATAAAATTCGTTTGGTATTTTACCCTACCGCCTTATTATTTTTTGCTATTGCTATTACATTGTATATCTCTTGGATTGTAAAGGGTGAATCTAGATAGGGATGTCTGGCATTCATTATGGATAGGTTCGTATTAGCTTCAGTGGTGTTATAAAATGTGTTATGATAGTTCTCCCATTCTTTCGCCGTAATAGGGTGTTCATTATAGTGCTTTTTTATGGAGGTTTATATATTTCCAAAATTCGGATGGGTTTTTAATGTTCAGAGATTTTGCTTGTAGCTTTGTTGATATTTGATTTGTTTATCTTTGATTAACATCTTAAATATTTTCTTTTCTGTTTTATATTCTTCGATTGTATTTATGCTGTATTTATTTTTCTTAATGTTATTTTTCTCTAATTTTAATAATTTTTTCTTCCACACATTCTTTATCAAACCAGAGTTTCGATTTCTGAATTGAAGTTTTTTTATAAAGCCGTGTTCTACACATATCTAAAGTTTCGGCTGTAGAAATGATGGGACTTATCAATTGTGCATCGAGTTCTTCAACATTGTATGTTTCTGGGTTAATAGTCACCTCTGACATAACGTTTTTATAGTTTTGTGTTTTTTATGGGTTCCACTTAAGATATTTTCTTTTTTTTTGTTGAATTTGTGATTGGGCTAGTTTAAACATTTTTATCTAGTTTTACCGTACAACTTTGATGGTCTGAAATAAAATCACTATTCACATAAAAAGTTTTTATACAATTTATGCTATTAAGATTAGACCAAATTAAATCTACTACACTATTGCCTCGCTCACTCAAATATGTGTAGTGTCCTAAATTATCATCATAACGGCCATTAAGGGTGAAGAAACCTACATCTTCAAATACGTCATTAAGTAAGGTCCCTCTTTTGTTAATCGTTAGGTCCATTGAGTTTCTAGTTTCTAGGGGGAAGTTATTTTCAAATAGGTCATTATTGTTGAAGCTATTGTGTGTGTGTGAAAAGGAGGGTTGGCATTGGACAGAATCCGTTTGCCATAGAAATGGTGTTAAATTAGGTCCTAATATATTTTCCGTTTAAATTAATTTAGATATCAAGTTTGCTTTCTCTGAGAAAAGTGATTAACTGATCTAGGACATTTTTATTATTCATACTTAGCAGAGTGGTTAAATTAAAGGGTTGAGCTATATTACTGTTGGTGATGAAACGTAGAAAGTTAGGACGACTACTGCTATATTTTCCACATGAAAAAAGTATGTGGTTCAAGTCAGCAATGGATTCGTTGTCGCATGAACAGATGTTCGTTTCTGCTACACCAATTCTGTGAAGATGTGCTGGGAATTTAGCATGATTCAATTTTAACCTGGTAATAGTGACAGAGTACGCTCGGCTTACAGCATAGTCATCAATGTGTGGGACGCAATTCGGTAAGGTTGGATGTATTAAAGTGTAATGATTGTTAGATTTTTTGGTAAATTCTATCCAACTCTTTTCCCAACTTTTACGTGATTCAATTTTTCCTTTGTTAATTATGTCACTAAAATCGTATTTACCTATGACGTTCGGTAATTTAGTGGCTTCCTTGGCTAAAGAGTCAACTTTGACATTCCCCAAAATACCTGCATGACCTTTCACCCAGATGAAAATAACTATGTTCCCCTGTATGGACAGCTTGTGGAGAAGTTTCTTAATGTTACAAATATTTAGAGATGTAGATAACTTTTTGTGGGATAGATTGCTAATAGCTTCAAGTACAGATTTGGAATCGGACATTATTAATGCATTTCGCGTAAGTTTTTGTTTGATTAACCACTGTAGTGCTTCTTCGATTGCAAAGATTTCGGCAGTGAAAATGGAACAAGTATCTGAGATTTTATATTGAAGTTTAGTACTGGTATCGGAGATATAAACGGCCGAACCAGTACCGCTTGTTGATTTTGAACCGTCTGTGAAGATTTTAAAGAAGCTATCATATTTATTGATTATTTCGTTAAGGCGAGATTGGTTAACAGTGTGGATTTCGCTGTAAGTCGGAAATATGACTCTTGGTCCGAAGGTGATGTCTGAAAATTCAAGTTCAAATATGGGAAGTTTTTTATGAGGTGTGATCAGATCAATGCATTTATTGAAAATAACATATGCATCCGCCAAGGGTGGACTATTTTTTTTGTTCCAATATTTATTTGTTAAATTTTCTATAGACAGTTGAGGGACTAATTGATTAAGGGTATTGTTATAATTGAAAAACTTTAAGTAACATAGTTTTTTAAAAGCTAAATAATTTCGTCTGATACCTAAAGGGGGCTCTCTTGCCTCTGCAAGAATGGCTGGAGTGGGCGATGATTTTAAGGCTCCAATGCATATCCTTATAGCACTATATTGTACTCGATCAATTTTTTTTAAATGTACATTTGCAGCAGACCCATACAGGATACAGCCATAATCAAGTATCGACCGAATGTATGCCCGATAGAACAGGAGAGCGATTTTAGGATCAGCTCCCCATTTAGTTTTTGTGACACATTTCAACATATTTATCCCCTTTTCAGCTTTACTCTTGAGATGGTTTATGTGGCTACCCCACAGAAGCTTATTATCTAGTACAACGCCTAAATATTTGTATTCTGTTTTGATTGGTATTTTGAGACCACTCAGAGTGAGCGTATCAGTGAGGTGCAATCTGTGTCTAGTAAAAAACATAACAGCTGATTTTTCTGGAGAAATTATTAAGGCGTGATCACTAAACCATGTCTTAAGGCAATATACAATATATTTCAGTACTTTGACACATTGATTATAGTTATCCTGTGTGGTGTAGAAACAAAAATCATCAACGTATTGTATGCATTTTACATCCGAATCAAAGATATTATGTAAACTATAAGTATATACATTAAATAGAAGAGGACTGAGAGCCGCTCCTTGAGGTAATCCGTGATTGGCAACCCTTGGTCCATGCAATACATTATTATTGTCTTTAATGTATATTTTACGATTGCGAAACAAGTCTACAATGTGGTATGAAATCTGAGGATGAACGTTTAATGAAATTAAACTTTCAGTGAGAATGTTCAGATCAACCGAGTCATATGCGCCTTTTAAGTCCACAAACAGACAACCGACGTACAAGTTTTTCGAGAATGAATATTGTACATCTGAGACTAATTGGGAGACAGCTTCCATCGTTCCCATTCCACGTCGACATCCATACTGCGAATGTGGTAGTTTTGAATTGTATTCTAAATACCATTCCAACCTAGCCTTTATCATGCGTTCAAACGTTTTCATAATACAGGACATGAGCGAGATTGGGCGATAAGAAGATATATTATTTGGGTCCTTTTTGGGTTTTAAAATAAGAACAATGATAGTTTCTTTAAGCTCATCAAAGACGCGGCTATTAAGCCACCATTTATTAAAAATATCTAATAGTGCATTCTTAGCTATCGATGGTAAAAATGTGAGCATTTTATAGGTGATATTATCACTGCCAGGCGCCGTTCTACGGCGAAATAAGAGAGCAGATTCCAATTCTGATAAGCTGAAATGATTACAGGGAAAATCGCTAGAGTGAGTTATTTTTGTTGTGCTGGTGAATGTATTACTAGCAGTAGGAGGAGCAAAATGCAAAATAATTTAGTAACTTATCTATCATCTCTGTGGATGTATATGATTGCGAATTACAATATTTTTTGTTTGAAATTTTTTTGATAAAATTCCATATTTTATCGATAGGTGTATTTTCATTTAAATTGTTAAGAAAGTCCTTCCAACTGTTCATACTTTTGGTCTTAAAAAGAAGTTTAGTTTGGGATTCGATGTTTTTGTACTTGAGGTAGTTATCCCAGTTGGACAGATTTTTATATTCAAGTAGAGCTTTCTTTCTTTGTAAGACCTTAGCTGAACATTCTTCGTCCCACCAAAGGGGGTGAGGGGTTTTTATGCAGACTGACTGGTTTATTTTCATTGATGATGAGGCCGAGTCAGAGATTATATTGATCAGTTTAGAGAGAGACATATCATTGTCAGTTTGAACTAATAAGTGGTTTTTGATTAGGCTTGAAAATAGTGTCCAGTCTGCAGAAGCGACATTCCATCTGGTTGAAGGAGAGATGTTCTGGGGAGTATAATTAGTATTATATTGTAATAGAATTGGGAAGTGGTCTGATCCCAAGGGGTCAGGAAGTACTGACCATTTCAATTTACTTACTAAATTGGGTGATGCAACTGAGAGATCGATTGCAGATTTATTTTGTGTGGGCCTATTAATTTTGGTAGGTGATCCATCATTAAGTATTATGTAATTGGTGTTGTTTAAGGCGTCAACAAGTCGTGTCCCACAGACTTGATCACCAGCAGAACCCCAGAGGGTGTGGTGGCAGTTGAAATCTCCACAGAATATGGTATCGCCATTGAACTGTGAAAATAGGTTTTCCCAGTCCTTCACGCTAACATTAAATTTTGGTGGTTTGTATAAAGATACCAAGGATAAGTTCATGTCTTCAATGAATACAGCGCATGTTTCGATATTATTACTAAAATTCTGTTTAATAGATTTGATTTTGAATCTTATATTTTTGGATATTAGAATGGCAACGCCCCCCTTGCCATCAATTCTGTTATTTTGTATACTGTTATAACCATATATATTCATATTAACACCTGGTTTTAGCCAGGTTTCACAAAGTATAAGAATGTCAAAAGTTTCATGAGATAGCAGGTTCAATAAATTTGGTTTACGTTTATTTATAGAAGCTACATTCCATTGAAGTATTTTCAATTGCCTAGTAGCTTGAATCATCGCTAATACTGACGGTATCAATTGTATCGAATTCTAAGGCCGTAGCTATAAAATCCTTAGTATTTGAGTCTGTGAGTGGGTTGAGGTGAGTTGAAGTACTAGATTTTAGATCGAAATTAGTATGGATGAAGTTAATGATATTTTCTATGACTTTCTCTTTATATTGAACAAAATCATCCCTGTGAGGGTTTGGAATAATGGGAGTTGTTTTAGATGCCTTTGGTACATCTGTTTTTTTTTAGGAAGTTGGGGGGGGGGTGTTATGGGAGGGGTAGAGGCTTTACGTTTTTTTGAGGGTGCAGTTGGTTTATGTAGCATATATGCGGGGGGGATGTACTGTGACTGCGAAGTTACAGGTAGAGGAGGGAAATTTTGTGTATTATTAAAAACTGCAAATCTGTTATTCGTTGTGATTTTTGAATATGAAGGATTGTTAACTATGGTTTCGGCTTCTTTAAAAGAAATATTTTTAAACGCCATTTCTCTTTTGATGTTATGTTGTTTTGTATACATAGGGCATTCTTTGGATATCGTAGGGTGATTGTTGGTTTGGCAATATATGCAAAAACTGCCAGGATTTGGGCATTCTGAGTCCTTGGTATGTACTTCAGTACATATTTGACATCTTTTTGATTTTGATTTACACAATTTGGCTGTGTGGCCATATCTCAAACAGCTATAGCATTGCACAACCGGGTGAACATAAGGCTCCACGGAAAATGAGGTTAAATTAATTTTAATTTTTTCTGGAATGAAGTTTCCTTCAAAAGTGACAATTATTAGTTGACGATCAACAAATTTAATTTCACCTTCACCATCCGTGACCCTTCTCTTCATACGTTGAACTTTGACCACCTTCATATTATCGCATTCAATGTTTTTGAGTAAAAAATCTTCAGAAAAAAAAGTGTCTACCCATCTCACAAGACCTTTGCGGTGATTATAGAATGTGGGAATGTACGCAACCAATTGATTTTTTTCCATGATTTCATGGCCTACTAATGAATTCGCTATATCGTAGTTTTTAAAAATTACTTTTACTCTACTTACTCCTACCGATATTATATCTACTATGTTTTGTTTAAATTTGTCTTCAGTTAACAAAAAATATCCTATTTTCATTGGAAATAACCTGCCGAAGTTTTTGTTCAAGTGCTCTACAAAAACATAAAACGGACCTTTATCTTTCATAGTGTATTTATTTGTTAAATTGAATAATTTTAAATCTTTATAGGAATCTTTGTTATTGATAGTGTCCATGTCGTCAGAATTATCGGGCGGCCCTGGGCCGCCCGTATTTGTGTTCATAATTAATTATTTGAACTTGTCTTTTCAAGAACTCGTTCCAGAACAAAAAATTGTAAATAAAAATAGAAAGAAAAAAGTTAATGTGATAGAATCACGAGGTATTTCAATTAAATTATGACTAACCGATAATATACCTAATGTGAAAATTAACTAAAAATAGGTGTACTTATCTAGAAATGATGTCCTAGTCAGGCACACAAAACACGTGTAAACAGTTCGACTGCCAATACACAACTAGTTGAAGCTATTAAGTTCCCCAATTCTAGCGTTAAAATCCCCATGAATAAATATTTTATACTCGGAGTATTTACGACTAATACCCTTCACACACCCATCAAACATATCTATGCAAACCTTATCATCTAACTTTGGCTTAAAGTATACTATGCCTAAAACGAGCTTGATTTTATTAATTTCTAGTTTAATAAATATACAAAGATTTGATTTTTCAGCCGCATTATCTAATTTTAATGATTTTGACAGGAGGAACACTAAACCCCCACTTCCTCTGCCCCTCTGCTTGTCTTTCGTTGCGCAAGACTGTAAAATATTATAATTATTTAGAAAATATGGTAAAGTTGGGTTTTCTGTAGTTATCCATGTTTCTACGATTCCTATAATTGGGAATTTACAAAAATTTATCGTTTCATCCGTATCAAAATTATTTATTGTATTAATTCCTTGACAAAAAGTACTGTTTAATTATCAACAGACATACAAAAAAACAATAAAAACACCAGTTGTAATAATTTATTTGTCTAATTAATACCTCGTATTACCTCCTCGAATCTGTATAACGGTTTTCATTCTTTTGGGCATACTGTGAATCAAATCTAAAACTTCATTTTTTGAAATTAATTCTCATTCCCCTACAAAAGCAAATCTTAGCTGATCCAAGGTAAGAGGAGCAGGTACCCGGCAGCGTAAAGGCAAAAGCCTGTATAGTGCAAAGCGCGTGGTCCGCGCGGCGCTCTGGATTACTCGTGGCTTTGTTTATGAATACGCTGCGTTGCATCTGACCAGTGGCGTACTGACATAGTTGGGGGCCTGGGGCGGCTATAGATGAAGGGTCCCTATATATATAATACTCTTGTGAACGTCCACGTGTATATAGTATGTTTTAAATGTATCGTTATAGTACAATTTTAAACAGAAACGAAAGTGTAGAAAATTAATTACCATGATGGAGCACTCGCTGAGGTTTGATTCGCAGAACTTTATAATCTGATGAAGGTCAAAAAGATAACCGAAACGTTATTTTAATATATATCTATGAAAAACACCTCACTTTTCCTTTAAAATTTTAAGTTTTTAAAGGTTGGTTTTAATGCATCGTGATATACACTCCACATAGTAACACTAATAAGTATTTTTACTGTCACTCTAAAAGAACAATGAAGGTAACAGACCACAGGCATGAATATGTCCATAATGATAGTTTATTCTAAAATTAGATAAAACTGTGCATTTTGTACAATATTAACAGAGAACAAAACATACAGATTTCAATGAAAAGTAAAATCAAGAAACACATTTTGCAACGTCATTTTCAATTGATAGTATAGCCAAGCTTGTTAAACGAGACTGGCTCACTGTAGAACGAAGATAGTTTTCAATCAATTTCAGTGTTAAAAAACTTCTCTCACGAAATGCCACGGACAGTTTGAGTCCCTCTGTTATGATTGGCAACGATTCGCGAAAGTCCATTTCAATAATAAACTTCAGCATTTGTAGTGATGTCCATGAGGTTGCATCATCAATTTTTATACCAGAATGCCTTCTGAGCCTCTTTACTTCTGGCAACATTTCATCTTCCTCTAAATCATTGAAAATAGCTGTGAACTGATGTATATGAGTTATTATCGTTTCATCATTGGATCTTACCAGATTTTCTGAGTGTACAACAGCAAAACAGCAAACTGTTCATCGATGTTAGTCATTGTTCATCGATGTTAGTCTTTTTTCCAGTTCTACATGAAAGTTGTCAATACACTCTAACATAGAACGTTTCAATTCTTGCTGTGGGGTCAAACCTGCATCCTTAGCTTTTTTTCCTGGTATCATCTTTTTGACTCGCTTGCGATTTCTGCTGTGTCCATTTCAGCACAGGTGGTGGTGAATATTATAAGGCTTTATTCACCCGACTCTCATCTATAAATGTTTCCAATGTTTCCAGCTTGACTACATACTTTTCTGAACTAATATCTTGGATACAGAGGTATTTTTGGGCGGCGTTGACTTCTTGTAAAATGTGGTACTATAGGTACAAGAAACAGAAGAAATTGAAGTTGCAAATGTTTTTCATCAGCTACTCCGTTGCTCCCCTTGTATATGGATATTCAGAAGCATCACCCAATTTCTTCACAGCATCGACCAACTTTTCGAAGTTTTTAAAGATTGGTTTTACTGCATCATGATGAGCACTCCACCTAGTATCACTAAGTCTTTTAACGGTCACTCCAACGGTTTCTTTGAGTACCTGCCATCTATGTGTTAAAGAACAAAACATATTGTACACGCTTTCCAATGTTCCAAAAAATGTGGCTCAAGCAGGAACACTACCAAAAGCATGAACACCACATAGATTGAAAGAATGGTTTGCACAAGGTACGAAAATCGCTTTCGGATTTGGTCCTTCAATACTTGTTTGTACTCCTGTATGAACACCTGACATTGTTGTTGTACAGAATTATTGTAACCTTGGCTTCTACAAAGTTATATATCCAAGTTGTTCTCTTCAAGTGATTGGAGTATATCCTCTGTAATGTCGTGTTCCTTTTTCCCACTAAGTGGAATGAAACCTAGAAATGATTTTTTGACCTCTACTTTCCTGTTGTCAACTTTCACATATTTCTTTACTAGACTCATCTGTTCCGTGTGAGATATGTCAGGCGTACTATCAAATAGTATTCCATAGTACTTTGCTTTCTTGATTTCAGAAATTATTTCTTTTTTTACGGCGTTACCCAAAAGAGAAATAAACTCATTTTGTACTGCAGGCGATAAGTTAGATACTGGAATCATTCCTGCTTGCAACGATTGCTGAAGCCGTATGCTGTGCACATTTAAAACAGGGTCATAATGTGACAGAACATTTAAAAGCTCTAAGAAATTGTCTCGGTTTTCAGAGTCAATGACCTCTTAACGGCAAATTCTGTATAGCCAAAAAAAGTGTTATATCGAAGAGCCTATGTAAAATGTCCTTCCATTTATTCCTCTCTCTTTACATAACGTTTTGGTGAGCAACATCGATAGTTTTGCTTTGAAAAAGTCTTACTTCAAGTGTTTTCCATTTTTCGAAGTTGTTAACATGGAATTCAGAGCTTTCATGGTCAGACACATTAGGATTTAATTTCCACAAACTAACTCCTAAGGCGTGGTTGAGGGCCGAAAGTTCGCGATTAAAAAAAATTGGTAGTCTGACATATCGGAGCCTTCGCCGTCATGGGGCCTGATAATTTATTAACTTTTTTGTTTTTTAAATATATTTGTATTTTTTGGCCGTTTGGGAGCCTATGATGGCGCGGGGCCTGGGGCGGACCGCCCCTATCGCCCCCCTTCGGTACGCCCCTGCGTCTGACAAATCGCAGTACGATACAGAGCAACCGTCAAAATTCCTCGGCCTACTGACCTGGAATCGTAATATTTACTAGTTACTAGTTGCATAGTACACGTTCACGTTGCTATAGGTTATAATTTCTATTTTGTCTTGACTCTATCACGTGCACCATGGATGAAGCGTGAGTTCGGGCGTTTGTGCCAAAATGTAAACATTTTTAATATAACCGCTGTGGACAACAACGAGCAGTTCAGTATTTTAGTGCAGTGTAAGCTTTCAGAAGAGGGCACAGTGGATGAAAAATGTGACAATTGGGTAAAAGATTTTTCATACTCGACCAATACAAACTGGATAATGTCAAGACGTGATTCTAATGCAACTCGCTTGGAATTTCGAAAGTTATACGTGTTTCAACACTCATCATTGAATAAAGTAGCTGAACGAAAAGGGCAGTCGTAAAAAGTTAGGAACAAAAATTGCAAAGCACAAATAGACATTAAATTTAAAAAAATTAATAGAAACACAATAAAAACTGATGTGCTGTTAAAAGACGGAATTAACGTAGTGATAAAAACGAATTTTGAAAATTCCCATATGGTAAATGTAGCACAAGCTTTTCGATAGTTACGTGTGAACAAGACAGTGCAAGAAATTTTCGAGTCATATTTTATTTCGGCAATGACTCCGTCAGCTGCCAGATTTTATCATGAAATGAATATAATTGAATTTGGTTCTGAAGAAACGAAGGAAATAGCATATCTTCTTGCTATTGCTAGAGAAAATCCTACTGACAGGCAGATGAAGTTTGTATGATAAGTGGCGTACGGTAGTCGAGAAGAAAAGAGTATGATAGAAGTTCTCAAGAACAGACAGTCCTTGTTGCATAAATCCGGCGGTGCACTAGTCATAAAAGAAAATCCTTTTATTGTAGTTGTTGTTACTCCAATAATTGGACGCGCATTCCTTCAAGATTTTTCCACTGGAATGGTTTTCGTGGACTCCAGCGGATCTTGCGATCAGACATCATTATTTCTTGTTTTTAATTCGTTTATTTCTATTAACATAGGCCTTGTCTTGTTACTTCTTATAGTTCAAATTCTTCTCATTTCACTTATATCTCTGTTTCCCCTATATCAACTTCTACTTTTTTAATTATCTCTTTAACTTTCAGTTTTATTTGTTCCTTTATCCCCAATATAAGTGCTATTGTTTTCTTTCAAATAAATTTACTGTAACCTTTTTCTAAGCCCGGTTCTGTTTATTGGTAATTATCGTTTTCGATAAAGAGGAGTACCAGCTTTGTTCATCGATAATTTTTTATTGATGAAGGAAATGAGTTGGTACATTTACAATTATATTTGAAACATAAATATATAAATTTTGACCTAGTTACAATTTTCTGTGAATTATATTTGATCATATATGACAATTTAATATTCTTGCTAACTTAATTTAAATAAAGTTAGTTTTATACCACTGTATATGTTAATATTTTTGAAGAACTAATTTTCTGTATCTTTATCACTCATTCGCAGGACCGTTATGATATCCATGTTTTTTTTGTATTAACAATATTTCTATTCACTTCAAACAAAACAGGGCATTCTTCACACAGCTCAAACTGAAGCGAATTATACTTTAGCTTTTGCGTCTGCCACTGAAGCTATCGAAGTAGAAAATAGAAAGTTCGATCCAAAAGTGTTTATGACTGATGACAGTGCATCCGAGCGCAATGCATTATCAGCTGTATTTCCGAACTCCATGTTGCTTCTGTGTACATTCCATCTTTGTCAAGCTTTATGGAGATGGATCTGGCAAACTGACGATAACGTGAAAAAGGAGGACAGAAGAACAGTGATGGAAATGTTTAGGAACATTCTTTACGCTCCAACATTAGAAGATTTAGAAGAGAATTATGATTTCTTGATGAGTAATAATATAGTACAAAGTAACAAAGTATTATATGATCATCTGGAAAAATTGTGGGTCCGTAGAAAAGAATGGTGTATACAGAAATAATATAATAACAAGAGGCAACAACACTAATAATTACGCTGAAGCTTCAATTAGGATTTTTAAAGATATAGTTTTGCAAAAATGCAAGGTTTTTAACTCTTGTGTACTGGTTGATTTTATTATTAATGTCTTCGAGAACTACTATAAGCGAAAATTGTTGAAATTTCCAAATTCAAGAAGATCTAAACCCCAAATTGATTATAGAAATATGTGTTTTAGAGCAAAAGAAATTAACATTATTTATCAAAGGGACAATACAATTTTCCATGTTGCATCTGAAAAAGACTCCAATTTATTTTATACAGTGAATGCTAAAATTGCTTTTTGTGATTGTCCATCAGGCACAGGTGGCAAATTCTGTAAGCACCTATGCGCAATAGAAAAAAATTTGGTATATTATTTAAATCGTCTCCAGTTCTAAGCGTTCATGACAGAATACAATTATCCAAATTAGCTGTAGGGCATTCAGCACCAGAGGAATTTTATAAAAATATGGATTCAAACACAACTGATCTGGAAAACTTTGAAAACTCAGTTCAATCAACTAATTCTGTACCTGCTGAAGTAGACTTAGCAACAGCAATGGATTTACAAGTTAACGCCGAAGAGAGTGAAAGCCGATTTAAAAAAGAAATTATAAGAATGCGCTGTGAATTTGATCGCATAAGTACGCTCGAAGGCAATCAAAGCCCAGGAGCTACTTTATCCATCATTAAGTTTATTACACTAATGAACAGCCTGAAAACCCCTTCCCAAATTTCAAAATTTTTGTAAGCTAAAAGTCGAATATGCGGGAGGAAATCTAGAAAAATTCGAGTCCAGTCAACGTCAGTTTCGCGACGTAAAAACAAAGCATTACCTCAATCTGGGAGAACTCATGCTGGCAGGCCTTCCAAAATTGAAAAACTAAAACGGAAGCACAGCCGTGAAAGCAACATTTCGCGTAACCTACCAAATGCTAAGTTACATTGAACCTAATTCTGTATTTCGTTGTTTAATAGAAATAATAATCCATGCATATATGACTTTTATTATAAGAATATCTACCATTTATTAGGAAGATGAAGGTAGGAATGAATAGATTTTAAAATTTACGAAACAAACCTATACTGTTTAATTGGGTATTTCGCCACACTGTTTCCAATTAAATAAAAAATAATTTAAATTCAGAATCATATTCCAAATTATTGAAAATAATTTGAAAATGCAGTGTGGTGAAATACCTAATTAAACACGTATAAATATGAACACGCCACAGAGACATATTATATATATTTTATTGGCTCTGTATTACACTGGCATTGGTCTTCTGCCACGCAGCGTATTCATAAATAAAGATCTCGCGCTCTGTACTAAATAGGCTTTTGTCTTTACGCTACCCGGCATCGAATCTTTCGACCAAGCAGGTTCCAAACATGCTCGATGGGATTTAAGTCGAGACTGTGGGCTGGCCATGCCATTTGAGAAATGCCGACTTCGTTTAAGTATTGTGTGACAATGCGGGTAGCTTGAAGAAGTTCATTTTCATGCATCAGTAAGAAATTGTCTCCAATATATGGTGGATATGGAACATCATATTCAAGCAGTAATTCATTTATGTACCTATACACAGTCAAATATCCCCTATTGACCATGTACATTTATGTACGCGCCTCCGAAGATATTCCAGCCCACACCGTAATTGAACCCGCTTGAAAACTTAGTCTAGGGCTAAAAGTGCAATCGGCATATCGTTCACGTTCTCTTCTTCAGACTCTTTCGCGAGCATCCGGAGATCGTAGACACAATCTGCATTCATCAGAAAACAACACACATCTCCAGTCGTCGGCATTCCAATTATGATAATCCCTAGCGAATTGTAATCTGGCTACTTTATCTTCTCTGTATAGATCTGGTACTTTTGCGGGTGTGCGAGTTCTCAGATTAGCTTTACTCAACCTTCTAATAACTGTTCATTCACTAACATCTGCCTTCCAGACATGTTCAAGGTCGTTTCTAATCTCTGCAGCAGTTAAGTGTCGTCACTTAGTACTTAAGATACAATAAAATGGTGATCCCGATGAGTAGTTTATTTCTGGGGACCGTTTCCAGGACGTCGAGTGTAAGATCCCGTCTTTATAAAACGTTGCATGGTACTGCGTGAAATCCTTAATCAGTTAGCCACGTAACTATGATTTCTTCCATCTTGAATGGGAGCAGCAATAGATGTAACAGTTTCTGCGCTTAAAGACATCCTCTAATTAGCACTAATTGACAGAAGCCAGTAATAAACACTTAACCATTACCAATACTTAACATAACAAAAATGTCATGGCATACTCAATTAAAAATGCATAGCCTACATAGAATACTGAATTAAGGGCATGATGATAACTATCACATTGTTAAGATTTTCGTACAATATCTGAAATATGTTTAATTTGGAAAATATTTTTTAATCAAAAGTCTTCAGGTTTGTTTATCTAACGTGGAAAACAAAATTATAATCCAAAATTAATTAATTACGGCTTTTTCATTAAAAATTAAAGGGGTGCCCGTTTTTCGTGCAGGTGAATGTAGTAGTATAAAGTATATACAGTTGAATTATTGGATCTTCACCCGTGCGTCATTAATATCTGATAACGTAACCGACATAATTATTAAGTGGCATCTCTTTCTATTAATAGTGAAGAACAGAACAAAATAATTCGACATTTGTCGGTTATGTTATCAGATATTAATGACAAACGAGTAAAGATCCAATAATTCAACTGTATATAGACATATTTCGTAATGTAGAGTCCAAAAAATATGTCACTTCTCGATTTTGGTATACAGTTTTCCGGAAAATTCAATTTTCAATAATTTTCCACTCGAAAGAATTTTTTTTTCGAACAACTTACAAATTTTTTGAATTCCCCGTATCAAAAAACTCCTCTATGTAAATTTTTTTTTCGATTTTAAATCCACAGGGGGTAATAGAATAGATATTATTGGTACAAAAATGTCAACTCGGTTTGTAATTCTGTTGGAAAAGTGCCAACTTCGGTCTTTCGAATTCGTGAACGTAGTCGCTACGAATTTTCTTAGGGTGAATTTTAATAAACATTTTTAGCTCAACTTGTATAATTCAAACAAATATTGAACGGAAGAAACGAACTATGGTCATTATTAAAGGTTCATCTTTCCACTATCAAATGGCTTAAGAACAAAATTGACATCATCTATAGTTTTCGAATAATAGAATTTTATATAGAGGCATGTTAAAAAGTTTTTCAAAATTTTGAGGTCCTGGATAAAAATTTGAAAATTTTGATATATAGTACATGTGGAAAAATTATACAATACCATGTATTTTGACCCGTGGATTTCATTTTTGCTATCCGTTTTCGGATATTCTCTATACTAAAGAAATTAAAATAGTATATTCTATAACAAGGGTGGAATAAGCTGAATTCTACATGAGTAGAAATGTTTGTTCGGTTCTACGAGTGTAGAATTTTGAATTCCTTGTCTGGATTAGTGTTATATATATAATTATTTATAGTTACGCCAATAACTGTACACTTTTTAAATGTGACTTGTTTAGGTGAATCACTTATATTTTTGGTGCGCAATTAGGCAAATATATTTTGTTGCTGCTGGTTGGAACAAGAAGGCCCCATATGTGAATTAGGCAAATTTTGTTCATGAAAATTAGTTCGCTGACTGATAGCTCTTGTTTTTTATCAATTTGCAACATTATGCCGGTCGATACATTTAGGCGGTTCTGTAAGTATTTATCTATATATCTTTCTGCAAGTTCTGTGGATTTCCAGCCCCAGTGCCGTTTTAAGGTTTCTATGTTTGCCCCAGAATTCACAAGCATTGTTGCTGAGGTCCTGCGGAAACATTGTCCTGTGTATAATTTTGAGTCAGTGAAAATTTAAAAATTGTGCCACTTGTCTAGGCATATTTCCAAGTTTATTTATGCCTATAATTTGTTTTGTGCTGCGTCCTTTTTGAAAATTAATAAAAAAATTGTTTGTCACAATATCTGGAGGTCTTAAAGAAACATATTTTTTGAATAAGTGACAAAACTTTCCGGTAATCGTGAATTTTCTGGGGATTTTGGTTTTTGTATCCGGAACATTAATAACTACTGCAGAGCCCAAATCTTCAATATCCTGTATTTTCATTGAGTAGAGTTCATTTTTTCTACAGGCTCTCATAATTCCAATAATCATAGTGACCTGAAGAAATTAATATTATATTAGATCGTAAATGTTGTTCTTAGGCCCGGTCTTTTCAAGTGCGAGTAAAATGACAGGAAAATACATTTATTAGGAGGTCTTATTCAACAAATGAAGGGTAAACGTCTTTTAAACTGACTTTAACCATTGATTTATTATTCGTTGAATTAACTCAACAAATATAAAGGCGGGTTTATACAACATTTACATAGTCATAATCATAATCACAGTCATAATCATAAACTTAATCACAATCACAATTCTAAAAGGCGTTTATACAATTTTTAATAGTCACAGTAATAAGCATAAAATTCATATAAATGAAATTAGCCAACAGTCAAATCAATGAAGTATAATATAAACAATGATTGACGGAGCACAGAAATACCTCCAAAAAACGGCCAATAAAATTCATTCTTCAACCAAGACGCCTTTTTTCCAACAATGCTGTTGGTTTCGACGCATGCGCATTTCAATTCTCGTCTTAATCATTATCATAAAGTTAAAAGTTAGGAACTTCAAGGTCAGTAAAATTATGCTTATGATTATGATTGTGATTGTGACAATTATATAAGCAATTATTAGTTTAACTCAAATGATTGTGACTGTGATTATGATTATGACTATGTAAATGTTAGATAAACCCGCCTTAACTATTTTAACGTTGGCTGCAATGAAATTACAATAACTGACTTCATAATATGTGTAGAGAAAGATAGTTTGATGCACAATGTATATATAATAGAAAATGATAATTGGTTAGCTGTCACTTGCTTGACAGCACTGAAACCAGTATTTCATATTTTATTTAAATATTTTTAAATAATTGCTGTAATTGTTTCGGAAACGGTTTAAGGATTCTCCCTTATTCCATCTTTAAACATGGTCAATACGTCCTCTCACTTTATATGCGTCACGTTACGAAATCTACTATTATTGTATCTCTTGGTCTTCGAGTTCCTCAAAATCATTAAAAATGTCCATTTAAAAATTAATCTGACAGTAATAATTTAAACTAGGCTAGTATCGGCAATTCTAGAAACAATTAATTAAAAAGAGAAAAAAATCAATTCGTAGTTAATCGGCTTCAGTCGGTTGTTATTCACAATCCGAACAAGTTTATTTCTTATAGCTCCTAAATAACTTAACTGTAGAATAATGCGAATATAAATTATCCAATAATGGTAAGACGAATCTAGGGTTTATTTGACAAATATATATTATTTATAACTTTATTTAGACATAAATTAATAATGTATTTACCTTTGTAGCGAGGTATTTATCATCAGGCGCATTGTTTATAAAACAGTTAACTTCTCCAGTTAATGTTGTTGATTTTTTCACTCAATATCCCTTAGATTGTCGTTTTAAAAATGCTCGTAACCTGGCATAGTTTGACAAATCCTCTTTATGTTTTATGTTAACAGTGGTTCTTAGCATTTTCCTTCTGTTCTCTATGTTTCTGTTCCTCTTCATTGCCTTTTTCGTTCAGTTGTTCCTCTTCTTCTAGTTTTTTTCCCCTTCTAAGCATTTTGGTTATTTTCTCCTTGCTTACTCCTGCATCCGGTGATCTTACGTTTACTTTTCTTTTAGGATTATTTGTCTCTGTCTTTTCTATGTTTTTCTGGCTTTCCTGGAAACTATACTTATCATGAATATTTCCATCTATTATCAATTCATCGTATTTAAAGTATGCTCTACTTCCATTTTCCCTTGCTCTTCTCGAAAAGTGTCATAAAGTACACTTATTGTGCACTTCTGGCTCTAACAATTAATATTTAACGACTATATTAGTCATTTTACGTTGAGTTTAGAGGATTTTTTATGCATTTTATGCACTACTTCTACTCTGCGTAGTGCAGTTGGTGCAGAAAACGGAACACGCCTATTTTCTCTTGCTGTCAAATGGACCGTGATATTTAGTGGGCGCCACAAGTATTCATTACATTACAAGGTCGAGAATGAATATTCTTGCACTAGTACTAGAATGAAGCTATTCCATAACCAAAAACTAAGTCGGAGTATGGAAATTCTACAATAGTCGTATAAAAAAATATTTTCCGAAATTTTTTCAAATAAACTGTTAAAAAAATTATTACTGAAAATTAATAACTAATCTCATTCGATTCGTCATGAACAAATACCTCTAACAAATTTTTTTTAAAATCGCGTTATAACTACAATTTTGGCAAACGAACCTCTCTGTAAAAATTGCGGTGGTCCACACCCCGCTTTCCACCCTCGGTGCCCCAAGCGGCTGGAGGCACCGAAATCCGCCCAAGAGATCGCACCCGTGACTCTTGAAAAGCCATCGACCCCATATGACCTGACAACCTACTCCAAGATCTTGATCGAGATCTTGGCCACTACTATCATGAACGCCGTCCCGACGGCCCGTGGCTTAGTTGCCGACACCTTAACTCACCTCGTCCCCTCCTTTTACGGATACAATTATTCCGTAACTAGTGGCGCCGGCAACCGCGTCCACTTTGAATTCACCACCAAAAGACAAAATTAAGTCATGGACTTTCTTACCGGGACCGTGAATTGCCAAGGTCTAGCCAGGAAGCGACATCTTCTCAAACACCTTCTGCACTCCCTAAACATACAAGTACTTTCTATCACAGACACTCTTTTAAAGAACCCTCCTCGCTTCACTGGCTACACCACCTTCCACTTAGACAGGAACTTCTACTGTCACGGCAACGGACTCCTCGTCCGAAACGGACTCCCCGCGTCACCACACCCCCTCCCTGCACCTCTGTCTCAACTGAACTTGGATTGCATAGCCATCGATATATCGTGGAATAATACCACGACGACATTCTTTTCCTACTACAAACATCCCAACCAACCACTATCAATCGACCTTCTCGAATATGCATCCTCTCTACCACGAGCCATAATAATGGGTGACTTAAACTCACGCAACATTCTTTTCGGTGATACACACACCAACCTCAACGGCAGACTACTCGCCGAACAACTCGTCTCACTCCCCCTTTTACGGATTAGAAATAATAATCCAACACTAGTAAGTCACCTCGGCTCCTCCATAGTCGATCACATAATCTGCACAGACAGATTAATCACTCTCGTGGACGACGAATGCTTTATAGGCGACCCTATCACCTCCGACCATGTCCCACTACTGGTCAAAACCGCACTACACAACCCCATACCACCACCAGCAACAAATTTCACATTTCGCGATTTCAAAAAAGCCGATTGGAATTCCTTTGCTAATCACGTCTCTACTAATTTACCACCACCCGTCATTCATCAGAATACTGATGACATAGATAATCACGCAGAAGAATTCCAATCACTCTTAATCGATGCGCAAGACATCGCCGTCCCACTCACCACCGTACACACCAATTTTCATGCACTTCCGCAAAGAATTTTGCAAAAGATACGTCAAAAAAGACAGTTATACAGGTTATACGTCCGCACTCGAGATCCCGCAGTCAAAACACAATGGAACCGTCTCAACGCCCAGGTCCGACAAGAAATCAATGCTGAAAAGCAGAGAAAATGGAAGGCCGAAACAGCCGGACTGGACTTCAGACAAGGGCGCGTGTTTTGGCAAAAATTCAACCTCCTCGTCGGCCTCAAGAGAAAGGTTGAATCACATCTCGAAGTGCAAGGACAGAAGATCTACACATCCGAAGACAAAGCCACCGCCTTCAAAAATAACCTACAAACTGTCTTTTCACCACTCGATAACCCCCAATTTATCAGGGACAAACCCGGCAAAGACCCCACCAAGCCTGAATCTTACCGCCCTATTTCAATAATCAGCGTCCTAGGTAAAGTCTTTGAACGCTTGTTAAAAGAACGAATCTGGGATTTCTGTACTGAAAATAATATAATTCCGGCATTTCAATTCGGATTCAGGCCGGGCCACTCTTGTCAGAACGCCACCACCAACCTTCAAACAATCGTCACCCGAGCTCTAAATCAACGACGCTGTTCTGCCGCTATCCTCATGGACGTTCAGAAGGCTTTCGATCAAGTCTGGCACGCCGGACTAGTGAGAAAACTACTGAGCGTCCGATTACCAAACCAAATTGTCAAATTAATATATTCTTACCTCACCAACCGATCGATCAGCGTCAAAGTTGGTTATAGCATATCCGACCCTTTTACACCCCAAACTGGCGTTCCGCAGGGCTCGATACTCGCTCCTCTACTATATATCATTTATACGTATGATACACAAGTCCCACGACATCCCCGTGATAACGTCCAACTATATGCGGATGATACCGCACTAATAATTTCTGCCACAGATATTCGCTCTCTCAACATTCGATCCCAAAATCTACTGACCCAATTCTAATTGGTGCAGGAAATGGCGGGTGACTCTCAATCCTCAAAAAACACAAGCAATCGTCTTCCAACACCCTGATACCATGAGCGAACGACTTCTACCAAGAAACTTCCGCCTCGTGCTCTGGGGAGATCGACTCGAAATCCGCAAGGAAGTCGTCTATTTGGGAGTGAAATTTACTTACACTTTCAACTGGACGCCCGACCTAATGGACACATTAAATAAAGTCCGACGGAGAGTCAATCTTCTCAAGGCGCTCGGCGGCACATTCGGACGCACACACCATCTCACCTTGCTTCATACGTATAAAACATATATCCGCCCAATAATCGACTATAGAGCAAACGTCTACTGCACTCTCCCCAACCATCTCGTTAAAAGACTACGAACCTGCGAGCAGTCAATCCTGAGATACTGCCAGTACAAGGCTCCATACTCTCCCACCAACACAGTTTATGTCAATATCGACATCGAACCCATCCCATCTCGCTTAAATAGTCTACAGGCCCGATATGTCAATCGTGCCATCGAATCGGGCAGCGAAATTTCCAAAAACACCCTACTCACACCGTGGGTCGCCAACATACGACACCTCGGCAGAATTCCCAATAGAAAGCTCCCATTTCCTCCGTTACGCTTATTAGCCACGGCCTATGACGACCTCCCCGACGAATACATTGACTACCTCGACAGCTCCCCTATCTCTATCAGATAACGACAAATTCAATATTTCTCACACTAATTCAGTCAAATCTTTTCAAAACCTTCTCAACAAAGCCCAAATCCATAAAACAAACATCTTTAACAAATTCGGAATTTCCTTCAAGCTATTAATTGTTCAACACTTTGGACTCACCCTATACTTTTATGCCGCCCCCACACCACCTACGTTGGTGTTGCAGGTTTTTGCGGGTTTCCTGTACACTCTGTGAATCCATTCACTAGCCAAATGGACCGACGATCGACGCACCCGCATTTTTAGATTCAAAATTGTTATTATACCGCCGACCACCTTAAACAGTCCCCGAACCACCGAGGCACGTCACCGCAACTTTCATAAATCTCAACAATTAGCAAATTCTATACACCTTTTAAAAAAAAGTCTCCTATACACTTTTCTTTCGAAAAAAAAAATTCTCAAAACCAATAAAAATCTCAATTACCAATATTTCATCATTATTCCTCCTTAATACCGGAGACATTTCAAATTCTTTCAAATTCAGTTAAAACACCCTTTTACGTTCAAATAACTTCAGTAATTTCTGACACCTAGCCAGGTCAACACACAGCTATGTATCGGCAACGATACATGGTTCGTCTTCAACACTCAAGCTCTAATTCCATACACTTTTTGTCACTCCATCTCCGCTCACTATCGAGCTTCGCTGCTTCCAAACAACACCCTCGTAGATACCCCAACACAAACAACCCTCCAGTTACTTTCTAGCGAAAAGCCCATTCAATTCCCTCAAAATTCTATACACCTTTAAAAAGCACATTTTCTAGACACTTCTTAAACAAATCTTACTAGACACCTTTTTCACCCCCAACTCAGTTTCTCGGTCAGCGCGCACAAAACCACCCAACACACCCCCCAACCAGCCCTGAAGAGGAAATAAATCCTATAACAGGGCACCACAAGAAAAGTTCAACTTCACCCAAAAACATTCCACTCAACAGAATCTCACACGAACTTCTTTCTCTTTTTTTTAATATTGGCGTAGAAATTGAGCCCCTTATAAATTAGAGGAGTGGGGTTAAGGGGGCAAATATTAATAAACAAATGTTGGCCATGTACCTGATGGTGAAGTATAATAGTCCATAATAGGTACCTCACTAGCCTTCCAGGACTCGCGCCAAGTCTCACAGACCCAACGATATTACTTCTACGTGTCATATAGTGGTGGGGGGGGGGGGGGGGCAACGCTCGATACTGGGATGCTCAGTAGCTTTCCATGTCCAGTCGATATTTAACCTCGTGACGCGCTATATTAAAAAAGTCTTATTTGTGAGTGGTAATTGTCGATTAAGGTCTGTTAGACCTGGCGCGAGTAGTCGTGTTACTGTTGAATTTATGTCGCCGACTATAAAGGACCTATTTTAAAGGTGATATTTTTAGTTAATTTGTAACCAGCTCTTATAATTAAATATTATACTATTTTCAGATGTCTCTGTTGATGACCTATGGGAAAGGGATGGTACCGGCGTTGAAAAGTTTTGGCTGACGATGTCTAAAGAAAGATTTTTGTTTTTACTAGGATATTTGCGATTTGACGACAAACAAACAAGAGATGGAAGTAAAGCTGAAGATAAATTAGCCCCGAGTAGAGAACTATTTGATATTTTTGTTGTTAATTGTAAGAAAAACTACATTCTTAGTCAATTTGCAACTATCGACGAACAATTACCGGCCTTTAGGGGAAGGTGTCCATTTCGACAATACATCGGTAGTAAGCCCAACAAGTATGCCATTAAAATTTTAGCCATGGTGGATGCAAAAAATGATGTATGTTCAAAATATGGAAGTTTATGTTGGAACACAACCTAAAGGACGTTATTCTGTTCCAGATAATGCATGTAATATTGTGTTACGACTTGTTCCTCCTATTTCCGGTACTGGTCGTAATGTAACCTGTGATAACTGGTTTACTTCATTTCCGCTTATAACGAGATTCTTGTCAGAGCATAACTTGACCTATGTTGGAACAGTACGAAAAAATAAGCGGGAGCTGCCTTCTGAATTTATCAATACAAAAAGTCGTCCTGATTTATCAATCATTTTTGGTTATCAAGAAACCACCACAATTCTTTCGTATGTACCACGTGAAGGAGAGAACGTAATTATTGCTTCCAGCATGCACAGCGATGGAACAATCGATCCAGATACCGGTGACAAAAATAAGCCAGAGATGATCACATTCTATAATGCAACCAAAGGTGGAGTGGATACTGTGGACAAACTTTGTACCACATATAATGTAGCAAGAAACACGCAACGTTGGCCTATGGTAATTTTTTTCCATATAATGAATATCGCTGGTATCAGTTGTCAAAGAATTTATGCTGCGAATAATAAAAAGTATTCCTGTGTAAGAAGAAAATTTATAAAAGAACTGGCAAATATGCTAACAGAAGATCATCAACGACGCAGAGCTCAACTGACAAATTTGCCAAGAGAAGTGAGAGAACACAGACAGGAAGTAGCTGGAATACTGAATTTAAATCAAAAACAACCTTGTTTTCCCCCTGGCACTAGAAAGAGATGCTATTTTTGCAAGAAATATAGTAAAACCAAATATTTTTGCCAAATGTGTAGAAAGTTTGTTTGTCTGACTCATGCTCAAATTTTGTGCCAAGGATGTGTCAGAAGTTAAAAAAATAATAATATGTTATAAACAAGTATTCTGTTTTGTCAGAGTATAAGTATAATTTGTTTTGTATTTTTTTTTATTATATGTTTATGTAGTTTCAATAAAATGAATTACTTTTGTGTTGTGCATATTTTTTTATATTTAAATTGCCATTTCCCTTTTTTATATAAAAGAGGTTAAGCTAATACAAAAAAGTCTGCTAGACCCGGCACGAGTACTCATGTATCAAAATAAAGCGCGAGTCCTGGAAGGCTAGAAAAAGATTTCCCCCTCCATGGGCAAAGCTTACTCCCCTAACTACATTGAAATTAATGGACAAATACATTTTTTTGTCAGATATCGTAAAAGTGCTAGACTAAAAATGTAAAGGGAGCTTAAAAATTCCGAAAATCAATGTTAAAAAAATTTCGAAATAATTTTGTCACAACCCTGTATACACTCGAGAAAATTCTAATTATTTTCTCTACCGACTGATACTTATATATGATTGGAACATTTTATCAAAAAGAGAGCGCCAACAGACGCGCTAAATTTTGAGGTTAAAATTTTCTTTCGACCACCGTATCTACATACCGAATGCGCATATGCCTAAAAACATGATCTCGAACCTCCACGTTCTATTCCAGTCCACTGCTGGGGGCTCATTTGGGGGCCCTAATATTATTTCAAACCCATGACGCCTATAGGCACTCCAAATCCGGAAGATCCCCCGAAAATCACGATTCCTGCATCAATATTTAGCGAACTCTTGATCTCCCAAAAAGGGTGAGGTGGTGCCCCCATATATCATCGGAGAGGGTTTGACTTGACAAGTGCGCCATCATACTTATAACCCCAAATTCCCAAAAAATCTTTTTTGTATACTTCCCCCCATTGTCCCCCCCTTTTCATGTGTCCTATGTACGTGTCGAGTTATTCTCTTTAAAACGTATTTGGCAGTTTTCCGCTATCGTTTATAGTAATAAAAGCCCCAAGCCCTAGGTAAATAAGTCATTTTTTGACCATCTATAGACTCCCCAATAGGGGACAAGAAAGATGTGTTATATTTTTTTAAGAGGATTTGGCGTGATCTCTTACGCTGGCTTATTAGTTTCTGCAAATTCGGAAAAAAAATTGCTAAAATTCTTTTTAATATTTCCCTGTATACATCTTCGAATAAAAAAATCGGTTTATTTGTCCTATACAGTTGAATTATTAGATCTTTACCTGTGCGTCATTAATATCTGATAACATAACCGACAAATGTCAAATTATTTTGTTCTGTTCTTCACTATTAATAAAAAGAGGTGCAACATAACGGGGGTAATTTTTATTGTTGGCACTTAGATCTCTTAGCAATTCTACTATTCAAATGTGGTTGACGTACTAGTATTTTGAAAACTTTTCATTTATATTACCAACTTTTTGGTATGTGCATACAATAAAACTAAAGTATTGTGTATTTAAAAATGTCCATTTAATTTCGAATTTTATTCTGATTTCTTTTTTGTTTCAGGTAAGTCCTTCACAATCCTCTAGTAAGTACTTAGTGAGATAAAAATGTCCATTTAATTGAAAATATTTCGAACTTAAGTAGAATTAAGCCCAGTTTGAAGTAGCGCAACAAGAATTGGGGTTTAAAACAGATTCGAGTTTATTTATTATTATTAATAAGCAATAAAGTTTTGCCATCATCACAAACCTGAATTTTCAGTAAATATTTAATCAGCCAATATAATTATCTTTCAAAAATACTTGGTCTGCCAGCTTAAAAATTTCCACATGTCACAACGTTTATTTAGGTGTGACAGTTAATTTCTGGTATTTTTAAGGTGGCAGACCAAATATTTTTTTAAAGATAGGCTATTGGCTAATTAAATATTTACTAAAAATTCAGATTTGTAATGAAGGCAGAACTTTGTGCCTTATTAATAATAATTAATTTAATTGAACAATGTTTCTAGCAAATGCGTATAGTCACATCAAGCTCATTGTGTTTGTATTATTTTTTTATAATCATTAATCTAAAAATATTGAAGGTCTACGATGACGTCACTTTCAATGTCACCGGTTCCCCGCGTATATTTATTGTTTGATTTTTGGCGATTATTTAATATTGTAATGTTTTTGCTTATTTATTTAAACCTTATTTCATTACATGTGGGATAAATTTATACACACACGTTATGTCTACTAACTTAATTTGTTTATTCACTACACTATTCACTAATTTATATTATATACACAGTATATTCACTTCTATTAATTTATATAAACGCTTCATTACTTAGAACATTAATTTGTTCGCTGTTTATATCACGAGATCACTTTATAAACTGACTTCTCCCGCTGGTCGGTCCTTTATATATAAGTGACCTTATTTTTTAGACAATTCTAGTTTGCGGCTTACGCAAAAACAATCGCCTCTCTGGAATATTCATTTATTTTCGGGATATTTTTCAAATGTTGGCTCAATCCTTAAAATATCTTCGGAGAACATGTCTATAAAAACGGTCACAGGAAATCCCAATAGACCTTCTCAGAATTCGCCGTGCTGGCTATTTTTTTTACCACCTTTAATATAAGGTTACAGGACCGTACTTAGTATCTACTTCGGTGTGCGAGCTCGTAACATTATCCCCTCCTTAAATGGAAGTTCCTCCTGGAAATTTTGTGTAGCCGAGACTGGATGTTTGAATCGGCAACTGGCGCCATTTCTACACTTTCCGATCTTGTGGAAATAACAGGGTACCGTTTCCATCGGATACTGATAAGAGCTGCAAATTAATATCTGGACAGCGGTATCTTGGAATATCACCTCTACCATGTTCCTGATGACTCTCCAATCCAACTGGTTACTCGCTATCTTAGGCATAGCCAATTTCTTCACGCTGGATTCCAACACGTAGAAGACGTACCGCGAATTGTGTTTCAGTCTCGGTGTCTTACCAGGGGATAGAATCTGGTCTTCAAGTTTTTTTAATTGCCCGAACTTTTTTCGAAAGACAGTTGTGAACCCTCGCGCGTTCTTGATACGGGCGGGGATGTTGTATGTCAGTGAATGATCTTCCGGGAGAGTGAACAAATCTTGTCGTTGTTATGAAGTGACTCCATATCTAGCTTTCCCGGTACCTCCATACGCGCCCATAAATTCATCGAAGGTAGGGTCAGATACATCTTGAATATGATTTACTCCTTTCTCTAGGTCAAGGTCTCCTTCGAATGGCGCTAGTCGGTTTTGGTGAAGTACTTTTGGTTTTCCGTTGGGGATCTTGCTTATGCGATATATAACATCATTGATCCTTCTCTTGATTAAGTATGGACCTTGCCAGGATTTTTGTAATTTTGGAGAAAATCCTTTTCTCTTCGTCGGGTTGTGTAACCACACTTTGTCCCCTTCACTAAAACCGCCTACTGTGGCCAGCGTGTCGTACCGACTTTTCATTCTGTCGCTGGCAACTTGAAGATTTGTTCGAATTAATTCATGAATATCGTCCAGCCTTCTTCTCAATTGGATCACGTAGCCTTCTCCTGCTAGATATTTTCCAGGCCGACAGCCAAATTCCAGGTCACAAGGAAGCCTCATTTCACGTTCAAACAGTATTTTCGCAGGTGTTTCGCCCGTGGACTTATTGACGGCAGATGGATAAGCCAATGCAAACAGGGAAAGATATTTTCTGTCGTCGGAAATGGTTCAGCGATGTCTAAAGCAATTCTTTCGAAAGGGCTTCCAACATTATACTGTTTTACAGGTGCCTTTCTCTTGCGATGTCGTCCATTACTCGTAGCGCAAGTCGTACATTTCTTACACCAGTCCTTCACATCGTCGGAGCTGTTTATCCAATAACACCTTTCACAGACACGCTGAAGGGGTTTCTTCACTCCCAGATGACCTCCCGATGGACTGTCGTGAAACTTCTTCAGTACCTCAGCTACTCTCGTTCTAGGGATAATTAGCTGTCTCCTCATCTCGGAACCATCATCGTTTTCAAGGACTCTTTACAACAGCCCAGGACAAGGGAGTCGCACTGAGCCCAATTAATATGCCTCGAGTGTCGGTGAAAATCTTGATACTTCTTGCCATGTAGGTCGCCGATTTTCTTACATCCATTGCTGAATCTTCTTTAGGCAAGGATCATTCTCCTGCTCTTCTCTGATCCTGGTGGGTGACCATTCTTCATTGACTACCGTAATTCTTGAAACTGCAACTTCTTTAGATTTCGACTTGTTGCAGTTTACAGGGCATGACCGTCTAGTCAGAGGGCTGGCTTTTCGGTGATTCACATCAGCTTTGTGTTCGCCAGTGTCTGATTTCCCCTGTGACTGGAGTTCTTTGGGTTACAGGAGTCTTTGTGCGCTTAAACGGACTATGTACGTGCTCTAGCTCGCCATAATTACAACACCTGATTTTCTTCGGCTTCTTGTCTACCATACCTTTCAACAAGTTGACGATCTGTTCAAGTCTGTCATCGTCTCCTTCTTCCTGTATGGTCCTGACTTTGTTATATCCCGAAGCCTTCGTAGCTGCTTCATATTCAATAGCAGTAGTCAATGCATCCACCAATGTTTTAGCATGGTCCAATCGAAGCGTCCTCTGCATATCGGGGTCACGTAAGCCATCAATCAAGGCCTGGATGCCCAGACATTCCATAATGTTCTCTGGTACTGATGGATAAGCGAATCCAAGTAGTCTGGCAATATTGTCTTCATACTCTTGAAGGATTTCGTCACGTTTCTGCCTCCGGTTCTTCAGCCGGAATCTGTACAAATGTTCCAAATGTTCGTGACCGTATCGCATGTCCCGCTTTTTTTTCAGCTACTCAAAGTCATCCGTTTCTTCCAGTGTATAGTCTAAGTACATCTAAGGCATCTCCCCGAAGCGCGATGATTAAGTTTACTGCCTTTTCCCCATCGGACCAATTATTCACTCTAGCGGCTGCTACAAACTGTTTCACATATTTGGTACACGATGTCTTTCCGTCGAATGTTGGAACCTTGACTCAGGCAAAACTATTAATATCTTCTGTCTTGAGCTGTGTTTCTGGCTTGCATATATCGATCTTTTGTTCTGTTGGCGTGTCTTGTGTTCTTGAATCTGTCATATTTCTATCTAACTCGTTGATTTTCTCGTCCATCGTTGTCACTTTATGCTCAATATCCGATTTTAGAGACGAAATTTTATTTTCAACGTCAGCGGCAATGTCGTTTTTCATTAATAAGATATCGACATAAGGTTTGTCCATGTTAGCAGAGATATCGTTCTTCATGGTTGAAATCTTCTCTTCCATGGTCAAAATATCGTTTTCCATATTAGCACGACCATTAGCAGAAATTGACGAGATTAAGGTGGAAGCCTCGTCATTGAATAAAAATGTTTCTAGATCCAAGCACTCACTTACCAGTGCCACTTTGAGTCTTTCTACTAACTCACCCTTCTTACCGCACGTTTCCAACTCGCAATTTTCCAATTCCGCCTTTAGCTCAGTCACTTTCAGATCACTAAGTCTCTTGGCCATGTTTACGTCTTATTTTTTTATATAATCCCACTTCTGACACCAATGTAATGTTTTTCTAATTTATTTAAATGTTTTGTTTACGGGTGGGATAAATTTATACACACACGTTATGTCTACTAACTTAAATTATATATTCACTACACTAAATTATATACACAGTAAATTCACTTACATTAATTCATATAAACACTTCACTACTGTTTATTTACTTGTTCACTTGTTTATCTCACGAGATCACTCAACTAAGCTTCTCCCACTGGTCGGCCCCTTATATATTAATACCTTTTTCACTAGATAATTCTAGATTGCGGCTTACACAAAAACAATTGGCTCCCTGGAATATTCTTTTCTTTTCGAGATATTTTTCAAATGCCGGCTCAATCCTTAAAATGTCTTCGGAGAACACGTCTATAAAAACGGCCACAAAAAATCCCAATAGACCTTCTCAGAATTCGGCGCGCCGGTCATTTTTTAACACTGTTAACATAAGGTTACAGGACCGTACTTAGTATCTACTTCGGTGCGCGAGTTCGTAACAATATAATACCTCAATTGAATACCAGTCGGAATTTCCTCTTTCAGAAACGTTTTGTTATTTTCGTGCTAACTTTAATAATAAAAAAGTGTATTTTAGTTGCAGAGCAAGTTGGGTGGTGGGGGAGGGGGTCGTATTTTTTTTGTTACGGCGCTGACCCAAAGGGATTTTATTTTGAGGTCAGAAGTTGATATCTCAAACCGTCTCTGTGATAGCTGTAGGGGGGCAAGGGGGGTTGGAGGGGAAGGTTCGTTTATTTGAGTTTTTTTTTCAAAATTGAATTCTCTTCACGGTCATATTAGGTTTTCCCGTTACGTGGGAAATTAAATTGATGCTCTCGTTCCCTTTTAATGGGTGGAACACAACAATTATTATAAGATCTTGTTTTAAATGTTGATTAATTAAAAGCGAAACTTAAATTTTAGTGTTTATTTATTTTAACCATCAGAAACATCGTAAATCCAAAAAAATTAGTATGATTGAATAGCCATTCTAAATACCTTTCAACTTTGTCACTTGCCATAAGGTCCCATTTAATATTATTGGTTTCAATTGCCTAGTGACGTCACCGATGTCTATGTCACCTGTTACCACTAGTAGAGAAGCTTACAATACAATTGAATTATTGGATCTTTATCCGTCCGTCATTAATATCCTGACAACATAAACGGCATAATTATTAAGTGGCATCTATTTCTATTAATAGTGAAGAACAGAACAAAATAATTTGACATTTGTCGGTTATGTTATCAGATATTAATGACGCACTGGTGAAGTTCCAATAATTCAACTGTAGTTCATTTTCACGTTTCAAATTTCGTCAATATAAGTATCACCGTTCAAAAGAAAAGAGGGGGAGGAGACTTTTGAGAAGCACTGTATTATTTCACGTACTTGAAATAATTTATAACTTGACTTGATAATTCAGTTAATCCATTCGAAGTAATAAATAGTATAGTAAAGTGTAACGGAAAGCGTCACGGCCAACCGACCCGGACAGTTGCATAACCACTCAAAATTTCAACGAAATATTGTAATATTGTACTGTGCGTTACTTTATTACCGTATCCATAAATAACGCCCATTCGTGCATTAACGTCACTTTCATTCCTGAATTTACTCAGAGGTTGGCGTAATTTTTTAGGGCGTGTTCGTCATGACTTGAATGTAAATTTCATTTCTATATGAAATACACCCCATTTTCTCATGGCAAGATTTATTAAATCAATGTACCCTGTTTTTAATTAAAAGCAGAGAATCACATATCGTTATTATTAAAAAGCAGCAGTATTTTTAAAATGTACTAGTACCAATAAATGATTGGAAACATGTTTTAAATATACTAGAATAAAAAAATTACTCTTAGTATTGAACAATAAAATATAAAAAATGTAATTGACTGTCTCGACCCTTACTTCGTGGAATATGCTCATATTAGTGTTTTTAAATTAAACTCACGGACTCTAGTTAATTCCACAATATAATAAAAGTTACTGAAAATTCTAAAAAATTGACATTTGTTTCGATAAATCAATATCATCGTCAGAATGACAGAAGTTACATTTCATTTGATGCCTACCTGATGTTCAGTAGTTATTTTCGCCTAGACCAAGAAGTGACCAAACCTGTGATTGACTTAATATATGTTAATAGAAAGAAGAAGAACATGTGATATTACAAATATTGGAGCTTAGATATTATTAGCCCTATGGTGATATCCTGTATATCATTTTTCGAATTAATATCAGTATAAATGTTCAATGATATAGAAAACCAGGAAAACTATATCTGCTGATCTTTACAATTATCACTTAAGACGACAGTTTATTAGTGGAGAACTCCCTAGATTTAACTGTTCATTGACAACTTCATATTGTGGGTTTCTTAAATGTCTTCTAATTTCCAGTTCTTCAAGGAAATCCAGTTCTTGTTTCTTTTCACAAATATGCAGCACTTCTAGTTCTGAGTTAGGTGTCAATGAATGATTGGTGTCAAGTAGATGTTTTGCGTAGTGGGATTTATCTGGTTGTTTCAATCTGTATGCTCGTAAGTGCTCACTGCATCGTATTTCAAAATTCCTAAGGGTCTGACCCAAATAGACAGCATTACATTCTGGACATTTGAGTTTATATATACCTGACTTTTTTAATAGTGGTATTTTTGTTTTTACATTTAACAATTTTGTACTAACGTTATTTTCTGTTTTAAAAGAAATTGTTGTATTCGTTGCTGAAGATATTATCTTTGAAATATTATTAGAAATATTTCCTGCATATGTGATGATTTTATAAGTTTTAATTTCTGTCTCGTATGAAACACCAGAGTTTCTGGGAAACGTATAAAAATGGACTGTAATTGTAAGACAGATGTATAGAAAAAATATCAGTACTTACCACTCTCCTGGTCTTCACTTATAAAGGGCGCCCTTTCTCTGTTTGATGTCTAGATGAGTGATGCACAGCGCGAAAACCCCGTAAATGTCTTATCCTTAAAACTAATAGGTCGTAAACCGTCACTAAAATTTTGTATCGACGTGTCCACTATCGATGTCAGTGTTATTCTGTTTCACTCATTCGTCGCCGTGGCAGTACTTCTAAATTCACTATACAGCCTGTCCCAGCAAATATGTCATATACATTTTTCAATTTGGGAAACAGAAATTAAAATTATTATCGAGTATTGAACATTCCACCCACCAAAAACACGCTTGTTTTTTCCGCTGTAATTAAATTAAGCATATAATAAAAAAAACAATTAAGAATTCTACTAAATTGAAAAAAAAAAAAAAAAATTAAAAAAAAAATGTAAATGATTAATCAAGTTATTGCCCTGGTAATGGGCAAACCTTGACAACCGGTCGTTGTAGTGTACCGTTTTGCGTCTTTAATGTTACTACTCTGATTATCCCATCTTTTCCGGGATGTAACTTCGCTACACGTCCAAGAGACCAATTTAGAGGAGACCTTTGTTCATCTTTTATTAGAACCAATGTATTTATTGTTATATTTGGGACTGCTTTAGTCCACTTACTTCGCTGCTGTAACGTATGCAAATATTCTTGGCTCCAGCGTTTCCAAAAATCGATATGCATTTTTTGTAACATTTGCCATCGTGATAAACGGTTAATTGGAACATGAGATATATCTGGTTCCGGAAAGGATGAAAGGGGCTCCATGGTCAGAAAATGTCCTGGAGTTAAGGGTGCAAGATCGTTGGGATCTTCGCTAATAGCCGTTAAGGGCCGTGAATTTAAGAGTGCCTCAATTTGAGTTAAAAGTGTAGAAAGCTCTTCGAAAGTCATAAGTTGGTCCCCTATGACTCGATACAAGTGCGTTTTTACTGATTTTACACCTGCTTCACTAAGTCCATTGAAATGGGGTGCTCCAGGTGGGTTAAAATGCCATTTGATTGAAAGCTTCTCAGAGGCTTGTTGAGCGAAAAAAGTTAATTGATTGTAAGCGCCTTTCAAATTAGTGCCTTGGTCTGAATAAATGTCGGACACTCGGCCTCTACGGGCTATAAAACGTCGAAAACTTGCAAGAAACGTATCAGTGGACAAGTCTGACGAAAGTTCTAGGTGAATAGCCTTGGTTGCACCACAAACAAATAAACATATATATGCTTTAGATACCTTTGCCCCTCGATATCTTCCCATCGTAATTGAAAACGGTCCAGCATAATCAAGCGAAACTTGAGAAAATGCTTTCATTTGGGAAACCCGAAACGAGGGAAGATCAGCCATAAACGGTAGGTAAGATCGAGGTTTACACCGAAAACATTTTATACATTTGGATATACATTTAAAAATTGCATTACGAGAAGAAATTATCCAAAAATGTTGTAGTATTAAATTTTGTAACGTTTTTAAACCAGGATGTAGATTTTCCCGATGAATCTGTTCTATGAGGAGATCAGTAAACCGATGGGTTTTAGGCAACAAAATAGGATGCTTAGCGTCGAAAGAAAGAGATGATTGTCTCAACCTACCACCCACCCTGAGAATACCTAGCTTATCTATGAAAGGTGCTAATTTTCTGAAATGTTTAGGTAGGGTAGTATCTTGTTCGCAATTGCGAATAATATTGTTGAAACATTCCTTTTGAACGTCTTTAATTATGATTTGAAATGCAGTATCCATTTCAGAGAAATCTATACTTATATTCTTATGAATGCGTTCGTTTTTTCGCATAATTGAAATAAAACGTAAAACGTAAGCGAGTATTCGCTGAATTTTTTTTAGAGAAGAAAATCTTGAGAGTAATTCACCAATAACGGATGGAGTTTCAACTGAAATACATAAAGTCGTTTTCCTTTCTTCCTGAGTTATTTCAGGAAATTTGTCTACAAGAATCGTAGGTTGTTTGGGCCAATTTTCTGGATCCATCAAAAGAAAATCGGGACCCTGCCACCACAATTTGTGTTCGAGTAATTGCAATGGACTTAAACCACGAGAAACACAATCGGCCGGGTTCATTTCAGAAGGAACATATCTCCAAGAGGACATAGAGATTGTCTCTTGAATAAAGGCCACTCTGTTAGCTACAAACGTTTTCCACTGATGAGGTGAAGAAGAAAGCCACGCAAGAGTAACTTGCGAATCTGACCAAGCGTACACAGAGTTAAAAGTTAAATGCTTAGCATATGAATTCTTAATAAAATTTAATAACTCTGTAAGCAGATATGCTGCACAAAGTTCCAAGCGGGGTAATGAAACTACTCGAAGAGGTGCTACTCGAGATTTTGCAGAAATTAAGCGAGTTTGAATCTGATTATCAGAGGTGATATATCTGAAATAAATTACACAACCATACCCTTTCGTGCTAGCGTCGCAGAAACAGTGCATTTCTAGTCGAATAACTGTCTTGGAAATAAGCATTCTTGGTAAGTGAACTTGAGATATGTTGGGTAATTCATATTTAAATCGATCCCAAAGTGCAACAATGTCATCAGAGGGTTCATCATCCCATCCCAATCTCGACAACCAAAGCAATTGAATGATATATTTGGCCATAAACACTAGGGGTGCTATGTACCCCAATGGGTCAAATATTCTAGCTGTTTGTGACAGGATACTACGCTTCGTACATTTTGATTCAATAGAAGTCAATTTATAAGAAAAAACATCTGACCTGGGATTCCATTGCAATCCGAGGAGTTTTACGAATCTAGGACCTTCATTATCAAAAGTAAGAGGTATTTGAGCATCTGTTAAAGGAACAGCTGATAATAGTTCAGGATGATTACTTGTCCATTTTCCTAATTCAAATCCTCCCTTTTTAAGAAGCTTAATTAGGTCTGATTGAATATTTATGGCTGATTCGACGGAATCTGCGCCACTTACAATATCATCAACATAAATTGACTCCTTCAGTACTTCCGAGGCTAAGGGATGATTTTTTTGTTCAAGAGTAGCTAACTCTTTTAATGTTCTAAGAGCCAAAAATGGAGCTGAAGAGACTCCGAAAGTTATCACATTAAGGGTATACTCCTTAATTGCGTCTTGGTTTGAAAAACGCCAGAGAAACCGTTGATATTTTCTATGTTCAGGCTTAATATAAATTTGACAGTACATTTGTTTAATATCACAGCTGAATACAACTGGATATGTACGAAAAGTATGTAAAATAGTCGATAAGTCTTGATGAAGCTTCGGACCAGTATATAATGTATCGTTTAAGCTTATCCCCTTTGTATCTTTGGCACTAGCATCAAATACTACTCGAATTTTGGTAGAAATGTTATCTGGCTTTAGAATACAATGATGAGGTAAATAGTAGGCTGAAGAGGATTGATAATCTGAAGACGGAACTTCGGAAATATAATTTTTTTGATGATACTCATTTATAAAGTCTGAATAAAGAGTTTGAAGTTCGGATATTCTATATAATCGATTTTCCAGTGATTTGAAACGTCGGTATGCTTGAGTGTATGTATCTCCAAACTGAGTATCTGAGTGTTTAAAAGGGAGTGGTACAACAAACTTGCCAGACTGTTCTCGGTAAACAGATTGTTTGTATATATTTTCACATTTCAAATCATCTGGAGATATAATATTAGAGACTGGAGGTTGCTCTATCTCCCAGAACTTTCTCAGTGTAAAATCGATTTGAGATTCTAAAGAAGCATGGCAACTAAGTAATGATGTATTTGGAGTAACACATGTGGTTTTACCCTGTAAAATCCACCCAAAAACGGTTTCAAGAGCAACGGGTTGACCTTCTTGGCCGAAAACCCGAGAAGATCCTAATACAAATGGTACAATTCCTGCTCCAACTAAAATGTCAATAGGACCAGGAATGTGGCATTGATTATCTGCAAGGGGTAGATTTTTGATGTGTGACCAACCTTGCGTACTAATAGTTAGTTTTGGCTGTTCGGAGCAGACCTTTGGCAAAACAATCGCTTCAAATGTGAAGGTAGGCTCAGGTTTACCACAAGGTTTGATCCGGCATTGGGTGATACCTTTATTTGAACTGGAAGTTATATCGTTAATACCCTCAATAGGGGTCGAAAAGGGGTGACGTCGTAAACCTAAACGATTAACACATTTTTCAGATATGAAGTTAGCCATGCTAGCAGTATCTAATAAAATTCTAACCTTTAGAAAGTTTTCCCAATTATCTTTGATTTCTACTACGGCCGTTGACAACATAACCGTAGAGTTGCTAAAACTATTTGTGCAAGCAGAACAATGACGTGTATTAGACGACTGAGACACATTTGGTGGAGGAGTAAAGTTTCAATCGGTGAGGACTGCACATTAGTATTCAGATTATCTGGACTTAAACTAGAAGAGCTTGAACTTGAAGAAGCTGTATCTAAGTTTTTTTTCAAATGAAGTGTGCTATGATGGGGATATTCACATGTTTTACACCTTGAAGAAGAAGGGCATTGTCGCACCGAATGGTTAGGACGTAAGCAATTGCGACATAACTTATGCTGTTGTACGACTGCTAGTCTATCATTAGGATTTTTTTCCAAAAAATGCATACACCGATATAGTGCATGAGAAGATGCACAAATGACACATTTATTATTGCGTTGTTGGTCATCAACCGTATTAACATATGCCGAAGGCATACTAGAGGTTTTACAAGGATATTGAAAATTGAAATTTTTGAATTTTGAAGATTGAGAATTTTGATTTGAATTTGTATGCTTTTCTCTACTCAAAGATGAAGGACCCGTAGTTTGAATCGATTCCAGAGCCTTACAATGCTGTTCCAAAAATGTAACTAATTGTGTATAGGTAGGCATATCGATGTTGCTATGTTCAATTTCGAAATTGGTTCTAGTCTTTGAATCTAATTTTTGTAACAAAATATTAAAAATAATGAAATCCCAAGAATCCGTATTAAATTTAAGAGCTTTTAATGCTGCAAGATTTTCTGTAAAAATGTTTAATAAATGTCTAAGTTCTTTTGTAGTTGCCTTTTGTAAACATTGAACACTATAAATTTCATTAAAATAGGTTGTAGCCAAAAATCTAGTGTTTTGATATCTTTTAATTAGAGTATCAAACGCAATGATATAATTATTATCTGTCATTGGAATGGACTTGATCAAATTAAAAGGTTCATTCTTTAGCAAAGTTAGCAAATAATGAAATTTTTCTATGTTGGATAAACTTGTGTTTTCATGAATAATACTTCTATAAAGATCATAAAATGCAGGCCATGACTTAATATTGCCTTCAAATAAAGGAACATTTATTTTCGGTAATCGAATATTTTTGTTTTGATTCGAAGAATCGACAGCACTAGAAATCATTGATGAATAACTTAATTCTGAAACCTTTGATTTAATCGCATAAAAATACTTATCTGCCTTAGCTCTAACTTGATCATTAGTTTGGAACTCTGCATCAGTAGAAATTAAAGAAATGATTGCGTTATGATTTTCTTGGAATTCATCGTTAATTTTATCCACAAACTGAGACCTTACTAAGAAATTTTGTTTATAAAATTGATCATTTGTATTATTGAAACCATAACTATATATTTCCTCCAATCGCATCAGCGACACTTTGCGAAGCCTATCCAGTTTGGCTATTTTATTTTCAACGTCCGCAGGCGGAGCCATTTCTAAATAATTTCAAAATGTTAAATTTTAATTTGCAAAATATCTGAATTTACACTGTTCTGTAAGAACGTCTTTTAATATATCTCAAGACAACGCTGCAATAGAATTTTCAAGATAACTATCAAAATTAAAATAGTTATTAAAATGATCAACTGTATTTTGCCTTGCAAATAAACGTAAACAAACTTCGATGGGGATTTGTGGCTACGATTGTACTGAATCACCGGTTAGTCTATACAAAAATGCGTTTGCGTTTCTAACAAGCTTATTTGTGGTAAAATGGAATGTATATACTTTTAAAAATTCAAAATTTATCAATATAAAATAACCTTTTAGCAGCGAGTGAAACAACGGGTTATTTTACTTATCTTTTGATAGGAAAAAATGTGAAAAGGTAATTAGCCTTAATGATGTTTTGAACTCAACAAAAACTATTGAAATGTGAAATTTTAACAAATTATACTAAACTGATAATTTTATGTAGTAAAATGAAAAACATTGAATATAATGAAAATAATAGTCCCTTCTAGATGTAAAGGAACCTAACTGTTCTATCCAGGTTCGAATGACCAAAATGTCTCGTATGAAACACCAGAGTTTCTGGGAAACGTATAAAAATGGACTGTAATTGTAAGACAGATGTATAGAAAAAATATCAGTACTTACCACTCTCCTGGTCTTCACTTATAAAGGGCGCCCTTTCTCTGTTTGATGTCTAGATGAGTGATGCACAGCGCGAAAACCCCGTAAATGTCTTATCCTTAAAACTAATAGGTCGTAAACCGTCACTAAAATTTTGTATCGACGTGTCCACTATCGATGTCAGTGTTATTCTGTTTCACTCATTCGTCGCCGTGGCAGTACTTCTAAATTCACTATACAGCCTGTCCCAGCAAATATGTCATATACATTTTTCAATTTGGGAAACAGAAATTAAAATTATTATCGAGTATTGAACAATTTCATTAGCTTGTTTAGGATATATTAGTTGTAATGCCACTTTTTTTTCTTTTTTACTAATTAGCTTATTTATCATATCTAATGGATAACCGTTAGATGTTGCTATTTGTCTAATTGTATTAATCTCTGTATCAAAATTACATTTGTTCATAGGAACTGAAAAAGGTCTATGCATCATTGAATTATATGATAAATAAGCTAATTAGTAAAAAAGAAGAAAAAGTGGCATTACAACTAATATATCCTAAACAAGCTGATGAAATTAAAACTTATAAAATCATCGCATATGCAGGAATTATTTCTAATATTATTTCAAAGATTATATCTTCAGCAACGAATACAACAATTTCTCTTAAAACAGAAAATAACGTTAGTACAAAATTGATAAATGTAAAAACAAAAATACCACTATTAAAGAAGTCAGGTATATATAAACTCAAATGTCCAGAATGTAATGCTGTCTATTTGGGTCAGACCCTTAGGAATTTTGAAATACGATACAGTGAGCACTTACGAGCTTACAGATTAAAACAACCAGATAAATCCCACTACGCAAAACATCTACTTGACACCAATCATTCATTGACACCTAACTCAGAACTAGAAGTGCTGCATATTTGTGAAAAGAAACAAGAACTGGATTTCCTTGAAGAGCTGGAAATTAGAAGACATTTAAGAAACCCACAATATGAAGTTGTCAATGAACAGTTAAATCTAAGGAGTTCTCCACTAATAAACTGTCTTCTTAAGTGATAATTGTGAAGATCAGCAGATATAGTTTTCCTGGTTTTCTATATCATTGCACAGTTATACTGATCTTAATTGGAAAAATGATATCCAGGATATCACCATAGGGCTAATAATATCTAAGCTTCAATATTTGTAATATCACATCATCTTCTTTTTTCTATAAACATATATTAAGCCAATCACAAGTTAGGTTACTTCTTGGTCTAGCCAAAAATAACTACTAAACATCAGGTAGGCATAAAATGAAATGTAACTTCTGTCATTCTGACGATGATATTGATTTATCGAAACAATTGTCAATTTTTTAGAATTTTTTATAACTTTTATTATATTGTGGAATTAACTAGAGACCGTGAGTTTCATTTAAAAACGCTAATATAAAAATTGTATTAATTGAAAGTAGATACTTTTCGAATTGATATACACTCAAACCAACGAATAGTCTAGAAATCGTTATATTGACTGTGAATGGGTGTTTCGAAGTAGTCATTCGGGTTTTGGAAATAGAAAGACATACATCGGAGTCATATTAGGAGAATACGATGGTTGTGTTTTTGGTGGAAAATTCGTTTACAGTTAGAGCCTTGTTAGGCGTATCTCCCGATGTTTAAGCAATTGCTTTGAATAATCTGAATTTATCAGTGAGACACAAAAATTTCAGGAACCACACTTAAACGACAATATTCAATCATTTAGCGATTTTAAGTTCAATCAATAATTGTAGAAGAAAGTGGTGAAAGGATTTTATTCGGAAATTGTAAACATTGTACCCCGAAAAGTTTTATGAAAGTTGAGTTCCTCTAACCTCCTTCCTGAAATTAAAAATTTAATAATTATAGTGCCACGATTAATTGAATACATTATTAGTGTTTTAAATGAAACTCACTTTTTCTAGCTAATTCCAAAATATAATGAACATTGTTGAAAATTTTAAAAAATTGACAATTATTTCGATAACTGAATATCATCGTCAGAATGACAGAAGTTACATTTCATTTGATGCCTACCTGATGTTTAGTAGTTATTTTTGCCTAGACCAAGAAGTGACCAAACATGTGACTGACTTAATATATGTTAATAGAAAGAAGAAGAACATGTGATATTACAAATATTGGAGCTTAGATATTATTAGCCCTATGGTGATATCCTGGATATCATTTTTCCAACTAAGATCTGTATACCTGTGCAATGATATAGAAAACCAGGAAAACCATATCTGCTAATCTTTACAATTATCACTTAAGAAGACAGTTTATTAGTGGAGAACTCCCTAGATTTATCTGTTCATTGACAACTTCATATTGATGGTTCTTAAATGTCTTCTAATTACAAACTCTTCAAGGAAATCCAGTTCTTGTCTCTTTTCACAAATGCGCAGCACTTCTAGTTCTGTGTTAGGTGTCGATGAATGATTGCTTAAAATGCCACTTTTTCCTGTTTTTTATCAATTAGCTTATTTATCATATGTAATGGATAACCGTTGGATGTTGCTATTTGTCTAATTGTATTAATCTCTCTATCAAAATTACATTTGTTTATAGGAACTGACAAAGCTCTATGTATCATTGAATTATATGCCGCTAGTTTATGTGACACGGAATGATTGGAACTATAAGGAATTGTCACATCAGTGTCTGTTGGTTTTCGGTAAATTGAATAACCAAGTACATTATCAACTCTTTGAATTTTTAAATCAAGAAAATTGATTGAGCTATTTTCTTCAATTTCTAATGTACATTTAATTTTCAGGTGTAAATTATTAATGTGGTTGAAAAATACATCTAATTGTCGTTCACTACCCATAAAACAAGCTAATATGTCATCCACATAACTATACCAAGATAAAACATTTTTCGAAATATGACTTTCAAAGATCTTTCTTTCTAAACTGTCCATAAAAATGTTTGCTAAAATAGGAGATATAGGGCTTCCCATTGGTAAACCTTTATTTTGGATATATATATATATATATATATATATATATATATATATATATATGTATATATATATATATATATATATATATATGTATATATATATATATATTATCGTCATTATTGAAATAATTCTGATTAATGCATACATCAAATAAATTAAGTATATCTGATGATATTCCTGGATTAATATTTTTATCTTCTAGTAATTTTCTTACAAGTATTAGACATTTTTTATGAGGAATTTTAGTGAACATATTAGTAACATCAAACGAAATAAGTTTATAGTTATCTTGCAAGTTGATTGCTTTTAATTATTTTATTAGTTCTATTGAATTTCTAATTGAGTATTCAGATGCATATCCGCAACTATTAAGTATATTGTTAAACCTCTTTGCCAATATATTTATAGGATTATTAACATAAGAAACTACAGGTCTAATTGGTTTCATTATTTTACGTAATTTAACGGTTCCATATAATTGTGGACAATGAGTATTCTTATGTATGATAGACCTCTTTTCGTAATGACTCAAAAAAAAAGACAATTTGAATTATTAACAATATTTCTTACATTATTAGAAAACTCTTTTGTTGGGTCTGCTTTAAGAACTTTTACATCGCTAGATTCTATAAAGTTATATATTCTTGAATTATAATTTTCATTTGTCAATACGACAGTGGTGTTCCCCTTATCAGATTTTGTGACTGTTAGGTTATTATCTTCTGCTTTCTTTTTGATTGCATTTAAAACAGTAATGTCATTATTTGTTTGACGTTTACCTTTTGAAGGTTCAATATTTTTGATTAAATTGGCAATTTTCAATTTCTCATAAAGAAAATTATTTGAATTAGATTTCAAAGTTGTTTCTGACTCTGTAGCTATAATTTGTTTAATATTATTCGTGAATTTTGGTGGTATGCTGTACTTTGAACCTTTATTTAAAAATTCTATTTCATTATCTGTAAAATTAGTGTCTGAAAGGTTTTCAAATCGTGGTACAAAATGTGTTGGTATGTAGGTACTTACAGTTTCATGACGTTTAGAGTATTGAATTTTATGTTCAAGTTTCTGTAGCTTCTGTTCTTGTTTATTAATTTTCTTATGCTTCATCGTGCTGACACTTTCTCTAATTTTGTCATCTAAATAGTCAAATTCTACTGGATGTTATTGGAACGTGAGTTCTAAATGTACAACTTTTATGTAGTTGTCTGAGGAGTCCCTCACTTCAAACCATTTCTTACATTCTCCTTTTATCCATATAAAATGTGCTCAAGTAGTTTGGATAAGAGGAGAATGTACGGAATGGTTTGAAGTGAGGGACTCCTTAGACAACTACATAAAAGTTTCAGAACTCACGTTCCAATTACATCAAGTGGAATCTAATTGTTTAAATGAGAAAATAAGAGAAAGTGTCAGCACGATAAAGCATAAGGAGTTTAAGAAACAAGAACAGGAGCTACAGAAACTTGAACACACATAACATAAAATTCAATACTCTAAACGTCATGAAACTGTAAGTACCTACATACCAACACACTTTGCACCACGATTTGAAAACCTTTCAGACACTTATTTTACAGATAATGAAATAGAATTTTTAAATAAAGGTTCAAAGTACAGCATACTACCAAAATTTACGAATAATATTAAACAAATTATAGCTACAGAGTCAGAAATAGCTTTAAAATCTAATTCAAATAATTCATTTATAAGAAATTAAAAATTACCAGTTTAATCAAAAATATTGAAACTTCAAAAGTTAAACGTCAAACAAATATTGACATTACTGTTTTAAATGCACTAATAAAGAAAGTAGAAGATAATAACCTAACAGTCACAAAATCTAATAAGGGGAACACCACTGTCATATTGACAAATGAAAATTATAATTCAAGAATATATAACTTTATACAATCTAGCGATGTAAAAGTTCTCAAAGCAGACCCAACAAAGAAGTTTTCTAATAATGTAAGAGATATTGTTAATAATTCAAATTATCTTTTAAGTGATTACGAAAAGAGGTCTATCATACATAAGAATCCTCATTGTCCACAATTATATGGAACGGTTAAATTACATAAAATAACGAAACCAATTAGACCTGTAGTTTTTTATATTAATACTCCTAATAATACATTGGCAAAGAGGCTTAACAATATACTCAATAGTTACGGATATGCATCTGAATACTCAATTAGAAATTCAATAGAACTAATCAAAAAATTTGAAGCAATCAACTTGCAAGATAAACTTATTTCGTTCGATGTTACTAATATGTTCACTAAAATTCCTCCTAAAGAATGTCTAAGACTTGTAAGAAAATTACTAGAAGTTGAAAATATTAATCCTGGAATAATATAAGATATACTTAATTTATTTGATGTATGCATTAATCAGAATTATTTCACTTTTGACAATAAGACATATATTCAAAATGAAGGTTTACCAATGGGAAGCCCTATATCTCCTACTTTAGCAAACATTTTTATGGACAGTTTAGGAAGAAAGATCTTTGAAAGTAATATTTCGAAAAATATTTTATTTTGGTATAGATATGTAGATGACATATTAGCTTGTTTTATGGGTAGTGAACGACAATTAGATGAATTTTTCAACCACATTAATAATTTACATCCAAAAATTAAATGTACATTAGAAATTGAAGAAAATAGCTCAATCAATTTTCTTGATTTAAAAATTCCAAGAGTTAATAATGTACTTGATTATTCAATTTACCAAAAACCAACACACACTGATGTGACAATTCCATATAGCTCCAATCACCTTATGTCACATAAACTAGCGGCATATAATTCAATAATTCATAGAGCTTTTTCAATTCCTATGAACAAATGTAATTTTGATAGAGAGATTAATACAATTAGATAAATAGCAACATCCAACGGTTATCCATTACATATGATAAATAAGCTAATTAATAAAAAAGAGGAAAAAGTGGCATTACAACTAATATTTCCTAAACAAACTGATGAAATAAAAACTTATAAAACCATCACATTATAATAATATAAATTTATTACTATAAAACTTGATTCAAGAAACCAGTTAGCGCCGCGATGACGAGGTACCCCACCAGAACAGCAAAGCTCCCACGCCAGGATGCGCACGAAGCATCGACAGTAGAAGGGAAGGAGACTTCCACCACCACCACTACGATGGATATAAAAATGCAAACCGACAGACGATGAGACGACTTGGTTTACGCACTCCTGCTCCTCCAAGTTCAGCCGCCTCTAGTGCGAAGCGTAGGTCGAGGGTATTGACTTTAATCTTAAACGCTTTACACTATCCACCGCCGAGTGTTGTACTAAGTCGGAGTATTGATCCGATTTTATACATCATTCATTAGAACGACCGTTGGTTTCTGGTATTGACGGAAGCGAGAACGATTGTTCAAACTGTTAGAAGAATTTCGGTGTGGTACTGACACACTGAAAGCTCTACAGTATCTTCGTAGGGAAGCGCCGTTAAGCCGGGTACTGACTGGCTATAAACAATCGCTTCAACTGTTAGTATAATTTCGGTGTGGTATTGACGCGCCGTAATAACTACAGTCCCTGCAAGTCGAGATATTCGTTAAGCTGGGTACTGACTAGCTACAAACGATACTCTCAAATCTTGAGATTAAAACCGAAAAAGTATTGATCCGCCGGTTGCTCATACCCCTGGCTATCTGAACATTCCATAGGACGCAGAGAATCCCGTACACCGTCGAGTATATCGCCGGAATCGAAATACACACCGCTACAGTTACACCTACGTCCTTTTTTCTGCATGAATCAACACGATATCTGGCCTATTGTAATCCACAGTGCGATCACTATGCATCGGTCTATCCCAGTAAAGCACCACGTCATGATTTTCTATAACTGGTAGGGGGTTGTACTTGTAGTACGGAGGAGGCATCATGTCAAAAAGTTTATACTTAATTCCTAATTGCTGATGGACAAGTTTAGCTACTTGATTGTGCCTTCCTAAGTAGGACGATTCTGCAAGAGCTGTACAGCCAGCGGTAATATGCTCGATGGTCTCGCCAACCATCCCGCACTTTCGACATTTGTCGGTTACATATAACTTAAGACAGTGCTTTTCATAATTTCTCGTTCTTATGACTCTATCTTGAATAGCAATAATGAAACCTTCTGTTTCCGGGTAAAGTCCTTTTCTAGTAAGCCACTTATAAGACGATTTTTTATCCGTACCAGGAGCTGTTGTAAGTTTAAGATACCTTCCGTGGATAGTTTTCCTATTCCATTCTGCTATTCTATCTGTAGTTGATCGATCTTCCAGCACCAGGTTATGAGCATTTAAGTTTAGTGGCGTATACTCTTTATCCTGCTGTGCAACCAACCTCATCAGATCGCTTCTTTGACTCATCAGTCGATGCCTCATACCCTTTTCTTGGCGCACACATAAGTTTCTAATATTAACTAGCCCCCTACCTCCTTCTCTTCTTGGAATATACAGCCTTTCAACAGATGAGTTGGGATGCAAACATCTAAATTTCTCTAGAATTCTACGGGTCGTGCGATCCAGTTCCTCCAAGTCAGTGTTGGACCATTTGACTAATCCAAATGAATAGTTTAGAGCTGGCACTGCCCATGAATTTATAGCAGCGATCAAGTTTCCCCCACTTAGTTTTGTGTTCAAGAGAGTCGTCAGTCTCTTTCTATATTTTTCTCTAAGATGTTGTTTTAATAGTGTATGGTCCATTACTTGATTCTGGGGGGTCCCCAAGTAGAGATACAGCTCGTCTGGTTGGAGCTATTTAATCTCATGCATAGGTGGTTGTTGATCCTGATCCAGGATTCCCTTATTCACGTCAATGATTGCACACTCGTCAAATCCAAATGACATCCTGATATCATTGCTAAAGGTTCTCACTAAACCGAGGAGCTGGGAAAGCTTTTGCCTGGTCTCAGCGTAGAGCTTTAGGTCATCCATATACAGTAGATGCGATAGTCTTTTTGGTGACCCCATACTAAGTTTGTAGCCAGCTTCCGTGTTATTCAATAAGGCTGAAAGTGGGTTGAGAGCCAGACAAAACCACACTGGTGAGAGTGAATCACCCTGAAATTTTCCCCGCTTTATATCAACCTTCTCAACCTTCTTACTGGACACGTGGATATTGGTTTTCCATCTGATCATTAGATGACTCAGAGTGTTCCGGACATATTTTATATATTTCCAGTACCTTTATTAGCCAATCATGGGGCACAGAATCGAACGCCTTGCTGTAATCGATTATGGAGGTTACGTTGTTTTACTTTCGACTGTCTGAGTACTACAGCATCAATTGTAAGCTGTTGTTTGCATCCCAGTGCCCCTCGTATACACCCTTTTTATTCATCACCGAATATGTTATGTGTTTGACAATGACTATATATTTTCTCGTTGATGACGGAGGTGAATAGTTTATAAACTACCGACAAACAAGTTATAGGCCTGTAGTTTTGGGGGGCATTAGGGTCTCCTTTCTTATAGAGCATATAAGTGTTGCCTTCAGTCAAGAATGTTGGTATTTGTGTGGGGTCATTGAGGACTCTCGTGAAGCATGTTGCGATATTTTCGTGTGCTGCTACAAAGTTCTTGAGCCAGAAATTTTGAAGTCTATCGGGTCCTGGTGCTTTCCAGTTATGAGCTTTTTGCAATACCCTCTTGATATCGTCAGCAGTGAATCTTTCAACAAACCTTTCCGGTGTATAAGCTTGCTGTCTTTGGCAATTTTCGATCCAAAGTGAGTTCTTATTATAGCCTTCTGAGTTTCCCCACACCTTGTTCCAGTAGTTAATGAACTCTGCTGGAATAGCAGTTGTGTTTATATTGTTTACATGGGCGGAACTATCCAAACCACGAAAAATTCCATCTGATTTCTTAAAAACCCGGCGTGTTGAATTTTTCTTTTCGATAGTTCATTATATCTCCTGAGTCTTTCACCCTTCGTCTTAGCTCTCTATCGAAGTTCGTCTTGCAGTTTTAGAAGCTCATGGAAATTGGGATTAACATCAACGATTCTTCTTTGTTTCGCTATTGTGATGGTTTTTACCTTCACCTTTTTTGACAAGTTACCCTTCATGTATTCCGAGATGACGTCTGCTGTCGATCTCAATTTTTCGATGTCTTTTTCTATGCGTATTTTCCATGGCGGCTCGCACTTGACCCTTCTTTTGTTGTCATCCTTCTTTACATAGACTGATTGTCCACCGAGCTCTGTAACCGTTACCGCAGCACAATACAAAAACAGATGGACCTGTTCCAGGTCAAAGTGAGGTTTCAAATATTTATTTAAAAGTTCGTTGATCTTATCGATAAATAACTTTACAGAAGCCGGATTCTTGAGCCTAGGTATTATTGGCCTTGATAGAGGATCTGAATTTTGGTAGTGCGCAATCATGCTAAGGAATTTTTCTTCTATTCCATTGTGGCTGCCAGGTGGCCTAGTAGGTAATAAGACATCTTCCTTTTCTTGTTCTCGAGCTTCGCTGCAATCTCTCACAATATTCTCTTGGTATAACATCCTACCTACCTATCGCGTTATCTGCTGTAGCGCTAACTCCGTGATGTATTTTTTTCTTACAATAACGTTTTTTCTATCGACAATATTTTGTTCGCTGATGGTCAACTCTGGGTGTCGCCGAGTGAATTCGGTGTGTAGTGAATGTCTCCATCCTGGAAGAGGCAAATCTTGGCAATTGTTAATGAGATAAAATGAGTGCATAACATCTCTATTTAATTCTTGAGACCATTTTATCCTTTTCACAATTTATCTCCTCGTGGCAGCCCTTCTGGTGATAGGCGAGCTTTCGAGATGAGTAGCGTTGAGATTTTCAGTCGCCCTTAGTTTGCTCTCTTCTCCGCTTATTCTGTGGGCTGTAGCATTTTGAGTGACAGGCGCCCGCCTCCTCAACCTCCTGCCGTCGGCGCCCCGCATGCTGTCATGTCCAGCGCCGGCTCCAGACATACCCTGGCGATCCCCAGGAAGCGGCATTTCTTCTAATGTACATTTCTTCTCCATATTCATGGGTAGTTGTCCTACTTTTTAATTACGGGAAAGAATATGGAAAAAAGGTTGAACAGTATAAAACACCCTATGAAAGGAAGGAATGCGTGAGGAAGAGGTGGGTATCTGGTAATTGAGATGGAATAGGATAGAAGGGAAGTGGGCTTGGGACTGCGGACAGCTGGCGTAACTGGCAGTACCGTCTCCGCATACGGTAGCAACAGACACATTGCTGGCAACACTGCTCTGCCGGCCAGACATTATTATTATTATTACTATTATTATTATTATTATTATTATTATTATTATTATTATTATTTTTTTTTTCTTTTTTTTTTTTTTTATTATATCACACTTGTTAGTGGAGGATTGGCATGTCCAGGCTGGGATTCTCAAGGTTTCAGCAGCCTAGTCATGTGTGAGCACTCGTCGGACGGTTCGGCATGTTCCCAATATAGCTGCTTGTTGGGCGGTAATTATGTTCTTATCAACATTTTCCAATTTCAGTTTCTTTAACTCGTTTTGTAAGTGTACTTCAACGAGGCCAGTAGTTGAGATAACCAGCGGATGTATGGTTACGTGTTCTAATTGATAAGCATCCTTTAGTTCGTGCGCTAAGTCAATATATTTGTATATTTTTTGGGTCCTAGCTTCTTTAATGTTGTGATCGTTAGGTATAGTGATGTCTATTATATTAGCTGTCCTTCCTTGTTTTTCTAGTACAAGTATATCTGGTTTATTTTGTGCTATTTCCTTATCTGTAATTATCTTTTTGTCCCAGTATACTTTTACATTTTGGTTTTCAAGTTGTTCTTTCGGGGTGTACTTGTAATAGGGCACTTGTTCTGTCAGCAGACCATATTTTATGCAGATTGCCTGGTGGAATACTTTGGCTACATCATCGTGTCTTTTCTTGTGGTCCCGAGATACCAAGTAGGAGCATCCTGCCAAGAGGTGTTGAATGGTCTCTGGTTTTTCCTGGCATAATCTGCAACTATCGGATGGGATTTCCTGTCGGATGATGAATCGTCTGTAGTTTCGTGTGCTTATTATTTGATCTTGTATGGCCAGTAGAAAACCCTCCGTTTCGGCCATGAGTGTTCCACTCGACAGGTACAGATTTGATAAGCGTTTATCAACCTCTTGCCCTGCTAAAGCTGCAGCATATCTTCCATGCAGTTCTTTACCTTTCCAGATTTGTTCTAGTTCAGCGAAGTAGTTCTTATTTTCTTTTTCAGGTGGATTTTCATTCGCTAACTTTAAGGGTGAAAGAGAGGAGTCAATAGCTGTTATTGCTCTATATGCGGGGTGTGTTACGGACTTCAGATAAGTAAACAGCTTTTCACATTCTTTATTGTGCATTTCTTTCAGATTTATAAGTCCTCTTCCGCCTTTGCTCCTTGGGAGATATAACCTGACTGTAGATGCATTGGGATGATGTAACCTCCTCCTTGTAAGCGATGTTCGAATCAATCTGTCTAGACTTTCCAGATCAGTAGGACTCCATTTGACAATGCCAAAGCTGTATGTTACCACTGGTACCACCCAAGAGTTGATAGCTGAGAATTTTGATCTAGAGTAGAGGTGTGATTTGAGGATTGATTGTAATCTCTTTTTCAGTGTGTTTTCAATCTGTTCCTTTGAGTGTTTTTGATCTATGTTAACTGTTTGTTGGATTCCCAAGTATTTGTACATTTCTTCTGGAGGAAGTGGTGCAAATTGGCTTTGATCTATAAGTGTAATATTTTCGGAGTCTTGTACTTTTCCTTTTTTGACATGGACAAATGCACACTTCTCAAGCCCAAATTCCATCCTGATGGATCCGCTGAAACTAGATACCAGTTCTAGCAGTGAGGTGAGCTGGTCTGAGTTCGACGCATATAGTTTCAGATCGTCCATGTAGAGAAGATGATTGATTTTCACGGATGGCTCCCTGGATATTGTGTAGCCACAGTAGCTGTCTTCAAGTAGACTACTAAGTGGATTTAGAGCCAAGCAGAACCATAGCGGGCTGAGGCTGTCCCCTTGGAAAATGCCCCTCTCTATTCTCACTCCTGCGGTGGTGTAATGAGTTGCTCCCACATTCACGTTCAGGGAGGTTTCCCACGTCTCCATAACTTTTTCAAGGAACTCAATCAAGTGGTTGTTGATTTTGTAGATGTTTAGTACTCTGAGTAACCACGAGTGCGGGACAGAATCAAATGCCTTTCGATAGTCTATCCAAGCAACCGAAATGTTCCTTTTCCTTTGTTTGGCATGGTTAGTGATCACTGTATCAATAATCAGCCACTCTTTGCTTCCCCGTGCCCTTGCCTTACAGCCGTTCTGTTGCCAAGCTAGCAGTTGGTTTCTTTTTAGGTGGGAACTAATTTTCTGCTCTATGATTGAGGTGAGTATTTTATATGCGATGGGCAAGCAGGTAATCGGTCGGTAATTTTGGGGGTTTTCGACTTTCTCGCTTTTGGGCAGGAGGTAAATTATACCTTTTGTGAAGAAGGGTGGTATCTTTTGTGGATCTTCCATGGATTCATTTAGTTGGTTGGCGAAGATTTGATGAATCGACGTTAAGCTCTTCCACCAGTATGCGTGAACTTTATCAATTCCTGGTGCTTTCCAATTAGCCAGTTTCTGTGCGGCGTCTTTAACATTTTGGGAAGATATCCGGATATCCTCCATTTCTTGAGTGTGGGCCGTTCTTTCTTCCTCTTTCTTGATCCAGAACGCATTTTCATCATGTTCCACTCTGGTTCCCCACAATTGTGTCCAGTATTTGTGCATGTTTGTTTCATTAGGTGGAGCGTTCGTATATTTTGTTTCTTTCGATCCCAAGTTTCGGTAGAATAGCTTTTGATTTTGTTGGAATATACGATTTTCTTTGTACCGGGCAACCCTCTCTTTGTATCTTCTTATTCTATTTCCCAACATTTTGATTTTTTGTTTTAACTCCTCCATATAAGATGACAGACGTTGATTCCTGTCAGGTGAGTTATATTTGGACTTAAGTTTCTTGTGTATTTTATGTATTATATTTTTTATGCGGGTTGTGGGCTCAGGGCTATTGAGGTAAGCATGAATCTGTCCAATTTCCCTTCTTAATTTTTCTATTTTCTATTGTATTCTTTTAACCCATGGAGGTTCTGTATTTGTTGTGTGTTTCTCTTTAACAGTTTCAGGGTGTCTCAGTGGAGTGCCTAGCAGCTCTAAAACAGTAAGCGCCGAGCAGTACATCAAATGACATGTGTCTTCCAGTGACGAGCAGTCTCTCAGTTTCTCCTTAAGGGCACTGTTGGTTTGCGTAACGATCTCTTTTGCTACCTGCGAGTACCTTAATTTTGGGAGAATCGGACGATTTTGGAACGGTACTCCAGCATACTTTAGTTTGTTTGCTTCTAATGTGTTTTCAATTTCAGCTGGAATATCTTCTGCTGCTACTTCAAAAATGGTTGATCTTCTCTGTACAGCCGCTGGTTCTCCGTTGGTGTTTTGATTTTCCTGGTTATCCTGGCGTCTTGAATGGTTTTTCAGGTATTCTATTTCAGCCTCTGTTAGGACCTTACGTCTGATAATAGATCTTACTTGATCAGATAATTGTTGTGGGTCCCGTAGGAAGTCGGGTCTGGTTTCGGACCAATGTTCGTGTAGTCTGGTTCTATAGTTAGTCTTGTCTTGTCCGGCGTGTGTCACAAAGAAATATGCGCGCATAAGGTCAAGGTTGTCTTGCCTGGTCCAGCGCATACGCCGTCTTTGGACTTCTGGTGAGTGAGCGGGAGTTTCCTGGGAGAGGTTTTCCAAGCGTCGCTCGCCATTGCCGCGTTCGGTGTCCTTTGACCTTGGCCTTGTGGTTCCGGTTTGCGGGCGCGTGCCACTTGCTCCACGCCTTCCCGCTAGTGACTGTACATTCCCGCCATCTGGTGCAGTCGCACCACCAGAGGCATCCGAGGCTTGCTTCCTAGTAGTTACAGGAGCGGTATTATTTCTCAGTATGAAGGTTGCTAGCCCTCAGTACCGGTTGTTCTCCCTCTCGCGTTTGCCCACCTGCTGTAGATTCGCCACCGGGGGTTGGTTACCCGATCTTGAATCTCCAGAGATGGTTTACCAGGGTCTACCGACGTGGAGGTGCGAGTAGGAATTGATAGGAGAGGCTGTAAGAGACGCTTCACTACCCTTTGGACCCCTTATTATTATTATTATTATTATTATTATTATTATTATTATTATTATTATTATTATTATTATTATTATTATTATTATTATTATTATTATTATTATTATTATTATTATTATTATTATTATTATTATTATTATTATTATTATCATTCCATCTACCTCCAATAGGCGTGCGGTTTTAATATGCTAGAGAGGAAACAATTCAGTTTGTCTCTGCTAGTTTAAAAATTTCCTGACTATATGGCATGTTTGCAGTAAGACTGCTCTTTGTCTGATGTCCACTATGTTATGTAGCAACTCTAATTCTCCTAAATTTTTGGAAAGCTGGTCATTGACAATCCCTTCCACCGAAAACACTAAGGGGATTATTTTCACTGTATTTAGTTTCCAAGTGTTCTTGACTTCATAGGCGAGATTTTCATATTTGGTACACTTTTCTGTCTCGATCTTCCTGATATTGTGACTGAGAGGTACAGCAATGTCGATGATAATTCCTGTTTTTTTATCTTTATGAATCAACACGATATCTGGCCTATTATAATCCACAGTGCGATCAGTTTGCATCGGTCTATCCCAGTAAAGCACCACGTCATGATTTTCTATAACTGGTAGGGAGTTGTACTTGTAGTACGGAGGAGGTATCACGTCAAAAAGTTTATACTTAATTCCTAATTGCTGATGGACAAGTTTAGCTACTTGATTGTGCTTTCCTAAGTAGGAAGATTCTGCAAGAGCTGTACAGCTGTATTATTATTATCATTATTATTATTCACAATTTAATTTACAAAATTATTTAAAAACAAATTGTTAGAAGATTTATTTTAAGATTCAGGATTATTGTATTGAGATAGACAATATATCAAATGTTTTTTTTTATTATAAATTTGAAATTAGTTTAGAATTGTCACAGTTGTATGTCGCCAATAATATACTTTACCCCGAATAATACTCAGGATTTGTTTATAATATATGACTCACAAATTATTATCTCGTAGGATACAATCGTGAGAAGAAGATGGTGAAACTTATTCTAAAATTACAAAAGTTCGGATTTGCACCGATAAGGACACAAGTAAAACACATGGCATATAAACTGGCTGAGACATGCACTAGCATCACAACTTTAACAAAGATAAAGAAATGGCTAGAATGGATTGGCTACAATTATTCTTAAAAACATATCCAGAACTTTCGGTTCGCAAATCTGAGAGAGTTTCTAAGCACGATCAAGGGGTTTGAACAAGAGAACGTTTCAGACTACTTTTCATTGTTGCAGAACATCTTGGTTGAGCACGACCTTCTTGATAAGCCAGGAAACATATTCAACGTACATGAGTCCGGAGCTAAATAATAAAGCAGATTATGTATTGTCAGCAAAGGGATTTAGAAGCGTGCCATTAATTACATCCGGTGAGAAAGGCGAAACTATATCTGTGATTGCTTGCTGCAATGGATAGTACTTGTTTTTACCTCCAGCATGTCTCTTTAAGGGCAAAAATGAAAAGGACGAGTACAAGGACGGTATGCCGCCGGGTTCTATTATTTTCATGTCTCCAAAGTCTGCGTACGTGACCACTGATATTTACGTTCTGTGGCTAAGGAAGGAACAGGGAACAGTCGTGCTCATTTTGATTGGCCATAGCTCATATTGCAGCATTGTGAATACATTGGAGTTTGAAGTAGAGAATAACCTAGTGTTGCTGCGTATACCAAGCCTCACGACCCACTATCTGCTGTCACTAAACAGAGCCCTTTTTAAAGCTCTTAAATCATATCATTATAATGCGTGCAATTCCTACATCAAAATGAATCCAAATAGATAGATTTCAAGACTCGTGTATGGAGGATTGCTCACAAAGGTATGGGTAGAAGCAGCTACGACAGATAATGCCATATGGGGTTTCAGAAGTACAGAAATCGTCCCTTTCAATCCTGATGCAATTCCCGAATACGCAATTTTGGTATCCGTGTCGGAACAACAATAGGGAAATAAGGAGCCACGTAAGTCTATTGCACCTCAACCAGGTTATTCACACTGGTATTAAGTCCTTAACACATTAATCGCCATGACACCAGTAGATATACTAAGCCGGTTCTGGGACGGAAGTCGGCCATGTTGGATTTCGTTGACTGTGCGCGCGCACCGGAAGTGGCATCCATCTTGTGTCAATGGCGGACGTGTGACGTGTGTCGTATCCATCTTGTGTCAATGGCGGGTCGTTGGCGAGTATTTCGAATGTCGCGACTGTGACGGCATCCATCTTCTGTGACGTCAATCATGGTCCACATGTGTGACGTAGCACTTCCAATTTGGTGGGTTGTGTCGTTGGCGGGTGATTCGAATGTCGCGACGGCATCTTCTGTGACGTCAGTAAAATCCCTACGGCATCCATCTTCTGTGACGTCAATCGTGGTCCACCACAACACTTCCAATTTATAAAATTGAAAAAATGGTCGACCGTGAGATTCGAACTCACGACACACACAGCGACTTTCTCGTTCCTAACACAGTCCCTAACCGTTGCGCTATCGCAGGGGGTGAGAAAAATAATAATTACAAAGACAGTATTTAATGGATTAATGGGGAGGTGTGAGGGGTTTTATAACAAATTTCTTCACAGGTCTTTATGAGAAAAAACCGTTCCGTCCGACTAGGAGGTTGAGACATTATTGTGTGTGTGTGTGTGTGTGGAGATACACAAAATATAGGACACTAATATATCTGTAAACGAATCAGTTGTAGTATGTCATTAGTTGAGTATAGACGTCTATTTGAGGAGTTTATTATAAAAATAGATCGATTGAATAAGGATGTAATATTTTATGAAGAAAAACGAAGGGTTATGAAGCAAATTGCAAACCTGTGCCTTTCTGCTGCTGATACTACCGACTCAGATCAAAAGAAGTGGGAGAAGCTTACAATAAATTGGGTGCCAGACGAATTACAAAACGGAGCTCGACGACAGGAGATTTCAAGTGCTGTAGATTATATCTTTAGATGTCCGCAAACAACAACATATCCATTAAACAGAATTCAACCTACAAAGCTTTCACCATGATCAATATAACCAACACTAGCAGCATGTTCCATAGTATGAAAAATGAACTTAATAATATATTTTCAATGACTCTATGTATATTATTAGCATTCATATTAGTTTTATTATTTAAAATTTTACCAAAAATTGTTAAACGTAAATTTAAATCTTCATGTAATATATCCGCTGATGAGTAGATTGGGTGTTTTAATAAAAAAAAATCCACTTTAAAAAAATAATTTATTATTGATATAATAATTACAAAGGTAATGTAGTATTTAAAAAACCATTGTTGGAGACGTTGTATATTTCTGTAGGGTCCTCCAGTGGTGTAGTAGGTTCAAAGTTTCCAGTTACCCATGATGTGTGTGTGTGTGTGTGTGTCATCAAACTAGTAGACTAAAGGGAAACACACGAGGCATTTCTTTAGTAGAAATTCAGCTTATTGCTGTGTGTTTGCAGCATAGTTTCCAATCATTTTTATTCTGTAATACTTGATGCAACATAAAAGAGTATCGAATGCCATGCTGTAATTTTTCAGCTGATGAGTAGATACTAGGTAATAAAAAAAATCCATTTACTTGAAAAATTATTTATTCTTGATATAATTGAGTTATCATTGAACATTGAAGAAGATTTCATTTGGAAATTAACCTGATGTTTTACTCATAAAAAAAAACATTGTTTCAATTAACAGAAATATTTATGCAATAGTCTAAAATTATATTGGAAAAAACAATATTTTACATTTTAATATGAAAGTATAGTAATATATGTTATAAATTAATATGAAAGAGTAATAATACTACAAACGAATGTCATAATTCACAAAGTAGTAATATATGCTATAACTTAATCCATTTACTTGAAAAATTATTTATTCTTGATATAATTGAGCTATCATTGAACATTGAAGAAGATTTTATTTGGAAATTAACCTGATGTTTTACTCATAAAAAAAAACATTGTTTCATTTAACAAAAATATTTAGGCAATATCCTAAAATTATATTGGAAAAAACAATATGTTACATTTTAATATGAAAGTATAGTAATATATGTTATAAATTAATATGAAAGATTAATAATACTACAAACAAATGCCATAATTCACAAAGTAGTAATACATGCTATAACTTAATATGTAATAGTTTAATATAAAAGTATAAAACTATATTTGAGTTCATATTATTATATATTTAAATATATGTGAAAAGTGAAAAATGGTTTTACAAAGTTGTATTCAAAAGTCAGCAAAAATAGTTTCATCTGAATCATAGTCAGAATCTTCAGGTTCTGTAGGTAAATTGAAATGAAGAATTAATCCATTTAAAATTTCTATTGGAAAATCAGTATATATGAGTTTTAGTACTCTTCGACAATCATTTTTAGATAGTGATCGAGGTACTTTAATCATTGCAACAGCACTTCGAAAATCTCTGATTAATTTACGTGATTTCTTAAGAAATTTTACACGCCGTTTGGCACGATCTTCAGTTTCGGGAGTAGGAGACATTTTTTATCTAAAAACAAAAAACATTATTCCAAAATACTGTAATGTCCCCATGGAAGCGTATCAAATGAATCGGGAAGTAATTTCCTTTTATCATCGTGAGGACTCAAAGCGATTTTTGTTTGTTCAATGCTATACACATTATGAGCGAAGGAACGTATCGTATTTTGAGTAATTGTCATCTGTTTCCAATTTTTCAAACAATCCACATAATCATCGAAAATTATTTTATTTTTCACAACACATTTTTTAATCCCCTTTGATTTTTTGACAACTTTGCCCCCCTGAACTTTGTAACTATACATTTTGGACCTTAAACCAACAAAATGGGTGATTATTTGTCCATTAGCTTCATCTTTCATCAAACCTAGTATTTTTTTATTAACTCGGGGTATGTTGTAGATATTGTTAATGGGATAATCTGATGTATCAAATTTGTCAATGTTTGCGTCAATTAACTGTTCGTATGCATCTTCACAAGTAAGTTGATAAACAAAACTATCAGTGTCGGTGTACATCAACTTACAATTGTCTACTCCCATTGTGGGAAGCATAAAATTGTAATGGAAGTCATACATTACAGTTTTCGAGATGTCAAGAATAACCATACCCACGTATATCGGTTTATTGAAAATTAGTTCAGACTTTTTCAATTCGATTGCCATCAAAGGTGGATCACCATCATCGAAAACTGTTCTATTGTGATAACGCGGACTAGCAATAAGATTTTTAGCACCATAACGACCCTCATATGTAGATACCAATTTACAAATTCTATGTTTACGGATGGATTCCATACATTTCCCAAACACAGCATTATTCATTAGTTTTCTCAAATCTTTCTCAAAGTCGCTGGTGGCTAAAGTCCTCAATCGATTGTTTAATTCGATGTAGGGTTGAAGCCATGCAGATTGTTGGAATTTCAAAACTTTGTGAACTTTTTCCAATACTAGTCCATGTTCTAGGGCTTGCTTTAAATTTCTATAATGTAAAGTGTAACTTTTTTTATCGTGTAGGGTAGTCATTAATTTTGTTAATTTTGAATCGGGTGGTTTGTGGTGTTCGGGACACATAGGAAAGTCTTTATGTAGATTATGCAACTTGTCTGGATATAACAAATCCACTTGAAGAATATAGCCTTCGGGGTTATCATCTGGGATGGATTTTATGAAATTGATGTCGTTAAATTTCTCCATATCATTTTCGATCCACTCGAAGCCATCAAAGGGCAAATGTTCACACATCGCTTTTCCATACAAATTATTTACATCTGTATAGAGAATATACATTGATGGTTTCTCAACATCATATTCAGACATATATTTATTATTTGCTTCACTGTACCTATTGCAACACTGTGATATTCCTCCTCTAATAGCCTTTTCAATAAACATTATCATATCAATATTTTTTAAAATTTGCAGTTTACATTTTGTAAACTTTAGCATCACATTCCACGCATATCCTGGTATACTGTAGAACCATCCAGGATCTAGACCATACGTTGCTAAAGCTGTCTCTCTAAAATTTTCAAACACATCTGCTAGAAGAAGAATATCGGTGCGCATGTATATATCGCTATATTCTCCAAGTGTTTTTACATTGAAAGACCGCCAAACATTTTTAGCGTGAGCATAATCATCATCAGTTACGTTCGCTTCATTTAATTTATTATAAAAACATTCAATCGGTGGTAATTTATCATCATTCAATTTTTCCAAGTTATTAATATAGTCATAAGGAAAGATACCTTTACGTGTCAATAATGTAAATTGGATATTGGTTAAATTATGGTTTTCTTTTTTCAAAATTTTCAAATAATTGGTGTCCAAAGTTTTAACGACAGCATCCAAACTAGATCCCAAAAAACGAAACGAATCAATAAATCTGAATTTTATGTTTGTTTCCGAATCGTATTGTGTGAATGAAATGTATTTTTCCTTATTGATTGGTAAAAGGCTGACTCTACCACGTTTGGCAATATCTCTTATGATAAAATGGCTATCATAACCAGACAAATTGTGAAATACAATCGGCACAACAAACAGTTTTCTAAAATTTAAATTGCAGGATTGGTGCGCAAATCCTCGAAACTCCCCCGTAAAATGATTGTGATCACGTACAACTATATCTTTTTTATTAAACTTTTTTTCACATATATGACAAACAGTTGCATCATTAGTAGTTCTTGGTTTGACTACCATTGGTACAATTATTTTAATTTTTGAATCTACAAATTTAGCTATATCAGTCATTTCGTTAGCGAACCAATCCATACAATCCACACCTCTGTAACTTTTGTAAAACGATAGAGAATCGTCAAAAGAACATTTTATATAGTAGCCTGCACTGTAAGTTTTATGATGTTGATATTTGTTTGTTGTTTTAGAAATGATTTCATTACATTGTGTCAATTGAGATTCAAAATCAGCATAAATAATAAAAGGACATTTTTGCTTGTATGTATAATTCTTAAACTCAACAAAATCATATTTGGGAAATGAAATCTTTTCATTGTTTAAATTCTCACAAAGTTCGGAATGATCATCCAGTCTCTCACGCAATGAAAAGTAATTGAGACATCTATCACAAACATATTTTTTATGATCGTTTCTATTTAACTGTGAACTAATTAAACGCGATAAATCTTTAACCCAACAATAATGATATTTTACCTCAACAATAGTACTGTAATCATTATGAGATGGCGTTGTTTCATATTCGTTTAATTTCGGAAAGTATTTATCTTGAATGAGTAATAAGTTGACGTGACGGTCTAATTTTTTCCTAGTCAATCTTGCCGGCAATACTGTGTAAAATGTTTTGTTCACTGTTTCATTGTACTCTAACATATAAACGTTTATGGAAATTTCATTTAGTGTTTCAAACTTCTTAATTTGAGGCAGTTTCATTGGCATATCTAAGCCTCGAGTTTTCAAAACGGTGGAATAGTGTGGATATGATGATGTTCGGCTCACCTGCCCTGTGGGAGCGTGTAAACCTGCAACAACGCTCCAGAAAAAACACGCTTCATCATTGTTCTGGATGTTGATGCATGCATGTTTTTTCTGTATCTGCTCAGGCAATCGAATGAAAGATGAACCATTACCCATTTCGTATTTGTTAATTGCTATCTCTAGTGAAATGATTTTGCTTAATGCCCAACCGCTCTGTTTCTCTTGAAACTCTGACATTTTATTCAAAATACGATCTACGACATTATTTTTAAACCATTCTATTAAATCAGTTCCCTCATCAATGATTGCATTGGGTGTACTAAAATGTTTTTGATTTACCACCTCCCGATCATTCGATTGCTTTATATAATCACCAATGAGAGTAGTATTAACTTTTATTATTTTTAGATCCTTCAATATTTGTGAAATTTTAACGTTGAATAAATTAAAAGCATCTTTGAAAAATTCATCGATTACTTTATGTTTCAAATTTACAATAAGCCCTGTCCTAATTCTACAATTAAAAATAACCCCAACATCTAACCATTTTACACTTCGTTTTCTCAACCCATAACCCATATTTTTTTTTGTAATTGAATTAATTTGATGACGTAATCGCTTAAGTTCCCCAATTTTTGATTGAATTTTTCTCTTCTCACCAATGGAAAATTTGAACTTAACCAAAGTCAAGACACATCTCCTAACATGACGGTCTATTAATTTAATTATTGAATTAGCTAGCGGTTTAGAATAATGTTCTTTTAGGAAAGTTAACGTTTGATCAGCTTTGTTCATTAAATTCACCATTTTTTCACTTTAAATATATAATATACATATATAATAAATAAAAACTCACCAAGCGAAAACTAATTTTCAACAATTTCAAACGATATTGCACGATTTGGTCTGCCCACTTCAATTAATCCTCTAAATATGAGAGAATGCTTTTGAGCTTTGAAATAATCAAGTTGACATCGGTACTGTTCCGTCACTCTCTTGGGCAGGAATGTGATATTGTCTGCGAATTCTATCAAAATGACTTCACCACCAAATTTGCTTGAAACTAATTTTGCGCCTAAGATAGGGTATGCTTCCCCAAGCGTCAAATGTTGAAGTTTAATAATAGGCTTCTTCTCTGTAATTAACGACACTGAATTTAATGAAGGTAGATCCATCTACAAAAGAATAAATATGTGTTAATAAACTCTACCTTTTTAGTGGAACTTTATATCATAAAAAACAAAAGTGAACGATTTGTTATTTGAAGAAATAAATGAAAAACTTACTTTTTTCTGAGTAGCCTTCACACAACACACAGATTAATTTTAATATTCTATCACTGTTCAATGATAACTGATTTGTATGATGTGAAATATCAAATTTATATGGAACGATATCCCCCACTATTTGCAAGGTGGTTCTCTCAACGATACCCACACAAATTAAAATTTAATAGCTTCTCCTAATATTGAAAAAAAGCAATAAACGGTGTTCCCACGAAAAAACGAACTACTCTGTACCATTATAATTACGTCTATCTATTAAAATGTTGATTTGCAATGTTTTATTTATTCTCAAACATACAAACTAAAAAAAAAGCAATTTAATAAACGATGTTCCCACGAGAAAACGAACTACTCTGTACCATTATAATTACGTCTATCTAAATGTTGATTTGAAATGGTTTATTTATTCTTAACCTACGCACTGAAAAAAGCAATTTAATAAACGGTGTTCCCACGAAAAATCTAATTTCTCTATACCGTTATAATTATGTCTATCCATTAAAGTTAAATATTGATTTAAAATGTAAATGTTTTATTTATTCTAAGACCCACACACATATATATATGAAATATTATTCTCAAATATATTTCATCAATATAAAAAGTATTGTAATTTTCAAAAGCAATACATAAAAAATAATTAGTGATCTCCTTCTATCAACTTGGAAACATGAAACAAAATCATTGACAATTTTCGTTTCATTTATCAACTCACATACGATGGGAACATGAAATAAAACACAATAATTTTAATTAATTAGTTTTAATACTTCTCTAAATCACTGACAATGTTAACTTTACAAAAAAACATATATTCTCTTAGTGCAATGGCTAATTCGCTATTGTTGATGTCACACATTACTTGAATCAGTTCAAATTTAGTCAAATTTTCATTAGTTTGACTGAAATTTCTAATGTTTTCCACCAAATTTTCATAGTATTCACCAAAATTTATGGATTCTAAATGAGTGAGACGTGGGGAGATGAGGCAACGATCCGCTTGTAGTATTTGATAAACATCTTCTTTTCTTAAAGGTACACTGATATCATGTTTGGTCACCTCCAACCATTTAACACGATCAAATACCATTTGTCGAATGGTGCAGTAGTCTCCACAAGATAACACAGCTTCTTCTTTTTTTTCTTCTTCGTGAAATGATGCACTTATAAATGAATTATTATTTAAAATGTCGATAAATGTGAACCATTCGTATGAGCTGAAGTTGATTTTCTTATGTTTATCGGTGTATGATAGAGTGATCGCAGTACTGAACGTTCTTGCGGGGCTCAAACCACAACCAATTCGAAAATCTCCATCTGTACAATACTCTGTGTACAATAAGTAGTGGTTTTCCTGTTTGGCTGCCATTTCATACACTTGTAAAATATGATCTAATTGTGTGTCATAATTAACATGACTTTGTGTAGCACTAAAATAGCCGCTGTCTTGAGAACTCATATTGACGACTGAGAATCTAACCTACAACTCTCTCCTCTATTTATACTCATTCACATCTCCTACTACTACAAAACAATATATTCATGAGTAGTGAAGCGATGTAATTACGTGACTACATCTGTGCTTTGTATCCAGGTGTTGTGTTTTCTATCTAAACCTAACCATGTAACAAACATCTTGTTGCCTTTTCTTTTAAGTACTTTCTCCACCAAGTAAATGTGTGGATTTGACGTTTTCTGTAGCTCTTCTTCGTAAAACCCTCCACTGATTGGGATACCTTGCAAGTCTTCGAGCAAATATGTGGTGGGATTGGTTATTTTAACTATAATGATTTTGAATAGTTCAGTCGTCCAATTGGGTGTGTATCCCTTTTCAAAGACATGTTTCGACTTGCTTATACGAACAATATCACCAACTTTAAATTTACGAAGTCCGGCAATCTTTAGATGTGTATAGGTTTTGTTTAAAATATCTTTTTCGTTGGATTTATTGACATTGGAAGGTTTATATTTGGTTGTTGAATGTTTTGTGTTATTGTAATCTCGTGTAATTTTAGGGAGAATGTCAATCCATCTATAGGTACCATTTAAACTGAAATGTTTGTAAAGCTTTAATTTCAATGTTCTAATAACTCTTTCTGCCATAGAAGCTTTTTTCGTGCTAAATACACTATAATGATTAATCCCATGTTTTTTCATTAGTTGTTGAAACTTGCTGTTGTAAAATTCCGTTCCTTGGTCTGATTGGAGATTTTTAGGAACTCGTTTTGTGTTGGTGAGAATGTCTGAGAATGCACGAGTTAACTCTTCACCGGTTTTTGTCTTTAATGGACGTGTCCATAAAAACTTTGAAAAGCAATCGATGACGACTAGTATCATTTTGTGATTTTTATTTTGATTAGCGTAAGGTCGCATTTCAGCTAAATCCATTTGCCATAAATCATCTATGCCTTTGACAATTGTACGTCTGCGTGGATAATTTTTACGTATAGGTTTATGGAGTTCGTTAACAAGCTGGACTTTGGATGACATGTTTCGTAAGCGCATGCACTTTCTAAACTGATGATCCATTACTCTTCTCATCTATTTTCTTCTTTTGTTCAATTTCATGCTTCTTCTTCAAGTCCCTGTCCAAAACTTGAAACGAACGTTCTATGTATGTATTATACATATCGATCTTATCACTGATTAGAGTATTACTTTTCGACAATTTATCCTGTATTTCTTGTTTAAAACTCTCCAAATCATTTCTCAAAAATTCCTTGCCCATAGCAACTACCTCGTCGACGTATATTTTAGTTGCCATATCTCGAGCTCTGACGGGAGGATTTCTCGAAATAAATGCAGCAATTTCGTTGATTTTATTTTGATGAGATACCAATTGCGTTTGTAATGAGGGGATTATTGTTTTTTGAAGTGTTTCGAGCTCATTATGGTACACATGTAATTGTTCATCAACATATAGTTTGTTAGCAACATCGCTATTTGCAGTCGGCATCTTTACATTACAAATTTTTACGTTTTCTGCATCAATATTACCGTCTAGAGTATGTGGATACGATACTTTCGGCATATACGGCTTAACCCGCTCATTAGCATGATTGCGGCGATGTCCAAACTTATCGACAGACATGATTGAAATGATTATGTTTTCCGTTTGTTATTCAATTATATTGGCCTCTTTCAACTCATTGATTATTGCAATTATCTCGTTGTTGTGTGAGAATGAGGTGTTGCCAGCTTCCTTGGATGCAATCAGTAATCTTAAACGGTCACACAGCTCATTGGGATCGTCCCAATAAATGTATTCCATCGGTTTTTCGTTGTATGACAAAAGAGGGCCACCACCACCGCCGCCGCCGACAACAAGACCTTTTCCTACATTAGTATATGGAGCGGTTTGAATGGATTGTTGTTGTTGTTGTTGTCGTTGTTTCTTTAATATTCGAGCTGATGGAGGTTTGGTTATAGTACTACTACTAATATTTGATGAGTCAGTTTTAAACAACGGTCTAATTATGTTGCGATACTTTTCGGTAGCAGTACTTTTCAGACGATCTGCTGCATTGAGATGAGCTTTTGTTATTGTTAGCAGAGCTTTGTAATTATTCAAATCATCATCAGAGTATTCATTGGGATGATTGTAAAACACAAGCTGATACAATCCCGAAGTCCCCGGTATATTTCCTTCTCCACCCCCCTCATCCTTCTCTCGTAATATGTTTATATTACCGTTTCTTTTATCGAATGCAATTCTACGTCTGCCCAACATCCAACCAATTTCATCATTATATAATGGACCATAACTTCTATCAATTTCATCATCTTTGCGAAAGTAATCTTCAAGATATGGTTGACTAATTATTGGATATTGATCTAAATAATCTTCTATGACATCACGCGAAACGTTGGGATGTGTGCCTATATCATAATCATCATAATAATAATCGTCTTCTCCTTCTTCATCATCATAACGTATATTTCCTGATTCATCCGTCTCGGCTATGGGTTTTGTATCGAGAAATGATACATCAGCATTTTTTTCTTTTTTTGTCGTTGTTTCCTCTTTTGGAGGGATGAATTTTGAAACTATGGCTTGTTGTAATGATTTTGAGGATTTGACCATTTCTTTTAGCGGTACAGATATCGGTTTAAATAGCTTATTTAGAGATGTATCATGTTCTGATTTTCCTAATTTTAACGCTAAATATTTCTTGCGAATAGATCTCGCCAATTCACTGATTTTTTTCTTACGCATGGCAATAGCAACCTTATCGTTGGACATGGTGACGATGACTGAGGATAATGTCTAGTGCTTTATGAATTTATCGAATCCTTTACGGTACCTACCATTATTTAAAGCAAAATCTTTTACAATCACCAATGTTCCATAGTTGTTAGTAGTCGACCAGCATTCTGAGCAAATCTTTTTAAATTCTTCAAATGTCATGTCTGGTGACACATGTTCCTCAAATATATGTTTTAGATTAATTTCATCCTGCTTGAATAACACAATCATATTACAATTGTCACGTATGAGCTGTTTTGGTATTTTCGAATATGTTTGACATAAGTAGGCCGCGTCAATGAGCTTGTGCCTACACATTGAATAATATTCACGAATTTTCTGTTGTCCATCGCAGGCAACATCATCAAATATGAATATCGAGTTTGACTGCGCTTTATCTGGACTAATAATTTCCTCATTGTCTTTAAATGGAAAATAACCAACACCTTTAACTTCTCCTAAGACTTCTTGCAACAATTTATATTTTGGTTGAAATAACGACTTGGAATAAACGTAAACATTTTTGAATTTAGCACCATTTGGATCGAATAGGAGCGACAACATAACATTTGTCTTTCCACACCCACTAGGACCACAGATGATTGCACGAAAAGAATTTGGTAGTAGTTTACCATGTTTACCAACAGATGATGGATTAGAGGTAAAGTCCAAGTTTTCAATGGGTAGCGTCTGCTCTTGTTGAACGATCTTCATCTTGTGAAGAATTTTATTAGAGTGTTATTCTATAAATATGGATATCGCAGCATTATCATACATCAGTCTTAATGTTGGTGTTTGAGGGAGAAGGTCTTTTGAATTCTCTAATAAATAAACTGCCATTCGAACTTCACTTGCCTACCTACAATTATTGTGGTCGTAAGTGAATATAACTTGTCTTTTTTTTTCGTTAAACATATATTACGTACATTTATAGCTGGAACAAAACTACAAAAGCGACTTGCACGTGGTGACGCAGGCATTAATCCTTTAGACGACGCCTGCAAACAACACGATATAGCTTATTCGCAAAATAAATCTCTTGAAGAACGTCACAAAGCAGATAAGGAGTTGGAAGATAAGGCTTGGGCTCGAGTAAAATCAAAAGAGGGATCTTTTGGTGAAAAAGCTGCTGCATTACTTGTTACTGGTACCATGAAAGTGAAACGAAAGTTGGGAATGGGAAGTCGTCCAAAGAAACAACGACGTTCCTTTAATCGAGACGTAGTGCTAAAGGTGGGAAAATCAATGAAGAGAGGAGCATCTCTAAAAGAAAGCGCCTTGTTTGCCTTACGAGCAGCCAAATCACTTATTAAACAATTTGGTGGATCGAAGAAAATTGTTGTTCCTCGAGTGATACCAGTAAAATCTGGAGGTTTTCTACCACTTATACCTCTGTTTGCCGGTCTCTCAGCACTCGGAGCACTATCGGGTGGAGCTGCTGGGATTGCAAAGACTGTCATTGATGCAAATAATGCTCGAAAAAAATTGGAAGAAGACCACCGCCATAATAAGGTTATGGAACATGTCGGAAATGGTTTATATCTGAAAAAGTATCCTAGTGGCAGAGGATTTGGATTGTATTTAAAAAAAAACTCGCGATAAAGCTACCCAATCGTCCACTGTACGACACCGATATTGCGCGTTATGCAAAATTATATAAAATCTCACACTTTCGTGGTGTTTTCATGCGTGACACTCTACCTAAATCCGGTCCTCGACGACAACAAGAGTGTGCAGTGGTTAACTTGGACTCATCCAAAAACAGTGGAACACATTGGGTAGCATATATAAAGAAAAACAATGTCATCGAGTATTTCGATTCATTTGGTAATTTGAAACCGCCCAAAGAACTTGTAAAGTATCTAGGAGGAGGAGGAAAAAATATTTTTTATAACAATAATCAGTATCAAAACTACGATCAAATCAATTGTGGACATTTGTGTTTGAAATTTCTACTTCAACATCCTTGGAACAATGGGAGAGGAGTGGGATGACATTAAAACATTATTAATGCAAAAGCCACGAAGTTTTACTGTTGATGCGCTGAAAAAAGTCCCCATTCAATATCTGATTGGGTTTGTCAGCCCGTCTGAATTGTTGGATATATGGCATAAACTACCTAATGACTACAAAACAAATTTTGAGCTACAAATTCGTCTGCCGTGCTTCGTTCACTACAACCGTCCCGATTGGACAACGCATTGGGATGGTCCTGCAAGTTCTCAGGCATCTTGTTTTCTATGTCAAAGTGTATTAAATAAATCTTGAACATAGTTCTGTGTATTATTTAAAGTACCTTCATCCCTTGACATGCATCAGTCATCATGTCGCAGTTGTTGAGAGTAAATAGCACAAATCACGTATTTACATTCCAACCTCCTACGCCTATTGTACTCTATCCTGAGAAAGACTATGAGTTAGCACTACGTTCCTTCCACTCATACCATAGTATACCAAACATTGAAAATCGCAAATTTCACTACTACGATGACAACAACATGATGCAGAGTTTTGATATACCAACGGGATGTTACGAAATCGCTGATATTGAAGCGTTCATACTAGACAAGTTAGGTGGTGGTGGTGGTGGCACCAGCAATCCATTTGAAACTGTATTTGCGTTAAAACCCAATAATAATACGTTACAATGTATGATTTACAGTAAATATAGAATTCCGTTCGGCGAGCAGGATACTCCCAACTGTCTTGGCGACATATTGGGTTTTTCTAGACAGATACTCGAAGCCAAAAAATGGTACTCTTCAGATCTACCCGTCAAAATTATAAAAGTATCTAGCATACGCTTCGAATGTAACATTACCACTGGAGCCTTTGACGCAGACAGACCTGCTCATACTATTTACGAATTAGTTATAAAAGTAGATCCTGGGTACGCCATTGACGAAACTCCACATAATTTACTTTATTTACCTGTTATACCACAACGTGAAATTACTAACGTTACTGTGTTGGCTTTGGACCAAGACGGACATCCTATCAACTTTCGTGGTGAAAAGAGTACCTTGGTGTTGGAGCTTAGAGCGAGAAGCAACAGATGGGATTGATAATTAATCATAAAAGACGTTCCGCTGCACATTCAGTTCCATTAGTTAAACGACGTCCTTCAAAGCAACAGCAGCAGCATCTTACGTTTGCTAACAAATTGTTCTTGCAATCTTTAGGCTTTTTGTTGAAAGAAAAACGATGACAACCATGTATGGAAAACGTTCTCGTATGAACGATATGCCTCCAATGTTTGATATCTATCGCAAGCCGAGATTCGATGAATCGATTCGCAAAGCTGAATACAGAACATATGCTCCGTTCATCAAATCGTTCAGTTGCAGTGACATTGTGGAATTTAGCATCAATCAAGTTGATTCGTTTTTTGCAATGAACGAAACATTGTTGTGCATTAAAGGTTCGCTCAATATACATGGAGCCGGTGATGTAAAGCTGGCAAATAATTTTGGTGCTTTCCTTTTCGATTCGTGCACATACAGTGAAAGCGCAAGAGAAATGGAAACGGTTCGAGATCCTGGAATCGTGAGTGCTGTACGTGCCATGACGTGCTACAATCAAGAAGATTCCAATCATATGGCTATAGCAGGCTGGAATTATCCCAAAGATCCCATCCTTAATGCTCCAGATAAATCATTCAACCTACAAATTCCTCTCAAGCACATTTTCAACATTTTCAATGACTATCCCATGATTACATGTGGACGGCAAACAATACGTTTGGTTCGAGCTCGAAACGATAATGATTGTGTATATATCACAGAAAAAAATGTTGCCGGTGTGACTTCCACTACAACTGTTAGCATAAACATTACCAACATCGAATTGAAAATCAAGCATATCTACCCTAATGATGATATTAAGTTGGAACTGATGAGGACCATTCAAAAGGATCAGCCTATAGTTATTCCATTTAGAAAGTGGGAGATACATGAACTGCCATCCATCACCAGAAATGCTAGACTTGAAGTTTGGGCTGTTAAAACTACAACTTCAGTGGAACGACCTCGTTATGTTATTGTTTTCTTTCAAACCAACAAACGTGACAACAACACAACTGATCCAACTTTATTTGACAATGCAGACATTCAAAGTATCAGGTTATCGCTAAATGGAGAGTATTATCCCAATGAAAGAATGCAGTTGGATTTTACCAAGAATGATTACAATGAGGCATATTTCAACTATACTGAATTTTATCCTAGCTATATGAATTCGACACAGAAGCGTCCTCTGTTGGATTATTCCTCATTCAAGAGGCGTGCATTGTTTGTTATCGATTGCTCGAAACAAGAAGAAAGCATGAAGGCATCTACAGTTGATGTAAAACTTGACATTGAAGCAAACATTGGTTTCCCCGAAAATACCAAAGTATATTGCATCATAATACACGATTGCGTAATGGAGTATTTCCCCCTCACCGAAATTGTTAAGAATTTAAACTAGAATGTGCTACTGCTGCTGCACGTTAGTATTCTAGCAATCATCATCATGAGAGTTGCATTCGTGGACATCCAAGGATTCGTCGTTGATGGATGCTTTGTTCCCAAAGAACTCACCATCGAGATTGGTTTTAAGCAGAGTCACTACATGTTTTTGCCACCTCAATCGTTTGATACATTAAGTCAGCGTGATAAGAAAACTGTGAAATACCTGGAAAAAAATGTGCATGGCATTCGATACTCTTCAGGTGACATCGAGTATAGCGAAATAAATGTAATATTGGAAACTAAGCTGTTGTATGCTGCAGACTTCATTTACGTACGCGGACAGCAAAAGGCTGAATTTCTACAAAAGAAATGTCACATTTTTAGTGTCTTTCCCATCATTATTGACGTCTGCAAGTTTGATGGTACATCATTGGCAACTGGAAACTTTGAACGTGATTCCTGTCACGCCACTGGAGGATCCTCCAGAAATGTACAATATCTCCGACAATGGTTTTTAAATATTGCGTTACCTTTGTAATTATTATATCAATAATAAATGATTTTTTTAAAGTGGATTTTTTTTTACACACACCATTTAGACGTCCCACTCAACAAACTAAATATCTTTTTTAACAAGAAACGTATAAGAAACAACCCCTGTATACATTTTATGACAAAGAATCATAGACACTTTTGATTTCACTCGTATGCTGTGAAGGCATCAATCTTGGAATATTAAAATGTAAAGTGCAACTTTCAAAATTACGTGGGGTCACTGACACCCAACGCAAAGTGTTAAAACCCAAATAAGACATTTATAAATAAACCATGATAGCGCAACGGTTACGGACTGTGTTAGGAACGAGAAGATGCTGTGTGTTCTTAGTTCGAATTTCACAGACATCCATTTTTTTTCAATTTTATAAATTGCATGATTTTTTTTTTCAAGCGGATTTTTTTTTTACATACACACCATATGAAATTTAGACGTCCCACTCAACTATCTTTTTTAACAAGAGCGCCAAAAGTATCTGGGGTCACTGACACCCAACGGATGAAGGTAAAACCCAAATAAGAAATTTATACAAATAACCTCGATAGCGCAACGGTTAGGGACTGTGTTAGGAACGAGAAAGTCGCTGTGTGTGTCGTGAGTTCGAATCTCACGGTCGACCATTTTTTCAATTTTATAAATTGGAAGTGTTGTGGTGGACCACGATTGACGTCACAGAAGATGGATGCCGTAGGGATTTTACTGACGTCACAGAAGATGCCGTCGCGACATTCGAATCACCCGCCAACGACACAACCCACCAAATTGGAAGTGCTACGTCACACATGTGGACCATGATTGACGTCACAGAAGATGGATGCCGTCACAGTCGCGACATTCGAAATACTCGCCAACGACCCGCCATTGACACAAGATGGATACGACACACGTCACACCAACACGTCCGCCATTGACACAAGATGGATGCCACTTCCGGTGCGCGCGCACAGTCAACGAAATCCAACATGGCCGACTTCCGTCCCAGAACCGGCTTAGTATATCTACTGACACCCTACATTTGGGTTTCAGAGCTAGTGGTGAACCAGGCTCTGAAACATGTATGTCGCGTGTCACCACGCGCCTACACTTTCAAGTCTGTGGCCCGACTCAGGCTTCAAATTACATTGTAATATATGCGGTTTTTCTAAGGCGGGCCTGGGGGGCCCTTCTAACTTATGAGCCTGGAGATTTTTGTTTATATTTTTTGTAGAAACACATTTTATTGATTCTTCAACTGAATGCTTATTCTATATACTTATGAGAGTCATAAAACAGGATAGACAGTATTTTTTTACATTGTATGCAACAAAATCTTGACTTTAGTTTGAGCTACTTTTCTGCCTTCTTTAGCACTTAATTTTTCGTAGCAGGACACACACTTTCTACGGTCTTTGGATTGAACATCATCAAGAACGTGCCGTGGATTTTCATCTCCTGGTGGTTCTAGTTGATTTGTTTCCAAGTTCAACAAACTTATAGCAACATTTTCTCGGAATTCGGTTATTGATATTTTACCTTTTGTCACAGTCTTATAAAGGATGTAAGAGTTCACCACCGTAGTACCAAGTAGTATCTCAAAAGCCAATTTTCGGTACCATTTGATACCCTTACGTAAAGGTGAGGAATAGGAATTTAGTTGATCAGAAAGATCGATTAATGATTTACTATCATTATAATCATATATTAAGGTGGGTTTTTCCTTTTCTTTTCCTCCTTTTTGGTACTTTGTCATATGGGTACTATGATCTGTACTAAGGCATAAAACATCACACTTGTCATGCCTTTTCAAGACAGTTACTTACCCCTGTATTACTTCCCTTTGCACAACTTTCTCCTTTTTTTAATTTTTGAGATTGTACGTTTTTGGGATTTTTTTCTGCTTTTCTCTCAGTGTACTCGCCAAGTGAGTCTTTTTGTTCTGATGGTTATGTGCCAAGGCAACGCTAGTGTAGTAGTTATATGCAAACAAAATTCTTCCATGATCCAACAGCGGTGCCATAAGCGACATTACACTATAAATTGTGGCAGGTTTATCCTCTTCCTTTTCTTTTCCACAATAAACCCATATATCGTAGGTGTAATCACACACTTTATAAAGTTTGATCCCAAACTTGAATCTCTTATTTTTGATATATTGCCGAAAGGATAGTCTTCCCCTAAAAGGGACAAGTGTTTCATCTATACAGACCTATACACACCTATACAGGAATGTATATTTCTTTATATTTACTGGTCAAAATATTCAAAAGGGGACTAAGTTTTTCTAGGCGGTCGTTGGCAACAATATTTTCATTATTGTTGAAATTGAGCATTCGGAGAAGCAGCTCAAAACGATTTCTTGACATTCGGGTTGGTACCTGGTTGCTATACAATGGGTTTTTTGACCAATAATCTGTCATCCTTGGTATCTTTTTGAGACCCATATACAACACTATTCTCAGAAAAATGGTGATTTCTTGCTTATTTGTAGCTTTCCAGTGATTCAATCGAGAATATGCGGGCAGTACTTTATTTTTTCATTGTTCGGCGTATCTGTTGGTTTCTAGAACTATTACTTCTAGAAGCTCGTAGTAGAAAAAGATTAAGAAAAAATAGTAGGGTGATATAGTTATGAAGTTTTCACATATCTCATTCGTAATTCCCACAGATGGCAAATCAAAATCATAAGTTTTCAAATGCCTGGATGTAGATTGTTGTGCCTCTGCGTTATCTGGTGGACTCTTAGATAGAATATCTGGCTTCTTAGACGTGGAAGATTGTACTCCTAAGTCTGATAGAACTGCAGGTCTGACACGAACTTTAAGAGTTCTGAAACAAAAAATATTGACATCATATACCGAATCTATTTGATGATGAACTAGGCTGGAAGTCGTCAGATTAATTATTATCTGCGTACTTTGGAGGCTCATCCTCATCTGTTAATATCTCGTTATACAATTCCATAAGCTGTTTTTGCTCTTTTTCATAACTCCCCATTTTTTACACAACAAAATAAAATCACTTGAACTTACAGAACTTATCCTCAAACGCTATAAACATCGACTGGGACCGCAGTGTAAATAAAATAGAATTGCCATGCGCCTAGTGAACAAGCTCAAGCTTGTATCTTTGATAACCGCTAGTTGGGTTTCAGGGCGCCAACATAGATGGGGCTCCGAAACATTTTCAAAGTGATATTATGGCTTGTTTTTAGGTAATATATGAAAATAAATACAATTGTTTGCAATTATTATGTATCATTTGAATAAATAACTTTGTTTGGGCCTGTAGGATTTTTATTTATGTTCCATTTTGGCAATTAACGTGTTAATCCCGTGGAAGCAGCAACTGCTGAAGTAGAGAGTCATCAGGAATTTGAACAGGCCTAGAATCCACTGGAAAACATGTAACCCCTAGTGCAACACTCATCAGAAGCCAGCGATCAAGCTTCAACATTGGCTACAGGACAATCTGAAATAACCTCTGTGAAACTCTTGGATCGAATTTCGCCGATACCTATCCTAAAGCAACTAGTATTTGCGAGGAAGAATACCAGATTTTGAATTTACCTTTAAATATCATTAATCTACGAAGAAAACGACTAAACCTAACCATCGAGTCAGGGAAGGTAAAAAAAGGCGGAAGGAAAAAACTTTACCAAAGGGAAGACGAAAATCACGCAGGCTAGGAAATGAAAAGATTTTACGTCTGACACTTAATCCAACTCTTCGCTGGATATTCATTTGGAAGACGATGATGTTGACGTGGATGATGAAGAGTGTTCTTGTGTAGCGTGCGGTGAACTGTATAGATGCACTAAAAAGGACGTGGACTGGATCAAATATATTAGTTGCCAACTTTGGCTGCACGAAGACTGTTCAAAATATGAATCCACGTATGATATACGTGGGAAAAAGCAGGAGAAGTAAGTTCGCCATTTCACCCAAAGTGCATTAGTCACTTGACCCTTATGCATGGGTGAAATGGTGAATTTGATAAAAACCCCATTTTGTTTTTTTTTCACTTTTGTTATGCGTTGTAGAATATTTGACACTATGTAATGATCTATCAATATTTGAAAAAAGAATGTTTCTATTTTGTTCAAATAACCAATTTCTTTTATTTTATGAGGCTCAATATTTTTCTTCACCATATCACCTTGATTTACCTTATTTGTTTCTTCTTATGTTCTTTGTACTACGTCACTATTGTCTTCGCCCAGCCCCTCTCTGGCAATTTCTTCTACCTTGTCATACAGTTGTGTGAAATGTTCAATACACTGCACCTCCGTGAGGTTGTCAATACGTATATATTCAAAAAAGCAATAATTTAATACTTTAGCTGCCTTCAATAACTTCGTTTACAATCTGGTTCAGATATATCCCGTGATTTCAGATTATTTTATGTCCATCTTCTGCTTTGTAATTTCAGTTTCAACACATCATTCGAATCTTTAATATAAATTTTAAATGAATCTGGTTCCATTGTAGAAGTACAACTGCTTCCGATAAATATAAAATATTCAAGACAATGAACACACCGTCCTGAAATTTTCAACGTGATGTTTTAAACTGAATTACGGATATTATAAAGTTTTAACAAGGGCGAAATCGAGTTTTCTTTCGCCTAAATACGGGTAACTTGTTGGCTTCAGGCATCTATTACCGACTACGCTAAAGCTTAGTTCTAAAGATAATATATATCCGGCTTATAACTTAATCCCTAGAGCGGAAACGATGAAAAAGGTGAAATTGTTACTTCGGATTTGAAATTTTTTAGTTTATCATTGAACTTTATATCTCTTGAAGTATAATTTCACAGTTCTTGAAAATTATTATATTTCTTTAATTTTATTTTTTATTGGATGAATTTGACTATAAAGAAAATATTACAGTTCAAAAAAGATTACGTAATGTCTTTACAATGTTTATACAATTCAAATTATGCTGTCGTCGAGCAATTAGGAAGATCGATCACTTTTATTATTTTATTATTTGGTATATTTGCGTGCTCATTCAACAAATCATCAAAACATAATACATTTATATTTACTTTAACAATTACAATACCTGTCATGTTTCGGCGTAAATTAAACAAGGGCCTTCTGTTTTGAGCGTGCTTAAGCATTAAAACAAACAAACGTTTAATTGCCGTCATTTGATAAAAAGAGATTCGAATGAGGGTCCCTATTTTCATTCAGGGAGAATAGTACTTGGCCTTTTTTATTTACATATGATATTTTTGTCATATAATAAATAATAAAGTAACTTAACGACCTCTATTAATATTCGTACTATAAATATTTAACAAAGAGGATCTGTTTTAATATTTTAGCTAAACTTTAGAGTGCCTCCTGTCGAGTTCTTTTTTACAGATAGATCTTATTATAAGAAAGGTTTATACCAATTCACAATTTACGGAATTGAATACTTTTCGAGATATAAATTTGTAAAATAAGTAAAATTCACGTCCGGGTACGTTCGACTTTACGGATGCATGAAGTCAAAAAAAACTTGTACTATTAGCAAGTAGAAGAGTTATACAGTTTGGAAACCACTTATGTAATGAAATTGTTCATCCCCTTATTTTAGAAAATTATAAAAAACAATGAGACACGGACACGGAATATTCCTAAATAATTTGGACATTCAATTTCCTTCTATATTTCCTGTAGAATATGATCATCCTCCACCCTGGATCATCAAAACCCCTAGTGTTAATACAAGACTAAGTATATTTAAGAAATACGAAGCAAACTCAGCAATATTAAGGGATACATTTAATTTAATTTTGGAACATACAGTGACTGCAATAAAATATACCCTGATGCATCAAAATGTGAAACAGAGGTAGGGTCTGCCATTGTAAATTCGGGGAATATTTCCCAATACAGACTTCCTTCCAGCCTCAGTATTTTCTCTGCTGAACTTTTTGCTTTATACAAAGCTCTCCAATTCGCAAACTCGCAGACATTTTAAAACAGCCTCATTCTTAGCGACTCCCTCAGTGCTTTAAAAAGTTTGCAGCAAATATACCAACAAAATCCTATTGGAAAACTAATAAAGGCTGAATTACTGGAAGCCGACTTGAATTCTAGAAGCGTTAAGTTTATATGTATACCATCGCATATTGGAATGGAAGGCAACGACAAAGCAGATGCTAGTGCGCGTGACGCGATCTTTAATATCAATTTGGAAAGTGAGTGTCGAAGCGTTGCTAGTGATTCAAAAGCATTCTTTCAAATGAAAGTGTATAGTGCGTGGGAACGAGAGTGGTCGAATTCCAGATCAAAGCTAAGGGAAGTGAAGAGTAATACATCTCCATGGCAACCTACTACTAAAAATAGGAAAATACAAGTTATATTAACGCGGCTTCGACTAGGTCACTCAAGATATACCCATTCCTATTTATTCACAAATAGTGAACCCCCGATGTGTACAACGTGTAATGTCGTAGATAGCATAAAACATGTCCTCATTGCATGTCCAAAATACATAGTCAAACGAGCAACAAATAATTTTCCAAACAAATTGGAAGTTCTCTTCGGAAAAGACTGTCAATATCATAGGCGAATCATAGACTATTTAAAATCTATAAACTTATTGTATAAGATCTAATGGTATTGTATTATTGTATTGTCGCTAATAACCTTTTGGTAGACGCGACATGTTTCAATTAAAAAAAAAATGGGACACGACAACTTATAAATTCAAATGTGCACTTTTCAAACATAGACTTAAATATATTCCCACAAGTCTCGCATAGTCAATACTCTTTATTTTGAATGAAACACCCTATATATTTTTGAAAGCTCCTCAACAGCCTGACTTCAACGAACTATGTCATGTATATGATTTATAATAATTGTTCTTTAAAAAATTGAAATAAAACACCTAATGTAATTGATTTTAATGCATTAATATTGCTGGATTATCGTTAGACTTATAATTTTAATTATTTTACTGCGAGGTAGACAACCCAAACAACAATCCCTTGTAATCGTGGTTGCCTTTTATGGTCGCGTTAATTATAGATCTGCAGTTAATTATTCGACCGAGAGCTAACATAGAATTCAGCTGGTAATGGGTGATGAGGTAAAAATAATTCACGTTTTCTACGTTTATGAGTTATAAAAGAGACTACTGGTTATGGTATACGAAGCTGTGTTGGAGAGAGCTCTCTGTAGATAATTTCTAACCGTTTGTGTGGACTGGATAAAATCTGGGGTGAGTAAATCTCTATTCGTTACCGGTCATTTTGTAGTCTCTTTAATTTGGCATCTCATTAATTAGAACCCGATTTCAAGCATTATTTTGGGATAAATTGTACAGTCCGAAAACTTAATTCTCCTTATAGGAGATATTGAGATGATGTTCTATAGGGAATAAAAAATCAACATAATAAAATATTAAGGATTACAAAATATCTCTAGATAATAATAAACATATAACAAACAAACTAAGTTTTCTTTAGAAACTCTCAATCATAAAATGAACAAGAAATGTTCAGATAGTATGTCGAAATAGAATATAAAAATACAAATTCAATTTGATTAGGTCATACTATCAAAAGTATAAAGTCTAGAAGTAAAATTCCTTTTGTAAAGACTAATTTGATCTATAAACTTATAATAGAATAAGATATTGATTAGATGAGGCTTTTACTCGATGAAGATCCATATTGAACGATGAAATAAAACAATTAAAAATTTGTTTAAAACTTTATTTATTAGAATTAATGTTGAATTTAAACTGGTTGACGCATTTCACTAACACAGTAGCTTTCTCAAAAACGAATGAAGGTATAATTTAAAAATGTTCAATATATACAGTGCATAAATACAGAATTCTATTATACTAATGTTAACAAAGCTATTGAAAGAAATTACCTGGAAATTCATTCACTACAAACATAAGCTACCTAAGCTACCTTCTTGGTGAAAAGGTTTAATAAAGGAGAGTGATTGATAACTATTTGGTCGTTAAGAAGGTTACCTGAATATTTATTTTTATTTATCTCAAGAGCCTCTAATAAATTTAAACTAAAGGATTTACCGACTACATGTAAAATTTCAAAATTTGGGTTGAAAATGTGTTGGTTTTCTAATAAATGATTTGAATAGTTAGATATCTAATTTATTGTTGTCATAGCTACGTTTGCTTCAAAATTTCTAAAAGTTTTTAATTTATAAACTTCTGATTTATTTAATTTTGAAGATTTAGATTTGTTATGTCTAATGAGTCTGGATAAATCGTAATCAGTTTTAAAGCAAATATTCATGTTTAAAGTTTCTAAAAATGATTTAATTTGAAGAATGGGGTTCCAAAGAATGTTAAGCTTTTATATTGTTTATTATTATTTTTATCAGACGTGAATACTTGTTCTAAAGTCGGTTTCTCTATCTTTTTATTTATGATGTTGTCAATTAAATTTGGATCGTAATTATTATTAACTGCTATTTGCTTTATGATATTCAATTCTTTGTTATAATTGTTAGTAGTTAATGGGACTGTTAAGAGTCTGTTTATCAAACTATTGAAAGCTGCTAGTTCATAACTGAATAGGTGGACTATTATGAATTGTAATATCTGTATATATGAAATATAGAAAAATGATGTTTATTATTTATGTTTGAAATTATAAGGTCTAAAAAAATTAGAGACTTATTTTAGTCAAGCCCTACGGTAGTTTTGATATTATTGTGAATTGAGTTTATGTAAGTAATGAAGCTGTCTAATTGTACCGGTGAATCTAGCTAAAATGTCGTCCACATATCGGTGCCAGTACATACATTTTTTACTAAGGGTGTGTTTATGAATTACTTTTTTTGTATTATCTATGAAAATTTCTGCTAGTAGGGGGCTGAGGGGGTTGCCCATAATCAAACCATCTTTACTGCTATTAACCTCTCCATTGAAATGGAAATAATTTTGATTCAAACACACTTTTAATAAAGTAATGATATCAGAGTGAATTATAGGATTAACACTATTGTATTAACAAGTTATCAACAAGAGTTATAGTTTCTTTAGGAGGTATACTAGGGAATAGATTTGTTACATCGAACGATTCTTCTTCTTAAAGTGCCGCTCCGGATGGTGAATATCATGCTGATTATTCGAACTTTGTTAACAGCAGCTCGGAATAGTTGAGTGGTCGATTTGTTGAACCACGTTCTTAAATTTTTCAACCACGTTATTCTCCTTCTTGCCACTCCTCTAGCTCCCCATACCTTGCCTTGGAGAATATTCTATAAAAGGGTATATCGGCTCTCATTACGCATTATATGTCTGAGATATTGTAGCTTTCGGGTCTTGACTGTGTTTGGGACTTCTTTTTCCTTTCTCATCCTTCTCATTACTTCCATGTTGGTTATTTTCTCTGTCCAAGGTATTCGTTGGATTCTTCGGTACAGCCACATTTCAAACGCCTCAAGTTTTTTGGAGGAGGCCTCCGTAAGCGTCCATGATTCGATCCCATAGAAAAGGATCGAAAACACGTAACATCGCATTAGTCGAATTTTCGTTGATAGCTGTAAGTCGTGACTGGTAAAGACTTTATTCATACTGATGAATGCTGTTCTGGCTTTTTCAATACGCGTTCTGATCTCCACATAATGGTCCCAGTCATCATTCATGTTAGTGCCCAAGTATGCGTATTTGTTGACTCTTTCTAAATGAGTTTCGTGCACCAACAAAATACCGCGGGTGTTTGGGTTCTTACTGATTATCATGAACTTTGTCTTGTTGGTGCTTATTTCCAAACCATATTGCCGATTGTATGTTGTAACACTATCCATTAGGAGTTGTAAGGAAGCTAGGTTGTCCGCAAAAATAACGATATAATCTGCATACCTTTATATTATTCAGTCGTTCTCCGTTTAGCAGGATTCCAGCTTCAATGTCTTGCAGGGCTTCCCTGAAAATGCATTCCGAGTACAGGTTGAAAATTACTGGACGCATCTCTGTCTTAAACTACGTAATATTTGTATTTCTTCTGTTGTCTCTTTGTCTACCTTGACACAAGCCCTCTGATTCCAATACAGATTTCTGATGATTTTGAGGTCCTTCCCGTCCAGGCCAGCTTTTTGCAGAACCTCCATCATTTTCGTGTGCCGTACTTAATAAAACGCCTTCCTATAGTCTATAAAATATGCGTAGACATCGCAGTTGACATTCCTGCATCGCTGAAACAGCACCTGGACCGAAAATAGAGCTTCCCTAGTCCCCACCGCACTTCTAAAGCTGAATTGAGTCTCGGACATCTGTTCCTCACACAGTTTAAATATCCTATTGTGAATTATCTTCAAGAACATCTTTAGCAGATGACTCATCAAGCTTATTGTTCGAAACTTGCTACATTTCTTAGCATTAGGCTTCTTGGGGAGAGTAATGAATTCAGACCGCAGCAATTCCGTAGGTATGATGCCCGTATCATAGATCACATCGAACACTTTAGTAAGCCACTCTAGATTCTTCCATTCGATCAGCTTTAATATTTCAGCAGGAATCCCGTCGGGGCCCAAGGCCTTTTGATCTTTTGCATTTTTCAAGGCTGCTTGCACTTCTACCTCTAATATTGGGGGACTATCTGTTTCTTCGATATTGGGTGGCACCGTTCTCACGTCATCAAACAATTGTTTAATGTATTCTTCCCAGGTTTGCTTAATTTTCGACTTCTCTACTATAACTTGGCCTTGGTTATACCTAAGTACATTAACTGTTCTTCTTTTCACTATTTCCGCCATTTCCTTTTCCCTCTTGTGCATATTAACGTTATCACATTTAGCTTGACATTCTTCGATTTCCATACATTTTTCCAATTTCTCTTCTTCTTTGGCTGTTTTTATTTTCGCCCTTATTTCTTCTTGTATGTTCATGTATTCTCTTTTATTATTTTTATACAATCTCCTCTTTTCCATCAGTTCTAAGATCTCATCCGTCATCCAAGATTTCTTCATTTGTTTGTTGAGCTTAAAGTACTTTTCTTTGATTTTATGTACACTTTCTTGAAGCATATTAAGGTGTTTTTCTACATCTTCATCGTTTTCCTGTTCTTCCGTCTCTGTCAAGAGTTCGCTTTTTACCAAATTGCTCGTGGCAGTGTCTTTCAGTTTCCTGTAGTCGTATCTCCCTACACATTTTTTCTCTACCTTCTACAACCTGATTTCCATCCTTCCTATCAGCGGGTTATGATCCGACTGTACATCTGCTCCTGGATAGGTTTTTAGGTTTTTGATGCTGTTTCTAAATCTGTTATTAATGAGTACAAAATCTATCTGATTCCTAGTTTTCTCATCATTCGATTTCCACCTGTACAATCTTCTAGGATGATGTTGGGAGAGTGTATTGGTAACACTCAAATCATGTTCGCACACTGTAAAGTTATGAACATGCAAGATGGTAAAATAAAAAAAAGATAAGATAATTTTAAAGTTCGTGAAAATTTTTATTTAAAAAAGACAAAAGTAAATTATATGACGAATTGTATATATGATAAATATTGTATAAAATACATTATATAAGTGTTTTTAAATGAAACTCAAGGTCTCTAGTTAATTCCACAATATAATACAAGTTATTGAAAATTCTAAAAAATTGACTTTTTTCTAAGGCATTCTTGGTTAAACCAAATGTTTTGTGATGCTTTGTAACGTTTTTGTAGTATCTTCTGGTACATTAATCTCGCTATTTTTGGCAGAGTCGCAGCAAATTCATCATGTGATTGATTACAGTTACTTTCTTCCTGATCTTCTTGGAATGATTCTTCGCAATAACTTTCGTCGGGTAACTCGTTTTCTAACTCTACATGAATAGCTTGTACATTTTCATTAAAATCTTCGTCGCAATCAAGTCTTGTGAACAATTATCGATATTTGTACATAAATCGTGAATGCGTGCATCCTAGGCCATGCTTGCGACACCCACATGTCTTGCTTTCGCAATTGGTTTTGCATTTACATGAGACTATTTTCAGTAGTTCCTCGTACATGGCTTGAGAATTGCAGTATTATTCACAGTAACTTCTTTCGAGCCCCAATTTGAGGTACGCTCTATATGAATTTTGGGTTGCGACGCCAACTGTAGGCGCTAACTTTTCTAATTTAAAAGTCTTCTTCTGCGTCAAGATTATATACTGTACGTATCTAAAATCATCGAGAGACAATTCCGGATCTTGGCATTTATACAAAACTTTGATTAATTTGCAGCCGTTCTTAGCACTAACTTCGTGGTCTGCACTTCATCATCATCATCACTTAGCGCTACAACCCTGGGTGGGTCTTGGCTGACTGCACAACTTCATTCTAGGAGGCCCTGTCTTCCATCAACCTGTAATCCAGTGGGATGTTCATTTTTTGGAGGTCTGATTTTATACTATCTCTGCAACGCATTCTGAGGCGTCCGAGTGGTATTTTGCCTGTTGGAGTCTCTTCCCATATCAGCTTTACAAGTCTTTCGTCGTGTAGCCTCTGTACGTGTCCTGTCCATCTGAAACGCTGGGATCTAATGTCCTAGATAATATCAATATCTTTGTATAGTTCTTGGACCTCTGCATTAGTTCTAATGCGATATAGGTTGGTCGTCGGATCGTGGTAGGGTCCAAATATATTTCTGAGAATCTTTCGTTCGAAGCATCTGAGTTTATCTTCGTTTGCCTTGGTCATTGTCCACGTTTCGGTACCATATGTTATTATGGATCTGATTATAGTTTTATATATCTTGATTTTAGAAGCCCTTGTTAGACACTTTGATTTCATAAGGCTATTGAGTGCAAAAAGATAGCGGGTTGCGGAATGGATTCTGCCTTTGATTTCTTCGGTGACGTCCTTGTCTGCTGTAATTGTGGCACCAAGGTATTTGAAGTGTTCTACTCTTTCGAAGTTGAAATTTTTTATTGTGACGTTTTGTCCTAATCTATCTCTTCGTTCCGTTTTATTTACGAACATGTATTTCGTTTTTTCCTGGTTAATTCTTAGTCCTACTTCGCTTGTTGTTTTCTCGATCTTGTTGAAAAGGTCCTTTAGTGTTACGACAGAATCCCCGATGATGTCGATGTCATCTGCGTATGTTAACAGCAATTTGGGACCTTTCGTTGTTAGCAGTTCAGTTTTTATCTCAGCTGTTCTCTCGGCTTTCTCTGGGACGAGGTTGAACAGTAGTGGCATCGCCTTGTTTCAGTCCGTTATCTATTTCAAAGCTGCTGGATAGGTTATTGTTTACTCGTACCTTTGATACTCCTCCCTCTATGCAAATTTTGGTCATGTGGATCAGCTTTTTTGGAATTGAAAACTCCGCCAATGCGTTCCATACTTGGCTTCTTTCTATGCTATCATAAGCCTGATGGAAATCTATGAAGAGGTTATGTACTGTTCTATTATATTCCCAAGCCTAGAATTTGCCTTAGTGTGAAAAGTTGGTATATAGTTGACCTGCATTTTCTGAAGCCGGCTTGATATTCACCTAGGATGTTTTCTGCATATGGGGTTAATCTATATAGCAGGATGTTTGATAGTGTTTTGTATGCGGTGTTTATTAGTGAGATTTCCCTGCAGTTGGCTCATTTTTATTTGTCTCTCTTTTTATAAAAGGGTGCGATAATACTTTCTTTTCATTTTGTAGGTATTTTTTCTTCTCGCCATATGAGAGTTATTAATTTGTGAATTTGCAAATGGAGTGTATTTCCACCATATTTTAGTAGTTCTGCCGGTATCTCATCCGAGCCAGACGCCTTGGAGTTCTTTAGCTCATTCAATGCCCTTTCTGTTTCTTGAAGGGAGTGTTCTTCCACTGGCAGGTCTGCTATTATGTGCACTTTTTCTGGTTTTATGCTTAGGAGGTCCTTGAAGTATCTTCTCCATTCTTCAGTCAGTTCTTCTTCTTTGAGTATTAAGTAGCCTTGGTCGTTCTTAAGTATCGGAATGGATTTGGCCTTGAAGCCTTTCTTCTCAAAAGTTATTGCCCTGTAGAATTCTCTGGAGCCTGGTTTTGGGCGGTCTCTTTCTATTTCTCCATATTTTCTTAGTTCATACTCTTTTTTTCTTTGTTCTTATTAGTTTTCTTGTCTCTTTTCGGAACCTTATATATTCTTCTATACTTTTCTCTGTTTGAAGTTGTCGGAGTTGCCTTTTGTCGGGCTTCTAGGAGAATCGGACACTCGTCGTCAAACTATTTTTGTCCCACAACTTTTCAGGTTCATTACATTCTGTCTCAGAGTATAGAGTTTGTTCGAGTTGTTCTCTGTACTGTCGTTGTTTTGTTTCATTTTGCAGTTCGTACCTGTTCCATTGAGGGGTTGTCTTAGTTCTGGTGTATTTATGGGTCGATATTTTCATTTTAATTTTCGCTCGGACTAGGTAACGGTCTGTACCCCCATCTATTCCTCTGAGGCTTCTTACGTCTAAGACGTTGCTTCCGTGACCCGCATCCACGATGATATGGTTTATTTGGTTTCGGGTGGTGTGGTCATTTGAAATCCAGGTCTGTTTGTGGGTGTCTTTATGTGGGAACATAGTCGATTTTTTCAGCATATTGTTGGAAGTGGCCGCTTCTATAAGTCTTTGCCCATTATCATTGGATCTATTATGGAGGCTGTGTTTGCCTATCGTTGGATTGAAGCAGGGTTCGTTGCCTATTTTGGCATTGGAATCTCCACAGAGTAGTCGCATGTCTTGTTTGGGCATTGTGTCAATGGTTTTCTCTAAGATGTGGTAGAAGGCATCTTTGGTGGCCTCGTCCTTCTCTTCAGTTGGAGCTTGTGCTGAGATGATCCGATATGTTGTACCATTTGCCTTTTAGTCTAATGTAGCACATTCTTTCATTTATTGGTTTGAAGTTTAAAACGTTTTAGACCATATCTTCTCTAATGACAAAACCTGTTCCAAATTCATGTTTTCCCTGTTCACTGCCGCTAAAAAATATAACAGATTTACTCATCTTCACATTTCCGTCCCCAGGCCATCTTATTTCTTGGACTGCTGTTATATCCATTCCTACATTATCGAGTTGTTCAATAGCATTTGTAGCGGCTCCGGCTCTATACCAGCTCTGGACGTTCCAGGTTCCAGTACTCACATTCCATTTCCGTTGCGTTGGTCGTTTTTGTGTTGTTCCTGTCCGAGGCAAAATTGCAGTTTTCATAACCAGACTCCTTTTTTGAGAGTGGGTGGTTAGCCCTCTGCTCAACCCTCCTCCTTTATCCGGGCTTGGGAGCGGCAGTAACAACTGACAAGCTACTCAATCCACCCATCTGTTGCCCCTGGTGGAGTTGTGATCTGTACTTGGAACATTAAAAGCATTTACATGCTTGCTTAACTCTGGAATGCTAATTAATGCAGAAACAGATGTTATTTTCTCTTTTCCAGCATAAGCATAGACAGTAGCACAGCCTGTAAAGAAGTGTAAAAAAGCTACAATAGGGCGATAACGCTTCACAGCTCAAATTATACGCATAGGCGCAGATGTTTAGCTCCTGTATTACATATTTTATTGATTATTATTAATTAACTACTACACATTTTATTACATCAGTTCGAAACTCTTGCCGCTTATTTTATTGTGTATAATACTTAGTGCAAATTAAATTGTTATTGAAATAATGTTATACGGTCTCTTTTGTATTTTTCTCTGAAGAAATCGATGGTAAAGTTTATTTTTTATTATTTTCATAAATTTAAACAAGTTATCAACAATTATTAAAAAATTAGTTACCGAAAAACACGATTTTTAAATTTTTTGCATTTTTGGGCGTGTTTTTCAATTGTGACAACTATTCTATTTTTTCTTAGAAAGTAGATTTTCTTCCGTACAATTTTTGTTTGAATAAAAAGTTTTAGACATAAATCGTCATAACTCAAAAAAAATTTCAATACTTTAATGTGAAATTTTTTTTCATAGATTGGGACTATAAAAGCTACCTTTTACCAAATTTTCATTGAAATTCAACATTTCTTGCGGAAACTAAAAATAAAAAACATAATAGTCTGTTTTTCTCGTTTTTCTCGAAAATTTTCAGGTTATGTGAAAAAGTCACTCCCATATAGACTATAGATCTTTTCGAGATCTACAACTTTTATATTCAACATTTTTTTCTAAAACCTCAACTTTGGCCGCAAATCGCAATAATGTGTTTTTCAACCCCTTTTCCACCCCCCAAATCCACCCCGCAAATCCTCACCTAGTTAATTAATTTTTCCAATATTTGTAATAATCCCCTCTACAACTTCCCTCAGCCAGAATTTAAATTAAAATTTTGTTTTCAAAAATAAATGAGCTAATTCGCCTGGATTATGCTGTGTAACGTTGAGGGAGAGTATATCAAAGTCTTGTTTCCGCGTATACCTATAATTGCAAGAGATTTGCCGTTCGATTTCAACTACAATTTCCGGTACGTCTGACCTTCGCGAAAACCATGAATAAACTACAGGATCGTCGCTTAAAAAACCACTATGAAATTTACCAATATTGGTGCTACCAAAATATAAGCTTTAAAAATATGCTGCCAACTTTTATTTTTTCCTATTAATTACTTTGAGAATATAAGTATTACATCATCCGTTCTTCCTACTGATAACAAGATTTTATTTTCGTTGTTCTATTTGTTGAAAAAGCTCTTCGAATCTAATTCCGTTCCATAAAATCCATTTATGTACTTTGAAAAATTTTAAGGCAGAAGTTTCATTAATATTATATCTGGAAAAACAAGAACTGCCGAGTGCTTACTGAAAATGTATGTCCGTAATTCCATGGAAACTTTCCTAATATACTGTTTTCGCTGTCGGGGGAAATTTTATTTTAATTTATTCTGGGAGAACGTTATTTTGAAATAGTAAATAAGAAACATCATGTTGAAAAGGGGTGCGAAATAATTAAAGTTCCAAGTCTTTTTACGAGCTGGAAGACCTAATCTTAGGCTGAATTAAAAATTTAAATTGTTGTATGAGAAACTGAAAAATATAAAAAACTTTTTTTATTTTGGCGCTTCTTTAAAGAAAAAAAAATGACTGGCACAAGATTGTGAAAGTTTTTCGAAATAAAATTACGGCAATTAGGTTTACTATACACAAGATGATCGGTGAGCAATTTGGACATTCTTCATAATGGGATAAATTTTTCATTCGGTATCTTGAAATAGGCTTTTTCATACATTTGTATAGCCAGTAGATGGAGGTGAATATGTGCGTGGGCGATTTTACCGAGAGGAAACGAAGCTCGCCGACGACTGTTTTGTCACGGAATCCAAAAACAATCGGAAGCGTCTCTCTTCGTCGGCACTTTTGAAGTATTTCAGCAAGCAATTTGAATTACATTCAAATTTGTGATCCTAATATCAGAGCTGGCCATAATAAATTTAATGGTTGTAAAATCAGCAGTTATAGCGTTCGATAAAAATACTTTGTAAATATTTAGGCGATTTTATCAACGTAATTGTTATCTCTGAATCTACAGAGATTTTAATTGTTCAAGACATCACTGGAAATATGAGTCATTTTTGGATATTTCCAATGTTTCAAATATTCATTATTTGGAAATAAAAATTAGTTTTATTCCAATTATTTGGAGATATCAAATGTCATAATTATTGTTTAAATCTCATCACATAAAAATTTTCTTTCAATTACTTGTATAAATCTTGCGTAACTTATCCAGATCTTTCAATGACATTAACTGTATTGTTGTCTGTGGATAACGGTGCCACATGAAATGAAAAACAAATATTTCTTCATTTATTCAGACGTTACATAGAATATAAATGAGGTAGATCCAACAAAGTGCCTCCAATATAAATACATAGTATTGACTGTATACATTCAAACTAAGTTATACATAACATTAATGCTAATGCACCAACAATATCAAATTTATAAGAAATCGTGAAACATTTTCCGAAATTAAAAAAAAAAGAGTCCAATCAATTTGTTGTTCCTTCTATTCTCTAATTTAGTGTAAATGATATCTTATAGAGTTGATGTTTTAATTATTAGCAAAATTACTTTGTCAGCTGGAAATGAAAAAGCTCTATATACCTTGGATATGTATACAAAGTTTATGTGAGATAGGAGGATTTGGATAACAAGGATTTTTCACCTAATTTGTGACATTTATCAACAGTTACCACACCTACTATTTATATACCATACTTTCTTTTATACAGTGTGTCCAATTAAGTCGGAACCATATGGAAAACGTTTTTATTCTTAGTTTTATGAAGAAAAGTTATTCTTCATAAAAAGTTGTGCATGGTTCAAAACCTGGAATACACTCATCAGATATCAAAAGTTGTTAGTCGTATACGAGGTATGAAAAAATATGAATTTTTGCTCCAGAGTAAAGTACCTTCATTTTTGATAATATTGACAATTGTTATCAAAAAAAGTTGATCATTATTGAAAATCATTTTCAGATATCCAATATTATCCATCTGCCATGAGAAAATTATTTTTTTTGTGTTTATTAACTTCTCTGTATCAGCATTGCCCTGACAAATTCAAGAGATTAGCAATTTGCGTATAGAACGGTTTGTTATCTAGGATGCACTAACAGCAAACGTCAAATCGCTAGTTAGATTTTATAAAATACAAGAAATGGCGGTTCGGTTAAGTAATGAGGAAAAAATTGAAATAGTGTTGATTGTGGGAGATAATTATAAGACTCATCGAGAAGCAGCAGCTATATTTGACAACAGACATCAGAATAGAAATATTCAGCATTCGACAGTTTCAAAAATTGTAAATAAATTTAAGACGTCTGGAAGTGTTCACAATAATTTCAATAAAAAACGCCAGAAGAGGGTTGCCAGGGAGGACACGAAATTACAAGGGATGTTATCTGTAGTAGGACATCTTAAAATGTCATTGAGAGAAAGAATGTCTTTCATCCGAAATGAACTAAGTAGAGGTACAATGGCAAATATTATAAAAAATAACAGTTATCATCCATATAAACCCCAGTTTGTGCATACATTGAAAAATAGAGATTATGACAGACGGTTTGAATTCTGCTCGTTGATACAAGGAGAGTTAGAAGAGTATCCCTTTTTGTTGAGAAGTATAATTTTTACTGATGGGTCAACATTCACATCAAATGGAACTATCAGTTCACGAAATTGTCGCTGGTGGTGAGACAGTAATCCTCACTTTACCATCAAAACACGAGACCAATATTCATTCAAGACCAACGTATGGTGTGGCATTTACAAAAATAAAAGCATATGACCATATTTTTTCGACAATCAATGAATGCTGAACGTTATCTAAGTTTTTTACAAAATGAATTATACAATGATTTTATTAGCGAACTATCCCTAATAAACCGTCAACGTGCATGGTTCCAACAAGACGGTGCTACATGCCATACCACAATAGCTGTGAGGGAATACCTTGAATCGACTTTCAATAACAAAGTAATACACGGACATTCGCACATGGCCGTCTAGATCTCCAGACTTAACCCCTCTAGATTATTTCTTATGGGGCTACTTAAAACATGGGGTTTACCAGCAAAGGCCTTTTCAAAATATTGATCATTTGGCATGGACAATTACAGAGGCATGTTAGGAAATTACTGCAGACGTAATCAAGCATGTATTAAGGGAATTTATTAGACGAACCACTAAATGTTTAGAAAGAGATGGTGGATATGTTGAGGCTTTAGTCAATTGAAACAAAAAATTAATTATTTTACTTCTGTTTTTTTACTATCTTTCGTTCAAATATTGAAAAATAACTATTTGAAGGATTCATTATATTGTTATGAATGTTATTTAGTACTTATTAGTTAACTTGTTTATATTTTCATTTGCAAAATAAAATATTGTAATGTTTTTCTAATTTATTTAAACAACAAATGGGTGGGATGAATTTTAAACACACGGTATGGCTACTTACTAATTTATTTAAACACTAACACTTAATTTATATATACTCAACGAATCACTTGAATTTAATTTATATGCATACAAACTCAATTATTAATTTATATTAGCACTTTACTGTTCGGTGTATTTTTGTTTATTTCTCGAGATCACTTTATCAACTAATCGGTCCTTATTTATGTCAATGCCCTTTTTACTAGAAAATTCCGGACTGCGGCTTACACACACAAAAACACTTGGTTCTGGCCTTTTCTAGATAAGTCTGGTCACAAAACAATGTTTAGATAAGATAGTCGTAAACAGTGCGTATCCGCCATAATTTTAACTTTTATACCTAGCTTAGACAGATTCGGATTTAGGGACTATACCAGTGTGCTGTTCCGTAACAATATTATGATATGTATGCATTAACTATTCAATTGCAATGTACATTGTTGCATAACTTAGTAATGAACCGAAAGGTTATCATGTCTTTCAATAAAATAGCTGATTACAAGATTTACATATGCATGTATTTTATGTATACCAAAAAATATTTTTTCATGGCAGAAGGGCAATATTGGATATCGGACAATAGTTTTTAATCGTGATCAACTTTTTCAAATAACAATTTTCGATTTTCTAAAAAATACAAGTACTTTACTCTTCCGTGAAAATCATGTTTTTTGACTAACCTCGTATATGACTGATAAAAGTTGTCATCTGATGGTTGAATTTCACGTTTTAGACCATGCAAAACTTTTTATGAAGAATTACTTTTTTCCGTAAAACTAAAAATAAAAAAGTTTCGCATATGGTCTTAATTGGACACATTGTATATAAACGTAATGTCTTGAATTATTTTAAAAATTTCTTTCCATATTTACTGATGGCTTCAGATGATCAGCTAATGTTTTTTCATACTCTTACCATTACTATCTTTGGAACATTTTTAAAATGTCTATTAACATACTTTACCGCATAAAACAGCTTTAACCTTTCATACAACCTTAGGAGAAAATTTAGAGAAAAAGAAGTGCTTATTCTTCTTTGAGTGCCGTCTACTAGCGGCGGTTAGTGATAACATCTGCAAAACTATTTCGTCCATGTTTGCCCATTGATTAATATTTCGCAGGAAATTTGTCTTCTACCTGGCCCTCGCCTACCTTCGATCTTCCCCTTCATTATCAGTTGCAGAAATATGTATTTAGGATTTCGTGAAATATGTCCTAGGTAAGCGGTTTTGCGTCTTTTAATAGATATTATTAACTCTCGATCTCTTTGCATTCGTCTCAAAACTTCTTCATTGCAGATTCTGTCAGTCCATGGAATTTTCAGCATTTTGCGAAATGCCCACATTTCAAAGGCCTCTAAACGTCTCATAGAGCTAACTTTCAGTGTTCAGGCCTCCACTCCGTAAAGTAAAGTACTGTAGACGTAACACTTTGCCATTCGGTACCTCAATTCGAGACTTAAGTCTCGAGATGACAAGAAGGGTCTCAATTTAACAAAAATGGACCTGGCTTGTTCTATTCTTGAACGTATCTCTTCTTTATTGCACAGACTTTTACTCTTTTGTGAAGGTTGCGTCATCATGTTTTTATTACAGTTCTTCGATTTCAGTGCACATATCTTTCATCCACTTCTCTTTAGCCAGTTTTATTCCTTTCTTAATTCCTTTGTGTATGCATTTGTATTTCTTGTTGTATTTTCCCTTATAACCTCTTCTTTCATTCATCATTTTAAGTATTTTTGATGTCATCCAAGCCTTCCTTTGTTGGTCTTTTGGGTCCATTAGGGTGTGTTGAGCACTATTGATAGCATATTTGATTTTAGTCCATAGCTCTTCGATGTTGGGTTGTCCTGACTGGCTAATGTGATTTCTAATTCCTTTCAGGCTTTCATTTAGTATTGAACTGGCTCGTACTTTGGTGTCCTCTACCTTTAGCGCATCTATTTTCGTTTTTCTATTTTCCTTTGCTTTTTCTATTTTCTTTAGGCGGATTTTGCTTAGTAGTTGCACATGGTCAGTGGCGACATCTGAACCAGGGTAGGTTTTCACTGATTTAATACCATTCCTATATCTTTTCTGGATCAATATTTAGTCTATCTGATTTTTAATTATTTTGCTTAGACTATTCTGTGGTGACTTCCAGATATAAAGCTTGCGTGGCGGAAGCCTGAACCAAGTATTGGTGATGACTAAGTCATGTTCTTGGCAGAATTTAACAAGTTGGACTCCCCGGCCATTTCTAATTCCTAGGCCAAACCTACCTACGATTTCTTTTACTCTACCTTCTCCGACTTTAGCGTTGAAGTCCCCCATAACAAAGGTTATTTTATTTTTCCTAGTATATCCGATAAGCTCTTCAAGTTGTCTATAAATGATGTGCTTGGATGAGTAAAACTTGCAACTTGAAGATTCGTTCGAACCAATTCATACAAATCGCCCATCCTTCTTCTCAATTGTATCACGTAATCTTCGCCAGACCGACAACCACGCTCCAGGTCACAAGGAAGCCTCATTTCACGTCCAAATAGAATTTTCGCAGGTGTTTCACCCGTGGACTCATTTATGGCCAATCGATAAGCTAACACGAATAGGGAAAGGTACTGGTCCCAATCTCTCTGCTGGCTGGAAACGACTTTGAACAGGCATTTTCCAATGGTCCTGTTCATTCTCTCGACCATTCCATCTGATTGTGGATATAACGCAGTTGTCCTGATCTTCTTCATTCCCAGCAATGATCTTCTTCATTCCCAGCAATGATCTTCTTCATTCCCAGCAATTTTCTCTGGATCCACCGCCACTCCCTTCATTGCTCACTATATTACCTAGATAGTTGACTCGGTTTTGGAATAGCAGATATTTCTTCGGTTTTAACATGAGCTGGGAAGCTTGGAGTTGTTTGAATACATCTTTCAAATTCTTCACGTGTTCGTTAAATGTTTTCCCCAGTACTATGATGTTGTCCAAATAGACCAGGCATGTCTTCCAAGACAACCCTCAAGACATTTTCCACGAGTATTTCAAATATCGCGGGCGCATTACAGAGCCCGAATGGCATGACGTTGAATTGCCACAATCCAGATCCGGTGGTAAAAGCAGTCTTCTCTTTGTCTTCTGGGTCCATTTCTACTTGCCAATATCCAGACTTCAGGTCCAAGGTGGAAAACAGTGTTCTGTTTTTAAAGTCCAATTGGGAGCCATGTAGATTAATTATGCCCATTCACAGAATCACGTCTTCTTCGATGCCAGCTACGATTACCGTATGCGTGAATTTTTCTGCACCAATTCTCAAATGGATTTGTGTCTCCCGTGAACGTTGGCACTCTCACCTGTTGCGGTCCGCAGTCGCAGTCTCGTTGGTAGAAGCTTCTTATTGGAGTTTATTATCCCTGGTCGTATAATGCTTCTAGTTGTCTATCAGCAGGGCATATTTCTTGCCAATCACTTCGCCATCTACATAAACACTATGGTTGCGACATCTGATAGAAGCTATTAGTATGAGAGGATCTTTGGAACGATCATGGGTCGGTGCTGCCCCCTCGTAGCCAACCCGTTCTAGTATTCCTGTGACTGGGGTTCTTGGTTTGCAGGAGTTCTGAGGCGCTTTAACGAACTGCGTACGCCACAATTCCAGCATTTGATCTTTCTCGGCTTCTTGTCCATCATACTTCTTATCAAACTGACCATTTAGCAAGTCTGTCCTCGTCGCCTTGTTCTTGGATGGTCCTGACTTTGTCATATCCCGAAGCCTTCGTGGCTGCTTTATATTACTCAAGAGCAGCAGGTAATGCATCGACCAATGTTTTGGGATGGTCTAAACGAAGCGTCCTCTACATATCGGGGTCACGTAAGCTATCAATAAAGGCCTGGTGCCCAGACATTCCATCCTAGTGGATAAGCGAATCGAACTAGTCGGACAATATCCACTTCGTACTCTTGAAGGGCTTTGCCACGTTTCTGCTTTCGGTTCTTCAGCTGGATTGATACAAATGTTCTAGATGTTTGTGACCATATCGCATGTCTAACTTCTCCTTCCGCTGCTCGAAGTCATCCGTTTCTTCCAAAGGTATCGTCAGAAGTATATCTAAGGCACCTCCCTGAAGCGCTATAATAAGGTTCGCCGCTTTCTCCTTATCGGACCAATTATTCACAGTAGCGGCTGCTTCTGTGTTACATAATTGATCCACGACATTTATCCATCGAACGTTGGGGCCTTGACTCGGGTAAAACTGCCAATATCTTCTAATTTAGTAAGCGCTTTTGGCTCGCAAGGTGTTTTCCAGGTCTTCTTTTCTTCTGTTAGCGTCTCCTGTGTTCTTAAATCAGCCATCTTTCTCTCTAACTCCTTGATTTTCTCGTCTATCTGGTTTTCCATCATTGACATCTTATTCTCGGATTTATCGTCCATCGATGTCATCTCATTCTCAATATCCGATTTTAGGGACGAAATTTTATTTTCGACGTCAGCAGCAATGTCATTTTTCAACGATAAAATATCGGCAGAAATATCGTTCTTCATAGTGGAAATCTTCTCGCCCATAGTAGTAGAAATATTGTTCTTCATATCAGAGAAATTATTCTTTATAGCAGAAATATCGTTTTTCTCACATTCGTTGAAATTTTCTCATCCATGGCAGTATTATAATTTTTCACATCAGTTGAAATCTTCTCTTCCATGGCAGAAGTTGACGAGATTAAGGTGGAAGCTTCGCCATTGAATGAAAATGTTTCTGGATCATAGCCGTCATTTTCCAGTATCACTTTAAGTGTTTTCTACTAATTAACTCTTCTTTCTGGACGTTTCCAACTCGCGATTTCCAATTCCGCTTTTAGTTCCGTCACTCTCAGCTCACTTAATCTCTTGGCCATTTTTATGTAGATATTTATTTATATTACCCTACACCTGACATCAATGTAATGTTTTTCTTATTGATTTAGAAGATTTTATTACGACGGGTGGGATAAATTATATATTATATATATATATATATATATATATATATATATATATATATATATATATATAAGAAGATGTAGGAATATCGCGTGATATGTAAACAACAACAACAAATATATTCATGGGTAATTCACGTATTTTGCGTGAATTACCCATGAATATATTTGTTGTTGTTATATATATATATATATATATATATATATATATATATATATATATATATATATATATATATTATATATATTATAAAATAAAATACACACGGTATGTCTATTCACTTAATTTACTTATTCACTAAACTATTCATTGTATTAACTTACACTAATTTATATAAACACTTCACTACTGTTTATTTACTTAGACTCAATTTATATATTTACTTGTTCACTGTTTATCTCAGGAGATCCAATTAGAGACTAACTCCATTGGTAGGTAGCCTCTCTTATATATTAAGTGCCTTTTTTCTGGATATTTCTAGATTGCAGTTCACAAAAAACTTTCGCCTCCCTTGAATTGTCTAGATAGAACTGATCACCAACATATTAGTAAACAGTTCGAAGAAATTCCTGCGCCTTCACCACAGTTTTGACTTTCATAGATAGAGTGGGATTCAGGGACTACACCAGTGTGCGATTTCGTAACAATATATTATCGGAATCTTCAACACTATGTTGGCTCCATTCTCGCCTGAAAAAGAGAGGACATTTTTGATTACTGCAAAGTATATTTTCCTTAAATATTATATGTTACTCGCCAAAAACAATGTATTGAGTGTGCCACGTGTTTAAGCTACGGTACAGGCCTAGTGTGGTTTTCTCTCATGGGATACTCAAAATTCATATTTCATAAAAAGTAACGACAACGCTTGTACTTAACACAACTATGTTCTATAAATAAATAAAAAATATACGATGTGAGGGTAACATCATTTTATAAGATTAATGCTTAAACCGTCATACTCTACTCAGTTCGTTTGTTATTTCTGAAATTGTTTGAAAAACAAATAATTCGTTGATTTCAGAGAATCTGAAATTAGTTTCAATAAATTTATTATTACTTAAAAACGATAACAATTCCTCAGGAAGCTGCATATACCGAGTTAATAAAATAACTATTCATTTCACTAGCCTTTTTTAAGTTATCTGGTAGCACGTATCTTCTATCAGGACGTTTTTAAAGGTTTCCAGAGAGTTTAAAGTTTTTTCTATTATATGCATGCATAAAGAAAAATTTTCTCATTTTATTGCTGGGTTAGTGTAATTTCGCATATCTTTGTAAAACTGAAGTTCATGATTTGATGTACTCCTATTATATTTTATTAAAGCCTTATCTCTAATTCACATCATTTCTTTGATTGTTGCAGTTAATCAAGGGACCCTTGGCTTTGTTACCCGTGACGTAATTAGAGGAATATGTCCGTCAAATAAATTTACAGTTTACTAAAACAATATTTTTCCATCAACATCTTCTTGATCATATATTTGGAGAAAAGCAGTATCAAACATATCTCTAACAAAATCAGCTTCATCAAAATATTTAAAACTCCTATAAGTTAATAGCCTTGTTTTTTATCGTTACTTGCCACTGAATAGTTTCTAACTCGAGTCAGTCTCATTTCCTAATATTTAATTTATGTATTTACGCACACGATTTCTCTAAAATTAGCGAAAAATGCAAATGAATACACACATGGCCTTATGTAAGTCACTTAATTGCTCCTCAAAATACATGCCTTTCACATTTGCACATTTTCGTATTGGATAAAAATGCCTTTCAAACACTCTACTTTCACAAATGAGGAAATTAAAACTGCTTAATGTTTTTTTTTCAACCGAGAAAAAGGCTCAACTTTCACAATTGAACTGGAAGCATGTAAAATTTGAATGGAGATGAAGTTCCTGCTTAACAACTTTTTCCAATGCCAAAACATTTCGAATTAAAAGATGTATACTAATTATTTTATTAGTAGCCTGTCTAACACAAAACAACGATTGAAGGAACTAAATGTGTAACTTTATCAGATAAAACTCTCGCGGATTTAGACATGTCGAACGTTTCGTGACGTAATCTAAATGCTTTTCCGTTTCACAAATAGTTATCGCCCACTCCCTTCTCAAATGGACGATTGCGACCGGAAACCATGGTCAGATTTTGGAGATTATTCACTTTCCCTGTCTCATTTAATGTCTCTATTGATTTCACAGTAAACTTTACTTTTAGAAGATAAAAATATATGTTGAAAAGTGAATAAACAGTATTAATTAAATACGTTGTTTCAAATACACATTAAAATTTTCAATATTTCTATTTCCTCAATATTGATTTTTTCTTTTCAAATATATGATATTTAAATCATACTGCCAAGCTCGTATAATTGAGATTTCCAAAGTGATTAAAAAATCAGGTAAACTTTGCAGATATTACTGTTGTAAATGAATCTTACTGTTTCTAGATAAAACCACAATATATTAAAAAAAATGTAAAAAATTCTAAGACATTTGACAATTGTTTCGATATTAAATATCATTGTCATTTGATGCCTACCTGATGTTTAGTAGTTATTTTGGTTAGACCAAGAAGTGACCTGCCTAGGGGTTGACTTAATATACGTTAATAGAGAAAAGAAGATATGATATTACAAATATTATACCGTAATGTGATTACAAAATTCTTAAATGTGAATACAAAAATAACCCCATTAAAGAAGTGTGGTGTATATAAACTTAAATGTCCAGAATGTCACGCTGTCTATTTGGGTTAAACCCCTGGAAATTTTGAAATCCGATACAGTGACCACTTACGAGCATACAGATCATAACAACCAGATAAATCGCACTACGCAAAACATCTACATGACACCAAACATTCATTGATATTTAACACAGAACTAGAAGTACTACATATTTGTGATAAGCAACAAGAACTGGATTTCCTTGAAGAACTAGAAATTCGAAGACACTTAAAAAACCGACAATATCAAGTTGTCATTGAACAGATAAATCTAGGGAGTTCTCTACTTTTAAACTGTCTTCTCACATGATAATTGTAAAGATCAGCAGATATAGTTTTTCTAGTTTTATATATCATTACACACTGAACTTAATTGGAAAAAAAATTATAAGGTTTTTAATACCAACCCCGACTGGAGACTCCATATCGGCTGATAAATTCTTTCACCAATACATCCGCAACAGTTGTGGCCTCTTGATTCGGGATCGCGTAAATTTCCACCCACTTTGTGAAATAATCGATTATTACCAGGATGTATTTACCACCATTTTCTGTCGTCGGAAATGGTCTAGTGATGTCTAAAGCAATACTTTCGAAAGGGCTTCCAACATTATATTATTTCATGGGCGCCTTTCTTTTGTGATGTGGTCCATTACTCGTAGCACAAGTCATACATTTCTTACATCAGTCCTTTACATCGTCGGAGCTGTTCATCGAATGAAACCTTTCACGAACTAGCTGAAGGGGTTTCTTCACTCTCAGATGACCTCCCGATGGACTGTCGTGTAACTTCTTCAGTACCTCAGCTACTCTCTTTTTTCTAGGGATAACTAGCTGTCTCCTCATCTCGGAACCATCATCGTTTCCAAGGGCTCTTTTCAACACCCCTTCTTCCAGGACAAGAGAATCCCACTGAGACCAATATGCCTTGGGTGTCGGTGAAAATCTTGACACTTCTTGCCATGTAGGTCGCCGATTTTTGTCCTCCCATTGTCAAATCTTGTTTAGGTGAGGATCATTCTCCTGAACTTCTCTGATCCTAGTGGGTGATCATTCTTCGTTAACTACAGTAGTTTTCGAAACTGCAGCTTCCCTAGATTCCGCCTTGCTGCAGTGGGAGCAGTCTGTTGGGCACGGCCGTCTAGACAGGGAGTCGGCATTTCGGTGACTCACACCAGCTCGATGTTCACCCCTGTCTGATTTCCCATGTGACTGGAGTTCTTGGGTTGCAGTAGCCTAGGGACGCTTAGGCGGGCTGCGTACGTGCTCTAGCTGACCACACTTCCGGCATTTGATCTACTTCGGCTTCTTGACTGCCATATGTTTCAATAAGTTGACGATCTGGTCAAGTTTGCCATCGTCACCTTCCTCTTGCATGGTCCCACCTTTGTCGTACCGCGAATCCTTCGTAGCTGCTTTGCATTTGAGAGGTTCTTGGTTTGCAGGAGTCGTAGGACGCTCGTCACACTTACAGCACCTGATCTTCATCAGCTTCTTGTCTACTATAGCTTTCAACAAGATGACGATATGGTCTAGTCTGTGTTCGTCACCTTCTTCTTGGATGGTCCTAATTTTGTTATATCCCGAAGCCTTCGTTGCTGCTTCAAATTCAAGAGCCGCTGTCAATGCGTCAAGTAGTGTTTTGGGATGGGCTAAACGAAGCGTCCTCTGCATATCGGGATCACGAAAGATATCAATAAAGGCCTGGATGCCCAGACATTCCATGATGTTATCTGGGGCTGATGGATAAGCAAATCGAACTAGTCGGTCAATATCCACTTCATACTCTTGAAGGGATTCATCACGTTTCTGCCTTTGGTTCTTCAGCTGGGATTGGTACAAATGTTCTAGATGTTCGTGGCCATATCGCATCTCCAACCTCTTCTTCAGCTGCCCGAAGTCATCCGTTCCTTCCAGAGGTATCGTCTGAAGTACATCTAAGGCATCTCCCCGAAGCGCGATGGTTAAGTTTACTGCCTTCTCCTTATCGGACCATTCACTCTAGCGGCTGCTTCAAATTGTTTCACATCATTGGTCCACGATGTCTTTCCGTAGAACGTTGGAGCCTTGACTCGGGCAAAACTGCTAATATCTTCTAACTTAGGGAGGGTTTCAGGCTTGTAAGGTTTTGTTTGCTCGGTCTTTTTTTCTTCCGCTGGCGTGTCTTGAGTTCTTCAATCTGTCATCTTTCTTTCTAAGTCCTAGATTTTCTCGTCTGGTTTTCCATTATTGACATCTTATTCTCAATATCCGATTTGTCCATGTTAGCAGAAATATCATTCTTTATGGCAGAAATTGACGAGATTAAGGTGGAAGCCTCTTCATTGAATAAAAATGTTTCTGGATCTGAACCGTCATTTTCCAGTGCCATTTTTAGTCTTTCTATCAATTAACTCTTCTTACCGGACGTTTCCAACTCACGATTTTCCAATTCTGCATTTAACGCTGTCACTTTCAGGTCACTTAGTCTCTTGGCCATGATTACGTGATCATTTATTTATATTATTCCACTTCTGACACCAATGTAATGTTTTTATTACGGGTGAGATAAATTTATACACACAAGTTATGTCTACTAACTTAATTTATTTATTCACTACACTATTCACTAATTTATATTATGTACACAGTATATTCACTTACAATAATTTATATTAACACCTCACTACTTAGTCTATTTACTTGCTCGCTGTTTGTATCACGAGATCACTTTATAAACTGACTTCTCCCGCTGGTCGGTCCTTTATATATTAGTGCCTTTTTTACTAGATAATTCTAGATTGCGGATTACACAAAAGCAAGCAATCGGTTGCCTGGAATTTTCTAGATAAGACTGGTCACAAAAACAATGTCTAGATAAGATAGTCACAAAAAAATCGTAAACAGTTCTAAGAAATCCCTGCACATCCGCCAAAATTTTAACTTTCATACATGCGTAGAAAGAGTCGGAATCAGGGAGTGTGATATTTCGTAACAGTAAATATTGGACGTACTAACTTTGTATTGGACACAGGAGCTAGTAATCGCTTTGTGAAAGAAAATCTGGAACCCTGTATAACTTATGTCAAGAGATTGGACAATTACATATCTGTTCACATAGCAAATGGTGAAATTTTGAAGTCAAAGGAGTTGGAAAAATTAAATGCAAAGTGCCAGGGTCGGAGTATTGTCATCGAAGCCCTCATTTTAGTTTCAAAAATAACTGAAAAATGATACAAGATAATAGTAACAAAAGAAAATATAAAAATTTGTGGACCGAATTTCTCTTTTAAATGCCATAATAAAGGTGGACTGTGATGAATCAAAATTGTCATGTTAGTGTGGATGCTGAAACATGGCATCAAAGGTTAGTAGGCAACTTGGATTAGGCGTTCCGAAAAAGATTTGTCCAACTTGTATGGAAGGAAAAGCTACAAGGCCAACATTCCAACCAAAAAAAAAACGTGCAACACATATAGTAGAACTTGTGCATAGTGACCTAAGCGGACCAATAACGCCTTGTACAATAACTGGAGGAAAATAATATCAGGTAATCTTGGATGATTTTTCACATTTCCTTATTGTAAAAATTTAGTAAAACAAAAATGAAGCCGAACAAAATCTAATTGATTATATTTATGAAACTGAGAGACAATTTGGTGTTAAAATTAAAAAATTATGTTTGGACAATAGTGGTGAATTCACATCACGTAATTTTGAAGATTTTGCCAAAAGTAAGGTTAATCATTTAGAATATACTATGTCCTATAGTCCGCAGATTAATGATAAAGCAGAACGCATGAACCGAACTCTTTTGAATATGGTCAGGACTATGATTATCGATGCAGGTGTACCCAAGACACTGTGGGAAGAAGCATTAGTATTATCAGTATACGAATTAAATAGAACACCTACACCAGTTCTTGGTAAAGGGAAAACTCCATCATTAAAATGGCATGACCGTAATGATATTAGTAAACTAAAAGTTTTTGGTTGTCGAGCATGGTATGTTCAACTACCAAGGGAAAATAAACTTGAACCAAAGGAGAAAAAAGCTGTGATGGTGTGATACTATGGATGCGGCTATGGACTCTGGATACCTTTAGAAGATAAAGTTATCAAGTTCAGGGACGTACGTTTTGACATTTTAAAATACAACCAAATTTATGAAAATACTAATGATGGAGAAATTGTGAGAATTGTAAGGTTTGAACTACCTCTATATTGTCATTAAATATTATGTACTACATATTACTCCACATCTGCCAGAGTAATGCAAGACAACACCAAACCAACCACGAACACATTAAATCTTATGAAACAGCGAAGAAGTCTGGAAAGGGGGACAGCGAGGCACAGCGAACTGAATAAAACCATTGAAAAGGAATTACGAAAAGATATAAGGTCACATAACACAAAACTAATAAACGAAACTATAGAAACTATCGCAAATCTGGGAGTACTTAGGACAAAACACTCTCACGGAAGAACAAAAATCAATAAGATGAAAAATGAGAACGGTACTATAGTAACAGAGAAACGGGAGATACTAGAGACAATAGAAAAATTCTATAAATCTCTTTACTCATCATAATTGGCAAATGAAGATGTGAGACACCCTGTGACTAATTGAGGCTCAGAAGATCTACCTAACAACAGAAGAACTACGAAGTGCTCTCAAACAGATGAAGATCGGAAAATTCCCGGACGTAGACAACATAACAGCCGAAATGCTCAAGTTGGGAGGTAGCAAATTGGAGAAATCTATTATCGCACTTTTTAACAAATGTCTGCATGAAAGTAGAGTGCCAGAATACTGGATACAGAAGTGATCCTACTTTTCAAGAAGGGAGATACAACCAATGTCGAAAATTACAGACCCATTAGCCTCTTGTCCCATCTCTATAAACTCTTTACAAAGATCCTTACTAACAGACTGATGCGAAAATGCGATTTTTATCAACCGATAGAACTAGCCGATTTTAGAAAGGGCTTCAGTACGATTGATCATTTACAAACAATCCGTAATCTAATAGAAAAAACAACAGAATACAACATACCTATCCACATGGTGTTTATCGATTTCCATAAGGCGTTTGATTCCATAGAGACATGGCATATTCTCAGATCTATGGATAACGCACGCATTGACTCCAAGTACTCCGCACTTATAGAAAACATATATAGGAATGCTGTGACGTAAAATCAAACCCCGTGCACCTATGCACTTACCCCACTTACGTTAGCGACCTATTGAAAATAAATCGAACTTGTGGCCCCGAAATCAATTACTACTAATTCACCAAGTTACCAGCAGATCGAATGGCCAATCTATGCCACAAGGTATTTTACCCGCTAGACTTCAGTCGAAGAAGGGAGGTTCGTACGCTGGTAACGAACAATCGAAATATAAGCTATATAACCCAAGGCGCCAGGTAAACCGTACCCGAGTAAATACCCCCGTTTAATTCTCCAACCGTAGTTTACCCCCAATTAGGAAAGTATTACATAAAATCAAACTCGTAACTCAACTCACAAGAGAAATCATTTATTCAAGGTGGTGATTTGGTTTGAATACAGTTCTATATGGGTTACAAAATTTTGTGGAGTAGTTATTCCCACAGTGGACACTTAAGGTCCATCAACCTTTACTATAAAATAAAGATAAACAGATCGATATGAAATCCCTTATAGTTCAATATATACAATGATACAATTATTCAAAATCCTATATACCCCTACCCCAAAAATGGATAACACAATGCTCAGAAGGATTTGAAACAGAGATCAATTCTGAGTTAAGTTGGTTCTGAAACTTAAAAAAAAATTACAATCATACAATGTGAAAACGGTGAGAACTGAAGGGTTACCCATACCGTGGCTTATCTACGCATATCAAATTGTAAACTTACCAAAAGCAAAAACAATATAAATCACCATAACGTTCCGTGTGAGCTCAGACGCAACTTACCTACTCTGCCTAGAGTAATAAATGACCAAGAAAATTACAAGCCTCTTGTATGTTCACAAATGGTGAATTATATATACATACAAATGTTCTATATTCACTAATTATAGAAAAATTTAAATGTTTAAAACTTGCGCGTCTTCACCCGCTGGTGATAAATCCAAACCAAACCACCCTCTCAAATTCATGTTCCCCTGCGGGATGAATGTGGAATCTTCATTAAAATTTTTTGGGGCTCCCAATAAACACCTCAATACGACACCACGCTGATCAGAAAGAAAAGAAACACGACAGGTTTCATTGACAACCCAACTTTCCGTTCGAGAGACACTCTCCCTCGAGCTATTTGGGGCACATACGTTCTATGACTTCGGAGTGAATTACTCTACTTGCACATCGCATAATAAAACCCCCCGTATAAAAACAATAATTGACCAATCAACAATAAACCCTATATTCAGTAGTAATACTATAAGTACTTCAAAATAATCAGGTTATACATCTATAACTTGTTGCATAATTATAGAGTGTCAGTTTGACAGTTTAAATAATCCGACCGCGAAGCGGGAGGATTATTCTGTCAAACTGACACGATATGTAATTATGCAGGAAGTTTGAGATGTATAACCGTATTTATTTTGAAGTACGTATTGTATTTGATACGATTATTTTTTGACTAAATTAAGTAAATATATAAACAATTTATTAATTTAAATACAAAGTGGTGCAATGAAAGTGACAGTTATTATATACTACGTTTTTTTAACTGAGTTATTTTCGGCGCAGGAAACGTGGCCACTGCTCATTGAAGTGCTGGAAACACTGGAGGTGTTATTACTTGAACCTGCTGCGTTTTTAAAATTGGATCTCATCTTATTCATTATGTTTTGGTGATTTTGTTCATCTATCTGTAGGTAGGGTTTGATAGAATTGCTATTACCATGTCCTGTTATTTTAATAAGTTCTTGTTCCGATACACCTGCTTTTGCCAATTGTGAAACAACAGTGGCTCGGTGAGAATGATTTGAAAATATTTTGTTTGTCATATTCAAATTGGCCAATTCTGCAGACTTTTTGGTCCATTTACTAATTCCATGCACTCCAATTGGCATATTTTTGTACCAGCCAAGGGTTTTCTCTTTTCTCTAGTTGGGATTTACTGTCAGAAATAACCTATCTGTTCTAATATTGATGTTTTCACTTCTTTTCATCATTAGCTTCTCTAGAAGTCTCACTGGACAACGACTTACTTCATTATTGTTAGGTACAAGCCATTTATTATTAGCACATTGTTTTGCTCCTCCCTGTGTGGTTTTGGTAAAAATAGGATTATATTGTATTCTACCAGTTGGAATATCATCATTTCTAGTTTCTTTTAGAAAATAATGAGTCAAGCATGACGCTCCTTCATTTCCTCTCCACGCAAGTTCTACAGAAGCAATTAAGAAAATTTTTATTTGTAATCCTTCCGGTGTATTTTCATCCCACGCTTCTATCATTGCTATGTACTCGTTATCTTTAAATGCTGATGCACTAACCTTTCTCTTGTCCGGTAACATTTGAAGTTCCCTTCTTTTTGAATTTCTTGCGTTTCGTGCGGCTAAAGATATGGGACTAGAGAATGGATCAATTACTCTATAAAACTCCTTCATATATTTTTATTGTACTTGTTTTGCCGTAATGTTCCACATCGTTTTAACCACATTTTCTTTATAATTTTCTCCATTACATTTTCGCATATTGAAAGCCCAATCTTTCAAAATGGACGCTATCATTTCAGTGGAAATTGATTCATAGTTTCTTTCACTGCGTAACGTAAGAAATTGTTTCCATACGTACTTTTTTGTTTTCACTGTATTATGAGGCTCAGTATTTTGTATACTTTCGTCTATTGCATTCGATGATAAATCTCCGAATCGACTTATTTTTGAACAATTTTTGATAAACGTCACAATTTGACAGTTCTATTTGTTGTATATTGATGTCGATGTGGTTACTATGAAAATGAAATTATTTTATAATTTTCGATGAGTGGAGCTACTCTATGTATAACCAGGTATTATCGAAATTATACGAGGTAACTTGACTAAATTGGACATTCAGATTGGTTGAAAATCATACGAAAAAAATAATCACTAATATACCACATCCCACGATTATATTTACAAAATAAAACATCACCCATTATACCCTGATGTACATCCACAGTACACCGGTAGGCAACCTTCCGTACGAATCACAGATCTCTTAACGTTTGTAAAAGAAAAATGAACGATTCTTTTGACATATAGCAAATCAGCTGTTTGATTCGAATAATGGAATGTTTTTATTTACATTTCAATGGTACATAATATAACAAAGTTCACTATTTTTAAGTGTATATTCAGATTACTGTAACTATTCTACTGAGTGTAATTATTTCCTTTAAACTATTAACCCAGTTGGTGCTAAACAAATTGACAGCCAGGCTATTGAATCACTGAATTAATGGTATAACTAGAAATTGTTGATATACGAAGCTAGTCTGACTTGATATTAAGGTAGGAATGTTTATTTATTATGACCAAAACTGCATGATTGTTGTCTGTTTATGCGATAGATTTATACTTACAAGAAAAACCGTAACAATGCATCCCTACACATAAAAATTGATGAAGAGACAAAAACCAATACCATCAAGGTCCAGCGTGGTGTACGACAGGGAGATACTATATCGCCAACATTATTTACTCTTGTGCTAGAGGACGTACTTAAAAGACTCTCATGGGAAAACAAAAGGTATTAAAGTCGATGGAACATACCTGAGCCATATCAGATTTGCGGATGACGTCGTGCTGTTATCAGAAGACAGTCACGAAATTGAAGAGATGCTCCAATAATTGAATCAGGAATCAAGAAAGGCGGGTCTAAAGATAAACTACGCGAACTAAAATAATGAGTCCGGAAGATACATATATAGCAACAAATGGCATGGATACAACTATGTAGGACACTTCATGAGATTTGGGAAGGGGAACAAGTCGAGAGAAATTAGCAGAAGAGTGCAACTTTCATGGGCATCCTTTGGGAAACTATCCCATATCCTGAGGAACAACTCCATACCCATAAACTTAAAACGTACAGTTTTTAAAACCTGTATCTTCCCTGTATTCACCTACGGCCTTGAAACAAGGGCTCTAACTCAAGCAACCGCCAACAAACTACGAGTAATGCAATAGGCAATGGAGAGGGCCATGCTTGGTATAAGCCTGAGAGACAAAGTCCGAAACGAGGAGATCCGCAGGATAACGAGAGTCATGGATGTTATCCAGTAGGTCGCTGAGCTGAAATGGCGGTGGACAGGGCATCTTGCGCGACTAAAGGATGAACTGTAGACACTAAAGATTATCCAATGGCGACCCCGAGAGACCAAGCGAGGCAGAGGTAGACCCCCACTGCGATGGGTGGATGACATTAGGGATTTCGCCGAAAGAGACTGGTGGCATAAAGCTCGAGACAGGGACGGATCGAAGGGTTTAGGAAAGGCCTATGTCCAGGAGTGGATGAAAAAAGGCTGAGAAAGAAGAAGACTACATATTACATATGAATATTTAAAAATGTATTCTATTTTAAAACGTGAAAAAAATATAAATAATAATTATAACAAAATTTGAACAATTAGTGATATTGACCCCAGCTGACTACATAGTTTGCTTCCATAGCAATAGCGACGGAAGAAATAAATATTTTAGAATTCACTAGATAATTTATAAGGAATTTACGAGGGACGCTTATAGCGACGTTTTTAGTACTTTTAATTTGAATTCAAATGGTCATATTCTATTCATATTCCATTTATAATTAAAAAAAAATATTGTGTGAAACACACTGGGAAACACTCGCGTCTCTTTGCGCAGAAATCCGCTAGTTACGAAAAATAGTGCTTTTCCCAACATGTTGCACACATAACTATTGTCGTTATTTATAGATTTTATGTTGGATGATATAAAAAGTTTTGTCAGTTAATTAATTTATTCACACGCATAAACGCATAAAATATAATTACAAATGAATTATGTGACCCATAAAAATATAACAGCTATAAAATTCTGAATAAACATTCTACAACCCGCGAAAAAATAAATCGATCATGAAGCGTGTTAGATAGTTTGTACATTCAAAGAGTAAAGGAAATGAATAATCTAAATATTTCCATCATTTTCACACATTTAATTGGAAAACAACGATCATGTTAAGTTGATTATACCGCATATTTTTGAATAAAGTGAAATTGTTAATTTTCTATAGATGTGGAAACATTGAAAACTATCACATGAACAGATGGATCACAAAATTAATATACCAAAAGTTCTTCTTGACTTATCCTTATGCATTTCCATGCATTTCGTCGGATTGGGACTACGTGTTCTCTTGCACCCATTTTTTCTATACCTTTCTGTCCCTGGCAAGTATTTTCATATCCTTAAGAGTTTTTCCTCTATTTAGTCCAATGTCCTCTATCTGCTCAAACCATTGTCTTCTTGGTCTTGACTTAGCAGGGTGTTGTACATGGTAGATCAGTTTCCACGCTGCGATCTGTTGAGATTCAGCCCTTAGCTTGGGGATTCGTCTTGTCGATTAGACGATACCCCTTTTTATATATAAATAGACAAATGTTTAACCGAAAGCGGCTTTTTTATGGATATTCTAGACACATGTTTATTGTCAGTTTTGGAATATACAATATATTCTTTCCCAGACTCTTTTTTCAAATTTCTAATTTCCAAGTTACGGACGTTTTTGAGAAGAGAAAACGGAAAGATTAAAACTAACTTTTCCGCATCTGTGGCCCTGAACAATATTCTATCATAAAATTGTTACTTGTATACACTTCGGGGGATGTATCGCGCTAACAAACCGAAATTTCTCCAAAAATAACTAGAAATGTACTATATATGGATTTATAAGACCCGCTGTACTCGCTCTAGTCAACTGAAAATCAATAGGGTACATCTGTAAGACATCTTGAACAATATTCAATCATAAAATTAATCAATCGTAAACCCTCTGGAGGCTGTATCGTGCTAACAAACTGAAAATTCTCCAAAAATGACAAAAATTTGGTACTCCAAGTACCATAGCACCCATTGTACTGGCTTTAGTGAGCTGAATATCAATAGGGTTAATCTTTGAAACGCTCTGAATACTATCCAATCATAAAATTGATCACTTGTATATACTCAGGAGGCTGTACCTGTTGTATTGGCTCTGGTAAGCTGAAAACCAATAGCGTTGATCAGTGAGATGTCCTGAATAATATATAATCATAAAATTCGTGAGTTGTTGAACTCCGGAGGCTGTATCGTGATAACAAACTGAAATTTCTCAAAAAATGACAAAATGTCGTACTTCAAGTACCATAGCACCCGTTGTACTGGCTCTGGTGAGCTGAAAATCAATAGTGTTCATCTGTGACATGTCCTTAACAATATTCCATCATTAAATTGGTGACTTATTGCACTCTAGAGGTTGTATCGTGCTAACAAGACATGTAAGGAAAAGTGGCCGACAACAACGACGACGACATACACACAGGATTTTTTTAAAAACCGTTTTTCGTATTGTTGTTGATGGAAAACCTAGAAATAATTGAGAAAAATTTCAAAATTCCAACTTTTTTGGGGGAAACCAATACTTTTCTCGCATATTAGATAGGTTGGGCGGAAAAGTAAAACTCACATAATTCCAAAATTATTCTTACTGACCGACCATTCCATTTATTGTCGTCCCCGTCCATCCTCGATGCCCGGCCAAGTTTCATAAAAGTCCCTCCTCGATGCCCTGCCAAATATTTTAAAAGTCCATCCTCGATGCCCAGCTAAGTTTCATAAAAGTCCATCCTCGATGCTCAGCCAAGCATCTTAGAAGTCCATCATCGATGCTTATCTAACTTTTCATAAAAGTCCATCCTGAATGTCTAAAATCCTCGATGCCCAACTCAGACTTTTTTCAATAGCGAAATACGCACGTTTTATAGGCAGCAGTTTTGTAGTTGTATCCTAATAGTTATTTGTAAAACAAGTGTCACAATGACTTGTTTTGTAGTATAAGTGAAGTTGGCACAACGAACCGCGAAGCGGTGAGTTGTGCAAATCACGAGTACTATAGAAAGTCATTATGGCACAAGTTTTACACAATATTTTCTATAATTCGCATTTATTTAATTATTTAAATAGAATATAATTTCATATAATCCCTGTTTTTAAACTATGAGGAGTGGTTTGAATTAAAGTTGACAATCCTGTAGATTCCTAATTGGTCAGATCACAGATGGTTTTATTCAGCACTTCTGACTTTTGACATATTATAACCGAATAATTGTGTAAATTGTAAACAAACTTTCATTTAAGCAAGAAGAGAATGATTATTCATTTAAAAAAGATCTTCGTATATGGTCTTGCGATCTATTTATATTATATCATGTACAGAATTATTTCTGTAATACATCTTCACATAGATATCTGGTAATTTATCCCAAAAATAGAACGTTTTGAATACCTATATATTGATCCTATACAATATAAAAATAAACGATTGACAAATCATTGATAAATAAACGTTAGCGTACTCCATTCATTAATATTTTTAATATATAAATCATTCTAATTCACCTTTAGTATAATAATTTGCTAGCTAGAAAACCGGTAGACCATTTTATTTATAATTTATTCAAGGTTAAAGTCAAATGTCAAATAAAAATATAACTAAATAAAATAACCAACTGTACACTAAAAATTACTATAACAGTGTTCAAAGAGCTTCATTATGACACTGTAAACAATGTTATAATGAAGTCTCTTTTATACGCGAATTATAAAAAATCTGTTTTTCTGGGTTATACCACTCGAGTAATATTTATTTTCACATATCCTAATTCAAATTCCTAAATAACGCACGTTTTTGAAAGAAATATAAAAAAATGGCAAGCAATCGTCGTCGTCGTCCTCCCATCGTAGACTCTTTTGTATCGTTCGTCATTACTAGGATCTTCTTTAGTATGTACCGTACTCACTTCCTAGACACTTTTTTAGTATGTACCGTATCCTTGACTTTTACCTTCTTTACCTACCTCCCTTATTTTCCTAGCTATATGTCCATACAAATTTTACTGTTTCTTTTTTATTTTATTAATTATTAATGTTTTCTCCGTGACTTCCCTTGTTTTCGTTTCTGATTATGTCCCATTTCCTTTTCCGTTTTATTCTTCTGAAATGTTTCATTTCAATTACTTGCATTCCAGTTTTGTGCTTTCTCTAAATAGCCTAATTCTCTGTTTCATATATGTATTCTTCCTTTTCTTTTAATATCTCTCTGTTTATAGTTTTATTGATTGTATAGTATAATCTTGTTACTTTATTGGTTCTGCCTGTTAATTGTGGGAATATGTCTTCATTTTTTGTGATTATTGTGCCTAGATATTCATATGCCGATACTCTTACTAGGATAGTTTCTTTGCATTTGATTTCTTTACTTCTTGTCAACTTTATATATTTCACTTATTATCATAAGTTGGGTCTTGTTTATTCCTATTTTCACCCTTTCAACCTCTATATTTCAAATATTTACAATTTTTTTCATTTTTTTTCTGGTATTTGCAATCAATACTTTACTAAACCTAAACTTCATCTAAAACATTTGGCTATATTTGGACTTCGAGGGAATAATCACTGTTGCTTTTATTTGTCTAGCAAGTGTCAGATAGTTGTCAAAATAATTATCTAACTGTGTCAACGTTATATATAAAATGAGTGAACATCATCGGTTTAGTACCTTTCCTGATGAAGAAATAACGAATAAGATTATAGAAACTACTTCGAAAAATATTCTAATAAGTAATCAGTCTATATGGAGACAATTTAAGACCTTCACCAATTTGTGAATCAAAAAATAATCTAGTCAAATATAACTCGAGAGTTCCATAAATTAGAAAATAATTTGACAGATTTTGTTCAAACTTGTTGCATTTGGCAATAGCCCCTCGAGCCCTGCGGGCTCTCGTGACTATTGCCTGGCAACAAGTTTTCAAAAAATCTGTCAAATTATTTTCAATTTATTCTCACTCTCTTGTTATATTACTACTGAAAATTTAGATAATATCTATAGAGCTGAGTGGGTTGCTGTTTATATTGAATTATTTTTTGATATTTCTCGTGCATTCAACTGCCTCGATTTTCATTTTATACTAAGTAAGATGTACAGTTTGAAGCAACAATTCATCGTTTACAAACGGGGGATAAAGATAAGAGTTGAATTATTATATGTTTTTACAAATTTATTTGACTCTGGGTTCATAGTGTATCTTCAATTGCTCAGAGTAATAAAGGTTCAGCTCCGAACTCGCATCTATCATATTTTAAACGAGCTTGCATCTCAGTGGAGTATCCGTTTCAATCCGGTGGCTGGTGATTTGTTACTACCGCGAACGAAATCTCAAAATAGGGTTCGAAAATTAAAATCAAAGTTTTCAGCTTTGAGCATAACCCATTTTCAAATTTAGCCATATTACTTGAATGGTATCGAATTTAGTACATTAGCTGACCTTAGTATTTTTGAATAATTTAAAATCCTGAGAAATTTATACAAAAATGATATAACGGTCTTCCTAAATAACTTTTTGTTTCTATTACGTGGAATAACGGAATTGAAGGGCGTTCTTTGTAAATTTATCAAATTTTTCTCAAAAACTGAGTCTCTGATGCAATGTATTTCTGATGCCATGTATTCCATATATTTCTTACATTTCTCTCATTCAGTATTCTTTTCGCAACTTTTCCCTATATAAAAACTTAAAAAAGTCATATTGGCTATTCTTCATTACCTTTTAATTTATTATTAGTCAATTATATTTGAGTTTGTATACTTTTTCAAATTAATTATGTACGTGTCCCAATACGAATGGCTCTCGGCCATATCTCGGGAACCATTTATAGTACAGCTTCGGGAAAAAAAATTATAACAAAAGTGACCTCGAGAAAAACCTGGAAATTATTTACAGAGTTGTAGGTCCACCGCCAGAGGGCGTAATTAAATACCAAAAAATATAAAATGAATAATTTGAAAATTTTGCCTAATTTAGATGCATTTGAACTATGATTATCGTATTCTTCAAGAAATGCAGCGTATATTTGATTTTACAAGTTTTAGTCTATCTCTCCAAATAAAAGGTGGGGGGAAGCGGGAACTTTATTATAAAAAAGCGCCTGTAATTCCAGTTCCACTTAACCTATCTATGCAAACTTAGTCTTTTTGAAGAGAGTCCCTTTCTACCAATTTCGAAACAACATTAATAATAGTTCCAATTATTATGTCAATATTACTTATGCTGTCACCGGGAAACTGCGTAGTGGGCCATGAAAAAAACAAAACAAAAAGATATGTCTTGTGTCAAATTAATAAACCTAGGAATTTGTTCATTTACGTGTCATTGCGATTTGTGTGCATTAAATTCGATATAAAATTTACTTAAAAGTTATATCCAAGATAATTCTTACAAACAAAGAAGCATTTGATATGATAGGCATTTACTTTGAATGTATGAGAAATGCAACTGTTGGGGCTAGGGTATATGCCACACAATATCCCCAAAGAAATGGAAATGTAAATCTTCCTGTATTTAGAAGACGCGGCAGAGATCGTTCAGAGGAAAACACAATAAATGTTTTGCCATATGTGCAATTTAATCCGCATTTAAGTATTAGAGCAATAAGTAGAGACTTGGGAATAAGCAGAACTACCGTTCAACGTATTTTGACAGTACACAGGTAAATTATGATGTAAAAAGATATGTTTCTTAAACAAAATATACCCGCATAATATTATTTGTGAGCATGGTTATATGTTAACATAATAATTTATCTATCATTCCGGAAAGATTTTTGATAGGACATTATATTTCTGTTAGATTTCGTCCATATCATATAGTACTGCATCAACAATTGGTTGATCGTGATTACGACAAAAGGTTGGATTATTGTAACTGGTTACTATATATGGTATAAGACGACCCTCAATTACTGTCACGTATTTTGTGGTCAGAAAAAGCTACATTTAGTAGTAATTGTACGGTTAATCGACATAATATGCACTATTGGTCACAGAATAATCCACGCTGGATGGAAGAAGTTCAGTATCAGGGGCGATGGTCGGTGAATGTATGGTGTGGTATTGTAGATGATCAGATAATTGGACCTTTTATTTTTGACAACGCAATTAACGGGCAACGCTACCTAAATTTTATAAGGGATGAATTACCACTTCTTCTAGAAGATATATCACTAGCAACTCGTAGGGCTATGTTGTTCCAGCACGATGGGTGTCCGGCGCATTTCTCCAGACAAGTTAGAGAATTTTTAGATAGTTCTTTCCTTGATAGGTGCATAGGTCGTTGAGGCCTATTTTTTGGCCAGCCAGGTCACCAGACTCAACCGTATTAGATTTCTATCTCTGGGGCCGGATTAAAGACCTTGTTTGTACAATTAGACCCACTACTAGAGTTAACATGATCGAAAGAATACGATACGCCATTCAGAGTATTTCGAGAGCAGAAATTGAGACTGATGTTCAATCTACACTTCAAAGAATAAACGCCTGTATCGAAAATGATGGGCGACAATTTGAACATTTAGGTCGTCACTAGCGAGGTACCAAAAGTTATATTTCCATTTTAACTTCCATAACGCAGTTTCCCGGTGACAGCATAAGTAATATTGACATAATAATTAGAACTATTATTAATAGAACAAGGAAAGACAATTTCGAAGAGTCAAAAAATGTTAAAATCCGTTCAGTCAAACCGGAGTAATTTATGTTTAAAGGAAAATGCTTAAAATTTACACATTTCTTAGGATATCTCGTAATACAAAAATGATATCGACGTGCGGTTTTCGCTATTCTGTTGCTAATTTGGTTCACTTTTATATTCCTCAATTAAAACTGCATGTTTGTAATCAACATTTTTCAAGGATAGCTAGATTTAAAAAAATAAATAAATAGCGCCCTCTAGCGTATACGTTACTCTTTAGGTTGTTTCGAAATTATAACTCTTACATTGGTAGGAAGGAGCTCTCTTCAAAAAGACTAAGTTTGCATAGATAGGTTAAGTGGAACCGGAATTACAGGCGTTTTTTCATAATAAAGTGCTTATTTGAAGAGATAGACTAAAACTTGTAAAATCAAATATACGCTAAATTTCTTGAAGAATACGATAATCATAGTTCAAATGCATATTAATTTGGCAAAATTTGTAAATTATTCATTTTATAATTTTTGGTATTTAATTACGCCCTCTGGCGGTGGGCCTACAACTCTGTAAATAATTTCCAGGTTTTTCTCGAGGTCACTTTTGTTATAATTTTTTCCCGAAGCTGTACTATAAACGGTTCCCGAGATATGGCCGGGAGCCATTCTTATTGGGACACCCGGTACCTAATTAATTTTAAAAACTAAACAAACTCAAATATAATTGACTAGTAATGAATTAAAAGGAAATGAAGAATAGCCAATATGACTTTTTTATGTTTTTATTTAGGGTAAAGTTAGGAAAAGAATACTGAATGAGAGAAATGTAAGAAATATATGGAATACATGGCATCAGAAATACATTGCATCAGAGACACAGTTTTTGAGAAAAATTTACAAATAACGCCCTTCAATTCCGTTATTCCACGCAATAGAAACCAAAAGTTAATAAGGAAGACCGTTATATCATTTTTGTATAAATTTCTGAGAATTTTAAATTATTCAAAAATACTAAGGTCAGCTAATGTACTAAATTCGATACCATTCAAGTAATATGGCTAAATTTAAAAATGGGTTATACTCAAAGCTGAAACCTTTGATTATAATTTTCGAACCCTAAAACAAGTATTAGGAAACTTAAGGTTGTTGCTACCTCTTATCTAGTAAATAAAATTATGTTGTAAAAGTAATAAATTTATATTCAGGTTCTATTAATAAATTTGAATTTTTCATTCTTTCGGAAAGTGTCAGTGTTAAAACTGTAAAATTTCAGCGAAACTGCCTCATTAGTCTCTTGTGAATATTTGTTCTCCTGTACAAATGGACGAGAAATAAAAAAAACTATCATTATTCTGTATTTTGCGTATAAACATTTTGTATTCAAATTTAATTAAAAACTCTCGTCAGTAACTTGAGACACGCTTATTTTATAATGAATGACATCTAATCAGGAAAAGATTATCCCGGCTCAAATACTTTTATGTTTTTTATCATAAAAAAGTCGTTACAAGGTTTTGTTCGGAAAATAGCTTTTGGAAGTTGATATATTATATTTTTAAAACTTTCAATTATACTCTTTTTATAACGCTTCATTTTCGGTCAGTAAAAATTTTTGCTTACCATCAGCATCCTTCAGAACAAATCATACCGATAATGAAAATTATATACAGTGTGGAAAAAACAAATGGAATAAGTGTGCATAATTATAAAACATCCGAAATCACGTCAAATTTAAATTGTAAATTGACATTCTTCAACGTCAAAATGTAGCCACTACTTTCCAACCTTCTCGAGTAACGTGTACAACCACCAATTTTTTAAATGGGTATTATAGAGTTGTGTTATATCATTTGAAAGATCTCTACTGTCTCTATTCAGAAATGTTATCGCTTTCAATATAATTGCAAAGTCATAAAAGAAATCATCTGACTACCAAAATTTGCTACAATATTCTGAAAACTACATAAAACTAGCTGGTGTCCGTTAATTAGTATATTACGTATCAAGAGTTGCAAGTAGCTTATATCCTACGGGATATAAATCAAATTTGTAGTTTATAAAAACTATTTTTTAAAAAATAACTTCTATTTCTACAAACTAAAATGAGACTTCACTACTAGGAAGTTATTTGAAATCTGAATGCGATAATAAAAAACGTTATGAAGAAAACAATCCGTGGGATTGCAATTCAGCAATCTAGCGGTATCCTATTACCATATGCGTTCCCATAACTCCTCCGCCATTAGACAGAAATTCAAAGAATTTGTTCAGTTTCAGAGTTCCAAATTTTGGGGACCATTCTGGATTTCTTGGCCTTGGCTTCTTCTTCGCGTTCTTCTTGTTAGTATGATTTTTACAGTCCAATACAAAATAATTATTAATATAATGAAATAAATAAAAATAGTCCAAATATGAAAATGTGCCGATATTATTGGAGACGAAATGTTTTTGAATGTCTAAAACATTTTGAACATATTTAAAGTCGGCTGAATTGATATAATTTAATTGGATTAGTTCCATTTGAAAATTTGCTATTTCACTTGAAAATGTTAAATTTGGAAAGTTTATTAGTTTTAGTTCGGTTTGATAATTATCAAAATGTTTAATTTTAATACCATCAATGTCCACTCCGAATCAAGTTCTAGAATAAAAGCTCCCAGAATTGGAAAATTGTCTTTGTTAGATACTCACTTTCGAATAACTACATTTATTTTAGGAGATATTAGAATCCAATTATTCTTCTCTGATTTTTGGATTCGTAATTCAGACATTCCAACAGTTAACTGCTGGCATGATGACACGTTCTTGAAGTAGCGAAGCATCTGGATTTCACACGGGATTTCTTCTTGGATGATAACGGGTCCATTCTGGTAGCGAATGTACTGTTCAGACGAAACTTCTTGACAATTCTCGTTGAAAAACATATAGGAAAGGTCATTTAGGATAAGGAATTTCGCTAGAGGTAGAATTACTTTGAAGGAGTTTTGTGTGGGTACAGGGAATGAGTATATGTGGAAATAATTGTACATTTCGCTTTCTACTATAGGAATTTCTAAGATAAATACTATTTTGTATCCCTTGGTAACATTTTACTTCTGTGACATTTTCATATAAAAGATTATTTTCTACTTTTGGTTCAAATGGAAGCTTATTGAATTTCAATTGTTCATTTACAATCATTATTTCATTTAAAACTTCTCTACGTTCAATTATTTAATTATGAACTGTATCTAATTTGGAAAATGTGATAGCTACTTCGATTTTCTCTCGAATATTGTAAATTAATTGATAAGTTGGAGCGATTTGAGAAACCAGTGTATCCGTGACATAAAGGTGATACCTAAACCTAACCTAAATTGCATAGGCAATTAAATCATCTTCATTAGGGTGCATTTCTTTTAGAATTCTGAGATGTTCTATTAGACTGGAATTGAATTGTTCAACTACACTGTTTGATTCGTGATGTCCTACAGTGCCAAAATGTATTTTTATTTTATGTAAATTCAAAATTTCTTTCACAGTATCATATTAAACTCAGTACCATGGTCAAGAATTATTCCAAAAGAACACAGCTGAAGTATAATCCCATTATTTTCACTGATGAAGTAACTTTGTCCCTATTATAAAAATATGACTCCCAAGATTTTCGACTAGTATATCCCAGAAAAGCAGCTGAGAAACAGGGCCATCCAGCCTTGTCGTAATTAATGACTTAAAGTCAGTTCTTCAAGTGGTGTATCATGCTACACATGCCTATTAGAAATTCGAGTACCAGTCGCAGGCAGATCTAGCAATGTTTTATAGCTTGTCAGTCATACATCGCATGACAAATCCAAGTGTAGATTCTAATTCTACGAGAAGTTCGCTTAAGAAAGAAGTCGAAGTACCTACACTTACAGGTTGGTTTGCATGCGTTAGATTAACACGTGTCTATATTCAACTATTAGGTACCTACTTATAATTAAATATAAATAAATATTATTTGTGTGTTATTTTTAGTTTAATATGATAAAAAGAAAATTGAGTGAGTAAGAGTTCAAAGCTTTATTATATAGTGACAATGAAGAAAATTTAGAAACAGAGCAATTGGAAAATGAAACCGATTCTGATAGCGATCCAGAAGTCGATGGTATTCTAAATAATTCGGAAAGTTCCGAAGACGAAGAAGTAAATGATATATATAAGTAATAAAGTTGTAAAGTATGGAATGAAGAAGACAAAAGACATCCATAGCTTGCGAAACATGTCCTGGTCACCAAGCGCTACACCCAGGTGAATGTTGTGAAAAATTTACTACTGTCGTGGATTTCAAATAATGTTCACTTTTGCAAAAGTGAAGAGAATAATATGCATGTTTGCATTAACAACATATTATTTGTTTTATTTAAATACCCACTAATGAAGCATAGAGCTTAAAAAATGCCGTCAATAGATTTCAAAATCAATGCACAAATTTCTGAACCTGACCTGAATGGGTAAAAATCAACTTCAACAATTTTTATTTTCATATTCTAAATAGTGTTCTGTAATATATACGAGTATATATATATATATATACATATGTAAATTTCTAGGCTTTTCGGCAAACCGAAAAAAAAGATATATTATATTTTGTAAAGTACGTAAAGTATTCCGATCTACACGACCTCTGCAATAAGAAAGCCTGACTAGTGAAAAGCATGGCATGACATGCATGCCGACGACCTAAACACCACTTGCATCGCCACATGAGGGTTCGTCAGGCACATGCCATGCTATACTATCGCTAGTACATTACTCCTTCGCGTATATTAGTGACAAAAGTAGGTTTATTCCCTTTATTAGAAGTTATTGAACCCTTAGATAAGATGGAATTTAAAATGGACCCACCTCTTTTATTGATGTTTGTGCTGCCCCATATGGTATGGTGTGAATAAGCGTCACATCCTACGATGAGTTGCAGCCCTTCTCTTACACAACGTGCAACTATGTCGCTTATTATGTGAGGTAGACATACGGCCTCGTCACCGGGAAGTATGCCGAATAGACCAGAAATCTCTTATCTCCCTATTCCGGTGGTATTGTTAGGATACCTGTCAAAACATCATCCGTACAAAGTGACGATATTAGTATACAATTTATTCTATTACTGTGAAATATATACGCTCTTGGCCATATAGCCTGAGGTGAATATAAAACTTCACCTTGTTTGGTTGATAAGCCTTCTTTTGCGTGCTGAAGATTGGCCTGCAGGATCCTTACCTCTCTGTTTACTGAGAAGAGATCTCCGCTTCTGGCTCAGTGGACTCTCCCACATCCATGGGGACAGAAGACATTTTGAGTGAACTAACTCCACTTCCGGTAGGTTGTTCTCAATCAGGTGTAATACTACTTTCTATACATAAATAAAAAAGGTAGAACTTTCGTTTTGAAAGTATAGATAGATAGGTTACCTATACAGATATAGGCAACGCTGTAGTGTAAAACCGAACAGGTGACCACAGAAATAAAACAACAAACTGTTTGGTAATTCGAATAAGATATTTGCATCACGGGTGCTAAAGACATTTGTGGCTTCCTTTTTTTATTAGATAACGTATTAACCAAATCCCCTTTAGGGAGTCTTTAATCTATGCTAAGTTCATAAGACTGTTAATTAGTTTTATTTTTGATGTATTTCCAGAATAGTTTCTTTTCATCGCTTGAAATAAATAATGGAATGTGAAACAGAACACGAGCTATAAAATGTTTTTAAAGTGATTGCGTGTTTTCTGAATTTTAATTTTCCACTTTGTTCCATACATTTTTTGATTAATAATCTGATGGATATTTATTAGTGTGTCATTTATGAATGTTTTACGCCGTTTATTATACGAGTTGTACACGTCACAGAGTCGTTCCATAACAGTTGCAAATAAAACATATATTCATACTAAAAGGAAAGTCCGGTATTGCGTTATCATTAGCAATTAGATTTTTGTTTTCCAAATTATAATTAAATAAACGGTTTAAAAGATTAAAACTAACTTTTCCGCGTCTTTGGCCCTGAACAATATTCTATCATAAAATTGTTACTTGTATACAGTTCTGGGAATGTATCGCGCTAACAAACCGAAATTTATCCAAAAATAATCAAAAATGTAATATATCTGGATTTATAGGAACCGCTGTACTCGCTCTAGTCAACTGAAAATCAATAGGGTACATCTGTGAGACACCTTGAACAATATTCAATCATAAAATTGATCAATCGTAGACTTTCTGGGGGCTGTATCGTGCTAACAAACTGAAAATTCTTCTAAAATGACAAAAATTTGGTACTTCAAGTACCATAGCACCCGTTGTACTGGCTTTATTGAGCTGAATATCAATAGGGTTAATCTTTGAGAACCTATGAATAATATCCAATCATGAAATTGGTCACTTGTATATACTCCGGAGGCTGTATCGTGCTAACAAACTGAAACTTCTCCAAAATGACAAAAATATCGTACTTAAAATACTGTAGTACCTGTTGTATTCGCTCTGGTGAGCTGAAAATCAATAGGGTTCATCTGTGAGATGTCCCGAATAATATTCAATCATAAAATTGGTGACTTGTTGAACTCCGGAGGTTGTATCGTGCTAACAAACTGAAATTTCTTAAAAAATGACAAAATGTCGTACTTCAAGTACCATAGCACCCGTTGTACTGGCTCTGGTGAACTGAAAATCAATAGGGTTCATCTGTGACATGTCCTTAACAATATTCGATCATAAAATTGATGACTTATTGCACACCGGAGGCTGTATCGTGCTAACAAGACATGTAAGAAAAAGTGGCCGACGACAACGACGACGACAACGACGACGACGACGACGACGACGACGACGAGGACGACGTCAACGACGACGACGACGACATACACACAGGATTTTTTTTCTAGAAACCATTTTTTCGTATTGTTGTTAATGGGAAACGTAAAAATAACTCAAAAAAAATTTTCAAAATTCCAATTTTTTTTGGGGTAAACCAATACTTTTCTCGCATATTAGATAGGTTGGGCGGAAAAGTAATAAATCGGTAATATCACACTTCCCAGCTAATATTCAGGCGCTACAGTTGAATTTTATTTGTTGGAAAATAGTTATTTTTGAAAATTGATTTATCGTTAAATAGAAAGAGTTTGTTCCAGAGAATTCTATAGAGTTAGACTCATAGACTTCTCACCGTTACCTTCACCCCCAATCACGGTTACCCCGTACCCTACCGAGTATACCCGTAGACTCAGGGAAAAAATCCAAAAACTTAACAGTGTTAAACCAGACTTTTTTGACAATGAAAACTTAAAAAGTCATATAACAATCACAGTTAAAAACAATTCTAAACAATTAATCGAAATGAAAACCTCACCCAGAAAAACCATAAAAAAGGTACGTTTAAATCGAAAACTTTAAAAAGATATAAACTAACAAACACGCGTAAAAACAATAACTTAAGAACAGACACAAAAAACCGTGAATGTAAAAATACTGAGAAGCCGAACTCATCAAAAGACAAAGACGATTCTTGTTCCACCAGAGAACCATCAAACATAAAGCACACAAAATACGCTGAAGAATTACAAAGAATTAAATATAGAACACGAGAACTTAAAACACGAAATTTAAATTTCCATCAAATTGTATTTCTAGAGGACAAAGAAACTGATAATATCAATCTAAATACAAATTCTAACATTATAAACATTGCAGTAAGTAAAACTCAAAATCAGTACTACAGCATATATTAGTAAAAGGTGAAAAGGGGCAACTAGTTTCGGTTCACTGAGCCATCATCAGCCCTGTATAAGGTATCAAGGTAGACAAAATCAGAAATTCACAACATGTCGAATTACCTTAATGTATATCAATCCATATGTAAAGTATTATAAAGAGAAAACCGTCACATGTCCGTGGCATCCAACAGACTCCGACATATGTCAGTAGGCAATAAGGGGATATACTGTAGGAGAAATCGTCAATTAAAATAGTAATGAACAAATCTTGATAACTATGTAAAATGTCGAGCACAATAAAACAAAATTAAGCAAAACAGGACAACATTAAGAAAAGTCATAAAAATTGGTCAAAGTGTAAAAGAAAACAAAACTGGACATCGTCGTATGACAGAATATGTCCGAAGCTAAAAGTCCAGTATTGTAGTATGTAAGAGCAATAAGCACAGTGACTCAGTAAATCCCAAATAGACAAGATGGTCGGAGAACTGACAAATGACAAGGACCAATGACGGCCCTCAATAACAAAATGAAAAATCTTTCAAAATAGAGATGAATGAGACATATTAACTACCATGTAAAGAAATTATCTTAATCACAGTATAATGTAAGGGCACAAAGTCTTTTAACAATATCATAAAGTAATCGTCAAGCCACGACAATTAAGAAAAGGAAGAATAAACATAAAAGGCCAAAAATATTCTAATAGGTCGTGACACATAAGTGAAAATTTATGAAGTGAGAACCTTGAAAGAAAATAACAATACTGATTTTGAGTTTTACTTACTGCTATTTACCTACATACTACATTCGAGATGGATAGTCTTTTTAATTCAAAAGATGCCAATCTGCTACTATTATCCAACAGTATAAGGATTCAATGATGGATAGGAAGAAGACGATGCACAGGATTTGGTTCTTACAGAAATGCAAGAAGCACATAGTTTACCCCCCTTCAATCTCTTTGCATACTCATGTCAACACTAGGACTTCGCATTTCACCATTCAAGCTGCCAAAAGGATTTGGATTATACAGGAAGTCAAGGGTCTCTATAGTCATTTAGATTTCACTAATGTTATATTGAAATTTGTCTTTTTCTTGTTGAGCCTTTCCCACATTGAGTTTGATATTTTAGATAGACATATCAGGGATATGATGCAGGATTTTGGTAACAGTAACTTTGATCGCCTTACTCACAAATTTAAGTGGTTGAAAATTGGTAGTTTTCTAACGGTTCATGATAATTCTCAAAGTTCAACTTTTGTTCAAGGTTCTTTCGGTGTTTCAAATTTCCATTTTCATCCTCGATGTCTCAACTTGAGTTCTTCCACTTTTTCGGAACCTGAAATTGAATTACTTAACAAAGGCCTTAAACATAACCTTTTTTCTCTGAATTCTCACATGAACATTAGAACTTTAGCCATAGACTGTGAACAAGTGTTACATAACGTAGACCCGGCTATCAAGGACCATCTTAGATCTGATCTTTCTTTCGAAGTCAATCAAACTTTAGCCAACACTTCCAACAATTTTATTTACCAATCATCACATCACTCACCCAGTTGGAAGTCTGTTATTAACTTGAAGACTAGGCTTCGTAATGAAAACCTTATTGTTACCAAGGCTGACAAAGGTGATTGTATTGTTATTTTGGATAGATCCATTTACGTTGATAAGGTTGAGAGTTTTCTTCTTTCTGACGCCTCCTTCATAAAGTTCTGATCCCACTGTCTCCTTACGCAATAATCTTAAATTAGAACTTAAGGGTTTTAATCTTGTTTTCTCCTCGTTTAACAAGAATGTTTATTATATGACCCCTATGAATCCTACTACCCCATTATTGTATAGCTTACCCAAAATCACCAAACCTAACATACCCATTAGACCAGTCGTCACTTTCACTAATTCCCCTACTTATGAATTATCTTCCTTTCTTAATGATACACTTCGTCATTTTACTCCTTTCCATAATCAGTTTTCCATAAAAAAACTCAGTTGACTTATCTGACAGAATTAAAGACTTTTCTATACCTAACGATTCCTTCTTAATCTCTCTAGATGTCATAAACTTATTTCCTAGCATACCTCCTGATGAGTGTATTATGCTGATCAGAAAGTTACTTTTTGCTAATCATATCGATACTTTTTTGATTTTGGATATTTGTTATGTTTTTGGTCTTGCCTTGCAGCAATTTTTTCTAAATTTAACAATAACTATTTTAGACAATGCACGGATTTGGCTATGGGTAGCTGTTCATTTCCCTTTTTGGTGGACGTATTTATGAATAACCTAGAGAGAATTTTCTTAAATAACCCAAATTTCATAGATTCAATTATGTTCTATTACAGATATGTGGACGATTGTGTTGTCCTTTTTCAAGGTAGTCATTCCGAATTGGCTTCACTATTGAGTTTGAGGTTGATAAATGCTTACCGTTCTTGGATTTACTCATCATGCGCAACATTCATACCTCTAGTTTTCAATTTGACATATATAGAAAACCTACCACAACTGATTCAATTATTGACTATCATTCAAACCATCCCTCTTCCCATAAATATGCAGCTTCATATTCCTTTCTTACTAGAGCCTTTAAAATAACTTTTTCTGATTCTTCTTTCAATAGGGGAATAAGTATTATTGAACAGATAGCATTAAACAACAATTTTCCCCTTTACACATTTTCAATAAGATTTTTAACAAACTTTACACTAAATTTGGAGTGATTTTTTACACTTTTATATTACCATCTCAGGACCATTCATTTTCAAGTACCTTTAATTTCGTGGGTCCATTAAACTATAAAATTTCCAGCATTTTTAGAAAACATACTGTTGAAGTCGCCTTTAAAACCAATTCTAACTTGGGTCAATCTTTTATCAACACTAAGTATGAGGTACCTTCATTCCATAGGTCAGTGGTTTATCATCTACCTTACGGTTCTTGCAATGCCGTATATGTGGGCCAGTCTGGACGCAGGTTAGAGTCTCGGTTGAAGGAACATCAATATTATATAAAAAGATATATGAACACAGACATATATAATACTCATTCATCATTTGCAAACCATATTATATCGGAACTACATGGTTTTAATTTTCAGGATGTCAGACTTTTACATCAGATATGTCTGAAATACCTCGCATATATAACGATCCTTCGATCTTATGTCTGAACGAATAATTACAACCTTTAGAAAACTATTTATTCCTTAATTTTTAGAGCTCTTACTTTGATAACACATAATTTATAAGTCAACTTCAGTTACGTTCTTTCTTCTTTTACAATTACTGTTAATTTACTGATTCTTCTTTTATACTGATAAATACCTACTATATATTTCAGACTGTCACAATTATTTTACACTTATGAAGTATTTTTTATATTGATTTTTATTGCTATGCTTCAATTGTTATTTTCTTTCAAGTTTCTCATTTCATAAATTTTAACTTTTGTGTCACGACTTATTAGAATATTTTTGGCCTTTTATGTTTATTCTTCTTTTTCTTAATTGTCGTGGCCTTATATAGTTCTGACGATTACTTTATGATATTGTTAAAAGACTTTGTGCCCTTACATTTATACTATGTTTTAGATAATTTCTTTACATTATAGTTAACCCATCACCGCCCAGTGTTGCCATATGGGAACACTATACACGCTGCATTCTAAATAGCTTTCGAGAGAGTGGGGCACAATTCAAAGTAACGGTGGGGACTCTATTCGATGCTCAATAGACCATTCGTCGAATCTATAACAGCAGTTGCATTCTAGACGTAATAGGTTTCGTTTGTGTGGTTCCAGAATATTAGCGGTGCGTGAACTCTGGAAAATATGGATATTCGTTTCACGTAAGTATTTTTTGAATGATTGAATGCAAATAGATGGTGTATAGTATAGTGTATAGTATAAATGTTATTATAGGTACATACATATTTTTCATCCTGATAATTGGTGAACGTTCGGTTGAAATTCACTCGAGTTATATATATCAGAATCTTGCTGTTGCCATATGGCAACATTAGGCGCTTATACTCTGAAAATCTGATAGTTTTATATTTTCACTCCAGGAACGGTTTATCGTTGGCAGAAGCGTTAGACATCGCATTCAATGATGATATCGAAGGTGATATTTACATTGAGCCACCAGAGCCGAATGTGGATACAGATGAAGATTACGCAGATGAAGACGAGGGAGGGTAAATCATATAATTTTTATATATTTTCATTGCAATAAATTAATAATTATTTCATTTGTAGGTTAGTTGATAACCTTACTTCTCGGCAATTACGCGCTCCGGCCGAAATCAAGATACCAAACAATGACATAATAGGGGGAGTTGAAGTCATCGTGCAGAATGAAATACCTACGGGCGCTCAGGAGTTTGAGACGATTGACCCTACTGCTGCGTCAACTCTGTTGGACGAAAATGTGAAACATTGGTTGGACCAAAGGATCAATAGAAAACAAAGTTTCAAACCAACCTGGGACTTGGGTGCAGATTTTGATCTTGTACAAAATTCCATATTTCCTCAAGCAAACTATTCAGAATATGAAGTCATGTCTGTAGTTGAAATTTTCGAACAATTCATTGATGCGGATATTATAGGCTATTTAGTGAATGAGAGCCGACGATATGCTTTGTTCTTGAACCGCCCGGATACAAAAATCTCTAGTGATGGAATTCGTTGTTTTATTGTTATTCTATTTGTTACTGGCTAAAACAATCTTCATTCAAAGAGAAACTACTGGGACTCCGATGACGATATGCGCAATACAGCTGTCTTTCATGCGATGCGCCGTAACCGTTTTCTTGAGATTTGTCGATTCATACACTGTGCGGATAACACTAAAATGGATCCAATGGACAAAGCATGGAAGATAAGGCCTTTTATGGAAATGCTGGAAAAAAAATGTATAAAAAATTTCATCCCAGAAAGACACCTATCTTATGACGGAAGCATGGTGAAATATTATGGTAGCCATAGCTGCAAACAATTTATCAGGGGCAAGCCCATACGATTCGGTTATAAAGTATGGAGCATCAATACCAAAGACGGCTACCTAGTGAACTTCGACCTCTATCAGGGAAAGAGTCCCAAAGCAATTGCGCAATATGATATCTTATTTGGTAAAGCTGCGAACCCACTGGTGATAATGATGGATGAACATCCATTGATAAAAATATATCAACGTTATCATTTTGACATGGACAATTTATTTTTAAATACTGCATTATATTCCTTCCTGAGATTTAGAGGATACTCTGCTATTGGCACAATACGGGAAAACCGAATTCCAGCTTAATGCCATATAACGAACAAATTCTTGTTCGAAAAAAAAGCTCGTGGTACTTTTGAAACTGCTGTAGAAAAAACAGATGGTCATCTATACATCAGATGGATGGATAATGCTGTCGTCACAATAATCTCTTCGTCTAGCGGTACTCAAGAAGTGGGACAAGTTAAAAAATTTTCTCAGCAGCAAAAGCGTAATATAATGATTCCACGTCCATTCGCTATCGCAAAATATAACACATTTATGGGGGGAACTGATCAAATGGATCAAAATCTAGCATGCTATTGAATATGAGTCAGGGGCAAGAAATAGTACTGGCCTCTATTTACTTGGCTCCTAGACGTAGCGTTGCATGGCTATTGTATAACAAATCTCGGAAAGAAAAAGTGTCGCAATTGGATTTCAGAAGGAAAATAGCCACTGTATATTTGAAAAAATATCAAGTCCTTCTTAAAAGAACTGGGAGAAGAACAGCTTCTATAGAATCTACTTCTGATAGCCGAATATCAAATGACATCAGATTCGATCGAACTGACCACTTCGTCCAACATACACCGGAAAATAAGAAGAGACGGTGCGCTGCAAGTACATGCAAATTAATCATGAGAACCATGTGTGCGAAGTGCGATGTTGCACTGTGTATAAACTGTTTCAAGCCTTTCCACCTACGATAGTTCAATATTTTCGTTTGTAATATGAGTTCACGAATAAATTCCTAATGAAAATAAATCGTACTTCAACTGCCTTTTATGAATCGAAGACTGGAATCTATATTTCCTATCAAGCTACCTAATTAGATATTTTTCTTATCATGGGCGCCGAGTGTTACCATATGGTAACATCAGATATCTCGAAAACTAACTTGTTGATATTTTTTCCAGTCTTATTATGTATTTTTTAGTATTTTCACCTAAGGAAATGATGATAGGAGACACAATAATAATCTGGGCGCTAATGGGTTGATATGTCTCGTTCATCACTGTTTCGAAAGATTTTTCATTTCGTTATAGAGGGGCGTCATTTGTCCTTGTCATTTGTCAGTTCTCCGACCATCTTGTCTATTTGGGATTTACTGAGTCACTGTGCTTAGTGATCTTACATACTACAATACTGTACTTTCAGCTTCGGACATATTCTGTCATACGACGATGTCCAGTTTTGTTTTCTTTTCTTTTATACTTTGACCAATTTTTATGACTTTTCTTAACGTTGTTCTGTTTTGTTTAACTTTATTTTAGTGTGCTCGACGTTCTACATAGTTATGAAGATTTTTTCATCACTATTTCTATTGATAATTCCCCCTACAGTGTATCCCCTTATTGCCTACTGACATATGTCGGAGTCTGATGGATGCCACGGACATGTGACGGCTTTCTCTTTATAATACCTTACATATGGATTGATATACATTAAGGTAATTCGACATGTTGTGAATTTCTGATTTTTTCTATCTTGATACTTTTTACAGGCCTGATGTTGGCTCAGTGAGCCGAAACTAGTTGCCACTTTTCACCTTTAACTGATATATGCTGTAGTACTGATTTTGAGTTTCACTTACTGCTATTTACCTACAAACTACATTCGAGATGGATAGTTTTTTTCATCATAAACATTCCCAAAACTTGCCTAGACACAATAGATATATTAACCCTTAACAAGTCCATCAAACTTTCAAAATCTATAGAAAAGTGTATAGGATAAACTGACACAGAAAAGTGTCTAGGAAGTCCGAAATTAAAAAAGTGTCTAGGAAGCCCAAAAGAAAAAAATGTTTAGAAAACACTGAAAATAAAAGGTGTATAGAAAACTTAGAAACCAAAAATCCACCAGAATGGGACATATCAGACAGCAATACACCAAACCTAGCACTTGAATTTTCAATTCCAACTTGTAGATGGAAAATATCAGAAAGAACATCCATCCCAGATATAACCTCTAATTTAAATCAAAAACATAACAGGATAAACATGGAAGAGGACACGATTGGAAACAATTCAGAGGACAATTTAAACAATTTACCAAAAAATCAACCAAATTCAACGACGACTCAAGCCCTTGTACATAAGCAAGCAAGCCAATCATGGGCACAAAAATGGACTAACTGATCAATCAGCCCCTGATAACTTTGTATCGCAATACGAAAATATTACTCAGAAAACTATAGTAACGAGAACCCTGGATATGACTTGCAAAAAACACAGACGGAAGATATAAACGCTATAACCACAATCCCCGATGAACAAATGGATGTTTCAACACAACAAACTGAATTTACTATGCCAAAAAAAGTTAAGACGTTTAATAGCCTATCAAAACAAAGAAAAAACATACTGTAACAACAACAAATAACAGATTTGAAACATTATCAGAAGATTCCAAGGAAGAGGCGCCAACGAACCAGTAACAAAAAAACGAAATTTGGTAAATACAACGCAACTGACGACAGCTCTGATGAAGTTAATAAAAATCACAGCACCAAACGGCCAAAACAAAAAGATCTAACTACAAAAACAGTCGACCTGTCCCCCCATCGTGATAGACGGGAATGTATCAGCGCATAAATATATGGTGCTTAAAGTCAAAGAATGCGTATCCAAAGCATTTGAAATCAAATAGACAACTAATTCGACCATTATATTTACAAAAGTGACCGTTGTCTTCGATAGTTTAAAACAAATTTTAAGAGCCGAAAAAGTCCAATTTCATACCTATACTAAAAATGATGAGAAAAAGAAAACTCATGCGTTAATATTGAGAGGACTGGCGGAAGGCCTACAAATTGATGAAATCAAAGAAGAACTTTCGTACACGTACAAAATCATCATAATGGACATATACAAGATTACCATCAAAGCGACGCCATCATACTTAGTCATCACTGAACCAAATATAACATTGGATTACCTCAACAAAAACGTAAGAGTGTTGGAGCATACCAGAATACAATGGGAATATCGGCATCAATCAAAGCCGATAATACACTGTCAGCTCTGGGGTCACGCCGCTTCAAACTGTGTCAGGGCTCCAAGATGCCTGAAATGTGTCGCCCCCCACTTAACCCCCGAGTGTCCGAAAGAGAGGTCCAAACCGGTTAAATCTGCCAATTGTGAAGGCGACCTTCCGGCCAACGCGATTATATGCCCGGAATTCATAAATAGAAGAGACTGGCTCGAAGCTAAAAGAACGAAAATTACAATCAATACAGCACCTAAATATAAATCTCAGCCCCCCTCATCTACGACAAACCCATGGAACAATAAAGATACTCCCTCCCTCCAAGACTTCCCAAGCTTACCTACAACCCAACCTACCCCTATCCCGCAATAGAGCATCCCTAGAACTCGAATTACTCCTCAAGCAAATACTACTGCTGTAGACATCAATAAATTCATACAACTGAACTCGATCTTTCAAGAACTTCAAGCCACAGTCAATATGGACGAACTAACCAAAGCCGTTGCAGATTTATTACATGAGATGAAAGCAGCCACAAACAAATTAGAAAAATTCATCATATATAACAACTTTCTCGCTGGGATTGACAAATATGACATCTAGACAGGTAGGTGGTAAAACAGGAAGGGCAATACCAAGATATGCAAGAAAAGTTGTCTCTCAGTACCCAACAAATTGATGATTTATCGACAAATCATCAGACCCACTTTAACATACGCCGCACCAGCTTACTACACCGCTACCAAACACAATTTTCATACACTACAAGTGGTGCAAAACAAGTGCCTACGCATGGCAATACCCTACAAAACTGAATATCCAAAACTTCCTAAAGACTCGTGGTTACATGAACAAGCAGACTTGCCCACTATCAAGGACTTCATAACTTAAATATCAAAAAACTTTTATAATTATTGCTTACCCAAAAATCTTCGCGAAACACTCAGAGCCGCCAGTCGCGTAGAAGAAACCCGGAATAGTGAGTGTAGGCTTCTGTTTGGTAATTTATTCATATAACAAGTTGTTTAACCTCCAACAACCAAACACATCGAATTAGAGGGTAACTTAGTGACCCCTAATCAACCAAACATTCCTTTACACAAAACATATACCTCTCTAAAAGGAACATTAGTCATGTTGCCTTCTCTCACAATCTAAACACTCTGTTCGTTTTGAAACCCTGTTTTTCAGCCGCTTTTCAGGGATAAATAAGTCGAAATAGCTAGTGGAGTCATATTTATGAATACAGGACAAGGTGAGTTATATAGCGGAAAGAAATGGATAATGCTCAAAAGCAAGGTGCCATATATTCCTCCAGATATAAACAAATGTGCCGGGACTGCTAGGACATCGAGATACTTATTTCATTGAATGTATATAGTTCTGAATACAACTTGTAAATAGCTAAACAGAAAATATTGTAAATAAAGACATTTTAAAACAAACAAACAAATCGATAATATTATATAATAATACTCTTATGCTTGTTATGAACAATATTCGCTGGTTTAAAGAAGTAAAATGCATAAATCTGCTATAGCATTATTAATAATACTGGCATTGTCAACCAATATTTTGAGTGCACTTGTTCTTCTAATTCCCTGCCTCTAGATAAACAGGAATAGTACATACAGATTTCTTTCTATACATACGCGAAAATCCGGGATAAAATTATTATCTGTTCAATTATTAACTTAAAAAAACGCTGGAACACGTGAATAGATTTTACATTGGACGTATTTTTTGCCAATAAAATGAAATTAATCTTATTTTGGTAATAGTTTCAGAGAATATCTAGATGCAGTACACAGTATTGGACGACTTGATACAATCGAATAGCCACAAGATCCCCGGACTGAACGCCATTAGATTACTTTCTTAGGAGATATCTAAAAGACAAGGTTTTTTCAAAATAGGCCGGCTAATATTGAAGAGCTAAAAAACATAATTAGAATGGAATCAAATAAGATACCAGCTGAGGCTATTAGGAGTTTTATAGTCGAATTTTTCCTTCGGCTGTAAGCCTGCCAAGTAGATGGGGGAGGATATTTTCAACATCTGTTACGATAATTCAACCGGCGATAGCACTAAATAGATATTTATAACTTTTCTGTTTTTAAAAGAATTTTAATTAATTTTTCAATAACCTCTTAAATAAAAGGAAAGAAAATGGTTATGATTAAATTCCATTTTTACGAACTTTTCAATGACCCTACACACGATACACCTTTGCATCAAAAATGAAAAGGGTTGAAGGAAAAACATTCACTTCATTGGCAACAAATTCGTCCAACTTAAAATCAATGCATGTGCTTCAGCGTTTCTTTTTAAATTTCTGGTAATTATTAAATTGGTTTTTTCGAAAAACTCTGTATATAATCCAAAATAATATTGAAATATGCTGCAAGTTCTAACAAGTTATAATTTATCTGCTGTAATAAATAACTGCAATATCTGGGACAGTCTTAAAATGCGATTCGTTCTAAGGCTGTGTGCTCTGGTTTTGCGAGAAAGTAGGGTATTGGAGCTTATGAGGCCGGGGGCTCGGCCCCACTTGAACTTCCAGGCGAAGGTCGCGGTCGTAGTCGTTGTCGATTGACGTATTTTATTTTCCGTTCCTTCGAATTGGAATTGGAAAACTTTATTTTTCAAGCTTCGTTTTTTAGGTGAAAATTAGAGTTTGTAACATTTTTCGCGATTTTCTGATTTGAATTTCGTAATTTGACATCTACGGTCTTGCAATTTCTAGTGAGCGATTGAAACCACAGAAGGTTGATTTACATTGTATTGTAAGTTTCGGTTTTATATTCGAGACATGTGCTGATGTACCAAGTCAAGCGCGACCGAATTATATAGATAGCAACTTTAAATTTATTATATTGTAAAAAACCTTTTTTTTGCTGATAACAGGATTTAAATAAAATCCAATTAGTGATTGAAAAGTGATATAAAAATGTTCCCTTCGGGGAATAATAATTATGGATTCACGAACAATATGCAAATTAAACAAACATTATATAGAGTCATCCAACAACAAGTTCTGAATACGTGCAAACGCCCATAACACATTCACCACATATGTCATTAGCACAATCACCGCAAATGCCAATGTTCCCTACAAATTTCCATATGCTTATGGTGCCAAACCAAGGAGGAGTACCTCCATTCAACCCAAACGAATTCCAACAAGTATATCAACAACAATCTCAACCAGTCAGCAATCCACGAATTATGAGAATGATATCAACCAGTTATGATGAAATAGAAGGTCAGGAGACTAATCAAGAAAAGCCATGGCAAGTTATAAGGAGCGTGAAAAGGAGAAAAAAGAAATTGTGACAAAGGTGAAAATGATTATATGAAACTAAGTAACAAATATAATTCTCTCTCGAAGGATATTGAAGAAGATATATGGCGCAAGATACAATTACTAACGAACACGAGAAATTCCCAAAGCCTCCGCCTATATTTGTATATGGTCTCACCAACTTTGTAAGCATGACAGGAAAAATACGAGACATATTAGAGGATGAAGAATCTTTAACCAAATCTATGGCAGATAACACTATTAAAATTAAGACAAATACTCCCAAATCATATAGAAAGCTATCTAGATTTATGATGAAAAATAATATTGTTCACCTTACTTATCAACCAAAAGAAGACGAAGCCTATAGGGTGGTTATAAAATACCTACACCACTGGAAATCGATGATATTGAAGAGGAACTAGAATCACAAGGATATAAAGTGAGAAAAATCATCAATGGAACTAAGGAGCCACTAAGCATGTTTTTTGTAGTCTTAGAGCCGTCAGAAAAAAAAACAAAGAAGTTTATAAAATTAGAGCCCTGCAAAACAGAATAATAGAGAACAAGACATCCAGAAAAGACAAAAATATTGTACAATGTACGCGATGCCAATTGTACGGTCATACAAAAACCTATTATTACAGACCATACTTTGTCTTAAATGTGGTGGAGCTCACGCTACCAATAATTGTAAAAAAAGTAAAGTTGCCCCAGCAACATGCGCACTTTGTGGATGACCATACCCGGCCAATTATAAAGAATGTGAGTATTATCACAAACAATATAAAAATCATCAACAAATACCTCAACAAACACCTCTAGAGAGACAGGGCAAATAGATACAAAACATCCCCTTCATTATGCGAATGAAGTGAAAGGCCAATACAATGAAACCCGAGAAAACCTGCTAGGTATATTTTTAGAAGACTTCAAAAGTATGTTCAGTCAAATTATGCAACAAAACAGCATTGTTCTAAACATACTAACAATGTTTATGAATAATATAAAATAATTTTTAGGATTGCAGAATGGAATTCCAACGGATTAACCTAACGCTAAGATGAAATTATCATCTTCGTTCAACGATTCAAGATAGATATTATGTTGATAAGTGAAACACACTTCACCAATAAATCATATTTCAGAATACCACAGTATACACTATATCACACAAACCACCCAGATGACAGAGCACATGCTAGGTCGGCAATCCTGCGTTAACCGCAGTGATCAGAACATCAGTCATCGATCATCATCAAATAATATATGATTGATGAATATATAATAAATGAGCCAATGAACTACACAATAAAAAAATATTCTTAAAATAATAAGCTTCAAACAGTAAAAAATCATTCACGCATGAACTAAATATAATAAGCGATCGGCAGCGTACGCTGCGGGAGGCGCATGTTGCGTCTCTCTCTTTCTCTCTCTCTCTCTGTGTGTATCCTGGACAACGGAAAGCGAGAGAGTGGCTTCAAATTGAACGCGAGATAAAAAATTCGAGTTTCTCAACGAGTTTTAACTCCATCGTGATAATTTTTTAAATTGGGGTAGAATTTGAAAATAATTGTAATGACATAGATAGAATTAGCCTCAACTTGCAAACTTAACGAACAATCGTGTATTAACAAATTTGTTGACATTTTTATACTAAATAATCTCTGCCGAGGGTTTATTGTCATCCAAATCTTCTGCCATTACGCACAGCTCTTAGTTAAGTGCTGAAGAATGTTGGGAAAAAAGTTGGGCGCGGGAACCGTATCGATTTTTCGGGGGGGTTTTCCGACACTTTTCAATCGCTTCTGCCAAAGGTTTTTTGTACGATGAAACCTCTCCCACTGCTTTACCGCTGTTAGTTAAGACCTCAAAAGCATTCCTAAACAATTTTTACGTGAAAACTGTTTCGATTTTTCCCGCAAGTTTTTCAACGTGGAAAACCGGCGGGCATTTTCATGCGCAAACGTTTCGCACCGGCAGAGTAGCTATTTAATGATGTACTAGGGTTTAACTTGCAACTTTCGGGCTCTGATCTTGGGAACCGTTTCAAGCCGTTTTTATGGACTAAATATACTATATTATTTGTGCTCTATTATGTCAAAATAGTCAATATTAAAAAATATATATAATGAAAATGAAACAAAATATTTTCAGTAATATGTGGGTTAAAATTTATTAATGAATATAATAAATGAATTTAGTAAAACAAATATTGATGACTATAAGTTTCAAAGATTATAATTGAATAAAAATATATGATAGTACAATACCTATGGTAAATCTATTTAGAAGTAATTAAAAGTACTTACAGATTTCCTCTAGGTACAATTGTCAAAGTATAAATTGATAAGAATAGCAATATGGAATAGAAAAAATTCATTATTTAGAGTCTTCTCATGGAGTACTTACATAACTCCAAACATGGGAAGTGCTACTTTCAACACTAGAATAGATCATTCTTATCAGCCCAGATTCTAACTACGAACCCAAAAAAATAGATATATTAATATTTGTAAATGAAAAATGAATACATGAATTACAATTAAAAGGATATAAGGACACGTTATCAAGGCTTTTGAATGACCAAAATGGCTTATTTTGCGAAATTTTAAAAGAAAACGGTTTGACAATGAGAAAAATTTGTGATATAATGTTTGTGTTTACAAGAGGGTTTAAGATGTAGAATTTGTACAGTAGATGTTATTTGTCATGTAGATAATGTTTATATTGTTACGTTTAAAATGAGTGGTTTGTTAAATAAAATAAACTTTTGTATCTTATAGTAAGAAATTTGATTCTTGCTTTAATACTAGACCTCGCTGTATCTCTGAAATACCAGTGGTAGGTACTTATAATTCTAGTTAGGTATTCTCCATAAAATAGTAAATAGAATGATTCTATATATTCGTCCCCATTAGGGGAAATAACCAGTGTCAATTGACATAGGAATAGAATACATATGATCATAGTACTTACTGGTGAGATTTAAAATATCCTTCGCACAGCACTTATTATAACAACAGTTGGTAATTATAGGAGTTTGTTGATGATCATTCGATTCCTATCATATAAAGATAATACTAGGTACTCAACTAATTGTAAACAGTAGGCAGAAGAGAAAATAAAATATCAGGTCGCAGGTTTCAGAAGCTAAACAATGTAAAAATGCTCATCACATAATAGTTCTTAGCAACTTCGAGAAAAAACAAAGGACGACCTGCATTGCGCTGCAGGAGCTTGTTATCCGTACCAGAGGCAGAGGGATAACCTATACATAAATATACATGAAAATAAATAAAAGTTAAAAGTCACAATAGATTATTTACTTTAGTATGTGAGAAAAGAGATTATTTACAGGAGAAAAAATAAGAGTGAAAAATCCAGAGGTTGGATAACAAAACACCCTGCTATATATCAGGAGGAAACATGTTGCTTGTTAAGAGTAAATACTCAGCGAAATATGAATACACACGCTCCTAGCTAAGAAAACACGCAGCTAAATATGCAACATTAAAGTACGAAACAACGTTTCACTACAAAGATCACCGCGCCAGGATGAATATAGCCAATGGCCGGTTGGAAAGTCTGGAAATTATACACTAATCTATACAAATTTACAATATCTACAGTTAAAGCTAAACCCGCACATAGCTTTAATCAATCACCTAATAGTTTCAGGTGAATATAAATTCAAAAATTTACATAAAATAGTAACGCAATAAAGCGATAAAAGGTTTATAAATCAGTGGTATCAAAAATAGGATATCTTGAAATTAGCTACCGAAAGTTCTCCGGAATTATTAAACGCGCGGCAACCATGCTAGGTGAATGATTTTTGACATGGAGACAGTCTGCGGATATTACTGGATATTTTATCCTTTTAATAATAATAAAGGTACTCACAATCAGTTCCAATAACATATTACACTATTTATTAATTATTAGTAATTATAAGCGGTACAATCCCCATTTTATAGAGGAAAAACACTACATTTTGCAGAACACCAGGAACATACGTCACTTCTATAACATTGTCAATAAACACGTGTAGTTTTTAGCGGAAAAGCGAACTAGTCCAACGTTTGCACTCAAATATTATACCAGGGGCGGACCGACTATTGTACCAATTTAATGAGAAATTCGTACAATATTGACAGACTCGTTCACCTTGGGGCCACCAAACGACAAATAGTAGGTGTATTTGAATATCAGATTTAAACGGCTATCTTCAGAACGTAGAACTATGGTCTGCCGACGTCATAGATAGAACCCCGAGATTTCGGGATATTTAAAACTTAACGGAACCTGTTGATATTTTCCCCGTCCTGTTTTGAGGATATTTTTTTGCATTTGGTCTGTATAAAATCGACAAGTATTACTTGGGTGTGTTTAATTCACAGTAGATTGCTAATTACGTCAGGTCGCGTAGTTGGCCGGTGGTTATTGTGTCGTGGGGCCGTAACTTTGGTTTTAAGTAGCTTGGATGGATTTTATCGTTGACAGTAGCTTCCTTTTTCCTGATTGGAAGTGTGGCGTTATAGACGTCGTAATTTTTTTGAGGTTCGGAGGAGTTGAAGATCAACCCCGTTTTTGAGTAGGGGATAATTCCGATCTCAAGTATGTAGATTAGGCTGTGGTAGTGGTACAGCTTGTCTCACCAGAAATGGGAAATTTCACTTTCAAATTAAACATTAAGTATGGCCTTTAACCACACCATGAGGAATTAAAACTCGAGTGGCCTCTGAGTTTTAATGTTTTACAGTCTTATTTTATTATTAATAATGAACTTTTGGAGTGGATTCGTGATAATACACATGGTTCCATAGTCCCATAGTTGTGAAAGAACTTCCTTTCCATACTTGAAAACTGAATTAAGCGCGTTATTGGGTTAAGTTAGATGTCCATGTAAAGTCGCACCTAAGGTGAGATAAATTTGATTTATCGTTGATGTAAAGATTCATTACGCCAAATATTCTTGAGAGGCCTCACAGGTTTATTACGGCTTTTGTATGATTTTTTTGTTGTATAATGATTTATAAATTTTGGAACATTGGGGGGGGGGGGGTTATTATAGCGGCTTTTGTATAGTAGTTTATATGTAAAATTCTGAAATATTGGGGTTTTATTGTAACAGATTTGGATTATGCAGACCAACGAAATATTGGAGGTTTATTGTAATGGATTTGGATTATATAAATTTATGAAATATTGAGGGTTAATTTTCATAGATGTGTATTATATAAATTTATGAAATATTGGGGGTTATTATCATATGTTTGGATTACGTTAATTTATGGAATATTGGGGGTTTATTGTAACAGATTTGGATTATGTAAATTTATGAAATATTGGGAGTTTATTATAATAGATTTGGATTATGCAAATTTATGAAATATTGGGGGAATCTTATCATAGTGGATTTTTGTTATGTAGTAGGTTTTATATATAAATTTGTAAGAATTTAGTGGGAGCCTATGGTATTGAACTTTTGTTTATTATTCTGAGAACACCTTGGGTTAAGCAACAATATCCTCAATTAATTAGATAATATGTAGTATCTGATCCTGTTGAAATTCATTGACTTTTTAAAGACCGACTCTTTATTGTATATGATTGAAAAGACATCTCGTGATTAATGGAATTAAAGTTGAAGATCCCATTTCAAAACTTGTGTTTCATTTTATTTTTCTCTCCTGTTAGGTTGATATATTGCATAACGGGATATTGGTAACATTGGGTATCTGGGGTACAATAATCTATCTGGCGCCCATAAAGTGAAATCAATTATTAGGTTCGCTACCAACCGAACCACTTCTTCTCCAACTTTGCTGCTAGAGGAGCAATACCTTATCTTCGCCTTCTATCGGCGAACCAAGGTTTGATATATTTAAGGTCAAAATATGTGTATAAAAGGTGAGTGATAAAAATCAGAAAGTATCAAACAAGACTTTTTGACCATCCTCGTATATCTATTTCAACAGAAATTTTATTAAAAAAACTAACATAGTGAGCCTTGACTTCAGTGCTCTATAAAACTAAAAATTAGATGTGGAGGAGTCGGTCCAGTAATAGTAATTTACGTAACAAGGCCGGAAAGTACTGTTTTTTCGGACGAGTAGACAAGGAAGTCTGCGAGTCCCAAAAAACAGTTTCCGGTCATGTTGCGTACAATAATTTTTCGGCAACCGTGTAGAATAATAAATCATTGAGACGTCACATGTCTTTATTATAACAAAAACATTATAATTCTTATTTATATTAAAATCGAGCAATTGCTAATTTTGAAGGGATTTAATTTGTTTGAAATGTATATTTAAATTGTTGAAGCCAGTCAAAAAGGCAAAGTTTCCGTTTCACATTGATTGTTTTCTTCTGATGATTTTTGAATGGTCTTGGCAATTTAAATTTTGTTTGTAAGTGAATTATCCATATATCCTTCAGCCTCATTGGTAGACTTCCAGCTACCGTGTCTCTCCAAATTTGTGATGTTTCCACCATTATCAGCAAATAACGTTGCAGAAGTTCGACGAATACTATGGCCTGTGTAATTTTTAGGATTGGGTAAATGTAAAATTCTGCGATTTTTATTCCGAGACTCCCAAAACTGTGGATACCAACAGGCTGAGATGAACATTTTCCTTTTTTAAATTCACGAATAATCTGTTATGTGGAGTATGGGATGGCCGTAATGATAAATATTGCCTATACAACAGCAGGTTCTCTTGCCCAAATACAGCAAAAGTTCTCTCAATATGTGTTTTGGAATCCGGTTTTTTCACAAGCAACATGTCTTCCTTGTCGTTTATTAGATCAATTGACATTTTTCTTAGTTCTTCTCGTCTACACGCACCGGCTAACCCAATAATTGTTGTTACCTGAAAATTAAGTTGATACTTTATATCCTACAATCGTAATATTTTGTTAAAATTACCTTCAGCATTAGATATGTTTCATTATCCGCTTCCCTAATGAATTTGTTGATCTGCTCACTGCTGAAGACTTCTGATTTCTTGGCTATGTAACCAACATTCTTCTTTTTGAGAAATGCGATGACCTTTGTGAAAGTGGCTATGTTTACATTTTCCTTCACTAAAATGGTACTTTTCAACATAGAGTATATGCTCCACAGAGTAGAGTAGAGGATTTTACAGTTTCAGATTTTTGCGCCACATAAGCCAAAATTACATCCTCTGTAATAGTTTTGCATTGCTTCATATCCATCCATTACGTGAACAAATGATAAACGTTTTCGTACCTGGATTTTGATATTTCAGGCAATAGTTGTGCTGTAGCAGTAGCTGCTATATTGGAAATTTCCCAGGACACATTTTCAAAGTCACTATCGCTGCTTTCCATATTTTATTGCGCTCAAAAAACATGCAAACTTCTGACAACTAATTTCATATGAACTGTCAGCTGTTATTTCGTTGCTATGGTAACGAATGAAGCTTTCCGGCCTAGGCCGGGAAATGCTACTTTCTCAATGAAAAAAGCGTCCGGGAAGTGGGTATATCTCGGATGGTTGCCGAAAAAATAAGTTGCTTGGTAAACATGTAATCTACGAATTCTGGTGCCGATAAGGAAGGTAGCCAACTTACCTTCAGCGTTGATATAAACTTTTTTTTACCTTCAAAAGTGGGAACTTCAAACGTCAACACATGAAGAAAAATATTTGATTTTTTCTCCTGACCTCGGAAATGGAGTATTAAATGAAATACGATGGTAGTTGCCGAATTTCTCAGCACGGAGAAAGAAGAAATAAGGTATTTCATTCCCTTCATAAACTAAAAAGAAAATACATAAATAATGATTGCATGAAATATTCACTATAGAGAAATTACTTTCAATGAGAGAATAAAAAAAGGCCTAACAAGATAAATAAATGCATTTAGATTAGAAAGAAATCTAAATAGAACAAGATGATATGAAGAAAAATAAATAATATGTACTTTGAACATTAAGGTGAAATTTGAATTCTTTCATAGCCTCTGACTAGATTGATTTTATTTGTAATTATTATTGAAAATTCGCTAATTATATTTTGTATATGTGTATTCTATCATATGTATTTGATTATTCCATATCGTTTATGAACTTGTCAGGTAATTTTTATCTTAATGAACGATAAACTAAGTAAATTTATCTTACCTGTTTAGTTCAAAAACACAAACGTCATATTTTTTTTCTTTGATCGTCATTGTCTGCTCATAGATACTTCTCATTTCAAGATATGTTTCTTTCTTAAATTGTAAAAAGCACGATAAATCTTAATTGATAATAAAATTTTACCTATAACTGTTTTCTTTAAACACGACTTTCAATCAAGTCGCTCATCAATATAACACGAGTGTAGCATATTGGAGACAGTGACGAATAAACGAATCCAACTGGGATCATAAAATATAAATATCATAATATAATATAAATAATTAATATTTTGTAATAGCAAATTACATCTTAATAATAATTTACACTAAATTTGGCAATAAAATGTTTAAGCGATATTTTAGAAAAAGTTTTAAGTAGCAAATAAATTGACGTTCTTGCTTTGCTACACACTGACTGAATGTGGTCAGACCAAGATAGAGTTTCTGTAGCAAGTATGCCCAAGGCATTTTGCTGCGAAGCAGTCTCGAGAATTACGAGGGATCATAAAAACAGCCGGGAATGTGATTAAAAATTATAAATATATTTCTGAAACTGGATTATAATATGTACTGAAGTATAGTTTACTTACGATAGTTTTTTCCTTTACTTAACGAAAACTAGAAAAGTCAATCTGATGTTAGATTGACAGTTCTTCTTTTTCATTGTTCCGTGCCTCTTAGGGCGTGAGTCAAAAATATTTATTTAAAAATAAAAGGCTTGTATGATAGGCTTGATTAATTCAATATAAATATTTATTCATTAAAAACTATGGATACAGTAACCAATCATTCTATATTCGAATTAACATTAAATGATTTTACATAGAAGAGGGTTAAATCACGAACTGTAGATCCTTATACCTTATTCTATGCTCTATAGAACCATCTTCAAAAGTACTGCAAGGGTTTACGCTAAAAGGAATCAATACAAGCTGTTATCATCTTCATACAAATTTAAATATTGTTTCTTAATACAATATCTATTATATTTATTATAATAAAAATAGAATGGAAAAGAAAAATATAGATACAAAAAATAAAATTTTGTCACAAGATATAAAAATAAAAAATCTCCCATTTTATCAGTATTATTTATGTAGAGATACTGTAGCCGTTGTTTTAATTTGTATATTATAAAATAACTGTACCTGATTAATTTAATAATAGTTATTAGTGATTTTGAAAAGGTGGAAATAAAGCAAATTGGATGAAAATACACAAAAAATAAAACACAAGATTTCCACTACAAAATCATCACTATCTTCATCGTCACTGTCAAAATTAATAATGAGTGGAGACATATTCTGTCTATCAAATACTACTTCTCTATCCCACCCATCTTGTATAATTTTTTCAGTGTGCTCTACTGTCTTTGACCAACTCTCAGAAGTCACTTTTTCCATACACCTATTGCTTGTTCTGTTGAAGAACCATCAGTTCCCACATGATCTCTATAATTTTTTTTAACTATGTCCCAAATATGTTCAATTGGGTTGAACATACAGTGGTAAGGTGGAGTCGAAGCACTTTGTGACCATATTTTTCAGATAATATGTCAGCTTCATATACTGTTGGTGGTTTATTCCTACAAAAATGCATATATTTAAACAAAATAAGTTATCTAAGTATTACCATAATATATTGAAAAATGTTTATATCAACTTACCGTTGTACTAAATCCAATAATTGGGTTTTGAGGAAAGTATTTTCAAAAGGAATATCATTTTATATCAACTAGTTCTGTATATCAGCCTTTTTGGTAGCTGTTGTTGGTACTTTATTGATCACTGTACTGTGATAACTTGCATTATCCATTACAATTGTGACAGGTTCTTCCAAGTTCACTAAAAGCTGGTATTCAAACCAATGCAAAAAATTCTGTCGGTTCATTCCACCTTGGTAATCACCATCTTGTTTTTTGGAAGAAAAACCAGCCCTGCTCCAGGAATAAATCCAAAAGAGGAACCAGCATGCAATACTGTGTACCTACAATAAGGAAATAACAAATTACTACTAGGTTTACTAGATAGAGTGCATAGCTCAAAACAACTATTAATAATTATATAGATTCAAATAAAATAGTGTGACTAGTAAATATATGAAAAGGTCTTGAAATGGCAGGAATGTTAGTACATCATAAATTAATTGCTAAATTTTGTTATTCAATTACCTTGAACCACCAATTTTGGTCTTTTTCTATGATTACAATCTTGCCAAGAACGTCCAGCAGTACCGTCTCTAAATATCAAGGTCTCATCCAAAAACATAATTGATATAAACCTTTTTATTTTGACAAATTCATGTAGAAAATGTACACGTTTTAATGCAATATGTGGCAACTCCATTAATCCACGACGAGGATCATCTTTTTGGTATTTGAATCCAATATTTCTCACTATCTTCCAGAGTGGTGTTAAACAATCATTAAAGAGTTCACGCTCCTGGAGTTTGTCTCTTAAAGTTTTCAAGATTATGTGTTCCTCTGAAAAAATATTGTGTTAGTTAATTGTGAATAAAATAAAACAGTAAATTCAATATACTCACTGTTTCCATACAATTCGTATATAACATTTCGGAAAGGATTTTGATCAAAGTTATCAATTTCAACAGTAGGTTCTATGCGTTGTCTCTTTTTAGGTGGGCTTTTAGGCTGTTCACCTCTATTATGCTTGGCGGCAATACGGTTAACAGTGGTAACGCTAAGTTGTAAAGCTTCTGCAACTCCCCACAATATAATTACTTCAATTTATGAAAGAATAATATATTATCAAGTTTATTTAACCTAACCTAACATTAAAAACATTTAATCATTTACATTTAAATATGTAACAATAATATTAATAATAATGGATACAAATAGCGAATACTATTACTTACGTCTCTTGGAGCAGTAAGCGGGAGAAGCGGGCCCCCATTTCGGCATTCTCGTTCAAAATAGCTCAACAAAGATGTTACCATCTCTTGACATTTTCTGTTCAGCTGCTTCGGCATTTTATTAACCACACACTGCAGATTTGCCTAAATAATTAGTTATGAAATTAACTGTTTTTTTAATCTTAAAGAAGCATTGAATTTAAAAGCACCGAAAAAAGTTTTAAATATTAGACGATGATCGAATGTCAATAAATGTCAAAACAAACTGGGTGATTTCACCAGTTGATTTGACAACGTCTTGAAGTTTTGCCAACCCGTTAGCTGCAAATTGCCCTGGCTGTTGAGGATAAGTTGTATTCACGGTTGGTAAATTAATATTTATTCTGATAAGCAGGAAAGTAACTAAAAATGACCTCATCGTCTTTTTATCATAAATAAACTATATGCAGTGACATTTTATATAATAATTTTTATATACTCGTAGATATTCAAACAATGCAAACAGAAACAAACAAACTAACAATTTAGCTTTCCAACAACTCCCAGAAAATAATATCCAAAGTTACCAAAAAACAAATTATCTTTGATCTGTCGTAGCCGGCTTTTGTAATACTTTTCTGTGATATACTCATCGTAACCTCAACTTTGAAAATGTCAACATTATTCCTCCAGGAAATTTCAAGTCCGGCAAAGTTTTCGCGGAGCTTTGTTTAAAAACTTTCAACAAACACGTCGTCTACCGCTTGGTATGTACGAAGTATCTGACAATGCCCGAGAGATCAAGCAAATATAGGAAAATATAGAAAGATATCACTGAATGGGGGATATACCCGGAAAACTTTTGTGGAAAATATCAGATTTCCTTTTTATATAAAGAAACTGTTTGTACGACAATATAACTGTAAAGTAAAGTCTACTCAAAATCAGGACTGACCAGGCGAAACAAATGCACGTGATAGCCACGTGCGACACGAAAATGTAGCGGAAAATACGCTTTGATTGGTCAAGTAGCAATAAAATATTTGAGTTGGAGGGCCAACTGTGATATTCTTCTATTACATGGTAAAATACAGGTCTTTAAAAATTATAGTTAGCGGAACAGAACAAACTTTGGGCTTAAGTTGTAATATTATTGTCCTACTTCTGAAATGCCCAATAATGACAAGTTGCAAATATAAATGTAAAATATAAACTCGTCAAAATCAATAATAATAATTTATACATGCATATCATCAATAACTTAACCTACTTAACTAAAATATACACAGGGTGATATTTGCATATCACACCTCCCCTGTAAAGGAAAAAAATCAAATTTTCTTGAAATTTGTATTTTTTCCCATTTACAGCTCTTAAAGGTACAATGGTTTTACCCTATTTTTGTGTATTTCTAACTTTTTATTTCCTACATCAATAACAGCATTAACTACCTTATTTTCTAATATTTTATAAGGACCTTTATAAATTGGTTTTAACTTAGAACTGGTCTCATCACAAAGCAAAGCATTACCACCTACTTTATAATTTCTCTCCGTGGCTGATTCATCAAATTATTTGATGGAACTAAATTTTTTCTTACGTCATCTTATGCTACTTCTAACCTATATATTAATTCTAACGGATAGTCATCAAAATTATATGAATGCTCAATTTTTTCCATAAAAGTAGATGGCAAAATACATGTTTTTCCGAAAACTAGTTCGTAATGCGTATACCCTGTGGAAGAATGAACCAACGTTTTATACGAAAAACACCAAAAAGGTATCCAAGAACTCCAAGATTCTTTATGCTTGGAAATTTGAATTCTTAGATAAGCGTTTAAGTGTTTATGGATAGTTTCTAGATCTCCGATTGTTTCACGGTGATAAGCTGTTGAGTTTAGCTGGTAGGAACTTTCAAGTTTCACTAAAAACATTTGCCATGAATTCGGTGCCCTGATCTGTAACAAATGATTTAGCCACAGTGTTAACTTCTTTGCTTTGAATACTATACCCTTCTACATATTTATATAGCTCACACTGTACCGTTAATATATATTTATTGTTATCACAATCTGTTTCTAAAGGGCCTACGATATCTCAAAAAATTATTTCAAATGCAGCATGCGTCATTGTTGTAATAATTAAAGGTTTTTTAGACTGCGTAATATGTTTACATTGCGTAATATGTTTACATTTTTGACAGTCTTCACAACGATTGACACATTTTTCCACAGCTCTTCTTGAGCCTGTGCAAAAGTAATATTTTTTTATATTGTTGTACATACGGTTTATACCCGCATGGACACCGGTTGGTAATATATGAAAGTCATTTAAGATTATTTGTCGAAAATCTCTATCATAAATACATTGTTTATCTTTTAATACACCTATATTAATACCTTCTTTTTTGAATATGTTATTGTCTGTTATTAATTTGTTTGTAACTGGCATGTTATAATAATTTTTAAGTATCAGTATTTCTGATATATTATTTTGTGTACTCGTTTTTACCAAGTCTTTCAACGATGCTCCGAATGCTAACGCTGATAAAGAATCTTCATTTAAATAAATAGTATTTTGATTATTAAACACTATATTTTTTGTTATATAATATTGGGGACATTTTTTACCTAACTGTTGAAATTTTTTATATTCTATAATTTGCAATTCAACACCATCACAAGGTCGTTTTAATAGTTCTGCAACGTCAGGTTAATCAGGCCTGCCTTTATTAGAATTATTTATTTATTGCTTAGATTTAACTGATTGCGCTCTTGTCACTACAAAAATTTCTTTATCTTTATCTTTCGACATATTTTTTAACTCGTTTGAGCTAATTGCTATTCGAGATCGGCCGTACATTTCCGGAGCCCTTTACATAAAAGACTTCAAAATCGTATTCTTCTATTTTTAATCTAAATTTAGTTAGCCTACTGGATGGATTTACCATTTCAAATAGATAAATTAGAGGCCTGTGGTCTGTCAAAATAGAGAAGACTCTATTATCGAGGTATGCTCTAAACTTAGAAATAGCTCAGACAATCGACAACATTTCCCGTTCTATTACAGCGTAATTTCTTTCAGCTTTATTTAGTACCTTATTAGCATATGTCAATGTCGCCCCAAGTGCTATTCCAGAGGCATCTGTCCTTAATATGAACATATTTTGTTCCGAAAAATCAAGAAATTCTAAAATTGGAGGATTTAGTAAAGCTGATTTCAATTTTTCGGAAGGACTTTGACATTCAATATATCAAACAAATGTAACTCCTTCTCTAGATAATTTATTAAGGATTCTACGGCAAGTTGTTTGAGTATTTCTGTAAAATCGGAGTGCAATAAAACCTTTCTTGTACACGTTCCGATTGAAATCTTGGAGAGTGCCAAGTACATAAGCCAGTACCCCCTGATATTTTAATCCTAGGACTACATCCTTTATTATATCTTTTCTGATTTCCTATACACGTTCCGATTTAAATCTTGGAGAGTGCCCGGTATATAAGCCAGGGCTCCCTGATATTTTAATCCGAGGACTACAGCCCTTATTATATCTTTTCCGATTTCCTTTTCACATTGCGATTGAAATCTTGGAGAGTACCAGGTATATAAACTAGGGCTCTCTGATATTTTGATCCGAGGACTACTACCGTTACCATGAAAATTGCCGATTCACAGTTCTCCCGTTCCGAACAATAATTTTGAAAAAGTGCCAGGCTTATTATACATACCGAGTGCATTATTTTGCTAGAAGTAACATTCAACCCGTTTTATTTATTTAAGTTTTTATTAACCTGCTGAATGAAAGGACCACCGAAGTTTTGCTGTATGCTTTTACCGCTTCTTTCTCATATAAAACATATTTATGCTTATGAACCTCTCTCGCTTATGTCCTGCCCGCTTCGTCGCTAATTAACTCATGTTAAATATACCTATAGCTTGCTTGTATATCTGTGCTTTAGAATACCAGGGTATTGTCTCCCTTTACGCACAAAAGTTTTTTTTGTAACGGCTTAGTCAGCTCTAGAAAGTTGAAAATAATTATAATATAACCTATCCGAACCTACTATAGATTAGAATATCCCTATGGTAGGGTAGTTGTTTGGCTGCACGAATTTAGATTTTCCGTAGTGTGCGCCAGGAGAACCTTACCGGATCTGAAGCTACCTGGAACTCTTGACGATTGAAGTCAAGACAATCGCGTTAAAATCTGGCGCCTGAGAAAGCGTAAGGTTTCAAAGGTGTCAGAAGTGGCGTACCGAGGCATTAAGAAGTAGGGCAAAAGGCAGCGACACACAAAAACAAGACGGCACACTATGGAAAGAGAACAGACGAACTAAATATTACAAAAATATATAGGATGATCCATAAGTTATGATTAATGGAAAATATGTCAAAAACTAATAAATCACCCTGTATCTTGGTTATAAAGAACGAAAGACGTATAAAATATAGGTTATTTAGAAATACCTTGGTGTCCTCCATCAACCCTTACAGTATGCGTATTTCCCAATGAATGACCCGCTATACTGTAATATCTTGATCATTATTCATAGAATTGAGATGGATTTAAGAATTCTTAGTTTTTACTATGAAGTAAAGAAATTTCAAAAAAATCTAACGAGAAACCATTTTTCGATTACTTTGCAATTCTCAAAAAATTCACATATCAATTTATATCACAATTTTGTAAGTAATTAATTTAAAACACAAAACTATTTACAACAAACTTGAAAAATTGAGGTATATATTCAACTTTATAGCTACTGTCAATCAGATTGTGATTCTACCATTGAATATGAATGATACAATGAGACTCATTTAAAGTAATAATCGGCTCTTATACCAATATATATATATATATATATATATATATATATATATATATATATATATATATATATATATATATATATATATATATATAACATGTTGTTTCAATAAGCACCCGCGATTTTTGACTAGCCCCATATAATAAAATTCACTCCAGAGTGCCGTTGAATTGATATTCATACATACATTATCTAAGAATATAAGATTTAGACACAGTATAGTCAAAAGACAGATAGTTATTGTATCACATTTTGATCAGTATTGTTATCAAATGGGGAAGTCATTTTTTATTTAAGGCGGAAGAAACGATGACCTATATCGCGACATTCAAATGTCAGTTAGGTAATTAAACTTTATATTCTGTTATATAATTCACAACTATGCAACAGAGTCAACTAAACGGCTGGAAAACTCGTCATCGATTAACTGAAATGTTAAAATGTAGAATTCAGCTAAAGGCAGCCGTTAGAATGGAGGGTAATCTATTAAATATTTACTTTGTACAGCAACAATTTTATTAGCGTATAAATAATTTCCAAAAATGAAAAATCTCAAAGTAACATCCAGAAAACATCTAAAAAATGTAATAGCGATACTCTCGACTCCTAGACGGTGCTAAAGTTTTATGCATTGATTGACTCAACTATTTGATTCAACATTGCATCATTCATTAGGCAATTATATTATAAACAGTTTTAGCATCTTTAGCGGTACTTATTACTCCTGGAAGTCGAACTAATAGGTTTTGCTTCCCCAACTTTTTTCTTGCGGAAATCGGGTTTTCTCTCCATGCCATGCCACTTTGCCGTTTTTTCGCCGATTAGCTATATAATCGTCATTGTGTAACTCATCAAAGTCACATTCTTCATCACTTTGGTCAGTATCTGAATTTTCTTCTCTTTCTTCATTCTGGTACTCCTCTTCAATATCAGACTCATCTGATGCTGCAAACTCGTCATAGTTGTCGTCTGATTCACTATCAAAGAGTATTTGATGAATCTTTGCAAAATTATTTTCATTTTCCAAAATAAAAGTCCCTTTCTTGGAACTCATGTTGAGTCTAAAACAAAATTATAACAATTATAGTCGCTCGCGTCTTACAGGTTTCAGGGAAGTTTTCGGTATATATAAGAAATTTTGACAACTAAAAATCGACAAACAATTTGAATAGTAACAAACCACGAAATTAAGAAACACAAAATAAGAATATGATAAAAGTAAGAAACTTACGTCGATTCTCGCGATCACCTGTTGGGTGTGTTTCGTTCACTGACATAAATGTATTTATCATATAGTTCGTCATATGAGTATTGGTCTGTTATATGTCCAAAATCTTAGTTCGGAAATAAACACAGTTAAAATTTAAACTATGGATATCTTTTTTGTTTTTTGACCTACCTTAATATTTTCTTCAATTATAATTAGCTCTCAAGTCTTCTATAAACTTTCATTAACTAGTCGTCGCTAAAAATTAACTAATTTTCTATAATTTGGGAAAAATTGTTTTGGAGATAGAACAAAAAGCTTTTATTTTCGAAATATTGGTAACTAGCACTGGAGATAGAACAAAATACAAGGATATGGAACAAAACACTTCAAAATTATTCCAATATAGATTAACTAAACTAAACTGAATTTCTGAGTTATTAGTAATAAATCTATTAACATTTAAGCGTTCGTGTGAATTTTTCAGGTTTATTAATTTTTGGTGTATTTGTACTAGAACTCTGCTCATTTTTACTTGATATAGTCTGACTTTGTTTTTTTATTTGGTCGGTTTGAATCATCTAAATTATGAAAGCTCTTTAAAAATGTTTGCATATGAAAGTTTCTATCCTCTTCTGGCATAGTATTCAGCATATATTGCAATGTTGTCTTCTTAGCATCGCTTATAGAACTTTTTAAGTCACTAATCGTTAATTTTGCAATTATTTTAAAATTTACAACGGGACTTTCTTACTTTCTTAGAGTAGCTTCCTTATTGATCCGCACAGCAGTAAATTCATCAAGAAAACACGTTTTATATTTTACTACAAAAGGCTCATCTTTTTCATACTGCAAGTGCTTTACTTGTGTATAAGGCACTTTTTACTTTTCCGCCCAACCTATCTAATATGCGAGAAAAGTATTGATTGGTTTACCCCTAAAAAAGTTGGAATTTAGAAATTTTGTTTCCGGTTATTTTTACGTTTTCCAACAACAACAACACGAAAAAACGATTTTTAGAAAAAAAATCCTGTGTGTATGTCGTCGTCGTCGTTGTCGTCGGCCACTTTTCGTTACATGTCTTGTTAGCACGATACAGCCTCCGGAGGTCAAAAAATTACCAATTTTATGATTGAATATTGTTAAGGACATGTCATAGATGAACCTTATTGATTTTCAGCTCACCAGAGCCAGCACAACGGGTGCTATGGTACTAGAACTACGACATTTTTCAGTCAATATTTGAGAAATTTCAGTTTGTTAGCACGATACAGCCTCCGAAATTCATGAAGTCACCAATTTCTTGATCGAATATCATTCAAGACACTTCACAGATGAACCCTATTGATTTTCAGCTCACCAGAGCCAGTACAACAGGTGCTATAGTAGTTTAATTACGAAATTTTTGTCATTTTTGGAGAAATTTAAGTTTGCTAGCACGATACAGCCTCCGGAGTATATACAAGTGAACAATTTTATAATTGGATATTATTCAGAGCGTCTCAAAGATGAATCCTATTGATATTCAGCTCACTAAAGCCAGTACACCGGGTTCTATGGTACTTGGAGTACCAAATTTTTGTAATTTTTGGAGAATTTTCAGTTTGTTAGCAAGATACAGCCTCCAAAGTGTATACAAGTGACCAATTTCATGATTGAATATTGATCAAGGTGTTTCACAGATGTACCCTATTGATTTTTAGCTGACTACAGCGGGTCCTATAAATCCAGATATATTACATTTTTGGTTAGTTTCAGACAAATTTCGGTTTGTTAGCAAGATACATCCCCCGAAGTGTATACAAGTGACTATTTTATATATTATTCAGGGCCACAGTTGCGGAAAAGTTAGTTTCAATCTTTAAAACCGTTTATTTTTATTGAAGTTGTGTAGCTACAGCTTGATAGTTGAGATAATCCTGAGGCTACATCTGCAATATTTTAAATGTTAACTTTCCTGGTGGAATATATTTTAATATTCTTAGTAAGCTTAATGGACTGTGGATATCTGGGTCTCTTATATGTCTTTCTATAAAACTATGTGCTGAATCTATTTCTTGGATATTTCCGTGCCCAGGCTCAGAACATTTTTGTTCTATTGTTTGCAGATTATTGCATCCTAAATCCAAAAAACTCTGAAGTGCTACCGACATAAAGGAATTTTTGTTTTGCGGAACACAATTATCCGACTATAATATTATTTTTTCAATAGCTGGATTATCATTTACCAGTGACTTTAAAATCTTAATAACAGCATTTGCTAAATGCACACCACCTCTTCCACATATTCCCTCAATTCAGATACTACAATATACTACTTTTATTCTAATTAACCCTTTTTTCACTTGAGTTATCAGATGGAACGGTAAGTTTTTTATTGTTAAATGTTTTTCTCGAAGGACCGTATATTGTATTCACTGTTGTAGGATGTTTGATTAAATGTTTTCTCGAAGAAATTAAACACTTATTTCACTTTCATGTTGTTATATTGCAGGAATTTATAACTTTTTCTTTTGCTTAGACAATTAAGAAATTCACTTGATCATACGCGTAACATTTTGATTATTTAGCACATAATCTGCTGGAGTAATGAATGTTTAATAATTAATTACACATGTTTTTACTAGGACCAAATGCCGGGTGCTCTCATAACATGAGTACCATTATGTACGACAGTTAAATATGATGAGAGAAATGTAATGTAGTTGACATATTTTTATATCGGTTAACGTGGTTACGAGGAAGGAGAAACATAATAGAATTTGAAACGTAACGGTCAGATACAGCGAGTGAAAATTTGCAGTGATTTTTTGTTGTCTGAAAAGGTTATAATGTCTTGAGCAGAATATTTGAATTGTGTTATACAGGGGAAGTTGAAAATAAAAATCACAGGAGAATTTGGTAATTTAATCAAAATCGAACCACTTTACTTATATTGCAGTGTGCAGTTGAATTATAACATGAGTTTCTGTTTATAAAACTGACTACCTATATTAGTTCTTCTAATTCTATACATTTTTCACACAAGTCTTTTTTAGGTTTGTGGAATGCAATATTAAATTCCTGTACATATAAAGCTTCACTGGATGCTGAGTGGTTTGACAATAAAGCGAATACATTTTAGACACATTCAGATTGCTTTCCAGATACGTCTTACTTTTGTTGAAGCACGACAGTAGTGAGATTCAACGGTAGGAAATGATCTAATTTGCTCTCTAACTTAATTTTTTTCTTATCTGAGATCTTTTCCTTCACATTTTTTCCTTTAAGAGGGGACCTAGGAACACATGAATGCTTGTTTTGAACATATTTAAAGAAATATTGAATTATCTGGGAACTTATACCTAAGACTCCCAAAAAAACTTCTTGTACACACGAATTGTAATATTATCCACATTAAAATAGTAAAAAAAATGATACGATTTCCTTGATTGTTCGCTTTTCGTTCTTTTTCTGGCAGTTATGTCCTCTCAATATTCTCGCTGTGAAAGTGACCTTTTTTGGTGTCAGATAGTTTCTAAAATGCTTCATGAATGCGTGCTCTATCTTCTTCGGTAATTTTTTTGCTACACTGATATTTACAACTGCAACTAAGTTTAATTATTTTTTTCTCGTGTAAGTTTCTCTTAATATCTTCATACTCATGTCCGGCTTCTCTTTTCTTCTTTCGAACATTTTGCTTCCAGCTATCAGGATTACGAATTCTCTTTCGGGTCTTATTTTTCTGTGTTTCATTCATATCGTTAACAAGGACGGCTGTATTGGATCCAGGTATAATGGTTCCATCCTCAAGCTCGATATCCATGGCCATCATGTTACTACTATCATAATTAGTAACAGCGGGACTATCCGTACTATTTATATTAAAATCAAGAGAATTAGAACTGCTTTTAGCCTGCTCTACAGTTTTTTCTACCGCGCTTTCTGTATGAGTGAGCGACGACTCGTCTTCATTTGTTGGCAATAAAGATTCAAAAACTTCGTCCATAATTCTGAAAATATAAAAACAAGTTGTAAACACCGGTATACACAACATGCATTACGCAAAAGTTAACGATATTCATTTATTTATTTTCGTCGAAACAGATTATTAAACGAAATAATCAGTGGCAAAGTTAGGAAAAAAGTGAGGTTATGTTTATATAATTTTCAGCAATTTTTTATTTGTTAGTTATCAACTGATAGGTAAAATTTACTTACCGACCAACCTCTGGAGCCAACTCAGGAGCAGGAAAACTATTGCATCTATCCATGTTAATTAATAATAACACAGAAATATCACTTTTACAACAAATTAGATCACAAACAACTAACCAACACTGATAGAGAATTTGGTCAAATAACCAAACTTGTTTTGTTCTATCTCCATTCTAGTCAATTTAATTGGCTATTCGGGAGATACAACAAAACTATTTTATAGAAACAAGCTAATCGCGCTGGAGATATCGAGCTAGTAAGCATGGTGGGGAGGTAGATCAAAACAATTTTTAATTGCATTTTGTATGTTAGGACATAGGTCAAATTAAATTCAGTATGCGGCCTTCATTCCTAGAGCGCCGTAGTGGAGATAGAACAGATCAATTCTGGCTTTTAAAAACAGTAAAAATCTCTAAATACCAAAAAATGGGGATATAACATACCAATACTCATATGACGAGCTGCAGCTCAATCACTGTTCGATAGACCGTAGAAAGTTAGGAGCATAGCGAAATGCTCGTCTCACCACTTCCACTCATTTGTTTTTAACACATGATTCTTTGAGGGCGTGCACCTCATAGGTGCAGCGCGTCTATTGGAAGGTTAAGACCTGGCAGCAGGTTACCTCTGTATTATTTTCTTTAGAGGTGGGTTGCCTACTAGCCTTCCATCTTTTGGATGGTCTTCCAGGTAGTCTCTTTCCTCCTTGTTGTCCTCCTAATACTAAGCGTGGGTGTCTGTTTATTTCCATACGTTTTATATGCGCATATTTTAGACAATAGTATGCACATCAATAGAATGCGCATCACATCAAGTATTTCGCGTTGTTGTCTTATATCTAGCATATTTTTGTCTGGTGCATATCTTGTACCATTCACCCGGCCACTGCTTCATTCATTTGACACCTCAGATCTCTTTCTGGGTCATGGTAGTAAGACGGCTCTATACCCAGAGACTAGTTTACATTTTGAGGGATCTTTGTCAAAGATTGCACATTCAGTTATTTCTGTGGATATGTTCATGTCGAGCTCTCGGCATGCTTGATAAAACTTATGAAGCAGTCTCTGCAAATCGTCCTCTGTTTCAGTGATAATTACGTCATCAATTCTATGGAGTGCTCAACGGTACCCTTCATTTATCGTTGCCATTTTCTCTATTACAATATCCATTATGCTGTTGAATAGGAAGCTGTACAGTAATAAATATTATATATAGCACTCCACAGTTATCTAATTATAATTTGATTTTTTCCACCTTAAAGGTGATGGAAAATAATTTAAATAATAAATTTCTATGTTTTCCTCATATTCCCATGTTGAATCAGTTTGAAAAGAATTTAAAATAACAAAATTGGATTTCTTAAGATCGAGAAAACGCAATTTAGGCAAATTAGATTTTTTTCCTCAGCTTTCTGATTCTCAAGTCTTTAGAGTGCTGGATTGAATAATTCAAAAGTAATTTCGGAAATTCAAATTCTAATTTCAATAATAATTTGGTTTTAGAAAATATAATATCTAGTTTCAAAAGAAATTATCCAAACAAAACTTTCAAACGATTTTATTATCATAAAAAATATTTGAATCAGTGTAATTAGATGCCATTTATTAGGAAATCAAAATTTTATAACCATTATCGACGCAATTTCTCAATTAAATTTGGATCAGGATTTTTTTCTACGCAAACAACAATGATATTGACCAAATTATTAATGTACAAAATAAGTATATTTTCCAAACATCTTTGGTAATTTATTCTAATAAAAGTTTTTTGAAAAACGGTTTTTAAAACTCAACAGATTTTTGTTATTTTCACCATCATTTTTGAGAATATTTTTGAAACATTTGGATACTTGAACAAAATTTATCAAAATATGAATAAACAATTAGTTTTTATTTAAGTTTTGATATTTTCTCCACAATATATTTCCATTTTTAGAGAAAATCATCTGTTTGACAATTTTTTGAATATTTTTAGGTATCTACTGTTTCCCATGAAAGTCTTTAAAAAAATGAATTTCTTTAGAATATGACTAAAAAAATAGTTTTCATTTAATTGTTGTGATTTTCGCATAATTTAGTCCATAAAATATTGTCTATTTGGAAGTTTTTTTCTCAGGATTCTACGGGTTTCTTTTTTCACCTTAAAATACATGACTATGCGTTTAGTGTTGTTACGTTTTATTTCGTCAGATCTTCATACACTTTAGTCTAATTTTCCTATTATTTATTCTTCAAATTATCTTTGGAACGTTTATTGAATTATCTTCTTGGCAAGTATTCAAAGTAATGTGGATTATAAGTGAAAAAATATTCAAAATATAATACCCGTATTCATATTCTCTGAGGTTTTTTACTAGAAATCTGTTTATGACGTTTAAATCGTTCAAATACTTCTCATAAAAGGCATTTTATGTGCACCACTTCCAGCTTTTCATTCAAAAATAACATACCAACAAACCGATTTGTTGAGGTTATTCAAAAATTCGATTGAAAAGTTTTTCGATGCAACTTTCATATGTGAGTTTTGAGAATGAAAAATGCAAACAACCTTGAATTACAGGCAATTAAATTTATACTTGATTGATTTAATGAAAATTCTATAGCATGATTCGATTTGGAGTTTAGAACAGATTCTTCGATTATTTTATTACAATATCTGATAAACAGTAAGGAAAATTTGAACTATAACAAATGTAGTTTATAGAAAAAATGTTACAAACAAGATTGGTTAATGCAATATTGGTATTAAAACTGAACATACAAATTGTATTAGTAACATCAAAGTTTGTTTTGTACCAATGTAACATGGTGAATTTTCAATAAAATCATTCATTTTCTTACTCTATTACTCCATGCTTCAAAATATAATCAAAGGATGGAAACTGCTGGCCATTTACCCTTGAGTCCAGGTTCAATCATATATAGGATGTGTATAGAATTTCTCAAATACATTTTAATTGTTACTAGAGTTACTGTGCTATAGGACTTATATCGTTCCATTGTTATGTATATATGAATTTCTCCCATATTTAGATTAAGAAATAGCTAAAACAAATTGATAATTAATAGACTATTAGAAGTAATGTTGAAAATTTACATGAATAATTCTAAGTTCAATTACATTTACCAAGAGTTAATATCAACAATTTTGGATAAAAAGTATTATAAATTGTATACTTACCCATACTTGTAAACAAACAGTACTGATTGTCTGAGTAACATAGTATAATCCAAATGTAATATCCTTTATTTTCATGATAATTATTATTATAATATTCTAGACAAACTTCAGATCGTCTAGGTTATACTAATAAAAATTCTAACACAGAATATGGCGGTACCCGACGTCAAATAATTTCATGTGAATCCCTTTTCTTTTCCGTACCATAGACAATATAAAATAGATAAATACGAAACATCTATAATAAATAAACATTGATTCTTATTTTTATGAAAAGTATTTTCCTTAAAAAAAACCCCATCCCTGAGATAATATTTACAATAGGGTCTACTCCATATTAACATCAATAAAATAACAGATTTGCCTAGAGCGCAACAAGTCCTGACGTAATCCATTTTTTTCTAGTTTTATCTTTATTTTTTATTTTGATTGCAGATGTGTGTTTTCTTACATGGTATTTCAGTCTGTTAATAAATATTTCACATTTGGAAAAGACGTCGTTTTGTTCATAAATGTTGAATTCTTTATTAACAGCTCTCTCACCCACATCTACTGTTAGAGCAATAGGTCGGTGGTCACTAATTTTATCCTGAAATATGAATGACTTTATTCGATGATGCATTTCTATATTTGCTTTTACAAAGAAATGGTCGAGGCACGTCCCAATAAACACACCTACGTAAAAAAACGTTTTTAAAACGTTTTAATGTTATTTCAACGTTACTGGTTGAATTTTCAACGTTGACAAATTGGTGGAATTCGAAACGTTATATTCCAAACGTTTTTTCAAATTTGAAAACAACGACTTAGCTTAACCCACATGTATTTTCGAAAACGGTTTTTATGGCCGTTATTTTAACATAGTATTTTTTAACATTATTTATGCCACTTCGCGAGTTATAGACAGTTATACAGAAATGTTTTTAACACGTTGTATATACAACGTTTTTTTAAATTTGAAAAAAACGACTCAATTGAACTCAAATGTAATCACAAAAATGCTTTTTATGTCCGTTATTTTAACGTAGTATTTTCAACATTATTTATACTATTTCGCGTGATAAAGACGGTTATACCGTAAGGTTTTTAACATGTTATATATACAACGCTTTTTTAAATCTGAAAACAACGACTTAATTGAACTCATATGGATTTACAAAAACGCTTTCTATTTCCGTTATTTTAACGTTATATTTTCAACATTATTTATACTATTTTCCGTGATATACAATGGTATCCAGTAAATGTTTATAATATGTTGTTTTCACAATGCTTTTTTAAATTTGGAAACAACGACTCGATTGAACTCATATGCATTTACAAAAACGCTTTTTATGCCCGTTATTTCAACGTAGCATTTTTAACATTATTCATACTATTTAGCGTGATATAAATAGTTAAAAAGCAATGTTTTTACCACGTTGTATATACAACGCTTTTTCAAATTTGAAAACAACGAATTAATTGAACTGATATGCTTTTACAAAAACGCTTTTAATTCCCGTCATTTTAACGTAGTATTTTTAACATTATTTGTACTATTTCGCGTGATATAAACGGTTATACAGTAATGCTTTTTAACACGTTGTATATACAACAATTTTTTAAATTTGAAAACAACGACTTAATTGAACTCATATGCATTTACAAAAACGCTTTCTAATGCCGTTATATATACACGTTATTTTGTAAAATATTAAAACTAGAAATCTTATATATTTTATGTTATAGTTTTAAGAACATTTTTTATTTTATTATGTTAATTACAAGAATTTTCTTTTTTTTATTGTATACTATTTTTGTGAGGATTTATCAAATAAAATAAATATAACGTGTAACAATCGCCCGTAATTCTCGCAACCCCAAACCACAACGGCCAACACGAGACGCCTGAAGAGTTGGTAGTAATCCTATTAACGTCGCCGTGGAGTTCCGGTTCCCGCTAATCGATGTCGCTGTATGAATAGACTAGCTCCTTTTAATCGTAAGCGTAGCTCATCAGTATAAGGGATCCATCGAGGACCGAAGACGGTAACAAGTAAAGAATACATAAATGCTTTATTTCTTGTATAATAAATATTATTTGTTATTTTATTAATATGAATGAAGTTTTATTTATCAAATATTACTGGTTTCAAAAGACCGTCTATAAGTAGCATAAGAACGTTCATATTACGTTACAAACGCAATGGGTACATCACATCAAATAAGTAACGTTTAAATTACGTTAAAAGTATGTGCTACATATCATTATACAAAAATGTTTATAAACTGCAATATAAAAACATTTATATTACGTTATAAAAGTACTGGGTAAATCACATTGAAAAGGTAACATTTAAGTGACGTTAGTAAGATGTGTGCTAACTTTCGTTTCAGAAGACTGTTTTATAAACGTTTATATTGCGTTCAAAAGCAACCGGTAAATCACATTAAAACGGTAACGTTCGAATGACGTTACGAAAACCACGTTGTATTTGACGTTGGAAAAATCGTTATATGTTACGTAGAAACGAGCGACATTACTCCGGTAATATAACCAGTTGCCTAAAAACCATTTATAAACGTTAGGTTACATGTTAAATATTTTACGTTTTTAAAACGTTTGTGTGTTTATCGGGGTGGAGCAATCTGGTCGAGTGATATCGTTTATATGAGAGATGAGTCCGAAGTATTCCAAATTATTTTTATATTCATCAATGTATTCATTTTCTGATAGTAAATGTATGTTCATATCGCCAATTATTACGTGAATATCACTTCATTCAATATTTTGTAAATAGTTAAAAAAGTGTACATTGAAATCATATGGACATGAACTAGGAGATCGATATATCGAAGTTATTTTAATTTTTTTTCCATTTAATTTTATATTGAGTTCGAGAAGTTTCCTATACTAATATATGTCTGATCATAATTGAGTTCGTTTTAAATGAATATTATGACTCCATCATTTTTGTTTAATGAGGATTCATTGTACACCGTGTTAAAACCTTTTAATCCATATAAACTGGCATCAGTGACTTTCAAAGTTTCTGTCAATACGATTATATCGAAGTTGCTCTCTAGTTGGTTTAGGTAAATGAACAATTCATCTATGTTTTTGGAAATATTTCTTATATTGGTATGAAAAATTTCAGTTACTGAGTCCTTTCTTCAAATATGTATAAAAGTCTGTGACTTCTTTGATATTTTGTGCTTTGAAAGAATCATTTTGATATTCTCTTATAAATGTGTCTATAATTGGTTTGGATTAAAACCAATATTATCAAGTAAAAGTAATAAAAACAAAAACAAAACAGTGACACATATTATTTAACCCCTCAGTATCAACCGGTTTATAATTCTAATGCTACTGACTATTTATATTAACTGAACGTGTTCTAGGCTTTTCTTGTGTAATTTTGTGCGGTTGAGTTGAGTGTGTTGGTTTTTTCGTGGCAGGAATCTTCGGGGTGCTGGGTCCAGTTTGCAGTTCGGGTAGAATTTTCGTGTTTTGTTCCAGAATTGTAGGAAGGGGCGCTATTTGATTTGTTTTCCAGACCATCTACTTTTTCTAGGTCATCTGCTCCATACGATATTCCGTCAACGATAAGTTTGATTCCTTTTATGTAGTGCTCCGTATATTTTCCCTCTTGCTTGGCGAGAAAAAGATGTTTTCTCAATATTTTATTCTCGGTTCTTTGAGCCGGTGTTTGGCCGTGGGTTATAGATATGTACCTCCCTTTCAATTTATTTGAATATTCTAGAACTTCCTCCTTTTTGAAAGTTGAAACAAACTCGATCTTTATTGGGCAGTTATCCGATTGACCGATTGGGTAAACGTCGCCAAAATCACTTTCCTTCAATTCTATCCCAATCAAGTCTCTGAGGTCCCTACACAAATTCCCTGCAACAACCTCTTCTCGCTTTTTATTGAGACCAAAAATCACAATATTTTTTTTTTATTTTGTGCCCTTTTTAAGTATTCCACCTCTTCTTTGAGGTAACTATTTTCTTTCGCCAGTTTTGATACAGCGTTTTTCAAGTCTTTTATGTTTAGTGAAAGCCGGGTTTCACTAGCTTGGTTACAGTTTTTCAATTCAGTACGGTTTATCAAGATCTCGTCACGAATGATTTTGATCGCCTTTTCCAGTTCTGTCATCTTAATTTTATCATAAAGTGTAAGATCTCTTTTATGCTGATCCCCAGAATAACTTTGGGGTCTGGCAACACCGCTAGTCGGAACTACCTGAATACTGGGAGATCCTAGGGTACAAAGTTCAGTATCGGGCAATTTCAGTTTTGTGAAATACTTGATGGCAGCCTTGCGATACTTTAAAAAACTGGAATGTACTTACAAGTATTATGCTTGGGTATGAAATAAATTGATTGTGGTACTTGCACTAATTTAAAGTCAGTTTTATTTATAAAACATGAGTATATATAACAACAACAGAGAATTCACATGTTTCTTTGCAACGTCGTTGATACATTATCTAATTTTTCGTCGTATTTCTTGATTTTCATTTTGTTGAAAATTTCAGGAAGTTACAAATCATTTGAAACGTTACGTACCCGTCTGTGTTGCAGATTTTCTGCGGTAACCTGGTGAACCCTGCCAAATTGCCAACGTCAGGGAATAATACAGCGGTAGCTATACCATCCCGCCAAGTACCTATTCGATCTTTCGAATTTCTTATTTTATTATTTCAAAAAATCGAATTTAAATGTCATAAATTACGAACTACACCTCACAAACAGAGTCGCACCACACGAAAAAATCCACTTAGATATCATCCCAACCCAATTCCTATTGTCCTATCATACATCTCTCTTTCTTTTTCATCTAGCACTTTACAAAACTCAAAATATTCAAGTTTTGGTAAATAATTATGAGCCTTTAACCACAATATATATTCCTGCAATCATTATTATTAATATGGATATTTACTATTTCAAATTTCCGTTTTATATTCAAATAATTAACAATTCTAATATATAGGAAGATTAAATTGAATGCGAAAACGGACCTTATGCTTTCCAGAGAATTTGTTGTCTAGAACGTACATAATTCCCCTAAATGAAACAAAGGGGTTTGAATACAAAATAGGGAAAGTATCCTTTAAACTCTTGTCAATTATTCAATGTTTCGGTCGGAAGTTAGTATATCTGATGTTGTTAAGTTCACTCTTGACATTATAATTGAAACAATTCTGTTCGTTTTCTGTTATGGTAAACGGCATTGTCACCACATAATCATGATTAATGATTCCTAAGAGAGAAAATACAAGTTAAGATATTAATTCGAAAACGAGAATATTGTTCTATTTGGCGTTACTACTTGTATACAATATGGGAACTGATATGGCACACAAAGACAATAACGTTTCCACACATAAAATCCCAATGGCACAGGACCAATTGGACAGGCTTATTTCAGTAACATTTTTGCATAAAACCCAAAATTAAAAATTAGATACAAAAGTTATAGAATGTTTTGACATCAAATCAAAAATAAAAAAAATTTCTGGTAAATTTGTGAATGTTCTTAAACAAATGTTAAAATGTACGATTTAGAGAAAAATGTTATATACAAAAGTTGTAGAACGTATTAAGGTCTATGAAAAAGTTGAGTAACTTTTTTGCGTCAAATGGAAAACAAAGGAATTACGATTTTTTTTCAACTTTGACAGGCCGCCATTTTGTTTTTACTGGGCCGATTTGGCTCATTAACGAACTCGTCCAAGATTATGGCCTAACCGATGTTTGTAGCGAGTTTGGTTTCGATCCGTCAAAAAATACGCCCTCTATCGTGTTTACAAATTACGTTATAATACATACATACATATATATAAATATATATATATATATATATATATATATATATATATATATATATATATATATATATATATATTAACATAGAGTAAAACAACACCCTGTATACCGAACATAAAATAAAAAAACTACCTATTTCAAGAAATAAAAATTTTTGGAATTTCATTTTTTTTAAAAGATTATCTAAAAAAGGAGACAATCTGTACCATGTACTATTCAATGGAGAAAACATCTAACTGTATAATTTAAAATAAGATTTGAAAAAACATTTGTGAAATGAATTAACAAAATCTCTATAAACCTACAAGACGAAATATTAGAACTTTGTTACATATACAAATGGAAATGATAATCCTTTATTTTTATTGTCAAGGTAAATAAATAGTGAGATTCTTTTTAAAATGAATATTAGGGTTTGAAGGACATGTAAATAAGATTTTATAAATATTTAAAAACATTTCGATATAAGAAGTAAACTGAAAAACATTAATTCTATGGAATGTGACATTTATTGAACGGTTTGACATTATGAACACATATTTTATAAATTTGGAAATGTCATTTTGTAAACTAAATGAAATATAATTTAAGAGACACAATATGAGTTAAAATCATTAAAGAACCTTAAAACAAAGCGTTTTCAAATGATAGATGGACAATTCACTATTTGAAATGAAATCTATAAAGAAAAGTTTTGATAACCAAATCTGATTGGTGGAATGTATTCAACAAACTTTTATCTGCGACAAGTAGTTGTTAATAATAAAAAAATTGAAGGAGAAAAGTTTGTTGATTATACAGACTATTCACTAGGTAAAATTCTTTTTGGGTGGTAGAAAATTTGAGAAGCAGCAAAATTTTGGGAATTAAGAAAACTTTTCGAAAAACAAGATATTTGGCATCAAAATTCAGAAAAGAGAGATACATTGTACTTATGATATGGTAGATTATATATTTAAACAAGCAGATGTAAAAACTAAGAAACAATTTGGTAATTATGTTTGAATACTAACCGTATAATTGATATATAATACTTGATTAATATTTGTATGGTGGAATGGATATATCCACCATACCTTTTAGAAAGCTTTTGATTATGTAATTGGACTGAAATGTATTGATGTGGACGGGACATAGCATTGATTCCTGATTTTGTGTAAGCTGGACCAGTGATGTGACAATTTCCAGAAGGTAACCTAAAATAAAGTAAAGGATAATTGAAGTGAATTACTATACAGGAATAAGGTATTTAGACTATTTTCATTATACTTAAAAAAGGTTGAATAAAACTTACCAATTTAGTGCAAAGAATTGAACTTTGGTATTAAACAAACATTTACAACCATTGTGTTTCGCCATTTTGATATAATAATCGTTTATATAGAAGTTTCAGTGTTATAAGATTTGTATTAACTGTTGCCTATTTTAGATTTGTATATAGAGATGATTTTTTCATGTGAGAACGTGATTTTGTTTGAATGAGTGGTCATAATAGATAGTAGGTTTTTTATTAATTTGTGTCTTGTAAAAGAACAATGTATTTGTCTATTCAAAATATTAAATAACGTTCTTTCTAGTTTGAAGAACATTGTAAAATTGTTTTTGATACATTTTATTTCTTTGTGGTGATGGCTCCATCTAGTTTGAACCGTTGGTAGTTTAAACTGACATCTGTGAATAGTAAAAAGGTTCAACTTGAAACACAGGACCGTCTTAAGAATTTATTACGTATTATTAAACAAGCAAGTACATTTTTATTAAAAAATTTTTTTATGAAGACAGAGATATTTAATCAAATTTAGGCGCTCACACTATAAATTGAATTTTGTTTTTCTATACCTGAACCCTACTCTGAGGTTAAAGAGTTTCTCATGTTTTTTAAAGTATAACCATTTTAGTAATAAAATTTTAAATTTTTACAATATACCGGGCAAATCAAAACTAAATGTAAATTAAAAGAATAATAACTATAAATCATTCTTTCTCTCCCCGTTCTATCCAGTTTAACATGGCGCCCAACGTGGGTCTATTATAGAAATTTTGTAAGTAGTAATAAAAAGCATTAAAATAATTTTTTTTGACTTTATTAAAAGAATTTAAATACATAAAATGGAACGGAAAATGACATTAAGAGACGGAAAGCAGGTAGGAGTTGAAAGTAGGCCTGATGAAGAAAGAGAAGAAAGAAGCAATGGTAGAGGAGATTTTCAGGTACAATACTTGGAACAGGGGAGAGAACATTCGGAAGAAGATATTGCAGAACAAGGACAGGAAGAAGAAGATGTACTATTATCAGAAGAAGCAAGACAGGAGGACAAACAAGAATCTAAAGAAAAAAAGGAAATGGACGTAATGAGTATGTTTAAAATGATGATGGGAGAAATGAAAGAAATGAAACATGATATTAGGGGAGATATGAATAAAAATAAGGAAGAATTAAAACAAGAAATGAATATAAAAATGGACCAAAATAGGGAAGAAATGAAACAGGATTTGAATACAAAATTGGACCAAAATAGAGAAGAAATGAAAGAAATAAATACAAAGATGGACCGAAATAGAGAAGAATTAAAACAAACTAAGGACCAAATAATAAAATTAATGGAAGAGAAATTGGGACAGGTTGAAAAGAAATTGGAAGAATCAAACGAATATATGGAAAACAAATTAGAATCCACTAAACAAGAAATAAGAGGAGAAGTGATTGGGAGGATCACGGAAATAGAAAATCTACTGATTAACAGATTTAAGGAAATAGAGGAGAAGGAAAAGGATTTCAAAGGAGAAATTCAGAGAAAAGTTAAGGAAATCAAAATGGGATTTCAAGACACACAGGAAAGAATGGGAAATCTAGAAGGAAAATGGGACAAAACCTTGACTGAATTTCAACAAAATGTTGAAGAAGCATGTAAAGAGAAGCAAAAGCTAGAGGAAGTGAGAACTGAAAAGAAGATTAGGGAAATACAAAAGGAAATAGAACTTATCAAAAGTAAAATTGAACAAACTGGAAGTAGAATTTTCAAGGGAGAACAATCAAAAGAAACGATGGAAATGACAAGAAAACTAGAAGACATGGAAGAGAGACTATTTTATTTACAGCAAAAACATGACCAAAGAGAAGATAGGAATTTTCATGAAGTAAGAAACGGAGTGATGGAAACAAAGATAATAAACAATTATATTGGAAACAGAGGGGAACATAAATTTGAAGGAGATAATAGGAAAATACACCCAAAAGTGTTCATTAAAATTCTAAAGAATAAAATTAAAAACATGCAAAATAGAGAAGACATAAAAGAAATGATAAGAGATAACTTAGACAATCATGCATTAGTATGGTATACAAGTAAAGAAGACGATTTTAACAATTTTTAAGATTTTGAAGAACAGTTCATAAGATATTTCTGGGGAAATAGTGCTCAAGCAAGAGTAAGAGAAAAACTCTACTCAGGAAAATATGAGACAGGAAGAGGAAAAAGCATGAATGATTATGCTATGACAGTATTCATGAATGCGAAATTCCTAGACCCACCCATACCAGAAGAGGAAATAATAATGTTTATATCTAGACATTTTAAATGTGAAATAACAGAGACAATCACTATTCAGAATGTTAAAAATATAGAACAACTTAGTAGTTATTTACAACGATTAGAGAGAAATAGAGTGGACAATAACAACTATAACAGAAATAAAAACAACAAAAATAGTAACAATTTTAACAGAAATAATCAACATAATAACAATAATAACAATTTTAATAGAAACAATCAATATAATAACAACAATAACAATAATTATGATAATAATACAAACAATCAAATTAATAGAAGAAATAATTATGAACAAAATTTTAATAGAACTAATAATATAAATAATAGAAATTATAACAATGGATATAATAACAGAAACAATAATTATAACAATAATTCAGGAAATAACAACAATTATAACAGAAATTTTAACAATCAAAATAATTATAACAGAAATTTTAGATATAATAATAATAACAATAACAATTATCGAGAGCAGAATTATAGAGAACAAAATAATAGAGGTGGACAATATGATAACCGACAAAGAGAAGAAATTAGAGAACAAAGAAAAGACTATAGGGAGGAAGATAGAGGAAATGGAAATGGAGCACAAAGAAGAGTAAACAATATCCAAAGAAGAGAAGAGAGAGTGATATCGGTAGAACCGGAAATTATTACTGAACAAGAGCCCGACCAAAATTCTGGATCGAGCACATACCAAATGTAAGAAATATCATCTGTACATATGAACATCCAAGGGAATACATTAAATTTGGGGAAGATTTGGAATTAAAAGAAATAACGGGATTAATAAAAATTAAAGGAAAATTAAATGGGAAACAAGTTAAAATATTAATAGATACAGGTTCGGAAGCGTCCATAATAAAAACAAAATTGATAGAAGAAAATATTAAAAATCATGAAAACAAGCTAGTCAAGATACCGAAAACTACATTAATAGGAGCAAATGGAAAGAAATTGTGTGAAGTTAGCAGATCTATAATACAAAGCATTGAATTAAAGGATGGGAAAGAAGTTGAGATGCAATTATTGCTAGTGGATAATTTAGAAACAGACATAGTTATAGGAATAGATGAATTAACGAAATATAAAGCAAGAATTGATTTTGAAAAGATGGAGATAGAATTAAATGGTAATAAGATTGAATTTGAAAAAGAAAATATGGAAGAATTAGAATTTGAAGAGGATAATAGGCAGTTATGGAATATAGAAAAGAATGGAAATATGGAATTATTGGCAATTGAAGAGGATAATAGAAAGTTATGGAATATAAAAAGGAGTGGAAATATGGACGAATTGGAAATTGGAGAGGATAATAGGCAGTTATGGAATATAGAAAGGAATATAATTATGGAGGAATTGGTATTAGTGTGTGGAAATAAAGAATATGAAGAGAAAGTGAAGAATTTGATTATGAAGTATGAAGGATTGATTAAAAAGGAGATGAGAATGGCAAATAATTATGTACATAAGATAGAAGTTAGAGGAATAGAAAATTTCAGAATAAGAACATATCCCATACCTTATAAATATAGAAAAGAAGTTGATTCAGAGATACAAAATATGTTAAAAGACGGTATTATAGAGAGATGTAACACAAGATATGTAAACCCTATTGTGGTCGTAAAGAAGGCAAATGGTGAATTAAGATTATGCCTAGATGCAAGAAATATTAATCAATACACTGTACCACAATACGAGGCTCCGATGAATGTGGAAGCAATTTTTGGGCGCATTACGAATACTAAAATATTTTCTAAAATTGATTTAAAACACAGTTTTTGGCTGATTCCTTTGGATGAAGATAGTAGAGATTACACAGGCTTCTCTATTGATGGTGTGTTGTACAGATTTTGTGTAGCTCCATATGGTATACAAAGTGCTTGTTCGGCCTTGGTTAGAGCATTACACCAAATACTAAATAAATTTGAAGACTTTGCACTTCATTATATCGATGATATATTAATCTTCTCTAATGATGAAGAAGAACACCTAAAACACATTGAAATTATTTTAAAAGAATTAGATAGAGCAGGTTTAAAAATAAATCAAAATAAATGTAAATTTTATCAGGAAGAGATATGTTTCCTAGGTTATAGAATAGACCAAAATGGAATGTCTATGGATGAAGAGAGGATACAAGCAATAGTAGAATATAAGAGACCATCAAACCTAAAATCTCTTAGAGGATTTCTAGGGATGATGAACTATTTTAAACGTTTGATACCTGATTTGAGCATGAAACAAATACCTTTAATTAAGCTTTTAAAGAAGGAGAATAAATGGAAGTGGACTGAGGAAACTGAAATAGCTTTTAATGATTTGAAGGAAGCATTTACTCAACAATTGAAGGTTTATCATCCAAATTATGATCTACCATTTATATTAAGAACAGACGCATCCAAAGAAAGGTTTGCAGGAGTGCTATTACAAATGCAAAATGGCATGGAAGTACCCATATGCTTCGTATCAAGGGTGACGAAAAATTATGAGAGAAATTATGGGGTATCAGAATTAGAATTGGCAAGCATAATTTTCTGTGTGACTAAATTTAGATTTTATTTATTAGGAGCAAAATTTACGATAGAAACCGATCATTCCTCACTTACAACTATTTTGAAAAACAGATTTGGCAACAGTAGAGTTCATAGATGGGGTTTAATATTACAGGAATATGACTTTGAAATTAAATTTATTCCAGGAAAGACAAATGTAGTGGCAGATGCATTAAGCAGAGAAAGTAAGGGGGATAATAATAAGAATAAAAGAATTGTAAAAATTGGGGTAAATATCATGAAAGATTTAGATGGGATATTTTCTTTAAATAGCATCATAGAAGACCAAATGGAATTAACTGAAAAACAGAAAAGGAGAGGACAGTTAAAAGAAGATATATGGATAAAGAAAAATGGGGAAACAGATTTATTTATAATAACAGAGAATTTAGCTAAGAAAATTTTGGAAAATTTACACAGAAGAAATGGACATATAGGAGCTAGGAAATTATGGCTACTATTCAGAGAAAATTATATTAGTAAAGGGGACCAAAGTATAGCAAAATTGATCACCAGTACATGCCATATTTGTCAATTAGGGAAAAGCAAACATAGAAGAAACGAGAACATAGCAAAATCTATATTAACAACAAGATGTGGGGAAATAATTGCAATAGATTTCCTAAGTAATTTGATACCCAGTCAACAAGGAAATTGCCATATTTTGATAGTGGTTGATTTATTTTCAAAATTTATAAAATTATACCCTACAAAAACAACAAAAAGCAAAGTCATAATGGAGAAACTATCAGAATACATAAAAGAAGTTATAAAACCTGAAAATTGTATAATAGATAATGCTACCTACTTTACAAATGGAAGGTTTAAAAAATTTTGTAGTAAAAATCAAATAAATTTAAGAACGATTAGTATTCGACATCCATCTTCAAATCCATCTGAAAGATACATAAGAGAAGTGATGAAGTTTTTGAGAATAACTTTGTGGAATCAAAACCATAATAATTGGGAAAATCACATAGAGGAAATTCAAAATTATTTAAACAATTTACCGAACACAGTAACAATGGAAAGTCCAATTTATTTAATGAAACAATTGAGACCTCAAAGGAAATGGGAAATAAATTCTACAGAAGAATTTGAAAAGGTATTGGAAAGAGTAAATAAAAATCTGCAAAACAATGCAAACAAATATCTAAGAAGAATGGAAAAGAAGGGAAAAGCTAAAACAACATTTAATAAAGGAGACTTAGTAATCGTCCGTGCTTTAAGGGTATCAGATAGAAATAAGAATGTATGTGCAAAATTGAAACCACCTTTCGAGGGACCATATGTTGTAGAGAATGAGAATGGAATAAATAGTTACGTTTTAAGATATATAGAAAGTGATGAAATAAGAGGTATTTTTAATATAAAAGATTTATACAAATACAACAAATAATGGAGAAGTTTAAAAAGAAAAGAATTTTATAAATATTTGAAGTAAAATTTGCATTCATAAAATTTTTACTTACATAAAAATTTGATAAACGCAAAATTTAGGGGATGTTAACATAGAGTAAAACAACACCCTGTATACCGAACATAAAATAAAAAAACTACCTATTTCAAGAAATAAAAATTTTTGAAATTTCATTTTTTTTAAAAGATTATCTAAAAAAGGAGACAATCTGTACCATGTACTATTCAATGGAGAAAGCATCTAACTGTATAATTTAAAATAAGATTTGAAAAAACATTTGTGAAATGAATTAACAAAATCTCTATAAACCTACAAGACGAAATATTAGAACTTTGTTACATATACAAATGGAAATGATAATCCTTTATTTTTATTGTCAAGGTAAATAAATAGTGAGATTCTTTTTAAAATGAATATTAGGGTTTGAAGGACATGTAAATAAGATTTTATAAATATTTAAAAACATTTCGATATAAGAAGTAAACTGAAAAACATTAATTCTATGGAATGTGACATTTATTGAACGGTTTGACATTATGAACACATATTTTATAAATTTGGAAATGTCATTTTGTAAACTAAATGAAATATAATTTAAGAGACACAATATGAGTTAAAATCATTAAAGAACCTTAAAACAAAGCGTTTTCAAATGATAGATGGACAATTCACTATTTGAAATGAAATCTATAAAGAAAAGTTTTGATAACCAAATCTGATTGGTGGAATGTATTCAACAAACTTTTATCTGCGACAAGTAGTTGTTAATAATAAAAAAATTGAAGGAGAAAAGTTTGTTGATTATACAGACTATTCACTAGGTAAAATTCTTTTTGGGTGGTAGAAAATTTGAGAAGCAGCAAAATTTTGGGAATTAAGAAAACTTTTCGAAAAACAAGATATTTGGCATCAAAATTCAGAAAAGAGAGATACATTGTACTTATGATATGGTAGATTATATATTTAAACAAGCAGATGTAAAAACTAAGAAACAATTTGGTAATTATGTTTGAATACTAACCGTATAATTGATATATAATACTTGATTAATATTTGTATGGTGGAATGGATATATCCACCATACCTTTTAGAAAGCTTTTGATTATGTAATTGGACTGAAATGTATTGATGTGGACGGGACATAGCATTGATTCCTGATTTTGTGTAAGCTGGACCAGTGATGTGACAATTTCCAGAAGGTAACCTAAAATAAAGTAAAGGATAATTGAAGTGAATTACTATACAGGAATAAGGTATTTAGACTATTTTCATTATACTTAAAAAAGGTTGAATAAAACTTACCAATTTAGTGCAAAGAATTGAACTTTGGTATTAAACAAACATTTACAACCATTGTGTTTCGCCATTTTGATATAATAATCGTTTATATAGAAGTTTCAGTATTATAAGATTTGTATTAAATGTTGCCTATTTTAGATTTGTATATAGAGATGATTTTTTCATGTGAGAACGTGATTTTGTTTGAATGAGTGGTCATAATAGATAGTAGGTTTTTTATTAATTTGTGTCTTGTAAAAGAACAATGTATTTGTCTATTCAAAATATTAAATAACGTTCTTTCTAGTTTGAAGAACATTGTAAAATTGTTTTTGATACATTTTATTTCTTTGTGGTGATGGCTCCATCTAGTTTGAACCGTTGGTAGTTTAAACTGACATCTGTGAATAGTAAAAAGGTTCAACTTGAAACACAGGACCGTCTTAAGAATTTATTACGTATTATTAAACAAGCAAGTACATTTTTATTAAAAAATTTTTTTATGAAGACAGAGATATTTAATCAAATTTAGGCGCTCACACTATAAATTGAATTTTGTTTTTCTATACCTGAACCCTACTCTGAGGTTAAAGAGTTTCTCATATTTTTTAAAGTATAACCATTTTAGTAATAAAATTTTAAATTTTTACAATATACCGGGCAAATCAAAACTAAATGTAAATTAAAAGAATAATAACTATAAATCATTCTTTCTCTCCCCGTTCTATCCAGTTTAATATATATTTATATATATATATATATATATATATATATATATATATATATATATATATAAACAAGATGTACGAATAGTGCGTGACATATGAACAATAATTGCACGCAAATAGATGAAGGGGCTACTGAAAAGAGTGGTAACCGCAGACATGCATGTTTCTGGCTCATTAGCCGTCATCGGTACGGTACAACCAAGAAAAGATGTGAAACATGGGAGCAAACGTGTTGAATTAAACATGAGTAAATATGACTATCCTGCTGAATTCTGTTATATTTTCTCATGTTTCATTCAACACCTTTGCTCCCATGTTTCACATCTTTCCTTAGTTGTAGCGTACCGATGACGACTAATGAGCCAGAAACATGCATGTCCGCGGTTACCACTATTTTCAGTAGCCCCTTATTCTATTTGCGTGCAATACCCACTAATCTATTCGTTGTTTCTTATTTATATATATATATATATATATATATATATATATATATATATATATATATTTATATATATTGTAATATATTTAATATTCTGTGATGAATTTTAATTCACAGTTTCTAAAATTTCTTCTATTCTCAAAATACTTATTGTCATCAATTTTACCTACATTTCCATATATTCGTTTCTCATTTCTGTAACTTCTATTTTTATTCCCATAATTCATGTCAACATGTCTATCATTTTTTCTATTATCAAACCCTGTTTATATAATTCCTATTTACATATGTCATTAAATATTATTTGTTGATCATAAACATTTTATTTACACATCTTTTTATATCCCTTCCTTACCATGTACAATTCCTTTTCGTTTTCTAGATTTCGTCCCTATAACCCTGTCATATAATTCAATTTTATTTTCTTCTCCTAAACTTCGTCTTGTTTTCTTCTCTTATTGTTTGATTCTCTATGTGTTTCTGTCGCTTCTTTCTGTTCTCCACCATATCTCATCAACTTCTTCCAATAAATGCATTGAAATTTGCATCTCAAATTCTTCCATATCATTGAAAGTAATTTTAATTATTTTCTTCTCCATAATATGTTCACTTCCTATCATTTCATTTTCAATTATATTAATAAAAACCCTTGGATCAATTATTTTTATATTTCCATCAGGTTTCACTCTTATTTCGACATTTTCTGTGTAAATTATTCGTCCGGCATTTTGTTTTGTGGTTTCTTCTATTTCTTCCATATTTCTTTGTAATAATTTGTTTATGTTCTTTAATTCCCAATTAAATTGTTTTCCCCTATTATAATTATTCTTTCCTTTATCATATTTGTTTTCCTATATTAACATCTATGTCTTTTATTTTCCAATAAATATTTTTTTCATAAATTTGCATCACTTCTTCACTTCCTAGATTCTGTAAATTAATGTTCAACATATCATCTTTTGTTTGTCTTTGTACTTTTATAGACTATTTCTTCAATTTCCTTCTCAACTTCTTTAATCTCCATTAAACTTTGTATTTTTATAAATCGTATTTCTTCAGTTATATTATTATTTTGTTTGTTTAGTTTCACTTGAATTGCCCCAGATAAATTTTCTTCTATGCATCTATCTAATTCTTGTACTTCATCTATCTGTTTTTCTCTAACTCCATTTTCTTGGTCTATTTTCAAATTCTTATTTTGTTCTACCATATCTACTCTCATATCGGCCATTTGTTCACTCAATTGCTCGTTTTCATCTCTAATTTTCTTTATTTCATCTAAGGTTCCCATGTTTACTTCTTCTATTTTCTTTTCCAGCCTGTCCATGTTCCGGTGATATTGTTAATATCCGCCTTAATCTCTTCCTTCATTGTATCAATCTTGTCATTTAAATATCCTCTCATATTATTCATATCTTCACGCATACTAATCATATTCTCATTTTGTCTGTCCATTTTTCCATTTAAATCTCCACTCATATTATTCATATCTCCCCGCATATTATTCATATTCTCATCTTGTTTGTCCATTTTTTTATTCATACTAATTAAAAATTCCATTATTTGATCTTCTTTACTTATTCTTTCTTGTTCTTCTGCTTCATCTCCCGCTGTCATATCTCCTTCTGATTGTCCCCTTCCTTGTTCCAAGTACTGCACCTGAAAATCTCCTCTTCCATGACTCCTTTCTTCCCTTTCTTCATCAGATCCACTTTCAACTCCTACCTGTTTACCATCCCTTAACGTCATTCTTCTTTCCATCGTAGATATTTAATTTCTATATAATGATGTCAATTAATTTCAATATTTCAATGATTATGTGCAAATTTCTTAATCGCCCCACGTTGGGCGCCAAAAGTGAGATATACTTGATAATCTGTGATGAATTTTAATTGTTTAATATTAATGTAAACCTTCCTGTAAAGATAAATTTCAATTCACCTCACGTTATTGTATATTGTCACAGCGACAATTCTTGTACATGCAACTTAAAAATTTATGTAAGAAATTTCAACTCTGATAGTAGTTGTCAAAAATATGTCCGGCTCTAATAAATATTAATTTAGTATTTCTAAAAATGAATTAATATGTATAATCGACCTATTACTCTTCTCTCAGGGTGGGATCAAACTGTTAAAAAATTAATTATTCAAAATTTATTTAAATTTTTACGTATCTCAAAATTATCTGTTTCACTATTGTTCAGCACCTATAGTAACTGTATGTTTGATATTATAAAAGGCACTTCAAATATCTGATGACGTTTCCAATATTTCTGTCACTGAAAATTATCAACTGTCACTGATTTGATCGACAGTTTTATTTAATGAAAAATGTTAAATTTTCTGAAGTTATGTTATAAAAAAGACTATATTGAGTAGGAATGCAAACTTCTATATTATACTACCAGATACAAATTAACAAATTAATATTCCCCAAAATTATTACAAACGAAACAACAGTCGTAATTTCTACGAAACTTAAAATTACTACAACCTATATGCTATAAACTAATCTAATGAAAAACCTTTATTGAAAGTTCCAATTGTTGATCTAAATCTTGATGTGTATAAATGTCAAAATAAAAGCTTCACTCAAATTTATCTAATTCCCAATTTTTCTTCTCTTACGTGAATTTTCTTATATGACTTATTAATTTTGTTTGCAATCAAAAATCTAATATATGCATCTATGTCAAATTTTATTTAAAATAGGCCTTATTATTTCTCGAGAAATTATTGTAAAAAAGCTGAATCGGACTCACCAACTAATGACTGGACAACTCGTACAATTCTAAATGACCTTAGAATTCAGGATACCTTCTAAATTTTATTTAGAAATCACATTCACTACACACGATGCAATTCTTATTCGAATTATGCACGCACTGGTTTTATAATGAAATGGCTTTTGAATCGGGTTGTATAGATATACAACTTCTACTATCTACCACAAATTTGAGACAACTCTAATTATGATGTTGCCTATTCGGGGTTTCAAACACAACTGACTAAACTTTTGCAAAATAAATAAATCTCATTTTCCGTTGGTTACTGAATTTTCTTGTTATTAAAAAATTTACTAATCAATGATTATAAATAACCAAGTGAGATTTGAATTCTTCTATTACACTTGTAATGTTGGTAGCAGAGACCTCTATATTTTGAAATTTCAAACATTTTCTCCAAATCATAATATGTTCTATCTATCATTAGATATATTCTACATAAATGTCATCAAAATTTGAAATGTCAAATTTGATATTTCTACTGAATCTTTCAAAATCAGTGAATTTACATATAACACAGTGTGTATCAAAAGTATGGCTGCCAAATATAAATGAATTTCCTTATGTTCTACTTTTCTTTTGAATTTCAAATAGAGGATCTGTATTAATATATATATATATATATATATATATATATATATATATATATATATAATTTTTTTCCATTTTTCTTGGTCATCAGGTTAATTCTAAAATCTGTATCAATTTATATTTTTTTATTTGACGTTTTGAAAATTTATGGTTTAACATCAATGTATAACATTTTTGAAAATGCTCCAAATTAGAGAGCGAAACGTCAAATAAAAAAATATAAATTGATACAGATTTTAGAATTAACCTGATGCCCAAGAAAAATGGAAAAAAATTATTTACAAGGGGAACGAAAAACAAATAATTTATATATATATATATATATATATATATATATATATATATATATATATATATATATATATGTATGTATGTCTGTATGTATATGTGGAACGGGGGGTGATTTTGACATCAGGGAACACCAAAACGAAAAACTGCATTGAAATTTTTCCGAAGTCGCGTCATGCTACTCTCCACAATAGCCCTATTTCATTCTGAAATAAGCCTAAAAATGCGATGGGGTCGAAGCGATATGATTTTCAAGGTCGATACTTTGAATACAAAGGAGACGCGAATTTGATACACATTCTATTTGTGTCAAAATAGTTAGAAATTCTTCTTATAAGTGAGAATTGGATTTTCCATGACTTTAGCTAAATAAAGCTTTACGCTTTTGATATTACTTTCCCAAATACCCCCAAAATGACTCCCCAAAGGTACTTCAATATCCACGAAATTTTGGAATTATCAATTTCCTGTTGGAATGTATCTCTATAAGCTTTGGACCTAGTTAGCTGATATATCTCGTCAAGAACCCTTTTAGCATCCCCAAAATTCGTGCCATTATCGGAGTACAAAACTGCACAATTTCCACGACGAGATAAGAATCTTTTGAAAGCGGCCCAAAAACAAACGCTTGAGGGCGAAGAGGCTATTTCGAGGTGTATAGACTTCGTGGTAAAACAAATAAATAAGCATACATAAGCCTTGTGCGTTTTTACCCCACGATATCTCCCTATAGCGATTGAAAAAGGACCAGTATAGCCGACACCGGTGTGCAGAAATGCTTTTGCTTGATTAACTCTTACCGCGAGTAAATTAGCCATCATAGGATAGTTAGGATTAGATTTCCAAATTCTATTTCTGATGATCTGACGACTAGATGAAATCCAATAATTTTTCCTCAAGAGATTTTGTAGCATATAGGATCCAGCATGTAAGTACAATTTATGGAAATAATATATCAACAAATTAGTAAAGGGATAGGATTTGGGCAACCAAATAGGGTGTTTTTGATCAACACTGCATTGGGAATTTGAGAGTGGTCCACCGACTCTAATTATACAATTTTCATTAATTGGGCTTAAGTGGCGTATAGATGATTTTACACAAAGATTTTCACAACGAGCTTTATCCTGATTGGAAAAATGTTTTCGCTGGACAGAACTAATCATTTCATATTCTGCAGCTTCTAAATCAGATATACGTATGTGTCTATACAAATGCAATTTATTCAGAAATCTTAATACGTATACTATGGAATTAAAGATTTGCGACCAAAATGAAAATTTTTCGATTAGCGTATAAAGCGGTGAGATTACAGGACAACAATATCTACAAAATGTTTTAACGAATATTCAGAATCATCAACCTGAACTTCCTGTTCGTTTACCGACCGAATAGGCCAGTATTTTGATTCTAACAATAACCATTTGGACCCAGTAAACCACGTGGGATGGTTAACTGATGAAGAAGGACACAAACCCCGAGAAGCGCAAACAACGAAATTTTTCTATCCAGGAATAAAAAACCAATAGGGTGAAGGAATCATCTTTTGAATTTTCCAAACTAGATTTTGAACAAATAAATGTTATTGCTTCTCTGGGGTTTTTATCCAACTTAAGTTTCAATGGCATGTGGAAGACGTTTTGAGAGAAGGAGAGCTCCGCAGAGCTCTAACCGAGGGAGAGTAATTGTAAACATGGACAAAACTTTAGATTGAGAGTGACTTTAACTTGATCTGTACAAACAACTCTGGTATAAACAAATGGCTGCATAACCAGCAGCACTCTTATCTGAAAATCCTACAAAGGATAATGACGAAATAGGTGTAACTGCTATATGGCGTGGAATATCTATTTTATGAAGAATATGAAATTCGTTCTGAAATTTATTCCAGAGAATCTCCATTCTTCTGGGTGCAATACTATCCCAATCAATTTTCCAAATCCAAAGTCTTTGTATAAAAATTTTCAGAAACAGGGTTATGTGAGACAATAATTCCAAGGGATCAAACATGCGAGCAACAAGTGAGAGAATGTTTTCTTTCGTACAAGGAAACATTGAATACATTTCTACCTTGAAACTAAAATTATCACGTTTTTCTTCTCACTGTAGTCCTAACAACTTAGAAGCTGACTTATGAAATTGTTTGTTTTCAATCAATTGATGAGGTTCGGGTATTGTCGACAAAAGTTTGTCAGAGTTGGACATCCACTTGACTAATTTGAATCCTCCCTTTTGAAATAAATCTACCAACTGAGTTTGTGCAACTGTAGCTTCGGGAACATTACAAAAACTACTAATAAAATCGCTCATGTACAATTCTCGGGATACGGGTACAATGACGTCAGGAAAATTGATTTTGACATTCGTTCTTACATAATTGTCTTACTATTCTAAGACTTAAATATGGCGAGGACTTCACTCCAAAAGTTAAAGTATTTAACTGAATTATCGAAATGAGATCATTTGCGTCGAATCTCCACAAAACCCTTTGAAATGCACAATTAGGTCCAACGACTCTAACCTGCCTATACATTTGTTTTAAGTCCGCAACAACTGCTACTGGAAAAAGACGAAAGTTCAACAAAATGGTTAGTAGGATTTTTTTGTAATTTAGTGAGGGACCTCCACTCGTTTTCATCGAGGCATCAAACACAATTCTACAAGGGGTGGATGGGCTATCTGGTTAAAAAACACAATGGTGAGGGACATAATACGACAACGAATCAATATTTTGAATAGGAACTAAACTCATGTTTCTTTGGTCTATATAGTATTGGAATATATCACTATAAACTGTTCTAAGTTCTGGATTTTTAGCGAGGCGATTTTCTAAGGACAACAATCTATTTTTGGCAAGCACAAATGAATCACCTAGCAATTTAGGATCATCTTGGATCTCTAGATATATTTTCAAGAAACAAATTTTCACAAATTTCATCTTCTGATGAACTAGGAATAGAGGACAAATCTGCTAACTCACACATTCTTTGGACATAGGAATATAGATTCATCAAAGGGTTACAAAAAAATGAAAGATATCTGTGAACATTTTTAATACTAGGTTGAGCGTAGCCCATGACAATATAACGTAAAACGGTTTCAATAACTGAAGGTGAATCTTCGGACGACGTTACTCTATTGCCACCAATGATGTTGGAAAACATGGATACCTCCAAAATACCATCTATTTTGCTAGGTAAATAAAATAAGGATCAGCTAAAATTAGTGCATCTATATTGGGAATACATTTTTTATCAATCAGTTAATCTAGCAAATCATTGGTGATTTTATCTATTAGCATAACTCCTATAGGATATTGTATTTTTGGATCAAAATGGGAAAATCGCGACGAAATGTCAATGTGACAAGATTCCGATTTCCAACTAATATAAAAATACAGTCTGCTAAACCAATTCAGCTTATGATTTAATCAACCATTTGCCTATTTGAGTCAGTAAATTAAACACTTCCATTTGAATCAAGATTTAAATTAATAAAAAATAAATATTTATATTTGAATTGCTTTTCTTCAAAACATCGTGTATCAAATTGTTCGTCAAAATTCTCCTGTAACAAATGTATAGCTCGTCATCATTCCCTGATACATAAACCAACTCCTGATCCATATAATGATAATGTCCTCTCCACTAGCCTAGGCTCTTCCTCTGGTTCGTCAGAAGACACATCGAATTTTCATGATCAACATTTGAAAAATGTTTCAAATTGAACCCAAATACGTCCGGTTAGTCTCCGGTATAGGAGGCTATGAAGCGCCCATAGTAGTAAAAACAAATATTGTTATATTTTCCCATTTTGATCCAAAAATACAATATCCTATAGAAGTTATGCTAATAGATAAAATTACCAATGATTTGCCAGATCAACTGATTGGTAAAAATTTTATTTCTAATATAGATGCACTAATGTTAGCTGATCCCTATTTTTATTTGCCTGGAAAAATAGATGGTATTTTGGGAGTATCCATGTTTTCCAACATCATTGGTGGAAATAGAGTAGTGTCGTCCGAAGGTTCCCCTTCAGTTATTGAAACCGTTATAGGTTATATTGTCATGGGCTACGCTCAACCTAATATTGAAAATGTTCACACATATCTTTCATTTTTTTGTAACCCTTTGATGAATCTATATTCTTATGTCCAAAGAATGTGTAAGTTAGCAGATTTGTCCTCTATTCCTAGTTAATCGGAAGATAAAATTTGTGAAAATTTGTTTGTTGAAAATATATCTAGAGATCCAAGATGATCCTAAATTGCTAGGTGATTCATTTGTGCTTGCCAAAAATAGATTGTTGTCCTTAGAAAATCGCCTCGCTAAAAATCCAGAACTTAGAACAGTTTATAGTGATATATTCCAATGAAACATGAGTTTAGTTCCTATTTAAAATATTGATTCGTTGTCGTATTATATCCCTCACCATTGTGTTTTTAAACCAGATAGCCCATCCACCCCTTGTAGAATTGTGTTTGATGCCTCGATGAAAACGAGTGGAGGTCCCTCACTAAATTACAAAATAATCCTACTAACCATTTTGTTGAACTTTCGTCTTTTTCCAGTAGCAGTTGTTGCGGACTTAAAACAAATGTATAGGCAGGTTAGAGTCGTTGAACCTAATTGTGCATTTCAAAGAGTTTTGTGGAGATTCGACACAAATGATCCCATTTCGATAATTCAGTTAAATACTTTAACTTTTGGAGTGAAGTCCTCACCATATTTAAGTCTTAGAATAGTAAGACAATTATGTAAGAACGAATCTCAAAATCAATTTTCCTGACGTCGTTGTACCCGTATCCCGAGATATGTACATGAGCGATTTTATTAGTAGTTTTTGTAGTGTTCCCGAAGCTACAGTTGCACAAACTCAGTTGGTAGATTTATTTCAAAAGGGAGGTTTTAAATTAGTCAAGTGGATGTCCAACTCTGACAAACTTTTGTCGACAATACCCGAACCCCATCAATTGATTAAAAACCAACATTAGTGTTTTTAAATGAAACTCAAGGTCTCTAGTTAATTCCACAATATAATACAAGTTATTGAAAATTCTAAAAAATTGACAATTGTTTCGATAAATCAATATCATCGTCAGAATGACAGAAGTTACATTTCATTTTATGCCTACCTGATGTTTAGTAGTTATATTTTTGGCTAGACCAAGAAGTAACCTAACTTGTGATTGGCTTAATATATGTTTATAGAAAAAAGAAGAAGATGTGATATTACAAATATTGAAGCTTAGATATTATTAGCCCTATGGTGATATCCTGGATATCATTTTTCCAATTAAGATCAGTATAACTGTGCAATGATATAGAAAACCAGGAAAACTATATCTGCTGATCTTTACAATTATCACTTAAGAAGACAGTTTATTAGTGGAGAATTCCCTAGATTTAACTGTTCATGGACAACTTCATATTGTGGGTTTCTTAAATGTCTTCTAATATCCAGTTCTTCAAGGAAATCCAGTTCTTGTTTCTTTTCACAAATATGCAGCACTTCTAGTTCTGTGTTAGGTGTCAATGAATGATTGGTGTCAAGTAGATGTTTTGCGTAGTGGGATTTATCTGGTTGTTTTAATCTGTAAGCTCGTAAGTGCTCACTGTATCGTATTTCAAAACTCCTAAGGGTCTGACCCAAATAGACAGCATTACATTCTGGACATTTGAGTTTATATATACCTGACTTCTTTAATAGTGGTATTTTTGTTTTTACATTTAACAATTTTGTACTAACGTTACTTTCTGTTTTAAAAGAAATTGTTGCATTCGTTGCTGAAAATATTATCTTTGAAATATTATTAGAAATATTTCCTGCATATGTGATGGTTTTATAAGTTTTAATTTCATCAGCTTGTTTAGGATATATTAGTTGTAATGCCGCTTTTTTCTCTTTTTTACTAATTAGTTTATTTATCATATCTAATGGATAACCGTTAGATGTTGCTATTTGTCTAATTGTATAAATCTCTCTATCAAAATTACATTTGTTCATAGGAACTGAAAAAGCTCTATGTATCATTGAATTATATGCTGCTAGTCTGTGTGAGACAGGGTGGTTAGAATTGAATGGAATTGTCACATCAGTCTGTGTTGGTTTTCGGTAAATTGAATAATCAAGTACATTATCAACTCTTTGAATTTTTAAATCAAGAAAATTGATTGAGCTATTTTCTTCAATTTCTAATGTAAATTTAATTTTCGGGTGTAAATTATTGATGTGGTTGAAAAACACATCTAATTGTCGCTCACTACCCATAAAACAAGCTAATATGTCATTCACATATCTATACCAAAATAAAATATTTTTCGAAATATTACTTTCAAAGATCTTTCTTTCTAAATTGTCCATAAAAATGTTTGCTATAGGGCTTCCCATTGGTAAACCTTCATTTTGAATATATATCTTATTGCCAAAAGTGAAATAATTCTGATTAATGCATACATCAAATAAATTAAGTATATCTGATATTATTCCTGGATTGATATTTTTATCTTCTAGTAATTTTCTTACAAGTATTAGACATTCTTTAGGAGGAATTTTAGTAAACATATTAGTTACATCGAACGATATGAGTTTATAGTTATCTTGCAAGTGGATTGATTTCAACTTTTTGATTGGTTCTATTGAATTTCTAATTGAGTACTGAGATTCATATCCGTAAGTATTGAGTATATTGTTGAGCTTTTTTGCCAATATATTATTAGGAGCATTAACATGAGAGACTACAGGTCTAATTGGTTTCGTTATTTTATGTAATTTAACTGTTCCATATAATTGTGGACAATGAGGATTCTTATGTATGATAGACCTCTTTTCGTAATCATTTAAAAGATAATTTGAATTATTAACAATTACCCCTTACATTATTAGAAAACTTCTTTGTTGGGTCTGCTTTAAGAACTTTTACATCGCTGGATTCTATAAAGTTATATACTTTGGAATTGTAATTTTCAGTCGTCAAAATGACAGTAGCATTCCCCTTATCGGATTTTGTAACTGTTAGGTTATTATTCTCTATCTTCTTTTTTATTGCGTTTAAAACTGAAATGTCATTTTTTGTTTGACGTTTAACTTTTGAAGGTTCAATATTTTTGATTAAATTGGCAATTTTTAATTTCTCATAAATAAAATTATTTGAATTAGATTTTAAAGCTATTTCTGACTCTGTAGCTATAATTTGTTTAATATTATTCGTAAATTTAGGTGGTATGCTGTACTTTAAACCTTTATTTAAAAATTCTATTTCACTATTTGTAAAATTAGTGTCTGAAAGGTTTTCAAATCGTGGTGCAAAATGTGTTGGTATGTAGGTACTCACAGTTTCATGATGTTTTGAGTATTGAATTTTATGTTGTGTGTGTTCAAGATTCTGTAGCTTCTTTTCTTGGTTCTTAAATTTCATATGCTTCATAGTGCTGATATTTTCTCTAATTTTGTCATCCAAACAGTCAAATTCTACTGGATGTAATTGGAATGTACAACTTTTATGTAGTTGTCTAAGGAGTCTCTAACTTTGAACCATTTCTTACATTCAGATTTTATCCAAACTCGTTGAGCACATTTTATAGCTTTTTGTGCTTGTGGTGTTTTAGTGTGACATTTTATATTCACATAATTTAGTATTACCTTTTTTCTAAGGCATTCTTGGTTAAACCAAATGTTTTGTGATGTTTTGTAACGTTTTTTTAGTAACTTCTGGTACAGTCGGGTCAAATCTTCTCTCGAAGATTTTTTAATGAAATTGACTGTCTCGACCCTTACTTCGTGGAATATGCTAATATTAGTGTTTTTAAATGAAACTCAAGGTCTCTAGTTAATTCCACAATATAATACAAGTTATTGAAAATTCTAAAAAATTGACAATTGTTTCGATAAATCAATATCATCGTCAGAATGACAGAAGTTACATTTCATTTTATGCCTCCTGATGTTTAGTAGTTATATTTTTGGCTAGACCAAGAAGTAACCTAACTTGTGATTGGCTTAATATATGTTTATAGAAAAAAGAAGAAGATGTGATATTACAAATATTGAAGCTTAGATATTATTAGCCCTATGGTGATATCCTGGATATCATTTTTCCAATTAATATCAGTATAACTGTGCAATGATATAGAAAACCAGGAAAACTATATCTGCCGATCTTTACAATTATCACTTAAGAAGACAGTTTATTAGTGGAGAATTCCCTAGATTTAACTGTTCATTGACAACTTCATATTGTGGGTTTCTTAAATGTCTTCTAATTTCCAGTTCTTCAAGGAAATCCAGTTCCTGTTTCTTTTCACAAATATGCAGCACTTCTAGTTCTGTGTTAGGTGTCAATGAATGATTGGTGTCAAGTAGATGTTTTGCGTAGTGGTATTTATCTGGTTGTTTTAATCTGTAAGCTCGTAAGTGCTCACTGTATCGTATTTCAAAATTCCTAAGGGTCTGACCCAAATAGACAGCATTACATTCTGGACATTTGAGTTTATATATACCTGACTTCTTTAATAGTGGTATTTTTGTTTTTACATTTAACAGTTTTGTACTAACGTCACTTTCTGTTTTAGTTCCTATGAACAAATGTAATTTTGATAGAGAGATTGATACAATTAGACAAATAGCAACATCTAACGGTTATCCATTAGATATGATGAATAAACTAATTAGTAAAAAAGAGAAAAAAGTGGCATTACAACTAATATATCCCAAACAAGCTGATGAAATTAAAACTTATAAAACGATCACATATGCAGGAAATATTTCTAATAATATTTCAAAGATAATATCTTCACCAACGATTTCTTTTAAAACAGAAAGTAACGTTAGTACAAAATTGTTAAATGTAAAAACGAAAATACCACTATTAAAGAAGTCAGGTATATATAAACTCAAATGTCCAGAATGTAATGCTGTCTATTTGGGTCAGACCCTTAGGAATTTTGAAATACGATACAGTGAGCACTTACGAGCTTACAGATTAAAACAACCAGATAAATCCCACTACGCAAAACATCTACTTGACACCAATCATTCATTGACACCTAACACAGAACTAGAAGTGCTGCATATTTGTGAAAAGAAACAAGAACTGGATTTCCTTGAAGAACTGGAAATTAGAAGACATTTAAGAAACCCACAATATGAAGTTGTCCATGAACAGTTAAATCTAGGGAATTCTCCACTAATAAACTGTCTTCTTAAGTGATAATTGTAAAGATCAGCAGATATAGTTTTCCTGGTTTTCTATATCATTGCACAGTTATACTGATCTTAATTGGAAAAATGATATCCAGGATATCACCATAGGGCTAATAATATCTAAGCTTCAATATTTGTAATATCACATCTTCTTCTTTTTTCTATAAACATATATTCAGCCAATTACAAGTTAGGTTACTTCTTGGTCTAGCCAAATATAACTACTAAACATCAGGTAGGCATAAAATGAAATGTAACTTCTGTCATTCTGACGATGATATTGATTTATCGAAACAATTGTCAATTTTTTAGAATTTTCAATAACTTGTATTATATTGTGGAATTAACTAGAGACCTTGAGTTTCATTTAAAAACACTAATATGAGCATATTCCACGAAGTAAGGGTCGAGACAGTCAATTTCATTAAAAACCAACAATTTGATAAGTCAGCTTCTAAGTTGTTAGGACTACAGTGAGAAGAAAAACATGATAATTTTAGTTTCAAGGTAGAAATGTATTCAATGTTTCCTTGTACGGAAGGAAACATTCTCTCTTTTGTTGCTCGCATGTTTGATCCCTTGGGATTCTTGTCTCACATAACCCTTTTTCTGAAAATTTTGATACAAAGACTTTGGATTTAGAAAATTGATTGGGATAGTATTGCACCCAAAAGAATGGAGATTCTCTGGGATAAATTTCAAAAGGAATTTAATATTCTTCACAAAATAGATATTCCACGCCATATAGCAGTTACACCTATTTCGTCATTATCCTTTGTAGGATTTTCAGATAAGAGTGCTGCTGGTTATGCAGCGATTTGTTTATACCAGAGTTGTTGTTTGTACAGGTCAAGTTAAAGTCACTTTTCTGTACTCTCAATCTGAAGTTTTGTCCATGTCTACAATTACTCTCCCTCGGTTAGAGCTCTGCGGAGCTCTCCTTCTCTCAAAACTTCTTCCACATGCCATTGAAACTTACGCCCCTAGACATAATATTGATAAGATTTTTGCTTTAAGTGATTTCATGATTACCTTAAGCTGGATAAAAACCCCAGAGAAGTATTTACATTTATATGTTCAAAATCGAGTTTGGAAAATTCAAAAGATGATTTTTTCACCCTATTGGTTTTTTATTCCTGGATAGAAAAATGTCGTTGATTGCGCTTCTCGAGGTTTGTGTCCTTCTTCATCCGTTAACCATCCCACGTGGTTAACTGGGTCCAAATGCTTATTGTTAGAATCAAACTACTGGCCTATTCGGTCGGTAAACGAACAGGAAGTTCAGGTTGATGATTCTGAATATTCGTTAAAACATTTTGTAGATATTGTTGTCCTGTAATCTCACCGCTTTATACGCTAATCGAAAAATTTTCATTTTGGTCGAAAATCTTAAATTCCATAGTATACGTGTTAGGATTTCTGAAAAAATTGCCTTTGTATAGACACATACGTTTATCTGATTTAGAAGCTGCAGAATATGAAATGATTAGCTCTGTCCAGCGAAAACATTTTCCCGGTGAGTATAAAGCTCGTTGTAAAAATCTGAGTACTCGTCGTTTGCATTCACTCAATTTACATCTAGTGTGTACACTGTACACCATACCCACAGACAGTTCTAATTTTAACATAGCTAAATAAGTCAAAATGTTATCGCCTAAATTTTCAAGATTTAATCATTCTAAGGAGGAGATATTAGTGTCAAATGTTTCTAAAAAAACTTCTAAATTTGATGCACTATTCGTGTTTAAACAACGAAAATTTACATTACGATCCATATAAAGATTAAACAAATATTTTTTATCATTATATATTTCAATAAGAATGTTCCAAATAATGTCATAATTTCCTGGAATGGGTTCTATAGAGCTACAACATTTCAGTGCTTTCCCTGAAATACAACTTAACAAATATTGCAATTTGTCCCCTTTCGAATATTCTATTTTAGTATGCACAAGCTGTTTGAAATTTTCATAAAAAATAGGCCATAGGGATAAATCTTCATTAACTCAAATTTAGGCATTTTAATGCGAGATTCATTATTATTTGGAATATTATTCGAAACAACAGGTTTTTTCAATAACAAAGCGGCTAAAAATTAAACATTAGAATAAATATCAGAAAACGCATCTAAGGGGCTATTATAATCAATCTCGGCATCTGGGTTAATTTCTTGCTTTAGAACAACTATATCTTGTACCACTTCCTCATAATCTAAATGTGTTTTTTGAAATGTACTATACCTAACTGAAAAGTTGCATTTTGTCAATCTTCTTCTAAAGCCTGACCTGCGTCAAACACAGCTGAGCTCTTCGAAAAATGTTTTTACGTTTTGCTAGCAATCTACCTAATTTTATTTCGTTTCCATTTTTAGGCATATTTACGAAGGATAAACGCTTAAATTATTCCCTAACTTGTTCAATGATGAAGAAATAAATCGAACAAAATCAAAAATAAGTCAAGGATGGCACTATTAAAATAAATCCACTAAATTAATACTGGGATACTATAATTACTATAATAATTTTCGCAAACTATTCAAAACACGTCAGTAAGAGAGAGAGAGAGAGAGACAGGTGTGCGCACATAAAACAGACGAAATATATTTCCCAGAATTAAAAGAATTAAAGTCACAGATTAGAAAGAACAGATACGAATCCCGGTAAAACATCAAACGATTTTCAACTCCGTCTTCAATGACCTCGGACCTTTAACTCGGTATGGTCGCGATGTTGCCAGTTTAAAACATTTTCTGAATTTCTAACCAAATTGCAATGTTGACTCGGGGACAATAACAATTTCCAGTGCCGGATCTAGTTTTTTTTGGAAATTTTCACTAAATCTTTAAAATTGGGCCATGAATTAAAACAATAACCATAACCGAATATATATTCATGTATTTATTTAATACCTATGTGTACATTCTTATGATTTGTTATAAATAGTCATTACTCTTGGGAGATTATTACAAAATGTGAAGAATTTGTCATGGAATATATCAATATCAACATGGTTATAGACTGAATAGAAGGATTTACAACACCTATGCAAGGGAGAATTTTGATAATAATTTGTAGCACTAAAGTTAATTTCAAAAACTTTAAAAATATTAAATTTAACGAGGCCGGCAATCTCGTTGGAATCAACAAGATTATTAACAATTTTATATAAAAATTGATTTATTGATTATAAATTGAGTAAAATAGACAGTTTTCTATTTTTCTTTGGCTGGAACTTAAAATCTCTATTGCTAAATTTCAGCAGTAATCGGATGAACAATTTTCTTTAAATATTCGTGAGGGAAGCGTTCACAAGGATGTGTGAATTATGTAGCTGTTGATATCATATATAAATTATTTCCAACTGAAGGGTTCGGCAAATATTTCTCTATGTTTGTGAAAAAAAGGCATTCTAAATTATAAATATATTGACAAAACGAGTCCTCGGGTGTTTTGAGCTTTCCAAATACTAAGTTCTTGTCATATGCTTTATAATGAATAAACATATTGGTGAAGTCCAAAACTTGCGTATTTGTAGAAAATTGTTGACAAACATCACATGAATGAATTTTTAGACACTTACCAATAAGATATCCAACCACATATTTAAATGCGTTTTGTTCTGGCAATGGATTTCGATGATAATCACAATTAGTGACTCTGAAATTTGCGAAAAATTGGTTAATGGCAATAGGAGTTTTAATAATCATAGATGTATTAGTGTTGATCTGCGCCAAACAACATAATAAATTTTCAAACTGATCTTCACAATTCATGAAAGATGAATTGAAAAAGTTGATAAAAAATAATTTTTTAAATGCACGTGAAAACTGAATGGGGGTAGGGTTGGTAGCATTTCCACTTTGTTGTCTAATACTACCAAAAAAGTTTTCAAGACAGTCTTGATTTAGACGTCTTGTTAAAATAAATTTAAAATTGTTTGATTTTAAATATGCCCATATTTCTAACAAGGAATTAATTGTAATTTTCCACCCTTTAATAAATTTGCAATGGTTTGTAATATTTCTCCCTGCAATGCTCATAACACTCATCTTATTTAATATTTTAATTGAATCATTTAAAAAATAAATTTGGTGTATTTCCCCGGAAAATTTTCTGTTTTATAGTTTGACATTGTTCAATGAAGAAGAATTGGAAATATCAAACAATTTGTCAGCATGTGAAATAAGTGTGACTGTATCTGAAGCTTCTTGAGGTAAGCATTTTAACGATACATACGTTTCTAAGCTGGCTGCAACGGTAGCACTCAATACTTGAGTTGCAAATTTTACTCGCATTTTTTCAAAATTTGTAGGTTTTATATGCGATTCTGTAAGCTTTGGAGCTAAACGATTTCGAAGCATTTTATCTTTTTCATAAAATGTAACTATATATTTCCAGGATGTTTTTTTATTGTCCCAGCATATTTCATTAGTCAGCATATTATTTCTTATTGCCTTAATAAGATGTGGGGGATCGGAATAATAAAATAATTTTTTTCCACCCAAAGTAAAACTTGGTTTTTGTGGAGTCACACCCAAATGTTCTGAAAGTTCTACAAAGTTTGAACCCATATCAGAAATTAAAACAATAACATCAAGACCAATATTCCCTAATTCTATTAAAAAAATTTCTAGCATTGCTTTTATTTGCAACACAGATGCAGTTGTAGAAGTAAATGCATATCCTAATGGTTGTTTCCAATTATTTTTCAGTCCTCTAGCCATAATAACAGCATTATTTGCCATATTATTGGTTCTATTTGTACCATCATCCTCAAACCCAATAACACAATCACGACCAAAGTTATAAAATAAATTACTTTTCATCGATATTTCATCTATTGTTAAAGCACAAATACGATCTTCAGCCTCCATATGGTCAATTTTTAATTTTAGTAAATCAAATGATTGTTTGTTGAAACCAGCAGTAAAATGTGCGTTCTCCGTGAATTTTTGTAAACTCCTTACAGATGGCAGTGAAAAAGATTTTTGTAAATGTCTGTATGCCTTTGGCCCAAGAAAATATAAAGATAGAGAAAATTTTTTAAACTCGTTTGAAAACCTTTGACCTTTTGCAGTTCTATTCATATTTCTTATTTGTGCTTTAACAAAATCTCTTAAGTCAGATGGTACAAACTTATCACACAAAAGATTAAAATCTTCTACATTTAATTCTTTAGGTGCAGTGTTCAGTGCGTCGATCTCTTTCAGCAACATCTCATTTTCTGCCTTAAGTTCTTCAATTTCCCTTGCCATGGCAATTTTTCGAGGGCTGCTTGAAGACAAACTTTGGGGAGTTTGAGTTTTAACAGGTGATGAGTCTGGAAGTGGTATTAAAACTGGTAGAGTTGCTGGGTGCACTAGAAAGATGAAATATACTTATATATAGATGTTATAGCTGCTTACACTAAGTGTATGGAGACTTTCAAGAGTAGATATGAGATTATTTGTTAGTTCATGTTTTGCTTTTATTGGAAAATAAAACATTTATTATTTTAACGAAATTAACTGTCTCGACCCTTACTTCGTGGAATCTACTCATTTTACTGTTTTAAATGAAACTTACTGTTTCTAGCTAATTCCACAGTATATTGAAACTTTTAAAAACTCTTAGAAAATTGACAATTGTTTCGATATAACATATCATCGTCAGAATGACAGAAGTTTCATTTCATTTGATGCCTATTTGATGTTTAATAATTATTTTGGCTAGACCAAGAAGTTACCTACCTAGTGATTGACTTAATATATGTTAATAGAAGAAAGAAGAAGGTATGATATTACAAATATTGAAGCTTAGATGTTACTAGCCCTATGGAGATATCCTGGATATCTTTTTCCAGTTAAGATCAGTATAACTGTGCAATGATATAGGAAACCAGGAAAACTATATCTGCTGATCTTTACAATTATCACTTAAGAAGACAATTTAAAAGTGGAGAACTCCCTAGATTTATCTGTTCATTGACAACTTGATATTGTGGGTTTCTTAAGTGTCTTCTGATTCCTAACTCTTCCACCACATTAATAATTTACACCCAACAATTAAATTTACATTAGAAGTTGAAGGAAACAGCTCAATCAATTTTCTTGATTTAAAAATTCAATGAGTTAATAATGTACTTGATAATTCAATTTACAGAAAACCAACACACACTGATGTAACTATTCCATACAGTTCCAACCACCCCGTCTCACATAAGTTGGCAGCATATAATTCAATGATACATAGAGCATTTTCAGTTCCTATGAATAAATGTAATTTTGATAAAGAAATTAATACGATTAAACAAATAGCAACATCCAACGGTTATCCATTGCATATGATAAATAAGTTAATTAATGAAAAAGAGGAAAAAGTGGCATTAAAACTAATATTTCCAGAACAAACTAATGAAATAAAAAATTATAAAACCATCACATATGCAGGTAATATTTCTAATAATATTTCAAAAATAATATCTTCAACTACAAATACAACAATTTCTTTTAAAACAGAGAGTAATGTGAGTAAAAAATTGTTAAATGTAAAAACAAAAATATCCCCATTAAAGAAGTCTGGTATATATAGACTTAAATGTCCAGAATGTAATGCTGTCTATTTGGGTCAAACCCTTAAAAATTCTGAGATCAGATACAGTGAGCATTTACGAGCATATAGATTAAAACAACCAGATAAATCACACTACGCAAAACATCTACTTGACACCAAACATTCATTGACACCTAACACAGAACTAGAAGTGCTGCATATTTGTGATAAGAAGCAAGAACTGGATTTCCTTGAAGAGTTAGAAATCAGAAGACACTTAAGAAACCCACAATATCAAGTTGTCAATGAACAGATAAATCTAGGGAGTTCTCCACTTTTAAATTGTCTTCTTAAGTGATAACTGTAAAGATCAGCAGATATAGTTTTCCTGGTTTCCTATATCATTGCACAGTTATACTAATCTTAACTGGAAAAAGATATCCAGGATATCTCCATAGGGCTAGTAACATCTAAGCTTCAATATTTGTAATATCATACCTTCTTCTTTTTTCTATTAACATATATTAAGTCAATCACTAGGTAGGTCACTTCTTGGTCTAGCCAAAATAATTATTAAACATCAAGTAGGCATCAAATGAAATGAAACTTCTGTCATTCTGACGATGATATGTTATATCGAAACAATTGTCAATTTTCTTAGAGTTTTTAAGAGTTTTCAATATACTGTGGAATTAGCTAGAAACAGTAAGTTTCATTTAAAACAGTATAATTTATTATTTTTATTGCTTTAATGGAAGAAACATATATTATCATTTTTATCGTGAAATATTTGTGTATTATAACATATCGTAACCAAGGCAGTAGTATTCAATATTGTCTAAATCAGAAAAAAATCAAAAATCAAATAATAATGAATTAAAAATAGGAAAATTAGTTAATAATAGTCAAATTAAAACATTACCTGTAATATCTTCAAGAATTTTAATTTTCTTTGAAGTGCATGGCAACTCGTCTTCATGTTTTCTTTTTGTTGGTGTAGGGATAGCTGAAGAAAAATAACGGAATATGTAACATTCAAAAGTATTTAATATAAAAATCCCACAATACTCAAAACTTACCGGGCTCATGCTTGTTTTCGAAATTGTTAGGGACAGCTAATCCTAGTAAGGATAACCTCTGTGAGTTCACGAACATTTCTTTTGCGAAGTGGTCACTACAAATACGACGTGTTTGATTCAGATATCCACTGTCAACACCGACTAAATCCGTTCTGCCACAAGCTTGAATCCATAATTTGCATCTGAAAATGTTCTTGTAATTAGATCAAATTAAGCTAATAGATCTTTCGTTATAAATACTTTGTTTAATTAAAGGACCCGTACATTTATACTCTAGTACTTTTACAAGGTGTATCAATCAATGAAAAATTCAAATTAATACTTACATACTCTCATCCTTTGGAAATCGGAAGAACTTCATTTTTCTTTCCGAATAAAATTTATTTGGACAGTCTCTGTATGAACAATACACTCCGCCGTGATGTTTATTCATTTTATAAGAATAATAGTCTATACCACTATATTTTTATAGTTAATATTACCACAACGCACAATCGATTAGTCAAATAACACAATTAATATCGCCGATTGAACACCTTCAAACAAATAAGCAGACAAAAATGGCGTTATGTATTTTAGGCCAAGCCGTCACGTGCCGTCACCGTTATTGTGCATGGTTGCCAAAGATATGATTTGTGAAAAAAAGTATATATTTATGGTATGATTTTTATACATTATAATTTTTTAAATTGTATAATTCTTTTGATGTTAATAAAATTGATTTAAAACAAGTGATTGTCGAATATTTGTATCTGTATAACTATCACACTTAACAATAATGCTTATAAAATATTTGACCAATGATCGTAAATTGAAGGAAATATTATGCAAATTGACAACCCTGTTGAAAAATTTCGCGCAGCGGCCCGAACGGAGTCGACATACGACGATGGACATTTAAATGGGTATGTCTACCCATCTCTCTCTCTTTTTACTGTTCTCTGTCAAGCTTTCGTATCTGTTCTTTCTCTAATCTGTGTTAAAGTTACATTTTTTTACGCGACAAAAAAGGAGAGAACAATGTTTTGTTTAGGTTATTACTATCTTTAACTAATTATTAGATTATGAATATAATTTCCGTTGCCAATTACTCTAAAATAATAAATCAACAAACGAAATACTTAACTGAACTTGAATCGGAAAATCAACAACAACATTTTTTATTCAAGTTACCTAATCGCGATTTGAAGACTAAAATTTGAATCGGTATACTAACGACTAAAACTTGATTCAAAATTTAATCCACGGGTCGAAGTGACCAGGTTTATAATATGGCACAATAGTCTCTATTTTTTCTATAAATAAATCTTATAAGTGGACTGCATAAGAAATTAATATTACCTTATGCACCGGCAGGTTGTAAATCTTTGGTGAATTACTCGTATCTATAGGGAAAGATAGAGGAGAGAAAAAGGGAATCAATTTCACCTTTCGCCGTAATTAATTATAATAAAGCAAAATGATAACCGGTTGAAAGATAACTACAAGCGACCGAATTTTTAAACAATGCTCTCTCGGCTAGGTACGAATATCTACTACTACTACTACTGTTCAACGACCAAAATGAAACTATATACAAGAGTTATAACTACGCCAAAACATATACATACCATAACACTGCTATTCAAAAGTCCCCTCCCCCCCCTCGTATCTTTTGAACGGCTACACTTACATTAATAAAATTTGGAGGGTGAAAATAAAGTGTACACTTCTCTACGAATGGTAACAGGTGACGTAATAGTAATAGATGACGTCACAGTGCCACTCTGGCCAATACTTTCAAATAGGACCTTATGGCCAGTGATATCTCGTTTGAAAGGCATTGACATTGGCTACATAGCCATATTAATTTTGTTTGGGTTTAAATTAATTTTGACGGATAAATTAAATAAATACCAAAATTATTGTAATTATTTTTTTAAATTTAATTAATCAAATATCAACAATGGATTCTTATAGCAAGTGTTCTAAATGTGCTCCGTCTACTTCCTGACAGTAATACATCCTATTAGTAAACTCTTGCCGTACTCGTTCGAATGTGTCAGCTGAAATAGCATTGCATTTTCTTCAGTAATTCTTTCTTTCAAAACGCCAGTGCTATCTGGTGCCGTAGTATGAACCTTGGATTTCAAGTACCCCCATAGAAAAAAGTCTAATGGTGTCAGATCTGGTGACCGAGGTGGCCATTCTATAGGACCTCGCCGGCCGATGTATTACTGTCAGGAAGTAGACGGAGCACATTTCGAACACTTGCTATAAGAATCCATTGTTGATATTTGGTTAGTTAAATTTGAAAAAATAATTTCAATAATTTTGGTATTTATTTAATTTATCCGTCAAAATTAATTTAAACCCAAACAAAATTAATATGGCTATGTAGCCAATGTCAATGCCTTCCAAACGAGATATCACTGGCCATAAGGTCCTATTCAAAATTATTGGCAAGAGTGGCACTGTGACGTCATCTATTACTATTACGTCACCTGTTACCATTCGTAGAGAAGTTTACAAATCCCGAATCCTATGCATCTTTCTTGCCCTATCTTCTGGGTTCATCCTATCTTAGTTTTCAACAGCAGTTCTTTCTCCAACATTTTTTCCACCGCATATTTAAGTTTATACTCATTTTCGGCATCCGTTGTAATCCCTGTTATTGTTAGGTTATTTCGTATTTTTTGTTTTTCCGTCTTTTCAATTTTGTCTTCCATCTCTTTATCTTACTATGTAGTTCTTCTTTTTCTTTCGTCCAGTCCTCTTTCATTTGGACGATCTCTTCCGCCATATTCTTCATTTCTCATCTATTCTTCTGTATCTGTTGTTTGATGTCCTTTAAATTCACGTAGCTTCTGTATGATTTCATCCATTACAATATAGGTACTCAAAACTTATAACAATGGTGTTTTAGATGGTATCCATTGAAAATACATTAAACAGTTTTTGTTGAAATGTTAATTTGCTTGAAACAACTTGTCAAATTGTTTTGTAATTATAAGTTTGAATTTCGTTAGATTCAATTAACAAAAATGGTTATATTAACCGAAATGCATGAAATAACAGTGTTACAAATGATTGGTTATGGAGATAAAACCCGCCTACTTCATGAGAAATATCTGAATTTTCCACCTATAGGTATGTATCCTAAAGAACAATGAGAAAAACAAATAAGCAGTTTTGCGAGCTTGGACATGTAAGGCAGATGAAAAAAGCTGCTACCAATGGTCTGAGTAATGACATCAAATTAAATATTTGAGTTTTGAGAAAACCCATATGCATCGAATAGACAAGCATCCACAACATTAAATGTTAACTACACATCGATTCTAAAAACAATTAAAATAAAATAAATTGCATCACTGTGAAATAATACCTGCTAAAGAGCTCATGGGACACGATTTTTAAAGGAGAACTTATTTTTGTGAGGAAATGATGGACATGATTTACTCTAGAAATGTTTCAGTATATAATTAGATAAAAAAATCACTTCACATTTGCTAGATTTATTGATGATAGATTTTATATTCAGCTCACTATTTTCTTATGTCATTTAGTCAATGTGTCATTTTTGTTAAAATAAAACTATCCTTACAATTCATATCCTTCATAATTTGTAAAAACCTGAGAAGACTCTAAATGCCTACAAATTTCAGAAATTTGTTGGAAGTTGATGATTGTTTACCTAAAACCTACCATATAAAGTTTGACCGGAGATTTACTAGACATTGTATGTCCATTTATCTATAATTAATTGTATATTCATAAATTAATTTCACATTTTTAACAATTTCTATAATTTGCACGATTAACCGTGATACAAAACCTCCCTCATTGTTACAATGATGAACACAATTAGAGCATCATATTTGCCATTATTAGAACATATTCATAATGGAGATGCTCATAGCCAGGAAAATTCGGCTTGAATTGTATGTTCATAAACGTTCCGCTACTTGTTTTATTCGAAATTAATCAACCGTCGAGTATATTGTTTAGGAGCACAAAAGATTTAATTTTGGATTATACTAAAACTGTTCAATGTTGCGTGAAAATATTTTAGGCAGCCAACTTGAGTATGTACTTTGTAATAATAAATGGGAAACATTGGTTTGATGTAATTATTTATTTACTCAGTACCAACCCAAAATGTGATTAAATGAAGACGGTGTATTGAAAATTGTAAAAACAGTTTTTGAATGTAGAACTACGTGCTTTGTATCAGTATCTTCGTTGATTTAAAGAAAAACAACTCTTGAGCAATACTTTTGATAATAATTTCTCTCCCAAAGAGATATGAAAAAATAAATCCTTTGAAGGACGAAAAAATTATGAAGTATTTTAAACAATATCTGTCTTAAAATTTCGTTGGTACCAATATTTCTTTTTCCGCCATGTAATACTTCATTCTATTTATCTATCTCTTGTATTTATTTCTCTTCCTACTTTCTTCATATCATTTTATTTTCATCCTAAGTAAGTTTTTTTAACATTTTTTGTAAACTGTCTTCCAAAATAATTTTATTTCATCTAAATTTTTGAGTACTCAACTAACCCTCGTAGAATAACAATTAACAAAATTAATTTCATTTATATTTAAACGGATACAATGTATATATGAATATATAAATAAATTTTGCAAAAAAAACAAATAAGACATTGATTCACAATGAAAATATACAATTTGAAAACTAATACAAAAAATTATTAAACTTAAAGGTGAGATTTTGTGTTATCTTGTTCATAGAAGAGAACATATGCTGCTCCACTGACTAAAGATTTCCACGATATTAAAAGCACTCTTGAGTCGTTATATTCGTGCCACTGTCCCGTATAGGGATGTCGGCAAAATGCTGTGTAGTGACCATTATAAGTGGTTCCACAGTGATTAGATATAGCGTAGAGGTTGTACATACAAGGTGCCACATTATCAGCCGCGTAATGGTTCATATCAAGCCCTTCTATAGGAAAATCTATTGAATCATTAAGTTTTCCACTAAAACTTTCTGTTTGCGAAAAGCGCTTCAGGTGAATAACCAGTATTTTCGGGAATTTATGAATTGAGAATAATTTAATGCATCGTCTTCGTTCCTTACATTTCGAACAAGCTGGATTCTCATCACCGTCGAGTGTTTATTCTCTTGTAAACGAATCTAAACATTGTGAAAGTCGTAATTGACCTGTTCTTTGTGGTATCGGAAGGGATACATCCCAAAAAGGATCGTAGGTAACTGAACAGTGACCACAGTGTGTGCACTTGATTGTTGATTTTAATTGACCGACAAAGTTATCCATAATCTTGGAGTTGTCCATTCTCGCATATCTTAAACAAAATTCTTGTGCTTTCTCGATATCACTAAATTTGTCATCAATTTCTGTTAATATGGGCTTTGGGTTTTCATATACCTTGTTGACATCTTCGTGAAGTCCTGCTAATAGGTAACGAAGAAACTCATGTGCATCATGTTGAGTGTATCCCATGAACCTTGAAGTAAATCGCTGAATCTTACTTTTCAATGATACTGTATTAACCACTGTGTCTGAACCGTCTTTAGACCAAAGCTCTTGAATAAATTCAGTTAATGCTTTAATTAGTGTTCCTTTCATGCTAGATATGTTTATGTTAATATCTCTTATCTATTTGTCTTTCTTTAGATATTCTAATAGCCACCTTGTGTTTGATAGGCATTGGATAATACTATTCATGAAACATGTGTTACCAATATTTTTGAGGCCTTTGAGACCCAAAGAATCTTGGGGAATACCCTTTATGGATCTGAATGTGCAAATATTGTTAAAAGCTCTTTCGCAACTACTATCATTGTACGAATAATCTCGGATTCTATGATTGTCTTTCTCACTTGATCGGCGTGATAAGGAATTTGAATTGATGATGTTTGCTACTGAATTGGATGTAGATATTACGGATTTGAAAACTGTTTTGGTTAGAGATATTCTGTTGCGTATAGGAATCGCATCATTCTCTAGCATAGTCATCTTCTTCAGAATTCCTATGAATGGGACATCATCTGGCTCGTTGTTATCTGTATTTCTCAGTACACTGAGGCCCAAAAGCTTGTTGGGGGCATAATTTATTAAATTGTCAACGCATGTATTATCAGAAGGCACACATTCTGGAGAAGAGAATGAAGGTGTTAAATGAGAATTTCGGAAAAAAGAAAGATATCATGTTTTAGGGTCTGTAATGTGAGAAAGTTTGAAAGTGGTAGAAGAATTACGTTTCTTATGATTAGGTTTCATAAAAAGTTTTTCTAGAGGCTTAGAACGGGGTAACGTACCGAGAAAAGATGAAGCGTTTCCTCTTGGAATTGCAATACTTATTTGTTGTATAAAGAACAAAGTTGCTCTTGAATCATTGGTTTCTACTGATATTTTTTTACTGATTGATTTAATGAATTTTAAAGCTTCATGACCGAAAACACCAGAGGTTTCAATTGCTGCAGGAATAAAAATGTAAATGTTCTCCAAATTTTTGTATTTATTGATTTTAAAAGTTTCGCCTTGTAAAGCTGCAGCGCCTGCGGAAGTAGATGTGGATCGGACATGGGACGGAGCCCAAGTGTCAGTGCAAGTGAAATCCCATATAACTGGTCTGCCGCGTTGCCATGGAATCAGGGTCATACCATCTGGACGTTTACCGTCGTCGCGGCATGTACCTAACGGTTCCAACGAACAGGAAATCTTTGCAGATGCCATGCCTCGTTTGATTAGGTCATTTACTGCAGAATGACGTGAAAAACGGCCGGCACTTAATTTGCAGCTTAGGTCGCGTCTACCATATTCATCAACATCAGCTCCGCAACGACAGCGATGTTTTACACAAATTTGACAACCTAAACGGAGACCAATAGAAATACGGAAACTTTCGTCATCTAAAAGCGTACCTAATGGGGCCGACGGTGAAGCGTTCAACCATGCTCCTGATTCCTTTGAAAATGCTGCATTCAAACGAGCCTTGTCTGGTAACTTGATAGCTTTCAGAAAAAGATAATCTTTTTCAATGTTCAATAAAAGAATATCCCAGGATTTTTGAAAGGATTTATAATCATCGGGTACAACTTTGTTAGACTTTAATGACCAAATATTTTCTGCCTCCATTAATAAAGGGTCTTGTGTGTGGAAAAATATAGGCAGAATGTAATTAATGAATTTTTTTGAACTATTTAATGATGACAAAAAAGAAGGAAGAGCTACTGAAACGAGTGAGCGAATTCCTAAACCACCATATGAAACAGGTAGTGAAGCTTGTTTCCAAGAAAGGTCCTCTAATTTAATTTTAATTAATGACTCTAATGAATGACGAATGGCATTGTCAAAATTGATTAGGATATCATTATGTAACCAGGTCGGACTGCACCTTAAGATATATGTTAATTTTGGAATTAATAGGCAATTCTTGAGAAGGTAATAAGCAATATGTGTCGGTAACCAGGATAAACGAGATGACATTTTTTTGAAAAAGGTTAGTTTTTCATTGAAACCTGATAGAAAGTATTCGATTAATGGAGGAGCACCTAATAGAAACAAATTTTGACTGTTGGTAATTCTTATGCCTGGTGCTACAGAATTAAATTTATAAGGTTAGATTATTTGGTGATTCTAAGAAAAATAACTCGCATTTTCTGAAATTGAGTTCAAGACCAATATTCTTGGAATTGTTTATTATATAGACAAGAGACTTGAACACGGAATTAGTATTACCACCTAAAGAACCATCATCAAGGTACCAAGCATTGAATTCTGTGTCAATGTTGCTTATAAGTTTGTGTATCGATATGCAAAAAAGGAGAGGTGCCAAAGGGTCCCCTTGTTGGACGCCTCTTTCCGAATAAATGATGTTTTTGCCAAATAAAAGATATGGAAGGGAATCGATAACATTGATTAGTGAAAGGAAAAATTTCAGGTAGAATATCTGCTACAAGTTTTAATAAATGATCGCGATGAATTGTATTGAAAGCATTTTTAAAATCAATTTTCAGAAAAACTTTATTATTAATGTCTGGATGATTAGAGACGTAACGTCTTGCTGCATGTGCAACTGCTTCACAACCACCTTTCGACCCGAAACCAAATTGTAATGGGCGAAGTTAATATCCTAATTTGTCTCTGATGTTTGAACAAATTATTTTCGCAACTCAACGACGATAAACTGTTCCAATAGCGATTGGTCTGATACCTCCTGCTTTTTTAGTTAAAGCTAATAGTGACGCGCCGAATAAAATAGAACGAATATTGATGTTTACTGTGTCATTTAAAATAAAATTACATAATTTACACAAAGATGATAAGAGATTTTTTCCTGAAGGGCCAGCACTGTATCTTATTAAATCTTGTAGATGTGAAAGTCTTAAAGAGTCTAAACCACCAGCAGAACTTGTTTTAAAATAGTTTATTGCCCTACTCACAAATTCTTCTGTTATAAAAAAGGAATATGTTCCGAAATCAGAGTAGGAAACGTACTATTAAGTTTCTCTACAGGATGTTTCGATTTTAAATCTGTTAAAGTGGCTGCACTGTCATCAGCAAAACTGTCATCTGAAGCTAAGATTTTGATTGCGGATGTCAAGTCGCCGTCAGAAACTTTATTAATGACATTTTTAGTTTTACTATTTTTTGATAAATTTATGTTTTTTCCGAACTGAGAAATTTCTATTTTGTTGATCAGAGAAATTTAAAAGATGATCTATATTTTCAAAAGTTTTTAAATTATTCTTGATTATAGTAGAGAGAGATACTTTTTTATTAGAATTTTTAGAAGGAAGACTCAAAACATTATACGGAAAAAGCAATAGATTTTCCTAGGTAGTAATAGAATTTTGTCTTACGCATTCTTCAATCAGATTAGATAGCGTTGAGGCACAAAGAGCCCTTGAAGCTTTTGGGACTCTTCTTATTACTGATCTTTGGCTCTTCAATTTTGCCAATTTCATATGAAAATTCGTATCTTTTATATCCTTATTCTCAAAACTTTCTACTGTAATCGAACTTAAATTTTGTCTACCATGCGTCTTGTTCGGATGTAATTTTAGGCCTCGCTTCTTAAAAAATTTACCACAGATTTCGCACTTCACTGTGACTGGCGCTGACATAAGGCTTATATCATATATAATTTGGAGTTATGCAGTCCAAAAAATTCTACCGTTCGCTTCACGTTGATAAATGGACATCCATTTTCTATTTCTGCATATCTGTCACTCAAATTTATTGAATAAAATATAAAAAACTATTCTTTTTTCATATACTCCATTGTTATACAAAAAAGCTTATTATACGAAGTGAAAACGCGACTGAACCCACGAACTTTATAATTAAAAAATAATGAAATATTCAAAAATAAACTTGGAATCAAAACTTTTTGTAAATGACATAAAACTACAAATTATATTTTTCAATTGAATTGCTATCAAGCAAAACATTAAGGTAAATAAAGATAAAATGTTTAAAATAAAGAACTGGAGTGATAAAGTGGAGTAAAAGTGTAGATAAGTTTTTTTTTGTAGTAATAAGTGTAGAATGGATTACCAGCCAAACACGTATGTACAAACCTTTTATCCTACTTTCCAGTGGCGTACCAAAATAGTTTTATACCGACATTTCAAACTTCCCAACAACACACCATATCGTCAAACCAAAATTGCTACATTTGGCAAATGCCACAACAAACAGCCTATAATCCTTTGACACCAATGAAACAAACACCCTTCAACCCACAACCATCTGCATCCAATATAATGCGCTATACGAATACAACAGTCGGCAATTAGTACGAATGACCTCAGCTAGTGAAGATGAGTGTAATGAAGAGGAGATGACAGGTAAAATACCACGGCAGCAAGTCAGAAGCACAAAATGAAAGAAGACAGCAAGAACCAGCGACAGAACGGAAATCAATTCCTTTACTACAAATAATAGGTATATTTCTCACACAATAAATGAAAATTGAGCTACAAACGAAGGCAGGACCGAAGTACAAACCCCCTCCAATTTACGTATATGGAGTAATCAACTACAGACAAATGACAGAGCAGATATGCGACTGTTTAGAACGAGAAGACTATACCACAATACGCTAAAAATGTTGTCAGAATAAGGTGTAACACCGCAGGCAAAGATCTTTTTTCATCCGTTAGCACAAAGTCGACATCAGTATCTGCTACCTTCAGGAAGTTTGCAGCAAAAAAAATATACCTTCAACAGCAGACATCGGATCTCCATCAAAAGAATCTAAATCTTCAACGTCAATCACACATACATATATATTAAAATGATATCTTGAATTGAGGGGATAAATGATACTCTTAATTATTAAAAAAAAATTGAATTGTCAAAATGAGTAGTCGCCAGGAGGTTTCGAAGCTTAATAGGAAACATTTTCAATTAAAACATCAAAAAGTTCCATGAATGCAGTTTAATTTTAAAGACAGAATAACGAAATACACGGGAAATTATAAAACTCCAGATCATATAAAAAAAAGAAAATATTTCAAATAGCATTTTTACATCAAATAATAAAAATTTGATACAAAAGTTATAGAATGTTTTGGGATGTACAAAAAACCAAACTAATATTTTGGCATCAAGTCAAAAACAAAAAAATAGGAAGAAAATTCTGATAAATCTGTGAATTTTCTTAAATAAATGTTTTAATCTACGTTTTAGAGAAATATGTTAAGTACAAAAGTGTTAAGGTTTATGAAAAATATCAGTAACTTTTTTGCGTCAAATGAAAAACAAAGGAAATACGATTTTTTTTCAAATTTGGCAGGCTGCCATTTTGTTTCTACTGGGCCGATTTGGCTCATCAACGAACTCGTTCTAGACTTTGATCCAATCGATTTTTGTAGCGAGTTTGGTTTCGATTTGTCAAAAAATACGCCCTCTATCGTGCTTACAAATTCCGTTATAACACACAAACACTTATATATATATATATATATATATATATATATATATATATATATATATATATATATATATATATATATTTTAATACAGTTCTATGATTTCAAATTTTAAAGAATTTCAGTCTATTTTTTTATTTTTTTACAATACTTTTGGCAAACCCTGTATTGTCTATGAAATCAATATGGTTGGAAAACACTGTATAAGTAGCATTTGGCAGATTATTTTATTTCTGATGACATTTACATGTCACAGTTGAAAAAGATATTGAAGGTTAAAGAAAACAGAATTCATTATAAGGTATTTAGATAATAAAACAGTTCCAATACTTAGTTGCAGGGTTGCAGGAAAATAAAAAAAAATCCCAATGACACAGGACCAATTGGACAGGCTATTTCAGTAACATGTTTGCATAAAACCCAAAATAAAAAATTAGATACAAAAGTAATAGAATGTTTTGAGATGTACAAAAAACCAAAGTAACATTCTGGAATCAAATCAAAAACAAAAAAAATAAAAAAAAATTCTGGTAAATTTGTGAATTTTCTTAAATAAATGTTTTAATGTACGATTTAGGGAAAAATTGTTGAATACAAAAGTTGTAGAACGTGTTAAGGTCTATAAAAAAGATTAGTAACTTTTTTGCGTCAAATGAAAAACAAAGAAAATACGATTTTTTTTCTACTTTGACAGGCCGCCATTTTGTTTTTACTGGGCTGATTTGGCTCATTAACGAACTCGTATAAGAATTTGGCCTAACTGATTTTTGTAGCGAATTTGGTTTCGATCCGTCAAAAAATACGCCCTCTATCATGCATACAAATTCCGTTATCATTTGTGAATTTTCTTAAATAAATGTTTTAATGTACGATTTAGAGAAAAATGTTGAATACAAAAGTTGTAGAACGTGTTACGTCTATGAAAAAGATCAGTATCTTTTTTGCGTCAAATGAAAAACAAAGGAAATACGATTTTTTTTCAACTTTGAGAGGCCGCCATTTTGTTTTTACTGGGCCGATTTGGCTCATTAACGAACTCGTCCAAGATTTTGGCGTAAACGATTTTTGTAGCGAGTTTGGTTTCGATCCGCCAAAAACGCCCTCTATCGTGCTTACAAATTCCGTTATAACACATACATATATATATATATATATATATATATATATATATATATATATAACCTTTGGAACGGAGGGTGATTTTGGCATCTAGGAACACCAAAACGAAAAAAAACTGCATTGAAATTTTTCCGAAGTCGCGTCATGCTACTCTCTACAATAGCCCTATTTCATTCTGAAATAAGCCTAATAGAGTTCTTTTTTAAAAGAAGAAAGTGTGTAACCACAGTGTAATGTGGTTATTTATTTGATAAATTGGTGCCCATAATTGTAAAATCTGTGCTTGTTTTTTTATTGGAAAATTTAGTCATCAATTCGAAAAAGTGAACGATCCTGAATTCTAAATTAGATTTAGAAATGTACGAGTTTGGAAGAGTCCATATTTGGTGAGTCTGTTCCAGATTATTGATAATTTAAAACAATGCATTATTTCGACGACAATAGATGCATCTAAATAATAGATCACAGACATTTTAATTCAGAATGAATACAGAAATTTGATATTGAACAATTATATTGGAAAAGTATATTAAAAGAAGTTGGGACTGTCAATGGGTATTTGACATTCCCGAATCAAAAGTGACAATTCGAAAATAATTTGGACAATTCGAGAAATTTATCAATTTAGTTCGTAATTAATTTAATTTGTATCCATTATAGATAAGATTTTGCTATTTGATGATTTATAAACTTCATTCGTAATTCACTTAAATTTTGTTCATTGTAGATAAGATTTTTGTTATTCGTAAAAAAGGAAAACTAGTATTTGTTTATTTTCTGTGAGATTTAGTAATTGTATATAACTTTTGAATTCGACTTACTTTAGATATAGTTTTGTAATAGATTTGAACAGATTATAGGAATTAAATCTACTTAATTTGATAAAAAAATTTATTTGTGACAGTGACATTTGCGGATTATTGGTGACAGAATGTTTATTGAAATATATTGAATGTCAGAAAGAAATTGAATAGCCTTTATAATCTTGAACAAACAGTCACATTATATTACTAGGTAGATCAAACCGAACAAAATTAATAATTAATATTTACATTTACATGTCACAGTTGAAAAAGATATTGAAGGTTAAAGAAAACAGTATTCATTATAAGGTATTTAGATAATAAAACAATTCCAAATCTTTGTTGCAGGAAAATAACAAATGAGAGTTTTTTTTAAAAGAAGAAAGTGTGTAACCACAGTGTAATGTGGTTATTCATTAGATAAAAAATAGGGAGTTGAATTTGAGATCCCGAACGGAGAACATGTAATTTGATAGTTCTCCAAAATTTCGCCAAGTAATAGTTAGTTAAATAGTCTAATAATTAATAATAGAAATTGTAATCCCGTGCCCATCATTGTAAATTCTGTGCGTGTTTTTTCTTTTATTGGAAAATTTAGTCATCAATTCGGAAAAGTGAACGATCCTGAATTCTAAATTAGATTTGATGCAAGATATTGTTGTCTTTTCCAGATATGTGGTAGGGTCATTAGGGACGATTTATCGGGAGTGTTGAGAAGATTATTCACTTTATTCAGATAAGAAGAGGTATTGAGAACGACCGTGGCATTGCCTTTATCGACGGAAAGACAACAAAATCTTGCATCAATAAGTCCCAACTTCCTTCCGACATAAAAGCTAATCTCATCCCACGAAAAAATCATCCCGTATTCCTCGAATATACGGTCTTCCAAAAATCCACAAACCCGATATCCCACTACGACCCATTGTCAGTGCATTCAACTGCCCCACCCAACTATTGGCTAAACATCTAGCTGAAACCCTTCAACCAATTGCTGAGCGGTCCCAATCTTATGTCAAAAATTCTCGCCATTTCATTGACCTACTCAAAGGATTTGATATTTCTTCCACAGATATCCTTGTCAGCTTTGACATTGTCTCCTAATTTACCAACATCCCTATCGATGAAACTTTGTCTATCTTAGATACTAAATACTTCGTTTTCCAAGGTAACTTCTACAGACAACTGAAAGGTGCCCCTATGGGATCCCCTATCTCTCCGGTTATGGCCAACATTTTCATGGAACACTTAGAAAATTCGGCACTATCTTCCTCTCCCCTCCGACCAAGCTGTTGGTTACGATATGTGGATGACACTTTCGTCATTCGGCCCCATGGAAGAGATACTTTGAATTCCTTCCTACTACATCTGAACAGTGTACACCCCTGTATACAATTCACGATGGAAGTGGAAGATAACTCATCTCTACCATTTCTTGATGTCATGATTAAAAAACTTTCACCAAATGGTTTCTCACACTCCATCTATCGCAAACCCACTCACACCAACCGTTTTCTCAATGCCCACTCCCATCACCATCCGGCCCAACTTAATTCTGTCATCAATACACTCGTATCCCGATCCATATCTCTATCTGATGAATCCAATCGACCATCAGAAATCAATTTCCTAAAACAAACTCTAATTCAAAATGGTTACAAAGAATCTCAAATCAACAGGAGCATTCAGAAATTTTCAACTCCCACTCCATCACCTTCCACCATCGACTTAGACAGTCAATTGAAAATATCCCTTCCTTACATAAAAGGCGTGACAGACAGAATCTGTAAAATCTTCAAACCCCACGGCATTCGAACAATCTTCAAACCGCAACAAAAAATCTCCCACCTAATCAGATCTGTCAAGGACAAAATTCCCAATGAACAGCATGAAGTATATGAAATCCCTTGCTTAGATTGTCCTCGCACCTACATAGGTCAGACCAACCGACGTATCTCCGTTAGAGAAAAAGAACACTCATTGTCTGTCAGAAATTCCGATCCTTCTTCCACCTTGGCCCAACATCGTGTCCAAACAGGGCACACAATCAACTTCGATAAAACCATAACTATCGCCCCAACTCGCTCCTTTAAGTCCCGAATAATTCGAGAAGCTATCGAAATAGAAAAACGTCCAAACTGTTTAAATACCAGGGACGACAGCCAGAGATTGCCACCAACCTGGAAACATCTTCTCCACCCGCCCCATTCCGATACCACCTCACCCCCTTCCACCATGGCCTGCGCCAAGAATAACAATTACCCTCCCAAAATATCGTAGGATATGGAACGTCCCATATCTATTACTACTCCCGCCAGCAGCACACGTACCGCGCCAAAAAGACAATACCCGCCAGTAGGTCCCCCATAAATACACGGTCCCTACAACTTATCGGTCTGTCGGCTTCAAGGCAGTAGTGAGTGTAGTGTTAGTGTTCTACGGTGATTTAACTGGTAAGCAATTTTTATTCTCATTTTTATTTTATTTTATTTATTTATTTTATTGTTATGTCCTTTTTCGGTGAAATTGCAAGGAGTAGGCAGATTGAGGCCTTGGAATTAGCCGAAGGGGGTGATTCGTTGCGTAGAGTAGGCAGATTGAGACTACGGAATCGGATCACTTCCTAGATTAATGAACGAATAACCTAACCCCTCCCCTCTTGATAATGGCTTCAAAGTGGAAGCCGAAACGTCGAGAAATTTCAAATTTCCAACAACGCGGTTCAACCCGTGAACCTAGTTCGTTTGTTCATAATTCTAACCGCTGAAACCTATATATATATATATATATATATATATATATATATATATATATTATAATTAATAAATATAATTTGTTGATGTTGATTTTAATTTTAATTATTTAATTATTGAATACAAGCTGGTTGTTTGATATTTATTATTAAACAAACTTATCTTCGGCCAGCTCATAAAATATATTTTCTTAATGTAATTTAAAATTGAATATAAGTCGGAAGCTTGATGACTCCTCCCTTTGAGTTCTTGGCGCACACTGTATGAATATAATTTGATTTGTATATTTATTTAATTTATTTCTGAAATGATGGTTCAGAATAATTTTATATAGAAAGACGGAAATATGTTAATTCTAATAACTTTATTGAGGGCATGAAAAGAATAAAAACACCAACACTTCACTGAAAATTGATTTAATAAATTGTAATTGAGAAAAACTTTGTATTCTTTTGAACATTAAAAATTATTTGATAACCCCTACATCCTATGCAATTCTGAATACATATTAATTCACTGTATTGCGCTTGCGTATAAGTTCAACGCATGCGCTTATATACCTTACTACAACAAGAAGACGCTATTCACCGTCCATGCAGTGAATAAACGGTTTACGCTCTCCCAGCTTGTATACAGTTATGAAAAGTTGTAATACGTTATATCAATTTAAACAAAGCAATTACATATATATGAACCTTTTAAATGATGTGTGACAGGTGTAAAGAAGATAATATTAGACAGAACAGTTATGCATGCATTAAAAAATAATAAAAATGGAAATTATGTGAAATTTTATGGAACATGTGAACATTGAAAACGGATTAAATTTTAACAAGTAAGTACAATCATTTTCTTATAAACTATATTGCATGGATCTCCATGGAGATAAACTATTATGCATTGAAATAGATTGTTTTTAGGCCTTTGATTAAAAAATCATTATTAGAACGTTCTGGATATGAAAGTTAGTTCACTGTTCATGTTTAAGTGGAATTCCAAATGTTTTAATTAAAATACACAGACCTTAGTTCATAATCCTTGGATGCTACTTGCGTCTCTAATTTTCTTGACGATCTCTAAGTAAGAGATGCTCCTTCAGAACAGCTTTTTCTTTTCACGGGATCTCCAAAACTTATTAAAGTGTTTCTATTATCTTTTTGAGGAATATTATTAACTTTTTTAATTCAAATTTTATCACAGGAGATTTATAACGATGCTAGCTTCTCCATCTCACCAAATCGACTCTTTTTTTTTCAAAATCAACAAACTTTATTCTTCCTAAATTCAAAGCTTGCTTATCTTTGTTTTAATAATACAAATTGTCACTTCCTATGTCTTTTAGTTGAAAAATGTAATTGTATGATTTTTAAGTCCTGGAGGATAAACACACTTATGCACAAATGTTCACTTTGTATTCAGGATTTTATATAAAGTCTTTTTCCAAGAATACATTAAGAATTTTCATCATTATCCCGTTTTTACGGTTTTCTCATTTATATTTATTTTTACAAAATCTACAACCTAGATTATTGTTTCATATCTATGTAATTGATTATTTTTAAATTCTTGAATATTTAATGTTTTTGTCTTACATAAATTATTTAATATTTTCGAATTTTTTGTTATTGTTCAATATAAAATAAATAACCAATAAATTTAAGTTGGTAATAAAATTACTAGATTTCATTACTTCCTGTTTATAATACATTGCTTTTATATATGTTTGGGCTGTGTTCCATTTATCATTCTCATGAAGCTTTCAACCCTTTCTTTAACTTGTTAACTTTTATTATAAACACTTGCAAATATTGATAAGCAATTATTGAAATAGATATTAAATGGAATCTTATTTTTGCTGAAATTCATATGGCTGTGTTCAGATCAATGTGGAACTTATTGACATTGGTGTAAATCTGGAATTAATTGTGCAGGTACCTTTTGATACTTATTTAAATAAGGTTGTGTTTAGAATTTCTATTCATAGTCCTTTTATTAATCAATCACATTGATGTCTGATATTATATTTATGCATATTTCACTCTTTCTATTGATTTCATATCTGAATTGTCAGTAACTTTCATAAGGTGGTTGTGTCTACTGCTACACCTTCCTGAATAATAGGTACATTTTTAATGTTTATTTATTTATAACTATTTCAAGAACTAGAAGACTAGTTCAATATATATATATATATATATATATATATATATATATATATATATATATATATATATATATAACCTTCGGAACAGGGGGTTATGTTGGCATCAGGGAACATCAAAACGAAAAACTGCATTGAAATTTTTCCGAAGTCGCTTCATGCATAAGCCTAAAAAATCTATACCTTTACCATGTTTTGTCCTTAGCATTTTTTATGACTTGCTTAGTAGCTTTTCTCTATATTTACAGAACAAACAGAAATGTGTACCATATTAATGATTACTTTTCGAGTAACGTGAAGAATAATTTCAAGTCAAACAATAAAAAGTTTTTATTACCTCAATACATCATAAATCTTTAATGTGTGCGGAATATCCGTAGTTGAGTATTATCCTGTTTTATGTAATTTCAAGTTATCTACAAACACATACGTGTCATTAAAACTGTCAAAGGTTTTAGTTTGGTAATGGATACGTGAACTCATTTCACTTGAGTATTTCGATTCACCTATTTCCTTTGAATAAATTCATGTATAGAGCACAATAATTCACTAGAAAAATATTTTTACGTTTAAAGCAAAGAGAAGGAACAAATCCAGTTGTTGAATTACACTTTTATTCCCATTTTTAACTCAAAAAGAACATCGTCTGATTAAAATGAGAACTTTACCATCACTTTGAATGACAAATTTCTTACAAATTACATAATCTTGAAAATTTAGTTGAGAACTTGATAAGAACAAATGAAACTTTTGTTTCAAACAACTTGTGCTCTTTTTCCTTCATTCCCTTTTTGTTTTTTAATAGAAGTTTTTCAGTGTTACATCTACCTTTACGTATACCGCAATAATTGCTTTCATAACGAGTATTTCAAAGAAAATGTTTTGTCTCAGACACATACGTTTGTGCTGATATTTCACTTTTATTTCTTGCAGACGTGTCTGGATCAAAACGCTAGAGATAAAATATATATCATTATATAACGGGTATCCGAGTAAATTCTTTTTTTATTATAAGATATTAAAATATAAATTGAAAAAAAAGTATCATTCGGTAGCTTGGAAATACTGAATATATAAAGGAATCATTTATTATAACTGACGTACGGATTTTTCAGCAATTAATTTATCTTAATTCCAGTGTAATATAATTACTCTCTGATGAAATAATCAAAGAAAAGTTAAGACGTGCACTAATTTAATTGTAATTCTTGGCGTAATAATCAATGTAAAACAAGAAAATCTAACCAAAATTGTTTCTAATTATCTGTATTTCCTCCAGCAGCAACTTGACACCGTCTTGGCATATGAAATTAAATTATCAATTTCGTTTTGAAGTAATTGGCTATTGGAATTTTATCTGGTTTGAGTTATGAAATTAAAAACTTTACTAGTTGTTGAAAGTTTCATATATAAGACTCAACTTTACTCATAAAGGACTATTAGGTTACACGAGGAAGTAGTTGCCGATAAGTGCTTTCATTATGATTATTGTAACATCTGACTGTACACCGTTATGAAATAGTTTATATTCCTAATAAGGTTGTGTGCCATATTAAAGACCGGAATTGGCACATCACAAGACAACATACACATAATATACATTAATCAGATCAAAATACACACGAGAGAACCAACTCCTAACGATCCAATACACATAGACATACATCATCAACGAAAATTATGCAATGCTAACATATACCTAGCGTAAAACTGGAAACCGACTGTAGATGAACAGGGAGTTGATTGTTAATTAAGTTGTTTCAAATTAGTGACTGAACCGAATCGAGATTGTTTGAAAGCAGTTCCCTCGTATCTCCTACCCTCTTAAGTTGAAGAAAGATTTAATTTCCTGAACCAAACTTGTTGAGCTGATTATGCGACAGGTTATGCCGAACTTCCTATACGATAACGTATTGAGCTAAATTATACACCGCATGCCGATTAAAACTATCCACCTTATATAAATCTGACGTCAAAAATCATACCTCTCCTTAATATTAAAGCTTCCCACGCCCCTTATACAATACACTTGGGTGTGGGGGATAGGCAAATTCCCCCCCAAGAAAAAAGGGATCAAAAATAATGGGTAAATTTGGTCCGTAATTTTGTTTTTACCTGAAACTGTATAGGTAAATTCGGTCCCGGGTAAAATATTTTGAGATTGGACCAGTGCAATAAAACTGTAATATTGAATAATTTTAGTTTTATTAAATTAAATAAAAATATTTACATCGTTGACAAAGTTTACATAAACGGAATTGATATGTCTATATATTGTTTATACCTATAAAAATATAACATATTACATACGATTATATATTAAATAATATTAAGAAACCAAATTCTCGAAAATTACGAAATACGCTACAAGACACCGGTACATAATATTGTATACCTAATAATTAAACGCCACAGTGAAATGAGACAGATTTAATAAAATGCAAACTACTTATTTCCTTTTTCGTATATGATTGAATCATTTTTGTAATGAATTTTTGACGGTTTTTAACTTTACTATCGGTAATTTTAGTATTCAAATGTACACTTTGTAATTTTACATAAGTTTCGATTTGAAACTCTTTAAGTTTATTAATAAAAATAAAAATGTTTGGATGAGACTCGTAAAACGAATCGTTAAATTGTCTATGGAAATATTCGCATGTATTCGTAGTCCGTGTAAGTTCTGCTGAGTTTGTAGCCCAAAGTGAAGGAGGGAATAGTGACTCCTCAGATATGTAATTATCTATCAAATAATGGGAATACATTTGAATCTTTTCATCGTCTGGTGCTATTGAGAGCATATCGAATACAAAACAATCGCTGATTTCTACAGGATTTAAGAAAGTTAGGGCAAAAGTCATTTTTAGCCATCGCCCCGCATCGGAACATTCATCTTTGTAGGCAGATAATAAACCAATTTGCTGAATTTTTCTATACCATGCCTGCAAAAGATGAAATCGACATCCGATTATTTGAGCTAATGGCCAAACTTGTTCTACAGCCTTATGGATACATTTTTAAAAATCGATTACAATTTTAGAAATATCTAATCTAACACTATTTTTGATGCAGATCTCTGTTACAATATTAAATAATTTTTGGTACGTTTGACTCCGTTTGTTGGGTAATAGAGAAAAAATCAGAGGAATATAGTGGCCGTTATAATATCCATGTATCGTAAAAAACTGACAAAAAAATTGTGGGCAGTAATTAAATGTTCCATCTAAATATATTCGTCTGACTTTTCCGATAAATTGAATATTTGATTTACAAGAAAAGACGGCGATTTGATCAGCTGCATCATTAAAAAGTAAAAAATGTTCACCTCTGGATGTTTCAATGTTGATCTTCGCCAGAGTGTCGAAGGTTTGTTGAATACTTGTTGGCAATTGTGAAAGCAGTTTTCGACGAGAATTGTACAAATTTTTCCTTATTAACGCAACGTCTGACGTATTGATCGTTGAAGGCAGATTTTCTTTAAGCTCCCGGCGAATGATTTTTGCAGGCTTCTCCGATAAATCATCAATAGCCTTTCTTTTACAAGAAGTGCTTACAATTTGGCGGTTCAACTGTTCTACATTTGCATTATGGCAATGATACTTTACATGCTTTGTAACAGTTACATTGTCCACTTCACCCATACTAAGCAAATAAGATCTACACTTTTCATTTATACACGTCCACCGCTTTTCGCCACTTTTCAAAAAATTTTGAAAACTATACTTATAGTTATTTATAACTACTATACGCTTTCCTTTTGCACTCAAAATAATATTAAGATCCATGGTGCCAGACTACAAAGAATACTTGAATCGACTAATATGTGAACTGGGGAAACATACGCAACTAAATGGTACATATTTCAATCCGTTTGATGTATTTACATTATTCATTTACCTACTAATTGCTACTATTTTCGGAAAAGCCCATACTTACCATAATTACTTCATTCTACGAAAGATATTAAGCTCCTCAGTATTGTAAAACTCTGGTTGGGAGGGAATTAACCTCCCGATAAAAGGGTATAAAATTTTTAATTTAATCTGCTACCTGCTGGGACCGAATTTACCATGCCCCATAAAAATGACATTGCCACCAACAAGCGTCAAAATAACCCCGATGTTTTGCAGTCAAATACAGAATTGTAAGAGAATGAAGACGTAGAAAAAAATGACGGGTCAGAAGTCGATAGGGTCGTAGTAACTGAGGAATCAATAAACATCAATTCCCTTTCTAAAAATCTAGAGCTAACAGCTTCTCTTCATACATTTCATTTTCGATTAAAGATTTTCAGGAAGGGGATGATACTCTACAAGAACAAAAGGACACGTCTAAAAATGATGCAGATAACAAGGAATATATTAACAAATTGAACCAGACCAATGATCTATCGACATCAACCAAACTTTCCAAAACCGCAATATCTCCATCCAATTCAATAGCAAACAACATCAATTCAAAGTCCTTATCACGCCGATCAAGAGAGAAAGACAATAATAGGATCCGAGATTATTCGGACAATGATAGTAGTTGCGAAAGAGCTCTTAACAATATCTCCATAATCAGATCCATAAAGGGTATTCCCTAAAAATATTTGGGTCTCAAAGGCCTCAAAAATATTACTCACCATAATTACTTCGTTCTACGCAAGAGATTAAGCTCCTCAGTGTCGTAAAACTCTGGTTGGGAGGGAATTAACCTACCGATGAAAGGGTATAAAATTTTTAATTTAATCTGCTACCTGCTGGGACCGAATTTACCATGCCCCGGGTGTGGGTATGACAAACTAAAAATTGGCTATTATATCTCTTACGATATCTTTATTTTTATTGTCACTAGAAGATACCGCATTTCCGTTTAACTTAATTCACTGACAAGAGAAAAATAATAATTAGTGAAAAGGATTAGCTTGAACTTTATAAACTAGTAGTGGAGGATTGATAATAACGCGCCCCAACCTTACTACAAATCTGCCTAGAAAACTATGGCTACGTTATGCGAATCAAATCTTTTTATAGAATAAATTATATTGTTGTAATGTATTTTGTAGCGTAATTTATTGTTTCATAAAGTAGATGAGATTTTGCATGGCAAAAATGTTGTTTGTAAATAGTGCCGCGGTATCAAAACAAAATGGCGTAGTCTGACAATGCCGCGTTATTGTCAAACGAGGCGTGGTATTGTCAAACGGTGTTATCAACTGCATATTGTATTTTTTTTCTCTTACAAAGATGGCTCAAGCTGTAACAAAAAGGAAAAAGGGGGCTTGGGACCCGCTTCAAATGCAAACTGCTTTAGAAGCTGTCAATAATGGGATAAAAATAAAAGAGGTAGCAAGATCATTTATGCATCCAGAATCTATAATAAGAGATAGATTCAAAAAAGGATAGTACTATGTTCTTCGACTTAGCCGTGAGGCAACATTTTCAAAAGAATATGAAAAGGAATTAATTGAGTGAATGAAACGACGAGTACTCAGTGTGTATTTATTATTAAAATTCAGCTATGCTCTTTCGGCCATTCTCAAAGCTGTCGTCATAAAAAATCCTACAACAAGTGTCAAAAAACATCCAATGAATACAGAATGTAGAAATGAATGATGTTACATCATTATTAGAATAAAATGATTATAAACATTAAAAATACCCTTTCAAGAGAACTTGTCATCAGATATAATTTAGTTTACACTTTTAAATAGGACGTTTCATTATGTGAAATATAATTGTACACCCTCTTGAAAGGGTATTTTCAATGTTTTTAATCATTTCATCCTAATGTAACATCATACATTGCTACATTCTGTATTAATTGGATGTTTTTTGTCACCTGTTGTAGGATTTTTTATGACAACAGCTTTGAGAATGGCCGAAAGCGCTTAGCTGAATTTTAATAATAAATACACACTGAGTACTCGTTTCATTTACTCAATTTATATCTAGTGTGTACACTATACTCAGACAGTTCTGAAAAGGAATTAGCTGACCATGGTATTATGTTGGCAAAATAATCTCACAGCAGCGTCTACGCAAACTGGCTTATAAGTTCGCTGTTACAAAGGATATGTAACACATTTTTACAACAGAAAAACGCATGGCAGGGTATATGCGTTCTTAAAAACAAATCCTGGGATCTCTTTACGACTTCCGGAGCCCACAAGCATGAATGAAGTGTTGGTTTTTATGAAACTGAAATTGTATTGTTTTCTCGAAATTTAGACGAACTGGCAGAAAAAATATTTAATGTCGATTAGACAGGTATTACCACTGCACCTGAAGGAGTTGCGAAAGTTGGTAAATTTACAAGTGAAGGGCGTGGGGAAAATGTCATAGTTGTTAGTGCTTTGAAAGGATCAGGAACTTCATTCATTCCACCCAAGTTTATACATCTTCGCCAAAGAATGCTTATCTATTTTTCCGCGAAAATGGGATTCATATGCTATATTTCCGTCCGCACAATTCCTATAGAGTTGCCGCTAGAGGTCACCTTCTACGGTCCACTGGAGACGGCTTATCTCAGAGAGTGTGACTTATATATGAAAAACAACGCATAGGAAAAAATCACTTATAAAGTGTTGGTTTCTATTTTCAATAAAACATATTTGATAGTGTTTTGAATGAAACTCACTGTTTCTATCTAATTCCACAATATAATGAAAAATGTTGAAAAAAATTGACAATGTTTCGATAACTAAATATCATCGTCAGAATGACAGAAGTTACATTCCATTTGATGCCTACCTGATATTTAGTAGTTATTTTTGGTTAGACCAAGAAGTGACCTAACTTGTGATTGACTTAATATATGTTCCCAGGTAGGCAAGATGACGTAACTGACGTCATGAAGACGTCAATTATTGGTCATTTTTGGTCCCATACGTCATGCGACCAAAAAGTGACGTCTAAAAGACGTCATTTTAATGGACGTAGACTGGACGTCCATGATAACGACGTCTATATGACGTCATTTTAATTGACGTCAACTGGACGGCTATGATAATGACGTCTTTCCGACGTCTATCTAAGGACGTAAAATTTGAAATAACATTAAAACAGGTGTGTTTATTTTATTACTTCTTGAAATAATGGGAGAATACAAAAATATACTTATGACCTACATATTATTATTGTATCTCTATTAAGCTTATGTATTTTAGATTATTAGCAGTTACGACAGCAAAAAATTGAACTTGATTTACCAATGTTTATTTAACTCTTGAATTTGTACTTAATTAAACAGTTTATACAAAAAGAAAACGTAAAATTGCTAGGATAAATAGAGATTAGAATCAATCTAATACTTCTTTTGTTTTTAAATTGTCCAACGTGCGTTCGCTTTGTATCATTGGTCCGAGTCTGTTCAACACTACAATTTTTGTCACATGCGAATAAATTTCTATATTTCTTTCTATTACTATCATCAAATAGGCAAAATAAAATATACTAATTAGTTAAGTTTCATTGAATCATTGTTAATAATCCTTGGAATTTAATTTAAGTATATTCGTACTTAAAGGATTACAGAAATAAATTTAATTATGTTTCAGTAAATCTATATTAAAATTATAAAAGATATTCATGTCGTGTGGGCAATGGGGGCTTGGCAACAGCGCTCTTTGAAACCGCGCATACAAATACAATTAGAAACCATTTTGAAAACCGAAAACAGTTCCATTGACCGTTTCAAATCAGTAGCTCAATTGAGTTTAGAACTTTAGATGCAGTAAATTGTCGTTAACTCTACTTATCCACTTAGTTTTGACGGTCCCTGTCACAGATAATCCATGTCCCTGTAGTGTAACAGCCTGCCAAGTTCCAACAAAACTCAGTGTATCATGTATTTGTGATTACGGTATTACGTTAATAAGTCAGTGAAAGTGCAAGTTCGGGCTGAGAAATTTTGATTTGTATTTGACAGACCTCTTTTTGGAAAAGACAATGTATTGTGTTATTCTGTTTTATGGAACGGGCGATGAAAGTGTCGCAGTGATCTGTCAGAATTGGCTTAAACTTTTGAAAAAGGAGGCATACTGGCCGCCATTAAAAGATAGAAGAATCTTTCGGCGCTCTTTAGAAAACGATCACGCTGTTGACTGCGAGAGTTGAAAATTATATGGAGTCAAAAAAATATTTTTTCAGACCGGAAAGTTTCATACTACAACTACATACATGCAGTTTTAGTTTAGTGAATACCAGAAATAACCAAATGATACATCATGGCATGATTTCATGTTTTTCTTTAAATGCCATGTGGAATTTGACTAGACCCTTTTGGCTACTAAGATATTCTCTTGTATTTACTTACAACTAATTGCTCGATCAAATATTTCAACTCTTTTGTAACACAATGTATTATGTAGATGATTTAGAAAAAGCAATTCGAGAAGAAAAAGAAGCTCAAGTCAACAGTGATATTAATGATACTTATGATAATGAAACTACACTAAGTGGACCCAGAAAAAGAGTTAGGAGAATTATGGAAGATAGTGATAGTGAAGAGGAAAGTAAATATTCTAGACCACTGCAAATCAAAATTAAAGAGTTGTCGGGTAAATATAATAGCAATATAAACTGTAATGTGAACTAAAATATGTATTTAATACCAATTTTCAAGAGCTAAAGCGAGGTAGCAAGGATAACTAAATGCTATTTTTTTTTAAATTGTTACTTAGTACTATGCAACTTAAATGACAAAATTTAAGGTGCTATAGAAAAGAAACAAATATTGCCAAGGGTATTTTCTGGTATCTCAGCCCCATCAGAAATTCCCTCAACATCAGCTTCTAATGCAACGCCGCCTATAGAAGTAGTTTCCCTACCTACGGTACCATCATCATGGCAATTGCAAAGGTGGTAGGAAATGCAAAAAACATTGTATTTGTCGATATCAAATTAACACAGAAATGCCATAAATATATACTATGTTTTAAGTTTTGTTAATAAATTTTAGCACCCTATATCTGCTAACATTATTCAGTCGATTCTGTATAATACATATATCAAATTTATTATAATATATACTGGAAACATCGATATTTTCGAATTATTTTTGTGTTTATATATTTAGATACACATGATAATTATTGTGCCTTGGACAGACATGCATCATCGTTTTTTGTTACAATAAATATTTTTCTAATAATTTGTTCTTTATTACAAACTTTGATTTCTGCCGTATAGTTTGAGCTACGAACAAATAAACCTAAATTATATAGGTCGATCTAAAGACGAATGAACATGCAACTTGTATATGTAGATGGTATCAGGGAAAAGAGAAGCGTCTTTATCACGTCTCTATTCAACGTCATGTTGCTGCCCCTAATTTGGTGCAACTAACATCTTACTGTTAAAAAGTAAAGAGTCCAAAAGACATCATAGAAGTGACGTCTAAAAGACGCATGAAAAGTGATGTTCAAAAGACGTCATAGAAATGACCTTCAAATGACGTCCAAAAAACGTCATAGAAGTGACGTCCAAAAGACGTCAAAGGAGTGACGTCCAAAAGACGTCATAGAAGTGACGTCTCATGGATGTGACATAACTGCGTCTATTGGACGTCATTACGGACGTACAATTGACGTCTGTTGGATGAATATTTGACGTCTTTTGGACGTTATTTAGACGTCATGTGCTACCTGGGTTAATAGGAAAAAGAGGAAGATGTGATATTACAAATATTGAAACTTAGATATTATTAGCCCTATGATGATATTCTGGATATAAGTTTTCCAATTAAGATCAGTATAACTGTGCAATGATATAGAAAACCTGGAAAACTATATCTGCTAGTCTTTACAATTATCACTTAAGAAGACAGTTTATTAGTGGAGAACTCCCTAGATTCCAAAATTTCTAATCATTACATTCTGGACATTTGAGTTTATTTATACCTGATTTTTTTAATGGTGCGATTTTTGATTTTACATTTAACAACACATTTGTACTTACGTTACTTTCTGTTTTAAAAGAAATTGTTTTATTCGTTGCTAAAGATATTATCTTTAAAATATTATTAGAAATATTTCCTGCATATGTGATGGTTTTATAATTTTTCATTTCTTCCTAACCAAACTGAAGAAATACAACACAATACAGCCTCCGGAGTATATAAAAGTGACCAATTTTATGATTGGAATTATTCAGAGCGTCTCAAATATGAACCCTATTGATATTCAACTCAGTAAAGCCAGTACAACGGGTGCAATGGGACTTGTGGTACCAAATTTTCGTCGTTTTTGGAGAATTTTCAGTTTGTTAGCACGATACAGCCTCCAGAGTGTATATGATTGATCGATTTTATGATTGAATATTGTTCAAGGTTTCTCACAGATGTACCCTATTGATTTTCAGTTGACTAGAGCGAGTACAGCGGGTCCTATAAATCCAGATATACTGAGTTTTTGGTTATTTTTGGGGAAATTTTGGTTTGTTAGCACGATACATCCCCCGAAGTGTATACAAGTAACAATTTTATGATAGAATATTGTTTAGGGCCACAGATGCGGAAAAGTTAGTTTTAATCCTTGAAACCGTTTATTTCTATTAACATATATTAAGTCAATCACAAGTTAGGTCACTTCTTGGTCTAGCCAAAAATAACTACTAAACATCAGGTAGGCATCAAATGAAATGTAACTTTTGTCATTCTGACGATGATATTTAGTTATCGAAACAATTGTCAATTTTTTCCAACATTTTTCCTTATATTGTGGAATTCGATAGAAACAGTGAGTTTCATTTAGAACACTAATATGAGTAGATTCCACGAAGTAAGACAGTAAATTGCAAAGTAGCTTCGATTAACAAAACAGTAAAAAGTTTTGAAGAAACTGACATTCATGCCATAAACCCCAACGTGTTCAGTGTATCAGACCCAATTGTTGAAAACTTAACCTCTCGTAATGAAAATTCAATCAATAATGACATAGCAACCTAAGCAATGTCTGCACATGTTACAAATGGAACCGGACCTATTGCTAGTACCAGTAATGTTTCGCGAGTCCTATTGACTCCAGTGTCTCAAAAAAATTCAGAAAATCGAAGGACGTTCAAAGAAACAACACTCCCAAATGTTGACTTTTACACCCCTAAAAACACAGTTAGAAGAGATGGAAGGAAACAGAAGATTGAAATATATAGAACAGAAAGGTAAATGAAAGCAAGTAAAAGGTAAAGCTTCAGCAAAGGAAAAGTCTGTGAAGAGAAAAGTGTTAATTACTAGCAGTGAAAAAAGCTTTGATGAAGATGCTCCTATGCCGCAATTATGCATTGACGACGATGAAGATGACGTGGGCACAGACAAAGAAAATGACAATACACATTTGGTTAATCACAAATGTTCAATATGTGGAGAGTTCGACCGTGACAAAGAAGTCTAGTTTCGCTGCTGCAATTGTTCAACCTGAATCCACAAATAATGCAGTGGAGAATACATTGCAGAAAATTTTATTTGCGACTTTTGTCAAAATATATACAGGCTGTTTTCAAATGATACTTACAACGTTTGCATGTAGATACCCCTCGTAAAATTGGACAAGATGACATAGGGATTGAGGGGTCCAACCCATTTACTTTTCTAAATACAGGGTGTTAAAGTTATGAAAAATATAATGTTTTAATTTGATAACTTTAAAACGGATGAATATATTGATCTGATATTTGGCAGGTTGTTTTTAAATGTAAAATGGCATATTTTGATTTAATGTTTTCAATTTTCAATTATTGATCCAGTGGTGTTTCAATTCTTGATCCAGTGGTGTCATTTGGAAGAATATGTTACCTTTCCTCTTCCATTTTTACGCCACTGGCATTTGAAGCTTTTTTTATTTGATTTTGTATTCCTCAATAGTTTTCAAGTGGAAAACGTATCAAAAAATTAGTAGTTTTCAAGATATTTAATGTTTTTATGAAGTTTGCAAGATCACTTTTTAATAAAAAAATAAAAATATATTTTTCTTGAATGTTTTTAATAACTACCAAACTACAAATGGTTAGAATATGTAACAGGAACTAATTTGTGAAACAGCAATGCATATAAAACAATAAGAGAGGATTGTTGAAAATACTTTTCCAAATTTGTGATTTTATTAACAAAAGAATTAATGACAATAAAAAATAAGATAACTACAAAGTTAAATAATATCCCATTCAAACATAATTTTTAACTAAGCAGCCAGCAAATAACAAAAGATGTTCAAAATTTTGTCCATTTACATTAACACATAATCTGCAACGTTTTCTCATTGAAAATCGCATACCTTGGAAAGACTGGCGATTGCCGGAAATAATTTCTGTAACTGCATGTATTCTTGCTATCTGTTCCTCCTCCGTTTCTACTACTGTATCGTAGACTAGGGACTTCATGTAACCCCACAGAAAGAAATCGATTGGATTTGAATTCGGTGACCTCGCAGGCCACATATTGGGTCCACCTCGGCGTATCCAGTTGTTTCCGTATTGTTGGGTTATAAGTTGTGTGGCTGCTAGAGAATAATGTACAGATGCCCCATCGTGCTGAAACCATACATTATCCATAGTCGCCCTAATATTTAATAGTACCACGTCGTTTAATAAATTAGACAGGGTTTCTCTAAAAAAATTACAATGAATATTACCATTGAATTTATTAAGTAATAAATATGGACCCACTATACAATCTCCAAGAATGCCTGCCCACACGTTAAGCGAGAATTTTTCCTGAAATCCACGTTGTTGAATAACATATGGATTGTCGTCATCCCACACGTGACTATTCCTTGAATTAAAATTCCGTCAGGTGTGAATTTGGCTTCATCAGTAAATAGAACGAATTTGGTAGAATTCCTATTTTCCTAACATTTTTGGGTGTACCAATTGGCAAACTCCACTCTTTGAGGACAATCTGTTGGTTTTAGGGCCTGAACTTGGGTAAATGTATAAGGATACAACTGCTGTTCATTTAAAATATTCCACACAGTTGAGTTACTTACATTTAAAGATCTGCCAATGGTGCGAGTGCTTAAATCGGGTCTATTTTCAATACGGTCTAGAACAGCCTCCTCTAATTGTACAGTTCGTTTTCTACTGCTACCTTGTAATTTTGTATTGAATTGTCCAAATTCTCGCAATCTCCTGTCAATTTGAGAAAATATTGTGTGACATGAAAATCTAGGTCAATTTGGATATCTTTCTCTATACAAGCGCTCGGAACGTCTACCATTCTTTCTGGCTTCCCCGTATATTAGTTGCATATCAGCCATTTCTTCAAAAGTATAATCCATCATAACAAAAAGTGTGAACGTTGCACAAACCAATTTAATTACAAATAATTCATTTTCGTTTTGACGTTAAACAAAATGACATTTACCATTCCATTATTGACATCCATAGCGTACTATTCGGAGGAGGCACTGATAGAAATAATCCATGCAGTTACAGAAATTATTTCCGGCAATCGCCAGTCTTTCCAAGGTATGCGATTTTCAATGAGAAAACGTTGCAGATTATGTGTTAATGTAAATGGACAAAATTTTGAACATCTTTTGTTATTTGTTGGCTGCTTAGTTAAAAATTATGTTTGAATGGGATATTATTTAACTTTGTAGTTATCTTATTTTTTATTGTCATTAATTCTTTTGTTAATAAAATCACAAATTTGGAAAAGTATTTTCAACAATCCTCTCTTAATGTTTTATATGCATTGCTGTATCACAAATTAGTTCCTGTTACATGTTCTAACCATTAATAGTTTGGTAGTTATTAAAAAACATTCAAGAAAAATAATTCTTTATTTTTTTATTAAAGAGTGATCTTGCACTTCATAAAAACATTAAATATCTTAAAAACTACAAATTTTTTTATATGTAAAGGTTGGGCGTTTTTTACGTGAAAACTATTAAGGAATACAAAATCAAATGAAAATAGCTTCAAATGCCAGTGGCGTGAAAAATGGGAGGAGAAAGGTGACATATTCTTCCAAATGTACACCACTGGATCAAGAATTGAAAGATGTTATCCCATCAAAATATGCCCTTTTACATTTAAAAACAAACTGCCAAATATCAGATCAATATATTCATCCATTTTAAAGGTATCAAATTAAAACATTATATTTTTCATAAATTTAACACCCTATATTTGGAAAAGTAAATGGGTTGGACCCCTCAATCCCTATATCATCTTGTCCACTTTTACGAGAGATATCTACATGCAAACGTTGTAAGTGTCATTTGAAAACACCCTGTATAAGCAATAGGTTTACGTAAAATGGCTGTAAATTTAACAAATTTTTTATGCCTAAATAAATGATGATTGATTTGTGGCATATTATAAATAACCAGTTTTATAATGCCACGCTTTCTGATCCGCACCAGTAGATCATTATAGCTATACCCCCTTAAGGGCACGATATTACCCAACACTCCCCTATGCCTTTTCGTGGTTGTGTTTTATTAATGGCGCAGTATAAGTCAGTAGGAACATCAAATGTCCTCCTATACTTTGTTTCTAATGCCACCTGATGATATTTAATATCGAAACAATTGTCAAATTCTTCGAATATTTAACATTTTTTTCAATATATTGTGGAATTATCTAGAAACAGTTAGTTTCATTTAAAAAAGTTGTTAGATGGATTTTAGTGAACTAAAAGAAAATGTGATTATAAGGATTATGGAGGCATTCATAATATTGGACAGTTGGGGCTTGTAACAAAGCATACATTTCTCCATAGCAATTTAAAAGATAGGTTACGATTTGTTGTAACAACCGCGGCTCCGACGCCAATTGATGTTTTCTATGCATCCATATATATTCAATGAGTTTTGTCTCAAAAATGTTTTTATCAGCAAAGTGGGTAGTTCGTATTTTTTGAAACAGATATGAGTGGTGTCACTTATTGGTTCGTAATTTTGCCAAAGAGGATACGTTAGTTCAAACTTGAATATAAGAACGGTTTTGATTTGACGATCAGGTTTGTACTGCCTAACGCGATCTCAGAAAGTTAGACTCGATTATTGTTGAGCGATATTGTCAATTTCATTTGTATACATTTTTGGGTGCATTGTATGTTCGATATTATCTAATATAGAGGTATCATATGACAATGTCAACATTTTTCTTCTCGTAATTCTGAATAAAGGCTTTCCACCGATGACGCTCGAAATGCACCTGATATTATGCGTAACTGTTTCTATAAATTATGGCTTCTGGTGGCATAGACAATATTGAGTTTGGAACGTATACGATTTCTATATATAATATGTAGAACTTTTTTATCTGATCCCCAGTTTCGGTTATAAAGTATTCTCAGAAGTTTAAATTGTATCCCTTGTTATGGACAAAGACAGGATTACAGTTAAAACAAATAATAGTTTATACGATAACATTTTAAAACCTCATAAATTTGTTTTGTCCATTCTTGTGTTAAACGTGTACGGCTCTAATTCCATTGTGAATTTCAACGAAATAATTTGCTGCTGTTGACACTACAAAGGCTGCACCTTATTTGTATAATCATTTGTTTTGAAATGAATCCTTTGATACGTAATATCCACTCTTTGTGAGTAATTTGGTTGGTATAACGTGTATGATATACACTCACCTGGAAAACCACTGGATTATACCTTAGGTTAAGGGCGGTTTTACTCAAATTTCTCTGGAAATTTGGAATACTTATAAAGATGAGGTAACGTTAAGACGGATTAATTACACAACTTCTAACAACTACATTAAAAATTTCTGATTATATACTCGAGGAGCGTTGAAGGGTCGATAAACTTTCCATTTATAGTTTAAACTCTTTCATGCATACATTATGTAAACTATCAAAATACTCATTAAATATTTCATAAACCTAGTCATTTGAATAATTGAAGAATTATAGAATAGTTTCTTTGCACACTTTCAGAATTAATATTACAGGTACAGAAATGAAAACGTGAACATTAAAAAGAGGGTATCATTTCTAAACCTAACTTGGTTTGGTTTTAGGTTAGTTTTGGTTGTAACACATATTTCTTCTCGTTCTTAATGCCCTCTTTTCAAATGCATTTGAAGATAGTTATTATGACCTCAGTATGTTGAAAACAGATAGCGACAATGATGATTCATTTTGACCTTTTTTGATAGCTGTCATTTTTAAAAATCTTAACACTGTCATTTTGTCATTTTCAGCCATCGAGTAGTTGTGAGGTTATTAAAGTCCATTTCAACCAAGAAGTCCGTAATGACTCATCCAAATCTGACCTTACGCTTGCCGTCAGCTGATGATTAGTGGCGTAGGGAAATTTCACTAGATAAGGGGTCGCATGAATAAAACTTGAACAATTATTCTGATCTATTTTTCAATGTTCTTTTAAAAAATAAATGTTTAAATTTTGTTTAACTTACAAACAACTATAATATATCGTGCAAGTTTGACCAGTAAAAGATTTGCTCCATATTTCTCAATAAATTTATATTGACAGAATTGACTGATTCACTTTTTATTATTATGAATGTTAAGTATAATTTAACGGTCAAACAAACTTACCTGAAGTGAAGTTCGATCGTAATTATGAATCCTCCAGTCCGAAGATGTCAATTAATTTTTAAAATGTAGTACGCCCATTGGTGCCGCTACTGACCACACTATTTTGAAAACTCGAGAACCTGTTGAATCCCCTTTCCGCGCTGGCCTATCATCCATCGCCCTACACTTAATATATTCATTCTTTTTCCAAAGGTTAGTTCGCAAGTCAGGGGTATTACTTTCTGGGAGGGTTGGGATGTGACATCTTCGGTCTGACGGATTCATAAAATTACGATTGAACTTCACTTCAGGTAAATTCGTTTCATCGTTAAATTTTATTTCACCTCCAGTCCTTCAGATGTCAATTAATGTTTACAATGTAGCTGTTTGAAGCATTAGACTTGCGAACATTTATTTTTGATTGAAAGTAGAAATTTGAACCAGAAAGTAATAATTTCTAGAATATTCTAGACTAATTGTAGGACGTTAAACTTAAAAAATACTCAACAAAACTAGTGTCTACATAACTCGTAACAATATGTATTATTAAATACTATTACAACACTCAAGTTTAATTCAGCAAAATCTGATAGATTTAGAATTGGCCTTTGGTAGAATTTTGAAAATGTCGATTCCCGTGTCCATCCAGCCCTACAGATAACATCCATCGATATACCATTATTATGTCCCTTGGAAGTGGACGCATGACTTGTAGAGTGTGGGTGGAATTTTGTCGTGTCTATACCTACTGCTGTTGACGCCGTTTTCACCCATCTGCTTAAAGATTGTTTCGTAGCAGAGCGCTAAGGGGACTTATATGTTAGAAACAGATTATTATCCCACTTCCTGGTATACTTAGTTTTCTCTAACTAATGTTTCAGTAGATTTCCAACACATACAGCTGGGTTATCAGCAAAAAATGGTATTTGTAGACAAGGTTGAAATTTATGTGTGTTTGTGGTTTTTACTCGGAATAAATATTTAGAATCTTGAGTTGGTTTCGATTATAGTATCTATTGATATAAGTGAAATGGTCTGAATTCGTTGACCTGTGATTAGGACGAAAAGAGTAACTAATTTAATTGGAATGTCTTTAAGGCTGAGAAGTTGGTTTGGAAACTTTTTCTTAAAATATTTTAAGTGGCTCTGTGTCCCAGGTGTATTGATACCTGGGAGAAGAAGGCCTAATGCTGGACAATCCCTTCAAGTACCTTTTAACAAGTGGCTGAGTGCCCACATTTTCTGGCAGGATTAATGACAGAGCCGATCGGTGAGAATTAAACATACCATATTTACCTTGATGTAACTCTGAATTGGCTTGCAAAAACTCGATTACTTCCTTGGCGCCTGAAGTGAAGACAGGGTATCCCTTCTCTGAACAAAATCGCCACCAAAGCTTGTATGTTAATTTATATTGATTCAGAGTGGACGGTGTTATGGAATTTATTGTTGTATTCAGTGCACAATCGGGTAGTCCTTTTTTCCTTAGCGCTTGACTGACAACTTGGCTGCTGCCAGGGTAAGGCTGTTTGCCAGAGGATGAGTGTTGATAAAAGGGGAAGAAAGTAAATTTTGATTAGGAGAAAAAATAATAATTTTGTCCCTTGCAATTGTTTAAACAGGGAGAACCATGGCTGTGAAGGCCACAAAGGCACAACTAGAATTCCTTCTGCTTCATCGTTTTTTGTAATACCCTAAGGATCATTGAATATGGAGGGAATGCATAGAAATGATATGAACTCCAATCTAAAGTAAATGCGTCTACAGCAATTGATTGGGGATCAGGGAACCAAGCAACGTCTCTTTCGCACTTGTGGTTGGTTTCAGAGGCGAATAGATCTATGTTAGGATTACCAATATCTCTTTTTAATTTGCGAAATCCGTTTCTGTAGTGGTAGATCTATATTCTTTGTGTGCTTTCCAATTGTTCTTTGTATTTATATATAATGCAAATATGCATAAATTTCTAGCTTCGCACCATTCCCAAATGTTTTTTGAGATATCATGAAGTTTTTTATACCGGACACTACCCATTTTATTAACGCAAAATATAGCAGTAGTATTATCAGTTCTAATTAATATTTTACAGTCTGTTAAATGTTTTGCGAAGCACATGATTCCTTTATAAATAGCTTTTAATTTTAATATATTTATGTGACATTTTCTATCGTCCAATCTTCCAAGGCCTGCCCATATAAGACCTAATCTTCTGCCAATTTCGGATTGATTATCCCTTCCCCATCGAATCTCGTGGCCTAGGTATTTGTAGGAGTATACTTGCTCAATGTTTAAGTTGTTCACTGTTAGGTTTTCACTGGCTACTAGATTTGTCATGAACTTTGTTTTGCCTATATTGATTTTCAGCCCAACCTCTCTGGATGTTAGGTTCAGCTCGCTTATCATTTATAGCGCTTCTTTGAGATCATTTGTAGTTAATATCAGATCATCGGCGAAGCTAAGGTGACTAAGTTTTTCACCATTAATATTAATGCCAAGGTTCTCGATGTTTGTGCGTTCGAACATGTACTCTTAAAGGTTGGTAAATAATTTGGGGGAGATGACATACCCCTGCGGCACACCTCTCTCTATTTGGAAGCTAGGATTATCTTCATGAAGTCTAATGACAGCATTCGCGTTCTTGAATAATTGCTCAATGATGTCGATGTAGCGATGGTCGACTCCGCAATCAGCGAGGGCACTAAGCATATTATGGTGGTCTGTTGTGCCAAAAGCTTTTTCATAGTCTACAAAAATGAGAACTAACGGTTTATTATACTCTATGCATTTTTAAATGGGGATTTTAATTGTATTAAGATGACCATTTGTGCCATAGCCCTTACGAAATCATGCCTGCTCAATAGGTTGGTAAAGATCTAGTTTAGCTGTCAGCCTGTTGGTGACTATTATCATAAACAACTTATATATCTGCGATAGCAGGCTAATTGGTCGGTAGCTTTCTATTTGGGCTATATCTCCTTTCTTGTGTGAAAGTATTATGATGGACTTATTCCATTGATCAGGTATTATGGAGTTTCTTAAACAAGCGTTGTATAGCTTACACAGTATTTTTAGAAGTGCTGATTCTCCTATTTTTATATTTTCGGTGCTAATTTCGTCATCTCCTGGTGATTTATTGTTTTTCGTGTATTTTAAGCAGTTGTTTATTTCGTCTTGAGTGATTTCCGGGATGTCTTCTGATCCCTGGCTTTGTATTACGGGAATGCCTACTACAATTTCTGTTGTTGTGGTTTTCTTATAGAGTTTCGCATAGAAGCTTCTCATCATTAGCAGGATGTATCGCTTATTTGTGATGGTTCGTCCATTCTTGTTGTCAATTATCTTACTTAATTGTTTCTTACGCTCGGACATTTTTTCCTAAGCCCTTTCATTCCCCTGTTATCCTCTATCACCCTAGATATTTCCTCTGTTTTGTGTAGCCGTACATCTCTTCGGATAGCCTTTGATATTTCTTTTGATTTCTCTTAGCGATTGCTTGCACCTGTTTTCCGCTTCTTTCATAGCTGTTCTTATTTATTTGTTTGTCTCCTCAATGTCTATATCCTCTTCATTTGTCAGCACAGGTGATGGACGAGAATTAAGAAGTTGTGCGTATTGGTCTGCGCTTTGTGTTGTTAATGATTATCTAGAAGCTGTTTTTCTTATTAGTTTTCATCTCTACATTCTTGTATTTATGACAATTTTTGCTCTGACGGCTCTTTGGTCACTTCGGATAGAAAATTTGTTAAGAACAGTTACGTCTTGCACTATGTTTTTCATGTTTGATATTATCAGATCGATTTGGTTTTTAAACCTTCCTGTCAACCGATTAATCTGAAATTTTGTATACACTTTGGATTTTGGTGACAATACAATTATGTTTATTCATTATCATTATAAATTCAAGATGGCCGCCGCTACAAAATGGCGGATAATTTATGTTTTATTAATCCCATCAATATGAGTATCAAATGAAAGGGCTCAACAAGCAGAATACAATATACTATAAAAAATTCAAATCCAAGATGGCGGCCGCTACAAAATGGCGGATAACGTAGGTTTTATCAATCCCATCAACATGGGTATCAAATGAAAGGGCTCAACAAGCAGAATACAATATACTATAAAAAATTTAAATCCAAGATGGCGGCCGCTACAAAATGGCGGATAACGTAGGTTTTATCAATCCCATCAATATGGGTATCAAATGAAAGTGCTCAACCAGTAGAATACAATATACTATATAAAATTAAAATCCAAGATAACGGCCTCTACAAAATGGCGAATAACGTAGGTTTTATCAATCCCATCAACATGGGTATCAAATGAAAGGTCTCAACAAGTAGAATACAATTTACTATGCAAAATTGAAATTTAAGATGGCCGCCGCTACCAAATGGCTGATAACAATTTTTCATCAATCCCACCAATATGGGTATCAACAAATAAAAGGGCTTGACAAGAAGAATACAATGCACTATACAACCTCAATATTTAAGATGGGCGCAGCCACTAAATGGCGTATAATAATAAGATTTAAATTTAGAAATTGAATCTGTAATTCAGGTATCTGATTAATCCAGCCTGAATCCACCACCCAAGTCAAGATTTTGTATCGTGTTGAGGACTGTGTGACGTTTGGCCTCAATTTCGTCGAAATCAGATGTATGCAACAGAGGTACCTTCCGTCCGAATTGATTTCGCAAGAGACGGAGTACATCTTATACACCCGAAAGCCATACAGTTTCCAGCTATGTACAATTACGGGACGGCTGAAAGAAGAATGTTGCCTTTAATACTATCATGGGCTTCTACAATACATAAAATGCAGGGCAGCACTGTGGATCACGCAGTCGTATACTCAGGTGCGAAACTATTTGAAGAAGGTCAAGCCTACGTGGCTCTTAGTAGAGTAAGATCTTTGCAGGGACTACGTTTAGAGGAGTTGGACTGCAATAAACTAACGGGCAAGAAACCTTGCAATAATGAAGCACTAAATGAATTAAACAGAATGCGAAATAAAAACTAAAAACCAAAAAATAAAAATAGGTAAAAAAACTTTTTGAGTTAAACGGTTTTATGTTAAACATACATCGCAATGTTTAAGATAAATGTACTAAAAACCAAAAAATAATAAAATAGATACAGTCGTGGGAATTATAAACATATGCATAGACTAGACTAAAATAAAACCGTGGGGCACGTCAATTGTCTACAATCGTTGATTAAAATTTTTGTTTTGTAATGTTACTTATAAGCGTATACTGTTCTTCTATCGCACATTAAGTCGATAATCGTTGATTCAAATTTTTGTTTTGTAATGTTACTTATAAGCGTATACTGTTCTTCTATCGCACATTAAGTCGATAATTTGTAGACAATTGACGTGCCCCACGGTTTTATTTTAGTCTAGTCTATGCATATGTTTATAATTCCCACGACTGTATCTATTTTATCATTTTTTGGTTTTTAGTACATTTATCTTAAACATTGCAATGTATGTTTAACATAAAACCGTTTAACTTAAAAAGTTTTTTTACCTATTTTTATTTGTAACTCGGTCTGGGCTAGCCCAAGTCCATTTTCTCCGGGGGGGGGGAGGGGGCTTTTTAAAAAAGCTGTTCATTCCATAAAAGTTGTTTTGTTGTAGGAAGTCAAGCAATACTTGTCCTCTATCATTTCTTGTCCCAAACCCATGACTTCCCAGTGATGTTTCACTGTCGTCATGTTTGTAGCCTAATTTAGCGTTAATATCTCCCATAATCAAAGTGTAATGGGCAGGTGTCTGTTGCAAAGATGTGTTGATGTCGTTGTAGAAGCTTTCAATACCTTCGTTCTTTTGCGTCGAGGTGGGGGCATAGGTTTGTATAATTTTCAATGTATACCTACTGTTTAATCTAAGTGTAAGGTATGCTACTCTGGGACATACGCTTTGGACATCGCGCACATGTGATTTGTGTATTAGGAAGCTCACTCCACATTGGTTTATATTGTCTGTACCCACATGATATAGTAGATTCAGTTCTTTCTCTTCTTTTCGTTTATGCTCACTGATTCCTAGTATGTCCCACCTTAAGAACTTGAGCTCTTCCTCCAGTTCCTGAAGTTTATATGTTGTCGATAGGGTTCTAACATTGTAGGTAATAATTTGTAGCGTTCGTTTCCCGTGGTAGCCCGATCCACTCCGGGGATTCTGAGCATCCTCCACCCGTGCTCTTGTCCTATCGCTACCTTGATTGGGGAGACAGGGGTCGCCAGAGACTGAGGGCCTTGCATCTTCTGTACTCATATCGTATCATAAACAGGGTTTTTGTCCGTTTACCCTAACACGTTGGCCAATGCGGGTTGTTGAGGGGTCCATGGAGAGCTGCATTTCCTCAGCTCTCGGTAATTTCGCCGTGAATCGGACGCCAGAGCCTCGTCGGTTGTCTAGCAGGGTTCACCGGATGCCAAGAGTTTGGCACCAGCTCGAGCAGGTGAGGTTGGCAGTAGAGGTTGACTTTGGACCTTCTTAGTCATCACCCTCTTACACCCGAACATAATACAATATTGTTTGAAGTGATAAAATTGTAATATTATATTAGTATCAGTACAGTTTGAAATAATAAATGAATAGTTTGGATTTTCATGTTCTTATTTTTAGAAACAGTAGATCTCCAATGAATTTTTTCAGTTTTCAACATTAACAATATTAAACTCTCATATTATTTGAGTCCTGATGGTTTAATAAAGTGAGGTTAACATTTATTTCTCAAGAATTATATTAACCAAAAAAATGAATTCATATATTTTTATGAACTACAGAAATTACCTACTGACTCACCAAAAGCGTTGCCGCAAAATTCAACTTTAATACTCATCTCATATTTTCCAATTCGTTATATTCGTGTTTGCTCAGATATTCCAACGTTTGATGCTTTGGAGCCCTCAAATATAAAACGAAGAATCACAAGAATTGGCTTTTCCCCTAAAGTTATTACTGGAAGAATTTGGACGGAAAATTTATTTTTCAAATAATTTCGTTACAAGAGACTTAGTGAGATTTTATCTTATAAAGAAATTCTACCTTAGGAATTTGAGATATTTTACTTCCAATCATAAAGTTATTTAATTACAGTTAGGTTATTAAATTTTTTCGGATTGGAACATATTTAGAATAATATGGAACTTGCAAAAATACACTGCTTAGTGGAAATCGGTAGTAGTGCTTGATGTGTGGTATTATGTCGATAAAACTGTTGGGTGAAAATGTTTCAAAAATTTGCTTATATCCGTAAAAACCCTTTATGGGCTCACCTTGGGACTGAAGTAGAGGCCAGGACCAAAAAAATGGTCTCCCGAGTTTTGCACAAGCTTTCGTATGGTCCATATTACAAGGCATGAGACGTCACCTACACCGAGTTAAATATATAAATATCTCACGATTCTATAACTTAATGTCATATCAAGCAACAGTTTCAGAGGTAACTGACACTTTTTTCTTTAATAATATATTTTTTGAACTAAATAGAAGTAAATTTCAAAACGCCACAATTTACATGGTTTTATCTCCAATATATTTACATATCTTCTCAAATACAGGATATCTTCAATATAGTCCAAGAGCCCGCTTTGGCTAGGCGCGCATCATTTCATAAAACCTGAAAGTTTGTCTGCGCACGTCACCAAAACAGGCAAGAACGATGAGCGACTATGAAGTTTGGGTAGTGGTTACTTTGACAGGTAACAGGTAACAAAGGTGTAAAAAACAGCACCTTAAATATATCGAGATATAAAGTTCGGTTTTTTGATATTTTCTTTAGAATGATATTTTAAATGACGTCATCCATTGCCGGATACTAAGTATGGTTTCAACCCCCTGCCGAAACTCTAAAAAATTGTGATTACACTTACTTTATAGTATAAGAGCTGAATTTTATATATGTTTTTTGGGAGACTATGAGAAGAAGTTACCCCAGTATCCGGACAGTTTTCATGGTTTTTTACCGCTTGCCAGAGGCCTTGAGAGTCCGCCGTAATTGCGAGTGTGAGGCAATATATGTTCAGATCGGTTTGAGTGAGATGGTGAGTTTGCTCTATTGCGATCTTTTTCTGCTTATTTTTTACTTACTCAGTATTATATCTTAAACTATTTTTTATACTTAACAAAAAATAAAAATATTAACAACAAAATAATTCCATAAAATTATTTATGACTAAAAAGTACATGTAAAAAAATAATAAAATTTTCATGTCTTAAATAAAAAAAAATCTGAAAAATTAATCCATAAATTTTGAGAGTTTCTTTAATATTTTCGAGAAATTCAAGTTTTGACTGTGTGAGGTAGTAATATTGTTTATAATAAGAAATCCAATGAACAAATATTTTTATTATATTCATAGCCATCTTATAGAAAGTAGAAAAGATTCTTAATATTATTACAGAGTTAAAAAAATATTATTGTATACAAAAATATACAGAATTTTCATCGTTGTCGTCAATATTTTTTGATTATCTTCGTCACCACTACTCCAGTCCTCTTGATGGATGTCAATATCACCTTCTTCGTCAGTTTCTGAACTTCTGAACTCCCAAAAAAAGTTAAAAACATCGGCCGCCTTTATTGACTTGTCAGCAGCTTATGATACAGTGTGGAGACACGGTCTCCTATATAAGCTCATACAAATAATTCCATGTGCAAGAACAATTAGACTTGTTGATAATATGCTCGCAAATAAAACTTTCCAGGTTATACTCCACAATCAAATAAGCTCTTCAAAGATACTGAACGAAGGGCTACCACTAGGATCTGTTTTGGCCCCACTGCTCTTCAGCCTATACTTATCTGATATGCCGGAGACTAAATCGAGAAAATTTGGCTATGCGGACGATTGGGTCATAGCTACCAGACATCAATCTTTTGAGGAAACTGAAGAAACGTTAACAGTTGACCTAAGAACACTAGGAACTTACTTTCGCAAGTGGAGATTGATGCCCAATCCTACTAAGACAGAGACGTCTTGTTTCCACCTCTGCAACAAAGACGCAGCCAGAGAATTCCAAGTTTACTTCGAGGGAAGACTCCTCCACCACAACACTTACCCAAAATATCTAGGAGTTACTTTGGATAGAACGCTGTCCTACAGAAAATATTTAGAAAACACAGCTGCCAAACTGCGAACGCGAAATAACATCCTTCACAAACTTTGTGGCACAACATGGGGCTCTTCTGCTAACACCTTACGCACCTCAGCAATCGGACTTGTTTATTCGGCTGCAGAACACAGTGCTCCTGTTTGGATAAACAGTGCACACACACATAAAGTTGATGTCCAATTAAATAATACCATGAGGATTGTATCTGGCACCCTGAAATCTACTCCCATACACTGGCTTCCTGTGCTAGGCCACATACCCCCACCAGACCTCCGACGTAAAACTGCCCTCCTTCGTGAGTATGAAAAAATTCAAGAAAATCCGTTACTGCCTATTCACGCCGACGTAAGCGACTTGGACAAGAACAGACTGCGTTCCGGAAGACCCCCCATGAGAACCGCCAAAGAGCTGGATGCCTTAGAGTTTAATTCTGCACACTTTTGGGAACGAGAATGGAGAGACGCCTGTCCAGCCCACTGTAGAGATCTTCCTTGTATAACAGAGAAGCCACCTGCCTATGAGCAACCACGGAAAATATGGACCTCCATTAACCGAATACGCACTGGCCATGGTAGGTGCGGGGATTCACTCTACAAGTGGGGAAAAACACCATCTCCAGCATGTGACTGCGGTGCGGCTAATCAAACAGTTCACCACATCGTTACAGAGTGCCAGAAAAGAGCCTACAACGGTAATTTCAACGACTTCCTGATAGCTACCAAAGAAGCGATATATTTATGTTTATATTTTGTATTCTTTATTGAATTAATGTATGTCATGTGTTACTGTGTCATACGATAAATATAAAATAATCTGAACTTATAATAGTTCAACACATAATACAGTGTAAACGACAGATGGTGCGCAGTAGAAGATCGCAATAGAGCAAACTCACCATCTCACTCAAACCCTCCTGAACATATATTGCCTCGCGCTCGCACTTACGGCGGACTCTCAAGGCCTCTGGCAAGCGGTAAAAAACCATGAAAACTGTCCGGCAACTTCCTCTCATAGCCTCCCAAGTAACATATATAAAATTCAGCTCTTATATTATAACGTAAGTGTAATCACAATTTTTCAGAGTTTTGGGGTGTCTGGCAGGGGGTTGAAACCATACTTAGCGTCCGGCAATGGATGACGTCATTTTAAATATCATTCTAAAGAAAATATCAAGAAACCGAACTTTACATCTTAATGTATTTAAGGTGCTGTTTTTTTACACCTTTGTTACCTGTTACATGTCAAAGTAACCCCTACCCAAACTACATAGTCGCTCATCGTTCTTACCTGTGTTGATAACGTGCGCAGACAAACTTTCAAGTTTTATGAAATGATGTGCGCCTAGCCAAAGCGGGCTCTTGCTCTAGTAACTTGCGTTAGTAATGGGACACAGTGGTGGATTCTTGGTTCATTATTATTGAAACTTCTTATCCCAGCAAACATGTCTCCAAACAAAATTTTTTAAAATAGAACTGTCAATATGTTCTTCCTCCTAATATGACTTTAGCTCAACCGAACATTTTAAATAAATCTTATTTATACAGGGTGTCCCAGGAGTTCGTACCAAAAACTTGGGAGGTGATAGAAAGATTAAAAATAATGATGGTATTTCATACAAAAATTTCTCTTTACACCCTTCGTTAACGAACTATAGGGCTCTAAAGTTGGGAATGAAGAATGGTTTTATATTTACAATTATTAAATGGCTGATTGGGAATTAGTAATATTTCAATCGTTAATAAACACCATAATCAAACACTTTTTGGCGTGATATACAAGTCTACAACATATTTGTGAACTCAGGTACCGACAAGTTGAATGGTGGATGCGCCATTTGTTCGGTAAGTAAAACTTTTTTTAGTTTAAATGCAACAATTGGCTTTTGTGAACATTTTTAGAGGTATCCAGTCCTCTTGTGACATCTCGATAACATTAACGGTTTAAGAGATACAGGCAATTTTATGTCACACTGCACACCTATTGGCGCATTCACATTTATTTTGAATGTACGATTACAGGAAGCATCCTGTATTATCAGTAAATTATTAATAAATTGGTGCAGTCTACATTTATAGAAATAAACGTTTACATTGTTAATACTTCTTTTATTATTTACTAATTATGATGTATAAAAAGCTTTTCTGAAAACAAACACAATTAATTTAACAAAAGTAAAAATACGAGAATACGAACAACAACCAAATACATACATTATTCTAAGTAAGCGGCTGTCATCCCACTTTAAAATCATTTCTAAATGCTTGTCATCTGTCTACACGTGTCAGGGTAAGAAATTGTAACATTATTTATTTTAAATTCAAAAATGGAAGAATTTCCCTTTAATGAGTGTGCGGATATGCAAATGATGTTTGGAATGGCAGAAGGAAATTCTAGCCTAGCTAGAAGACTTTATTCGGAACGATATCCAAATCGCTAGTTACCTAACAGGAAAACGTTTGAACGCATAGATCGGAGTTTAAGAGAAACAGGTACGTTCAGCTTAATGCAGTAATTTTATAATTTTACAATGGATAATTACGTTGTAGGATCATTTTCACAGAAGAAAGATGGCGAAGGGAGTATAAGAAACGTACGTACTCCAATAATTGAACAAAACATACTAGATGCTGTTGATAATGAACCTACAACCAGTTTAAGGAAACTTTCAGCACAATTTAATATTTCAAAATCAAACGTACATAGAATACTTCAGGAGCAACTATTGCATCCATTTCATGTACAAAAAGTTCATGCTATGTCACCAGATGACTATCCTCCTAGGCTTAATTATGCCAACTGGTTTTTGGGTACACAACGGGAAGAACGACATTTTATTGAAAATGTACTATTTACAGATGAAGCAGGTTTTACCAGGGATGGCATAATCAATTCCCATAATCTACATCTGTGGGATGATGAAAATCCTCACGGGATAATTAAGACCAAACACCAACAAAGGTTTATGGTCAACGTATGGGCAGGTATTATAGGCAACCGCTTAATTGGTCCGCATATCCTTGTGGATCGTTTAAACGGACAGTCTTATTCACAATTTTTGCAGGTTATTCTGCCAATTTTATTAGAGGATGTACCTTTACAAAAGCGCCAATGTATGTGGTTTATGCACGATGGAGCACCCCCTCACTTCAGTCGTGAGGTACGTGCCCATCTGAACAATATTTTTCCAGATAGGTGGATTGAAAGGGGTGGACCATTTCTATGGCCAGCACGTTCGCCAGATATCAACCCATACGATTTTCACTTTTGGGAATACCTTAAAAGCTTAGTTTACAGTACACCTGTAAATATAAGAAAGGAATTAATTGATAGGATACGTTTTCACTGCGAAAACATCCGAAATAATCCTGGAATGTTATTTCAAGTACAAAAATCTAATCTTAGAAGATTGCGGAAATATGTGGATGTAAGAGGAGCCCATATTGAACATTTGTTGTAATTTTTTTAAACCGTTTTGACTTTTTTAATGTCGTTAATTACTTGGTTACTCGGTTTTTTAATCTGTTAATGTAATGTAGTTATTCATTTTTTCATGGTTTTCTTGCTATTTTCACTTTTATCAAGGTAATGTTCGTTTTCAATAAAGTTTTTTATGGTTAAACAATAATACAGGGTACTTCCTGTAATCGTACATTCAAAAATGTGAATGCACCAATAGGTGTGCAGTGCGACATAAAATTGCCCGTCTCTCTTAAACCGTTAATGTTATCGAGATGTCACAAGAGGACTTGATATATCTAAAAATGTTCGCAAAAGCCACTTGTTGCATTTATAACTGAAAAAAGTTTTACTTACCAAAAAAATGGCGCATCCACCATTTAACTTAGTCGGTACCTGAGTTCACAAGTATGTTGTAGGCTTGTATATCACGCCATAAAGTGTGCAATTATGGTGTTTATTAACGGTCAAAATATTACTAATTTTCAATCAGTCATTTAATAATTGTAAATAAAAAACCTTTTTTCATTCCCAACTTTAGAGCCCTATAGTTCGTTAACGAAGGGCGTGAAGAAAAATTTTTATATGAAATACCATCATTATTTTTAGTCTTTCTATCACCTCCCAAGTTTTTGGTTCGAACTCTTGGGACACCCTGTATATTAAAAAATTAGTAAAAATTGAGCTTCTTTAGAGTAATTCTAAATTTTTGTTACTGTGATTATTATAAATGGTCTAACTGGATTCAGGCTTTGATAAACATTCTGGAATGAATAAACGGAAAATTTGAATTTGACAGTAACTCGTCGACCCAAACTTAGAATAAATTGCCTTATTTTATTTTAGTCTAAAGCTCCCTTACATCTTCTAGGTTATTGAATAGTATTTGTTCTGCTCTCTTTTACCTCTTAAGTATATCCAACAAGTTGTGTATAGAGTCGAGATGTGAACTATGGGTTGGCCATTCCATATTATTAATTCCAACCTCTTCCAGATAATTTTTGTCAAACGATGCAGCATCCGGCCTGGTGTTATCTTACATCACAAATAATGTGGCTGTACCGAAGAATCCAACGAATGCCTTGGACAGAGAAAATAACCAACATGGAAGTAATGAGAAGGATGGGAAAGGAAAAAGAAGTCCTAAACACAGTCAAGACCCGAAAACTACAATATATTGGACATATAATGCGTAATGAGAGCAGATATACCCTTTTACAGAAGATTCTCCAAGGCAAGGTATGGGGAGCTAGAGGAAGAAGGAGAATATTGTGGTTGAAAAATTTAAGAACGTGGTTCAACAAATCAACCACAACTATTCCGTGCTGCTGTTAACAAAGTTCGAATAGCCAACTTGATAGCCAACATCCGGAGCAGATAGTCACTTTAAGAAAAAGGAATCGAGCTGTTTCAGCACAAAATTGTAGACCATGTACCTCGCGCAATTGAGTTTGTATGCTGTGACATGTCAAATCGCTGTCGATGAACCGACATTCTTAAAAACCGGTCATGGATTGGCGTTGAGACTCGATTTCTTCCCTGTCCTGGTCTACGGGCACGATCTCCTGTCTCTACAAATATATGTAATACCCGTGAGATGATTGTATGATTAACATTAACGCGTCGACCTATCCTTCGGTAGGTCATGCCACCTTCTCGTAATAGACCATCCTGGACACATTCATTGCGAGCCAAATTTAGTACACATTTTAAAAATAAGCTCATTGCACATGTAAGAGTAATAAAAGCGTTCTCATTGTATTATGGAGAAAATAAAAAATAATTTGAGCCAGTTAGATTCAAATTTACTTACATGGAGGGAGTATGGATCGAGACTGAACTATAGAGGCAGCACTTCTTTCGAAAGTAGAGCGCCCTTGTGTTAAATAAGAAAAACATTGTGATGTAAACAGCATAATAAATAACCTACAAGATGGAAAACATGAATACATCTTTTTATTTTCTTTGCCATGAAAAATTGTTGGTATGTAAGATGGGTGATTTTTGATTATTGATAAAATGAGCACTGCAAATTATAGTATTTTTATTTGGTTCCCAATCCTTCCGATGTTTTCTGAAATGTAATTGAAAAACTTGAAGTGATTCGTTTTGTACAAATGTTTACTTTCTTTCTCTTAATAGTATTTGATTATTTAAACTTATTATATAATATTAAAGTCAGCAAACACATAACAAGCTTTTTATTTTATATAATCAATGAAATCGTACTGAAAACAACATTTTAATCTCTCGATAATAATCTTTTATTTATGGAAAAAATTTTTTAGAACTTTTCTAATAGCTGCCAATTGTAGTATAATACTGATTATACACAAAATAATAGTTAATAAAAATTTTTAATCAGAACATTTTACTTACGTATGGTTTTTCACTGCATTTATCAATTTTTGACGTTTTAAGTTTATCCATGCAGTGCTCAATGAACTTTCGGGGAAACTATAAAATTTCAACTGCGTAGTATTTTTATACGGTATATTTGAACAGCCATGAATACACAAAGATACTTTTGATGAAGACATAACAAACATTTAATATCAGTTTAAAAAAATGAACATTTGAAAACGCTGATTATACAAAACTAATAGTGTTTACATAACTTTGTTTGTACTTTTTCACGGCAGATGGCATAAGCGTCATCTTTCTCGGTCCCTGTACATCAAGTCATCACATTTCGAAGATGTGCCCAGAAATAAAAACATAGTGATTAAAACACAGTCACTAACATTTTACATTGTTACAATGACTAAGGGAAACAGCTATTTGACATTTGAATTCAAACAATTAGGCCAATGGTTGAAAATACAAAGAGTTTGAAGGTCGTGAATATTGAGTAAGGCAGTTTCAGGACAACCGGTACTCTGATGACGTCGCTGGAGTCGTTGATGCCAAGGTTAATAAAAGCGTGAAATATTTGCGGTTGCGAGAAAACAACAACAAACGGTCGTTAAGTTGGCTTCATGATTCCTCGTGAATTATGTGATGCCATCCTAGGTCCATCTATTTTAGTCATCCAAAGATTGTGTAGTTTATGTGTATGTGAATTCCCGCGTATTGTAAACCGTTTAATACGTTTTTACTCTGTACTAGCAACGTTTATATACTTCTAAATACAAATAAATTTTGGTTTTTAGAGATGGTATATTCTATTTATGCCGTTCGAAAGATCTTGAATGGAGCTACAAAAAACAAATCAGGCGTTTTTTCTCTATCTGTGGTTGATAACCACATAAATTGGAAAAACTTTTTATGATAGCCACCATGGGCCTCTAAAATCACTCGCAAACCGATGATGGGCATGGTAAAAACCATTTCCGACCACTCATTTCCATTTAAAATTGTCATATAATGCATAAAAATGTATTAAAAATAAAAAGAAATATTATCGACCTATTCCACTCAGAATGCCGTTACACCTGTAATATACACCGGAAGCCCGGAATATTCTATTTATGCCGTTGGAAAGATCTTGAATAGAGCTACAAAAAACAGATTGAATGTTTTTTCTCTATCTGTGGTTGAAAACTGTAAATTGGAAAAACTTGATAAAGGCGAAAAATAAATCAAAGGGAGGATCACTTCTTTTGGCTATAACTCCACAATGCTACATCGAAAATCTCAAATATTACACACGATTAGAAAGGTCTTCAATAGAGCTACAAAAAATATGAAGGTTGTTTTTTCTCTGACTGGGGCCAAAAACCGTATAAAATGGAAAAAACGAAAAAATACACCATGTATGCAAATATTATACACCGTTGGAAATGTCTTGAATAGAGCTATGAAAACACTTTGGGTGTTGTTTCTTTATGTGAGGTAAAAATCGTTTGAATTTAAAAAAACGTGAAATACCCATATTTCGAAATTTTAGATGGCCATTAGGACCCCTTAAGAATGTCTTCAGGAATCGTGGTATGATGCGACCGTAATAACTATCATTCTGCAAAGTTTCATCGAAATCGTTAGAGTCGTTACAAAGTGGCCACAAATATATACCGACAAGCTATCTAAAACGAGATTTCAGCTTTTAGTGTAGCTAGGAAGCTGAACATTTTACTGTCACCTCTGCGCCCCGAGTCAACTGACACAATTCTATCGTAATCGGTGAAAGCGTTCCTAATTTATCGGCCATTTGCAAATTGACATTTTGTATGAAAAAAAAATACTGTATATTATATAGAGTGACTTTTCATTGTTTGATTTATAGTTTGTGTTGGGCTTTTTCGGTGCCGGTTTTTGTATACTTGCGTAACTCAGGATCATATAAGCGTTCAGTCACCAGATTAAGAATCTCTTGTTTAGGGATAGTGGTAAATAAATCACTTACATCAAAGGATAACATGGTGATATTATCGATTAGATAGATTCATCTATCTAATATTATCCCTTAAGGTTCATTTTAGATGAGTTGTTAATAAGGTGGCAGGCACTAAATCTGGTCAATTCAACAAACAAATTAAGTATGAACCTTGACAACACAGAAACAGGAGTGCCCATAAAACTAACGACTGGCCTGGTAAAGATACATTCTTTGTGTATTTTAGGAAGTCCATACAATCTTGGTATAATTGGATTACTGGAAATCTTAGTAGAAGGAGCTTTAAATTCTGAAAAAAGGTTTAGTTCTTTTGATGAAACGGTTTAGCGAGTTGTATGACATTTTCCCGAAGTTATTATCTGTAAGAAATGTGGTCACTTTGTTCTTGTAAGTGGTTTTATCAATAATAACTAGGTAATATAAAATTAGATTGTGATTTTTGTTTTTCAACTTTATGTTAGTGAGTATTTTAATGAAATTATTTTTATCAAAATTATTGTATGGGGAGTTAGTGTAATTTAAGTTGTTATTGTTAATGTTAGAAGTAAGGTTGTTAATGACAAGATCAACTTCGATGGAAAGTTCATACAAGTCACTCTCAGGAGTTTCATTGTGTAATGAAAATTTCAGACACATATTTAAATATGACATTAATAAAAAATTTGATTCTAGGATGAAAAACAAAGTTGGAATATTTGTTATTGTTTTCTGTCCATCCCAGTGTAGTGAATCCCTATATAATTAATTTTAGGCATTATAGAATTTGAAACATGAAGGTGGTAAAACAATTAATATTTTAAATTAAAAGTTATTGCAAGTATATTATAAACAGCGCGCGATAACAAGTATACACAAATGAAATAATAGTTTATGTAAACACAGCGTTTAACCATGGAATTCAACTTGACTGAAATCGCGTCACCTTGATCGTTATGGAATATAAGCCGTTGACCAGCTGACTGTATATAGATATAGTGGCATGCCCTAATATATAAATGTAGTAATTAAAATAGTAGACGTAGGTTAGTGTTTCTCGTATGTAGAATTCAAAGACCAGAATAATTATATAGTTAAGTGTTAGTAAGTATAACGTATACCGCTCTATATTAGTACCAGTTTTAGTCATAATAAACCAACCAATGATTTTGTATGAAGACATTTTATTGATTCCGTTTCTGCTACGAGGCTCAATGGTAGTGACACGAATCTAATCTTGTAGGGAATTGGTGTCAAAATTTCAGGGCACATTCTCCGCATCACACCAGGCCACATATTCAATAGGTTATGTGATTCATCTGTAAATATGACATTAACAAAAAAATTTATTCTAGGGTGAAAAACAAAGTTAGAATATTTGTTGTTGTTTTCTGTCCGTCCCAGACCACATATTCAAGAGGTTATGCTCTTCATCTGTAAATATGACATTAATTAAAAAAATATTCTTGGGTGAAAAACAAAGTTGGAATATTTGTTTTTGCTCTGTGTCAATCTTCGTTGTTCTGAAATTTGTTTATCTATAATTAGGTTGTTCAGCTTTTTTGGGCTCTACTAAATGTAAGCTTATTATCATGTTTGATTTCATTTTGAATTTGTGTAAAAGTCGTACCCCTGTAACTGCACTATAGTATCGTATACAATTTTGAGTTAATAAATAATCAATAAAATTTATCTTTATTAATGTTTACAAATTTTTGTTTTCATAATTTTAAGTTCCATTTCTGTATTGAATCTTGTGAGGAACGTTCTTCGATGTTCCGATTTTAGCAAAGACTGGGATAACTTGTGCTAATGCGGTTTTGGATAAACCAGATGTCAGTATAAATGAGAGTTCTTCCAATGGATAACTTAGAGTACTTGTCAGCCATCACTACTATTTCGTAGAAATAATAAAAAAGTGAGGTTGGCTGTGTGTACCAGAAATGAATGAAAAATCAGTTGTGTTTTATATGGAAATTTTCAAATTTTTCGAAAAATTTTAATCCAATGGTTTGATCGTGAAGCCACATAATAACACACATCAAGCACTACCACTTGGCTATGTATTTCACCTAATCTGCTTACAAACTGGATTCATTGGCATGTTAGGTGGTTTGCCATCAATCCTGACACAAAATATGTAATTTATGCTATAACATTTCAATGAAGGAATAAAAAATTATCCAATCACTAGTTTCCACAGCATTGGATCAGCAACTATACTTGGGAAAAATACTAAATGTTATGTTGGTTGAAACTTCGCCGCAACTTTTATTTCCCATAGTGTTATGAAAAAAAAGTATTTAGAGATGACTTTGGTTACTAATGAAAATTTTATATTATAAACTTTATAATGGAATTATAAATGAAGTTTTGCTGTTAACGGCGTAAAGTATGAAAGTTTTAAGATAGATGTGTTTTAGCATGAATATAGAGCAAAGGCAATAAATTTCCCTTAACTAAGTACAAATGAGAAAATATATATTCAAGGTACGTATAAAAATTCAAGATTTAATTTCCTGCAATATTTTGAGGTAAATTTTTCTATTTCTTCGCTTAAAAACTGCAAAATAAAGTGGTTGAAATATGCTTGGTGCATGACAAGTTCCCGTAAATAAAAAAGGAAGTTTTTATACAAGAATCAAGTCTCATGTTGGAACAATTTCATTTCTTCGCTTGTAATTTGTTGTCTTTTTTGACTATAGTCATTTCAAGATTATATTAGAAACATCAGAAAATTGTTTTACTACTTCTGACTTAATTTTCTCCGTGAAGGGTACATATATTAACATAGATTCATAATCTGTTCGAGAAAATTACTTTTGGCTTTCATTCTTTGCAATGCTATCTTATATTTTGTACATATGAAAACTACATATCTATCAGGATCTTTAAATAGATTTCGTACAACTGGAACTATGTTTTCGTAACAAAATAATATTCAATACTTTCTCTTATTCTTGTAGATGTAAAATAATTTCACTACCCATATATTTGGTTCCAACCTTTTGATGTAAATAATTTTGGAAATTTCTCCTGTTTAGTTTCCTATAAGATTTTATTTCCTTTCAAATTGATCTACATAAAGTTCTAGTGTAAAATATACAAAAAAATACTGAGATATTCTAGATTTCAAAATTTCAGAGCTCTCGCATGTGATAAAAAACTATTCTTAGTTCAATCAGCTTTAAATGTTCAGTTTTATTGGGACATTATTTTATTCAAATTTACTGTTTCTATTCATAATTATTAAACGTCAGGTATGCATTACATGAAATGTTACTTCTGTCACTCTGAGGATGATAGTCATATCGAAACAATTGTCAATTTTTTAGCATTTTTTCAATATACTGTGGAATTATTTAGAAACTGAAACAGGCATTTAAAAAGGTTCAAAAAGGGACATTCTTTTTATAGAGTAAAGTGGAACAGCACCAGTAACTTTAGAAAATATGAAAAGCCAAAGTTTTAATTTTTGTCTCTTTTATATGAATTTTATATTCGATTATTTTACAGATTTTTGGATTAACTACTATGTACTCCAGGATAATTAGGGGTTTCCCTTTATCCTAGTTGAAGTAGTTATCGTTAGTTTCGTGAATATGAATCAAATTAGTCACATTGCAGTTCTCAAAATGTCTGTATTGCATTTAGCCAAGTTAAACCTCGAAAAGTCCTGAGTCTCTTTGAGGAATTTTCCACTTTGTACATATCAGTTTAACCAGTTTGCTCGCATAAAACAGTCAAAGTAATAAATGAATTCATTATGATTTGAATTGTATACAAAGCATACTTTTATTATTTCGAAAATTGAATAGATGAGGTTTTTACTGAACGATGAAATAAAACAATTTAATTTGTTTTAAACTTCATTATTTTTGTACTGATGTTCAATTTAACCTTGTGACGCGTTTCGAGAACACAGTAGCTTTATCAAACGAGTGAAGGTATAATGAAATTCTTTTTAATTTATATAGTGCATAAATACGTAATTCTACGATTATTAACAAATGTATTGGACAAGTTTATCTGGAAATTCATTCAATACAATCATTCCTAAACTATCTTCTAGGTAAATAGGTTTAATAAGGGAGATGGCTGATATCTATTTGGCCGTTAAGAAAGTTCCCTGAATATCTGTTTTTATTTATCTCAAGAGCTACGAAAAGATTTAATTTAAAGGGCTTACGTTCTACATGTAAAATTTCAAAATTTGGGTCGAAAGTGTGTTGCTTTTCTAATAAATGGTTTGAATAGTTAGAATCTAATTTTTTGTGGTCATCGCTATGTTTGTGTTTTGGAATTCTAGTTTTAAAATTTCTAAAAGTTCTGCCGATATAAATTTGATCACAATTGTCATTACCACAATTTCATTTATAAACTCCTCATTTTTTATAATTTTGAAGATATAAATTTGTCATTCTTAATGAGTTTGTATAAATTGTAGTCAGTATTAAAGCAAATATGCATGTCTAAAGTTTCTAAAAATGATTTAATTTTTAAGAATGGTGTTCCAAAGTATGTTAAACTTTTGAATTGTTTATTTCTATCACAAGGAAATACTTGTTCGAAAGTCTGTTTTATTATCTTTCTATTTATGATATTGTCGATAAAATATGGATCGTAATTATTATTAACTGCTATTTGTTTTATTATATTTAGTTCTTTTTATTAATTATTAGTATTTATTGGGACTCAAAAAAGGCCCAACTTATAAGTTTCAGAAGGAAATAAAATTAGTAGTAGATAACGCTACATCAATAATTAGCGATAAAGACAAATCCACATCACCATGTACTTTATTCAGTAATTAAACGATGAAATAACACAATATAGTTTGTTTAAATCTTCATATATTTGAACTAATGTTCAATTTAAACTTGTTGACGCGTTTCACTAACACAGTAGCTTTGTCAAAACTAATGAAAGTAAAATATAAAAATGTCTTAATATATACAGTGCTAAATCTATTTACTAAGGTTAACAATGGTTTAAAAGATATTACCTGGAAATTCATTCACTACAAACATTCCTAAGCTATCTTCTAGGTAAAGAGGTTCAATAAAGGAGACTGATTGATATCTATTTGGTCGTTAAGGAGATTACCTGAATATTTATTTTTGTTAATCTCTAGGGCTTCTAATAAATTTAAACTAAAGGATTTACCGACTACATGGAGAATTTCAAAATTTGGGTCGAAAATGTGTTGGTTTTCTAATAAATGATTTAAATAGTTAGAATCTAACTTTTTGTTGTCATAGCTACGTTTGTGTTCCGAAATTCCAGTTTTAAAATTTCTAAAAGTTCTACCGATATAAATTTTATCACAATTGTCATTACCACATTTTAATTTATAAACTCCTGATTTGTTTAAATTTATTAGAAGCCCGAGAGATTAACAAGAATAAATATTCAGGTAATCTCCTTAACGACCAAATAGATATCAATCAGTCTCCTTCATTGAACCTCTTTACCTAGAAGATAGCTTAGAAATGTTTGTAGTGAATGAATTTCCAGGTAATATCTTTTAATACCATTGTTAACCTTAGTAAATAGATTAAGCACTGTATATATTAAGACATTTTTATATTTTACCTTCATTAGTTTTGACAAAGCTACTGTGTTAGTGAAACGCGTCAACAAGTTTAAATTGAACATTAGTTCAAATATATGAAGATTTAAACAAACTATATTGTGTTATTTCATCGTTCAGTGTGGATCTTCATCAAGTAAAAGCCTCATCTATTCAATCAGTAATTAAACTCCATAAAGAGGGGTGCCCAATTAGACCAGTTGAAACGGTCAGAATACGACCTTGCTACATATCATTATATTTGTAATCGTTTCTGTCAGCCCAGAGTTTTAGTGATCACTCTGTTATTATCTCACCGGCGAATTGGCGCAGGCTGTAACCAATGTGTAACTGCATCTTGACAGCGATTTTCTATTTGTCACTGAGTAAGCTATGAATGAAACGTTTTTGATTATCATATGATACAAAACGTGCGTCTACCTTTTGAAAAGCCCTGTAATTAGGTTCTTGTTAGTTTGTTTTTATTGTATATTTCTTGGGTATTAAGGGTTTATTTTCTCTCTTGTGGTTTTTATTGTAGATATAAATGAGCGTGGAGCTACTGATTTTTACTTTGGTTACATCATATTGGGGTGTTAACCTCAGTAGTCCAAAAAACTGCCCGCTTTAGCTGATAAGTGCTATAACTTATTAGGGTTCTGGTATAGTCCACTACTCGACGTTGTCTAAAACATTTTACTGGTGCCCTGACCATGGGGCACTGATGATGGTTTATCATTGAACCGAAAAGAATCTGCTAATAGTAAATTCTTGTACCAAAATACAAAATTTGGTTTCTTTTCGATAATTGTCTTTCTTTTGAGCTATTAACTGCTTAAATTCGTTGAGTTTGAGGAAAGTTATGTGTGCACAATCAACTAGATTATTTAGCGATTTTTTTTGTGAAATTATTTTTGATTAAATATTTCCACCGTCAGACTAATAAAATTTCACCTAATATTGGTGTAGGATTTGATATGTATTTACTGGATACTTATATTAAATCCTACATTTGGGGCTCGACCGAGATACAGATTTACACGAAGAGGAGTTGCAGAAAATATAAATTCAAGTTGGTTAAATATATGAAGAGATCCAGATTCAAGGAAAAAAGTATCTTTTGTTCCCAATTTTATTTCCGAAGCCATCCATTCGATTGAACAAATCTATGGACTAGTTTACGATAATGAACTGTTGATTATTCAAATTAAGCTGACAAAGACTAAATATTACGTTCATGTCACTGAAGAGTTATCAAAGAACAAACCAGTTATTGTTTGACTTTGTAGCTATATGTATCTAGAGTAAATAAAATATCATATTCCATATAAATCTTATATGTATTGTAAACATAGGCGTAGGAGCTAAAATATTTATTTGTTTTGATGAGTTGAAGTAAGGTTTAATGATTTAAGTTAACATTGTAACGGTTTTTGCTTTGAAGAGGTTACGCGGTTCGGTTTCGCGCATACGAGGTAGCTTCGAAAAGTTTTATTGATTATTTTAAATGCTTATAAATTTATCGGTTACTTGAATTTTTCTTTATGTCAATATTATAGATATTATTGATATTGATTCATTATTGTTCGTATCAGTTGGAAGTATACTGGTATAAGGCCGATTTTCATTTTCGCTATTTAGTAAAATCACAATGTTCACATTAGCAGATTTTCCAAATGTTGAACGCAACTTAAAGACGGGCAATTTAAAAGCCATTAAGGTTCTATATAAAATAGCATTTGGGGACGACGGTATACCACGACGGCATAGAATATCTCTACGCGATTTTAACGGTTATAGATTAGATAAAACGTCGGCTGAACTGTCTTGCAAGTAGGAATTCCGGATTTAATGTCGATTTGCAATAAATATCCTTGACCTTGATTATACAGGAACTAACGAACAAATAGCAGAGCGGATTTGTTCTTTTTTAAATGAATGCAAGCGTAGAAGAAGACGAAGAAGATGACGTATAAGACGATAAAGAAGAAGACGTAGATGGCGAAGTACAGGAAGTACATGCAAGACGACCAAAAGAATCATTTGCACTGACCTTTCGAGACGTTGAAGATAGTATACGAATACCCTGTTAGAAAATGGATAAAATATTTCGAAGAAACAGCAGAAATAACAGGATAGAACGACTTACAGAAGTTATTATTTGCAAAAAATTGCTACAGGGACTAGCAAAACTGTTTGTACAGTCGTAAAAAGGGATAAAGACGTGGTCGACCTTAAAGAGAAGAATAATAGACGAATCTGAAGAAAAGGTTAGCAGGGCGGAATTACTTATGATTAAGAAAAAGCGAAAACATGAATCTGTTAAGGAACATGTGCTGACGATGAAAGAAATAGGAAGCAGGGCTAGCATAGAGGAAGAAGTGGTTATACAATATATTATTGATAGAATTCCGGACAACAACAATAATAAACTAGTTCTTTATGGAGCTAGGAATTTTACTCAGTTTAAAGGAAAAGTAAACATGTACGAGAAATAACAGGAAGAGATACCACGACAAAAGACAATGTACCGGAGCTAAGAAATTTTAATAAAGAAATGAAAAAAGAAGAAGGCAGAAGACACGATAGACGGAAAAGAAAAGTGGATAGCTGTTATAATGGTGGGGACAAGGGGCACAAATCCAGATATTGTCCGCGTAAAAGTAAAGGGCTGAAATGCTTAAGCTGTAGTAATTTTGGACACACTGCCAATAAATGTCCACAAAGCGATTATAGAAACCGTACTAAAACAATGCTCTAAAATTAAGAATAGATGACGTACAATTAGTCGTCTTTTAGACACGGGAAGCGACATTACAACCTTAAGAAAAGATGTACATGACGATTACTTTCATAATATTAACCTTGAAGAAGATATACTTAGCCTACGAGGAATCGGCACTAACAAAGTTTTGGCTATAGGATTATTCACAAGACTCGTCAAAGTTAAGTTGAACTTAAGTTTCACATAATCCTTTAATGATTTACTTAAGAAAGCTGATGTTAATATCAGAGCCGACCAAATATTCGTATGTAAAAAGGAAGACGCAAATGTTTTAATGAAAGTCACAGTAGAATATGATGAAGAAAACGTAGCAAGTGTAGATCATATTAAAGATGAAAAGTGCAAGAGAGAGATAGTACAGCTAATTAGCTAATTAAAGAATATGCGCCGGAGAAGACACGTTCTACCGAAATTGAGATGAAAGGATTGTTGAAGAGTGAAGAACCCACTTATCAAAGTCCACGAAGGTTGTCAATAAAGGAAAGAGAAGAAGTAGAGAAGTAGATCGAGACATGGCTAGATGAGGGTATTATAAGGAAGAGTTGCTCAAATGACTACAGGAAACTAAACAAAAATATCATAAAAGATATCCCTCTACCACTCATAGAAGATGTAATCGATCGGCTCCAGGTAGAGCAGTTCTTTAGTACAATTCACTTGAAGAATGGATTTTTTTATGTATCTGTACAAGAAAAAGTCGTAAATATACATAATTTGTTATTCCTGACGGACAGTGCGAATTTCTGGAATCTCAGTTTGGATTGTATAACAGTTTAGCTGTCTTTCAGCGATACATTGCCCATATTTTTAGAACGCTCACCCAGAGGAACATAGTGCTGTACTACATGGATGACTTAATCATATTAAGCAGCACAGAAACAGAAGGGTTGGATAAATTGGAATTGGTCCTAGGCTTAACTGAAGATTATGGGCTAGAGATCGAAAAGAAAAAATGCCGATGCCTCAAAAGACAAGTAGAATTTTTAGGTTTGATCGTAAAAGACGGAAAAGTCCAGCCATCGGAAGAAAAACGCAAGCTATTAAACGCTATCCGATACCCATAACAATTAAACAAATTCAGGCATTCCTTGGATTAACCGGGTACTTTAGAAAATGTATCCCGTCTTAGTCACAAATTGCCAAACCACTAAGTGACCTGAAAAAATATGCACCTTTCCGCTTTGGAGACGAACAAAGACTTGAAAAACTGCTCACCGGGGAACCAGTTTTACACATTTATAAGCCTGGATGTTATTTAGAAGTACACACAGATGCAAGCAAACACGGATTTGGAGCATGTTTATTACAGAGATCCGATATATATGGAAATCTTCACCCAATTTTCTATATGAGTAAAAAGACGACACCTGCCGAAGAAAGATATTCAAGCTATGAGTTAGCCATTATTCAAGCCATTAAAAAGTTTCGATTTCATTTATTAGGAACTAAATTCAAAATAATCACCGATTGCCAAGCTTTTAACACGAAAAGAAATTTTGGATACTATTATTCCAGTAAGGTAGTATTGCAATCAAATTTTTGATGTATATAGCGCCAATCCAAATTTAGATTAATATCGATTGATTTATTTGTCAAGCTAAAATTTATCAAACCATGATAAGTAGCAGTAAACGAGTTGCATTGAATAACAACAAAAATTTGATTAATATTAGCAAAAATAAAATTTAATTTGCCTATAATATTCCTATATTTCTTACATTTAACTAAGTGTTGAATTGTATTAAGCTATTTTTAGATCAGTTTAAGTTAATTGTAGACAATATTTGCTAAATATATGATTGATTTTAGAAAAAGATATGACGAAAGATTGCAAATTTAAGAATAATTAGGATTAAATTGATCAAATGATTTTATTACTTTTTGCAATAATTTGATGTAATATAGCAAAAATAAAATTTAATTTGCCTATAATTTTCTTGAATATAATTTATATCTTCTTAAATCTAGCTAGGTGTTGAATTATATTAAGCCATTTTTAGATCAGTTTAAGTTAATTGTAGATAATATTTGCTAAATATATGATTGATTATAGAAAAAAAAGTGACAAAAGATAATAAATTTACGAATAATTAGGATTAAATTTATCAAATAATTTTATTACTTTTTGAAATAATTTGATGTAATATGTCTAAATTTTAAGTAATACATGAATCAGACTTATCTAAATCTCGAATGTTTAAATCTAATAATTAAATTAAACTTTTCTAATCTTTTGATTATTTGTATTCAATATTTGATTGCTGGCTGTAATATTGATTTTCATTATTAGCCGTGGTGATGGTGGGGAAATATTACCAAAAAAAACGAAGTTTCTGTTTGATTAATATTTATTTGAAATAATTGTACACATTTGAAGTAAAATGAAATGAAAACTAAATTATTATATTCTAGCTACTAGTAATAACCTGTCCAGGTCCCTTTCCGTCATATATTTAAATGAGTTTGAAGTGGAAATTCCAGCCTCTGCAAAAACAATTTCATATTTTTACTAAATATCAACACACATTAGTAATAACACATATTAGTAATTATACTTTAAAATTACCCTAAAATACAACTTAGCAAAAAATGTGCATGATACAGGCGGTGATGGGTCCCGGAATTTTGCAAGAAGTTTTTAAATCTTCATAGTTTCATTCAAGTTATCCATGAATAGCATTCATACTATATATACTATGATATGAGAAATAATATGAAAAAGAAATCCATGGCAACTACATAGCAACTGAATAACATTTTTCTAGAACATGCATGGAAAGTGACATTTTGCGATTTGAAATTATCGTTTTCTGATTGAAAATGAAATGTAATGGGAGACAATCGACAAACTACACGTTGCCGATAGATTGTAGGTTGAAATGCACCTGAAAAAGATATAAAATAACCATTGTGTTTTGGATCTCGATTTACTGATATTCAATTGGTCTCTGTTATAGTTTTTTAAATTTAGATGAAAAATATTTTATTTCTGAGAAAAACCTTGTATATTGCACATTTTTGCATAATGTGAAGAAAAAAAATAAAAAAGAAGCTTACTTGTGAGTGTATCAAAAAGGTGGGGTATACCCCATTCTTCTAATAAACAAAGAACTCCATTTTTATTCAGGCTGTGATCAAAATTGGAAAATGACAAATCGGTAAGTGTTATGTTTCCACTCTCGTTATTATCTGTGTCTGATGATACGTTTTGTTCTTGATTTTCTGTAAATGTAATACTGCCGTAGTGCGTATACCCTGAATATGGATCCTGATATATATTATCCATTTGAATTTTTTATGTACCATCCAAAGCAAAATTGAAGAAGGCCTAAAATAGTTTAGATAACTGCTAACATTTTTTTTCCACTTTGATTAGTAGCAATCTCTCAATCATTTTGAAGATTCTAAATTCTATAGCAATTAAATTGAAATATGTACCAAATACTTATTAGACAAAAAAAAAATAAAAGTGCCACTCCGGGAGTGCCGACAGAAGAGAAAACTTCAACAATTACGTGTGTAAGAATTAAAACTCGTAACACAAAAACAACTTGTAGTTAAAGTGTTGGTAAAGTCCTTGGAATCTACTGTATTATGTATTATGTAGCGTCCGATTTCCTATAAGAAGTTTTCACTTCAATAAGATCAACAAAAGTTAGGTATGTATTTACTTCAACAAACTGTACGTAGTGTAGTATTAATAATTGCATCCTTTTTGAACTACTCATTAGTGTCTACATGAAAAAATTGTTTATTTTGTACTTACCTAGAAAAACTACCAGGGATCAAACCAAGACAACGCTCAGAACAGAATGGGATCAGTTATTGGTATATTCTCACCCAACCAAAAACTAGATTTGTTTCTTCCTCCGGCGCGCACAACGTGAGACACGTTCACAACTCACCACCCGCCCGCGTGCCCGTTAAATTGATAAGTAAAGTATGAAAAGTATGCGACCACAACACAAGGGTTGTGTGGTGTATGCGACCAGCGAGCTGACGAAGACGAAGGGTCTGGACATATGAAATGTTGAACATTTGCAAATTCATGCACACAAATAGCCAAAACCGTTAAAAAGAAAATTATTTGCTTAATTTAATCCTTATATTACAGATTTTGCCAAAATAAATGCTTGATTCTAGAAGATTTTTATTGATTTATTTAAATGTTTGACAATCGTAGCAAAAATTGGATAGCATTAGCTGTATATTTGCTTGTTTTCAGTAGACAGATTATTTTTTTTTCTCTTCTTTTTCTAAATTTCGGTAAATTGTACGAATAACTCAATCTATAGACAGGAATACATTTACAACATTTATAACTATAGATCAAAACTACATTAATATATTAATCTGTGTTCTGTGTTAAAACTTCAAATATATCAAATTAATATACCTAGAGGAATTTACTGATAATGCCCCCAGAACTTTCTGCCATGCAATTCATTCCTAAATGATTTTATTTGAAAATGTATGCAACAGTGAAACATGTAAAAAAATTCATTTTGATGCTTGTTGAGATTATTGTAATTATGGAATTTATCGTACCAAGACCAAGAATCTTAATTTCTCAAATTGGATCTGATTGTTAAATCGGATATTATTATTTGATAAAATTATAATCCAATGATTGAGCTAAAATAATATAATCTATCAGTCAATTTGAGTAAATTTCTTGCGAAAATTGAGCAGCGGAGGTACATCAATCCAGTCTTTAATGTTTGATTTGTTTAAGAAATGCGTTTTCTATAGTTAATCTAAATTTTGGTGTACCTATCAAAAAATGGATATGATTTAGCAGTTTTAACGCAAAACAAGAAGATTGAGTCTACAAACATTAATTTTAAATAAATGTTATTAATCATAAATAAAATTAACAGAATAATCCTAAAACACTAACTAATTTATTTGGCATAGATTAAGGAATTTCTCATTTCAATAAGTCGATTTGATTTACCTTATCAAAGCATTTCTTTCCGTGAAGAAAATAAGAGTAGCAAAGGGAAGAATACGACTACGAAATCGAACACCGAAAAGCAAGCAGAATGTCCCACGTAGATGCACTCAGTCGGCAGTGTGCAATGTTGATAGAGGAACCTATAATAGAAGATGGGATAAGAAAAACAATGAAGTTAGCACAAGGAAAAAGTACTCATTTACAAGCAATCAAAAAGATATGAAGGAAATGATTATTGTTACTATTTTCTAAAAGGTCATATCCTATATAAATATATCGATGGAAAGGAATGACTAGTTGTACCAGATTCAATGCAAGATGAAATCATTAAGAAGTCGCATGAGACAGGATATTTTGGTGTGACAAAACAGTAGAAGTCGTTAAGGGAGAATTTTATACAGATAAATTGGAAGATAAAGCCAAAGACATTATCAGGAATTGGGTGCGGCCAAAGACATTATCAGAAGTTGGGTGCGTTGCATTTTAGGAAATAAGAAGGATGGAAAAAAGGAAGGATTCTTAAATCCACTTCCTAAAGATGGTACTTAAATCATAGTAATTTCAATCTACTTAAAATCATCACGAAAGTTTATTATTTATCCTGACGACTACGCCGACTGTGGGCTAATATAAGTATCCAGTAAATACATATCAAATCCTACATTTGTTTCAAATATTGTTGGGCTGAAAGTATCATCAATAACTCACAAATTAGGGCAATTAGGTATAGGGAATGCAAGACAAATAATAAAGTGCCATACAATACCATTTCATTACGTTACTAAAATACAGGGTGTTCCATTTAAGAAAACCCAGTCAATGATCATTCCGATTAATGACCAATCTTGTATATAAAAAAACGAATATCGCTATGTTAATAATTTTGGACAATAGTAAACTATATCAAAAATCATTTGAACGTAAATATCTTTCTTGATATCAAATCTATACAATGGTACATGGTGTTGATGTTACTAGGAAATTACTTAAAAACTGCTTATATCTTTTAAATTACTTCGTATAACATTGCAATACCTCATATCGCACAAACAAGAAAAGAAAATCGAGGGAAATAAAAAATGTGGAAATGTACAGGGTGTTCCATTTAAAAAAAGAAAAGTTAGGTTCATCCTGCCAATATGGGTGGCCCTGTATATTTGAAAATATTTTCAAAATATGGTCCTATCTATGGCCTCACTTTTATCGCAATAAAGTTTTTTCGTGTCTCTCACGACAAGTGAGTAATTGGACCTCCTCTCACTAATGCCGCACCCTGTATTTATGTTTTATTTATCACTGTAAGGGTTCACGTAAATATCCTAATTACGGACCTGTCGATTTGTTATACACTTTTTGAAGGTTTTATTGGATGACCCTTACAGATTGATTATTATTCATGAAATAATGTTTTGTTGCTTATCCGATTTTAGAGTCCCCTGTATTTTCTTTCTCTAAATTTATTTCTTCAAACTTACTACATCAATTTCTTGCAATGACCTTAATGGCGTCGATAAAGGAGAAGCATTTATCAAATAGAACCCTAACGATCACAGAATAGCAAAAATAAAATAAATGGATATTTGGCTAATGGAGGCTGTCTGTGAATTTGTTGCTGAACAGTTATTAGTTTATAAATGGTGGAGTTTGAAAAAGTTTAAACTAGTTTCAAACTAAAAGAACGAACATATTGAGTTGGATGCAATTTTTGAAAAACACCTTAATTCTAGGATAAGAATCCAGTTGAATTTCTTAATAAATTTTGTCTGGAAAATTGAGTATTGCCTTGTCTATTAAATTCTTCGTCAAGTTCCATCTCTTAAGGGAGGATGGAAATCATAATTGCCATTTTTAAATCCTCAACTGCAGCTTTAAATAGATATTTTGAGTTGCAGCCGTACCACTCTCCCTCAGATTGCTTAACCATGAAATTCTTCTATTTTTTTCCTCAATATATGGCCCAGAGATTCTATTTTTCTTATGTGTTTTATCAGTTCGCATTCTTTACCCACTCTGACTAGTATATGTATATATAGGCCAGCACTCCTGTGTCGGTGTATAGGCCGCTCTTTTTGAACTCTTTTGATCCCTTTTGTACGGTGGATCAATCCGTGTGTTATCTTCTGCTTGCTACAGCATGCGGTGTGAGTTCGCCACCTTCATAATTTTTTTCCAATCCTTTCTGTTCTCTATTTTTCTTCCCAGTCACTGACTCCCATTTTCTTTTGGTCATCAATCACCTGATCTTCCCGTCTTAGTTTGGGTCGTCCCTTGGGCATGGGATTGGCAGACTTCCAATCAGTGATTTTAATTATTGGATCGTCCTTATTCCATCTTCGAAGATGCCCGTACCATCTTAGACACTGTGATTTTATATGTCTCACTGTATCTTTACCATTCATGTACTGACTTATTTCGTAGTTAGTCTTCTGTATCCTTCATTCGGGATACGTTTTGGTCGCATTATCCTCCGCATGATTTTCCTCTCTAGGATTCTCAGATATTCTTCGTCTTTATCATTAGGCTCATTTTTTTCATCGGCACGCGTTATTACTGGTAGTATTGCAGCTTTATAAATTTTAATTTTGGTTTTTTTTACTGATGCATTTGGCCCTTAGTGGTTTCTGATACTTCCAATACCCTGTTATTATTCTTGCGTTTATCTCCGTGCTTCTGTTGTTCTTCTCATCAATTACTATTCCCAGGTATCTGAATTGACTTACTCTTTGAAAAGTGTAACCTCCCGTATTCATAGTAGCTGTGTTGTCTGTCTTCCTCTAAATTCGCATATATTTTGTCCTCTCTTGGTGAACTACCAGCCCTCTCTTTGTTGACTTTTTTATTAAGTTCTTGAATGTATTTTCTAGGGTTTCTTTTTCTCTAATAATTAAAGCTAAATCATCGGCATATTCTATTATTTGTTTGGAGCTGTGACTAATCACTCCTGTTATGTTTATTGCTTTAATCACTCCATCTAGGGTTACGTTAAAAATAGTTGTAGACAAACTATCTCCTTGCCTTACACCTACTTCAATGCTTATGTCTCCTTTATTCCCGTCTCTGGTTATCTCCTTTGCAGAAGAATCCTTCATTGTCATTTTCACTAGTCTTAATAGTTTTTCAGAAATTCTTTTGTTCATCATATCAGATATTAACCACTCTTTGTTGACAGAGTCAAACGCTTGCTGATAGTCAATTAATGGTACATGTACATCTATGTCATGCTCATAACACTTTTCGATAGTCTGTATTAGTAGGCGTCTACCGTAGATTTTCCTTTTCTAAATCCCTGTTGATATTGACCTAATATGGGTTTCAGCCTGTTTATTTAGTTCTATTTTTGTTAGATTGGTTAATATCTTGTATGTAGTGTTTAGCAGCATTATACTCCTGTAACTTTGCATTTGCTTGGGACTCCTTTTTTGAAGATTGGAATTATATGTCCAATACTCCACTCGTTGGGCATGCGTTCTTCTGCCCATATATTCATTATCATGTCATATATTTGTTTAAGTAAGGCTTGTCCTTCATGTTGGATTAGTTCGTTATTTATATCATCTGGACCTTCCGCCTTATTTCGTTTGAGTTGTTTATAAATTCCTCGAAAGAGGGTCTGTACTGCTGTTCACCGATTTCTCCCTCCGTTACTGCTTCCTTATAATTTTCGTCCATAATATGATTGTTTTGGTATAGATTTTGAAAGTATAGTTCCCATTCTTTTTTATTTATTTTTACTGTCCTAATTGTGTTTCGGTATGACCTTGTGTCTTTAACCATTTTCATCCATTTCTTTGATATCAATAGATCATTGATTTGGTTGCCACTTCTCTTTCCTGGGAATAACCACGTTGTCTTGAGCTCCTTTTTATGCTTAAATTTTGTACTTATTATTTGACTCCGCAGCTAGGTTGCACAATCTATTTCCGTTATCGTTTGTGATTGTGTATTGTTTCTTTTCCAGCTATTTCTCGATTATTTTCTTCTTTTCCTATCTGGGAATTAAAGTCTCCTATTATTATCAACATATCATTTTTAGAGATATCTTCACAGGCATCACTTATCTTCTCATAAAACTTCATTTTCTCTTCTTCGCTTGCTTCTTCCGTTGGGGCATAGACATTAATTATACTTATATTTGCTTGTTTATTCTCAAGTTTTAAATATGAAATCCTACCGTCGATTGGCTTGAACACAATTGCCTTGTTTCGTATTTTTTTACTGACCATTATTGCTGTTCCATTCCTTCCTTGTTTTTCCTCCCCTGAGTAATACATCGTAAAGTTTTGGTTTTCTATTTTACCTTGTTTTTCCATCTGATTTCTTGTAACGCCAGCATGTCTAAATCATAATTCTTCATTTCTTGCACTATGTTGTGCATTTTTCCAACTGTTAACAAAGCTTTGATATTCCATGTTCCAATTTCCAATGCGTTTACTTTTTGTTTCACCCGTTTTACCCTCTTTGATATTTTCCTAACGTTGTCTTTGGTTTTTGTTATAGTTTTAGTTACTTTTTTTCATTGTTATTTGCCGTGGTCATTTTTACAATGCTTCGAGTTTCTTCAGCTACTTTTGCTGCTGGTGTTTTCCTTTTTTTATAACCGTAAGATTTTTTAACATTTTTGTTGTTCTTGCTTTATCAATATCCTCTTTTTCTTCGGCCATTGATTTACTGCTGAATGTTCTTACTTTGGGTTAGGAACCTGATGGTCTAACTGTATCCTTCCCTTGCATGTTTTGTTTTAATTCATTTAATGAGTAAGCCACAGGCTGTTATAATTTAGATTCGCTTGATGTCATTCATTCCTTGCTTGTTCCATCTATGATCTGAGTTCTTTCCTTTGTATTAGCAGTTCTCTAGTAAAGTCTTCGTTTATATACATATATATATATATATATATATATATATATATATATATATATTGGTGTATTTTTTAATTTGTTTGTTTGTTTCAATATTTCTACTTTCTCCTTGTATTTCTTCAGTCCCAGCAAAATCGGTCTTGGTAAATTGGTCTTGGTTTACTAGGGTTGAGATTTTGTTTCCCTATTCTTCTAGCCTTTCTAACTTCATCGGTTTTAAGTTCCTCCTCCAGCTTCTCCATCACATTTTGTAAGACACTCGTTAGTTGCAGCTCATCTTCGTTTCCCGTTTCTCTTACTCCCTGTATTATAAGGTTTTTGCTCCTCGCTTCACGATCTAATTTTTCTTTTTTCTCTTCATGCCTGCCTAAAGCCTCTTTTAATTCTTAGTTCTCTAGTCTTATGCGGTTGTTTTCTCTTTTTATTTTCGCCATTTCGCTCTGAATGCTATCTAATTTTTTCTCAATCCTTTCACTTATATTTCTTCTACTTTTCCCAGTGCTTTCCCCATCCCCGAATTTTCTTCCATTTCGGAATTGACAGGTGCCGCGTCACAAACCTAGTTTTTATTTACCAATATTCTACTTAATTCGAATCTCGGCCAGGTTCCTGTGCTAGCTGTACTCTATCGTTTCCTTGAGTGTATAATTCGTTTTGTTGTATATTCCAGTTGTAGTGAATTCATTTCTTAGATCAAGGTCCTGTATTGTCACACTGATATTGTTATATTAGCTTCACATTAACAAGTAATTAGTATGGTATCACAACTGTTTTCGTTAGACAACTTGTTTATGTTTCTACTTTGAATATGTATGCTCATATACAATAAATGTTTTAAACTCACCTATTTCTATCTGGTTTTTGTTACTTAATCACTACTACAGCTTTTCTAAATTTCCACATATTTTTAACCCACTTATTTTTGAATTTAATCGGGATCGAGATTACACGTGCTTCGCCTTTGCTAGTCACGGTCTGACTAGTACTTCCTTATTAGTTACTTTCCACATTTTTCGTATCAACACATTTCAAACGCTTTAATATTTTTAATGGCTGTCTTTTTAAGTGTCCATGCTTCCATATCAAACAGTAGAGTGGAGAAAACTAAACGTCCGCATTCGAAGGTCAGTTAAACAAATGTTGTTCGTGTTACTTCTATTCTTCCTTTAATTTCTCTGGCTTTCTCTTTTGTTTCTGTGACCCATGCTTTTAATTATTTGTATGATGTTTCTCTATCAATTAGTGTGTTGGCGATAGTTGTGCGCTGGTTTTGTTTCTTTGTTATTACCATAAATTTAGTATTTAAATTTAACTTCAGGCCGTAATTGTAACTGTCCCAACCTATCTAATATGCGAGAAAAGTATTGGTTTACCCCTAAAAAAGTTGGAATTTTGAAATTTTTTTTGAGTTATTTTCACGTTTTCCATCAACAACAACATGAAAAAAAGGTTTTTAGAAAAAAAATCCTGTGTGTATATCGTCCTCGTCATCGTCGTCGTCGTTGTCGTCGGCCACTTTTCCTTACATGTCTTGTTAGCACGATACAGCCTCCGGAGTGCAATAAGTCACCAATTTTATGATGGAATATTGTTAAGGGCATGTCACAGATGAACCCTATTGATTTTCAAGTGACGTGGGCCAGTACAACGGGTGCTATAGTTTTTGAAGTACGACATTTTGTCATTTTTTGAGAAATGTCAGTTTGTTAGCACGATAAAGCCTCCTGAGTTCAACAAGACACCAATTTTATGATTGAATATTTTTCAGGACATGTCATAGATAAACCCTATTGATTTTCAGCTCACCAGAGCCAATACAACAGGTGCTACAGTACTTTATGTACGATATTTTTGTCATTTTTGGAGAAGTTTCAGTTTGTTAGCACGATACAGCCTCCGCAGTATATATAAGTGACCAATTTTATGATTGGATATTATTCAGAGCGTCTGAAAGATGAACCCTATTGATATTCAGCTCACTGAAGCCAGTACAACGGGTGCTATGATACTTGTAGTACCAAATTTTTGTCATTTTTGGAGAATTTTCAGTTTGTTAGCACGATACAGCCTCCAGAGAGTATACGATTGATCAATTTTATGATTGAATATTGATCAAGGTGTCTCACAGATCCACCCTATTCATTTTCAGTTGACTAGAGCGAGTACAGCGGCTCCTATAAATCCAGATATACTAAATTTTTGGTTATTTTTGCAGAAATTTCGATTTGTTAGCACGATACATCCCCCGCAGTGTATACAAGTAACAATTTTATGATAGAATATTGTTCAGGGCCACAGATGCGGAAAAGATAGTTTTAATCTTCAAAACCGTTTATTATCAATTAAATTTCGCTATTATAAACATATCGTCCGCATAACATATATGTTATTACTATTCCGCATATCTAATATGCGAGAAAAGCATTGGTTTACCCCCAAAAAAGTTGGAATTTTGAAAAAATATTTTTAATTATTTCGCCGTTTTCCATGAACAACAACACGAAAAAACGGTTTTGAGAAAAAAATCTTGTGTGTATGTCGTCGTCGTCATCGTCGTTGTCGTCGGCCAGTTTTCCTTACATGTCTTGTTAGCACGATACAGCCTCCGGAGTGCAATAAGTGACCAATTTTATGATGGAATATTGTTAATCACATGTCACACATGAACCCTATTGATTTTCAACTCACGTGAGCCAGTACAACGGGTGCTATGGTACTCGAAGTACGACATTTTGTCATTTTTGTAGAAATTTCAGTTTGTTAACACGATAAAGCCTCCGGAGTTCAACAAGTCGCCAATTTTATGATTGAATGTTATTCAAGACATGTCATAGATGGAACCTATTGATTTTCAGCTCACCAGAGCCAATACAACGGGTGCTACAGTACTTTATGTACGATATTTTTGTCATTTTTGGAGAAGTTTCAGTTTGTTAGCACGATACAGCCTCCGCAGTATATATAAGTGACAAATTTTATGATTGGATATTATCCAGAGCGTCTCAAAGATGAACTCTATTGATATTCAGCTCAAAAAAGCCAGTACAACAGGTGCTATGGTACTTGTAGTTACCAAATTTTTGTCATTTTTGGAGAATTTTCAGTTTGTTAGCACGGTACAGCCTCCAGAGAGTATACGATTGGCCAATTTTATGATTGAATATTATTCAAGGGGTCTCACAGATCTACCCTATCGATCTTCAGTTGACTAGAGCGAGTACAGCGGGTCCTATAAATCCAGATATACTAAATTTTTTTTGGAGAAATTTCGGTTTGTTAGCACGATACATCCCCCGAAGTGTATACAAGTAACAATTTTATGATAGAATATTGTTCAGGGCCACAGATGCGGAAAAGTTAGTTTTAATCTTCAAACTAGTTTGCACTTCTGAATGGGAATTTCCATCATGTGAATTGTAATTGTACACACATAGGGTTATTTTAATGCATTTTATTTTAATGACATCATTGTAACAATGAGTTAACTTTGTACATTGTTTCTATTTTATCAACTGGATGTTTTTGACACCTGTTTTGGATCTTTTTTATGACGACAGCTTTGATAATGGCCTAATGGCCGAAAGCGCTTTATTATTAAACATATACACACTGAGTACTCGTCGTTTATATTCACTCAATTTACATCTAGTGTGTAGACCATACCCATAGAGAGATATAAAAATAAGTTTATTTGTTTTTCACATAAATTCTGCAAATTGAGATTAAATATCTCCAATGTTTTATCAAGGAAAATTATTTTCAAAAGTTGTTACTGCTCCAATAAATATTTAACTTCTATAACTCTATTTTTCTCATATCTTTTTTATTGTACACGCATATTTCGGAGCAATGCAATCATCATTGAGATATTTTGTTAATTAATGTAAATGTATATATTTGTGTCTATGTATATGGTATTGTGTAAGTTTGTGATGTAATACCTTTGAATGTCGTCAATAATTATTCTAATATTAGATTATTATTCAATCGATAAGCAAAGTGTCGCTGTTTGATATGTAAATTTTGAACAGTCAATCTGAATATTAAATAGCAGTAGATTTACACAGCGATTCTTTGATAGAGAAATTCGCTAACTTTTTGAATAATGCGAGCATTTTTATGTATAAAGCAGAAGAAAATATAATTAAAAATAATAATAATTTTATATGTACCTATGTTTGTTTTGATAATAGTAGTAATGACTTACACAGACGTAGAAAAACTGAGAATAAAAAGAAGAAAAATATTGTGAATAATTCTATTACCAAGAAAACGTATACCCAGCATTCATGAACCACGAGAAAAGGATCCATTTGGAGAGAGAAGACGTAGTAAAGTACATAAAAGCACAGGGACTAAAAAAGTTAATTGAATTAATGAACACTGAAAGTCGATATGTCACAAATATTATTTATAAAATGCAGCTACTAGTTTCGGCCTTTGATGGCCATCTTCAGGCTACAAAAAAATTTTGGAATTAGGAAAGAACAATATAACAAATTTTAAAAACCTTACCAAGTGCACATAGTAGTTGGGCAAAAAACGTTCCAGTGGAATGCACTGTTGGAAAGGATGATTGTGGAAAAGGATTTAGAAATTGAATGAGTGATAATTAAAGGTTAATTTTGAAATTAAAATGATTTATGAGTCATAATAAGGTTGTGACATATGGGAAATTTTGAAAAATGTATTTAAAGTGTAAAAGGATCGGTAAATGTTGGTGTTTTATAGGCCATAATAATAGGTAGTTAGGTAAGGTAAGAATTGGAAATATTTTTTCCGCAAATCGCTAGGAAATTTTGACATTCCTGTCAAAATTTCTTGAAGAAAAAGTCAGGACTTCCTTACTGTAAGGAAATGTAATTTCCTCACTGTAAGGAAATGATATTTCCGTACAGTTGTTAGTGTTCTACATAAATGATTGAAAATACATTGCTTATAAGGAATTAATTTATATTTTGAAAACATCAAGTCATTGCTGAATACATTTTTAAGATCAATTTGTTATATTTACAGTAATTTGACAGTTAGTACAATTATTGAACATTGGAGGAACACTCTTAGAACTATGAGAAACATTTTGGACAACACGCAGGGTGGTAGGGTCATTTTGTTGAATATTTTGTACTGTGAAAATTTTATTTGCCACCTCAACCTTATTGCTAAGCGATTCTTCGATATATCCTTCAGCAACGTTTGATGACTTCCATCTGCCATGCCTCTTTAAACTAGTTATGTCGGCACCAGAGTCAACCAATATTGTTGCAGAAGACCGACGAAAGCAGTGACCAGTATATTCTGTCGGATTTACCAAGTTCAAATAAGTAGCAACTATTTTGGGCATTTTTCTAAATTGATGAATTCCTACCACTTGTCTACAACCCTTTCCGCTTTGATATTTAAAGAAAAATCGGTCACTGTTCATATTTTCTGGTCTTAACGAAACATACTTTCGTTAAACATTCAAGTAGATCTGATTAATTACAAATGATCTTGGTTTGTTGGTTTTCGAATCAGGTATGCTGATTAAAAGCTTAGATTCTAAGTCTTCTATATCGTGTACAGTCATTCGGACTAACTCATCCATTCTACAGGCCCCAGAAATACCAAATATTACAGCCACCTAAAAAATAAATAAAGGTATAATCTAAATAGAAATTAAAACCTTGTAAATTACCTTAATCATTAAATTTTCTTTATCTGGAGCTTCCTGGATAAATTTTTCAATTTCTTCCTTCGTTAAAATCTTAGATTTCTTTGCCCTATAACCTTGAGCTTGCCGTTTCAATAAAGAACGAAGTTTTGAGTATGTAGATATATCTACATTGTGTTTAAGTGCAAGGGTTGACTTCAGCATTGAATAATTGGCCCATAATGTTGAAGATTTCATCTTTAAACAAAGGTCTAGGAAGTATGCCATTACAACATTTTCTGAGAAAGAACTCGTATTTTTACTCATGCGATAATCCATAAAACGTCTGTATGCATTTTCGTACTTTTCTCTTGATTTCTTTGGCAATAATTCTAATGAAGCAGTATTCACTGCCTCAACCAGCTCTGGAGGAGTCCCAGGAATGGAAATTTCATCATCACTTATCATTTTACTTTCGAGAACACCAGCAACCAAATTTATAAGCGTCAAGTTTGACAATTCAACCTCAATACGTTTCCATAGTAACCCAAGTAATTTTATTAGGAATTTCAAAGCACCATTTATTTGGGAATAAAATTATCGCGTTTTTTTTAAAATCAATCAATATCTGTCGAATTTTAAACGATTTGCGGAAAAATAGTATGTTTACCTCGTAAGAAAAGCCACATTCCTGGACTCTGTGTTGCTAAGTCTCGGCTTGCGCCTCGACTTAGCAATCTTCACAGTCGTCCAGGAATGTTAAGCTTTTCCTACCCGGTAAACAATGTACTATTATTGTTGTGTACCCACTCCTTGTAATAGGAGTGGATTTTAGAAACGGTGTAAGGATAGAACAAAGGAAGTAACTTTACAGTGTTGCATTATGGAAGATTCAATCAATGTTGATAGAAAATATTTTTATGTTACAACTCCTTATTGTAGGAGTGAAGCCTAAATATGTTTGGAGAAGTGCAAGGAATCAACACAGAATACTTCTGTGTTAAAGTATGGAAGATTGAATGTTCCAAAATAGAGGCAAAAAATCAGAAAAACTATATTTTGATGCATAATGTGGCAAGAAAAAGTCCATGCCACAGGGAAAAACAAATTTGTACTGGTATAAGTAGAAAAATTATATTATTAATTTAATTCACTAACAACACGATATAACCAACTACTACTAGCAAAATTAAGAGTGATTATGGAGCATAAATCCGGCAAGAAATTAATTAAAGTGAGGAAGGATGGCAAATTTCAAAATTGACAAGACAGATCGGTCATATGAAATCAAAAAGAAGGAAAATTAGAATTTTAGAGTCAAGTAATCTAACAGAAGGGTGAAGGGTATAATAATTAGGGATTATTTTAGGTTGTAGTGGAATATAAATAAAGCAAAGGTTACAATATAAATAGGGTGTAAACAAAATTTTGTATAAAAAGCGAAGACTTTTGAATGAAGTCACTATAGTGGCCGATACAACCACTAAAAAAGAAGATTATGACATTAATATAAATATTATGAATATTGAAAGGGTTAAAATATCAATAATACAAGTATCATTATACAATAAATTCTATAAATTTTGTGAAAATCTAATAAGAGTGAGATTTGAAAATAAATTTAAAAAAATAATACACAAAATGAAGATTGAAACCAAATTACATATTATCGAAAGTGGCGATTAAGAAGATGTATGGACCTCAAGGTTTAAATGTATTGTTCACTAAGACAAATAACATTAATGTCCTATTAATCTAGTTGGACTCAAAAATTTCAAGTCAATTCATCCTAGGACCCTTAAGGCACTTCTGTAATCTGCAACCGTTTGATAAGGGGAAGTTGTGCTTTTCAGAAATAATGTGATTTGCCAACGCGGAGAGTGGAGCAGGTGAATCATTATTCTGAAATCTTTCAACAAAACTAAGGTGTGCCTTTATTCCAGTGTCCAACAAACGTCCAGACTGGTCCACATCGACAGCACTGCAATGTCGACAATGCAATTTGTATATTCCATGAGATTTTAGAATCGGTATGGGTCTTTTGTGTTCACTATTGAGGATCTTAAATTATTGTTGGCCTTCAAACCAAAATTTATATTATATTTTGTTACGAATAGCTCAAAAAAATATATAAATTGCAAGAACAAATGAACTGTAATTATTTATTGCCTTAAACTTTGCCCACTAACCTGTAATAAGGTGCGATTCTTCTTGATAACCAGTACTGGGAACACATAGGAACACATGCAGTCTAAGCCAACTCGGAGTTGTATCGGAACTAACTTACTTTCCGCGAATAATTGACTCCGGCGATATACAGTGGCGCGTAAAAGCAACAAGCAATAGGCAATAACAAAAAGAATTAAAATAAAATAAATAAATTGTTGACAGATTCGTAACATTCTCCCCCCTAAAATGCATGGTCATGCATTTGAAAAATAAATAAACATAAACACAAAGCGATAATTCTCAAGTATTTAATAAAAATTAAACATAAAAATGTATGTTGCGAACTAATAACTTACACCTAAAATAACAGCGATAATTTTCAGGGCAGGGCAACACAAATTTATCCCGAATACACTAAAAACTAGATAATAAATCCTATGAAATTGACGCTTAATCAGCAGCAAGAGTGAGTGGACGTAACTTAACCAGAGGTCTTTCTAAGGAACCACGGCTAGTACGGATTACCGCGACGCGTGCAACTTTATCACGTCCATAAACTAATTCCTTTATGCGTCCTAATGTCCAGTGACAAGAAGGAACGTTGTCATCTTTTATTAATACAAGCATACCTTCTTGTGGAGCGACTCCATGTGGGTCATTTGGAACGCTGTTGAAGCGAATGCAAGTACTCTCGATTCCAACGAGCCCAAAAATCTTACTGCATTCTCTGCAACAATTGCCAACGCGAAAGTCGATTCAGGGGAATTGGTTCAAGACTTGGAACAGCTATAGTCTGCAATGGTTCCAGAGTAAGTAAGTGGCTGGGGATTAAAGCATTAATGTCTTCTATATCGGTACTTAATTGAGTGATAGGACGCGATTTCAAAATAGACTCAATTAATGTCAACACGGTATAAAATTCTTCATACGTTAAAACTTGGTCCCCAACGACGCGAGTGAGGTGGGTTTTGACAGATTTTATTCCTGCTTCCCAGAGTCCACCGAAATGGGCTCCAGCGGGAGGATTAAAAAGGAAACGGATATTTTCAGAGCGTGCGGCTTCTTGTGAATATTTCAATAGTTCCTTATTGGCAGAAACAAAATTTGTGCCGTTGTCGCAATATAAATCGGACACACGACCTCGACGGGCAATAAATCTTTGTAAGGCCGCGAGAAATGATTCTGTTGATAAACTATTTGCCAATTCCAAGTGTAATGACTTTGTGGCAAAGCATATAAACAGGCACAGGTAAGCTTTATGTGAGCGAACACCACGATGTCGAATAGAGGTTATGAAAAAAGGACCTCCATAATCAACTCCAACATGGGAAAAGGGTTTAAGGGTAGATAATCGAATTTTTTGCAGATTTTCCATAACAGGTTGAAACGGGGCGGGAGACGTTTTCCAGCAAACGACACATTTACTCAGGACAGCATCAATAGCTCGTTTTGGAGACAGTATCCAAAAGTGTTGTGATATTAAAAATTGCGTGGTACGAAAACCAGCGTGTTAATATCTTTTGTGAAAAAAATCAATTACTAATGAGGTGAAGCGACTGTGACATGGTAATAAATAAGGATGCTTCTGATCATAAGACAAAGATGAATATTTTAATCTTCCACCTACACGAATCGTACCTTTATCATCCAGGAAAGCATGCAATTTTCGGATTGGTTTCGAAAACCTTTTCCGAGAAAGTTCGTCCTCGAAAGCGATCATCTGTGTCCTCTTAACAAGAATAGATATAACATTCGAGCGCTCTGAAGAGCTTAACATTCCAAAGCGTTTATCACCAGGATGGGAGATGTTGTATGTAAATCTTAAAATATACCCTAAGATCTGTTGGATTTTACTTAATGACGAACATGACTCAAGCAAAGTATCTAAAAAATTGTGATCCGTATGTACCGCAAAAACGGTAATGTGACGCTCTTCCTCGAGCGGAAGTGTATAATTATCAGGGGTAGGTGCGGGATAAGAAGAGTTAAACTCATAAAAAAGGAAGGGCCCTGAAACCAAGAATTTGATTTAACTAGCTCTGACGGAAGGGCGCCCCGCGAGGCAATATCAGCTGGATTATCTTTCGTACTAACATAATGCCAGGAATTTGCAGAAAGTTTGTGTTGAATATAAGCGATCCGATTAGCGACAAAAGTTTTAAATTTATGCGTCGAACTCTGAACCCAGTGTAAAGTTACTTGGGAATCGGACCAAGCGTAAATGTTATGTAATGCAATTTGGGGAACTGTCCTTATCACATAAGCAATTAATTTTGACAGCAAAACTGCAGCGCATAGTTCCAAACGAGGAATTGTAATTTTTTTAGTAGGGGCAACCCGTGATTTGGCACACAACAAACTGACGTTAATTTTATTATTACTACTAACACTACGAAGATAAATTACAGCAGATAAGCCCCTTTCACTGGAATCACAGAATCCATGCAATTCATATTGAACGGCATCTGCCGCAAGAACTTTCCGAGGGATGTGTAGATGTTCAAGTAGAGGTAGATCCTCTCGATATTGCGACCAAACATGAGCAATTTCAGAAGGGACAGTTCCATCCCAATTTAAACCCAACATCCAAAGTTTTTGAATTAAATATTTGGTAAGAAAGACAGAGGCGTTAAAAATCCTAAAGGATCGTATACTCGAGCTAGCTCAGATAGTAACGAACGTTTAGTGCAGACTTCATTTCTTTGCGACTGAACAGAAAATGTGAATGAGTCGATAACTGGATTCCACTGCAAACCTAGGATTTTCAGAGGTGAAGAACGATCATCGGAGGAAAAAGAGAGAGAATTCGGATTAATGAAACTAGCTGGAAATGGGTCCAAAAGAGAGGGGTGATTAGAGCACCACTTACGCAGTTCGAACCCTGCCAGTTTTAATAGAGATATTAAATCATCCCGAGGAGTTTGAGCTTCTTGATGGGATGGAGCTCCTTAAACAAAGCCATCGATATATGAAAACCGCTGAAGAACTTTAGCAGCACGAGGAAAGCGATGGCCTTCGTCTTCAGTGAACTGCTGTAGACTACGAAGAGCTAGAAACGGGCTACAGCTTACTCCATACGTTACCGTATTGAGGCGATACTCTCGAAATTCATCATTGACAGAAAACCTCCAAAAGATTCTCTGAAAATCTCGTTGATCCTTGGAAATAAAAATCATTCGATACATTTGTTTTATACGGCGCACATAACGTATTCATAAAGGCGAAAATTAAGTAAAATAGACACAACATCTTGTTGTAATTTTGGACCGACATATAAACAATCATTTAATGATTTTTCATTCGATAATTCAGCTGAGGCTTTGAAAACGACATGTAAGCGAGTAGACACATTTCCAGGTTTTAAGACGCAATGGTGGGGAATGTAATATCTACCTTCACCGGAGAGATCAGGCTTAACAAGGGACATATGACCTAGATCAAGATAATCCTGCATAAAGTCACAATATTGAGAATAAACAGAAGGTTGCTTAAGTAGGCGGCGTTCTAGTGAGAGAAAACGATTTGAGGTGAGTTCCCTAATTCCCAAAAACACGGGGGATTCAATACGGAAAGGCGACACTATATAATTGCCTTCAGGAGTCCGAGCGACAGTTTCTTTATAGTAGTTTTCGCAGGAGATATCATCGGGATTTGAACAGCATACTTCAGGAACATTTTCAAGTTCCCAAAATTTACGCAAAGAATCGCTAAGAGATTCGGAACTGCAAAAAAATGCGGAGATTTTTGGCGAAGCGAAATTTAATTGTCCCATTAACACATATCCAAAAATCGTATTTAAAGCTTCAGGTTCACCGGCGTTGTTCAAATACGCCCGGGTAATATGATTTTGGTGAAAAAATTGGCTCCTAATAAAATATCAATAGGTCCAGGATCATAAAAACGTTCATCCGCAAGCGGTAAGTGTCGAATATGAATCCAAGATTGAACATCAATCGATACAGTAGGTAATTTGTTAGAGATTGAGTCAATTATTATCGCGTCAAGATATAATATAGGCGATAGTTTATTCCAGGGTTTTATAGACAAAGCAACTTTACCACTGCTTACACATGAGCGGGTGGAAATAATTCCCGTAATTTCGATTGAAAAGTCGGTTTTATTTTAGCCTAGGGTACGAAAGGCTTTGCGCGTAATGAAAGAAGACTGACTTCCCGAGTCAAGTAGACATCTGAGAGGTGAAAAAATACCTTTCACATTTAAAACATCAATAATCGCCGTTGATAATAGCACAGATTGTTGAGGGTTGGTAGTTACCGAATGACATGCGGTGGAATTATTCTTGACCGGAGCATTAGATGAACTAGGTTGCGGATTAGGAATGGAGTCATCTGAAATATTCGGTGAAACCTGAGCGGTAGGATTAGCAATAACAGCAGTGACGCCCGGCGTACTGCCTTTAAAACACAATAAGGTGTGGTGTTTACGTGAAAAGCATTTTTTACATGCAGAAGTAGATCGACATGTATTGAGATTATGAGCCGAGCTCAGACAATTAAAACATAGATGCATATTTTTACACAAATTGTAACACTCACTAGGCGTTTTACTCGTAAAAGATGCACACGAGTATAACGAATGATTTGGTTTGCAAAGTGTGCAAGTCATCGAGGGAGATGATTTAGAAGTAAAGAATGAGGAAGTGCGAGATATTTGTGAAGAGGATGGTTTAGCGGGACTAGATTTGGCATTCAAAGTCAAATAGGTACCATATTTAACGGTTTTTGAGACAGAATTAAAATCAGGCGTATTAGCATTGCTGAGAGCAATACACTGATGCTCCAAGAAATTATACAATTTTTTATACGAAGGGATTTCGTTTGATTTATGTTCTACCTGCTCAAATAAGGTAATAGTATCCTGGTTAAGGCGTTGCATTAAAAGCATTACTAATATAAAATCCCATTGTTCTACAGGCAAATTCATAGCCTCTAAACAAGCTAGGTTCTATGTAAATATTTCTAACAATTTTCTAAGCGAACTTCCGTTTGAATCAGTAATTTTTTGCGTATTCATTATTGCATCCCAATGAGCCTTTGCCATGAGGCGCTTGTTTGAGTATCTCTTTACAATTGTATCGTACGCGGTGACGTAATTATCATTGGTCATTTTAACATGTCGAATAAGCGAGAGGGCGGCACCGTCTAAAGAAGTTTTGAGATAATTAAACTTTTCAACATTGGTAATAGTCGAATTGTTATGTACTAAAGCATCATACAAATCAATAAAAGCGGAAAATTCTTTATAATCCCCAGAAAATTTGGAAATATTAATTTTTGGGTAAGCGAGGGTTGGGGGTATTGCACACACCGGGAGGTACAGGCACCTACCCGAACGATTGACGCGTTGTGTTATGTTCATTACACAATTCTTCAACAGTGGATTTGATATGATAATATTCATCAAGAAAACCTTTTCTAATGACTTCTTCGTCGTCCACATTTTCCTCCGGTTGACTTAGTAATACACTTATGATGTTGTTATGCTGTTTAATAAATTCTGTTTTATGTTCATCTAGTTCGCGAGCTCTACATTTCAGCAAATTTCGTAAAGACCTATCAACTGTGGCGCGATTAGCTAATTCCCATAATATGTGCACGTCATTGATGCAACTATTGCGGTAATATTTGTATTTAGTGAGTTTATCCATTTTTTTTCCAAATAATGCGACTAAAGTGATTGTGCTAATTTTATATCCAAAAAACTGACTTCAAATTAACTGCAGCCTGTTCAGATATTTTATAGCGAAAGAAGCAAAAAAAACAGAAGCTATCTGATTAACAGTATATCGACATATTTAAACAAAAAAACAACTGCGATCTTATTAACCGGATATCGAAATCTAAAATTAAAAATTTTGCGTCACTATTAATTTGCTTGCGAAATAATTAATAAAATTAATAAATTTGAATTTGTATATCTACAATATGAAATAAACGTGTTTATAGCTAAAAACCTATAGTGTTCCACAAAAACCAAGCGATAAGATATGTCCACTTCATTATATTGTTTGGATTACTTTTAACAGTAAAATTTAATTGCAATATCTATGTTAAAAGGATTATTATCATGCGAAATGAAGATATGACAAAGCTTAAAGTAGTTATAAGATAGAAGGACCTTTAAGAGAAAATTAAATTCTAAAACACACTAGTTCATATGGATCGAAGGATCAAATGTTACGAATAGCTCAAAAAAATATATAAATTGCAAGAACAAATGAACTGTAATTATTTATTGCCTTAAACTTTGCCCTCTAACCTGTAATAAGGTGCGATTCTTCTTGATAACCAGTACTGGGAACACATGCGGTCTAAGCAAACTCGGAGTTGTATCGGAACTAACTTACTTTCCACGAATAATTGACTCCGGCGATATACAGTGGAGCGTAAAAGCAACAAGCAATAGGCAATAACAAGAAGAATTAAAATAAAATAAATAAATTGTTGACAGATTCGTAACATATTTTTTTCAATGTTGCGAAATTTGGAATAAAGAAATGTAAAGAAGCAATATAATTTGAATTTCCATTGTCTGAAATATTATTTTTATATGTTATCGTTGGGAAAATGAACTTAAAACGCCTAATGTAAATTTTATTGAATAAACGAAGGGGAAATTTATTATTATCTGCAATTTGTGTGATAATATTGATTAAGTTAACGAACGCTTCCCGTGATGATGGTATCGAAAACGCTCTTTGCAAAAAACTGTTGAAGGATACAATTTTATGTGATTGTGGGTGGTTCGAATGGAAATTAATAATTGTATCCGTGGATGTTGGTTTGCGGTAAATCTGAAATTAAAATTTTTTGGAATTAACATTCCTGGCAATGAAAAAATCCAAAACGGCAATGCTACTCTCGAACTTCAACTCCAAACTCCATAGTAAATTTAATTCTGGAATGATGAGTGTTAATAAAATCTAGGAAGGAAAGGGCATCCTGGTGGTTGCCATTGAACAGAACAATGCAGTCATCAACATAGCGATAGTAAAAGACTATATATTACTTAAAAAAAGGAGTGCAAGTGTTGGACTCAAATTTCAACCTATGGCCTTATCCAGTAGTTTGTTGATACAACTAATGAGCTAATTGGAGCATTCCCTTAACATCAGAAATAACATTAGGGTTCAAACTGTTTGATTGAGAAATTATTGTTGAAGTTAGTAACATCTTTAAGTAGGTTATTGAAAAAGGAAGAGAGTTCAGAAGATGGTAATTTTAAGAAAGAAACAACTGGCCTAATTGATATATTCTCTTTATGGATTTTTGGGAGTCCATAGAATAAGGGGGCAATTGGAGCCATTTGTATTAATTGGCAATATTTGGTGTTAAAACTTTCTAGGGTATTAGTATATGTTTTAAGTTTATTTTTAAGGTCATTATGACATTTTAAGTTAAAGACTGAACCTAAAGAAGAAAAGGAATTGCCTGAAATTGGTATACTTGCATAATCACTCCTTTCCAATATCATTACACAAATACCTTTGTCTGCCTTTGTTACCACTAAATTAATCATCTGTAACTATTTCATGTTTGAGATTTTTGAGTTCGGTAATGGAAAAAATATTATGTTGTTGATGTAGGGAAAAAGAAAAATTGGGGTTTAAACCGGTGTTTCTATGGAAAGTTCTTTTTTAATTAAGGATGGCTTCTTTGTTAGTCAAATTCGTATTACCCAATATCCCCTCTGAATCTATTGATAAAGTTTGTAAATTATGTTTGATATTCAAAGTATAAAAATTATATTTAAGCCCCAGATTTAGTATGCTAAGCTGTTGGTTGTCAAATTCAGAATTACTAAGATTTAGGACTCTGGAATAGAATTTAAAAGAATAGAATTTCATATAAATTTTATCTCGATTAACTGAAGTATGTGTTTATATTTTTTAACCAATAAAGTTTTTTGACAATATCAAATAGTCATCCGTACATGCATCCTCAACCGTTTTCCTTACATCTCTATCTAAAAAATCAAACTCCAAAAAAGTGTCTGTCTGTTAACAAAAAATAGCCGGGTGTGTGAAATTTTGAAAATTTTAATGTTTCTTAAACCATTGGATAATCCAAGTCCTTTTCGCTCGATCAATAGTAGGGGAGACCGGAAATGGTTGGTACACTTTTTAGAAAAAAATTAATTTTTTTGACATTTTTTGAAGTTTTTTTTCAAATTTTTTCAAATAGTTTATTGAAGTCTTACCTTTATTATATAAGAATACGAAAAATAAGTGACCAACATTGGACACTTACTAAGTATTGTTTGAATTCATTGGTTAGTGAACCATCCTACCCCTCTTTTGGGGTTGGTTGGCTCAGACTAAGGGGTAGGTTGGCACATGATAAACAATAATAAAAAACTATACAGAAACTATTTTATTTACCCATATTTAGCAAAGAAAAGTTTACTTCGAACATTGACTGAAGTCTTTTAGTTTCCCCCTGAAAAGGGAGGTGGTGGTAGGATCATTTTAATGTCATTGCAATGTACGATAGATATGTCCTCTATGACAGGAAATATGAAGGATCCACTAACTTTTTCACTTTTACGCAAAAATAAGACCTCCCATTCCTTGTCAACGTCCCCTTGGCCAATAATTTTTCCAATAAAATATTTTACCTTTGAGCGGGTATTTTCATTGTCTAGCAATTTCACCAACACAAAATCATCTTTTTTAAGATTTCTCTGCAACTCTTCAAAATCATCAGAGTTGATATTCGCATAGTCTACGTCTTCGTCATCGCTGTTAATTCCAGAATCCCAGTCCTCATCAGTTGTTTCTTCAGGTTTTATGTTCTCTTTATTTTTTTGTTTTGTTTTATGTGCTTCTTTCATTTTCGGCTTCTCTTTGCTTCAGCCTTCTCTTGTTCCAGTGCGTCCTTTATATGGGTGTCAGTCAGTATAGCAGTTGATCATCTTTTTCTACCTTTTTTGTATTTTTCCTTGGTGCAGCTGTAGGAGAAGGTCTGATGTTCTCTAAAGGCGACATAACAGGACTGACTGTTAGGCTTCGAAAGTATTTTCTCCAAACTGATTAATTGGGAACGGTCGTTCAGGTGTCCGTTCTTCTGGTTTTGGCTGATCAGAATAATTTTTTTTAGGATCTGACTGGTTAGATGTGCCTTCATTAGTATTTATCTACTCAGATGTGCTTTCTTCTGAATCTGGCCGATCAGAAGTGCCTTCTTTTGGATCTCTTCGATCTGTTACAATGCTAGGTAAGAATTCAGAATTATCGAAAATCAATATGTTGAAGGGGAAAATGCCTGATACCCTGAAACCATTTATAATATTCATCTGCGTAGCTGTCAAAGGAATATCATAAATTGTCATTGTAGAACCTGCATGATTTCTCATCCAGGTATCACATGCTGTATTAACAAATTTTTTTGAAGGACCATATACGCTTCTATCCAGTGGTTGTAATTTGTGGCTACAATGAGGTGGAAATGACAAAACGCAGACTCCGTTTTCTTTTAAAAAATTTAAAGCATCTATGGATAAGTGTGAGTCATGGTTATCCAACAACAACAAAACTGGATGATGTTTTGAGCATCTGACATTGCTAACAAAATGCTGAACAAACTTAAAAAATTGATCTTCTTTCATCCATCCAGAAGGATTGGCGGAACCGGCACTTCCAGCAAGTGCTCCGTTTAAAAAATGGTCTTTAAAATGGACTCGTGGAAAAACGAAAAACGGAGGGGTCGAGTTACCTATTGCTGTAACAGATATTGCCATAGTTATCAGTGTCCCCCTTTCAGCAGAGGTAATTCTGCCAATTTGTTTAAAGCCTATCCGAGCAACAACACGGTCCGGTTTTTTTTGAACTGTGGTGATAACAGTTCCGTCCATGTTCTATATATCGCATGGTTGCAAGTGGAGGCGGTCCATTACTTTCTGTAAGTTATCAAAAAAAAGCAACGTCATATCATAAAATTACTTACCGAACTAATAATACCACAACCACGTTCACCACCATTTCCCGGCTGACTGAAGAGCACTTCAGTCGACTAACATACGGTGTGAAGTCGTACTCTAGCGGTATGTTACAGAAATAATGACAGTGTGCCAACCAACCCCTGTACTCAAGTCCTAGATTGTATTCTAGTGTGAAGTCTGTATAAAACTTGCATCTCTGTAGAAACATAATTAGTTGAAAAGTTTTCTTCCTTTCCTACATCGCTCTTTCGTACTGGCCAATTATAAGGATGAGATTTTACTTTCACAGAGACTAAGATGGTACGGACATACACAAATAAGAGATGTTAAATACAATCATGAAATGGAGACCAATAGAAAGTTGACCGAGAGGATGATCGAAAACCAGTTTGGAAAGTCAAGTAAATTAAGACCTGAAAGTACTAGGACTAACGGATTGGAGGGGAATAGTGAGAGGCTGAAAGGAATGGAGAAAAATGGTGAACATGGCAAAAAAACATACCACTCTATAGAAGATGCAAAAGGAAAGAAGAGGGAAGATATCTGAAAAAAACTATCAACAATAGTATTCCAGCTTTGAATAGAAATGAATAAATGAATAATTATGAATATGGTGGATGTGGATGTTTGCAGTTACTACAATAACATTTTAGCATTGTTACAATATTTATATAATTTAATAGAAAATTCATCAGTTAATGATAATAAATTTTATATCCAATTCATTATTTTCTTATTTCATTTAGTTATTTCAATATGCCATTCTTGTCAAAATAAAACAATCTTAACAATTGATATCCTTCATAACTTATTTGTAAGAGCCTGAAGTGACTCTAAATGAAATACGTCAGAATTTATGTTGTGGAAAGAATATCCCATTAATACTTTTGTCCGATGTTTTCTAACAAAATACTCATTTGTCGAACTTCTCTTCTGTCAGCTTCGCCTAATCAAGCAAGATTGTCCACAAAAAAGCCATTTAGAACACATATTGTTTGAAAAGAGTAACTTAACGAAGTGGAAAAAAATATCTTAAAATAATATAATAGGGGACGTTCCTCTGAGAAGAGAATAAGTTGAATAAACACAGGATATTCGCATAGAAAAGCATGAAACAATAAAGGGAACAAAATCGTGTTCGACGTATTAGTATTTTTTTCGTACATTGACATTATATTTTCATTTTCTTTGAAAAATATGAAAAGATAGATTCTTCTATAGGAAAAATAATTAAAATGTATTTACCTATATCAATTATCATTATTATTATTAATAATGTAAATATGAAATTAGTAGTTGATTACTTGTTCACGATTCATCGCAAAATATAGAAAGTTGAACGCATAAAAGTATCACCAAGTAAATAGACAATGCAGCGTTGCGTTAGTTACCTAGCTTGAAAATATTGCCTAAATTCTTTTTGTCGCTAAGTTAGCACGCTTGTCCTCTATATTCACGTTTCGTTATCATCTCCCATTCTGTTTATTTACAATGCTTCAAAACGTTACTCTAAGACTTACTTGGAATCGATTTTATCCAAAACCCGTGAATATGTGTAGTACAATGAATATTTGCTATGCTCCTTGAACGGTTTGAACATCACGACAACACTCATCTCACAATGTTGTTAATCTGACAGAATTTTTGGACCAAACACCATTCAACAGAACTCATCGAACGACCCCCGTATTTCCTTGATATAGTTCCGACTGACTTTTTCCTTTCTAAAGCTCAAATGATTATTTCGAGACATCTGTCACTTTTAAAAAAATTCAGAAATAAGTCAATTTTTTATTCTAATTGATTTTTTCATAATCAAGAGTGACTGCTCGTCACTCGCGCCATGTCACGTCTCGATTCCGCCATCTTTTATATATTTTTGCGCTAGACGACAGACACTCTTATACCGAAAATTTCGTCTTTTTCCTTCCCCGCAATTCTATATTTTTCGATTAATTGAAAAGTATATTATCTACGGGCATAGTATGCATACATTTGCCATATAATTCATATATGATCTTCCAGTTGCAGCATCAATGATAACTTCCATGTATTTATTGAAAAGATATTCAGTTCTAAAAAATAAAAGTTGTAACTTTTGTAAAAATAAAGTTGAACGTTTGCCAGATGTGGTTTCGATATTTCGATATAACAACCATTGTCGCCACCGGTGATTCATTTCTTGCAGGTGTGGTGGTCGATGATTGAGTTTCATTCGCACTGATGCCCTGAATCTCGAATCGGGGCGTTATTATTGACGTCGTTCCCAACGTCATGCATACGCAAGCCTGAGAATGCTCTATTTGCGAATAGTTTCTAAAATGATGTTCTCGAGCACCGTTACTAAAATCATCGACTTGTATCGTCCCTCACAACAGCGTCAGTTGACGTTACAATACAAATGTCATTTGGTTATGTCAAATGTAAGGGTGCATTCAGATGCTACGTCAGGCGCGTTTTATGCGTTCAGATGCGATCTGGTAAATAGTCGGGTCGTTCAGATGTTAACGGTAATTTTTAACAATCGTCCAACCATTTAACCCAGTCGACACATCGGTAGAAATTGACCCGCATACATTTTATAATGCATGATTGAGAAGTTTGGGTTACAAATAATAAATTAATATTCAACGAGACTTTTTTTTCTACACCCACATGTATATTATCCATTTTCTGCACAATTTACAGAATGGAAATGTGGCCATTTCGGTTAACTGAACGCATATGATTTCATTTACATCCTAGAATGTATATGAAATTCACCAATCAGCATTTGCATTTAATACCCGTCAACTCTTCTTTTTTTCAATTTCAATGTAACGTCAAGATAACTTGTCAAAATATTTCTTTAGTTATCAAGAAAAATATTTTAGTAAAATGAGTGATTCCAGTGATGAATCAAGAATCAATAAATATTACTCCATAAGATATTCGTTTAGCCGCAAAGGAGATGTATAACACACATCATTACCCCAAAAATCAAAAAGTAAATATAAATCTTTGGTAAACGGAGTTAAAAATATTATCATAACATGTTATCACTGCTTATATGAATGAAATATCGAATAAAAACAAGCTCTCAACTCTTTGGATAACATATTCTATATAAAAAACAATGATAAATATTTAAAATATGTGATGGATCAGTGTGTTAACGCACGTCTGTAAATGTATACAGAAGAGAATATAGTTGGTTCAATCCCCGCTTCATGCGGTTATTTTTATTGATGATATCTGTATTATAAGTAGTAATTTTCATTAAATTCTAGTTAGTGGTGCATTTTTGGAATTTATGGAGTACGTCCTCGTCAAAAATTGAAAATTTTAAAGATAAATCATGTAAAGATTTAGAAAATGAATTTCAAATTAATTTAATTGATAAACAAATAAACAAATTTTGTTGTACGAGCTTAGCAAGTAATACAAAATTTCATATACCTAAGAGTTGGAAATGGGTCATTTCATGCCAATTGTATACTATACTCTTTCTACGACCATCATAAATCATAAACAAAACTGTAATATTTTACATAACAATTTTTATTATAAACTTTCTTGCCGTCATTGTTGCATGGTTTTGAGAGTTTTTTCTCTGATATTATTAAGTCTGGCTCTTAGCCCTTTGAATGACCCTTATATTTTTTTCTTCTTGTACATGCATCTACCTACGTCCTGAAACAAATAATGTTCAAAATTCTAAAATTTTGACAACTCGGAAATAAAAATACTTTATGCAGAAAAATCGTTATAATTCACCTGCGGAAAAAGTTATCAATTATCGTGTCTCTTTAAAGGAGTAATATCACCTCCTGCATGTACCAGGATAGTGACCGATGTCCTTCTGAAGCAATGGCTCGTTTACATATCTGGATCAGAATGTCAATGTCAAATCATCCTCACTATAGCGACCCATTTTCGATTATAAATTTTCTTTACAAACGAACTTTGTAAACACCGATGTGAAATGTCAAATTATTAGATAGACATTAACAAACATGACTCGATCATATATTATAATATATATGACCAAAAAATTCGTTAATATAATGACAGTCTAGTAGAGCATGATAGTCGTGGGAAATGAAATAAGTATTTCGATACAGCTAGCCCATGGGAAATGGAAATCAGTATTACAATGTGGTAGGTTCCTTAATCGAAGACGCACTTGAAATGTACATTTTTTTATGGTCGTAGAAAAAATATTTTATATTTTTATGATAAATTTGAGTATGCTCAGAAGAAACAAAAATTGTACGATTCATTTTATGATGTTTTCTTTGTGACTCTAGTTCTAATATCTATAGTAAGAAGTAATACATTTTTTTAAGACCGATTCCTACTTTTTTTACTAGGGCAAAGGGAAAATAAAAAAATGGAACTATTTCAAATACAATGTAGCTATAAAGTTTACTTGCCGAATCTCCCGCGAGCTCGAATTATTTTCCATACATTTTTTCTCATTTGCAAATTTTTTCGGAATAATTAAAGATCTAAAGAGATTATAAGTGAAAATATTTCAGGTATTTTTTATTTGTCATCTAGATGTAGCTTATTATGGAATACTTATGCATTCAATAGAAACACAACCATACACTAAGATCAGAAAATAAAATACAGAAAAATAGAAACAAATGTTTTAATTGGATTCAAAATAACAAAATGAATAAAACAAATAGGTACAACTAACTTAACCAAAAACTACAAAACTAGATTAATTAAAATTATTTGCTATTTCTTCTCTAAGTCTAGTTCGTTCATTCTCCATTTCTTCAATATTTTGGATGTTATTTACTATTGCATTGACTTCATGCAGAACTAATTGTCCTCTTCTTCATAATTTGCCTCATCATCGTTAAACATTAAACATATGTTGCGTAGAACCCATGCAGTTTGAACAACGTGGGAAATTACATTTGTACGATTTATGTCTAAATATTTTCTTCTTCTGAATCTTCCAAACAACAGACAATATGTCCTTTCAATAACTTGCCTGGCTTTAGCAAGTTGGGTATTGAATCTAACTTGATAAAGATGGAGATATCCCCTATCTTTATAAGGTGCTATATACCAATCATATACTGGATATGCTTTATTTCCGATTATGAAAGAGCTTGGTTGAAAATAAACATCTTTTGTCTTATGAAGTTTTTAAATATGGTTGAATTCCTAAAAATTCGAATATCACTATAAAAATTTTATCTGAATAAATTTCAGTCAATAAATTGAGAATTATTTGGAAGAATGTTTCTTTGTAAGTATCAATTGAAAATAGGAAAAGGTGGATAAATTTAATATACGACATGGTATTTTACGTGATTTCAAAAATTTTTGTGATTTAAATTTGATTAGGTCATTCAATTGTTTATTAAATAGAAATTTCATTCTTTCTAGAGTAACTTGAGACGTGTAAATGGCGCAAAGTTTTACTAACATCCGTAGATGGCAGTTTTGGTAGTATTTATAATATCACATATTTTTCGGCAATTGAATAATCTTTACTTTTCTATTTGATATTTTGACAAACTTCTCTCGAATACCTAATGGAAGTATAGAAACGGAAACACCCGTGAAAATGTAGACAAATATTGAAGCAAATAGTGTGTTTATTCATTTCAGTAATAAGCAACCGCAATATTGACAAATGACGTTTTATTACTTTCACCCTAAAAATATTAGCGTCTAGTTAACAATAACCAACGGCGGTGCTGCTTTCTGAGAAGAAATTGCCGTGTAAAAACTAGAAAAATAAATCAACAAAGAGACCAAAGTAAACCACAAAAGGTTTTTTACTACGCCAGAGGTTGTCACCATAACCCTTTTGATATTTTTCATTTATTTGAAGGAAGGGTGGCAGACTTGTTTGCTGTTTGGAAAAGTTAATAAAGTGGATTATGGTTGCGGGCGATATTTTTCACTGGAATAAAGAGATAATGTCTAGTCTTCATAATGAAATAATTACAATCCTAAGGGGTTTTGTGGATTTTTCTTGGTTTTCTTGATTCGTTTTAATATAATTCAAAAACTAATACAGAAGGATCGTTATACGTAAACATAAAGATAAAACAATAGATTCTAATTTTATATAATTTTTAAAGTAAAAGACTATTTTATCAGTTATAATAAAGTCTTTAGCAACATAATCAACTACAGTATTCATACAATCACACTTCACAAGAAATCGAAGAAAGGTTGCTAAAATACATATGTATATGCGTTCTACCGAGCTGTATGAACCTGGAACCTGACTTAATTGAAAAAAATCTCACTTTAATCTCTCACTTACTATAAACGATGTAGTTGATATTTTTATTTTTGTAGTAGAAATTCGAATGCCCAAAAAATAAAATCGTCAAATTGAACCATTATCACATAATCGGATAGAAACGAAAACTACTTTAATACATCTAAAACAAATAATGTGAAAAGCGCATGAATACAGATTAGACATAGAAATGCTCTTCATCGATTTTCAACATGCCTTCGACTCGATCAAAAGAAGTGAACTCATGACAGCATTAAAAGAACAAGGAGTAGACGCAAAACTAAGAAGGCTAATCAAAAGGACAGTGAATGAAACAAGGGTCAGTATAATACCTCAAAAAGGAGAAACTGATGAATGATGATAGCATATCTTCTCCCATGCTTAATATAATTTTGGTTTGTTTTAATTCTTGAACCTAATTTTATTATATCCTAAAACAAAGCGTTTGTTTTATGGTACGTTTTTAAAAAGAAGTTTATAGTGTATCATCTGTTGATTGTAAACGTTCTATTTGTAGAATAAGTTTCTGATGAAGGACACTGACAGTCCAAAACGTCAAACGAAAATGTAATTAAAAAAACCCACAAAACTTTCCAATTTCGTACTGAATCATATAACCCCAAGAACAATATTTGCGAAAAATATAATAAAATTAGGTTCCAGAAATAAAACAAACCATATATACAAAGTGTCCAGAAACTCTCCTGCCAAACGGAAACTACAGTTACTAGAGGTGGTTTTAAGTCGATTAAGCTCAAATTACCTTAATCCGAAAATGCTTCCTGAGGGAACTACCGTCCTTCGAAGAAGACGTCCTCATATGAGTTTTGTACAAATTACTCAAAAATACCGTTACTTAAAATATTCAAACTTGGTATAATCAATAAACAGTTACAAACCAGTCGTTTGCTGTAAATAAACTTTTTCCAGATCCATCACAAGCGTGTCAGTTGGGGGGACCAACAGGTATTTTTATTAAAAAAAAATTATTTTTAAGTTTTTTATATATCCGACACCAAATTTGGAAAATTCAAGAAAATTTTCATAAAAAATGTTCTCTTCTTTCAAATCGATATCATGAACCGTTTTCGAGAAAAATGAATTTGAACTTTTTGTGTTTCTTACATAAAATCATGTTGGATTATAATCTGTAATATCAAGTTGGCTTTGAAAAATCAACAAATTGTACAGATATTGGTAACAAAAGTCGTGAGTATTAAGCTGCTTACATTGTTTTGGAAATTTTAAATAAATTTTATTTCGTGAGGGTATAATACAACAATCAACATTAAAAAAAACAAAGTTATAGATAATTACCAACAGAAATGAGATAATTAATTTTACAACAGATGCTCTACATGACGATCATTTGTCTCAATATACAAATTTATTCTTTCCTTTAAAAATCGTCTAATTATCGCAAAAATTCCTGCATTATAACTAATTTCATTACAAGCGTTTTGAATTTTTTGCCACAGCTGATTACGGGTTTTTATTGCAACAGCATAGACTAATTTATATTTCTCGAAAACGGTTCATGATATCGATTTGAGAGAAGAGTACATTTTTTATGAAAATTATCTTGAATTTTCCAAATTCGGTATCGGATACATAAAAATATCTGTTGGTCCCCCCAACTGACACGCTGGTGATAGATCTGGAAAAAAATTATTCACAGCAAACGACTGGTTTGTAACTGTTTATTGATTATACCAAGTTTGAATATTTTAGGTAACGGTATTTTTGAGTAATTTGAAGAAAACTCATATGTGAACGTCTTCTTCAAGGGGCTGTAGCTCCCTTAGGAACCATTTTCGGAATAAGGTAATTTGAGCTAAATCAACTTAAAACCACCTCTAGTAACCGAAGAGTTTCTGGACACCCTATATATAGTATGTATATAAAACGGGCAATAATGATGTACTCGGCAGAAACAATGACATAAACAATTGTTTTTCAAAAATCTAGACTAAAAATGAAAAAATAGTCAACTCTTATGATTTTAAGATTATTAATTTAGTCAAGTTGGAATAGGGATATATTTATATATATATATATATATATATATATATATATATATATATATTTCATTTCTTGTTCTTGGGATTAGGTCATAAATAAATAAAAAACTAAATATCGTCTACATACTTTGACGTTTCGCTCCTTGTAGGGAGCTTTCTCAAAAAGATGTTATGTCTTATTTGGACAGAATAAAATATTTACAATTAATCGATATACAATTTTGGAACGTGTACAAAAAGGACACTGAACATATAAAAACATATAAAAACAAGTTTGTTGATAAAATAATAAAGGTGTTCACCTCAGAACCAAATTCACGATATACGAGTGAAATCAAAAGTGTGTAGTATTTTTATTTTGTTATTGGATGTATATATTTTGGTTTCCAAATTCATTACACAATTAAATTATGATAAATTTGACTTAGATTTTTTATGTCTTGTTTATCGTTCAATGAATTCTTTTCTTTTTTTATATGTACCATTTCTTTGAATTTATGGTAATTAGAATCCTGGGATAGTATTTTTGTGCTATTGAAGTCAAATTCATGGTGTTCCCTGGTTTCGTGTTTATGTAGGGCGGTGGACGCATTTTTTGTGTACTTGTGACCATTTAAGCGATTTTCTAGAGTTTGTGTTGTCATACCTACATATTTCTTTGGGCAGTTTAAACATGGTATAGAATACACTACGTTAGATTTTTTTTTGGTTTTAATTGAGCTTTTCAGTTTAGTGAACAATGGCGATAAGGTATTTTGAGTTCTGTGACATACGTTAATGTTGTGTTTAGATAAAACGTATTTCAGTTTTTCTGACAGTTGGTTTGTGTATGGTATTGATATGTATCTGTTATTATTTATTTGAGTTTGTTTTTTATTATTGTTATTATTGTTGTAGAATTTGTATGTGCGTTGTTTAAAAATTCGTTCTATGTTTTTTATCGGGTAGTGATTGTTTTTAGGGTGTTTTTGATATGTTTTAAAACTTCTGGACGGTATTCAGGAGAAGTAAGTTTTTTTATTTATTTATGACCTAAACCCAAGAACAAGAAATGAGAAATATTTTAAATGGTCTAAGAAAATTAAGAATTATTATACATATATATATATATATATATATATATATATATATATATATATATAATTTTATTTTTGTTGTGTTACTTTTTTATTATAATTTGACTTGATATATTTAATTTGTTTTAGTTTCAATTTTCCAAGGTTGATTTAATTGAGTGTTCTTATTTATTTGCTACTAAAACCTTTATTTAACTGTAATTTTCATAATTGTTGAACGCCAAATTTAATTCGTTACTTATTATTAATGTATCATAGTTTAGATGTTTGCTCATATAATTGATTAATTTAACTTCTTACCTTCATCTCAAATTTCCTTTCCTTAGTATATTTGTGAAAACAAACTTATCTCAGGGCGGTTAGTTTCAAAACGGAAATTAAATAATTGTACAATGAAACAAATTGTTTACTAAATAAATCATTTGATTAAAATTTACATTTACAAAAGTTCACAAAATCTAAAAACTATGCGACGCCTATGAAAACTAATTCACATAATCGTTTCAACTTTGAAATATTTTAAACAGCTGCTGATTTTTTTTTTCTGTGGAAAGAAATATTGTAACTAGATAACTTATTGAAATATTTCATTTAAGCAAATGCTTTTGTGGTGAATCGGTTTTGAAATGCGTACAATCATCTTACAATAGTGTTGATGTTATGTGTGTATGTGAAAAAGTAAATTTTATGAATTATTAAAAAGGTTCAATTTCTTGTCAGCTAGAGACATGCAAGTTACATTTATACAATAAAATATCAGGTGAGTCTATAATTATTACACTGTCATTTTTAAATTTCACTTATATATAGTTTATTTTTTACGATTAATCCTTTTTTATTGACCTTGAATTTATTTCAATGTTTTAATAAATTATAATAGTCATTTTCCTTTTAATTATTAAAGTTTTGTTGTAAATGAACTTATTTTGGATCCAAAATATTTAAATATCACCAACCTGATGTGAAATTGCTTCTCGCGACATGTCTGCTGTTGGACGCTTCACTCATCTATTGGCGGCTACTGAGTTCTTCCAGATAACTCAATCAATTCTTCGTCTTCTACAGAAAAACTACTTATACAGGTTACAGAGTATGCACTTTATCACATTTTCTTCATTACGTAATTATTTAATGATATTTAACACTTTTATTTCAAATTTCTCGTTTAAACTTTCACAGCGATGTTAACCTTCCGCTTCGCTTCTTTTTATCTTCTCTAGTTTACCTCTTTTATCCACAACCCTTTTGTTGTTGACTGGTAGTTCACGCTTTTTTAGAATTTTTATTCATAGCGTCTTATTTGTCACTATATTATTTCTTAAATTCACTATATTTCTGACATAGGGTTATGGTAATTTATTGTATTCCACGTGTTATATTCATCAAAGTTCCTAAATTATTTATTATCATTGTTTATTATTGTCTTTTTTTATTATTTAATATTATCAAAATCTTCTGATTTCTCAGCATTAATTTAGATAAATCTCAATTCTTACAACACAAATAATAGTACAAAGCATACGTATACAATTAATTTTATTTTGATTTTCCATTCACCACATTTTTAAACATAACATTTCAATAGGTTTCCTTTTTTTATAGATTTTATTCTCATCATTTGTTATTAATCATTGCATTTCCTTTTTTTATCTACATTGCATACAAATTACATATTTCTATAAATTTATGTCCCTAACAAATGAATGTTTTCCGTGTCTAATATTACGGCCTGCGTCAACTTAATTAGTTGAGCTTTGTTTGTTGTTAAAGTTCTGTATCAGGTTACAGATAGCGTTGAATTATTTATTAATGATCTGCAATGATTATTAACATGACTTATTTCAATTTTTCTTTTATTATTCTTTATGATTATATTACTATGAAATTAATTTGATATCTTTGTAAATACAAAGAATTGATGAAATTGAAAGAAATATAATTGACAAAATGATTATTTTTTTACAGCATATAATAAATTCAATATTATTTATATGCTTGTCTATTCTGCATACGCTATATAGAATTTCATAATTCTATTCCACATATAATTTTCCTTTCATTATCACTAAATTTTGTTGTAAATGATCTTATTTAATTTTGAAATTCTCTTTCAAATTAGAAACTATATGAAAATTTTTTTTGAAAGTCACATTTCAATTGTATAAAATTTTGTGAAACTGAATAAAACCAAGTGTCTTTGTCTGAAACATTTCAACATTTGATTTTATATATCTGACAAATTTTTTTTATAATATAATTTATTTCATTGACCTTTATGATCTAGTCAAATATCTTGAACTTTAAGCTTAAAATCAACTTAGTCTTTCAAAAGAAATTTTTCTATAAGAATTTATACCTTTTGATAGTCTGTGCTAAACAAATTGAATTTGGTAATTATAATTTGCACTCTATTATGACCTACCATCTGAACATTTCTTGTGGTTATTGACATCTAGCGATATATTTTTTTTATCAATTTCATCTTTATATTTTATTCCTAACTGAGCATATCATCTCAATATATACACAATAACAAATGAAACCTATCATATTCTCATATGACTTTCTGAAAAAATTTAGAATAAATGTTTAGTTGTTCTTTGTTCGCAATATTTCTTGGATTTACCGACCACATATCACAAACAAGTATAAAGGAATGGAAAGACGTGTTTCTTTTATCGAGACGGTTGATTTTCTGGTTACAGTTGTTGCCTCAAATTGTAAAAGGTAAAAATGGATACCTTTGATCATCACATCAAATAATATGATTTTCCTGACATTTCGGTTCATTTATCTCTGAAGCAAAGTCGAATATAATATACGGGATGTTCCTTTCAAAAACGCAACTTTAACACATGGTTTCATATTTTTGAATGAACTTGCATCTTAATCGAGAAAATGTTAACGATACTTTGAGAGATTGTTTGAATTTAAAAGTACTTAATACTAAGAGAGAATAAGCTTTGACATATTGATCAATAAACTTGTCGCAACAAATAATTCCCCAGACTACTCGCGTATTATGTGAAAATTCGTCATTCGCAAAATCAAATCTTTCCATGTTTTTATATAGACGTACGACAGAAGAATGATGTGACTTCATTATTATGAAAAATAATGCGCTGGTTTTACAACCGAGATAAGATATACTTAGTCGGGTAAAGAAAGGAAGAACCAAATTTATAATAGTCAACGTATAACAACAAGCTTTTGTCTTCGGTTGATATTTTTCCTAAATTACTACATCGGGTTGATGGCGGAAAACACAAACTCTCATTTGTTGTCTTCACCACAGTAAAGTGAGGGATTAGATTGCTCCGAAACAATTCAAATTAATTTCCAAGTACAAATTGTCACCAGTTGATTCTGAACACGGAAATTGTATAAAATGATATATTATCGTTGTGAAAGTATGTGTCTTTATAAAGTAATTAAAACACAAGAATAATCATAAATAAAATGCTGTCATTTGTCAGGAATAATTTTATCTGAAATGACAAGATATATTATTATATTCGCAAAGTCTCACAAGGATTCGATATAAACAAAGGACTGAAACAGGTATTCTACTTATCGCTTATGCTCTCCAAATATATTCAGAGCACGTATTACTAAAATACTATAAGTTTCGGTGACGCTGAAATTATTCTGCCACAGAACTGACAAGGAAGTTCAGTGTGCAACACCCAAATGGAATAAATTCAATTATTTGAGTTATTGAACATAATTAGAAAAATTAACATTCTTCAACGTGAAAATTGATCCTTACCTTTAACCCTCTTCCGAATAACAGGTACAATCCCCATTTTTTTAAATGAGAAGTATAGGCTCTTGATACATCGTTTGAGAAGTCCCTTCATTCTCCGTTCAGAAATCATGATATGACATTAGAAAACCGTGTCCCTATGGAAAATAGAGGATTTAACACATGATCAAAAAAGATTTGCTTGAATAATAAAGTATGTTGAATAATGCTGGCCAGGTATAAATATAAATTTAATTTAGATTTCTTTAAATTAAAATGATTAAAGTAATAATAAAGAAAATGCACTCTAATCCTTTGCCCAACCACCACGTGTCAAAATTATCTCTAAAATCCATTTAATAAAATTTATTGAATCTGGAATGAAATAAAACGAACTGGAATTACAATAAATAAAAGGTAACAGAATAAGTAGAAAGAGATATAATATCTTACCCTGAGTTGGTTTATAGGGGTTACTTTTAAAGAAATATAGAGTCGTTGGCCTTAAATTCTGAATTTCAGGTGAATCTTCAGGCATTCAACCATAGTAACTACGTTGTCAAAACAAACCTACTATGAAGATTACTTTGGAGAATAAATCCAAAATCACAAAATGTGGCGATAAAAAAACTCAATGTATAAAAGGGATTAGAAGTTATATTTATTTTTTATCTTTTTTTTTTTAAAACAAATCCGCTAGGCAACTATCGAAGGTGTAAAAACGAATGTGAAGCCCTGTACACCCGTGTTGCTTCAAAATAATAGATTATAATTTCCATTATTATAAAACCCCTCATTTTACCGAATTAACATCTCAAATAATAACAGATAGGAAATATTTAACAGCCTGGTTAAGAATATTATATAACAATACACGGCAATGAAGGCTGGCCTCTGAAATAAAAAAACAATATTTACTCCTATATCTACACCAAATATGGCGGTTTTTGGTAAACATAAATGTCAATTATTCAAATTATTATTTTGACTAACAACACCCTCTTGCAACATTAATGCAGGAATATCAGGTAATTTCAACACCCTTTCTAATAAAAGAGACACTACAAGACCAATGCAAATATATTTATTCTCGACCTTTTGCAGTTTAGGGAAAGGGTTTATTATCTATACCAGTCCATTTGTGTTCTAATTTAGGAAATAAATTGTAGTATCCACTATGCTCATTTTCCCCGAATTAATCATTTTTATTAAATGTAAACACCTTTTGTATATAATCTGATTATTTGATCAAATTCTTTCTAGAATACATTTTTTGGTATGTTAGGGAAAAAAGGAATGAAATGAGTTGGAAGCGACACTTTAAACGATTTTTTAATCTCTTTTTCTTAATATAATGAGCTGATACCATATTTGGAAAAGTGCTCATAATTATGGAATGTAACGAGATTAAAAATATAAAAAATTATTTATTTACTTACATATTTTAACCAATTTTCTAATATTGCCATTCCAAGTACGGTAATATATACGGGGTGAGACAATGGGAACTTCCCATCCCAATTTTTAGGATTTGAAATCAAAATTTGGAAAAACCCTCAAACACATCTTATGAACATCCCTCAAAATTCAAAATCTGAATATGGTAAAGGGCTTTTTAAAGATTTCGTCGAGTTCTTTATGACCCTATAATTTCGACCTATAATTTTCATTGACAACTAAATGATAGCTTGTCACAAATTTTGAAATTCTAGATCTCTAATGTAATGCATAAGAAAACCGGGATAATTTTATAATTACATAAATGTTGATGGCAGACATTTTGAACAATTTCTAAGATAAACTTGATGTCCACACATAATTATCAAACTTGAAACATTAATTATTTGATCTTTTTATAAAGAAAATAATCATATATTTTGCCCAGCTGTCGTTTAGTTATCAAAGAAATTGATGAGGCGAAACTATAGAGTCATAAAGAAGTCGATGTTACCTTTAAAAAAGAGCTGTGGCACGATCCCTCTACCCTATTCAAATTTTAAGGGTTGCTCACCGCTGAAAACTATGAGGGTAAAAAAAGCAAAAATTCGGTTCCCCTTTGTTGAATTCTCTGAACAAAATTGAATCTTAGTTCAGAATTTTATTATGATATATAGTGATAGTTTATTCTTCAAGGAGCGTATGATGCTGGCTATTATTCAGGAGGATGAAAATTACAACACAAGCCGAAGGCGAGTGTTGTAATCATCCGAATGAATAATAGCCATTATACGCAAGTAGAAGACTACACTTTCTCCACGACTATCGCTCTTTGAATAAATAATTGAACAGATTCTAATGTTTTTATTTTTACTCAGCCTCTTCTAATCATTAATTAAATATTTCCATTATAACAAAAACAGCTTAACAAAACGTATATTATTAACTGGACTTCAAGCAAATTTGCTTAATTCTTTGATTGCCCATAAATGTAAAGGATGATTAACATATCTTTCAAATGATGTTATTTATACGCATTTGTACAATTTCTGGAAGTGTTTTAAGAACGCTCGAACAAAATCTGCATAGGAAAAAAAGTCCTTTGAATTGGTAACTAACACAATTATGAGCAAAGCTCTAACAATGGATTTGTCTGAAGGTTTGAATAAGCATGTGTTGGAAAATTATATTAATTACATTTACTTTTTAATAGACATATGTACGAAATACCTGAAAATCAGTCACACTTTATTGTTAAGAAGAAAAATGCAATTACGATGCCACTTAGAACCCATTTAACTAAAAGGATTTTGTTCTGCGGACAATAGGAGATGCGAATATCATGTATTCACATTTTTCTATTGTTAGAATTTTTTATTTACAATATACATATTTCTTGATAGATGCTCTAAGTTAACCTTTCAAGTCTGTATCTAATCAGAAATTTTTTATTACTATAGATACTTAATAATATTTAATAGATTTTTGATAAAAAATTGAACTCCAACAAATAAAATATTTGAAAGTTCCTAATACTTTTATTTCCATCCGAATTGTTCCGGCACTGGTGTGACTGTTTAATTGGTGTCGTCCGAACTTTGTTGCTTGTCAATTCGTCTTTCTTTGTCTAAGGAATGGGCAAAAGGAATGCGGGCGTCTTTCGAGTCGCAATACAGACAGTTGTTGCTACCACTATTTGAAGAAAGTTCTTAAACATTAGAAATAGAAGAACAAAGTTTGCTTTGACAAAATTGGAGTTTATTTTTATTAATCTGAGCGTTGACTTTTCTCGATCGCTCAATAACTTATTTTACTGCCTTACAATGTTTTTCTTGTGTAGCACCAAAAACAATTATGTTGTCATGACAACTAATTACATTTCCTAAGCCCCCAAAGTTCTTTTAAATTTGTTCCTCAAACAGGTCTTGCGAATGTGATAGTCCATAGGGTAACACTAAATAACGGTATATTCCAAATGGAGTTGCGTAACCACACTTACAAGATGACTCATCATGCAGTTTCAAATAGTGGTACCCTTCCGACAGATCAAAGACTGTAAATAAACTTTTACCAATTCACGTTGCACTTATTTCTTCGATACTTGGGATTGTACGGAGTTTTCTGATAATACTTTCATTTAGATCTGAAGGATCCAAGCACAAACGAATTTTTCCTGAGTTTTATTCAAGTAATACTATACGATAGATCCTATCTCTAGGGTCCATTTGATTTACATTAGTAATTGCCTTTCTTCTACATAGTCTTTCTAATTCCCTTCTAAATGATTCAGGTATAGCTAAAGCTATTCTTGTTGGTGATGTAACGTCAATTTTGCGTGCTGTACGTTAAACAGTTATTACATAGGAAAGCATAGAACATAAAAACGCAATATGGGTATGAAATTACTATATTACTTAATAATAAAAAAAGCTCTTGCAAGAGTGTATGGATGCTTGGAGATAATAGTACACCATACATATTTACCTCTCCCCAAGTATCTAGCACATGAATAAATGATTAGGTATCTAATTCATTTAACTAGGTAAATTGAAGAAATGAGTGTTGCGCTAAGTGTAGAAAATATACAACTTTCATAAAAGAAACATTGTTTTAGATTATAACAAGTGAAATTTCCGACGAAGGGGGTACTTATCGTTAAATTGAAGAAATGAAGACGGTAGGTTATCCTCCATACGTTTTACTGGAAAACAGCTGTATGTTTTAGCTACCGTTTATTTTTTATCCATTAGTTCAATAGTAGTTCCAATAAATCCATACTCGTATTATAATTAAGCTTTGTAATCACCCATGAATAAGAACGCCTGAAGAAATAAAAATGCATTGTGCTAACCTTCAAGTTAAAATTCACAAATACTCACCTCTCGCACAAAAAGCCTTATTGCCAGAGACGTTTGCTTTAGTTCTTCTTTGTTATAACCATATACACATGTACAAAATTGTGTAAACCACTATATCCCAAATTACACAATTTTAAAGAAATATTTAATAGATCTGCCTACAGCAATCAAACTTAGTATTAAAAATATTCCTTTACCAGTTGTAGGAGAACTAACAATCATTTCGCTTAACACAAAGCCCACATTTCAATTCTCTACTCGTAGTCGCTTTACCCATGTTTTTACTGATAAGGTATTTGTTCAATTTTTTTCTTCTACTGATGTTAATTATACCGAATATCCTAATTAATTGAATGAAAGTGATAGAATGTATTTCTGATATACTTAAATTTATCAATGTGAGATTATGGGATTATTACTAAACATGGAACATGTTAGTTCGTAACAGTGAATGGCCTAACTGCTCAAAATTATAGCTTGTAGTGATATTTCACTTGCCTGGTAATACAACTGTAGCCGTAAAAATATCTAAATTTTGCTTAATAATTTCATGTTTATTTCTATCTTCATTAGATTAGTTACAACAGAGCTTATCCTTTTAACTAAATTTAAATTCAAACATGCCTGACCACCAATTAAGAACCTCCCTCTACAAGAAGAAGAACAAAGTCTTCAAATACAGTTTTGTTCTTGAATTTACATTCTAAATTCACTGTACCTATTGGTTTGGTTCCTGTACCTTCAAAAGCTTTTAACATATATAGGACGTTGGTCCGACCCAGAAGTTTTTATTTACATTATTAAAATTTGTTTAGTGGAGTTATATTTATATCGGCACCTGTATCTAGTTTAGATTTAACTTTTTAATTTCCTAATATAAATGTTTCAACCCAAATATTTTCGTTGAAGTTTATATTTTTATCACAAATATTATCAACATTTATACATTTGTTAAATTGTACAGAGTATACAAAGATATCGCCAGATTCATCACTATCACTTTCTACATTTCTAATATTTTTGACTCGACACGATATTGCAAAATGATACATTTTGTTGCATTTTTTACATTTTTTTCCATATGCTGGACATTTACGTGGCCATGTTGTGTTTGACAATGTGTGCATCGAAAAGTGTCATCATTTTTTATAGTTTTTCCACTTTTATACCTTGCTTCTAGTTCGATTTACCTCGACACTCTCCTCATACCACTCTGGAACTGCAGATTTTGACTTTTGCTTTGTTCGCTCGTCCTACAAAAGTGTATAGCCTTCTCTCGAGTTAGTTTATCAATTCTGAGTAGAGCTTCTCTGGTTGTGGCGTCTCTGATTCCCATTACGATGTTATCCTTTAAAGCCCGATCTTCTACAGTCTCCTCAGGATCGTTGACATTATAATTGCATGATTTCATTAAGTGTCTGCAGTCAGTTAAAAAGTTTTCGAAAAATTCTCCTTCCTTCTGTATTATTTTCAGGAAGTTTTAACGCTCGAAACATTCAATAACTCTTGGGTTAACGTATTTGGAAATCAGTTCTATCGTATAATCATACTTATCGGTCTGTTCTAATGGTATTTTAAAGGTTGTCATGATTCTGGCTGATACTGTGCCCATAATATTTATTAGTAATGATAGTTTTATATCGGTCGACTCTTGTTGATCTGTTGCTAACAAATACTCTTTGTTGAGATTCATTATTAGATTTATGGAGTTATTTTAAGTATGTATGACTGCTGTCTAATTTAACATTACTAATTTTTTACTGTAATTTTGTCTAACGTATCTTCATAAAATATATAATATAATGAAATTGATAGAGAGATTAACACAATTAGACAAATCTAATCTAACGGTTATCCATTAGATATGATAAATAAGCTAATTAGTAAAAAAGAGGAAAAAGTGGCATTACAACTAATATATCCTAAACAAGCTGATGAAATTAAAACTTATAAAACCATCACATATGCAGGAAATATTTCTAATAATATTTCAAAGATAATATCTTCAGCAACGAATACAACAATTTCTTTTAAAACAGAAAGTAACGTTAGTACAAAATTGTTAAATGTAAAAACAAAAATACCACTATTAAAGAAGTCAGGTATATATAAACTCAAATGTCCAGAATGTAATGCTGTCTATTTGGGTCAGACCCTTAGGAATTTTGAAATACGATACAGTGAGCACTTACGAGCATACAGATTAAAACAACCAGATAAATCCCACTACGCAAAACATCTACTTGACACCAATCATTCATTGACACCTAACACAGAACTAAAAGTACTGCATATTTGTGAAAAGAAACAAGAACTGGATTTCCTTGAAGAACTGGAAATTAGAAGACATTTAAGAAACCCACAATATGAAGTTGTCAATGAACAGTTGAATCTAGGGAATTGTCCACTAATAAACTGTCTTCTTAAGTGATAATTGTAAAGATCAGCAGATATAGTTTTCCTGGTTTTCTATATCATTGCACAGTTATACTGATCTTAATTGGAAAAATGATATCCAGGATATCACCATAGGGCTAATAACATCTAAGCTTCCATATTTGTAATATCACATCTTCTTCTTTTTTCTATGAACATATATTAAGCCAATCACAAGTTAGGTTACTTCTTGGTCTAGCCAAAAATAACTACTAAACATCAGGTAGGCATAAAATGAAATGTAACTTCTGTCATTCTGACGATGATATTGATTTATCGAAACAATTGTCAATTTCTTAGAATTTTCAATAACTTGTATTATATTGTGGAATTAACTAGAGACCTTGAGTTTCATTTAAAAACACTTATATAATATAAAGTATTCAAGTGGTGTTTCGTTCACACAATTAAGAGGAAAAACCCAAACATTCTTCAAAGGCTGTAATCCAAAATTACCATTCGGAAGCGGCATTTTGCCCTTGTAAATCAAAATCAGGAGGCATTTTTAGTGGACCTAGGTTTAAATTTGCCATTTCGGTGTCTTCTGACCTCTCTCTTCGTACCGGTAAAATTCAGTACCTTGCTTTTTCTTTGCCTTTTCTTAATTATTTCTATTATCACATTGCGCCATGTTTGATGTAATATTGTATATTTAAATAACGAGACACTGGATTACAGAAGATTCATTTATTATAAAATGCTTTATAATCTTGACACGTTGTAATGTATATTGATAATATCAGACAACTGACATAGACATACATGACATTGACATAACTGTAAATCATAGACAAGAGATATAGAAGTATTGAACAACAACAACGCTTTCATCTTTATGTGTCGTTAGCAGGTCATTTCACTGTTCAAACTTTTTGGTTTCAGTTTAGACAGAACATTCATACAATATATTTTCCAAAGTCATGTCAAATAAATAATAAAAAGAAGTTTTCAATAACTCTAATAAAAGTTTGATTATTTAGTAATCCCCATTTCCAAACAAGAGGAACGATAAAGCTAGTGACGATGATAAAAATCGAAGAAGTGATAGCTAAAATTGAATATCATTTTAAATTACTCCGTTGATAATATTTGCGTAATTAACCACGAAAAGATTAATACAATTTCGCGAATTGCAGGAAGTCGAGTAAAAATATAACCAATTTGATGGTGAATTAATTGGACCGAATTTTATAAATTATTCTCAAATTAAAATTCTGAATGGTCGTGAAAACAAATAAGAATAGTACATATTATGTTCGACGTATTTGAAAAAGAAGATGATGTACAAACAAAAGAAACAAAGAAGACTATACAGGGTGTTTGCTGTAGCCGAACGTATGTCGTACTGATAGTGTTTTAACTAGCTATCATAAGACACACGCGGCTGTGGCGGATATCTTAATGCCATCTAGATAAATGAGGAACCCTTCAAATACACTTCTTAAACAAAAATTGATAAAATAATTAGTTAATGGGAGATACAGCGTAAGTCTGCAGCCTTAGAAAGGAACACTTTTGTGTTATACTATATAAGTTGGCTGTAAATTCGATTACTTTTTGTAACTCTTGGTTCATTTCTTGTTGTAAACGTCGTTCTATAAACATTATTTTCTGTCTTTTTAAAAAAATCATTTTCTATGAAAGAAAAGAAAAGTCGAGGACCAAATAATGCTTGTCATGTAATTTTGGAATGAACTGAAAAGAGTAACTGAAAACATTTAATAATAACAAATTCTAATTTTATCATCCAGTCATAAGAAAACTAAGTTAGGACACGAATACTTCTCTTGTAAAATTATAAATGAACGATAGTTTCGTCTTTGAATAAATTGCAATGGAACATTGCCGGAAGTAACTCATCAATCTTTTCATAAAGGTACTTTTTCTCTTTCAAATTTCTTGGAAACTTCCACATGCTGATATTGATGGTTTTTTTTGAAACTGCTATCGTTTGTGCAAAAGCTCGAACCATATATTTTCTCTCGACGTTCCAATTAAATTGTCGATTATCAAGTTAAGCTTCAGATTTTCGACGTTATAACGTTAAAAGTTTGTAAAGTTGTTGATTTAATTTAATTGGTATTAATCATTAATCTTAAGTTAAACGCCTTGTTTCCTTTCCGTTTAACGTTTGAGTTTTGATACCAATTTCACTCCATAAATAAAGAGTTTTTTATAAAGCAATTTAAATATAAAAGTTCATTAATTGCCATGATCTCTCATTTCGAAGCATACCGAGAAAGATAGTCTACTGATGATTTAAAATAAATTGAAACTAGAAAGCTGTAAAGGCAACAGAAGACATAACAAATAACGACAAAAAAAGGCGATGGAAAACAACAAAGCAAACAAAAGACCACCAAACATGTCAAAGGCTGAGAGAAGACGAGAAAAATAAGAAAATATATAAAACACGACAACAGAAAACAATAAACCGGCGGAAACCGACAAAACACAAAAAAATGCTGACAGAAGTCGACAAAGGGAAACTGACTTTTGAATTTATATCGTTAACGCCCATTTGTAAAAATTTCTCATTGTTCGCCAACAGTTAGCATCATATTAAGTGCACACACAATTGTTGATAGGTCATTGTTCATGTTCATTGATTCTTCACGTAACATGCCTAGTCGTCTGTCCTATATATATATATATATATATATATATATATATATATATATATATATATATATATACAGAGTGGCCCAAAAGTCTGGAAACGGCCAATTATCTCGTAAACTGCTAGTCCTAATTGTACAAAATTTGGGGTACACCTATTTTGCGATACGGAGATTCCAGATTTAATATTTGCAATGTTGCCAGATTTCCTGTTTCTCTTATATTATTAGTAACTTTGGTTTTTCAAATGCATCACCCTGTATATTCAGTCGGTTTTGGAACCTCCTATTCAATACGAGTTCAACCATATGTAACACTTATGATTTTCTGTAGTCTGGAAGGTCTTAAATACATAAAACAGTGAAAAAATATGTAGATTTGAAGTAATTTAAATGTAGAATGCTGTGATTTTGACATTTGTCCACCATTTACATTATCAACTAAAACTGACAGTAGTTTGATGTGTTTTGAAAAGTTCTGCAAGGTAAATTGCTTCTCTAAAATGGCTCTTAACGAAAAAGAACGAATTACTATTCTAATGATGAGAGGGTACGGCGACAGAAAAAGATCTTATTGTGAAGTAGCCAACTTGTTCAACGATACTTTTCCAAACCGTTCTCCTATTAATAAGGCGACGGTACAAAAAACTGTAAAGCGATTTGAGGAATCTGGAGGAGTAAAAGACAGATACCGATCAGGTAGACCGAAAACAGTTATGAATGACGACAAAACTTTAGATATAATGCAGAGTTTTGTTGAAGATCCACATACATCCTCACGCAGGGTTGCACAAGTACATGATGTAGGTCGTTTTTCAGTCTTACGTATACTACATAAGACTAAATTTAAACCATACAAAATTCAGTTATTGCAAGAATTAAGGGAAGATGACTTCGATCGTAGATTAGAGTTTACTGCGGTAATGATGGATAAAATTGAAAATGATGAAAATTTTGTTAACAGAATATGTTTTTCCGATGAAGCAACCTTTACACTTTGTGGCAGTGTAAATCGACACAATTTAAGGTACCGGAGTGACGTAAATCCCCACTGGATGCGTGAGAACCATACTCAAAGACCACAAAAATTGAATGTATGGTCAGGTATAGTAGGTACTCAGTTAATTGGGCCATTTTTTATCGAAGGGAATTTAACGTCAGATAAATATGAACTTCTACTTAGAAATGAAATTGTACCTACACTGAGAAACTTGTTTGGAGCCAATTTTAATAATATATGGTTTCAGCAAGATGGAGCTCCAGCTCATTTTGGTGTAAATGTCCGGCGTTATTTAGATGGGATATTTCCCGGACGATGGATTGGTAGACGAGATAGAATTGAATGGCCTCCACGTTCACCTGATTTCAATCCTAAAGATTATTTTTATTGGGGATACTTGAAAAATTCAGTTTACAAAACTAAACCAGCAAGTCTTGCAGATCTAAGGCAACGAATTATCGATGAATCTCGATTAATTTCTAGACAATCATGGAGAAATGTGGTAGATGCATTCTACCATCGATTAGGGTACTGTCAACTCACAAATGGAGCACATTTTGAACACTTGATAAAGTAACCATTGAGTTAAAAATGTTGCAATGTTTCAATTGTTACGGTTTAATGTAGTTGAAAATAGTTTGTATTAAAACATTTAATGAGACAATTAGGCGTTGCCAGACTTGTGTTTTATTTATTTAAGACCTTCCAGACTACATAAAATCATAAGTGTTACATATGATTGGACTCGTATTGAAAAGGAGATTCCGAAAATGATTGAATATACAGGGTGATGCATTTGAAAAACCAAAGTTACTAATAACATAAGAGAAACGGAAAATCTGGCAACATTGCAAATATTAAATCTGGAATCTCCGTATCGCAAAATAGGTGTACCCCAAATTTTGTACAATTAGGACTAGCAGTTTACGAGATAATTGGCCGTTTCCAGACTTTTGGGCCACTCTGTATATATATAGACAGACGAAAGTAGTTCGTTGCCGAAACTAGTGTTAGGGTAACTTTTTTATTGGGGAATGCGGCAATGTGATAATGAAAACTCTGTTTAGTTAAACCTAAGCTTTCGATAATTTATTATTATCATTATCAAAGAATCTACAAAATAAATATTATATAAATTTAAAATATTTTTTAAATTAAAAATATTTTTTACTCACACTTTTTACTTTAAAAAATATTTTAAATTTATATAAAATTTATTTTGTAGATTCTTTGATAATGATAATAATAAATTATCGAAAGCTTAGGATTAACTAAACAGAGTTTTAATTATCACATCGCCGTATATATATATATATATATATATATATATATATATATATATATATATTCTTGAGTTTTTTGAGGTTCTTTGACCAAAGTTATATTTTTCAAGAATATGTCTTGGGTTTTAGTCAAATAAAAACAGTATTGAACAGATTAAAAGGTCATTTTAATAAAACTGGTACAGCAATTGTGACGTTTCGGTCTGAATGTTATTTTAAACTTTGTGTCGTGGATGTTATGGATGCAATATGGGATAAATGTTAATAATGTTTCGGAATACTACACGTCGAGTTTGAAAAAGGTCTAACATTCAGACCGAAACGTCACAATTGCTGTACCAGTTTTATTAAAATGAATTTTTAATCAGTTCAATACTGTTTTTATTTGACTTAAACCCAAGACATATTCTTGAAATATATATTGAACTTATCGTAAGAAGTAGTACAGAGAATAAGACACAAATGTATGAAATTTGCAGCTTTGTCAAGTAACAGGTGGAGATTACTTCCTTTAAACAGATAGAATTATCTTTTCTAATGGTAATAATTTGAGAAAAATATATATCTCCTATTGAATCGAACACCTAAGATATTAGTTATTATACATAACTAAAGAAATACATAAGTTATATTGAAATTATTTACCTTAGATTCCAGAATGTAAACAGCATTTTTTCATAAATTTTAATCATGTCCTTAGTAAATTATAAATTCACTTTCTTTTCAACAGCATAAATAACAATTTGTATCTAGTATTTAGAATATCCAACATAGAATCTGAAAAGAACATAAATTATTATCAGACAATAATAAATAGAATATTTGATAACAATATCCAAACAAAATTGCAAGGTTTATCTAAAAGAAATAACTGAAGTGTCAATAAAAACTTCATGTCAGTTAGCAAAGAACACTGATAGCAGAAATATATTCGACCATTGAATTATTTATGTCTATGAACTATTGATTATTTGAAAAGCAATGAAGATATTTGAAAAATATGATGACTGAATTAAATAAAAGGCCAAGTTTATATTAGATAAATATGGAATAATGAATAAGAATTTAATTGAAAGGCATTATAAAAGGTTTTAAACGTTTGAGATTGTATATGTATTGATATTGGAATTTAAAGTCGGATATATATATATATATATATATATAATTTTTGTTTATTAAGATAAGGTTTATTTTCTAAGTATTTCATATGTAAATAGGTGTAAGAAGTTATTTAGAAATTTGACATGAACAGTAAATAACAATAGGAATATACAAAGACATTAAACGAAGTATCAAACAATAGATAAAACAGATTGTATTAGATCTAGTAAGTTGTTAGTGTTTTGTTTGAAAATAACAAAGCTAGCAACAAAAGTTTGTTGATTTGAAAAAACAAAAGGTTGGTGAGGTGATGCTAAAGGAAATGGACGCATGTAAGCAATTTTTATAAAATTTATGTAAAATATTTGGAAATTATTAGAAATCAGAGTCAAAACATATTGCAAACGTTGAATAACAACATATTAAACATTTTAAGAAGAAAATATTGGGAATTAGTTGTAATTTATGAGAAATATATGCAGTTGAAATTTGAGAGGGGACGCTATGTACAAATTTTATTAAAGTAACCACATTATGGTGTTAAATACTACATAGGAACATTAATAATCGTAATTAAAACAGTATGAGCCAAATTTAACTAACGATTTAATAATATTACATCGACTTATCTGCTGTACAAACTATAGAGTTTGTTCTACAAGATTGTAGGAGATCCAGCTTCATTCCAAGAGATAACACAGGAATAGAGTGAACAAAAACTTCCCAGTGTTGTGATCAGGTCAGTGTTTCAATAATTTATCTGGTTAACCATATTAAATTCAGACAAAAATCACTAATTTGGCCAAATTACACATTGATAATTTCAGATGTATAATAATATTTGGTATAAGTAATTTAAATTGTATTAAATTTGTTTAACATAAGTTTTTCTTCACAGTTTATAATGCTTTTCGATTTTATGTTTGTTGGTAATTATAGTAACTAAATTTTGAGTCATTTGATTTTTATTTGCATGTCATCTACTAAATATAGGAAAAGGCTTGATACCACAGAAGTCGCATTGATGTGTTTCACATAATTTATTCACAGCTTTTGTAGGAGATGATTTTAACAGGATATTTATAAAGTGCAAATTTCATATATTTTCTTTGTAATTCAATCCGGAATTCAACGGGAGTATAGAGTTCTCATGCTCTCCATTAAACCATTAAATTAATAAAAAAAACAAATCAATTTACCCTGAGCTAGCTATTCAATATAAACCATAGATAAAAAATATTAATCATAGATAAATTTAATAGATAAAAATATAAATCATAGATAAACCATTACACCATTAAACTTAATAAATAAATTTAAAATAAATAAAAATAAAACAAATACTCAAGAGTATATTATAATATATATATATATATATATATATATATATATATATATATATATATATATATATATATATATATTAAACTAAATTATATTTGATATAATACTTACTTTTGATGTGAAATTTATTTATAGAAGTTTATTATTTAGATTTTTTTGTTTTTAGTTTGGCTAGCTCAGTTTGTTTTTAATATTTGTTTAATAATTTATTTTAATTAGATTATTCGGGAGCATGAAATCCTTTTTCCCTTTGAGTCCTGGCAATTTATACTGTTGTAATGGTTGAAATAAAAAGAAAACACATTATTTGAAATCAATTTAATTATCAATGCAATATTTATTTGATAAAATAATATGCGACGCCAATGGATATATTGTACCTATTTATTGATTTTAATAATATCATAAATGCGCATGCGTGAAAAAATTAGTCATGCGCTTTAGCATGAAACAAACAATTATGATACGTAAGAAGCATCTATATTATACAACACAATTTATTGACGATGAAAACAATTGAATGGTTAAAACACATAAGAGAATTTATCTATAAATCATAGTTATATATGATACAAGTAGCTGTGGGAAGAAATTAGTTATATACATGGATAGAGAAATAGAAATTATATACAGAAGGACATAGTTATTACATTATGAAATTTCAATCACCATATTTATGCAATTACAAGATGGCGTGATTAGCGTAAGTACATATTTTAATTTATATAAAGTTCGGCCTTTTATTAAATTTATTGATTTATGTAATGAATACACTATATGAAGTCTGTTTCTTTCTTTTTTAGATCGATCATGTTTGAAAAAGTTTATCAATTTATGAAATTAAGTACTTAATTGGGATTTTGAGTTTTTACACTATTTATTGGCCAATAAATGATTTAAATACACTGACCTGTTGATCTTGAATTTGGAAGAAAGTCTCTGGATCCCAGGAACACCCACTGAATCTCCAAAAAACCAAAGTTGTTGAAAATTTCACAGATTCTTGTCGGAAAACTTGTTACAATTAACTGTAAGTATTTCTAATATTGTATTTAATAGTACATTAGGAGTTTAAATGTCTTATACCGGGAATATCTTTAAATTTTTAGGAACACTATCCCACACACTGCTCGCTTCTTAACACTCGCTACCGTTCTCCTTAAGCGTCCCCTCGATTCTCGACTTTTTTAAACAAAACAGTCTTTTGTTCTTTTCCAGATCACTATTCAAAAGTTCATTTATTGATTCACAGTTTGTTATGTCATCTTTTACAACCAATAAGATATTGTCTTTTGTAATCAGATCAGATAATTGAAACTTCAATCACTTATCAAAACAATTTCATACATACAAATACATTAAAATTGGTTATACTTAGATACACTTACATAGTACAACATTCAATATTATTATTGATAGTATATTCTTGTTACATTCATATCAATTATAAATATAAATTCTCTTATGTTATTTGTCTATATGTCATTATTTGTTTATCTAAGAAATCTATTGGATTATATTCTATTCAATATTTATATTTGTTCTTATTCTTAAATTAATGATTATAATGAATTAACTATAGTAATATTTGTTTTCATTTCAGATGAACAGCTGTTATGATATTGAAATTATTCTTCGTCTTAGGCAACTTTATTTACATCATTACATTGGTTAGGCAATATCTATATTTTATGTTATCATTGAGGTAATTCCTTATTTATTATATTGTTATTGGCTGTTATTTAATATATCTTTATTTGATATGTTGTTTAAATTAAGAAAAGTGTTTCCTTTTTACTTGTTTTCTTAAATTATGTTATTTTCATATATATTTCATACTAGCAAACTTAATTTTATAATACTACTTCTCTTATTATCTAAGATATCTGGTTCAATATATATGATTTTTTTTCACATTATAGGTCTATTTCTAAGGAATTAATGTACCAATGTTTTCCAAGAAATGTCGTTTAACCCATAAACGGGTTATAGAAATAAAGTTGTGTTTTTTCATCTTACTTTGCAGCACTTTGTGGAGTTTATCAGAAATTGACCCCACATCTTCAATCAATATTTCGTAGAAAATCATCTCGATATCTCTGTTATCAATGAAGAAATGAACGTTCTAACTATAACGTGATTTGAGTGAATAGTAATACGAATGAACTTTATTGACATTTAAAATAACTGAAACCTAGGAATTATCTTCAGCACGTTCCCTTTCTCAAAAACACTTAATATCGAGTATTTCCGCCTCCATTTCTAATCAATTCTTCACAGCGACTAGACATACTTAAAATCAACCATCGTATTTGGTCTTGCTCAAATAATGTTCCACAAATTCTCTATGCGATTGTAATCAGGGATGCAGGGTGGCCAGTTCATGGTTTGTATATCAATCTCGTTCAAATAATTACGCACCCCACGTTGTAGTTGTTATTAACGCCGAAGGTTACAAACAATTAATACGAACTAATATGAACTTAGATCGAGGTTGATAAAACTCAAGCAATTGTTTAACTGAATATAATAATAAACTTATGTTAGCAAGAGATCCTTTGAACTAAGCATAAACATAACTATAAACATTATACAAAGTATTTACTATAAGAAGACGAATTGTAAGCATCTAGGAATTAATTAGTATTCTACTCTCTTCATCGATAGCAACGAATGTATGTTATTAGTACGAGTTGAACTTGAACCAGTGAATTATTGGTCATGTATAGGTAATTTAAGTGTTATTCAGTGCTTAAATAAAATCCAGTGATACTTGTCGCGATGTTTAATTGAACCGTATAACTCAGGTTGGGGTAAGCCCACAATTACTTAAATACATGGCAAAATCTTGAAATTGATGGTCGTTTTCTGTCACAACAACTATCAACACATGGCTATCCTGTCACGTCCTGCTCCACCACTACAGATACAACACATGGAGATCCTGCAAACTAAATGTACTTATTGACCCTACAAACTAAAGGTATTTATTGATCCCGTGGATAAACGAATTTGTTAGTACATGTCACACATTAACGTCGTTGGTTGGTCATTAAAAATGGGTGGTAAAGCAACGGATCAAGAACTTACTGAAAATGGAGCAGTTATAGTACAGGAAGAAGCAATCAACATACAACATACATTTTTATATAATAGCAGTAGTAGCAGTACTTAAATTCATTTGGTTCATTTGTAAAACGCATAGAAGGCAGCATCACGAGAAACATCGGGACGCAGCAAACGACAGGAATCTTAAGAATGTAGAAATTGGAAATTATATACGAGTACGTACAATCAAATTATATGATTAAATTAATTTTTTCTGGAATGTACCAAAGTTTTAATATAGCTAATGTCCACAACTTGGGATCAATTCGAGAATAGGTTAGATATAATAACTAAAGATATCATTAACCTTCCGAAGCTAACATGATTTATTTTAACATCAACGGTAACATCCATCTCAAAGGCCTACTATGAAAAAAGTTGTTTGTAACTGGAAAAAACTTTGGTATTTTAATTGTTAGGTAGAAGTATACAAATCAGTCAAATAGAAATACAAACTCTATTAAACATTTTTTAACGAAAATGTCGAAGAAAAAACAAAATCGGTTAGGACAAAACATGAAATTCTAAAAATGTCATTAACCGTTTCGACCCTTACTTCGTGGAATCTACTCATAATACTATTGTAAACGAAATTTACTGATTCTAGATAATTCCAAAATATATTGAAAAAAATGTTACAAATTCTAAGAAATTTGACACTGTTTCGATATTAAATATCATCGTCAGAAGGACAGATGTTACATTTCATTTGATCCCTACCTGTTGTTTGATAATTATTTTTGGCTAGACCAAGAAGTGACCTACCTAGTGTTTGACTCAATATATGTTAATGGAAAAAAGAAGATGATATGATATTACAAATATTAAAGCTTAAATATTATTAACCCTATGGAAAAACCAGGAAAACTATATCTGCCGATCTTTACAATTATCACTTAAGAAGACAGTTTAAAAGTGGATACCTCCCTAGATTTATCTGTTCATTGACGACTTCATCTTGTGGGTTTCTCAAGTGTCTTCTAATTTCCAATTCTTCAGGGAAATCCAGTTCTTGTTTCTTATCACAAATATGTAGTACTTCTAGTTCTGTGTTAAGTGTCAATGAATGATTGGTGGTAGATGTTTTGGGTAGTGGGATTTATCTGGTTGTTTCAATCTGTATGCTCGTATGACTTAACATATATTAAGTCAATCACAAGGTCTATGAAAAATCTTGGTCTAGCCAAAAATAATTATCAAACATCAGGTAAGCATCAAATGGAAGTAACTTCTGTCTTTTTGACTATGATATTTAATATCAAATTTCTTGGAATTTTTAACATTTGTTTCAATATATTGTGGAACTATCTAGGAACAATAAGTTTAATTTAAAATAGTAATCTAAAAATGTCTATAACTAAAAAAGAAACAGACTCTTTGGCAATAAAAATCAGTATTTTATTTCTAAAATATTCAAAAACATTAAAAATTATACAAAAATCTAAAAACATTACTTATAAACTGATTAAAAATTTTAGAAGTTGGCCTTAAATTCCAACATAAAATTGCAGCACTGTTCTTATAGAGAGCAGCTAAGTGCTCCAAGTATATGAATTTTTTGCATTTCTTGCAACTAAATCTTGTTTTCCTGCTTATCTTACTAGAGCAGTAGAAGCATCGACCATGTGTAGGTGGCTCATTTTGTAAATTCCCCTAATATTATAAATTTTTTGAATCGGCAACCTTGTTCTAGGAACAGCATTACAGTTGAAACGTTTCCTCGTACGGTTTTCAACTAACTGTTTTGCAAGTATTTCTAAAAACACTTTCCTTGAAATGTTGTAGTCTACATTGTTATTTTTATAAATAACATAAGAATTAACGCCTGGTATATTCAATAGGCCATAGAATATTACTAAAGGCCAATGGCACAGTAATTGGATATGTATAAGTTATCCACTGTATCAACTCCGCCGTTCGTCTTGTTATAGTCGATTAAAATTGATGGTTTTCCTGTTTTACTCATCGAGTCATCAAGTTGCATAGATGAAAGAAGAAACACATCCATTCGTTCTTTAGCGATATAAGACACTAAAGTAGTTTTTTCTTGAAATTCAAATATAGTCGAATTTTCAGGCCTCTTTATCATCATAACTGGTGGTATTCCCGGTTTGTTTCTTCTTAAAGTGGTGGCTATAAGTGTTAGTTTATGGTCTGTGAGATGAGTGTATGCCAGTGGGATACTTGAAAAACAGTTGTGTGTGGTGAGGTTACGATTAGATCCAGAAATTGGTTCACTTAATCTTGGCACCAGAAACATGTTGGATGTATTTACAAAATATGGCCCCATTAGTTGTTGACCGACATAAATTTCCAGTTTAGCAGTATGCAATATTTTTGCATCTACAAAGAAATAAACTTTTGACCAAATAGATATCAATCCCTCTCCTTTATTAAACCTTTTTACCTAGAAGATAGTTTAAGAATGTTTGTAGTGAATGAATTTCCAGGTAAACTTTTTTTTCAATACCTTTGTTAATATTAGTATGATAGAATTCTGTATTTATGCACTGTATATATTGAAACATTTTTTCATTATACCTTCCTTCGTTTTGAGAATGCTACTGTGTTAGCGAAACGCGTCAACTAGTTTAAATTGAAGATTGGTTCAAATATAATGAAGTTTTTAACAAATTAAATTGTTTTATTTCATCATTCAGTATGGATCTTCATCAAGTGAAAGCCTCATCTAATTAATTTTTGAATAGCTAAAAATTTAGGTAAAATATATATACTTCTATATTTTGTTAACATAACTTTTGAACATAGCTTTCATGCAGCTGATGAACATTTTCCGATTTTTATTTATCACCAGCTCAAGGAAAATGACTTCTCATATTCTTTCAATACATTAAAAACTAACTTTGATCTTCAAAAATTTGTATAACGTGTAAATAACTTTTCTCTTAAAGTTTACGATATAAATAATTAATCTTATCTCCTAGTCTGTGGAAAGTTTACTTTAAAAAAACGACGTAGTTTGGGACGTAATATTTCATGAGTTTTGAGTCTTTACGTTCTAAACCGACTACCTGGCTGTTTCAAAATTTATTATTTTTATCCATCCATTTTAATATTCGAACTTTTATGTTTGCAGGATTCTACACATCCTTCGGATGATATAGTGTGTCAGTTTAAATATTTGAATAGGTAGATCGTGTAAAGTTCTTTAATAGCAGTTTCAAACGTGTATAATCGTTCGGGATTTATGGCTATAAACAAGGGAAGATGGAATCGGAAATAAATTTGCTTTTCGTTCCTCTAATCTTGCTGATTCAGGATTACATACATATTATACACTACTCCAAAAAGTTTACGCAACACTTCAAAATTATAAAATACTGAATTAAACCAGCAGACGATGTCCTGCCTAGTACTCGATGTTTATTGACATATCGCAAACAGTTTAGTTGAGTAGAGTATAACTTTATCTGTCTATAAAAATACTCGTATAAATAATTCATTTGAGGATTACATTTTACTCTCTAAACATCAATAAGTGAATTTTCATTTACTTAACCCTTTCAATACAACTTTTAGATTTCATTATGTCTTTCATTTTAAGTATATAGGTATGGTCATTCGAAGTTTGAAAACGTAAGTTTCGCATTTGGAAATTTTTTCGTAAACTAGTTTTGAAAAAAAGTCCTGGGATAGATTGATCCAAGCAGTAGCCAATGATGGGACAAATCTGTCCCAACAGAAATAAAGACGCAATATATCATGAAAGAAAAATATTTATTTTGATGAAACTGAAAATATTCTAGGTATGATAGGCTATAAAACATCTAATACAAAGTGGTACTTGACACTGACGTCATATAAGTTTTTTTTTTCCGATTTTAAGATTTTTACAGCGAATTCATCTGTTCCTCCCACCCTTTTCAACTGAAATATTGGTGCAAAGCTTTACTCTCTTAGACACGCGGCCTTATTTTCTTGTTCTCTTGTACGATCATTCAGATTTACCGTCACTAATCAGCGATTTTGCCAACTCAATAACAAAGTCAATGAATGGCATTTTTTTATGTGAAGATGCACTGTAAATGATGAAGCTGTGTAGACTGCCGTCATTAGAAGTCGGAAAAATACCTTTTTCCATCATTTGTTACTTCTTCTGTCTAAGTCATATAGAGTGATCATTTGGCCAGCGTGATCCACGCCGCCCATGTATTGGTTATAAAAAATAATCGCCTCTGGACAATCAATGTCTTTTTGACTCCCATCTTTCATTTTCGTTGTATCTGTCCAATCGTGCTATTGTGGCAGCTGCTCATGATGAGTGCATCTTTGGTGTCTTTCCACCTAGTAGCTAGTATACCCTCCTTGCATACAACCATTTCACATTCGCCTCTTTCTAAGGGCCACTTGTACCATAGATGTTTATACCAAGTTCAACTGTCATTTGACACTTGTACAAATCAAGTTCAGGAGTTGAACTAAGTTCATACTCCGATCAAGTTGATCGGCATTAATCCTCGGTTCAAGTGCAGTTTAGTTGAACGTAGTGTCGCTTCCCCGCTACTTTATGTTGTGTATATAATTGTCATTCTTTTTTTTTCTATTATTATTCTTTTATTTCTTTTTTTTATTAATTGTCTTTAAATATAATTTGCTCCTTCGTAACTTCTCGGCCTTTGTCGTGCAAGACGCACTGTCTGCTGAAGTCGACGAGAAGCAGGAACGACAGAATTGTTAACCTAAAGTCGAATCGAGAGGTTATAACGACACTTTGTGTTGTGTATGTGGTGTCTGCAATCTACCTGAAAGAAGGAGGCCCCAGACTTCTGCATCCACCTACGAGACCGCAGATCAGGCATGCAAGGTAAGACAAGGGCTTAGTTACTAATCTCATGAAGATTATTCATGCGCGTGATACAATCCATTTTCTCTCAACTAGATATCGGAAAGTCTAAGGGCGATCACTGCCTCAATTATTTGACACGTAGTCGCAGAAAATTTTGACAGAACGCAAAAAATGTAAGATAATTATGAACAATTAACTGATGACAAAGATTTTGTAGAGTTAGTACGTTTAGTAGAAAACGGCAGAGCACCAAAATGGTACATGGAACGTCGAGACCAATTTAATATGTTGACAGACCAGGAATTTCGGAAGATATATAGGTTATCTAAAGATACGGTGCGATTTGTGATCCGTGAAATATTAGATGAAATCGCTAATAGAACAGATAGGTAAATGCTATACATAAAATATTCATTTATATCTATAATGTTGATATTATGTTTTAAAAATCATTCGGTGTCTGCAAATGACATGGTACTGTACTGTTTTTAGCAACCGGATCTTCTCTAAAATTAGCTGGAGATATCCATGGAATTCACGAAAGTACAGCCAGCAGAATAGTTTCGAAAGTTCTTAATGCTATAGCACAAAAACATAATCAATATATAACATTGCCAATGACACCTCAAGAGAGTACCATAATTCGACAGGGCTTTTTTGACATTGCACGAATTCCAAGATGTATAGGTGCATAAGATTTCACACACATAAAAATATAAGTATTGAAGGCCCTGAAATTTATAGATCTAGAAAAGGACATTTCTCTTTTAATGTGCAAGCTATATGTGATGCAAACTTAAAATTTTTGAATGTTATGTACCGATGGCCTGGCTCAACACATGATGCCTCAATATTTACTAATTCATGTGTTAGAGCTTTATTAGAAAATGGAGCCTTTCAGAACAACGTGTTAGTTGGTGATATTGGTTATGATTTAAAATATTACTCAATTACACCATTATTAAACCTTCGTAACCCTGAAGAACATTTGTTCAATGAATCACAAATTAGGACACGTAATCAATCCTATTGAGAGAAGTTTTGGGGTTTGGAAGCGTAGATTTCCAATACTTTCAGCAGGCATCAAATTAAAATACGACAAAGTTGAATCGGTTGTGCTTGCAACAGCTGTACTGCATAATATTGCGAGACAGCAGAATGAACCAAAAGCTCCACTTGCTGCTGTCATCATAAAAGAGAACAATATTAATGATGTAGTGCCTCCTGGTGCTGTCGTGCAAAATAATACAAGGAACAATTTTATTGATTATTTACGTACTTAATAGTAATTTTCAAGAATAAATATTTATTATATCTTTGTAAATATTTTATTAGATATAAAATAAACTTTTCCGCATCTGTGGCCCTGCACAATATGCTATCATAAAATTGTTACTTGTATACACTTCGGGGGATGTATCGTGATAACAAACCGAAATTTCTCCAAAAATTCAATATATCTGGATTTATAGGACACGCTGTATGCGCTCTAGTCAACTGAAAATCAATAGGGTACATCTATGAGATACCTTCAACAATATTCAATCATGAAATTGATCAGTAATATACTTTCTGGAGGCTGTATCGTGCTAACAAACTGAAAATTCTCCAAAAATTACGAAAATTTGGTACTCCAAGTACCATAGCACCCGTTGTACTGGCTTTACTGAGCAGAATATCAATAGGGTTCATCTTTGAGACGCTCTGAATAATATCCAATCATATAATTGGTTACTTGTTTATACTCCGGAGGCTGTATCGTGCTAACAAACTGAAAGTTCTCCCAAAATGATAAAAATATCGTACTTAAAGTACTGTAGCACCTGTTGTATTGGCTCCGATGAGGTGAAAATCAATAGGGTTCATCAGTGAGATACCCTGAATAATATTCAATCATAGAATCGGTGACTTGTTGAACTTCGGAGGCTGTATCGTGCTAACAAACTAAAATTTCTCAAAAAACTACAAAATGTCGTACTTCAAGTACCATAGCACCCGTTGTACTGGCTCTGGTGAACTGAAAATCAATAGGGATCATTTGTGACATGTCCTTAACAATATTCAATCATAAAATTGCTGACTTATTGCACTCCGTAGGCTGCATCGTGCTAACAAGACATGTAAGGAAAAGTGGCCGACGACAACGACGACGACGACATACACACATTATTTTTTTCCTAATAACAATTCTTTCGTGTTGTTGTGGATGGAAAACGTAAAAATAACTCAAAATTCCAACTGTTTTTGGGGTAAACCAATACTTTTCTCGCATATAGAAAGGTTGGGCGGAAAAGTAAAAAACAGTAAAATTTTATATTATTAAAAATTAATTTTTTTCTGTAATAATTTCATTTCTAATTTATGTTTCTCCTCTTCTCGGGCCATTCTATTTTTATGCTCTTCTTTCTTTGTACTAATTTTAAAGCATGTATTTCCTGCATTTGTTACAGGTGCAGATGATGCTCTTTTAACAAACATCTTACTTTAGTCTCTCCGTACTTCGTCTTAGATACATCCCAAGACTGATTTTTTCTAGAAATTCCTTCATTTCCTAAAATTGCAATGTAACCTATAATAGCATACTTTTAAATAATTCTTTTGAAGAATATACCTTCTGATTTATGCCGTAATGTAAAGGACCAATCTAACAGTGTTTTTTTGGTAATTCTGAAATTAAAGAAAAATAATCTTTATTCTTATAACTCGTACCTCGTTTTCAATTACCATTTTCATTTATGCTTGATTGGAATGACTGTTGATGCTGTTCGACATCATACGATGTGCTAGGGACAATCAGATCTACATTCTCTGTTATAATCGATTCGTCGATTTCCTGAACTAAAATGAAGATAATGTATGCTCACTAAGAAAAGCAAATAAGATTATGGTACATTACCTACAGAATCAATACCAAATTGAGATGGCAATTCTTCTGCACGAACTCCCAAGATACTAATTAACGTGTTGTCTATATCAGTGAATTGTATATCTTGGCCAGGTCCACCACCAGTGCCCATTTTTTGGATTTTATTATCGGACGCCTCCTTCTTTGCTCTTTTTTTCAAGTTCTCATACTTGTTTCTTAGTGCTTTTGCATCTCTGAAGGTCTGCCCAGAAAGCGAATTAAATTCTTATTCAATTGTTTTTCATATTGCAATTTTTTTCTGTTGGCCTCTGTATCTATTTTTTTTATATTTAATAATGTTTTTATACTTATCGACAACTTCGATTGCTAAACGAGCTTCACTGTCAGTGAAATTATTTGATCATTTCATAATTTCAGTCACCAAAAAACACCTATCACCTATAATACTATATGTAAGAATTTATTTTTTCTACGACTATTGTAGAACTTCTATATTCCGACGTAGTTTTTGATTATGGAATAGCTTCATTCTAGCAGTAGTGCAAGAATATTCATTCTCGACCTTGTTATGGAATGAATACTTGTGGCGCCCTCTAAATGTCACGGTTCATTTGACAGAAAGAGAAAATAGGTGTGCTCCATTTTGTACACCTGCTGCACTGCGCAGAGTAGAAGTACATAGTAGAAATACCAGAATGCATAAAAAATCCTGTAAACTCAACGTAAAATGACTAATATGATCGTTGAATATTAATTGTTAGAGCCAGAAGTGCAGAATAAGTGTACTTTATGACACTTTCTAATAAAAAGAAGAAAATACACTATCTATTAGCAACAATTGTCAACTGTCAAAATTGTCTAATTTTTTAAATTTTAAATTCATATTACTTCATAAAAAGTAAGTAAATTAATACAATTTCATTTAAATAATAGCTATTACATGGCTTCATTCCTTTTTAGTGTCTGATACTGACAGCAGTGGTAGTTTTGCTCCAACTCCTCCAGAAATTAGGAAGTTAGCAGAGGCGACAGCAAGCAATCTGTTGCCTGAAAAATCTAAGCATATTTATCTTCAACAATATGGCCTGTTTATCCAATGCCGTAGATTAAAAAAAGCCCAATCATTTTCAGAGAATGTATTTCTTGTATACTTTTCGGAATTAGCAAAGTCAAATAAACCATTTACTCTCTGGAAAATATACTCAATGCCAAGAACCACTATTAACATAAAACATAAAGAGGATTTTGTCAAAATATGCCAGGTTACAAGCATTTTTAAAAGGACAATCGAGCGAAAAAATCAAAAAAATTAATTGTAGAAGATGTTAACTATTTTATAAACAATGCGCCTGATGATAAATACCTCGCTACAAAGGTAAATACATGATTAGCTTAATTAATTTGTGATTTTTATTGGAAAATTATTTTTGGTAAATATTTCCACCGTCAAACTAATACAATTTCACCTAATATTTGTTTCAAATAATGTTTGGCTGAAAGTATCATCAATAATTCACAATGAAATTGACTGTCTCGACCCTCACTTCGTGGAATATGCTCATATTAGTGTTTTTAAATGAAACTGACGGTCTCTAGTTAATTTCACAATATAATACAAGTTATTGAAAATTCTAAAAAATTGACAATTGTTTCGATAAATCAATATCATCGTCAGAATGAAAGAAGTTACATTTCATTTTATGCCTACCTGATGCTTAGTAGTTATTTTTGGCTAGACCAAGAAGTAACCTAACTTGTGATTGGCTTAATATATGTTTATAGAAAAAAGAAGAAGATGTGATATTACAAATATTGAAGCTCAGATATTATTAGCCCCATGGTGATATCCTGGATATCATTTTTCCAATTAAGATCAGTATAACTGTGCAATGATATAGAAAACCAGGAAAACTATATCTGCTGATCTTTACAATTATCACTTAAGAAGACAGTTTATTAGTGGAGAATTCCCTAGATTTAACTGTTCATTGACAACTTCATATTGTGGGTTTCTTAAATGTCTTCTAATTTCCAGTTCTTCAAGGAAATCCACTTCTTGTTTCTTTTCACAAATATGCAGCACTTCTAGTTCTGTGTCAATGAATGATTGGTGTCAAGTAGATGTTTTGCGTAGTGGGATTTATCTAGTTGTTTTAATCTGTATGCTCTTAAGTGCTCACTGTATTGTATTTCAAAATTCCTAAGGGTCTGACCCAAATAGACAGCATTACATTCTGGACATTTGAGTTTATATATACCTGACTTCTTTAATAGTGGGTCAGACCCTTAGGAATTTTGAAATACGATACAGTGAGCACTTACGAGCATACAGATTAAAACAACTAGATAAATCCCATCACGCAAAACATCTACTTGACACCAATCATTCATTAACACCTAACACAGAACTAGAAGTGCTGCATATTTGTGAAAAGAAACAAGAACTGGATTTCCTTGAACAACTGGAAATTAGAAGACATTTAAGAAACCCACAATATGAAGTTGTCAATGAACAGTTAAATCTAGGGAATTCTCCACTATTAAACTGTCTTCTTAACCTTCCATTACTCGCGCCAAATTTTGGTACTTAATAACTCGCGCACGGTCTAGGAGACCGGGTAATGAATTAAGTAATTTCTGAGCTTACTTATTACTTTGTGAAGGATTTTAGGGTTATTTCATCATTTTGGGACAGAATAAAAGTCATTTATTAGGTTAGTTACAAAAAATATATTAGGCAAAAAAGCAGAACTGGGAAATTGCATAACATAAAGATAACAAAAAAAATTAACTTATATTTTCATAACACGCATTACACATAGGACGAATATGTTCTAAACACAGATATTTTGCACAATTTTGACAAAAGTACTTCGTCTTTCTGTTTTTCTGCCAGGTACAGACTGCACAGCGGCCGACGGTTCCAGGGGTTCTTACTGGGGGCTCATCTCCAGCTGGGACTCCACACACTTCTTGTAACCTGCTTCTTAGGCTCCTTGGCAAATTGGCAGATACAGCTCTTTCTTTTTGATAATCATACAAAAGGGCCATGGAGAGCTTAAGAAGAAATTCCTTTCGAGGCGTTGTTGAATCGGGATTGTTTCCATTATAAATGACAAATGCATTTATCCCAGCTACGTTCAGCATGCTATAAAAGGGGACCATTGGCCATCGTTTGGTACCACGAGCACAATTATATTGAGCACACAATTTATCGACCATGTCGACCCCTCCTTTGGTGTCATTATAAGTCATTATCATTTCTGGCTTATTCGTACGAGGGTCAATGTCATCTCCAAACTGCATTGTTGAAATGAGAAGTACATTTTTACCTTTTTTTTGGAATAAATGAAACCAGTGTTGTATTGTTGCAAAACCCAAACATTGAGGAACCGCTCGGTCGGCCTGTATTCTGTACAAATTCCAAAGGAAGCTGTCTCTTGTTCTTTCGAATAGTTCCTAGAAGGGTTAATTTCTTTTCTTTTAGACTTTCCGCAAGTTCCATACTGGTAAACCAGTTATCTGTGGTGACGTTTCTATTCGTACCATAGATATGTTGAGAAAGTCTTTCTACTACTGATTTAGCAGTCGTTTCTTTTTGAAACGGGCCTTCTGGCTGCTTACCCACATAAACTTCCATGTGACTGGTGTAAAACATATGAGAATCAGAGAGTGCAAAAATTTTTATGCCATACTTATTTGGCTTGTTGGGTATATATTGCCTAAAGCTACAATTACCTCTAAATGCTTCAAGCTTTTCGTCTATGGTTACATGCACGGAATGTGAGTAACACTTTTTTTGGTTATCGTTAAATTTTTCAAACAAAAGTCTGATCGGTGCCAATTTATCCATTTGGACCCTTTCTTGTCTTGTATTTATATCGTCAAAACGAAGGCATCTCATCAGGAATTGGAATCGTATTCTATTCATTCCCAGGCGAAAAGCTTCAACGCCACTACCATCTGTTCTCCAAAGGTCGCCCAGATTCATATGATTAGCTTTTCTGACTCCAGCAAGATATAGGATGCCAATTAGTGCTTTTATTTCTATGAGATTAGTAGTTCTCACGTCTCTTTGCCTCGAAAAGTTTTGAGCGATGCTATTAATTTTTATATTGGTGCAATCTACAATGATATTCAGCATTTCTTCGTCAAACAAGCACAGCCAAATATCGAGAGGAGACTTTTTGGATTTTGCGTAAGCTTTCACCCCTGGCAATTGCAAAACAATATTTGCACTAAGTGTTCTAATATTTTTTGGTGGAAAATGTTTTTTCCACTGTGTTACCTTGTCTTTTCCTATAAATACTGCATCTCTGGTAACAGGAACAGGTACATAGTCACCTCCACCATCCTCAAATTCTTGCTCAGTGTCACTGTTTTCTGATCTCTGTTCTATGCTATCTATGTCCCCTTGCTCATCATCATCATCATTTCCATAATCTTCATCAATTTCAACTTCTTCAAACAATCTCAAAAGTCTTGCTTGCTCCGTTTTGTAGTTCATATCTATAATAAAAATAGAAAATTGATTTCCAAAAAATTACAACCAAGAAAACACACGTTTCTATATGCAACGAGATATTTCAACTATTATTTCATGACACACCTTATATTAGCATTATAGTATCAGAAATTTTCGTAAAAAAATGTAGAAAAGTCCAAAAAACTTACCGGTATTATTTATGAAATCTTTTCAGCGACAGTTAAAATTAGTTACTTAAATACTCGCACCCGGTCTACTACACCGTGTTAAAGCACCACTTCCGTAAAACACTTTCTATCAACTAATAAATGAGTGGGATGTTCGTTGAGTATGTACTGGAAAGGTACATGGAGGGGGAACGATGCTTAGCCAATGAAGTCGTAATTACGTCATATTGAATATTGGACCGGTCTGAGAGACCGTGCGCGAGTAATGGAAGGTTAAGTGATAATTGTAAAGATCAGCAGATATAGTTTTCCTGATTTTCTATATCATTGCACAGTTATACTGATCTTAATTGGAAAAATGATATCCAGGATATCACCATAGGGCTAATAATATCTGAGCTTCAATATTTGTAATATCACATCTTCTTCTTTTTTCTATAAACATATATTAAGCCAATCACAAGTTAGGTTACTTCTTGGTCTAGCCAAAAATAACTACTAAACATCAGGTAGGCATAAAATGAAATGTAACTTCTGTCATTCTGACGATGATATTGATTTATCGAAACAATTGTCAATTTTTTAGAATTTTCAATAACTTGTATTATATTGTGGAATTAATTAGAGACAGTGAGTTTCATTTGAAAACACTAATAATTCACAAATTAGGGCAATTAGGTATAGGTATAAGAAATAATAAAGTGCCATACAATACTATTTCATTGCGATACTAAAATACAGGGTGTTCCATTTATGAAAACCCAGTAAATGATCATTCCGATTTATGATCAATCCTGTATATAAATATATAAAGAGCGAATATCGCGCTATGTTAATAATTTTGGACAAGTTAACTATATCAAAAATCGTTTGAACGTAAATAGATTTCTTGATATCAAATGTATACAAAGGTACAGGGTGTTGATGTTACTAGGAAATTACTAAAAAAGTGCTTATATCTTTCAAATTACCACGTATAACATAACAATACATCATATCACACAAACAAAAAAATCGAGGGGAATAAAAAATGTGGAAATATACAGGGTGTTCCATTTAAAAAAATATAAGTTAGGTTCATCCTGCCAATATGGGTGGCCCTGTATATTTGAAAATATTTTCAAAATATGGTCCTATATATGGCGTAACTTTTATCTGAATAAAGTTTTTTCGTATCTCTCATGACAAGTGAGTAATTGGACTTCCTCGCACTAATGCCGCATATTGTATATAACGCAGATATTTTTAATTATTAATAAAGTTATATTTGTTCGTTTGTTTTTTATTTGATATTCGTAGAAAATTTATAGTCTGACACAGTTGGAATTGAAAACTCTACTCTTGTAGAATTTTGCTTATTCCACCCTTGTTATTTGATATACTATTTTATAATTACATAGCTATTTTAATAATAAACAAACACTAATATTCTGGGTTTTGTTTCTCTACAGAATTCATATGTTTATTTCAATTGCTATCTAAGTGAATCTGGCAAATATAATGTATAATTATCCTTTTTCTAGTTTCTAGGCTTCCTAATTTATACAACTTCAGAAATATTTCAATAAAACACTCTCCTACAAACACTTCAACACACTAACATTACAGTTTAATACGCTTTTGCAGTTGACAGCCATAAATGCCGTATGACATTTGTGCTAATTTGTAGTACCAACATAACACATTTTTTGCATTTGCGAGTTCAACTGAACTTCTGTTGATCTTGCATTGTACAGGCGACAAAGTCGTGAACAATAGTTCAGTTGAACTGTAGTTTACCGATGAATTGTACAAGTGGCCCTAAGCGACCTTCAAATTTTGGCGTATTTTCCCTCTTTATCATTAATGCCCAAACACAAGGAAATTTTATTGTATTTAGCAGTAAAGTAGATGCAAAAAAGCGGTCGAAACATTATAGGTCTGTTCCAACCAACTCAAAAACCGTACAATTGCGATACAAAACCAGTTGACCTGCTGATTAGTGAATATAATAAGTCTGTGTAATTTACATCAAATTTACTGCGTTACTGAGGTTGTACAGTACAAAAACAGTATTCACTTCACTTGGAACAAACCTAATACTACATTAGGGCTTTTTATTTCCTCCGCTAATTTTAGTACACCTCGCTGACCAAGTGTGCCCTCTGCCCGTTCTGTTTCTTTTCCACAGTAAATATTTGTATCATATACTTAGCCTGTGTTGAAGTCGCATCCCCCTTTTTACCAGTTTCAAGGGGAGGTATTGCTTTTGAGAAGACCTACCCTTGAATTCTGTCATAGATTCATCGATCGACTGAAAGGTATTGTCACTTCTCGCGGATAGAAAAGTTTTCTTCAAACAGGAAAGAACTTCTTCTTATAATATATTTTTGATGCATCATTTTGATTTATTGGGTTCATTGAAATATAATATTTATAAAGGCATGGTTGAAACATTCCAAGACTTCATAGATGTTTATGGATTTAGGTTGTATAATGATATTAAAAATTTTCAAGGAAGAACTTTGGACCTAATTATAGGTTCGGAAAGTAATATTAACAATGGCACAATAATTAGGGACGGTCTGCCGTTTGTTAAGGAAGTTATGATTACAGTTAGGTCCAATACAAAAATTTATATACTAAATATAAAAGAGTCTGGGTATGATTTTAAAAAAGCAGATTTTCTTAGGTTAAGCGAAAATATTAGAGATGCAGTTTGGAAGAAAGTTTTGGATGAAAAAATTAATGTGAATATAGCATTACATGACTTCTACAATATATGGAATGAAATAATTGATAATTTTGTACCTAAATTTGTTTTTTGTGAAAAGTCTAAAACTTTTCCAGTTTGATTTACAAAAGAAATTAAGGATCTATCAAAAGAAAAAGAACGATTTAGAAAACTAAGGATAGTGTCTAATGTATTCGATGAAAAATTCAAGGAATTGGGGAAAAAAGTTAAATCCTTAACTAAATTGGAGAAACAAAACTCTATTAAAAATATAGAACAAAATTTAACTACAGACGTTAGTCATTTCTGAAATTATGTTAATAATAAAAGAAGTTGCAGATCAAACCTTGGTCATTATTCTTAAGATGAAAGAAAAGTGGATGAAAATGAAACCGCAATGCTTTTGCGGATGTTTTTCATCTGTCCATTCATCAGTTAAAGCCTCATATGATTTGAATTTTCCTTGTGAAAGCATGATAAGTAATGCCACTTTTGTATTTGATATCGTTACGGAATTGGATATTCATAATGCGATAAAAAAACTAAAATCTAAAAAAGCAGCTGGGGCAGATGTTATTCTGCCCTACATCCTTAAGGCTTGTAGTGATTGACTGAAACCACTCTAAATGCATATTTTTAATTTAATCCTAACTTACAATACTTTTCTATCCATATGGAGAACAGGTGTGCTGACTCCTATCTTTAAGTCAGGTAACAAAATGGATATTGAAAACTATAGATCAATACCAATACTGTGTGCACCAGCCAAGTTATTCGAACAAATTATTTATTCAAATATGTATCAGTATGTTGAAAAGTGTTTAGTTTCACAACAACATGGTTTTTCAGCTAATAAATCTATTAGTTCAAACTTGCCCATTTTTGGTAATTATGCATATGGGGCATTGGAGAATAGAATACACCTTGACACTATGTATACATATTTTAGAACAGCATTTGACACGGTTGACCATGACATCCTTCTATGGAAGCTCAGTAGGTTTGGTATATCGCATAGTTTCATTAAATTAATTAGTGATTATTTGCAAAACAGATATTTAATGGTAGAATACAATGGAAATACGTCTGGCAATTTTGAAGCTAGCTCAGGGGTTCCTCAAGGATCTAATTTGTGTCCTCTTCTATTTCTGATTTTCATTAAAGACTTACCCTCTAAACTTAAATACTCGGAATGCTTGTTATTTGCGGATGAATTAAAATTTTTCAAATGTCTAGAAACTGTTATAGATTGTGTTCTACTACAGAAAGATTTAAATAGTATTTATAATTGGATTTTAATGAACAAATTATATTTTAATGTGAAAAAATGTTTTACTCTTACTGTGACACGTTCCAAAGATCCCATTATTTTTGAATATCGAATTGATACCGAACCACTAAAACGTTGTACAGAAGTAAAAGATTTGGGCATAAATTATGACAGCCCAAGTAGCACAAACGGTTTTATTCAGTATTACAAGCTTTTAAAACCATGCGCGTTCAAAGTAGTATTAAAAGTCTCAGTTTAATACACATGCTCAAATACAAATGTCTTTATTGCTGACAAACTTCAAATGGAAAATGTGTTTTTAAAACTATCTACTCATGAGCAATTACAAGAAATACAAACAAAAACGCTATTCCTGTTCAAGGATTTATGTATAATGATTTCTATATAAAATAATGGAAATGAGTATTAGTAAGTTTAGTGTTTTCAAATGAAACTCAAGGTCTCTAGTTAATTCCACAATATTGTGGAATTAACTAGAGACCTTGAGTTCCATTTAAAAACACTAATATGAGCATATTCCACGAAGTAAGGGTCGAGACAGTCAATTTCATTAGTAAGTTTATTACCTGCTGATTTAGTCATGTTAATATGGAAAAATACTTGCGCAACCCACTTTATTGATAAATGTTAATGAAATAGTCCTAAAAAACTCGACGCCCTTCAAATTTTTGAAGATTTATAATTTAAAAAATAATAGCAAAATTTTTTGGAAGCTTAAAAAATTTAAATAATGAACTAAAATGATTTTATATCTTATATTATAAATTTTTTTATAAAATATATCGAAAATTACCCACTTAATTAATTGATTTTTCTTTTTACGGAGGCATAAGTATTTCTATTGGTCATGGCTTCCACCGTTTAGAGAAAATAGAATGGCCGAAAATTAAATAAAACTATTTAGTCGTTCATAAAGCAGCGATAAGATCTAAGAGTTTTAATGTATTTGCATATTATACCGTATCAAGAGCACATATTAAGTACCAAGGTAAAGTGCGATTTGATTAAAATTGTTTAACCTAAATATGGTTTATGATAAATGCCATTCGGTTTTAATGTAATAAACTCTTGGTACACCACTATTTGGACATTAAAAAAAATGGCGTGGCTTATTTGATACACACAAGAATAGGGGATGCTTTTAGTTTTATTGTTGACAACACGAAGTGCAGTTAGTCTTAGCGAAAACCAAAATGATTCTAGACTATTGAGTTTTAATATAGCTTTATCACGGCATTTGAGAAAGTGAGATTAATGAGATTGTTTCAATGTGTTCTATTTACTGACAAAATAATCTGAAAGTGAAACAGATTTGAAGACAGGTTTTGATAGTTACTTTAGGAGCATATTTAAGAGCCATTTTAAAACAATAATGTCATGGTGTAGAGCGTAATAAAACCAAACAATCTGCAAGTCGTTAATAAAACTAGCTAGTTTTGAATTTGCTGCAAACCAAGCCATTTTAAAACTACAATAAGGATAATACGATTTTAAGACTAAGTAATCTTATTATATATTCTTAATAGACACATCAAATCCAGTATTAAATGCTAAACTGTTTTTAAGAGCCACATATTTTTGTTTACCATAATAAAACTGTTTTAAAACTCAATTAAATCCATAATGTTTTTATTATGCTACTTGGGAGTTCACTATCTTTTGCTAAACACAATAAAAATATTGCAGTGTCTGCAAATCGATTATTGGGATACATAACTATCAATTTCTCTCACTTAGATGCCATGAAGATCCTTTATTTTACTCCCGTTAGAACTAAATTAGAATTTGGAAATCAAATTTGGTTTACTGAGTACCAAACTACGCTGTCTGTTTTAGGAAAAATTCAAAATAAATTTTTGAGATATCTATAATTAAAAAAATATCATATTCGTGGATGATAACGGTGTTAGAACTATCCAACTTAGAAACGAATTCAAGATCTTGTCGTTAGAAGACAGACGAAAATTGGCAGCTCTAATTTTTTTGCTTAGAATAGTCAATAATAAAGTTAATTTTCCGGAAATGTTGTCATTATTAAGATTTGTTGTTTCGTCCAGGAGAACCCCTAATAAATCATTGTTTAATATTCCACCTTTACATACAATCACTCGCTCCCCGCTTGTGACCATGTGTCGTCTAACAAATTGACCGATTTAGACTGGACAATTTCGGTAGACGTTTATCGAAAAACAATATTAAGGCAAATCATGACTCTATCAACTTAAAAGTAAATACACCTTGTACATATTATAATATATTAATAATCGTACAATGTACCTAGGTCTAGTTAAGTTTATATTATAAGTGAAATATATAGTATGAATTATGTTATCAGTAGTAATATCACAAGAGAGTGAGAATAAATTGGAAATAATTCGACATTTTTTAGAAACCTTGTTGCCAGGCAATAGACACGAGAGCCCGAAGGGTTCGAGTGGCTATTGCCCAATGGCAACAAGTTTGAGAAAATGCCTGGAGAACTATTATCTAATTCATCGAACTCTCGTGTGGTATTCGATAGATTATTTTTTGACGTTACAATCAAAATCATTTTTAAGATTTTAGATTTTTATTTCAACAAATTTATATCACTCGACTCAAAATAAACAGAATGAGTTATTCAAATTAGGATTAATTGAATATATTATATCATTTATATCATCGACTGATGATTCACTAACACGTTGGGATTCATATTACGAATTTCTTGAAAATTTATGACAGACGCGTCCAATCAAGAAAATCCGTTGTCATGTGGTTGTCATTCAATAAAAACAATGTACATTGAATTATTCTCACTATAATAATGTTCTGATTGGCTAGAACGTATATGAATTACCGAAATTGAAAATTTCTATTGGTTTCGAGAAACGTCAAAAAATAATCAATATAATTAGGGTGTAAGGCATGTTTTGATCTAAATAAATAAATAAATAAATAACTTAGACATAAGTAGTAAAAACCGATCCCTGGGTATTGCATCTCTTACGGCTGTATTGCCTAAAGACTTCTGTTTAGACCAGTTCATGTGTATTGCCGGCAAACAATTATAGGGCATTATGAGGGCACATCCTCAAACAACTTTAATTTCACCTGGAGATGTTTCTTGTAACTTGTTCTTTTTTAGTTCTCCCAGTAGCTTTAAACGAAAATTTGTATAGTATTTGCATTATAAAACATGGTGTAGAAACAGTCAATCACAGAAGAATTTTTGTTTATTTTACCTGTGAGCACTGGCTTTTCTTGCGAGGGGATAACATACTTTGGAACGAAGTTGTCAACATTTTTGGAACAGTCGTGAATTGGATCTGGAATCTGCAGCTGCTGATGTGCGTCGTCATTTAAATGACTTCACCTTCTATTTGATATTCTAATTCCTCTCTAGATGATTCGGCAAGGTCTTCAGCTTCAGATTCTTCTACTGAGGAGTTTGCTGTAGAGTCAGAGCATACATAGTCTGCATCGGCGCTGTTATCACTGTCGTGAACAGGATCTGGTGGTTTATCTGAATCAGTTTTCTGCTATATCCTACAATTCGTTATCCGAAAGAGCGCGATTCATCCTGAAATGAATTAAATAATGTTAGTATACAAAACACTGCTAGGATAAATATATCTCCCACTTCATTACTGCTGGGACATATAAGTTTCAAAAGGCATTTTTCACGCATGTATTGTAACGTTTTTATTTTTCTTACCTTTTGCCCTACTGAATTGAGTAATTATTTTTGAATAATCCCTATTTCAGTACGGCCCTGACGTAACATATTTTCGCCGAACTGTGTAGGACGTCTTTCTGTAGGACCAATAAACATAAAAAATTATGAAACAATATCCCTTGCCACAGGAATGGTTCGATACGCTCCAGCCTTAATTTTCGACCATAAAAATGTACGATGTATATAATAGCTTTAGTATCGCCGCTGACAAAAGAGTACTTTTTACGAGATTCTAGGTAAATGTCGTAATTGGTGACTTTATGGCATCAATTCGTTTTCTATGGATTTTTTTTAGAACTAGATTTCTCATTATTTCTCGTGGAAAACTTTCTAACAAAAAGGTTGCCTCTGACCGAAGTTACCGATATTAAAACAGTCATCGAAGAAACCTCTAACAAATTAATAATTGTAACTTCCCTAAGGTGTCAACGTTAGTTATCGTGTCGTACCGTACCGAAGTATCGACATTTCCTATGTTTATTACCGCAATATCAGCGAATGAAAGTTACTGAAGTATCCGTATATTGTGCCTATTACCGTGCTTATTACTAAAGCTACCGAAGTTATTAATCATAACGTTTCGTTTACCGTCCTATCGAGGAATACCGAGTGTCTGTGATTTATCTCCATCACGCGGTGAGAGTAAATCACTTACTGCAAGTCTTTTGTCATGAAATTAAATCCACCGAATCGACAAACCACGCCCCTCGGCGTTTATGCAAGTGTCACCATCCAAGCCGATTACCTGAATAGTACCGTCGTGATTGGCTTGTGACTTCTGGATTCAGGTATCGTTAAAGATTATTTTGTACCTCTTCTAACTGGGTTAAATAGCACCTTTTCCCTACGGATTGTGAAAGACTAACTTAGTGTCACGCCATTTCTATAGCCGAAAAACACTACAGTATCAGAACTATTCTGTTATGCTTACTAGTTTTCTGACTAGCAATATTGGCATTGTTTTAGAGAAGATTTATGTTTTATGCTGCTTTATGTAGTAATAATTAAGAGATTTGGCGTGCACGCTTATCCTGGATAACATTATTTTCCGTCCCATTATCTTGAACTAACTTCCACAACGCCGATGTGTTTCTTGTTCTCAAGTAATTCAGTAACGTAGTATTATAATACATTTTTTTATGACAATCCCATTCATGTATAATAATTCCCATTTGTGAATACAAAAATCGTAGTTTGCTGTCGGCTAAATAGGAAGGAAGAGAGTTTGCAAGTGGATAAAAATATCGGATAAATTACGTTACCGTAGCAACCCTAGCATTTAGGTACTGTCTGTTTTCCAAGCAATGCACGTCAATTTGACAATTATAAATGTCAAAAACAGAATGAATTAAACAGCATATAACAATTCCAAAAAGTATGTCGAGATTTGGAAATATTTGCAAGGCAGAAATAGTAAGGGAGATTGAAAAATCAACTCATTGTTCATTTAGTTTGTTAAATAAAGTTTAATTGAATTGAGTTTTTTATTCATGGGATTGTCTCACCAAATACCACGCGAGCTCAGATTTAGCAGGATATTTTTTCCGGTGGTTTTTTCATACTTACTTTCATTGGCAATTTAACTCGATCTGCTCAGGCAAAATTACTCGAGCTACGCTCTCGTGATTTTGCCAGAACAGCTCTCGTTAAATTGCCAATGAAAGTAAGTATTCGAAAACAACCACAAAAAATATCTGGCTAAATCTGAGCTCTTGTGGTATTACCCCCGAATAAACTGAAAATAATTTTATTGATAAACTAATTCTTTTGCTTTGTTCGCAAACTCAGTGACATTTATCGTAAATATAATTATAATTTGTACTCGTATGTTTGTTTGTTTCTTGGAGACTATTTATTCCTCGAACAATTACCGAATGACTCGCTGTGTAGTGTTGATTGATAATTTGTCTTTTTATTGTTTTTTATGTATATATTAATAACGTCGTTGAGGTGTGCACGTGTTTACAATATACAGGGCTACGTAGATCCCAAGATATTTAAGTTTTTTTAGAATGTATGTAAGATTTTGGGGCTTGTTTTTTCTGTCTGTTGTTGGTACTCTGTAATTCGTGCATTTATACTATAAGTTTATTATTGTTCTGATCACTGACGTTAGTCAAAGATGTTAATAAATTGGTTACTATAATAAATGCGTTTCAGTGAGTACATCCATACTTTCCACAGACTCATTGCATATGAAAATACCTCATTCTTAATTTCTCTCATGTCGCAGTTTTTGAAAAAAATTCTGTAAATGGAAATTTCTGGCGCCCTAGAATTAATTTCCCGTTTGATTAACTTCCAGCTTATATATCTACGACCCAAGCTCTCCAATCAAACTCAAGAGCACCGTTCGCATACGTTTTAACAGTTTATCGCCCACTATCTTTCCGAATAATAATATTTCACTAGGCCATATTTGTTTCATTCAAGAAAACTTTAGAAACTTTTGTACCGAACAGTTAAGACGGTTACAATACAAAAAACTTGTCTAAACAATTTAAATTGTCTCTCCTTTCCATATTATAGTAATCTTGCTTGCACTAATAATCCACAGAATACGTGAAATAAACTAATAAAAAAACGGAAACATGCAGGGAACAAGTGCACGAACTACAATAAGCCGGTGTTCGGTGTAGACTGGAACAAAACAAATCATATTTTTGTAGGTTATCTCTAAGCGAAGACCGTGCACTACTGAAATATCCCATCCCAATACATTTTAAAGCCGCGTTTAGCGATAATATAGTATTTTTAGAATTATTCTTGGGATCCATATAACCCCGCAGTATTGAAAGTGTTAAGTGAGAATCGTACCACTTCATTCAAGAAGTGGTATCAATAGCACTTCGAACTATTTAATTCCTACTAATTTAAGTGAACTTTCACGTATTCGTTTAGAAAGTAAACTTATTCGTAAAATTATTATACTTACCGACCACTAACATTGTTAATTGTTTATTTAATTTAAAGTGTCCCATGAACTTGACAATCGCATCTCTTCAGTGACTTTGTCATCGGTTCCTTGGCCTTTTCTTATTTGTCGGTATCTTTGGTGGTTTACCTGTAATCGCTTCTTCAGGCAAGTTATCCAGACCAGTTCCATTTTAAGGTATTTCTAGAAATATCAGTAAATAGATCAGTAACATACATATTTCCATGCGTCTCTGGGCTGCTTTAATTTTTTGCACCATTTGGCTCGTAAATGTACAAGCTTTTGACGCATCTGTTAATTCAAGCAAAGCATACTGTTCGAAGTTTTCCCTATTCTAGTAAATTGGAAGGATACTTTTTAAATATAGTGCTATCTCTTCTATGCACTCTAAGCAAGTTGTCATTTTCTTCCATGATGCCTCCATTCATCGTAATGACTTGTTCTAATTCATCCATATCTTCTTCTACTGTGGAGGAATACAGGAATTTAGACTTTTTTTTCGTTCTACTGACGTTCTTAATGCCTGTTCCAATATTGTTGACAGTGATAAATAGTCGTTTGCACTAAAGGTAGCTTAATAAATAATTTGAACTGTTGGCCAGTTATTGGAAACTGTTTGTAGAAGCTTGTTTGTTTCGTTGAAGTGTTTAGTTTGTAATTTCAAACTGAAATTACCAATTTAACGTATCACTTTGAGTAAAATAATAAAATCGATTAGTTATTTAGTTGAGTGCATTTGGTAACTCCAAACTCGCTAACAAACATGTAAAATTTATACTAATCTAACTTTGAATTTCAATGTAGGAAGCAATTTGGTTTCCGATATATCGAACGTATTCCCTGGAAGAGGCGCAGAAAGCATAAAATTGAAACGAAGTGCATTGCAACAAAAGTCTACAATAAAAGTTGCGTTGGAAATAGTTTTAGTTTGCGAGAGTTGTGAACTAATACACAAACTTTTATACACACCTGATATATCGAAAAGCATTACGAGAACGATGTTTAAAAACTACATAAGCAATTGGAATGTTTTTAATTTGTAGATTTTTGCTTGCAGCTAATATTCCATATTTTGTAAAAACTATTATAATGTATATATAGCTTAGTAAAAGTACACACGATATCCTTAAAATTCCACAAAAAATACAAAATGAAAGAAAATTTAAATTTGAGTACTTCTAAGGGTCAAATTGTAGAAAATGCAGATATGTTTTCCGTTGTGAAATTTTTTTTTCAGTTTCTTCATTGTAATTGCTTAAATAATGAAAATACGAAAAATGTTCAAAATAAGAAGCTGTTGCATTTATCTATATAATTTGTCCAAAGTAATTTTTGATATCTATGTAAATGTACATATCACCGACCATGCATGTAATGCCGACCAAAGTAGTTTTCTAGAAAAAAACTTAAGTTCCTAACGCCTGCAGAGGTTGAGCTTCCGCCACTTGATTTAGGATGTCGTTGTACGGCATATGACGTGTTGTTTTAAACGTTTTCGGTTGATCAGTGCATACAACCCACAAGTAACCGACAAGACTTCCTTGGGCCATATAACTTGTTAACATATTAACTAAGAAGTTTTGTGATTTTGTTAAGGATATAATGCTGTAACAGGTGAGAGTATTACTATAACCGGATTATAGAATGCTAATCTATGCAATTTAGTGCTGTTATCAACAAAATTTTGTTTGATTCAGAGAGTTATAAATTTGTACAACGTGATATATGATGGGTTGGAAATTAGGTGCATCAGAATCTTCATGGTACGGAATAACGACTTGGATCGTGATTATGTTATTGGATATTAAATTAATTTTTCAGAATTATTAATCAGAATTAATTAGAAAATAAAGTATAATTGGAACAAGAAAATATACATCTTTATTGTGATATAATTACGACCTACAAAAGGGAAATAAAATATATACTAAACTTGCAGCAACTTAAACAGAAAGAATATGCAATTATTTTGACCTATTTTCTCGTAAACAGTATCATTTTTGAATAGCATTTCAAAATAACTTATAAATTGTGAAAAATCAACAACTTGGTTATTTAAAAAAGTTCATTTAGTTTGAAATAATGTTCGAAACGACTAGTAAGTTTTTTTTTAGTTTTTAATTGTATATTTTATTTATATTGAAACGGATACAATGTTTATATGAATATATAAATAAATGTTGCAGAAAAAAAAACAAATAAGACATTGATTCACAATGAAAATATACAATTTAAAAACTAATAAAAAAATTATTAAACTTAAAGGTGGGATTTTGTGTCATCTTGTTCATAGAAGAGAACATATGCTTCTCCACTGACTACAGATTTCCACGATATTGATAGCACTCTTGAATCGTTATATTCGTGCCACTGTCCCGTGTAGGGATGTCGGCAAAATGCTGTGTAGTGACCATTATAAGTGGTTCCACAGTGATTAGATATAGCGTAGAGGTTGTACAAACAAGGTGCCACATTATCAGCCGCGTAATGGTTCAAATCAAGTCCTTTTTTTGGAAAATCTATTGAATCATTAGGTTTTCCACTAAAACTTTCTGTTTGCGAAAAGCGCTTCAGGTGAATAACCAGTATTTTCGGAAATTTATGAATTGAGAATGATTTGATGCATCGTCTTCGTTCCTTACATTTCGAACAATTGGTTTCTCATCACCGTCGAGTGTTTCTTCTCTTGTAAACGAATCTAAACATTATGAAAGTCGTAATTGACCTGTTCTTTGTGGTATCGAAAGGGATAAATCACAAAAAGGATCGTAGGTAACTGAACAGTGACCACAGTGTGTGCACTTGATTGTTGATTTTAATTCACCGACAAAGTTATCCATAATGTTGGAGTTGTCCATTCTCGCATATCTTAACCAAAATTCTTGTGCTTTCTCGATATCACTAAATTTGTCATCAATTTCTGTTAATATGGGCTTTGGTCATATACCTTGTTGACATCTTCGTGAAATCCTGCTAATAGGTGACGAAGAAACTCCTGTGCATCATGTTGAGTGTATCCCATGAACCTTGAAGTAAATCGCTGAATCTTACTTTTCAATGATACTGTATTAACCACTCTGTCTGAACCGTCTTCAGACCAAAGCTCTTGAATGAATTCAGCAAATACTTTAATTAGTGTTCCTTTCATGCTAGATATGTTTATGTTAATATCTCTTTTGTATGCGTCTTTCTTTAGATATTCTAATAGCCACCTTGTGTTTGACAGGCATTGGATAATACTATTCATGAAACATGTGTTTCCAAAATTTTGAGGCTTTTGAGACCCAAAGAATCTTGGGGAATACCCTTTATGGATCGGAATGTGGAAATATTGTTAAAAGCTCTTTCGCAACTCTATCATTGTACGAATAATCTCGGATTCTATGATTGTCTTTCTCACTTGATCGGCGTGATAAGGAATTTGAATTGATGATGTTTGCTACTGAATTGGATGTAGATATTACGGATTTGAAAACTGTTTTGGTTAGAGATAATCTATTGCGTATAGGAATCGCATCATTCTCTAGCATAGTCATCTTCTTCAGTATTCCTATGAATGGGACATCATCTGGCTGGTGGTTATCTGTATTTTTTAATACACTGAGGCCCAAAAGCTTGTTGGGGGCATAATTTATTAAATTGTCAACGCATGTATTATCAGAAGGCACACATTCTGAAGAAGAGAATGAATATGTTAAATAAGAATTTCGGAAAAAGGAAAGATCACATGTTTTAGGGTATGTAATGTGAGAAAGTTTGAAAGTGGTAGAAGAATTACGTTTCTTATGATTGGGTTTCATAAAAAGTTCTTCTAGAGGCTTAGAACGGGGAAACGTACCGATAAAAGATGAAGCCTTTCCTCTTTGAATTGCAATACTTATTTGTTGTATAAAGAACAAAGTTGCTCTTGAATCATTGGTTTCTACTGATATTTTTTTACCGATTTCATTAATGAATTTTAAAGCTTCATGACCGAAAACACCAGAGGTTTCAATTGCTACAGGAATAAAAATGTAAATGTTCTCCAAATTTTTGTATTTATTGATTTTAAAAATTCCGCCTTGTAAAGCTGCTGCGCCTGCGGAAGTAGATGTGGATCGGACATGGCACGGAGCCCAAGTGTCAGTGCAAGTGAAATCCCATATAACTGGTCTGCCGCGTTGCCATGGAATGAGGGTTATACCATCTGGACGTTTACCGTCGTCGCGGCAAGTACCTAACGGTTCCAACGAACAGGGAATCTTTGCAGATGCCATGCCTCGTTTGATTAGGTCATTTACTGCAGAATGACGTGAAAAACGGCCGGCACTTAATTTGCAGCTTAGACCGTGTCTACCATATTCATCAACATCAGCTCTGCAACGACAGCGATGTTTTACACAAATTTGACAACCTAAACGGAGACCAATAGAAATACGGAAACTTTCGTCATCTAAAAGCGTACCTAATGGGGCCGACGGTAAAGCGTTTAACCATGCTCCTGAATCGTTCGAAAATGCGGCATTCAAACGAGCCCTGTCTGGTAAATTGATAGCTTTCTGAAGCAGATTTCCTTTTTCAATGTTCAATAAAGGAATATCCCAGGATTTTTCAAAGGATTTATAATAATCGGGTACAACTTTGTATGACCAAATATTTTCTGCCCCCATTAATAAAGGGTCTTGTGTATGGAAAAATATAGGCAGAATGTAATTATTGAAATTTTTTGAACTATTTAATGATGACAAAAAAGAAGGAAGAGCTACTGAAACGAGTGAGCGAATTCCTAAACCACCATATGAAACAGGTAGTGAAGCTTGTTTCCAAGAAAGGTCCTCTAATTTAATGTTAATTAATGACTCTAATGAATGACGAATGGCAATGTCAAAATTGATTAAGATATCATAATGTAACCAGGTCGGACTACATCTTGAGATATATTTTAATTTTGGAATTAATAGGCGATTCTTGAGAAGATAGTAAGCAATATGTGTCGGTAACCAGGATAAAAGAGATGACATTTTTTTGAAAAAGGTTAGTTTTTCATTGAAAGCTGATAGAAAGGATTCGTTTAATAAAGGAGCAACTAATAGAAATAAATTTTGTCTGTTGATAATTGTTATGCCTGGTGCTACAGAATTAAATTTATCAATGGTTAGATTATTTGGTGATTCTAAGAAAAATAACTCGCATTTGCTGAAATTGAGTTCAAGACCAATATCCTTGGAAGTGTTTATTATATAGACAAGAGACTTGAACACGGAATTAGTATTACCACCTAAAGAACCATCATCAAGGTACCAAGCATTGAATTCTGTGTCAATGTTGCTAATAAGTTTATGTATCGATATGCAAAAAAGGAGAGGTGCCAAAGGGTCCCCTTGTTTGACGCCTCTTTCCGAATAAATGATGTTTTCGCCAAATAAAAGATATTAAGGGAATCGATACCATTGATTGATGAAAGGAAAAATTTCAGGTAGAAAACCTGCTACAAGTTTTAATAAATGATCGCGATGAATTGTATTGAAAGCATTTTTAAAATCAATTCTCAGAAAAACTTTATTATTAACGTCTGGATGATTAGAGACGTAACGTCTTGCGGCATATACAACTGCTTCACAACCACCTTTCGACCCGAAACCAAATTGTAATGGACGAAGTAAATATCCTAATTTGTCTCTGATGTTTGAACAAATTATTTTCGCTACTAAACGACGATAAACTGTACCAATAGCAATTGGTATGATACCTCCTGCTTTCTTAGTTAAAGCTAATAGTGACGCGCCGAATAAAATAGGACGAATATTGATTTTCACTGCGTCATTCAAAATAAAATTACATCATTTATACTTTTTCGAAAGTTAGCAGCGGGTGGATATTTCGGCTGGCTACTGCGTGGCAGCGGAGTGGGGGGAACGCCTAGCTTTTCATTCTATCATCGTCCGTATTTAGTGTTGGCAGTCGTACGGTAAACCTCAGAGAATGTAGTCGAGCTAAAGTTTTGTTTTTCGATACTCGCATAAATTGTTGACTGACAGGCCTCCGACTTCGATTGTTCGCGATGTTGCAAAAATGTATTTTTTTTAAAAACAGTGATGGGTATCAATATCTTATTATGAAATCAAACAGTGAAAAGATTGGCGCGAGGTCGCATAGCTGACAGAACTTTGCAAGTAAATTTTTAGTTAATTTGTTTATAAGGCCATAATTCATAAACTATTGAACTTACAGACTCCTCTACGTGTAGGTCTTTAAAAGAAGAAAAAAAAGTATTTAACTTTATGTCTGTACTATGCACGAGAAAAAAGATATACTTGAAAAATCTACAATAGGCATGAAAAATGAGTGTAAATCGAATCATAAACAATGTTCCGGTCCGATTTGAGAGGTCGCATAAGTTAAGTTTTGTTGTACACCATTTTTACTAACTTTTTACCAAGTATCAGCCGTTACCTCGAAAATGACGCTTACATACCCAGACTTCCTGGACAATATACACACAATGTTATATACCTAATATTTTGTACAAGTTCGTGAGTATCGCTGAATGGTAAGTGATATGAAATGAAGCAAATACTATTGTTGGTTGTCTATTATTTAATGAAAATGAATGAAATTTATATTTGCGTAATTTTACAAACTACATAGACATTTTAATCAAACAGTTCTTTCTTGGGAGCTCTCAAGAGAATTGAAGAATACTTAAAACATATTCTTAAAATAGAATAATGAACCAGTGTGTGAGATACTACTCTTTATCATCAGATAACTGTGAAACATTTTGAGAGTGTTTGAGATTCAAGTATTGCTCTGCAATTGCACCACTAGGGCATAAACTAATCAGATCATTATATTTTGATGTAGATATAGGGTGTAATCCTTGATACACCAAAGGTATTGCATCGACCCATACGAGGTCTGATAAAAAAATAACCGTTATTTTCAATTTTTTTTTCAAAAAGTATTCATTTATTCATCAATAACTATCTTGTCCCCTTCAAAGTAATCCCCCTCAGATATAATACACTTATGCCAGCGTTTTCTCCAATCCTCGAAACACTTCTGAAACGCGTTTTTTGGTATCGCCAACAGCTTCTGTTTTGATTTTTCTTTTATCTCCTCAATCGTAGCAAAACGCTTTCCTTTCATCGGTGTCTTCGATTTTGAGAAGAGGAAAAAGTCAGCGGGAGCCAAGTCCGGTAAATACGGTGGTTGAGGCATGATAACGGTTTTGTTTTTGGCCAAAAACTCACGCACAATCATCGATATGTGAGCTGGTGCGTTATCATGGTGCAAAATCCATTATTGCTTTTTCCACAATTCTCTGCGTTTCTGAAGAACTGCTTCGCGCAAACGCCACATAACTTCAAGGAAGTATTCCTTATTGACCGTACGACCTTGTGGCAAGAATTCATGATGCACCACGCCATTGCAGTCGAAGAAAACAGTGAGCAAAACCTTCACATTTGACCGAATTTGACGTGCTTTTTTCGGTCTTGGCTCTTCTGGACGCTTCCATAATTGAACTTGTGTTCTGCTCATAGTAGACTCGCCAAACGCCACAGTCAACATTTCAAATGTCCTTGCGCATTTAATTTCATTTTTTACACAAAACTTGATACAGTTCCTTTGATCCATTTTTTCGAATAGTAAAAAATCGAAGAGCACATCAAACACGACTAACCTTTTTATCTGTCAAAAACACACTGATAATCCAAAATGGCTGATATTGCCAACATATATAACAGACATGTGTACCAACATAACAGAAAAATGCGAAATTCGAACATACGTAAATCACGAAATTTGAAAATAACGGTTATTTTTTTATCAGACCTCGTAAATGTTCAATATTTTTATTATTTTTGTTACTTCTTTTGCTAATTTGCGGTTTGCATGCTAGGTCAATCAAAGAGTATTTATCAGAAATTAAATCATACTGAAAATATATTGAGTGAGGTTCATCTTTACATATTTTCAAATAATTTATTTTTGACCAAAAAACTTTTTGTTTGTTTTGGTCCAAGTCCCAGTTTGGTATCTTTTTTGTTAGAGATTTGAAATCTAAAATACCATTTTGACTAAGTTCTTTCAAGTCATATGGTTTTCCTGTGGCTTTGGCACATCTAATGATTGTATACTATTGCTGTGGAATGTATATGACTTGATTCTTTTTCCTTCGCTCTATAAGAGCGTGCATCGAATCACCCTCAGATTGAGAGTTTCCTACTTCAAAGAAATTATGAACAATATTAATGTTCATTAACTTAGTAGCAGATACATACATTGAGAAGGTTATTCGATTCCGGTTTTGTCCCCCACAACAATTTGAATAGAATCTAAACTCTTCTGCTCCATCAGCAACTTTTCTTTTAATGAAATCAAGTAAAGCACTGCTCAATTCATTGGACCCTTTTTCACCTGTGGTTTCATCCCGTGCATAACAATCACCCTCTGCAGATCCAATATCAAAGATAATGGAATTGTACGCTTTGAATTTCCTTTTATAATAAAATGAAGTTGCCTCCGATTGGGGTGTCGTTAAAAGTTTCTGCAAGTTATAACAAGTAGTTATAATATTACTCGATTTCTGGGAAGCTGCCTTATAATTGTCCTTAAGTTCTCTCACAACAAATTTATTGGCTGTATGTAAAGTGTACTCAGTTTTCGATTTTTCTTTCTCTTCTTGGGTTGATGTTTTCTGAACTTCGCACGTTAGACACTGATCTTTTTTCGGAACGAGAAAACGGATATTGAACTCTGTATTGAATATATGTCTATATTGTTCTCTGTTAGCTACTATGTGATCTGGTTGAGTGTTCATCATCAATTCTGTATATAGTGAATATAATTTTGGAAATGCTAAAGATTCGTTGAAATAAAATATAGACGTTCGTTTTCTTACATAGTTAGATTCTTTGGCTGGGATCTATTGCATATGTTCGCGAAGTGAAATTTTCACATTTTCGTCAATAACATTTCCTCTATTTGTATGCCTACCCCGCAAATCTCCTGGTATACACCCATGTTCATGACTATCCATTTCTTTGAACAATGTAGTCAACCACATATCGGTAATATCAAAAAAGTGTTTAGAAACTTCTTTTTACAAACTTGTACTTCTCCTATTTGTAGATTATATTCATATGTCCAATTTTTTTGTTCAATCTCACCAATTTTCTCTCTGGTCTGGTAACATATCTGCACAAATATTCTCCTTGTTTATCGTGATCAGCCCTTAACCAGAAGATATTAAATAAATTCAGTCTATCATCATCAGATACTTTCGATTTACATTTTCTACGGCATTTATCATTACACCCAGGACCCAATTCTTTCTTTTTTATCAATTTCCCTCTTTTGTTTTCATACTCTTGACCTGAGTTCCTTAATCTTTTCAATACATTCATTTACCAAATAGAAGGATCTCTTTGTCTTTTCTTTCCAGCATTTGTTTTCATTGGATACTTTTTTGTAGCGGATGATGTGCTCGGACTTTAAGTGCATATGGAAGTCTCAGCTACAGGGAAATCTTGGTTATCTGTTACAATGTTTACATAATTATTTGCTGACTGATTTCCAGAAGATAATGCTTTACTTCCTGAAGACTCCTGTACATTATTCAAATTCATGTCACACTGAGCGGTTCCGGTATGCGCCTTTGCATTCATATCAACTTGATAGGAAGAGCCTGATGCAGAATCTGAAAAAGAGAGCTACGGATAATCTACAATAGCAGTTTTCCAACAAGACAGATATCATGTAATTTACAGATTTGTTCCCTAAACTTGTCCATTTTTCAAAATGCATCAAAACAATAACGAGATGTTATTATAGCAATCAAATTTTTATCGATTCGGTAGAGTACTCACTACATAATTCACAAAATTGAAATGTACTGTAGGTACTACTGTACTCACCGACATTCGATGGAATTTACTCCGAGACATCCGGTGAAAAAAGTTCGTCCATTTCAAACTCTTCAGCAAGATACTGCCGAGGCTGATGACACAGTTTTCTCTTGAAAAGCAGTAAATCTGCATCTAATGAAAACAAGAAGGTTATGAAAGTTTAAAATTGAAAAGTTCATCAATACAAGTAAAGCTCTAGTATCAGACAAATACGGCCCTTATCTTTATTCCTAAGAAATCATAGTGACAATTGACTCCCAACATTATCAGTTGCTAAACTAACCTCCCTCAAGAAATCGAGGCTGGGAATAATCTTCCCTTGCAATGTCATTTTGATCGTCTGCAGTATTTGAGAAGTCTACAAAAAAATTTGCAATTTAGAGGTTCTATTATTCACAAAAATTATAATTTACGTACCTTCACTTATATTATTTTCCTGGAGAGCCAAATGTAGTAGCCGTTTTCCTCGATTCATCATTCCTACTGATGTGAAGATAAAAAACTTATATGAGTAGATTGCACAAAGTATGGGTCGAGACAGTTAATTTCCAAAAGTACGCAAAACACGTCCGACCATTTCTCTATTGAAATACGCACTGATCCCAGTAAACAAAAACTACAGGTTGGTACATGTCAACACATCAAAATGAGTAATAGTATTATAATAAGAACGATGTACAATTTTATTCAATGATCTTCATCCCATTCCGATATCAACTCTCAGATATAAAAGCATGCACAGTAAATTTACTTACAATGTTATTTTTCCAAATTATCGAAGACTTGTATAACTGTATCACAACATACAATGAATTCATTTTGACCTTAACAATAAATTTGTCGAGGAAAACATTGTATATTACTTTACAATGTTTCAATGAATACAACTCAATCAATAATAAGAATTTGCGATATCATAACTTATGTTACCATGTTTAAACAACAAACTGAAGTAGAATTTGCAGTTACGATGATATTATTTTGTCTAATAATAATAGATGCAATTGAGATACAATGAAAATTCTTGAACTCAAATAAAGATCGTTTATTAGTGAAGCTGTCTGAGTTATAGAAGGAAAAAATGTTATTCATATCAGGTGTCGAAATAAGCCAATAAAATGTTTTCAGACATCGTATTAACATTCTGTTTGTCACACCAATCTTTAAACTCGCCCTAGCATTTTTCGTACTGCCGTTTTCGGGTATTAAAACGGAAAGCGTCGAATTTACAACGCTTTTGAGTTCAGGAGTGGAAGGTACTGAAATATCGCTATCAGTATCAGACATTTTGCGTTTTGTCAAGAACTGTCAAAATATTTTGTAAGTATATATCGTCGGCTTAATGTGAAAATTGCACAAGTCCCAAAGCGTAAATTTTATAGGAGAGAAAAAAAACTATTTTTCCGTCTACCTCTATCCAAAGTATACATTTCCTGGCCTCATTGTAGGGAGCAAAGTCGTACTTTTCCTCCCTAGGGAGGAAAAGTACTTTTACTCCCTAGGGAGGAAAAGTAAAAGTGACGTCATAGTACGTTATCAATGAAATAATTTTTGCAATTCCGAGACTAAAGTCGTCACTCTAGTCTCACATGTTAGGAACTATGTTAGACCCAAGGGATATAAAGGAACAGTTAAAATCCTAAGGGATTTGAAGTACAAATAAAAACGTACACCCCCGATGCCTAGCCAAGAATTTTAGAAGTCCATCCTCGATGCCCAGCAAGCATTTTAAAAGTCCATCCTCGATGCCCAGCCAAGCTTCGTAAAATAAGTAGTATTTATTAATTTTTTTTGTTAGTTTCATAAATAATTTATTGGAAAAGTCTTGTTATTTGAGGTAGGCGGAAAAATCATATGTATAACATGTATTTAAATGGCCTTTTCGTCCCTCGAATGATTACTGCCCTCCGCTACTGGTCGGGCAGTAAACTTCGTCCTCTGGAGGGAAAGTAGCACTTTCCTCCCTTGTTATACAAATAGCTATTATTTCTTTAAAAATAACGTAATATGGGTGAAAGTGGAATTTGGATTAAAAAAACATTAGGGAACTGCTATTAAGTATTAATTCTATTTATACCTAATAGTTACCTGTTGAAAAATAAAGGAGATATGCAAAATTCATTCTTATATCCAGTATAAAGAGGGACTTATGCAAATTTCACATAATAACACAACGCTAGTATTTACCTACCTAAGGCATTATTTTTATTAAATCGAAAATAACTACTAATAAAACAACTTTAAAGAACTTGGAAGATAATAGTACATAACTTATAATATTAAAAATAATTAAATGGTTTAGTTTTATGGTTAATAAGTTATTCATGTCTTAGATTGTCATAAAAACCATAATAATCTTTGGCAAGAGATTTTTTCAAAAACATAAGATGTTCAAACTTTTCTTTTTTAATTTTAAATTGTTCTTTGTACAATAAGGCAAGAGAGTCAATTGATACATAATTTAAATTTGGTTTTAATCTCATAGGCATATCTTGAAATTCCTCGGAATGTTTAATCTTAAACTCGATTTTATCATCTGCATTATATTTCCGAGCTCTAAGATTGTTGACAGTTGGATCACCAAGTTTAAATCCAGGTCTAATTGATTTTATTAAATTCAGTTTACTAAAGCCTTTGAAAAAGGTATAATCCAAATAACCCACCTCATACTGTCTAGGCTTTTTTCAAGCCAATTTACATAGGGAGACATAATCAGCTAGCAAATTAATGGTTCTACCTTTTAATTGCCTCTCTATGGTAGAGTGCATCGAATCACACTCCATTTGGCTGTGACCCTTTTCTAAATATTCTTGGATGATACAAACATGTTTTCGAGATTTAACAAGGCGTTGCTTAAAGTGCAATTACGATTTTGAGCGCTACAACCGTCACTATATAATATTATTTGTTGCATTGGCTCAAGCTGAGGAATTACATAATTAATCAAGAAGTTACAAATTATTGATGAAAAACAGTTGGCACTGAGCTCTCCTTGACCTTCGTGCCAAAGAAAACAATAGCCATCTTTAGAATGCAAATCAAATACTGTAAAATTGTGTACAATAAGCTTCGTGCGATGGTACAGAGCTGATACGTTCGATTTCGGGCACAACAGTACTGACTGGGGGTCCATCGTAAATACCCTATTTTTGGAATTTTTGTCTTCTGCTTTTGCTTCCCGTGCTTCTTCTTTCTTGATAATGTGTTCACTGTATACAGATTCGTCCACAATTTTGGTCTTGTAGCCTACGCAGACATCGCATTCGTCTTTCTTTGGCAAAAACAATGGAAGATTTAGATCTTCGAACATGTTTGAGAATGTCGCAATGGATAAGGGAGCTATTATGTTCTACACACCAATTATCTTTATAAAGTAAATAAAGCTCCGATTTGGTTTTGAACGTTGGCTCTACATATAATTTTGTTGACGATTTGCGACAATAGTGTGATTCAAGTTTAGGCAGTTCTTCAAAGAATGTTTTCAAATTTATCCATCCTTCATCAAAACGTGAAGTTTTTTTTAAATATTTTTGTCACTATTCTGTTCTTCACTTTTGGCTGGGCTAGACATTTCATCTTTTATCCACGCTGATATGGTCCTCATAGAAAGTCCTAACGTATTGCAAAACATCCGCTTACAAACCCTAATTTCTTCGCTTTTGTTTTTAAGAAAATACTTATATGAAGTTACCCTTTGGCTAACTTCCGGATCCTTTCTATGCCTCGACCTTTTCGTTTTATTCTTCAAGACTTTTGCAGAAATGTAGATCTTCTTTTCAGGCCACGACAAGGACCAAAATTTCGCGAAAATTGACTTTCGCTCTTAATCCGTCAACATGTAACACTGAATTGCTATTTCTTTACCGGTTTTCAATGGTTTATTTGAACACAGGCATCTCGTTTTCATTACTTTCTTAGTTTTCTTTCTGTCGAATTTGTTATTTTTTCTACCCATATACTCAACCCCTTTCTCTCTATTTATTTTATTAGTATTATATTTCCATTCTGCAGGATTCGAAAATCTTTTCTTTTTCCTTTTTTGTGTAACTTCTTCACTGGAATCATTATTTTCCTAATCAGAATGTTGTTCCCTATCATCGTCGATTTGATATGTAGGGCCATTGTTTTCATTATCTACTTCATCTGGATGATTTGATGAATCTTCATCATTATCTTCATTTCTAATATTTCCTTCTCGTTGGTTTTTTTTGAAATCCATAGGAGTTCCTGATGGCGCGGCAATATCGTTTGTTGTATTGGCATTGAGCATCTCATCGGAAAAAATAAAACTATCATAGTTTGTAATAATATTCGTTTGTTCTATGCCGGATATTATTGCATTGTTGAGAAAGCTGGATGATAAAACGTTATTTTCCCCTATGCCTAAAATGCTTTGTGTCCATGTGAATTTCTTTTTGTAATTCTGTTAGAGCTGACTGCAGTTTTTCCTGTTTTCTTCTGCAAATACTTTTCATTTTCCGCACTCTTTGTATCAGTATGATTGTCTTGATCTTTTTCTTTGAACAGTTCGATTGTCTTGTTCAATTCTACAGAATCACTAGCTAATGTTCCAGAGCTATCGTTAACTATGTCCTTCAAAATGTTGGCCGGATATTTTGTTAAGCTCAACAATTTGAAACCTCTGCTTCTACGATTCATAGCTGAATCAAAATACTTGTTTATACCTACCTTTAGCCACAAAGTGGAACGCCACTGGTAAAAACGACCTGGTAAAAAAGCCTCCGGTAACAACGACCCCGGTATTGTTCGAATGTTTGACTTACAAAAAAATATCTTTTTATTATTATCAGGGGGCTTTTTTTGGAATTAATTTTTTCACCCGGGGCTTTTTCACCGGAACGTTTTTAAGAGCGGCTTTTTAACCTGGTATCAATATTTTTTGCCAAATTTGTTTCTTTTTTATACCGGAAGGAGGGATTACTAAAATACCTCAAGATTTGACAAGAATTTCCATCTACGCGAATTGTTCAAAACTTGTAGGTAAGGCAAAAAAATGTGAATTTCTCATCATTCTTCTCAGTAATTGGTTTTCAAAATGCTTTGAAACATGCATAACTCCCGTGAGTTCTAAATATATCAACAGTGTGAAAAATGCATAACTCCTTAAATTTACAAAAATGACATTAATCCAGTCTAATGTCTGATAACACATACAAAAAGCTTAAATTACATAGTTTGTACTTACCTAAATGATATTGAAGCTCGGTATGATAAAATACCGGCCAATTTAAATCCTGACAAACTAAAAAGCACAACACCAAACATAGACAGAATACCAACGTACACTTTCTAGGACTTATGCAACTTTCTTACTGATGTAGAGCGAGTTGGATTTACGCGCATTTCATACTTTTGTTTCTAGCGCCATCTAAATTCTTTTTGCATAGTTTTTTATTTGGATGTATAGATACGCTGCTTTTCTAACAGATGGAGCTAAAAACCAATTTTGTGTACAGTGACTATATACGAGACAGTGGCGACAATAGGGTAACCCGTTTTTGATTGGCTGGCAGTTTGGCAGCCATATTGAGGCCAAAATCACTTTGTTTACATTTGGTGTATACGGAGTTTCTTATAATGCTGGTTATACTTGTGATTAGAATTATTGGTTTTGTGCTTTTTTGGTGAATATTCAGTGAAAAAGAGGTGTTTTGCCTTTACACAATTGAAAGACTTGTATTTGGACTTATAAATAATCTTATTTCGAATCGGAAAATTCGTGATATTTGGTAAGCTAGCTTGCTTAACCCTATAAATTGTATACTATTTATCAAGTTTTGATTTCTCTAGATAATAACATTTGAAATGCCGGGCTGTGCTGCAATAAATTGCAGCAATTCTGCTAAAAAAGGGTTTCTCATGAAACGTTTTCCTAGAGATCCATCTAGAAGAAAAGAATGGCTTATTAAAACTAGAAGAGATCATTGGACTCCAACAGACTATTCGTGTTTATGTGAGGTAGGTAGAAGCCTTTGTTTTACGACTTATGATTGTTATATCTAATTTAAAATTATTGTTTGTCGTTATTGAGATAAAATTGAATGTAGGATTTTGTTTAAGATTCATTTTGCTCCTGAAATGTGGGAGCGACCTCGTGTAGATGGCAAGAGAATTTTAAAGTCAAATGCTGTTCCTACAATATTTTCCTTTGTGGAACCAAAACCTAAAAGGAAATCCCCAGTTCCAAGGAAATTTATTTCTCCAAAAAAACCTAAACATTTGTCGGGTAAGTAGATATCTCTTAGTAATTACAACAAATCCCCACATAATAATGAAAAACTCTTAGTTTTTGTCCTATTAAATGTGTTTTGTTGCAATTATAGTTCAATCATTAGTTCTAGGTGAAAATATAGCTCTAGATGAGACTGTGCCAGAGGAATCACCGGAACCATCTTCTTGAAATTTAGCTTTGGATGTAGAATCAGGTCAACAATGGTCGATATCTAAAAGCAGTTTGAGTGAAGACAGTCTATCCACAGCTCCCTCACCGTTAATATCAGAAATTGATCCAATTAGTGAAATAGCTCAGTTACAGCTTGAATTAAACAGGTACAAGAAGTTGTACGGAAGAGAAAAACGTAGAGCTTATCGATACGAAAAAACTGTAAGAGCCACACGAAAGAAGCTAATAAAAAAAAGAGAAAAAACTCCCAATTCTTCGGACTGTGAACTACTAAAGCAAATATTCAACGAAGATCAAATAGAAGCTTTAAAAAAGAGAAAAAATGGAAAAACAACAAAACTAATGAAGTGGACCAACAACACCGTTACAAGTTCTTTAAAATTAAAATTTAGTTGTGGTAGTAGTGGATATACTGAACTAATAAAACAAGGATATCCTCTCCCATCATCCAGAACCTTACAGAGAAAACTCCAGAACTTGAAGTTCGATTCAGGTATTCTAAATGAGGTATTTTCATTTTTAGAATGGAAAGTGGAGCAATTTTCAACTCATGAAAAGGATTGTGTCTTGGTTTTGGATGAAATGGCTATCACTCCAGGAAAAATATATGATACCTCCTTGAATAAATATTTTGGAGATGTTACTCTCCCTGAACATTCAGGCTTGGCGACACACATCTTAGTGTTTATGCTGGGAGGTATTACAGGACGTTGGAAACAGGTTGTGGCCTATTACTTCACCAGTGACTCTGTCAACGGAGCTGTCATGAAGAATATAATAATAGATATATTCAAAAAAGGCGAACAGCTTAATTTGAATATTTTAAGTATTACATCAGATATGGGTCCCTGTAATCAAGCTTTGTGGAAAGCTTGGGATATTAAAGCTGGAAAGTACAGTCCTATAAAATGCAAGATTCTGCACCCATTAAATAATGGTAAAAATGTATATGTCTTTGCAGATGTTCCTCACCTATTTAAAAATATTAAATCTATGTTAGTGACAAATAAAATCATCCAGTTACCAAATAATATTGTTCTAAAGTATGGACTACCCTCTAACATGGTCATGTCCAGTCATATCTCAGACATATTAAATCATCAGAAAGATAATTTTTTTAAACTTGCACCGAAACTCTCAGAAGAAGATCTCCTTCCGACACATTTTTCTCAAATGAAAGTGTCAACTTCAACTAATGTTGTTAGTCACTCAGTTAGTAGCGCTCTCAAATTTTTGGCTGAAGAACTTGATAAACCAGAATATTTAACAACGGCATGGTTTATTGACCAAGTAGAAAAATGGTTTTGTTTAATGACTTCGAGACATCCTTCTTGTGCTCTAAGCAAATTTAATATTGACATTTATAAAGAAACAATATCATTTTTGGAAGGATTCATAAGTTTATTTTCAGATATGTTGGTTGGCTATAAAAAAATTTGGAAACCTTCACAAACGGCCGTTCTAATCTCAACACAATCAATGTTAGATCTACAGTCAGAATTATTGGAAAAAAAAATTATGAATTTATTTTAACTAGCCGATTTTCTCAAGACTGCCTTGAAAATTTATTTAGCGTGTTGCGAAGCAAACAAATAGTACCGAATGAGGTACAAGTTAAAAATAACTTGAAATTAATATCTGTATCACAATATTTAAAAAGTGGAAGTACCAGTAGTTACGAAGAAGATGAACGGGAGTTTCTTGGGGGATTCTTGGATTCTCTTAAGAACTTAAATACAGTGTATGATGAAGTAAAGCTTCCAAGTGAATTGAAGACTCTCTCATACAATTTAAATTTCAGCGAACTTAATTCGTTATATAATATTCCAGGATATATTTTAAAAAGTATTGTGAAAACTTCAAAAACTTGTGTTGCCTGTGTAGGTGCAGCAGGTTCAAAAAAACCAATATATAAGAAGTTTTCAAAACTCTCTTTAATCAAAAGATTTAAAGAACAATCCCTTTTTTTGTGACTGAAGAGGTTTTTTATTATTTTTTAGAAATGGAATGTGTTGTCTTAAAATATTTAGATATTGTTTCACTTCAGAATATAGACATAAATGAATTTTTTATAAAGGAAATGTCGAAAATACATTTTAATTTACCAAATTGTCACCAACTTAAAAGCAAAATAATTAATAGATTCACTGTTTTCAGGTTGAAAATTAGTTATAAAAAATTTAAATCCGCCTCAAAAAAATATAGTAGTAAGTCATTAGCAGGTAACTTGTTATGAAATAAAAAAGTTTTCCATAATTATCAAATAAAATCAATAAAAGACAAATAACACATCAGAAATTTTATTTATATCAATTTTTATAGTTTATAATCCTAACGATGCAAATGTAATTTAGGAAACCGATCAAGTAATACATGTTACATTTTTGTTGTTGAATTTGTTATTTATAGATTTTACTTGATAATTAACTGAATCTATGGTTATATTTGAAGACAATAACAGTTGTACCTATAGCAATATAATTTTTTGCATGATTTGTCCCCTATCATACTATACAAGCAATTAATATTCATTATTTTTTTGTATCATTATTTATCCTTATTATATACTAAATATTATTAGGTAAAAAAATAAAAATTGCGTGTTTTATTTAAATATACCCATTTCCTATCAAAATCAAAGATATATAACGTATATTTTCATGTATTTGTGTTTCAAATTGATAATTTTATCATAAATTTCTATTTAAATTATATGCATTTGATATTCAAATTAGCCTCCATATGGCGGATGGGCGGAGCTTATACTCAATTGTCGCCACTGTCTTATATATAGTCACTGTAATTTTGTGTACAGTGACTATATACAAGACAGTGGCGACAATTATGGTCGTCCTAGTGATTGGTTATCTATGTCACGTGGTATCGGCCGCCATTAGTTTGCTAAATGTTTGTTCATTTACCATTTGGTTCTATTGTGTTCTTACAACGGTTTTTGGTTTTTGAAAGTTTTCGTGCAAAATTTGGTGTTAAAGTGCTATTTATAAACGTTCTGGACTGAAGACTTATTTATTAGTGTATTATTAATTACTTTGGAACTATAATTATCATCTCATACACCATTTTCACTTGAGGTTTTTGGTTTAGCTATAAGTATAGTAGATAAGTTTAATATTACTGTACTTGTATTGTCATGTATGGTTTAGAGTAACAAAATTAGTGATTATTACATATATTATTCAAATAAATACCTATTTTGGCCTTTTTATAACCAAATATCCTTGGTTCTTACAGTGGATTTGAGCATAGTTTTAGACATTTAATTCATCGATTAAATTAAAACATAAATGTATTCTCGGGTTTTACCAGTTGTTTCTTGTTATTTCTAAACTCTGTCCCTAAAACGTTGCATAAAAATTAAAGTCTTTTAAAATTATTTTGTTTTTATTTGTAATAGGACAATGCCTGGCTGTGCTGATGTAAATTGCAGTAATTCTGCAAAAACGGGTTTATTATGAAACACTTTTGAAAAGATCCTGTAAGGAGGCAGTGGCTCATTAAGACCAGAATGGACAATTGGCAACATTTTTATGTCAAAAAAATGTGTGAAGAAAATTTAGTTCTAAATATAATACCCGATTGTCATAAATTGAAAAATAAAATTATTAAACGCTACATTATTGTATTCAGATTATAAACAAGTTCAAAAAAGAATAAGAGTGCTTCTAAAAAACTAGCTAGTTAGTCCGTTGCTGGTCATTTGTTATGAATATTCAATAAATAATTGTAATAGAACATTTTTTATTATATTATTCATTTGCTTGATGGTTTTTTAATTAAACATGAAATATCTGTGATAAATTTAAAAATATTAGATATAAGCATCATATTATCTTCTTTATTTAATAGTGTAAAACATTTAATTACATAAATATTAAATAGGTATGTGTTTCATTTTTTCTGGTGTAGTTCCGATGTCAGAATTGCAGGTAACATATAAAAACATTCATAGATTAATTTCAGATTAGATGAAAAAACATACGGTAATTATTTCCTAATTATGTACGGAAATTGGATATAACATATAATAACAAGTCAAATTAAAATATTCTATTACTTATTTTATTTTTCCCTATTCACACAAGAATAGGGATTAACATCCCTCTGTGGCATATTTCTATCTAATTAACTACCTGCTCTCTGCTTTTGTTAAGAGGCATGGTGCATTATTTCCGCTCCGAGTATATTTGCGGCAATCATAGATTAAAGAAAGACTCCCTAGTACATATTCCTACAATACACATTACAATTTATTGTAGTAACTATTTGTTTAGCATAACATTTAACATTATAATCCAGAATTTAAGAACTTACATTATATCTTTATCAGATGGTAAATAGAGATACATCCATAATTTTGTGTGCTACAGCATTACATCCTTGAAGATTTTTATTAAAATCGGTCCACTTTTTTCAAAAATATTTTATGATTCACCTAATAAAAGAGGTTTTATTTAAAATTGCACATTCAAAACTAGTTTAAAAGTGGTAAAACCCTTTTAAAAAGAGTTATTTAGTTGCATGTAGTCAAATGTAAATACCCAATTGTCGCCACTGTCTTGTATAGTCACTGTAATTTTGTGAAAAATGGACTTATGCCATTTTCACATTAGGCCGACGATATTGAAACATATTATTTCCATACCACACGGTAACATTGTTAAATAAATTGAACTGCTGTTGATTTTAGAGCAATAATATATTTATTTACAATTATCTAGTTTAATAATTTTAACGATTGCACGAAAAATAGTGTGTATGCCATGGCCGCGAAAATTTTTAACAACCTCAAGATTATCTTGCCTCGGCCGCAAGCGGCCTCGGCGATAACTGTTCTTTCGGTACGCTAAAAAGGTATTTCGCGGCCTAAGCATACAATAGTTATTTGTATACTAAGGCCGCAAAATGCTTTTTCGCGTTCCGAGAGAGAGATTATCGCCGAGGCTGCTCCGGCCGAGGCAAGATAATCTCGAGGTCGCGAAAACATTTCGCGGCCATAGTATACACAATATTTTTCGTGCAACCGTGAAAATTACATAATTTCAATAAACATTATGTCTCTTTAGAAAAGTCAGCGTTTCAACGCGAATAGAGAAAATTACACGTCAATATCACAATGTTTCTATGGAGATGAAATATTTAGCAATACAAATCAATTTGACATTTCTCGTGAAGTCGTGAAGATGTCCGATAGCGATAGTGATATTTCAGTTACTTGCACTCCTCCTGAGCTGAGAGATCTCATAGACTCAGCACTTTCTGATTTGATACCCGAAAAATCTAAACGGAAATATGAAAAATGTTACAGCAACTTCAAAGATTGGTGTGTCAACCAAAATGTCAAGACGGTGTCAGAAAACATATTATTAGGATATTTGATGCAGCGATCTAAAGTTGTGAAGAGTTCAACTTTATGGAGCATTTATTCTATGTTAAAGACTATGCTTAACGTACGAGATGGAATTGACGTAAAGAAGTTTTTAAAATTGGTACCGTACCGTCCTCAAGAAAAAGTCAGTTGGTTATCGAGCAAAGAAATCAAAAGTTTTTACGCACGAGCAAATTGATTCATTCCTCAAACAAGCTAGTGATGCAAATCATCTACTGTGGAAGGTATATAAATATGGAAAAAAAGTGAAGTATGATGTTTTATTCATAATAATTATTATTATGGGTAGTTTTGATAATGGGAATATCAGGAGCATGCAGTCACTATGGGAACGGCCGTAAAAATGTTTGTCGGCCGTCACTCTGGGTAACGGCCGCAAAATATCATTTTGCGGCCTCTGTTGCGGCTGCAAAATGCTTGTTTTGCGTCCGGTTGCACGAAAATAACTATTCCGCTACCTCACAAATTTTGAAATAAAAATTAATTATTCTAGACATTAAATCAAATGGGGTGAACTTTTTTTTAGCTGAAACCAGTTTAAGAAAACATTTTAGTTTTTTCAGTATATAGATGCCTCCCCAAACACAAAATCACAAGAATTTTTCTGCGGAAATGCATCATTTTCCGACTTTAGAATACCTGAAACGAGTTATATGAAAACTTTGGGTGGAATTTTTTTGCTAAAACCAATTTAAAAAAAAATTGGTTTTTTCAGTATATAGATGCCTCCCGAAACACAAAATCACAAAAAAAAATTTGCGGAAATGCATCATTTTCCCGACATTAGAATAACTGAAACCAGTTACATGAAAACTTTTTTATGCTTTATATTTCACTTTCTTAAACATATATACGCAAAAGAACTCCTGCGGAAATATGTGATTTTCCTACCAGGCTTTATTTGTACAGTCGTTGTGCCTTGCAGATAAATGAAAACTTATTTTTATAAAGTATATATGAAATATGCGAAACGAGACAACTTACTCAGAAAAAATATTTATTTAATAACATCTTCAATGTCAAATGACATTTCTAAAACTAAATTTTGTAGAAATTATCGGGAATAAAACTGAAATTCAACTGTAAACTTTTAAGAAAAAACTTATAAACATATATGTACCAGTATCAAATGAAGGAACAAACTTTGCCTTGCGGAATAACTCTTTAAAGTCGAACTATAGAGTCACCGTACTCCATTCTAATTGAATTTAATAGTTCAACCATTGGATCGATCTAACTTATGTTTCTTACAATACCGCCTCCGAAGGTATTCACAAAGTTTATCAGGAAACTCATCTTCAGGATATGCTGACCTCTCAAATACCTTTTCGCTGCATTCCATTGAGATTCTATCCTCTGAGTATGTGTCTCATCCTCCGCCACAAATTTCACGCTATGATTTACTGTGTGATGAATATAACCATAATTGGAAAGTCCTCTGTAAGCTTTCCAATCATACCACTGTCACATGATTTTTAATAATTTCTATAAGGGTAGCAGCATCTCTTTTATTTTGCGGACAAACAACTAGCCTCAGATCTTCTGAGTTTTGAGCGATCATTCCCAAAACCCAATGACCCTCCATAACTCGTCCAAGATTGTACTTCCTTTTCCCAAATTGCGATTCGTCAATCTAAAAATAAAAATTTCTTTTATTCAATTTGTTGATGTGTTATTAAAATATAAACCTTAAATTATTAAATTGAGTTTAATCCTATTCCCGTCCTTTAACACAGATCAATGAATAATATCTATTCCTATCAACTTAATATCGCTTAAAATCTCAATACACAAACCTGCACTATGATTCCTGACCCTCCAATTTTCGGCAGAGATGCCTGCAGTGATGTAAAAGCACTGGTAACCATCTCCCGACAATACTTCATCCGAGCAGCTATTGTTGCCATTGATAAACTCGCTTCTGAACCACTTACACCAACACATATCCGTGACCGAATCCAAAAAGAATCCTGCATATAAATATTTCAGAAAAAAAAAGTTCAAAAAGTTTTACCTACCTAAACTCTTTTTCTGATGAAACATGACTATTTTCAAACCAGGTTTCCTTTGCAACAGAAAACGAAGGTTTGCATTGTTGTCGTTTAGAACACCTATATATTCCCAAATATGTTTCTGAAAAATAATATTGCGAAAATATATCCATATTACTCGTATGTCCTTTACATTTTGTCCTACAGTAAAGTGGTCGAGGTATTAAGCCTTCATTTTTCGCAAATTCATAAGCTTCCTGCCTAGTTTTAGGTAGACTTTGCTCAGTTATAATAAAATAAGACATCATTTAACCACTAAGTATCCGTATTTCTACTCCTATACCACATATTATACTAACAATAATAAAGCTCATATCTTAACGACATTTAAAAACCTATTGAACGTTTTTGTACACGCCTTTTTACAGAGTCGCCGATTAAAGTTCGAATCAATCTAAATATATAATATTTTATCAATAAATGAAAATGGTATATTTCCGCAAGAAGTTTTTTGCGTGTTTATGTTTAGAAAATTGTCTAAAATGTAGAATAGAAACGTATTTTCTTGTAATTGGTTTCAGCTATTCTAAAGTCGGAAAAATGAAAATTATGCATTTCCGCAAAACAAAAATCGAATCTTTCTGTTTGAAAAATATTCCTAATGGTTAATAAACGAATATTTCTTACATAACTGGTTTCAGCTAAACGAAAGTTAATCCCTCAAATGTTTCACACTAAAAGAATAATATGATGTCTATCCTACTATCTGCTGTAATTTTATTTTCTAAACTAAAAAAAATATTTCGTTTGCATCGACTGACGTCTTTGCGATTTTCATCAGTGAAATAAAAAAATTGTTATTTGTCCTTCATCCCTTGTGGGGATCGAACCCACGACCTTTGGATTAGAAGTCCAACGCGCTATCCGCTGCGCTACAGGGACATGGCATCATGTCAAAGCTTTCCCGTTTTAATGTCTAGGCACAATATTAATATAATATTATGTTCTATAAATCAGTAATAATAATGCTTATAGTGTAAAGTACATCCCCTCGGAAAAATGATTACCACACTTTATAGTTTTCCGCTCGGGAAAGTAAAAAACATGACAATTTACCAAGTTTTTGAGAAATCAAGACAACTTTTTTTAGCTTAAGATAATGAAAATTTGTTTTCAAATGCGGATTAAAATTTGTACTTCAGAAATTTTTCCGGCCTTGCCGTGCCTATCGCATGAATCATGGCAAAATGACAATTTTACAGCTGGTAATATGAATTTTCACAGGGTATGTTAAAGAGTTTAGCACATATCTAATTTTCGATTTTTTTTCAATTTACTGTACAAAATACAGGTAGGTATAGGACTATTCAATGTGTGCAAATTATTGAAATATTAATAAAACAATTAATAATGTGATTTATATTTAATTTTTCTTTTCAAAAATTTCCATACTATCAAATTTGGTTTCCTAAGAACTGATGTCAACGCGTCAGATTATATTTTCAAAAATCTATATAGAATCCTTTCCATAATTTAATATTTAGTAGGTATTTTATGTAATTTCGAAGCAGTTTGAATTCTTAGTCTTCTTCAAAATGAATAGTTTTTGAAGAACTTACTGGAATATTCTCGTAATTTAATTAGCATTATACATAATATGAAAATTAACTGAAAATGGTATGTTTTCACTATTACCAATAAGAGAACTGGTGAATATTTATTATAATATAATGACGTAGTTAACTGTATCGACACTTAATTTGTGGAATCTACTCAACATATATTGTGGAATTATCTGGACACTGTAAGTTTCATTTAAAACACTAATATAATGACGTATTTTAAATTTCTTTATTTCTTATAAACGCTCTTCCCATTAATTTCCATTTTTAGAATGTTAATATATCATCGTCATTATTATAAAAAACAGTCCAACTAATATAAAAAAAATGTTACCACGTCTGCATCCCTGGTGGGGATCGAACCCACGACCTTTGGATTAGAAGTCCAACGCGCTATCCGCTGCGCTACAGGGACGTTGGTATTTGTAGTAAGAATATTTATTAAGAGTCATGGCGTGTTAAAAACGAATTGTCTTTTCATACTGAAATAAGTACATATAAAGGAATTTATGCTATTTTTATATATCGTTTATATTATATACACGATAATAATTATAAAGTGAATATTATATACATTGCGTCCAAAAAAAAAATAATATCATTCTTTTCATTATAATAAAAACAATTTCAATCAAATAATATGTTGAAAAATACAAAACTTTTTCAGGTTTCATCTTCATTTTTATTTATTGTATCTCCTCTATTTTATACAGAATATCTTGAAAATTTTCAGATTGTAAATTTGAAAAATTCGAATACATTATTTCTTGAATTTAGTTATTTTGTGAGATACGGATACAGATACAAGCTCTTGTGCACTTTACGACCTTCGTAGTTAAACAATTTTGTATAGTAGAATCGAAAGTTTACTTGATTTGGAGACATTTCAGATAAAAAAAAGTGTGGATGAACCATAATTTTTAACAAAAATTGCCAAAAATTAAAACAAAATTAAGCTCAGATAACTGTCATAATTTAGATCTACTGGTAAATTTCATTAAGGATGTATAAACATTAATATTTATGTAGACTCGTTGAAAAATTCTGTGGCTAATGGACTTTCTTCCTAGCCATTTTCTTCCACACACACTCACGTTTCACTTACCTATTCGGATATTTATTACATTTTATACTCATTGTTATTAGTCTAACAAGAAGATTGCTCATGTAAACAGGTTGAATTAATAAGTATTGTTTAAATGCACAAGTGAAAATTGACGTAGGTATACTTTTTTTTCGGGATAGAGAGCTAAATAAAATATAGTGTTGTTATGTTTCATTATTACAATCAATATAGGGATAGAGATATTTATTAAGCTGATAAGAATTGATATGATTCATTGATCCGTGTCAAAGGTCGGGAAGAGGATCATTTAAAAATCTAGTTATTGATCGGTTGTACGTTGATAATTTTTGTTTACAGTTGGACTGAGACATGTGGTTCAAATTGATGAATCAGTAATTATGAAAAAAAAACATAATGTAGGACGGATAATACCGCAAAAGTGAATACTTGGGATTTATGATGTAACGGACAAAAGAGGATTTGTTGTTTTTATACCAGACCGGTCTGCTAATACGTTACATACTACCTTTTATTGAGCGGTATGCTGCTAGCGGCTAGCGGGGATTTTCAGGGCTGGATACTCTACATAAGCGGTGCTCAAACTTTTTCGGTGACGGAAACCTATTGGAAAGCGAAATTCTTGACGGAACAATAAAACAACTGTTTTTAAAAATCCATTCTTTATTAATAAGCATAATAATAGTATATTATGCAACGATCATGTAATGAAGGTTATTAATACACGAGCATTAACCGGGATACGAAACGAGCCGAAGGCGAGTTTCGTATGGTTTATGCGAGTGTATTAATAACCATCACATGAGAGTTGCATACACTACTTTTTCTACGACCGATAAATAATAAAATGAAAACAAGAATTAATTTCAAACAAGCTCCCATAATTCCGATAATTAAGGCAACCTGTAAAAAAATAGCATTATTTAATTGCAATGATTCCACTTTTATAAAGAGAAATATACAAACAATGCAATTAGTTTTTCTTTCAAGAAAATACATTATATTCTAAAAAAAAAATTTCAACCCGCCCACGATCTGAATCACGATCTGCAACGCACTCATGCGCCGCGACCGCAAGCGTTACCAACTAAGCTACGAAGATTTGTATGAAAAACTACGCACATTATGCATCTCCAGTCCATGAATTGCCTGTATAATTTGTCATAGTTTTTTTTTATTTAGTTGGAACTAAATTTTCACAGACACTTTTAGCTTTATCAGAAATTTCTGGTGGTGTACAAGATAATTCTTCACTACTCGACATGTTTATAGTTATCTACTTTTGACGCGTTGTGAAATGTCAAATAGGTAGGTAGGTATGTAGAAACATAGACCACTTGATTATCCCCAAGTACTTGTTTCTATTGGCCGAAAATTCGTTTCATAATGAAAAGTACGTATTTTCATTGGCCAAAATCTGTATCGGAATGAAAATCCGTGTTAAAATGAACAATATTAATGAATCGGAAGCAGATATTTAATTCGTGTATTATAATACGGGAGTAGAAAAAAAGTACAATGTATCAGTTTTACTACTTATTACTTACTTAGTAAAAAACTACATAACAAGTATAATAATAGAAAATATTAAAAAAGAAAAAAATCTAACTAATGGGAGATGGGGAACGGTTTTTTATTTTTCATCAACTGGTTGATATCAGGTTTGATAGAAGACAGTTGAAGTGTCATATCACGTTCGGCGTTCATTCTATTGCGGTATTTTGTTTTCGTGGCTGCACGGGTTGTGAATCCTGTTTCGCACAAATATGTTGTTGGCAACGGGAGACAAATATTCAGAGTCATTTTGGCAAACATTGGATATTCATCACGAATTCTTCACCAAAAATGTTGAGAGGGGTCGTTTTCAACAGTGACTCCATATTTGTATCTGACGACATTCCTAAAAGAGATTCATATATCTCGATTGGCATACTTTCAGGCTTTTGCAAGTTGGGTAAAAAAGGATTATGAATCCATGAATTAAGTTTCCTTTTTGTTTTCTGTTCTTCGGGAAAATCCTTCTCAAAGAAGCGTGCATCGAAGTGAGATATTTGACCAATTTTTCGTTGTCGCTAACAAACTCACTGAATGACGTAAAGTTTTCTATTTTTCTCTTACCAACGCAAATAATCCAAAATTCTAATTTTCTTTTGAAGGCAGTTATTTTGTTACAGTCCTGGAACACTGTTGCTGGAACTACAATTAGGCGCTTTATTTTTTATTAGTGACACTTTTCCTGCTGTTGTACCCGTCATCGCCTTGACCCCATTTGTACAAATGTCAATGCAATCGTTCCAACTGAGATTATATTCTTAAAAAAATATATTTATTTTATTGAAAAAATTTTCTCCGGTAGTTGTGGGCAGCGATGAACACATACGCATGTCTTTTTCAAAAGAACTTTCATATGGATATCTCACGACAACCAGCAAGATAGCCAGACCAGCGACATCGGTCGACTCATCCATTTGCTGGACGAATCGTGTTTTTTGTAGACGTGTAAATAGTTCTTGTTTGATGTACCTTGTCAGATCATGAATTCGCCGTGAAACAGTAACATATGATAGCGCCACAGTAGAAAGATGCTTTGCAGATTTTTCATCAAGCATACATTTTATTATGTCTAACACACATGGCTTTATTAAATTATCAGCGATGGTGTGTGCTTCACCTGCTTGTGCAATGCGATAGCAAACTATATATTATGCCTCCGTGGACTTTTCATTGATAGTTTGGGTTACAAGCATCATATTTTTTGACTTTCCAATAATTGTTCTTTTTTACGTACAAAAAAGTCTTTATTCTTGTCTTCAGACTCGGGGTGTACAGTTTACAAATGTCGGCGCAACTTGGCAGGTGCCATGGAACTAATAAGAAGCAGTTTACTACATAACATGCAGAGAGGTGAACCGTTGGAATCAACAAAACCGAAACTGATATATGATTAATTATACTTCATTTTTTTCGCCTTTGAAACCGTGGAGCCTGACGTCGTTGCATCATCGCCTGGATCGGTAATTGCTGTATACTCCGCGCATACTGCTTTAGAACATTCGGCTTCGGTAGAAGATGTTGTTGCAACACGTTTAACGCCTTTAAGCCAACGTTCAATTCTTCTTTATTAATAATGTTACTGCGTCACTTCGGTACGGCGAACCCGGCGCATGTGGTATAAGAGGCATCCTCTTGTCCTTAAGGCTAACGAGCTCAATTTAGCAATGAGTCAACGGCATGAGGATCAGGCAGGCAATGGGAAACCACCTGATTATATTCCCTCGAGCACACCATGTCATAAAGTCAATCAGTGAAATGTGCGACTGGGCCTGCGGATGTGAGCAACCAGGTAACCCAGGCAGCAATTTCGACTGGAAGAAGTCACTGTAATCTCCGAAATCAGATTCATCTAGGATCATAGAACGTCCAAGGCCTCCTCCAAACTGGAAAATTACACATTCTAGAAAGAGAGATTTGCAGAGAAAACTTATCAGTGTGCGGGATCTCGGAGACACACTGGGAAGGAAATGGTAATTTCAACACAGCTGACCATATTATCTACATATCGGGAGTAGATGAAACTGGAAGAAATGGAGTCGCCTTCTTGGTTAACAAGAAGTACACTAAATATGTAGAGAGCAATGAGCGATAGACTAATTAGAATATCATTTAACTCCAAACCAGTTGAACGTCATATTGTCCAGATATATCTACCAACAACGGATCACTCAGATGACGAAGTGGAAGCTAAGTATGAAAAACTAGAAACATACCGCAAAAGGACCTCCTAATTGTATCGGACGATTTTAATGCCGAAATAGGGAATACCAAGAATGATGACCACATAAGAAATATTGTAGGGAAATATGGACTGGGTGAAAGAAATGGACGTGGTGAGCGACTTATCCAGTTTTGCACAGATAATAATATGACCATCTTAAACACAATATTCTAACATCATCCTCGACGCCAATCAACATTGACATCACCTTCAGGCCTATATAAAAACCAGATAGACTATACTCTTACACGAACGCGTTGACGGACATCAGTTACAAATATTGTCGCTCGACCCCAGGTGCGATATGCGGTTCTGACCATAAACTTCTAAAGTCTAGCCTTACTATAAAACTAAAGACATTCACTCTCTTCAAGCCTAGTCAAAGATTACCGATCTACGATGAAAGAGTTTTTCAAGAAACGTTGCGAACTTCCGGTCCTGCGTTGACTGAAGGAAACTCAAATCAAACATGGGAAGCGATCACAATATGGATCGTATCCGGTGTGAACAAAACTACGAATCAAAAACCGATAAAGAAGAAACACTAGATGACGGAAAGAACAATTGATTTAATAGACTCCCGGAGGAGACTAATTCTGTCTAAAACTATAACTCCGGAAAATAAGAAGGCCCTTGACAAATAAATTCAAAAATCCTGCAAAACGACAAAAACCAGCACATCGCAAGAGTATGCCAAGAACTTGAAAAACATGCAAATACAAACGGATCCCACGAATTGTACGATACAGTCAAATATCTATCTAGAGAATTTAAGCCACAGACACAAATAATAAAAAATGACAACGGAGAAACAATGACAGATGCCAACAACATAGCAGAAGTATGGAGACAATACTGCGAAAAACTTGTTTCTACTGATAAAGCCGAAGATTATGGTTTACCAAAAATTGATGAGGTTGAAAAAGAGACCCCCAATCTTAAAAGCCGAAGTAGAGAAAGCCATAAACTTTCTAATGAACAACAAATCACCTGGTGATGATGGCATACCTGCCGAAACAATAAAAGCTATGGGCGAGCTCGATGTTGATGCAATCCACAGGCGGCTGTGTTGAGATTTGACAAACTGGGGTGTGGCCGAAAGAATGGTGCCAATCGGTGTACATGCCGCTACACAAGAAAGGCTCTTCTACAAACTGTGGTAACTACAGAACAATAGCGCTTATGTCACATGCCAGTAAAATTCTGCTTCAGATCATAAACAACCGCTTAAAACCTTTCCACAGATTCCCGACGAACAGACAGGATTCATGCCAGGATATGGAACAACGGAACAAATTCTTTATGTTGGACAGATAATAGAAAAAGCATACGAATTCAATGTAAAAACTTATTTGTGCTTTGTCGACTACATCAAAGCATTTGACTGTGTAAAATGGAAGAAATTGTGGCTTACCTTCGAAAACAAAGCATATGATTATTTTGCTTACAAATCTTTACGAAAACAGCTTTGGGACAGTGAAAGTTAACAACACGCTATCTACGTCTTTTCCTCCAAACTGCGGTGTAAGACAGGGCTGTATTATGTCACCGATACTCTTTAATAAATACGGGGAGTATATAATGAGAAAAGTTCTGCAAGGCAGGCGAGGGCTTTAACCATAGGAGAAAGAAGAATTACTAACCTAAGATATGCAGACGACAACTTAATACTAGCTTGCTCAGATGAAGGACTCACGGAAATCATGATAAAGTGGGACAGGATCAGCAGAGAACATGGTCTTGCGCTGAACAAAAAGAAGACGCAAGTTATGATAATAGACCTCAACCCTACCAATGTTAAACAGATCAATGGTTTTGAAGTAATTTAGAAATTTAATTACTTAGGATCACTTATTACAAACATAGGCGGTTGCGACGAAGAAATTAAACGCAGACTGGCAATAGCGCATGACTCAACAATAAAACTAACCCGAATATGGAAAGACACCGCAATATCAAATCGCAATAAACTGAAATTATTAAACTCATTGATCTTTCCCATTGCCACATTTGCCTCTGAGACCTGGACATTGAAATTTGCCAATCGAAGGAAAATAGATGCCTTTGAAATATGGACCTTTAGAAGTATGCTGCGAATCTCATACACAGAACATCGTACTAACGTGTCAATTCTTAATGAACTAAAAATCACCACAAGGCTCTCAACCAAGATAAACCAGTCATATCGACACATTTCAAGGAGAACAAATGGGCTGGAAAAACTTAATGTCGAAGGCAATATCAATGGCAAACGACCAAGAGGAAGGTCTCCGACGCACTGGGTGGATCAAACCAAGGAAATCATCGGTCACGGTCTGCAGGAAGCTTCTCTTGCAGCTCAAGATAGAGAAGGATGGAGAACTACGATCCGAACAATTGATACATGAGGTCACCATACTATTTCGAGAGTAGACGGATAAGAGAGAGAGAAGAGTTTAGTCCAAAGAAGAAATGTACAAAACTGATACAATCAGAATACAGCAGTATAACAATACCTAAACACTTCGTTTAAAATTCGCAATTCGCTAGCTAGCTTGTAAGTAGGTATGTACTTATCGCTCCGAACGCTAATCATCGACTGATGAGTGCTGAGGCGCGATCGTCCTAATCTCGATCTCGAACATTCTCAAAAATACTCGAGTCGGCACCTTTGATAAATAAAAAGCCGAAATACAAATACAAAAAATGTGTAAACAATTTCGACTTTGTGAGCGTGCACAAGTAGATATCGGCGGTGGTGGCATAGCAAAATTGCACTGTCGTGGATGGCGACTAAGTTCGGCTGCGCTTAGTGATACGCACACGTCAAAACGTTAGACCCTAGGTTCCGCGGAGCACACTTAGAGAATGGCTGGCCTACATTATACGCTCATTAAATGATATACTATTATTCCCTGGGGAATAAAGTAAACTGACTGTTCACAGCTTGTCACTTCGACTGTCATAGATATTTGTGCACATTGCGGTTACTATTACTAATATTACGAATACTCTACCAAAAGAAAAAAGTCTGTATATCAATATCATTAATTTTAGCAATATAAATATTACTATTAATTAAATGTATCAGAGAAAACTTTGGATAAACCCCTCTTTAAATTGCTGCGAAATAATATAAGTATACTTCCTGAGAGTAAGGTTTAGTGTAGTTCATTTTTCGTTTATTTAAAAGGCAAAATCGTAGTCGGACGATGAAAAACCTCAACCTAACTTTCAGCTTCTTGTCAGTTTGTTGTTAACATTTTCGTACTATTAAATTGTTGTTTGAATATAAGTTTTACTAGTGGAAATGTCAATCTGCATCAGACAATCTGATTTTTGATTTTTTAGTGGAAATGCCAATTTGCATTCCTGTGCTACTGTTTATTTTTAATTTTTGTCTTAAATTTGTCTAGTAGTGGAAACATTGTATATAAAACCACGGTTGTGAAGAAATTTTTATAGGTCTCGCACCTTATTTTGTTTGGGGCCCCGCCTGACGAAATAATCTTGGTGCTCGATTGATAATAACAGTCATAACCACCTTGGTATATAAATTATATAATTGTGAGTATTCTATTCAATTACCAGAAGTCAATATTCAGCTCTGACTTCCAACAAATTTTAATAGTTATTTGTATGCCAAGGACTAAAAATGCTACTTTGTTGGACGAGTCTGACAATTGCGAGACGAGCGAAGCGAGGCGAGCAACAGACGAGTAGTAGTAGTATTTCAGCCGCGGCGTACACAACATTTTTTAGACGACGAATAAGATCCAAAAGATCAAGTGGCATGCATTGTAATAACTCTTCATCGCTAATGTTTTCTTTTTCATCATCATTCATTGTTATTAATTAATTTAGACAAAACTTCAGATGAAACAAATAATTTCAGAAAATTAAGAATTTAAGGTTATGCAAAATCATCGAAGTGAAACTGTCAACATTGAAGTGGCTAGAGTCACATTTAAGGAAGTTAAAGTTGTCTACTCCAGAGCGTCCCGAAAGTGTTTTGCAGTACGGACCTGCCACTTTCACTACATGGAACACTCAAAACGCAACTTTCGGTATGTAAATGAATACAGAAGGAGCAACTTTCAGATGGCGTCGTCTAAAAAAAACTTTTCCGACAAATTTGAGCATCCCTGGTGGGGATCGAACACACGACCTTTGGAGTAGAAGTCCAACGCGCTATCCACTGTGCTATAGGTACATTCACTCAATATTTCAATTTATTGAATACATTTAGGTAAATGAAGTTCACTTGAAATTAGAACAATCAAACAATCTACTTCTTTACAAATCTGTTTATAAACTAACAACATTTCAAAATATCCATTTTAGTGTATTAGAATGATCATTTAACATTTACTTTTCATGAAAAATATATTATTTACGTTTTTACAGGGGCACATTTATGTTTGGATAATACATAGGTATTACATATTAATCTGTGACGCAAGTATAGCCCAACAAAAACCACCACACCGAAAAAGACTAATACACACTGTATACGGCATGTATAAATGTCAAACCATGAAAAGTATATGCACTATATATAGGGACCGAGAAGGATGACGTTTATGCCATCTGCCGTGAAAAACACAAACGATGTGATGTAAACACTATTAGTAGTATTAGTAGTTTTGTATAATCAGCGTTTTTAAATGTTTGAGATGTCGTCATTAAAAGTATATTTCTGTATTCATGGCTGTTCAAATATGCTGTATAAAAATACTACGCAGTTGAAATTTTATAGTTTCCTCAAAAGTCCATTGAACGCTGCGTGGATAACCTTAAAACGTCAAAAATGGATAAATGCTTTAAAAACCCATATTATGTAATTAAAACATTTTATTAACTATTATTTTGTGTATAATCAGTATGATACTACAATTGGCAGCTATTAGAAAAGTTTTAAATGTTTTTTTTATAAAAATAAAAGATTATTATCGAGAGAATAAAATGTTGTTTTCTGTACGATTTCATTGATTATATAAAATAAAAAACTAGTTATGAGCTTGCTGACTTTAATATTATATAATAAGTTCAAAGAATTAAATACTATTAAGGGGAAAAAAGTAAACATTTGTACAAAACGAATCACTTCAAATTTTTTAATTACATTTCAGAAAACATCGGAAGGATTGGGAACCAAATAAAAATACTAGAATTTGTAGTGCTCATTTTGTCCATAATCAAAAATCAGATAATCCCGTACAACCCATCTTACATACCAACAATTTTTCCTGGCAAAGAAAATAAAAAGATTATTCATTTTTTGCATTTATTAGGTTGTTTATTATACTGTTTACATCACAATGTTTTCCTTATTTAACACCAGGGCGCTCTACTTTCGACAGAAGTGCTGCCTCTATAGTTCGGTCTCGATTCCTATACACAGTCTGTTGCAATCACTCTTTGATTCCAACACTAAAGTAGGGTCGACCTTTCAATTGCCGAAATTTAGTTTACTATAATTCATGGGTGCCGGTTAAAATTATTCTTGGTTTTTTTTAAATTTTGAAAATAAAATTAAACCCAACTGATTCTAATAACAAATATACTAAACTGAAAATTTCCTATATTACCTTTTAACAATAACTGAGACTATACAATAGGTTTATACTAACACACATTCATCCACAGGCCTGTCATTCACCCTTAATTAAAACTACAACAAATAAATTATTTTACATTTACCAGAAATATATAAAGAAATTAAAATGAGGAAAAACTATGAAGATCTTATCTGTTGGCGACGAAGACAAGTAATCAAATTATAAATTTACTTAGCTTGTGAAATTGTTAGCACCTCTGTAACAATTTCTTATACATCTAATAAACCATTCTCCATCTTCCTGGTGCGCTTATCAAAGGGTTTTTTTATCAGGTAATTGATCTATATATTATTTATTTTACAGAATCAGTCAACACTGAAATTCCACGAATACTTTTATCAACTTTATGGATGGGACATGCTTTACAACACCTCTCTTTTCTCAAAAGAAATTTTCAAATCATTAATTTTTTGATTACTTCAAAAAGTGACAATTAATGTCATTCTCTTTTTTAGACTCCTTATTTTTCTGCTAAAAAAATAATGAAAGTTTTTCATTTATAATTTGGCAGATGTCAAAAACAATATTCAAAATGGCGTTAGATTATTTACTTCTCCAACACAGTCATTTTTTTATACGAATTGTCAATTTTCAAATGACCGAAAAAATAAGAACGTGATCACCGATCTCAAAGGAATTCTGTCAGTTGACTCGGGACGCTGAGGTATAGTACGCGCAAAACATATAGTGCAGAAATGTAATGGTATATCCCCTTTAAATTATGTTGCGGAGCTAGACTCTGAAAGGTATTGATATTTTGTTTTCTGTTACCAATACCATTTACACACCACACTCTATATTGATGCTAGCCTACCAACTAAATAGTGAGCGTTGCTTATCGCTAGTGGGCACCTGCTGTGTTACAAAAAATTGCTATCTCAAAATATACTTATATTTCTGTAAAATATGGGAAAAATAATAAGTTATTTGGAAATTATATTACTAATTATTGTTAATAAAACGAGATATAAGATAGTGTTAATTGTATGGTGTATTTAATAATGATAAAATTATTAAATACATTTTAACGATTGTTATTTGAAATTATAATATTAAATGAATATATCGTCTAATAGCATTTTAAATTATAATATTGACTGGAATATGATTGTATTGCAAATTTTGTTTGAGCAATTTAATTTTTTCTTTTTTCAATTCCACATAATTATTTGACAACTTTTAACTAGCTTCTCATTTGTTTCCATGAGATTTGCAGTATTTTTGATTAAATTTTCTGAGAGAATACCTAATGGTATGGTTTTATACCTTTTCATATTCTGTTTTTGTTGTTGGTTATTGTTGCCCTGTGTGTGTTCATTGTTATTTTCTTTTTCATTTGATGATTCCGTATAAATAATTTTATAACTTCGGTTCACTTGATCACTTGTGTTCGGTTCACAAATTGTGTCTGTTTCACAAATTGTGTTGTGTTGACATTCGGGATTTTCAATGCCTTCATAGATGGTTACACTACTTGCCCCCGCTACTGCAACCTTTCCCCAAACTGAAGGGCCACTTTCCTCTAAATCATTTAGAGTAATGTTGCTCTGAGGTCCTCCACCTGTTCCAATTGACAGGGCTTTCATTTTTCTATATCTCGATTTTGTGGCATACTTCTAATCAAAAAATCTCTAAAAATTAACCAAGGTGAATACAAAAAGTAATGTAAGTGTATATAATTTTCTTACCTTCTTCCACTCTTCGACAGAAAGAGAGGGGCCTTTTCCAAGAGCATTTAATTGCGCCACTGGTTCTTCCCACTTTTTTATTAAATAATTGGGATCTAAAGTAGGGTTTATAATATTACTGCGAAAAATGTAATTATTTTCCATGAATTGTAAATATAAATTGCTCTGGAGACGTATTTTTGGTCCTTTTCCTTTTTACACCTAGCGTTCCACGAAATACGTATATTTAAAAAAATAAATAACATGTTAAATATATTATTTCAGTAGTTTACTTACGTCATTCTTTTATTACAAATTGTAAAAATATCAATTAGTATTAAGGTTTACTAGGTCGGTACGCGCACAGCTTTTAAATATTTTCAATGGTTTTGAGGTTAGAATTTTGACATTATAAACAGAAGTGAAGTTGAAACATATTAGGTGAAGATCTTTAACTATGACTCTTACAGATTTTGTTCCAGAATAACAAATTTTACAAATATGTAAAGGTTCAAGTTACAGATCCTATATCTTACAGATTCTGTAGCTTATAGGTAAATTCTCAGAATCCCATCATAAGTAGTAACATTTATTTGTGTCAAATTTACTGTGTGAAATTCATTTATCGCTATATAAAATTGATATTGTTTCGTGAAAAAGTTATTAAAATATGTAGATTTACTATTTATATTCATTTTATTCTTTTATTTGAAGTTTCTTGTTCAATATAAAAATTTTGTGGACTAATTAAATTAGAATCTATATGCTATCCGGAATTTCATATTTCAATGATAAATATCGCAATTTGTTGTCACTATCGCTTGATAGGAGGTGAAAGAGGTTATTTACAATTGAATTTATAAATTTATGTTTACAGACAAAACGCGGTTAAAGGCGTCAAAATTGTACAAATAAAAACCGGAATGTTTATTTTATACAATAAGAAAAATGTTTAATGCAAACATGAGGTATTTCCGCGAGTTTCCTTTATTACGTTAATTTTTCTTGTTTCAGACCTTTCGTCATGGCTTCCCCTTCCAACCGACGGCTATGGCGTATGATCCCGTTCAAAGACTGCTGGCAATTGGTTCAAAATGCGGCTCTCTCAGGATGTATCCTTCTCTTAAATCATCTTTTATATGACAATGGTGTAGTCAAAATAGGAGTTTGCGTTACACATTCAACTTTAATATACAATGAGGTCTAAAGTAATGTATAAATTAATTTTCTACGTTATTATGTAAATGAAAAATACTGAAAGATGTCAATTTTCATATATGAAACTATACTTTCTGAATAATATTATTCACCTGTCCCTTCAATACTTTTGGGGTAATGACTACCACAATAAAAATTTTATTTAAAAAGGGGTACTGTGTGATACCGCGTTTAAAGATACCACAGAACGAAATAAAGTTTGACGTAATTAACAATATTTACAATAATTATGTACCACAAGAAAATGTGTTTTATCATCAATTTTGACATATAAAATCAGTCCAGTGTATAATTTCGATAATTACCCAATTGAGTTTAATGACAGGCTGCAAAAGGCATGGGATGATTGTAAAAATATGTAAATTCAGAAACATAAAATAAACTAAATCTTAAAAACCCCAAAGGCACGATACCAATGGACAGGCTTATTACAAGTAACATTTTTGCATCAAAATAAAATAAAAAAAATTTATGTAAATTTATGAATTTTCTTAAATAAATGTTTTCATGTACGTTTAAGTTAAAAGTATCAAATACAAAAATTGTAAAACGCGTTAAAGTCTAGAAAATATCTGGGTAACTTTTGTGCATGAAATCAAAAACAAAGGAAATACGATTTTTCCAGCTTTGACAGGCCGTCATTTTGTTTCTACTGGGTCGATTTGGTCCGTCAACGAACTCGTCCAAGATTTTGGCCCAACCGATTTGCCCACTTTTTTTGGGGGGCAATAGCAAAAGGTTAAGAAAACTCTGTAGGATTATCCAAGCTTTCGAATATTATTTATTATATTCATCTTCAGGGAAGCTACAAGTGCATGAAGCAACTGTTAACAATATTTATTAGAGTTAATTTTTAAGTTTTACTTACATCCTTGTGAGGTTAAACCAATGATGTTTTAATTTTAGTAATGTACATATTAAATCTAAGCTAATTACTAAGATGCTTGAACTTACGTTATATATTAAAATAGTAAAAAGATATTTAATCCAAAATTGTATAAAACACACATAACAACAGATTAAAATTTATGACAAAGAGCCGACACGTGTTACTTTCAATTTGCTCTTAGTTAGGTTAATGTTACTCTTCTTTTCTTATTGTTTGTCAATGTCAAATAGTTTTGTGGTCTTTTGCTATGTCGTTTTGTGGTTAGTCTGCTCTTGTGAATGTCAAAGTGCTAAAAACGTCTGTGTGATTAAGTTTTGCCTTTGTGTTTTGGCAACAAATTCCCACATCTCATTTCCTCTCTCTCACATTAGACTGAGATGAAGAATTCAATGCAGCCTCTAATTGACGCAAGCTTTTATCATTGACTAAATGAACTCAGCTTTCCTATTTGTCACGATAACTCTGTCACTAGTCATCGCCACAACCAGGAAACTGCTTTTGTAATCTAAGATGTTAGTAGTAACCAAGGAAGCGTTCATTGTTGGTATTATTAATTTAATATGAGTAACTGTCCCATGCGCATCACTCCCCAGACGTATCACTGTCTGTCAATTCTGTCACTATTGACCGCTGCAACACCTACACGGCCCCACACAGACAACGCAGAACTCGACAAATCAACTCGGGTCCCCCGTCTACCCTGACGACCCTGTCACTAGTCGTCAGTGCAGCCAGGAGACCTTCGTGCTGAAAGACTCCCTTGAATACCACGCTAAGTGCCATATTATGCATATCTTACAGTCAACATCATCCAATTGTTTATTATCATTATGATTTATTATTATGTTAAATTTCGTTATGGATAATACTGCTACCCAGATTTATTGACTTTATATTGGTACCTAACAGATAAGAGTATATCACACTGAGGTGTTCAATATCAGTTATTTTGTTTTTGCAATTGTTTTCTTTAAATATGCATGACATCTCTAGAAAGAGTCTTTACTAAGGTTAGATTCTCTTACGAGAATCGTAGCAGACTCATAGTCCATAGTATGGTCATTGTTAAATACATGTTCACCCAAAGCACACCTACCCGGATATAGTCTGGCATCACTCTTATGTGATATTACCCTGTTGGCTAAGTATCTCGCGGTTTCACCAATGTAAACCTTGTCACAATTCCTACATGGTATTTTGTATACTATGTTACATAAAGATTCTTTCGGTTTTTTATCTTTTACATTACTGTATATTGAGTTGATTGTTAGAACTGTTTTGTTAGCTATTTTGATAGGTAAGACTGATTTTAATATCCTAGATATCCTGGGCGTGATGTCCCTGATGTATGGTAGGCTTTTGTGCCTTATTATCTCATGGTTGCTATCAAGTTCACTGCCAACATTATTGTTGGAGTTGTTATTTGATAAATTGTTCTCAACCAGGCTTTCATCTTCTTGAGTCTCACTAGTCATGGTAGATGATAAGTTGAATAGGATGTGGTTAACCAATTCCTTAGGATAAGCATTGTCCAGGAAAAGGTTCTTAAGTATGTTTAGGTTTTTTTTATAAAAGCTTATATCTGATATTTTTAAAATTCTGGTTTTCATTTGTTTGATTAGGTTGACTTTCATTTGGTACTTATGGTACGAGTTATAATGTAGGTATCTACCTGAATGACATGGTTTACGGTACCAATCGATTAGTATTATGTTGACACTATTTCGGATGAAACGAGTATCGAGAAACGGTACTGAGTTGTTGATCAGGGCGCAATATAACCATGGACAATTGGTTTACTTCTATTGACCTGGCTCAAGACTTACTAAAGGGAAAATTAACAATTGTCGGGACTATCAGAAGAAATGAAAGGGAGCTTCCAAAAGAATTCGTCAATTCTAAACAAAGGGAAGTGAAAAGCACAATTTTTCGATTTACAAAGAACATAACTCTGCTTTCCTATGTACCTAAAAAAGGTAAGACGGTTGCTTTGATATCGACGATGCATCATCAGGGTGAGGTTGAGGAATCTGTGAACAGAAAACCAAGAATTATATTGTATTATAATAAAACCAAGGGTGGTGTAGATAAAGTCGATGAGATGAAAGGCAGTTATTCAGTTTCGCGAAAAACTGCTAGGTGGCCACTAACAATTTTCTTCTGTGAAATGAATATTGGCGGAATCAACAGCCAGGTCATTTATGAGTTCAACACCAAAGCAAAGAAAATCAAGAAGAGACGTGAATTTTCGAGGAGCCTTACCACGGAGTTATGTTCTGAGCATATACACAGACGGTTGACAATGGATATACCTTTGAATATTCGAACCAGTATTCACAACGTACTTAGAATTCCTGTGCAGCCAACCACAAGAGCTGATAGTGTTGTAGGAAGATGTGGATATTGTAGCTCAAAGAAAAATAGGAAAATCACCACAACCTGGCAAACTTGTTCAAGATACGTTTGCAAGGAACACAGGGTAGATATTTGTGTGAGGTGCGTAGGAAACGAAGAAAATTAGGACCTTTTTTTTGTTAAGAATATCACTTTGTTTTTTTTATTGCATTAAGAGTTTGTCATTTTCATTTTTGCTCAAAAACATACCTACTTTATGTTTATAGCCAATAAAGTTTCTATAAAAAGTATATCAATAGCTCAATACTTTTAATAAACAACACAAATACTGACATATTTAAGGATTTCCTAGTCGGTCATAACGACCAGCCGCGAGCATCAACGTAACTTTTCAGGCGCGAGCGTTCTCGGGGTATATATATATATATATATATATATATATATATATATGTATATATATGTATATATATATATATATATATATATATATATATATATATAAAGAAGATGTAGGAATATCGCGTGATATGTTAACAACAACACAGAAATTCATGGGTAATTCACGCAAAATAGAGGGCTACTGAAATAGAGTGGTAACCGTGGACATGCATGTTTCTGGCTCATTTTGCCTCTTCAGCACGGCATAACCAAATTAGGATGTGAAATTTGGGAGCAAAGATGTTAATAGAAACATGGGAAAACACAAAATATCTGATTTCAGCAGGTATCTTCCAATTGAAGACTCAAACGAGCGTTTGGTTTCCCTGCTGAAATCAGATATTTTGTGTTTTCCCATGTTTCTATTAACATCTTTGCTCCCAAATTTCACATCCTAATTTGGTTATGCCGTGCTGAAGAGGCAAAATGAGCCAGAAACATGCATGTCCACGGTTACCACTCAATTTCAGTAGCCCTTTATTTTGCGTGAATTACCCATGAATTTCTTTGTTATATATATATATATATATATATATATATATATATATATATATATATATCCACATTTTCCCCCTGAGGAAGGTGTACTGTAGTATAAGTATATTTTAATTTATATTATTAACATCCTGTAGAATTCAGCTATATTTTTTTATTTTAATATAAAATACTAACCTTGCAACTTCGAAAATTTATTGTAAATATCAATCATTTTACTAACCTAGTTTTACAATCGAAAGATCAGACCTACTAATTTTTAATAAAGAATAAATCCTAAAACTAAAATGTCGTATTGACTCCATGGTTCAATGACATTACAACCCCTAGGGGGTTGAAAGGGCACGTGAATAATTTTATTCAGAAAATGTAGTCTCAAAATTTACAAAAATTTACTTGTTTTGAAGATTCTTCATTTGCAATCATAATTACGTAGAAAATTAATTTAGAAACTCATTGTATAAATATGTATATATTAGATTAATTCGTGAATGAAATGGTTCGGAATAACCAAAGCAAAAAAGTCAAATAACGTGAATAAACCTAACAAAAATTTCGACCTCGTTGAATGTATATTTATCAGCTCTTTTACATTAATTTTTTCCTACCTCTCATTCATTTTTTGTAAGTGGGGTTGTTCTTATTACAAATATGTATTGAAAGTACTGTAGCTAGTAAAGTTATTGAAAATGAGCCATTTGTTGTAGGCTAGGTAAACAATATTCAATAGCTTGACTGTTCAGGAACTTGTTGTCCAAAAATTTGGAGAAATAAGATCCTTTTGTAATGAATTTAGTTGATATTTGAGCATTAAAATATTTTAGAATGCCAAATATACGAAAACACGTGTAGATCCATATAAAGAAAATATATCGTTCCACGATGCAATTAACTCAACCAAATAAATTAAACAAGATGGTTTAGATTGTCTGTTATTCTAATTGCTTCCCCACACTGCCTTGCTTTTTATTGGCTACACCATCACTCCTAAGTAATTATACATGTGCTCTAGTTGCAGTATACAATCTCCTGAGCGCTCAGATATGCAAGGGATTAAACAAACACGAAGAGACGTTTAAGGTAAGGCTCCTATTTCTTCGTATAGAATTTCTTGCAAATTGCGTTTAGAATGAAATATCTCTAATATCATAATACTCAAATTCTAATTTTGTAAAGAGGATTTTAAACTTCCACTAGAATAATGTTCTTCGTAGATTATAATTAATATGAGATTTACTTGGAATTTTCGTACAATATACAGGTTTATTACTTACTAGGAACTTAAATTCTTAACCTTATTAAATTTATTAAATTCAGTACTAAAAACTAAATGACATTTATAATAGCTGGTGATATCATTGCGTTGTTTGCGAAATATCATGCGGTTCACTTCTTCGATAATCAGCGATCTTTTGGTTTGATAATGGAGTGTTTGTTTTTAACAGGGTCGTAAAATCTATATATAGGTAATGAAAATGTATTGTTGAATACAGTAGAGAACCAATATTAATACTTATATAAGTAATTAATACTACACATTGTTATTAGGAAGAGATATTTACTACTTTTAAGTAATTACAATTCTAATTTTAACAGCCGCAATTTTAAATGAAAAATATCCGACACTTGAACAGTCATAAGAATAAGCCAAGATGAAGTGTTGTTGAATGGATGATTTGTGATGTTGTATAGCAGTGGTTTCCAAATGGGGTCGCGCAATATTCTATTGGGGGTGCAGGTTAATTGCAAATATTGTTATTCTAATAAAATTATAGTTTTAAGAATAAGCAATCAAATATAATTACCTTATAACGTAAATGTACGTACCACCGACCAAAGTAGTTTTCTAGAAAAAACCTTCAATTCCTAACGCCAGCAGAGGTTGAGTTTGTGCCACATGATATAGGACGTCGTTGTACGGCATATGACGTGTTGTTTTAAACGTTTTCCGTTGATCAGTGCATACAACCCACAAGTAACCGACTACACTTTCTTGGGCCATTTAACTTGTTAACATATTAACTAAGAAGTTTTAGGATATAATTCTGTAACAGGTGAGAATATTACTATAACTAGATTATAGAATGCTAATCTATGCAATTTATTGCCGTTATCAACAAAATTTTGTTTGATTCAGAGAGTTAGAAATTTTTAAAACGCGATATATGATGGGTCGGAAATTAGGTGCATCACAATTTTCATGGTACGGAATAACGACTTGCCGGTTGTAATTATGATATTGCATATTGGATATTAAATTAATTTTTCAGAATTATTTATCGAAATCAATTAGTATAATTGACACAAGAAACTATACATCTTTATTGTGATATAATTACGACCTACAAAAGGGAAATAAAATATACTAAACTTGCAGTAACTTAACGAGAAAATAGGTCAAAATAATTGCATATTTTTTAACAATACCTTTTTTGAATATAATTTCAAAATAACTTATAAACTATGGAAAATCAACACCTTGATTATTTGAAAAAGTTTATTTAGTTTAAAATTCTGTTCGAAACGACTTGTAACTTATTATACTTTTTTTATATTATAGCTGGTAATTATTATGTGGACACCGGTATCTTGAAAGATCACCTCTATCATGTTCCCGATGACTCGCCAATCCAACTGGTTGCTCACTATCCTGGGCATTGCTAGTTTCTCCACGTGAGATTCCAGCACATAATCTCGAAGGATTCGTAACGCTTCCCACACGTCCCTGTGGATTGATCTGGAAATTCATTTCTAGTTACCAGGTAGAAGAAGTTTATGTAATTGTACAAACTTCTTTCGAAATATGGTTGCCAACCCTCGTGCGTGTTTGTTACTGGCGGAGTTGTTATGTGCCAGTGAATATTCATCCGGGGGCGTGAACAAATCTTGTTTTTGTTCTGTAGTGACTCCGTATCTAGCTTTCCCGGGCTAGGTCAGACTCTTGTTGTTTATGGTTCACCCCTTCCTCTTTGTCATGGTCACCTTTGGATGGCGGTAGTCGATTTTGGTGAACTACTCTCGGTTTTCCATTGGGGATCTTGCTTACCCGATAGATGAGCCTTCCCATGATTTCTTTAATTTTGGAGAAAATCCTTTTCTCCTTGTAGGGTTGTGTAACCATACTTTGTCCCCTTCTTTGAAACTGCCTTCTGTGGCCTGCATATCGTACCGTTTTTTAATTCTGTCGCTGGCAACTTGAAGAAGATTCGTTCGAACCAATTCGTGCACATCGTACATCCTTCTTCTCAATTGGATCACGTAATCTTCTCCTGCTAAATCTTCGCCAGGCCGACAGCCAAACACCAGGTCACAAGGAAGCCTCATTTCACGTCCAAATAGAATTTTCGGAGGTGTTTCATCCGTGGATTCATTTATGGCAGATCGATAAGCCAACGCAAATAGGGAAAGATACTGGTCCCAATCTCTCTGGTGGCTGGAAACTACATTGGACAGGTATTTTCCAATGGTCCTGTTCATTCTTTCGACCATTCCATCTGATTGTGAATGCAGCGCTGTTGTCCTGGTCTTCTTCATTGCCAGCTTGTCATAAATTTCCTGGAATACCTAGCTCTCGAAATTTCTTCCTTGATCGCTGTGGACTTCCAATGACATGCCATATCGGCTGATAAATTCTCTCACCAGTACCTCCGCGACAGTTGTGGCTTCTTGATTTGGGATCGCGTAAATTTCCACCCACTTTGTGAAATAATTCATTACTACCAGAATGTATTTACCACCATTTTCTGTCGTTGGAAATGGTTCAGCGATGTCTAAAGCAATCCTTTCGAAAGGGCTTCCAACATTATATTGTTTCATGGGTGCTTTTCTCTTGCGCTGTGGTCCATTACTCGTAACACAAGTCGTACATTTCCTACACCAGCCCTTCACATCGTCGGAGCTGTTCATCCAATAAAATCTTTCACGGACTCGCTGAAGGGTTTTCTTCACTCCCAGATGACCTCCCGATGGACTGTCGTGTAACTTTCTCATTACCTCTGCTACTCTCGGGATAACTATCTCTCTTCTCTTCTCGGAACTATCATCGCTTTCAAGGCCTTTAGTGTCAGTGAAAATCTTGACACTTCTTGTCAGGTAGGTCGCCGATTTTCTTCCTTCCATTGCCGTATCTTCTTTAGGTGAGGATCATTCTCCTGATCTTCTCTGATCCTGGTTTGTGACCATTATTCATTGACTACTGTAGTTTTTGAAACTGCAACTTCCCTAGATTCCGCCTTGTTACAGTGGCACGGCCGTCTGGACAGGGCGCTTGGACGGGCTGCGTACGTGCTCTAGCTCACCGCACTTCCGGCATTTATTCTTCTTCGGTTTCTTGTCTGCCACAACTTTCAACAAGTTGAAGATATGGTCAAGTCTGTCATCGTCACCTTCTTCCTGCATTTTCTAAGGAGTACGCCGTAGCAAGGTTTGCTGGTTGATTTTCCTTTCGCACATGTTTTGAGCGGTTTTCAATTTACACTGGCCAAGTCCAATTGGCAGAGATGTAGATGAATTAAGCTTCGAAGGACCAGCTGGCAAAAGCGCCAGCTACTATTAGATTTAGAAATAAATAGAATTCTGGAATGGTGGAATCGATCTTTATACCATAAATAATATAAAGAAATAAATACAGATACTATTCACTTAAAATACGTTAGGTTTATTTGGTTCCAAATCTTAATATTCATTACTACTGAAATTGTAGGAAACCGGCACATGTTTGGCAACAGCGCGACAATACCGTTGAAAAATGGAACGCGTTTAATGTTGATAAAGTTGTAAATAATAAGATGAATTTATTAAGTTTTAAGGTACTTACAGTACACCTGCACACGGACACAAATCACTGATTCTGAATAACATTAATGATGAAGTAATAATATCGAACTAGAATTAAGCTCGATACGTAATAGGAAATTATAGATATATCAATTTTCTAACTGATATGCTCATGCTACCACGGCTAAACGTAGAGAGGGAGTCGATCGCTCTATGCGCCTGGAGGAATGACGTTCGGGCTGAATCGATACGGATCGGAAAAATATTAAAAAGCGGGGGCTAAACCATGTATGCATTTATAGGAAATTCATACACTACCTTTGTTGTACCGCGAATCCTTCGGGACTGCTTTGCATTTAAGAAGTTCTTGGTTTGCAGGAGTCGTAGGACGCTTACAAAAACTGCGTACATTCTCTAGTTCGCCACAGTTAGAGTACCTGATCTTTTTCGGCTTCTTATATAGCATATCTTTCAACAAGTTGACGATCTGGTCAAGTCTGTTATCGTCACCTTTTTCTTGCATGGTCCTACCTTTGTTATAACCGGGAGCCTTCGTTGCTGCTTCATATTCAAGTGCAGCTGTCAATGCGTCAACTAATGTTTTAGGATGGGCTAAACGAAGCATCCTCTGCATATCGGGGTCACGTAAGTTATTAATAAAGGCCTGCATGCCCAGACATTCCATCATGTTCTCTGGTGCTGATGGATAAGCGAATCGAACTAGTCGGGCAATATCCACTTCATACTCTTGAAGGGCTTCGTCACGTTTCTGCCTTCAGTTCTTCAGCTGGGATTGGTACAAATGTTCTAGATATTCGTGGCCATATCGCATGTCCAACATCTTCTTCAGCTGCTTGAAGTCATCCGTTTCTTCAAGTGGTATCGTCTGAAGTACATCTAAGGCATTTCCCCGAAGCGCGATTGTTAATTTCACTACTTTCTCCTTCTCGGACCAATTATTCACTCTAGCAACTGCTTCAAACTGTTTTACATAGTTGGTCCACATTTTTCCATCAAGCTTTGGGGCCTTGACTCGGGTAAAACTGCCAATGTCATCTAACTTACGATGCGTTTCTAGCTAGCAAGGTTTTGTTTGCTTGGTCTTATTTTCTTCCTCTGGCGCGCTTCGTCTTCTTGAATCGGCAATCTTTCCCTCCAACTCCTTGATTTTCTCGTATATCGTTGTAATCTTATTCACAATTTTTTCGTCCATCGTTGTCATCTTATTCTCTGATTTTAGAGACGAAATTTTATTTTCGACGTCAGCAGCAATGTCATTTTTCATCGATAAGTTGTCCGCAGAAATATCGTTCTTCATAGTGGAAATTTTTTCGTCCATATTAGAAGACATCTCTTCCATATTAGCGGACATCTTTTCCATGTTTGCTGAAATGGACGAGATAAAGGAGAAAGCCTCGTTATTAAATAAAAATGTCTGTGGATCAACGCCGCCACTTTCTACTAATTCACTTCTCTTACCGGATGTTTCCAACTCGCGATTTCCCAATTCTGCTCTTAGTTGCGTCACTTTCAGGTCACTTAGTCTGTTGGCCACTTTACATAGCTATTTATTTAAATTATCCCACTTCTGACACCAATGTAATGTTTTTCTTATTTATTTAAACGATTGTATACGACGGATGGGATAAATTAATACACACTGTATGTCTACTCAATCAACTTATTTATTCACTAAACTACTCACTAATGTATATTAACTTCATAGTATATTCACGTACAGTAATTTATATAAACACTTCACTACTGTTTATTACATAGACTATTTACACGCCCACTGGTCGTTATTATTTATACAGTGTGTCCAATTAAGTCGGAACCATCTGGAAAACGTTTTTATTCTTAGTTTTATGAAGAAAAGTTAAACTTCATAAAAAGTTGTGCATGGTTCAAAACGTGGAATACACTCATCAGATATCAAAATTTGTTAGTCGTATACGAGGTATATAAAAAATATGAATTTGTGCTCAAGAGTAAAGTACCTTCATTTTTGAGAATATTGACAATTGTTATCGAAAAAGTTGATCATTATTGAAAATTATTGTCAGATATCCAATATTATCCATCTGCCATGAAAAAAATTTTTTGTGTTTATTAACTTCTCTGTATCAGCATTGCCCTGACAAATTCAGGAGATTAGCAATTTGCGTATAGAACGATTTGTTATCTAGGATGCACTGACAGCGAACGTCAAATCGCTAGTTAGATTTTATAAAATACAAGAAATGGCGGTTCGGTTAAGTAATGAGGAAAAAATTGAAATAGTGTCGACTGTTGGAGATAATTATAAGACTCATCGGGAAGCAGCAGCTATATTTAACAACAGACATCAGAATAGAAATATTCAGCATTCGACAGTTTCAAAAATTATAAATAAATTTAAGACCTCTGGAAGTGTTCACAATAATTTTAATAAAAAACGCCAGAAGAGGGTTGCCAGTGAGGACACGCAATTACAAGTGATGTTATCTGTAGTAGAACACCCTGAAATGTCATTTAGAAAAAGAATGTATTTTATCCGAAATGAAGTAAGTAGAGGTACAATGGCAAATATTATAAAAAATAACAGTTATCATCCATACAAACCCCAGTTTGTGCATACATTGAAAGATAGAGATTATGACCGACGGTTTGAATTCTGCTCGTTGATATAAGGAGAGTTAGAAGAGTATCCCTTTTGATTGAGAAATATAATTTTTACCGATGAGTCAACATTCACATCAAATGGAACTATCAGTTCACAAAATTGTCGTTGGTGGTGTGACAGTAATCCTCACTTTACCATGAAAACAAGAGACCAATATTCATTCAAGACCAACGTATGGTGTGGTATTTACAAAAATAAAAGCATATGACCATATTGTTTTCGACAATCAATGAATGCTGAACGTTATCTAAGTTTTTCACAGAATGAATTATACAATGATTTTATTAGCGAACTATCCCTAATAAACCGTCAACATGCGTGAGGGAATACCTTGAATCAACTTTCAATAACAAAGTAATACACAAACATTCGCACATTTTTTGGCCGGCTAGATCTCCAGACTTAACTCCTCTGGATTACTTCTTATGGGGCTACTTAAAACGTGGGGTTTACCAACAAAGGCCTTTTCAAAATATTGATAATTTGGAAAGGACAATTACAGAAGCATGTCAGGAAATTACTGCAGACGTCGTCAAGCATATATTAAGGGAATTTAATAGACGATCCACTAAATGTTTTGAAAGAGATGGTGGATATGTTGAGGCTTTAGTCAATTCAAACAAAAAATAAATTATTTTACTTCCATTTTTTTACTATCTTTCGTTCAAATATTGAAAAATAACTATTTGAAGGATTCATTATATTGTTATGAATGTTATTTACTACTTATTAATTAACTTGTTTATCTTTTCATTTGCAGAATAAAATATTATGATATGTATGCATTAACTATTCAATTGCAATGTACATTATTGCATAACTTAATAATGAACCGAAAGGTTATCATGTCTCTCAATAAAATAGTTGTTTAGAAGATTTATATATGCATGTATTTTATTTATACCAAAAAATATTTTTTCATGGCAGAAGGGCAATATTGGATATCGGACAATAGTTTGCATTCGTAATCAACTTTTTTTAATAACAATTTTCGATTTTGTATAAAATAAAAGTACTTTACTCTTGGGTGAAAATCATGTTTTTTGACGAACCTCCTATATGACTGATAAAAGTTGTCATCTGATGGTTGAATTTTACGTTTTAGACCATGCAAAACTTTTTATGAAGAATGACTTTTTTTCGTAAAACTAAAAATAAAAAAGTCTCCCATATGGTTCCGACTTAATTGGACACATTGCATATGAGTGCCCTTTTTCCTAGATAATTCTAGATTGCGGCTTACACAAAAACAATTGCCTCCCTGGAATTGTCTAGATAAGACTGGAAATGTCTAGATCAGGGGTTTCCAAACTAAAGCCCGCGGGTCAAATCCGGCCCGCCGCTGCCATCAATCCTGTCCGTGACAGCTTAAGACTAGTGTCATCAATCTGGCCCACGACGGCCAATGTTTTACTGTTGGTACTATTACTGTGATAAGTTGAATGGAAGAGAATGAAAACAGAGAATGATAATTACTCCCTTTTATTTACTTGCAAGGTATAACTTTACGACAGAAATTATGACGCAGAAAACTCAACTTAAGTATTTTAAGCTTCAGCATATTAATAACTAATAAATAATTAAATTGAAATTAATCCCACTAATAAAACAAAAAAAAACACTAATGAGTTTTATGTAATTGTGATTTTCCATCGATAATTGTTTATAGTTGTGAATTAATTTTACTTGTACCAATTATTGAAAGAGATTTAAGATGCTCATCGGTTAATTTAGATCTGTAAATATTTTTTGTGTACTTCATCTTGGAAAACGTTTTCTCACACAAGTACGTAGTACCAAAAACAGAAAACAACCCACGAGCAAATTTATGCAAAATATCAAAATGTGCCGGTGGAAGACTCTTATAAAATTCCAACAAAGATGAATTTTGATATTTGTTCTTAAACATATCACTGCATTCTAATCCAATAATTTCCATTTGGACTTCTGGAGCCAGGGTTTCAATGTCAAAAACAGAAGGATTTTTAGTAAGCTTAATTTTGACTGGAAATTCAGTCTCTGTAGTGTGGCTGTATATTTCACATGTTTTAAAATGTGTGAAACATTTTTTACGTAACTGCGATTGGAATAGTATTATTTTCTACCTGAACGATTTGATATTGGTGTATAAATCAAGAAGACGCTGATTTTCTCCTTGAAATCTCAAATTCAGTTCGTTCATATGATTTGTCAAATCGACATAGAATGCTAATTTACACAGCTATCCACTATTTCCTAAATAGGCACAAGGCCATGCTTCTCTTTCAAAAAAAGTTCAATCTCTGCCTGCGCTTAAGGACTTTTCCGCAACTATGCCAGCGTACGGTAGTATGATATGTCAAATCACTTTATCCGATCTCTTCAATAAACTCGTGGAACTGTCGGTGATTCAGCCCTGTGGATCTGATAAAATTCACAACTGATATGACTGGTCTTAGAACTTCAGACAAAACCAAACATTTTCCGCACAAGGACTATTGATGAATGATACAATGTAATACTAATGGTTTTGAAACACCATCATATTCTACAGTTTTTGACACAAGTGCGACCACTCCTTCATTTTTACCACACATATTTTTGCCTCCATCGGTGGTGATAAATTTCAAGTTTTTCCATCGAAGGTTTTTTTTATTAATGGCATTTTCAACTCCCTTAAAAATATCTGCCCCAGTTGTCGTGCCGTGAATACTATCAATATCAAGAAGTTCATCATACACTTCATAGCTTTTATCAACTCCACGAATAAAAATGAACACCTGAGCAGTATCTGACACATCCGTTGACTCATCCAAGGCTAGAGAAAACCACTCAAGATCTTCATTTTTGTCAGACAGTTGAGATGATATATTTTCTGCGAGGTCTTGCACCCTCCGAGCCACGGCGTTTGCTAACAAACTGACACCTGTCAATAAATTTACTTTTTCGGGGCATATTTCTTCAGCGACTGCAATGAAGCATTCTTTTATCATTTCTCCATCGGTGAATGGTTTTCCACGTTTTGCGATTTCAAGAGCCACACGAACGCTGGTGCGAGTTGCAGACTCTTGCTAAGTATTTGCTTTGGTAAACAAAGCTTGCTGCGATTCCAGTTCGTGCTTCAAAGCTTCAAATTTTTCCGTCCGCAATATTCCTGTATATTTAGAGTAATTTTGAAAATGTTTCGATTCATAGTGACGTTTAATGTTATATTCCTTGGGAACAGCTATGGTTTCATTACAAATTAAACATAGCGCCTTATTACTGCACTCAATCACAAACTACTGAAAGTTCCATTTATCTTGGAACGTTCTGCATTCACTGTCTATTTTTCGCTTCTTTTCCATACCAATAAATCACACATAAAAACAAGTCTAATCAAAATACTCTTATTACTTTATTTCACAATAGGCAACATCGCCTTTCCCGCGCAAACTGACTCGCAATGGCGCCGCTTGCCTTTTTATGCCTATGCAATTACTGCCATCTAGAAATGATCGGAAAAACTGGTCAGAACCTGAAGTTTCTCGAATCAATGCGGAAATTCTCAAATATGTCACCTGTTAGTGGATAGCTGAAATATATAGTACCTAGAACAGTACATAGTATCACTATTCGACACTAGATATCGTTACGTGTCACAATATACAATCAATAGTAATTGAAAAGCAATAAAAGCCTATGTTTGCTTAGGTGGGCAGAAAAATTAAAATTGTTATGGCCCTTGCAACATACCGAAAAAAATTGTATGGCCCCAAGGCTCCAAAGTTTGGAATCCCCTGGTCTAGATAATAATCCCAAAAAATTATGGTAAACAGTTCAAAGAACTCCCTGCGCATTTGCCAAAACTTTAACCTTCATACATGGCTTAGACCAGTGGTCGCCAACCTCTCAATGTGTTGAGCTACTTTGTTAATTTTGGAATAAACAGCGAGCTACCCACACGGAAGCCACGTAACGTAAATGAAATAATCCACAGTCAATTTATCATTATATGTATTTATTTTACTATTTAATTGGTAATACATAATACATAGGTACTAATAATAAACTAATATTACTAGTACGTACTTGTTCATAGCTACATTCCTACCTACCAAACGAAGGTGTTTGAAAAATAAACACAAACTGTCATCCAGCCACGACGGCATGTCATGTAAGATTTAAAAATAGTTAATAATAACAACAAAAAAGTGACGCACTATCATGAACATAAACATTGAAAAATAAAAAAGCACGTTCAATGAGAAGGCTGACAATCAGACTCATCGATAATTTTTTTAATGTTTGCAGTATAATTTGATACAGCCATTCGAATACATTTATCCAAATGTTCATCTGCGATATTTGAACCTAATAAACTTCATATTTGAAAAAGAAGATTCACACAAATAGGTTGAAATGAATAATGCTTTCACTTTCAAGGCAACACGGCATAGAACTGAATATTTGTCTTTACTTACAATAGACCAGATACATTTGGTACTTGAGACTAACGATTTTAAGGCTAAATCATTTTGAAACTCAATTACTTCCATTCCTGTTGCAGCGATGTCTTCGCCAAAGATCTGCATAACACAAGTTGCAAACAGATATCAATTTCCATAAAGGGTGAAACAACAAACTGCGCTACTGAAGCCATTTCGTTGAAATCCTTAAAACGATTTTTGAAGTTATTCTTCAGGGTAGAAACTATTTCTACATAATATTTGCTGTCATAGGGTTCTAATGGATTTCGAGATATTTTTTCTGAAAGAATAGGAAAATGCTTGGCATTGCTGTTAATTAGGTTTTGTTCCCAAAACTCCAGCTTTTTGATAAATGCTTTTATATCAGAAATCATTTCCGCTAGTTCTTTGTCTCTCCTCTGAAGCTGCAAATTAAGTTCCTTTAATTTCTCTGTAATGCCCACGAGAAAACCAAAATCTCTAAGCCAGATTGAATTTTCAAGTTCCGGAGTCGGTTCATCGCGTTGTTTGAAAAATTGAACTATGCCAAATAGGACATCATTAAAACGTTTCAGCACCCGTCCTCTACTTAAGCATCGGACTTCAGAGTGAAGGAGTAGTTCCCCGTATTGACAGTCAACTTCATCGGCCAAGGTTTTGAATAATCTTCTTTGTAACGCTTGAGCACTAATCTTGTTCACAATTTTTACCACCAGTTTCATAATGTTGTTTAGTTTCAGGAAATTCCCACATAATGCTTGCTGAGGGATAATGCAGTGGTAACAGAGAAATTGCGGAAAAGTTTCATCTTTACGACATAACGCCACCAGACCTTCATCACAACCCACCATAGCTGGAGCGCCATCGGTTGTCAAGCCTACCATTTTCGATATTGGAATTTTCTCGGAAGAAATAATATTTTTTAAATGAGAAAACAACTCCTGTCCAGTAGTGTGTCCTTTCAGTGTAATAAACTTCAAAATATCTTCTTTAATCGTAAAATCACTAAAAACCATCCTGACGAATACGGCCATCTGGGCAGTGTCAACGACATCTGTTGATTCATCCAGTTGAAGTGAAAAATAAACACAGTTATCTAAGCCAGTTCTTAACTTTAAAAAAATATCATTGCTCATTACTTCTACACGTTGCATAGATTTTATAGCTGAAACTATCTCGTCTTTATTTCTAAAGTTGGCCAATAACGAATCAGCAGCTCCTAAAAACGCCTGTTTTATCATTTCCCCGTTTTCATAAGGTTTCCTTTTTTTTGCAATTATCTGGGACACACGGTACGATATTTCAGTTGCAGCCATATTTTTGTCGACTGTTCTCAAAAATATTAATTGTTGTCCAATTAACTGCTTTTTTAACTGTTTCAGTTTCTCCTTTCTGGCGGCAGAATGATTTTTCAAAATTAGAATGTACAGTTTTATGATGTCTCTCAATATTTCCTTTTTTAGCAATGGAGACAAACACACATTTTTATCTTTTTCTACTTCCGCTACTAAAACCGCACTTTGAACACGGGTTTGACATGCACAAAACGACTCTTTAAACAATATAGTTTAAAATGCGGAAAGTCACATCTCGTTTATCTTTTGTTTTTTAAACGTCCAATCAAGTGTATCTTTTGAATGTTAAATTTCATGCTCCTTGATAATTTTGTTATTCTGCGTCATTTGATTTATCAGTCAGCTGTCAATCATCGTCCGTCATGTAACGAATATAATTCAAATATAATATAATGTTTTCCTTCCCGCGGGCGAAGAAAAAGTATAGTAAGCACCTCGTGTTAAAAACGTCTTTAGTCACTCATGTCACAAGGAACTCGTTCCGCTTCGCTTCACTCATGCCTAGTAAAACTCGTGACTAAAGTAACCGTTTTGACACTTGGTACTTAAGATACTATTAACTTCTGTAAAAAAGTATTGTTCTTCCCATTCCGAATGAAAGTGGTATGTCTTTACCTTCTTACAACTGCTTTCCATAATATAATTTTTTGTTGTTCTCTAGTAACCCAATCGCTGGACGTTGGTTACGCGTTCAGTTTTAAACTAAGCGCAATGTCGCCGCGCCGTGCGTATTTATCCCGTTCAAAGCAATCCTGATCGTTCTCGAACACAAACGCGCTGGTCCGGCTGGACGGTTCTAGCCGATTCTAGTTTGATGGCTCACCGCAACTTTGCCGCTGTTTATGTCTAATATTATGACATTTAGATTTTTTTGTGGAATTTTCTGATGCTTCTCTGATTTTTGCAGTTTGTATTTTTTAAATTGAAATCGTTGTGAGAGCTACCAGAAATGCCTCCACGAGCTACCGGTAGCTCGCGATCAACCGGTTGGCGACCACTGGCTTAGACAGAGTCGGATTCAAGGACTACATCAGTGTGCTGTTTCGTAACAATATTTATATATTTTATTGCTTACTATACAGTATCCATTAACGTAACCCGCGGCATTTTAGAACACATAGAGATGGGAGTAAGTGATAATTAGAGATAACCCAAACAAATCAATCAGTTATTTGCGCATTATTGTTAAGATTATTCAAAATAGTTTAATTACAAATTGGTGATCATTTATGTTACTGATATAGTGAAAATTCATAAACATCAATATTATATATGGTTATTGATAATTAGCAATTCAAATTTTCATGTTCATAACGAATGATTAAATATTCGAATATTCCAGAATTACTAACCACACACGTACGAAGTTAATTTTTATTCCGTAGTTCGGCAAATACCGAATTGATATGATACGTTTAAACGAGATACATATTATTGCAAATTCCCGAATTAACTGAATTTTGTTTTTCAGTTGGAAATACTAATTTTAAATTTGATGATCAAATCCAATTAGACAATTAATCAAATCGCAAGGGGAATTTGATTTGAAGCACTAAATTGGTAATTTGTCATATAAGTTGTTGGTGGACTAATAATAGGGACCGAGAAAGATGACGCTTATGCCATCTGCAGTGAAAAAACACAAACAAAGTGATGTAAACACATTAGTTTTGTATAATCAGCGTTTTTAAATGTTCAATTTTTTAAACAGATATTAAATGTTTGTGATGTCTTCATCAAAAGTATCTTTCTGTATTCATAGCTGTTCAAATATGCTGTATAAAAATACTACGCAGTTGAAATTTTATAGTTTCCCCGAAAGTTCATTGAACACTACGTGGATAACCTTGAAACGACAAAAATGGATAAATGCAGTAAAAAATCATATACAAGTAAAATATTCTAATTAACATTTTTTATTAACTATTATTTTGTGTATATTTAATCAGTATGATACTACAATTGGCAACTATTAGAAAAGTTCTAATTTTTTCCATAAATAAAATATTATTATCGAGAGAATAAAATGTTGTTTTCTGTACGATTTCATTGATTATATAAAATAAGAATCTTGATATGTGTTTCCTGACTTTAAGATTATATAATAAGTTTAAATACTATTAAGAGAAAGAAAGTAAACATTTGTACAAAACGAATCACTTCAATTTTTTAATTACATTTAAGAAAACATCGGAAGGATTTGGAAACAAATAAAAATACTAGAATTTGCAGTGCTCATTTTGTCAATAATTAAAAATCAGATAATCCCCTACACACATCTTACATACCAATCTTTCCTGGCAAAGAAAATAAAAAGATCTATTCATTTTTTAAATTTATTTATTACACTCTTTACATCACAAAGTTTTTCTTATTTAACACCAGGGCGCTCTACTTTCGACAGAAGTGCTATAGTTTGGCCTCGATCCCTATAATATATCGATAACATTATTCATAATAAATTCTTCATTCCTTATCATTGTTATTATTGTCCGCAGTAAAAAGGTTTTAAATAAATATTATTGCATTTGCATATAATGTGGTATTATAAGGGTGCCGAAATAAAAGCTCATGTGTTGTTCTGAAATTAATAGAAAAATATATTTTTAACAGAACAATACTTATTGTATTCCATATATACATAACATATTTAAAATCAAAAACTATATTTCTTACCTGAAATTAATAGAAAAACAACATTTAAAACTATCATTTCATAAAACTAAGTGACTCGATCTTTCAAAATATTTTACAATGACATAATATATCCGAATGACGTTCAAGCCATCTAAAAACGAAATCAATCTAAATACAAAATAAACTTAATAGGTTTATTTACATCTCTCCCATCAAAGAAATTATTAAAAATCTCGCATATATGAGATTAGTTTTGATGGCTTATTACTTGAGAATGGAAAAAGATATCGACGTGCAGTTTTCGCTAAACTTCTTATATTTCCTTTAAATTTTTATTGACATAGTTGCCAAATTTATATTTTTTCTCGAAAGCGCCGAAAAAAAATGACCATTTTTGAAACGAAATTATCGGTTTATTTTAAATACAACACCCTATATTTAATAATACCATCTGAGTCCCTCTCTTCCCCTTTCCAAAAATTTATACCTTATTGGCATATACTCAAGTTTTTAGGGAAAGATTTACTTTTTTATGAAACCATGTCAATAACTTACGTAAATTATCACATTTTAACAGCTTGGAAACGTTATAACTCGAAAATGAGACAAGGGATTAATGAGCGGCTTTCATTGAAATTCTTAGAAATGTTTAAATTTTTTATGACGCCGTTTGCAAGTCTCAAAAGTCGTCTAAAATTTTCGTAAGAAATTTACTTTGAAACAAATACATATAACTGTCATTAACAAACGTCAAAAGGTTATTTATGTAGTATGAAGTATAACAACTAGTGTTGGGAAATACGGTAATTTTCCGGTAACCGGTGGAACGACGACAGTGATTTCTAATTCACCGTGATTCTAAACGGTGATTGAGTATAAACAGCAAAGTCAAATCAAAATATAAGACCAGTGCGCGGTGACTGGCGACGCATACAAATATATTATTTATGCATCTCTTATCGGTTTATTTTAAAACACTAAATATTATCCTGATTGCAAATTTATTTTAATATTTCTCCCCGAAAGAAACAAAACAATTCAACAAAAAAAGTGGCACGTTTTCCCTTATCGGTATCGGGTCGGGCCGCATGTTGGTATTTTCTCTTTGTGGCGCCCGCCACCGCCGATCAATAATATACCTATGTTATCAACTCCCATTGCAGCCTTATCATTCCGTTAAAGCAAAAGTTTATATTCCTAATACCCATAATAACATCATATAGGCTTAAATCACCGTTTTTCCTTCACATAATATTTGTAAATAATGATATTTTATATCGCTATCTTCACGACTTCACGAGAAATGTCAAATTGATTTGTATTGCTAAATATTTCATCTCCATAGAAACATTGTGATATTGACGTGTAATTTTCTCTATTCGCGTTGAAACGCTGACTTTTCTAAAGAGACATGATGTTTATTGAAATTATGTAATTCTCACGGTTGCACGAAAAATATTGTGTATACTATGGCCGCGAAATGTTTTCGCGACCTCGAGATTATCTTGCCTCGGCCGGAGCGGCCCGTTGGGAACCATTGAAAATGATCTACTGTAATATTGAAGTTTTTTACTTCAATGTTTTCATTAAAGTTAATTGTATATTCACAATCATTACCATTTATAATAACATCTCGTTCATCATCACTATTTTCTTATGAGATTCATTTCTTTTTTCTATTTCATTACCTAAAAAGCTAGGATTATAATTTGAATGTATTTCTTCGATTTCTTTTCTTTTATTAGAAATATGAAGATTTTGTGTTATTTGTCATTTTGAATCAAATGAAATTCTTTTATGCAATCCAATCCAATTAACGAGTTATAGTCAATTTTTTTTTCATCTACAACAAAAAAATTCATAAATTTCTCCATTTCAAAATTGTTTACCTTGAAGGTGAGTATTTCCACTGATTCCTTCACGCCATTAATCTTTTTTAATCTTGCAATATTTTCAGAATCAGTAACTGTAGTTTTCTTTAAGGAAAGTAATTTGAAATTAATTAAGGATATATTCGAACCAGAATCATAAATTCCTTCAATTTTCAAAGTATCATTTATAACTTCGTTAATTTTGATCAATGGCGGAATTACAAGTTTTTTGGAACAAGATTATTTAATTCAGTTTCTAATTCCGAATTATTAAAACTTCTAACACTTTTCATTATTGTTATTCGACATTTTTCATTATTGTTATTTTTATACCAGCATAAGGATTCAGCAATTTCCTTTGTTTTCTTTTTGACAAATTTTACATTGACGCTTTTGTTCCTTTTATTTTATCTTACTTTCAAATGAACTTTTTTTCTCTAAATTTTTTTTTAATTGAATGTTCCAGACCTCTAATATTATTGAATTAATTTTCAGTTTCTTTTAAATCATCCCTGTTTGTTTTATCCATAATAAAAGTTGGTGGCCCTATAGCGATGAGATTAATCAATGTCGATTTATCCATTGATTTATTTATTTCTAACAAAAGCCTTTCTTTTTTTAATGCATATTCTAATAAAGAGCCGTGTCTATATTTAAACAATAAAGCATACCTGACCGGTGACCAACCTTTATCAGCATTCGTTGCACAAAAACTGTTTTTCCAAATTGGCCATTCGGAATTTATGGTATGTTTCATGAGCATGAGTCTTGACATGAAGTATTTGGAAATATTCTGAGTTTCAACCTTATCAATATCTTCATTTATATCTAGGCGAACACACTCCACTTCAAAACTATTCAGCATTTGTAGTTTTATTATTGAATTTTTAACACTAAATTTTCAGTTATTTTTTTCATATTCTTCTGTTTTGATTCGTTCTTCTTCTCAGCAAAGTTTTCTAGAATCTTGGTTAAAGCCTCTTCTGAAATTCCCGCTGTATGAATCTCTTTTTTTGTTTCTAATGAAATCTCTTCCAGTAAATACTCCTTAAACTGCATATTACCGTCTTCATCCATATATACTTTACTTACTTCCGGTGTAATTTTCACCCATACTTCTCTTTTATCATGTCTTCGTCGTAATGTATTTTTCACTTTCATCATGTAGTTTAATAGGTTGATACTGTTCTGGTATCAAAAACATATGTCCATCAATATCTGTGATAGAAGTTATGCAGATTATATTACTTTCTGGCTCCTCAGGATTTGCTTTTACCACAAAGTGAAATCGTGATTTCTCCATTATGCTTATTTTATTAGCTATAGTAATGTTGTTTTATAATGTGGTGTTATAAGGGTGACGAAATAAAAGCTCATGTGTTGTTCTGAAATTTATAGAAAAATATATTTTTAACAGAACAATGATTATTGTATTCCATATATACATAACATATTTAAAATCAAAAACAATATCTCTTACCTGAAATTAATAGAAAAACAACATTTAAAGCTAATCTTTCATAGAACTAAATGACGCGATCTTTCAAAATATTTTACGATGACATAATATATCTGAATAACGTTCAAGCCATCTAAAAACGAAATCAATCTAACTACAAAATAAAACTTAATAGGTTTATATACATGCATATTAGAATTATACCTTAAATGGAGGTCAGATCTAGAACTACTTATCCCAGAAGCAGAATATATTCTCTTGCAGAGTTTCCCAGAAGCCGGACTTAATGATATGATTTGAATGTAAGATGGATGATCCATTCGAAATCATTTAAATAATGTATTTACAATATATATAGGGCATAATGGAACTGGCCACCTAATAGTCTGGATTCAACAACTATGGATTCCTTTTTACTGAGGATTTCTAAAAGACATTGTTATTATTAATAATACTAATTTTTAAGTCATTAAAGACAGGATTAAATTTGAAATTAACAATCTAAATGAGAAGCCAGTTGCAATGCAATTATAAATAGGAGAAGAAATGTATACCGAATAATGAATAACCCTATACGTAGGTGAATAGTCAACATTTCCATTAGTTTGAAATTATATTTTGACTTTCCTCTGAAACAAAACCGCTGTTTTCCATTTGTTTAATGACTGTTGTCAGTATTGTTACAAATATAAGGGTTTGTCGAATAAATATTTGTTATTAACAAATAGAAATACTAATTACTAATTTGAAACTATTTTTGGAAGAATACCTCTACGAGTTTTTAATTCTTACTGTGAGTTCATAATATTAGATATGGGTAGTTGGAATAAAACTTATTATTTGGAGACTCATTCAGTTGGCAATCGTCTTTTATTCGATTTTTCTTACTAAACTCTTTTAGTAAGTAGAATTTGTTCAACTCAGCTTCCTTTACTCAGAAGGTCAATGGAAATATATCACAAATTTATTCATCAATGACGCTTTGTTTTTCAATTGACCGTGACAAAATCCGAAACTATTTATCAAAAAAATATCAACAGAGACAAAATGGAATAACAGATTTTCAACAACACTATTGTATTTCTAAATGAAACTCAAGATCTCTGGTTAATTCCACAATATAATACAAGTTATTGAAAATTCTAAAAAATTGACAATTGTTTCGATAAATCAATATCATCGTCAGAATGACAGAAGTTACATTTCATTTTATGCCTACCTGATGTTTAGTAGTTATATTTTTGGCTAGACCAAGAAGTAACCTAACTTGTGATTGGCTTAATATATGTTTATAGAAAAAGAAGAAGATGTGATATTACAAATATTGAAGCTTAGATATTATTAGCCCTTTGGTGATATCCTGGATATCATTTTTCCAATTAAGATCAGTATAACTGTGCAATGATATAGGAAACCAGGAAAACTATATCTGCTGATCTTTACAATTATCACTTAAGAAGACAGTTTATTAGTGGAGAATTCCCTAGATTTAACTGTTCATTGACAACTTCATATTGTGGGTTTCTTAAATGTCTTCTAATTTCCAGTTCTTCAAGGAAATCCAGTTCTTGTTTCTTTTCACAAATATGCAGCACTTCTAGTTCTGTGTTAGGTGTCAATGAATGATTGGTGTCAAGTAGATGTTTTGCGTAGTGGGATTTATCTGGTTGTTTTAATCTGTAAGCTCGTAAGTGCTCACTGTATCGTATTTCAAAATTCCTAAGAGTCTGACCCAAATAGACAGCATTATAGACTTCTTTAATAGTGGTATTTTTGTTTTTACATTTAACAATTTTGTACTAACGTTACTTTCTGTTTTAAAAGAAATTGTTGCATTCGTTGCTGAAGATATTTTCTTTGAAATATTATTAGAAATATTTCCTGCATATGTGATGGTTTTATAAGTTTTAATTTCATCAGCTTGCTTAGGATATATTAGTTGTAATGCCACTTTTTTCTCCTTTTTACTAAGTTTATTTATCATATCTAATGGATAACCGTTAGATGTTGCTATTTGTCTAATTGTATTAATCTCTCTATCAAAATTACATTTGTTCATAGGAACTGAAAAAGCTCTATGTATCATTGAATTATATGCTGCTAGTCTGTGTGAGACAGGGTGGTTAGAATTGAATGGAATTGTCACATCAGTCTGTGTTGGTTTTCGGTAAATTGAATAATCAAGTACATTATTAACTCTTTGAATTTTTAAATCAAGAAAATTGATTGAGCTATTTTCTTCAATTTCTAATGTAAATTTAATTTTCGGGTCTAAATTATTGATGTGGTTGAAAAACACATCTAATTGTCGCTCACTACCCATAAAACAAGCTAATATGTCATCCACATATCTATACCAAAATAAAATATTTTTCGAAATATTACTTTTAAAGATCTTTCTTTCTAAATTGTCCATAAAAATGTTTGCTAAAATAGGTGATATAGGGCTTCCCATTGGTAAACCTTCATTTTGAATATATATCTTATTGTCAAAAGTGAAATAATTCTGATTAATGCAAATAGCTCAATCAATTTTCTTGATTTAAAAATTCAAAGAGTTAATAATGTACTTGATTATTCAATTTACCGAAAACCAACACAGATTGATGTGACAATTCCATTCAATTCTAACCCCCCTGTCTCACACAGACTAGCAGAATATAATTCAATGATATATAGAGCTTTTTCAGTTCCTATGAACAAATGTAATTTTGATAGAGAGATTAATACAATTAGACAAATAGCAACATCTAACGGTTATCCATTAGATATGATAAATAAACTAATTGTTAAAAAAGAGAAAAAAGTGGCATTACAACTAATATATCCTAAGCAAGCTGATGAAATTAAAACTTATAAAACCATCACATATGCAGGAAATATTTCTAATAATATTTCAAAGATAATATCTTCAGCAACGAATGCAACAATTTCTTTTAAAACAGAAAGTAACGTTAGTACAAAATTGTTAAATGTAAAAACAAAAATACCACTATTAAAGAAGTCAGGTATATATAAACTCAAATGTCCAGAATGTAATGCTGTCTATTTGGGTCAGACCCTTAGGAATTTTGAAATACGATACAGTGAGCACTTACGAGCTTACAGATTAAAACAACCAGATAAATCCCACTACGCAAAACATCTACTTGACACCAATCATTCATTGACACCTAACACAGAACTAGAAGTGCTGCATATTTGTGAAAAGAAACAAGAACTGGATTTCCTTGAAGAACTGGAAATTAGAAGACATTTAAGAAACCCACAATATGAAGTTGTCAATGAACAGTTTAATCTAGGGAATTCTCCACTAATAAACTGTCTTCTTAAGTGATAATTGTAAAGATCAGCAGATATAGTTTTCCTGGTTTTCTATATCATTGCACAGTTATACTGATCTTAATTGGAAAAATGATATCCAGGATATCACCATAGGGCTAATAATATCTAAGCTTCAATATTTGTAATATCACATCTTCTTCTTTTTCTATAAACATATATTAAGCCAATCACAAGTTAGGTTACTTCTTGGTCTAGCCAAAAATATAACTACTAAACATCAGGTAGGCATAAAATGAAATGTAACTTCTGTCATTCTGACGATGATATTGATTTATCGAAACAATTGTCAATTTTTTAGAATTTTCAATAACTTGTATTATATTGTGGAATTAACCAGAGACCTTGAGTTTCATTTAAAAACACTAATATGAGCATATTCCACGAAGTAAGGGTCGAGACAGTCAATTACACTATTGTATATTCTGGAAACAGCTCGAGATACCAATTTTCATATTTGCCAATGAAATTATCGATTACGTTGTGATATAAATGCGTTCAAAGTCAGAGTGCAATTTTATCCTGAGATTGGGTTAGGTTCCAGCACGCGATACGAGCATAAACTTTAATTTAGAGAAATAATAGCGGCACCAATTTCCTTATAATACCTTCAAGGTTCGAATGTACGTTTCTATATTTTTATTTATTATTTTATTATTTGTGATTGAATAATCGTTAAGCATGCATACCAACTCTATCAAAGGGTAGGGTTCAATTGCGCCATTCAAATTTACTCTAATTATTAGATTGTGAAATTAAAATGAACAAACTTATGATTTCAGGAATTTTTTTTAACATAGAAATTTATAAACAGAAAATGTGTACAGTTATACTACAAAAAAATAAACTACTATTATTATGGAACAATTAAAATGTTTTTTAAAATAAAGCCCTTTTTTTATTTAGAGATCTCTTATATAATATTTTAAAATGATACCTTTTATTTACTTAGTTTGTATCCACTTCAAACTAATCTTCACTATCAATTTCTTTCTGTTGTACTGTCCAAAATTTTATTGAGAAGCTCTTCTTAAATTTCACACGCAATGCCTTGATTTCTTTCCCAAGATATCTATCCTTTAACTGGATATACAATTATCTTCTCTCTCCTTCTGATGATTATAAAATTGGTTTAAATTTCCATGTTTATCAAATATAAACGTGTTTCATCGTCCTTGTAGAAATAAATTACAATATCCCTTGCCTCTTTTTTTGACGTTTTTATATCATAATGACTTTTCTCTCCTGTATATTGCAATTATCTTCAAATTATTATTATTATTAAAAATTGGTTTAAATTTCTTTCTATTATACTTTGAGTATCAACTTTTTGTATCGTTCTTATTGACGAGATCATTCATAATACGACTTTCAACTTTGACATTTTAAAATCCAACTGACTTTTTTGATTTCCATCATAATTTATCTCGTTGCGGGTTGCTCTCGAAACTTCTCTATATCGTATGAATTGTATAGATATTGTGTGATTAACGACGATTCGCTGTTTATATTACAATAAACCATGAATTTTCAAGCCGTATATGAAACATAAAAATGACATTTTTGTATTAGAAATTAACATCTATAGAGATGAAGATTTTTATACATATAAATATTAACATAACTTATTTACTATTTATTAAAATTCCTGAAATCCCTTGCATAAAATAACCTAATTACTAACTATATGAAAATTTGACGCGTTTCTTTTAAATTATTTTGAATTTCATTCTAATTTCAACGGATGCTTTTGAAATTACATCATGTACCGCATTATTAATTTTAATTTCTGTTGTATCTGAATCAGATTTCAATATTTTCGATTCTGATGGTTTCATCTTCACTTGTACATAAAATGTTAAAGTAATTGCACGTTTTCTACAAGTCAAAGGCCTGATAGCAATGGTTGATTCGTAGAATAGTTGCCTTTCATTTTCCCTTGGGATAATAGTTATTGTTATTATGGGCTGAAAACTCTTGCTGGTAGCAAGGTAAAAAAGATAAGTTTGTATATAGTCTCCATGTCCTAGTTTTTATGGTTTTTGGGTTTTACACAAGTTTTTACTGGATTTTTTTATGAAACTTTATGTTTTCGAATGTCAAGTCTGCATCATTGGAATTTTTATGAAGATGGATCAGTGATCGATAAAATCATATGTTCGCCGCTGATATGATAGCAAAGGCATTCATTTCTGGCATGGATGTTAACCTAAAGAAAGAAAAATATTTTCTGAATGCGACTTTGTAACGTGATGTGTAGGAGAACAATACTCATGGTTTCTTTCAATATTTGATCTTATTCTGTTATGGGGTGGATGGTCATGAAGCTCGAGTTATATAATTGCTGTTAGCAAGATGGCCGATATTTAGTTTCCAGAAGTAGGAAAAAATCTGTCATTTAAAATAGTTATACTATTAATCCTTATTAAATTGAATGCAACCAAATGAAACTGCTTCAATATATATGAATATATATATATATATATATATATATATATATATATATTTTATTTTTATTTTAACTTATTTTGTCTATGATTTTAATTTTGCTTAATTTTTTTTTATTTATAATTTAGTGGTTAGCTCTGGTTATATGATTTATATATTTTATTTATTAGTTTAATGTTTTAATGGAGAGCATGAGAACACTTACTCTCGTTGGGTTCAGGATAAAATTAAACAAGAAAATATATGAAATCTGCATCCCACAAACAACCTGTGAAAATCATCTCCATCAACGCTGTGAATCGATTATATGAAACACAGTAATTCAACCTATGTGTTATGAAACCTTGCCCTGTGTTTGGCAAATGACATGTAAATGAAAATCAACAACTCAAATTTAGTTCCTATAATTATTAGACAAATGTAAAATTGAAAAGCATCATAAGCAGTAAATAAAACTTATGTTAAAACAAATATAATACAGTGCAAATTACAAATACCAACTATTATTCTATACCTAAAATTATTATTGTGTAATTTGGCCAAATTTATCAATTACGTTTGAGTTTAATATGGTTAACCAAATAAATCGTTAAAAAACACTAACCTGACCACAACACTGGGAAGTCTCTAGTATGTCCTATTGATGTGGAATCTTCTGTACCAAAGCTGGATCTCCTTCAATCTTGTAGTTATAAACTCTATAGTTTGTATGGCAGGTAAGTTCGTAAATTATTGTTAAATCACTTAGATATTTTTGCTTATAATGTTTATGTTACAATGATAATGGTTTAGGAAACGTATTTTCTCATTATAAAGTGATTACTTTTTGAAAATTCGGGTAGCGTCCCCTCTCAAATTTAAAATGTTTATATTTCCCACAAATTCTTATTATTTCCAAGTATTTTCTTTTCAAAATGTTCAATGTATATTGATTAAATGTTTGCAATGTCTTTTGACTTTAATTTCTAATAATTTCCCAAATATAAAATAAAATTTATAAAATTTTCTTACATGCGTCCTTCTCCATTAGCTTCGCTTCACCAACCTTTTGTTTTTAAAATCAATAAACTTTTTGTTGTCCGCTTTGTTATTTGTAAAACAAAAAACTTACTACATACTAGATAGAATATGCTTTGTCTTATCTAATGTTTTATATGTCGATAAATGTCTTTATATTTTTCTATGATTATGGATTGTTGATATAAGATTTCCAACTAATTTACCATTCCTATTTACATACTCATTCTTTCAAAAATCTACCTTATTTTAATTAACAAAATTATATCTATTTGACTTTAACTTTCAATATCAATCCATATACAATCTAGAATGTTCAAATATCTGTCATAATGCCTTTCAATTAAATCTTTACTCATCATTACATATTTATCTATGACAAACTTGGCTCTTTATTTATTTCAGTCATCATATTTTTCCATTATCAATAGTTCACAAACATAAATAATTCTATGGTAGAATCTACCTCTGCACTAAGTGTACTTCATTAACAGACATGAAATTTTTAGTTGTCACTCCAGTTATCCCCTTTTTAATATAAACATTACACTTTTGTTGGTATATATCGTGATCTAACATTCTATTTATTATTGTCTGATAATAATTTATTTTCTTTTCAGATTCATTGTTAGATGTTCGAAATACTGGATACACATTATCATTTGCTATATACAAGAAAATGAGTTTATGATTTGTTAAGATATAATTAAAATTTTATGAAAATAATGCAGTTTATAATCTGGAATCCTAAGGTAAATAATTTTACTATTACTTATGTATCTCTTTCGTTTTGAAGTATAACTAATAAAATAAATGTTCAATTCAATAGAAAATATATATTCTTCTTATATTATCATCATTAGAAAAGATAATTCCAGCTGTGTGAAACAATTAATTTCCATCTGTTACTCTGCAAGGTTGCAAATTTCATACTTTTGTGTTCCATTCTTTTTACTGTTTCTTACGATAAGTTCAATATATATATATATATATATATATATATATATATATATATATATATATATATATATATATAAACTTATGATTCTTGGGGATTCCTCATGACTATCTCCATATACTGAGGGATAAAACAAAAAAAAATTTAAAACAAATTCCTGATATAATGGTCACTAGGTCAGACAAGGGAAACGTTGCAGTTACCATTAAAATGGTGGATTACGAAGCATTATCAAACAACATTTTGAATGATACAAATAATTATAAAATGCTAACCAGAGATCCTACTTCTGCTTATCAGCAAAAAGCAAACAGAATAGTTTCAAAACTCAAATCTCAATCTTACATTGATAAACAACAAGCAAAATTGTTAACAATTTATAATCAAACATCACCTAAATTTTATGGTTTACCAAAAATACATAAACCTATCCTCTCCTTGAGACCCATTGTATCTTCTATCAATCCACCTAACAGTAACATTTCTAAATTGGTAACAGGTATACTGACATCAGCTTACAATCTAATAATCAGTATTACATCAAAGACTCTTTAGATTTTGCAGGATTTATTAATAATAAAAAACTACCTGAAAACCACAGACTTATAAGTCTGGACGTGGTCTCTTTGTTTATCAATATACCTGTTGAGTTACTTAAAATTAGTGTTGAAAAAAGATGGAATATTATTCAAAATTACACAACAATTCCAAAAACTGAGTTTTTGAAACTGATTGACTTCATTTTTGATACTACATATGGTGTATTTCAAAACAAATACTATAAACAAACTTTAGGTACTCCTATGGGGGCAGACATCTCCCCCATAGCTGCTCAGTACATAATGGACGATCCTCTGGATTCTTGTATCCCAAAACTGAATTATCTTTTATTAAAAAATTTGTAGAAGACATAATCTGTGGAGTGCTACAAAACTCTACAGAACCAATTTTAAATATTTTTAATTCATATAACAGACATCTTCAGTTCACTATAGAAATAGAGGTAGACGACAGCATCCCGTTTCTTGACAAGAAGCTGATTAGAACACAGGAAAATGTAATTGTCCTAGACTGGTATAGAAAACCAATGAATTCTAATAGATTCATTAATTATATGTCTAACCATACAGAAAGGACAAAAATTAATCTGGTTCTAACAATGAAAAACAGAATACATAAAATCTGTCACCCTTCTCTAGTGAACAAAAATGTAAAACTTCTTCATGACATTTTTATAACCAATTCATATCCAACAAAACTTTTAAAAAAACTAATATTCAGTACAAGGGTGCAAGAGCCCAGAAGTCAGATTAAACCAACAAACACTGATAATGTTAATGGGGAAAACTCTGTAATAAATAAAAAATATGTAACAATACCTTATATTAAAGATATTTCTTCAAAAATTTTAAACGTTTTCAAAGATGAAGTACAGTTGAAACTCACACATAAATATAACTTCACTAATGCTAAACAAAGAGATGAAACACTCAAAAAAGCTGGAGTAGTGTATAAAATACCATGTGTAAATTGTGAAAAAGTCTATTATGGACAAACTTCAAGGGTCCTCAGGGATAGGGTAACACAACATAAAAGTGATATTAACTTGAATAAAATATCTTGTGGATTGGCAGAACATGGTATCTCAACTGGGCATCACCCAAACTTTAACAACATTGAAATAGTACATTTTAATCAATATTACTATAAAAGAACTTGTTTGGAAATGTTAGAAACCACCTTAGACAGCAATTCTCTGAATAAAAAGAGAGATACTCAACACATCACTTTTACTTATGCATACTAACTTACACTAAATAAATCAGGCATATCTTCAAATATACTGTGCTCTGGAACTTCCGATTCTGACATATAACTTCTTATTTTGCTTCCATACAACAATTTTTGATACAATACTGAATTAAAACTAGTACCAATCATTGATGACATAATGCTTCCATTCTGTCTTGACTGAGTGAGAGTCATGTTAGCGGCTGAATGGGTCGAGCCTCATGGTTATATCAACCTACATTTTGACAGTGACACATGGGAATCGTTGTCTAGACAGGTGACAGATGTTGGACTGCGGTACCTTATACAATCAACAAAGCAATCGACTTTTCTAAAAGGGGTGTCTTGTGAAAGGGAAATAACAACATCTGCAGGTTCTGGGCGTGGTGTCTGACATAGTGAGAGTATACTGGATACTTCGCGGGATTTTTAATGGGAAACCTGAACCATCGGGAGAGTGAAACTGCCATAAATGATGATGAGTTTTGGGTTGAGCAATGTGAGAGGTGCTCAGCGTCGAGACCGTACTACATTAACTTTTGACATTTGGTAACACAGCTCGTGGATGGATGCTGTTTGTCTCTATGAGTGGTGACAGCCTCTGAGGCTGGACTGCCGACATTGGCGAGTTGTACATAACATACCGCATTACTCTGGATGACTAGGACAACATTTTCTACAGGCATCTCACAACATAAGTTTTGTCACATCATTTTTAGTCACATTTCTTGTCAATTTTAATGATAAAGAATAATAACACACCTCAAATTTAATAGTTCAAATGACAGCATTTTAACGTTTATAGACACATCTTAACACCTGTACTAAAAGTTGTTGGATGGTCGCTTACTTTTATTCGATTTTGTCTAGATAAAAACAGTGGTCGGTTTTTCTTGTGCGTCGAAATTTCTGCTTGATTTTCAAAATTAAAATATAATGTATTATAACATACCTAATGTTAACTCATGGTTTATAAAGTTTTAAAGACATAACTCACCTCGCAGTAAGTACTAAATTTTGTTTAACTATAACAGTGAATTATCCAAAATTATATTTTACCCCTGATAAAGAAAATGAACATTTTCGAAACGGTGGGTAGTAAAAACGAGTTTTAATTATCACCTATAGACGGAATCCCCAAGAATCATAAGTTTTGTTTTCTAACTAGCCGTGGAGACTACCTTCTTGATATATTATATATAAATATATATATATATATATATATATATATTATTTTCTAAAATTTTTCTAACCCTTAAAACATTTATTTGTATTATAATGAATGCTATTTAGTTTTAAATTTATTGTGTTGCGCCACTGATTATGATATGTTTCTAAACATAATTGTTATTTCCCAGATTATTGAGACTCTTATTTAATATATATATTATTTTTTTTTAATTTTGATTTCTAATGGATGAGTCCGGCACTGACTTCTTTCAACTAATCCACCCATGTGTTGTATAGTGTATTACTGGTTGTCTAATTTAAACAACATAGAATGTTTTCCTAATTTAATGCAAAAGAATACAGAAGAATATCGTCATCTCTCACTTATTTATTGTATCAAATAAAGAACGTAGATATATGATATGAAAACAAATAACGACTCAATCTAAAATATCTCTTAATGATATTAGTAGTATATGATTCATAAGAAAACGTAATTATAACCTATAATGAAATGTTTATAGTTAATGAAGTTTCAAATATTTATTATAAAAAAAAATAGTGAATTTATTCAGTTATTCTAAAAGGAAATGAAGAATTATAATGTTACTGACTATATACTATGTGACTAAATCATCAAGATTTTCAAAGATATCTTTGTTAACTGTGAATACTACTAAATACAGGTAAGTTAATATCCAATACAATTATAATTAAACGAATAAACTACCACGTTTGTAAACGTTCAAACACATATAATATTGGTAAATTCAGTTGAGTCTATTGTAACGCAAAAGAAATTATGAATAAAACTACTTATCCGTGTCCAATTCAGTTCGTAGATCACATAAAGTATTCCAACTATCCATTTCATCGGTCGTATTTCAAATTTGCATATGTTGTAATGCGTTATTTTGGGTTATTTGTATATTGTTTACCTCTTTTGAGGTTTTGATGTCGTCTTTTCAAGTAAGTCACTAATTTTTACTGTTAATTTCCATTTTAGGTTTTCCAAATTATCAAATGTCTGCTTTTCCTTTCAAAAAATATTTCTCGTCTCTCAATTGTTTCAAAAAATTTCGTTACTAACCTCCGTTGCTATGAAACTGTTTATGACTACTAATAAGGTTATACAACATATTGGTGTCTTGATTTTTCGTATGAAATTCTTAAATTGTTTTGGTATTGTTATGTCATGGATAGCCAACCATGGATAAGGATTTTATATTATTGGTTCATTATGCACTTTTCTGGCAAATCTTCACAATATCACTAGTTACTTAAATTTTCGGGCACTTTCTAAGATAATTATTTTAAATGGTATATGTACAGTGTACTGTATGACAATTACAGTTTGTTTTTAATTGCCCTAGTTCTTTATTTGAAATTGATTATATTCATGTCTATGTGTTTAGATCATTGAAATAGTTTATATGATAATGTTGTTTTACTACATAACTATAATATACTGGATGTTTGTTTTAAATTAATTCTAGTGCAATAATACCTGTTTCAGCCTATGCTGATTTCTTTTCCCTTGATGGATTATTTTATTAAAATATATACATACATACATATATATATATATACATATATATATATATATATATATATATATATATATATATATATATATATATATATATATATATATATATATTCCTTCCATTGTTCTTGGGCATCAGGTTAATTATAAATAATGTATCAAATTCTATTTTTTATTTGACGTTTCGCTCCATAGTTCGGAGCATTTTCAAAAATGTTTACATTGATGTTGTTAAAACAATAAATTGTAAACGATTGAACTATTAAAATTAAATGTACACACAGAGACGACAAAAACTGGTTACTAACAAAACTATTTCAAAAATAATAAAATCGAAAGTACCTGCCTTAGAAACAACAGTTTACAATATACCAGGGACATTCAAGAAGTTGATGTTATTATTATAATAAATTATAATATATCTGGCTTAGATTTTTTATATCTGGTTTATCGTTTAATGCATTGTTCTCCTTTCTTATATGTATCATTTCTTTTATTGTTAGTTTTTTGTAATTAGAATCTTGGTTTATTATTTTGGTATTATTAAAGTCAAATTTATGTTTTTCATTTTTCACATGTTTATGAAGCGCAGTGGAGGCGTTTTTTGTATATTTATGGCCATTAAGTCTATTTTCAAGATGTTGGGTTGTCATACCTATATATTTTTTGGGACAATCTAAACATGGTGTAGAATATATGACGTTAAATCTTTTTGAATCATTTATTTGACTTTTTAATTTGGAGAACAATGGTGATAGAGTATTTTGTGCCCTATGACAAACTTTTATGTTATGTTTAGATAATATATAGTTTAGTTTTTCTGAGAGTTGATTTGTGTATGGCATTGCGATACACAAATCAACTCTCAGAAAAACTAAACTATATATTATCTAAACATAACATAAAAAGTTTGTCATAGGGCACAAAATACTCTATCACCATTGTTCTCCAAATTAAAAAGTCAAATAAATGATTCAAAAAAATCTAACGTCATATATACTATACCATGTTTAGATTGTCCCAAAAAATATATAGGTATGACAACCTAACATCTTAAAAATAGACTTAATGGCCATAAATATACAAAAAACGCCACCACTGCGCTTCATAAACATGTGAAAAATGAAAAACATAAATTTGACTTTAATAATACTAAAATAATAAACCAAGATTCTAATTACAAAAAACTAACAATAAAAGAAATGATACATATAAAAAAGGAGAACAATGCATTAAACGATAAACAAGATATAAAAAATCTAAGCCAGATATATTATAATTTATTATAATAATAACATCAACTTCTTGAATGTCCCTGGTATATTGTAAACTGTTGTTTCTAAGGCAGGTACTTTCGATTTTATTATTTTTGAAATAGTTTTGTTAGTAACCAGTTTTTGTCGTCTCTGTGTGTACATTTAATTCTAATAGTTCAATCGTTTACAATTTATTGTTTTAACAACATCAATGTAAACATTTTTGAAAATGCTCCGAACTATGGAGCGAAACGTCAAATAAAAAATAGAATTTGATACATTATTTATAATTAACCTGATGCCCAAGAACAATGGAAGGAATTTATATACAAAGTTGAAGAAAAACAAATAATTTATATATATATATATATATATATATATATATATATATATAAATACAGGGTGTCCCAGACTAATTTATCCAGGCTATTTCGTCTTAAACGAATAGAGATATACGAATGGGACCAAATTTGGTCTATTCCATTTTTAATACACTTTAATTTGGCGTAGAAAAAACCGTCTCTTAAATATTCACCCCTTAGTAACAACCCCTAACTTTTAAATTTGTAATAGCTCCCTGTATATTTTTTTATAATTTGGGATGTAGTCCTCTATCCGATTTTTATTTTGAAAAATTTGTTGAATAGACGATAGAAGACTACATCCATTATCCATTATTCAATTAATGTCCGAAACCATATTACCGGAACCTTTAGAGAACGCTGGTTAGGAAGGGGAAGCCTATTTCCTTGGCTGGCAAGATGTCCCGACATGACATGTCTTGATTTTACTGGTGGGGACGCTTAAAAGAAATTGTTTTTCAAACTCCACCAACAACACGAATGGATATGGAAAACAGAATTCGAAACTAAATTCGTCAACTATCAGCGTCAGAAATCGAGGCAGCGGTACTGTCGACTCAAGAAAGACTGGAACAATGTGTGGAATATGACTGAAGGCAATTTTAACACAGAAGACATTAATATTCTTTCAAAATCGGTCTTTTTCAGGACCACATTTTTATTTAAAAGGAAAATCTCTTGTAAATACGAAAACGTGTGACTTAGACTCATAGTACTAAATAAACTGACATTTCTTGTCTTGTTATCGAAAGCAAGCGATGCATTTTAAATGGAGATAAAGGTATTTTCCTGGTTTAGTATATTTTTTAATTATTTGAGTTAAGAAAAGAATATTTAGGTGCGGTTTGTGCAGGCTTATTGCTTGGACAGTTGTCTATTTTCTAGTCTAAAAAAGTTATATCATCGCATTTCAATTTTTGAGAAAATCCAATATTTTGGTTATAATATCGAATAACGCCTTCTATCGGCGACCGTGCAGATCAAAACTGTCATGATTATGAGGCACCTGAAATCTTAAGAAATGCTCTTTTCAATGATACCAAATTTATCCAAATCCATTCAGCCGTTTAGAAGTTACAGGCATTTATTTAAAACAACATTCAAATACCCCCCCACCACTTTATTTCGTAGGATAGAGAGAAGATGGGTCTTGTAAAGAGACCAATCAGTATTTCAAGAATTTGGATTGTAGGAATCGAGGTAGTATCTCCCTCTATCCTAAATTCGATGATTCTATGGTCGGAAAATGATGGCTCGCTCATTACCCTCCAATCTCTTACATTTTTCCTAGCAGCAACATTAACAATTGTTACGTCCAGCACCTCTTCTCTTGATCTCGTGACAAAAGGGGGGGTTAACCCCACGTTTAAGGTCTCAAAGTTATTTGCTAAGAGATATTCTAATAAGCACTCACGTTTGGCGTTGTTGTTAGTGCTTTCCCACACGGTATTGTATGCGTTAGCATCACAACCAATTATGATTGGCAGCTGTCTGCTATCGCAGTGTCTCACCTAGCTCTTGTACTTCTTCTGGCGGTGTCATCGGCCCGTCTCCAGCGAAGTAGACAGAGAGGCAATGACGATGTCTCGGTCTCTGTCTCGGTCGATGTTGAGGTAAAGCATGACTGGAACAATGTCCCGTGACACGTATTCTGAAACACATATATATCTTATGTTATTTCTTATGATTACACAGGCACGCGGAGATAAATTCTATTTCAATTATTTTTAGAAAATGAATATTCAAATAAATTAATTAAAAATATGCTTTATAATTGTTCTCCAACTATAGACATTACAGACACTAATATTACAAACGATCAATCAGATAATATAAATTACTGTATGTCCTTACCATACATTAAAGAAATAACACCAAAGTTTAGTAGGATTTTTAAACCAATGAACAACATTAAAATTGGCAATAAAACATCTCTCACATTAAAGTATATTTTCACTAATTTAAAAGACAAAACTTTGATTCTTAATTTTTCAAATGTAATATATTGTATTCCATGCAAAAGTTGTAATAATAAATATATTGGTCGCACTGGCCTAAAATTAAAAGATCGTTTAAGTATACATAAGACTGATTCTAGGTTACATCCTGAAATAAACGGTTTTAAAGATTAAAACTACCTTTTCCGCATCTATCATAAAATTGTTACTTGTATACACTTTGGGGGATGTATCGTGCTAACAAACCGAAATTTCTCCAAAAATAACCAAAAATGTATTATATCTGGATTTATAGGACCCGCTGAAAATCAATAAGGTACATCTGTGAGGCACCTTGAACAATATTCAATCATAAAATTGATCAATCGTATACTCTCTGGAGGCTGTATCGGGCTAACAAACTGAAAATTCTCCTAAAATGACAAAAATTTGCTACTCCAAGTACCATAGCACCCATTGTACCGGCTTTAGTGAGCTGAATATCAATAGGGTTCATCTATGAGATGCTCTGACTAATATCCAATCATAAAATTGGTCACTTGTATATACTTCGGAGGCTGTATCGTGCTAACAAACTGAAACTTCTCCAAAAATGACAAAAATATCGTACTTAAAGTACTGTAGCACCTGTTGTATTGGCTCTGGTGAGCTGAAAAAGAATAGGGTTCATCTGTGCGATGTCCTGAATAAAAATAAAATTGGTGACTTGTTAAACTCCGGAGGCTGTATCGTGCTAACAAACTGAAATTTCTCAAAAAATGACAAAATGTCGTACTTCAAGTACCATAGCACCCGTTGCACAGGCTCTAGTGAGCAGAAAATCAATAGGGTTCATCTGTGATATGTCCATAACAATATTCATTTATAAAATTGGTAACTTATTGCACTGCGGAGGCTGTATCGTGCTAACAAGACATGTAAGAAAAAGTGGCCGACGACAACGACGACGACGACATATACACAGGACTTTTTTTCTAAAAACCATTTTTTCGTATTGTTGTTGATGGAAAATGTAAAAATAACCCAAAAACAAAATTCAAAACTCCAATTTTCTTTGGGGTAAACCAATACTTTTCTCGCATATTAGATAGGTTGGCGGAAAAGTAATATATGCATTGGTAGAAAATGTAATTGGTAAAGACCACTTTATGGACTTTGAATCTATTAGAATTTTAGAGATACAACCAATTCCAAAACTGGATGGAATTCCACTTTTAAAAGTCGCAGATTATGGCCAATTTGGAAAAATATTGAACATTCTCTTATGCTTTCTATCTTTCTGTGTTATATTTTGGTGTGGTACTGTCATATTTGCGTAATATTGTTTCGATGTTCCTAGAACTTCTCCTATTTCTGTCGTCATCTGGTTGTGTTTGTCTTTCATTGTATTTATTTTCATTCTTTTCATTTCTTTTAATCTCGTAATTCTTGTTCAATATCGTCTATTTATTTCATGGGTTGCATTTATTTCTTCTCCAATTTTTGTAATTTGGCTCTGTTAACCCTTATTTTACTTAATTTTCAATTGATTTCTTGATTATATTAAGATATTATGCCTTCTTGCAAAAATTTAAATTTTTCTTATTCATCTTCAATGTTTTCCGTTCTTTAATCTGATTCATTGTATTAACATATATTCTAACTGCTTTAGTCATTTTAAGGTGAAATTAATCCGTTTCGTAAATAATGTTTAGTTGCTATAATTAACTGTCTCGACCCTTACTTCGGGAAATCTACTCATATTACTGTTTTTAATGAAACCTTCTGTTTCTAGATGATTCCAAAAAATATTGAAAAATATGTTAAAAATTCTATGAACAAATGTAATTTTGATAGAGAGTTTAATACAATTAGACCAATAGGAACATCCAACGATTATCCATTAGATATGATAAATAAGCTAATTAGTAAAAAAGAGGAAAAGTGGCGTTACAACTAATATTTCCTAAACAAACTGATGAAATAAAAGCTTATAAAACCATCCCATATGCAGGAAATATTTCTAATAATATTTCAAAGATAATATCTTCAGCAACGAATACAAGAATTTCTTTTAAAGCAGAAAGTAACGTTAGTACAAAATTGTTAAATGTAAAAACAAAAATACCACCATTAAAGAAGTCAGGTAGATATAAACTGAAAAGTCCAGAATGTAATGCTGTCTATTTGGGTCAGACCCTTAGGAATTTTGAAATCCGATACAGTGAACACTTACGAGCGTACACATTAAAACAACCAGATAAATCCCACTACGCAAAACATCTACTTGACACCAATCATTTATTGACACCTAACACAAAACTAGAAGTGCTGCTTATTTGTGAAAAGAAACAAGAGCTAAATTTCCTTGAAGAATTGGAAATTAGAAGACATTTAAGAAACCCACAATATGAAGTTGTCAATGAACATTTAAATCTAGGGAGTTCTCCACTAATAAATTGTCTTCTCAAGTGATAATTTTAAAGATCAGCAGATATAGGTTTCCTGGTTTTCTATATCATTGCACAGTTATACTGAACTTAATTGGAAAACTGATATCCAGGATATCACCATAGGGCTAATAATATCTAAGCTTCAATATTTGTAATATCACATCTTCTCCTTTTTCTCTATTAACATATAATAAGTCAATCACAAGTTAGCTCACTTCTGGGTTTAGCCAAAAATAACTACTAAACATCAGGTAGGCATCACATGAAATATAACTCCTGTCATTCTGACGATGATATTGATTTATCGAAACAATTGTCAATTTTTTAGAATTTTCAATCATTTTTATTATATTGTGGAATTCACTAGAAACCGTGAGTTTCATTTAAAACACTAATTCTAAGAAAGTTTAACAATTGTTCCGATATTAAACATCATCGTCAGAATGACAGAAGTTACATTTTAATTGATGCCTACCTTATGTTTAATAATTATTTTTGGCTAAACCAAGAAGTGACCTACCTTGTGATTGACTTAATATATGAAGAGTAGAATTGCTAAGAGATCTAAGTGCCAAAAATAAAAAAATTCAGGAACTGAAGAAAACTTCACCATTTTCATAAAAATGAATATTTATTACTGTAAATACACAACTGAATTGATTAGGTACATGATTGTTAGAAGGACTACAAACTTAGTTATAGTTACTAAATAAAACAAAAGAAAAATTAAAGGTTTATTTGCAGATCTTAGTCCATCATTTGTCACCCTGCTAATTGAGTATAAGTACCATAATTTAAGTGTCAAAACACAACACTGAGTTTATTGACAAAGCTGTCGGAAAAATTCGTGGTTGTTTTTGTCAACATATTTAATCAATTTTCCAGGTCTTTCTTCTTGTTAGAGGCCAGTGGAACAGTAGATGGAAGTTTTTGTAATTCCACGTTAGCAATGTTCTGCTTTTGTTCAGGACATAAAACTTTTCCCAAGCACATACGTCCGTAAAGCTCTTTTTACAAGATACGTAACCAGGCTCTTCTTTTGTTACCTTAATCAAAGAAATCTGAGTAATAGCAAGTTTTTTTGTGTTAATGCTTTCAGTAGCTTTTTTTATCAAAATCAAAGAAACGGTCGTACATATTCAAAACTTTGAAAGGCTTTGAAGGCCTTGCTTATTTAATCAGATTTTCAAGATCTTGCATAACCTGCAATTTGACAACTCGATTTTTTTTTCTCAATAATCGCAAAATCACGATCAGCAACAGAAAAGCTATGCCTAGGTAGTATAAACTTGTGTGTAACCGAATCAAACATACCCATTTCTACTATAAACATATAAGTACAAAAAAAAACATTGGGTTTTTGATTTGTCCTGAGCAATTATCGCTCCAGACAACAAGATGTTTCTATTTGAAACTAAATCAGTGTTTAAGGCCTGCAAAATGCCATCTGATTCCCACCTCGACCCGAGTTTCCTTCGTGCCACCAGCACATTACGGCATCATTCGTGTCAGTTGTATGAATTGTAGCATAATAGTTGGCGCAAGTAATACATATCACTATGTGTCAATTTAGGCAAAGCAAACACCTTTTCAAGATCCATTACGATGTAACAAACCTAGCTGTCAGGTAATGTGCTGGGTACTGTATCATTTTCCATATCAGGAACAGCTCTTTCAGCTTTTCTGTGGTGTAACTCGAGCTGTTTTTTAGCTTCCTCTGATACTGTGGAATCATTGTACTCAGACTGGATGTTTAAGTAATCACATTTTTTGCAGGTATCGCTCCGTGGTCTGCGGAACGATAATTTTGGAAAATCTTTTAAGAAAACTTTGCGGTACAACTTGTATGTGATACCGCTTCGGGGATACTTTTTTAAGAAAGCATTAAACATACAGTTTAAGCTTAAGTCCTGACTGAGGTACTCTTTTTCAGATTTCAAACGACTGTAATGTGAAACATCTTTTGGGAAAGAGTTTATGTGATTGTTAACTTTAATTCTATCACTTTCAGTATATTTAAACTTCCTAGGTCCTCCACGGTTGTCTTTATAAGCAATACAGCCTGATTGCTTTTTCATAACGATTGTCTGAACTTTTTTTGGTGATATTCCAAAAGTACTTAAAAATGTAGCTTTGCAAACCCTTTCAAAGTTTCCGGTACCGTCCGCAAGCGTATAGCTTACAGTTGATTGTCTCCTACTCTGAGCTGCTTCAGTGTATGTACCGTGACGTCTTCTCTGAATAGAAAGCACCTCTATAAGGCCCATCAGGTAGTTGCGTTGCTGGTTCGGGTCCAGTTTATGGTAGCCGTTGGACAACTTCATTTTCATGTCGTCAAGCTCTCTGCAGCTGTATTTGCATTCGCAGTGCGCCTGAAAATGTGAAAACATATTGTACTAATGCACTTTAGTTATTCTAGATGTGTTATACAAGATAGGTAAGGAATTTAGACATAACTTCAGTTAAAGTAAGTAATGAGGTTAGGCCTGGGCCAGGATGTCGGGTTATGTTTGTTAGGTTATGTTTTGACTACCATGTTTTGTAGCATTTGCACAGTAAAATATAGCAGTGTGGGCTTACTGTAACTAATATTACATATTGCAAGCTTAATTTGCTATAAAACAGTACATACCTGTAAAGGTGGGGGTTGTTTTGCTGACATCTCTTTTCTGTTGCGCTTGTTCGGGGCGAGGTAAGCCTTGCCACTAAGTCTTGCCTTTCGCTGTTTCTCTCTAAACTATAGCTTTTCAACTTTTTCGTCTTGACTAAAAGCACTAATATTTAACCCGTTTTCGTCATCAGACATCAATAAATTTAATAAGTATCAATGTGGTAAACAAAACGCGATATGATAGTGTATACTGTTACAACGTGTGAAAGAATACGCTAGTATAAGCTCGTGACAGGTGTGGCACTTACTCCCATTAGCAGAAACAGCCTGTCTGGACATACAACCAGCACAATATTTTGGAGGTTATATAAATTACTACAATCAGCCTTACCAAATATACCCATTAGCAGGACATTGGCACTGGCTCATAGATCCATTTGTATTGAAAAACCAAAAAATTTCAAAAATGACACTTAGATCTTTTAGCAATTCCACCTTAGATCATATATACTACCGTAGATGCATCAATGCAATAAGAACTACATACACGTTCCTGTTTCCAACATGTACAACATGACTAAATTGCACTATCTTCTTCTGCTGTATGAAATTCACCATAGCTTAGTCTTTATTACGGTCTGCCAAGTAAGCATGCGCTTTAAAAATCTGAACATATGACCACGTTCAATTCAAGAACTTGTGTCCTCGTTCCTTGTTGCCAGATTCATACACATTTATTGTTATTCTCCACTTCTTTAGTACTTTCAATAAAAAACTTTTTCTGTTTATGTTTAAATTCAATAATGTTATTCTAATGTACATACATTTTAACCAACTAATTATTGTACAAAATTGTTGCTTGATTATTTATTTTTGTAATACGTGATAAGTAGAAATAATAAACCTCTTAGATATTTGGCAATATTTATAGCGTTGTTTTCTCGCATCGGCATCATAATAATAATATGGCGAGTAGTTTTTGGGGTTTATCAAGTGTTTAGTGTTTGCGATATTTTGAAGTTTTCATCAAATATTGATTTTTATTTTAAGATAACAATCAATTGGAAATGTAAATTAGAAATAAGTTTGATGTTTCATTTAGGAACGAATTAAATGTGAAATATTTCAAACATAAAATGAAGTTTTTTCTGTGACAGGAAAAAAAATTGACATTTTATCTCTGTTGACAGGTAACAAAATACAACTTTTCACGAAATTACTTTTTTTCCTACGGGAAAAAAGCGAGTACTTTTTTCCCGGATATATATACATATAGATAAAGGAAGATATTTGATTTTAGAATATTTTATTGAACATAAGTTACATTTCCCTTATATCAAGAGTCAGATAAAACTCGTAATCAGACATTTTTCATCTTTATATTTTCCAAAATAGCTACTAAACAATCACTGAGTTCGCCATTTTTGAATCAAATCGAAGAATTAAATTGACATATATTTGATTAGTTTGCAACGCAGGTCTAATTGTCGCTATAACTACAACAGCTTATTAGTTTAAAAATTCAAATTTCATATCGATAACATTCTGACTTTAATATATTGTAATAATATGTTCTTTCACTATTGAATCGTCGTTTTTCCTGTCACAGAAAAAAATAGTTTATTATACACGGGAAAAATATTAGATTTTAGCTCTCGGTTTGATGTCTCCCTCCGCTTCGCGTCGGGAGACAACATAACCTCATGCTAAAATCTAATACTTTTTTCCCTTGTATAATAAATAACTAATTTTATGAACAATTTCTAGTTTTTTTCCAATAATTTTCACAATTTAAGTAAAAATAGCTATCTATATTAAATATACTTAAAAGCTTCAAAAAAATGAACGAATTCAAAACCTTTTAAATAGTTTGTAAGTTTTGGTCCATAGTTCTGTTTTATAATATAGTTCAATGTACTAAAGTAATAAACCAAAATTAATCAAATGAGACGTGAAAGCAAAAATACGCAATTTTATTTAGTTAGATGATATTGCTTATTGTATTTATTTTGATTTAAAAACCAAAACTACTCAACCAATGTTTTGAAATATTTTCTTTCCGATGAAATAAAGAATTTTCCAAAACTGTTTTTAAATAACAAAGTCATCACAAAAATACAACCGAATGAGAACCTCCACCCACTCCGCCTTCTTAGAAGTAATTTCAAAATCTAGATTTGAAACATGATTAATTAAACTTGGCGCTGACAAGGTACGTCAAAATAGTCAAAGGCTCCAAAATAAAGAAGCAACATTAGAAGCTTCTGATCGTCAAACAAGGATGGGTCGTAGAAGTACGTTGCCTGATCCACGGTAGTATATATGATCTAAGAATTCTACTCTTCACATAAAAGAGGAAGATATGATATTACAAATATTAAAGCTTAGACATTATTAGCCCTATGGGGATATCCCGGATATATTTTTCCCAATCAGTATAACTGTGCAATGATATAGAAAACCACTTAAGAAGACAGTTTGGAAGTGGAGAACTCCCTAGATTTATCTGTTCATTGACGACTTCATATTGTGGGTTTCTTGAGTGTCTTCTAATTTCCAATTCTTCAAGGAAATTCAGTTCTTGTTTCTTATCAAAAATATGTAGTACTTCTAGTTCTGTGTTAGGTGTCAAGTAGATGTTTTGCGTAGTGGGATTTGTCTGGTTGTTTTAATCTGTATGCTCGTAAGTTTTCACTGTATCGGATTTCAAAATTTCTAAGAGTTTGACACAAATATACAGCATTACACTCTGGACATTCAAATTTATATATACCAGCCTTCTTTAATAGGGATATTTTTGTTTTTACATTTAACAATTTTGTACTCGCGTTACTTTTTGTTTTAAAAGGAATTGTTGTATTTGTTGCCTAAGATATTATCATTGAAATATTATTAGAAATATTTTATGAATATGTGATGGTTTTATAACGTTTTATTTCTTTAGATTGGTCAGGAAATATTAGTTGTAACGCCACTTTTTCCTCCTTTTTATTAATAAGTTTATTTATCATATACAGTGCTATTCAAAAGTTCACTCCCCCCCTCGTATCTTTTGAACGGCTACACTTACATTAATAAAATTTGGAGGGTGAAAATAAAGTGTAGTAAACTTCTCTGCGAATGGTAACAGGTGACGTAATAGTAATAGATGACGTCACAGTGCCACTCTGACCAATAATTTTAAATAGGACCTTATGACAAGTGATATCTCGTTTGAAAGGCATTGACATTGGCTACATAGCCATATTAATTTTGTTTGGGTTTAAATTAATTTTGACGGATAAATTAAATAAATACCAAAATTATTGAAATTATTTTTTTAAATTTAATTATTCAAATATCAACAATGGATTCTTATAGCAAGTGTTCGAAATGTGCTCCGTCTACTTCCTGACAGTAATACATCCTATTAGTAAACTCTTGTCGTACTCGTTCGAATGTGTCAGCTGAAATAACATTGCGTTCTTCAGTAATTCTTTACTTCAAAACGCCAATGCTATCTTGTGCAGTAGTATAAACCTAGGATTTCAAGTACCCCCATAGAAGAAAATCTAATGGTGTCAGATCTGGTGACCGAGGTGGCCATTCTATAGGACCTCCCCGGCCGATCCATCTACCTCGATATTCTTCATCCAGGTAACGTCTTACTGCACCATAATAATGTGCAGGAGCACCATCTTGTTAATATGTTATTTCCAGAATTTCAAGAATTAGCGGCTCAATTGCATTTTGTAGCATCTCCAGATACACTTCACCGCTTAAATTTGAATTTAGGAAAAAGGACCAACTATGTGGTTTCCCAAAATACCTGCCCAAACATTGACTTTTTCTGGAAATTGGGTATGTTGTTCACGGAAGGTGTGAGGTTTGCTTCACTTCAATACCTTACATGTTATATATTCACATTTCCTTTGAGGCAAAAAGTACCTTCGTCACTAAAACTTGAAATCCAAGGTTTATACTATGGCACCAGATAGCATTGGCGTTTTGAAAGAAAGAATTACTGAAGAATGCAACGCTATTTCAGCTGACACATTCGAACGAGTACGACAAGAGTTTACTAATAGGATGTATTACTGCCTGGAAGTAGACGAGGCACATTTCGAACACTTGCTATAAGAATCCATTGTTGATATTTGATCAATTAAATTTAAAAAAATTATTTCAATAATTTTGGTATTTATTTAATTTATCCGTCAAAATTAATTTAAACCCAAACTAAATTAATATGGCTATGTAGCCAATGTAAATGCCTTTCAAACGAGATATCACTTGCTATAAGGTCCTATTTAAAATTATTGGCCAGAGTGGCACTCTGACGTCATATATTACTATTACGTCACCTGTTACCATTCGTAGAGAAGTTTACCACACTTTATTTTCAATGAGAAAGACTATCCATCTCGAATGTAGTCTGTAGGTAAATAGCAGTAATTAAAACTCAAAATCAGTACTACAGCATATATTAGTGAAAGGAGAGGAAGGGCAACTAGTTCCGGCTCATTGAGCCATCATAAGGCCTATAAAAGGTATGAAGATAAAAATAGGAATTCACAACATGTCGAATTACCTTAATGAATTGTAAGAGAAAGCCGTCACATGTCCGTGGCATCCAGCAGACTCCGACATATGTCAGTGGAAAATATGGGGATTTACTGTAGGGGAAATCATCAATAAAAATAGTAATGAAAAAATCTTCATGACTATGTTAAACGTCGAACACAGTAAAATTAAATTGAACAAAACAAAACAGGACAACATTAAGAAAAGTCATAAAAATTTTTGGTCAAAGTATAAAAGAAAACAAAACTGGACATCGTCGTATGACAGAATATGTCCGAAGCTAAGCCCAGTATTGTAGTGTGTAAGAGCACTAAGCACAATGACTCAGTAAATCCCAAATAAACAAGATGGTCGGAGAACTGACAAATGATAAGGACCAATGACGGCCCTCAATAACAAAAAGAAAGAAAAATCTTTCAAAACAGAGATCAATGAGACATAGTAACTGTCATGTAAAGAAATTATCTAAAACACAGCAAATGTAAGAGCACATACTCTTGCAACAATATCATAAAGTAAAAGTACAAACTATATTAAGCCACGACAATTAAGAAAAAGAAAAATAAACATAAAAGGCCAAAAATATTCTAATAAGTCGTGACACATAAGTTAAAATTTATGAAATGAGAACCTTGGAAGAATATAACAATTGGAGAACATCAAAAATCAATATAAAATACATCAAAAGTGTAAAACAATTGTGAATTTCTGAAATCTAAAGTAAGTATTTATCAATATAAAAGAGGAATCAGAAAATGACAATAATCGTGGAAGAAGAAAGAAAATAACTGAAGTTGACTGATAAACAAATACATCATGTGTTTTAAAGGCGACTTCAACACTATGTTTTCTAAAAATGCTGGAAGTTTTATAGGATAATGGACCCACGAAATTCAAGGTACCTGAAAATGAATGGTCCAGAGATGGTTATATAGAAGTGTAAAAACTCGGTCTAAACTTAGTGTACAGTTTGTTGTAAATGTTATTGAAAATGTGTAAAGGAAAATTGTTATTTGATGCTATCTGTTTAATAATACTTATTTCCCTATTGAAAGAAGAATCTGAAAGAGGTATTTTGAAGGCTCTAGTAAGAAAAGAATATAAAGCTGCATATTTATGGGACGAGGGATGGTTTGAATGATAGTCAATAATTGAATCAGTAGTGGTATGTTTTCTATATATATATCAAATTGAAAACTAGAGGTATGAATGTTGCGCATGATGAGTAAATCCAAGGACGGCAAGCAATTATCAACCTCAAACTCAATAGTGAAGCTAATTCGTGGGTGAACAGTATTTAAAAAATCAAGAGAGGAATAAGCATCTGAATGACTACCTCGAAAAAGGACAACACAATCGTCCACATAACTGTAATAGAACAAAATTGAATCTATTAAATTTAGGTTATTTAAGAAAATTATCTCTAGGTTATTCATAAATACGTCCGCCAAAAAGGGAGATAAACAGCTACCCATAGCCATACCCGTACATTGTCTAAAAAAGTTATTGTTGAATTTAAAAAAAAATTGCTCCAAGGCAAGACCAAGAACATAACAAATATCCAAAATCAAAAAAGTATCGATATGATTAGCAAAAAGTAACTCTCTGATCAGCATAATACACTCAACAGGGGATATACTAGGAAATAAGTTTTTGACATCTAGAGAGATTAATAAGGAATCGTTAGGTATAGAAAAGTCTTTAAAAAAAACCATCCCTCGTCCCATAAATATGCAGCTTTATATTCTTTTCTTACTAGAGCCATCAAAATACCTCTTTCAGATTCTTCTTTCAATATGGAAATAAGTATTATTAGACAGATAGTATTAAATAACAATTTTCCTTTACACATTTTCAATAAGATTTTTAACAAACTGTACACTAAGTTTAGACTGAGTTTTTACACTTCTATGTCACTATCTCAACACCATTCATTTTCAGGTACCTTTAATTTCGTGGGACCATTATCCTATAAAATTTCCAACATTTTTAGAAAACTTGATGTTGAAGTCGCCTTTAAAACCAATTCTAACTTGGATCAATTTTTTATCAACACTAAGGATGAGGTACCTTTATTCCATAGGTCAGGGGTTTATCATCTACCTTGTGGTTCTTGCAATGCCGTATATGTGTGCCAGTCTGGACCTAGGTTAGTGTCTCGGTTGAAGGAACATCAGTATTATATCAAAAGATATATGAACACAGACATATATAATACTCCTTCATCATTTGCAAACCATATTTTATCAGAACTACATGATTTTAATTTTCAGGATGTCAGACTTTTACATCAGTGTGTGATGGGTGTTCGACTTAACCTTTTAGAGATGTCTGAAATACGTCGCATATATAACGATCCTTCGATATTATGTTTGAATGAACAATTACAACCTTTAGAGTACTATTTATTCCTTAATTTTTGGAGCTCTTAGTTTCATAACACATGATGTATTTGTTTATCAGTCAACTTCAGTTATTTTCTTTCTTCTTTCACGATTATTGTCATTTTCTGATTCTCCTTTTATACTGATAAATACTTACTTTAAATTTCAGACATTCACAATTATTTTACACTTTTGATGTATTTTATATTGATTTTTGATGTGCTCCAATTGTTATTTTCTTTCAAGGTTCTCATTTCATAAATTTTAACTTGTGTGTCACGACTTATTAGAATATTTTTGGCCTTTTATGTTTATTCTTCTTTTTCTTAATTGTCGTGGCTTAATATAGTTTTTACTTTAACTTTATGATATTGTGACAAAAGTCTGTGCTCTTACATTTGCTGTGTTTTAGATAATTTCTTTACATGACAGTTACTATGTCTCATTCATCTCTGTTTTGAAAGATTTTTCTTTCTTTTTGTTATTGAGGGCCGTCATTAGTCCTTGTCATTTGTCAGTTCTCCGACCATCTTGTCTATTTGGGATTTACCGAGTCCTTGTGCTTAGTGCTCTTACACACTTCAATACTGGGCTTAGCTTCGGACATATTCTGTCATACGACGATGTCCAGTTTTGTTTTCTTTCATACTTTGACCAAAAATTTTAATGACTTTTCTTGATGTTGTCCTGTTTTGTTTTGTTTAATTTTATTTTACTGTGTTCGACGTTTTACATAGTAATGAAGATTTTTTCATTACTATTTTTATTGATGATTTCCCCTACAGTAAATCCCCATATTTTCCACTGACATATGTCGGAGTCTGCTGGATGCCACGGACAAGTGACGGCTTTCTCTTTCAATTCATTAAGGTAATTCGACATGTTGTGAATTCCTATTTTCATTTTCATACCTTTTACAGGCCTGCTGATGGCTCAGTGAGCCGAAACTAGTTGGATATCCGTTGGATGTTGCTATTTGTTTAATTGTATCAACTTCTCTATCAAAAGTACATTTGTTCATTGAATCTGAAAATGCTCTATGTATCATAAATTAGCAGCATATAATTCAATGATACATGGAGCACTTTCAGTTCCTATGAACAAATGTAATTTTCAGAGAGAAATTAATACAATTAAACAAATAACAACATCCAACGGTTATCCAACACAAATGATAAATAAACTAATTAATAAAAAATAGGAAAAAATAGCTTCACAACTAATATTTCCTAAGCAAACTACAGAAATAAAAAGTTATAAAACCATCACGTATGCAGGAAATATTTCTAATAATATTTCAAAGATAATATATTTAACCACAAATATAACAACTCGTTTTAAAACAGAAAGTCTCGTGAGTACAAAATTGTTAAATGTAAAAACAAAAATATTCCCATTAAAGAAGTCTGGTATATATAAACTTAAATGTCCAGAATGTAATAATGCATATTTGGGTCAAGCCTTTAGAAATTTTGAAATCCGATATAGTGAACACTTACAGCGTACAGATTAAAACAACCAGATAAATCCCATTACGCAAAACATTTACTTGACACCAATCACTCATTGACACCTAACACAGAACTAGAAGTACTACATATTTGTGATAAGAAACAAGAACTGGATTTCCTTGAATAATTGGAAATTAGAAGACACTTAAGAAACTCACAATATGGAGCCGTCAATGAACATATAAATCTAGGGAGTTTTCCACATTTAAACTGTCTTCTTAAGTGATAATTGTAAAGATCAGCAGATATCGTTTTCCTGGATTTCTATATCATTGCCCAGTTATACTGATTTTAATTGGGTAAAAGATATCCAGGATATCTCGATAGGGCTAATAAAGTATCTAAGCTTTAATATTTGTAATATCATATCTTCTTCTTTTTTCTATTAACATATATTGAGTTAATAACAAGGTAGATCACTTCTTGGTCTAGCCAAAAATAATTATTAAACATCAGGTAGCCATCCAATGAAATGTAACTTCTGTCATTCTGACGATAATATCTAATATCGAAACAACTGTCAAATTTCTTATAATTTTTAATTTTTTTTTTCAGTATATTGTGGAATTATCTAGAAACAGTAGGTTTCAATTAAAACAGTGATTTTTCTATACTATAGTTGAGATATAATCATATATATATATATATATATATATATATATATATATATATATATATATATATATATTATAACATTTAATATTATTTATGTTATAATAATGATATAATTAATAGGATATTTGAATAGCCCACTACGTTGGGACGAAATTATTGTAATGAATTTTTATGTATGTATAGAGTATGAGATTATTTCTGTTATCTGGGTTCTTACGGTTGTGAATAAATTCAGTTGATAAATAAATAAAGAAATATTTTACTTGAAAACAATATTTTAATTTTATTTATAAAAATTTTATGCGACGCCTATGTATGGGTCAAATGAAATTATTGATTTTATTCTTATGTGTGGCGTTCTGTGCGCATGCTCAAGAACATGAGGTAACGATGCGCTAGAGTAAACATTTGATAGACGCGTCGGGTCTGTTCAGTTTCACAGCGAGCTTCTATGCTGTGTCATAGAACATGTTTCAAATTATACACAAGTTAAAAGAATTTATGCTAGGAGATTTATACATACAGAAATACAAATAATATGGTACAAGAAATAGTTATGAAATTTATATACATAGAGTTTAAATGTTACATAAAAGAGTTCGATGTATCTTTCTTAAGTTTCTTATTTGAGAAATGCGTAAGTATTAAATTTTATTTCTTTAGATTGGCCATTTATCATTTAGAATTATTTAATAATATAGCTATATTGAGTCTCTAATCTTAATTCTTTTTCAGATCGATCATTATTTGAAAGTTTATTTACCTCATGAGATTTTAAAGAAAACATTTGATTGACGTTAATGAGTTTTTTATAACTCTTGTTGTACAACAATACACTGACCTTGTGTTCAGGAACCAGGATCTGTCTCTCGGGACTCTGGAAAGCAGCTTCCGAAGTTTACAGTTGAATAAATATGTGAAAATATGATTTTCACTTTGGAAAATCAGCTACAATCATTGGGTAAGTACATGTGCATGTTTTATCAATAGTTTGCTATGTTTTTATCCTCATTTTGAGGATAATTTCTTAAAATTTCTGGAGCACTTCAAAAACCCAACCTTCTAGAAACGAAGCCAAGCCACCGACCCTCTTTTTCTTCAACTCTTTTCAACAATCAACAATCAGTCTTTTGTTTAATTCAGCTCACTATATTCAAAAATGTTTGTTACACTTGTTGTTGTTTGAAAGTTCCTTCTGTCATGTCACATAAACCAATCACCGTTTTCTTTTTTAACGCACTCAAAATTATGATTTCACTTTACATTCTAATATCTTTACCTACATACAAAAAATTAGTCTCACTAAAAATTGTTTATTCAATATTGAAGTTCATCTTGTTATTATGGGACGAATAGTTTTTCTTAGGCGATATACAATAGTCTTTAATATCAATGTTCAGTTCAATTTTCTTATTATAATTAGCAATTGTGTTTAGCCATCAACATAAATTCTTTTAAAACATTTATTAATATTCCTTAATCTAATTATTTATGTTCATTATATTCGATTGAACACATTAATTAATTTCTATCCATTTCATCTATGAAATTACTCTACTTTCAACGTTTGTCGCTGATACATATTGACATCTATATTTTGTCGCTAGCGTATGTCGCTAAGCGTATTGGTATTACAGCGTTAAATATTCTAACCCAAATGCGTTATAATATTGGACAATATCCTTTTTATTTCGAATATTTATTAATTCATGTTTCTTTTCCAGATTATATGTTCATCGTTTTTTCTGACATGAGGTATTTAATACGATGGACGATATTTACTCTATGGCTTTTGGATATATGATCAAGGTAATGTTTCTTTTGTCAATTCTATGTGAGTCTTCTCAAATTATTAATTATATACATAAGTTGTATTACTTTTTTAGTTAATATGAGCAATTTTAATGTCTCGTATTTATGATTCTAATAAAATATAGTCTAATGTTTTAATTTCTAATCAGTTTCCAACTAATCTGTTTTACACCAGTGTTTCTATCTTTATTTATACGTTATAATATATATATATATATATATATATATATATATATATATATATATATATATATATATTATTGTTGACACCATCTCTATAGACACGTATTTGTAGCTACAGCTAAATGGAAATATTTTTCATCTGAGTTTTGTATAGAATTTGAATTCGTAATCCTTATCAGGTAAATTGTTTACTCGTTATCTATGAAAGGTTGGCACTCAATTTCCCGTTATTATAATAATACCCGTACCCATGTAATATTAAATATCGATCTTGCACACAGATAGATTAAATTGCTTGTGGTGTAATTTCCTGCCGATATAAGTTTGGAAGTCTTGTGTGTTTGTAAATGAGAGAGCATACGCTCGCAAATGAAGATTTCTTTATTGTTAAGTTTAGTTAAGTATTGATTTACCGAAATGGATATAAATACTGGAATAAGTTTCGTTTTTGAGAAGGTGGCTAGAGGTCAGATTTATATGCACAGTATGAGAAAATTCGACCTATTGCTTTATATCGTTTTAAAATAACTACAGTCATTTTAGAATAATTGTTTGTATAAAAAAACTAGAACAAATTCCCATATCTAAGACTCAATGAATCATTCGGTGTCTTACATTTTGTCACAATTCGTTGAATTTTAGTTGGTTTAAATGCACAAATATGTCTGCACTTTCTTAGTTTTTATGTAACTGTATTACTTGAAATCTAAGATTTATAATTTGATATTGGTCATTATATAAATGATGATAATAAATTTATAATCCAAATAAACCGCAATAATCATTTCAATTACCTTCATTCTTTTTGATGTTAAACAATGTAATTGAGGCTGTTGGGATTATTTGAATAAACGTCTCTACTAGAGGAGTGAAAACACAGGGTGATTCATAACTATTGGGACTTAGGATTGTTTGGACCAAAGTATGGTGATATAACCTATTATGCATTAATGAAATTTAGTCGTAGAAAATGTCACTGTATAATTTATTAATTGTTATCAAAATCGTACAGAGGTATGAGGTTATACAGGGAATATTATTTAATGTATTATTCTACATTTTGTTACGCCACGTGAATGATTCCTGATGATGAAATCAACTGCTAACTTTTTTCACGACACTTATTAGTGATTTTGATCATAAACTATGACATAAACATCCATTCCACGTAATATTGGCACTCTTGTTTAAACACGATATTTTCATTCGTTTTCGAGAAAAACGCAATTGAACAGTTGAAAGTCTCGGAAAGGGATTCCAAGTAACGGACAATAAAAAACGTGTAACGTAAGGCTTCTATTTCGTCTATACAGCTTAATTAAAAACAATGTAACATAAAAAGAGCAAACTCAAATTAAATGTTGAACGTGGCCTCCTCCGACTTCAATGCATTTTCTAATTCTTTTAATAAAAGACTTTCGGGCTTCAAAGAAATTATTATTCTGTCCCTTATAAAAATAGCCGCATTCTCAATTTTCGTCTGGAGTTCGTCTCTTGAGTTAATTTCATTGGTATCAACTAAGGACTTCAATGTCCGCAAACATAAAAATCAAGCGAGTTAGAGTTATAGTGGAGCTTCATCTTGCATAAACCACATTTTCCGTCTTACAGCTGAAGACAGATTATCCCAAATATCACTAAAAGTATTTTACAAAAATAAATTAGAATCTTCATTTAAATTTGGAGGCCGAACATATGACCCTAGTAATTGGTCGCTTATAATGCCACGCCAAATAATTAGTTTAAACGCATGCTGAAACTGTCTTTCTTTCAGAGCATGCGGATTTTGTTCTTCCAATAATGGTTTCTTCTTGATTATGTGTGATTTGTTTCGGACGACCACTTTGATTTTATTGTGAAATGACCCGGTTTCATCCAAACGATGAAATATATTGGAAATCGTTTTGTGATTTGATTGCCCTCTACCTGGATATAACAATTCATATCTTCTGGCCGCAGAGCGACCGCAAAAATGTTCTTGTGCGTATTCACAAATCATATCCAGCATTTCTTCATTCCTTAAATGATTGTGACGAGGCGTTTCAATCGAAAAATGGAACAATTGACTGTAAACTCGAAGCAAAATTTATTCACTGGTAAGAAATATCATTTACCAGCAACAAATATCTGACAGTCCTAAACACACTCTTTATAAATGAAACAATATTTGAAATCCTCTTCCGAGACTCTGAACCGTTCAATTGTGTTTTTCTCGAAAAAGAATGAAAATATCGTGTTTAAATAAGAGTAGGTCGAAATGATGTTTATTTCAATTTCTTATATTTTCGTGGATTCGGTCAGAAATAAAATTAATTGCTTATAGTGGTAACGTTTCGGAGGTGAAAAAATGCATCATGCACGCAGCTCTTTGCTGCCACTTGGATTTCAACCAAGTAAAACAACACCTCCTCCGAGGGAGTCTGCTTTGGAACCGCTGGTTAGCATTACATCAAGGCAGCCCGGTCTCATTTTCTTATGCCTGATCTGCAGCTCTCTTTTGTCTCCCATATTCATCCTTTTTGTTTTTGTCTCATAATATATCTTATCATTTTATTTATAGATTTCCATTTTTGCCTGCTCTCTAACATCTGAGTTACAAATGTGTCCACTGTTAAATTGATGCCCACTTCAAGAGACGTCGTTGTTCTACGTCGGTTTCATCTTTCGCAATGGAATATTGTGTGTTTCACAGTATCCAAGCTGCTACAGTATTGACACATGTCGCAATTATCGTGACCAAAACGTTTAGCATATGTCCTGAAACATCCGTGTGCCGTTAAAAGTTGGGTTAAAAAGTAATCTGTTTCACGGTGCTGACAGCTAATCCAAGCTTCAATATCGGGTATTATTACTCTTTTCGTCCACTGCGCTTTTGTGGCTTCATTTTTCCACCTATGCTGCCAAATGGATAGGGCTTCAGCTCTGGCAGTTGTCTGTTTTCCAGCCTGAACTTCGTGTCTATTGTTGTATAAATATGTCCTTTCCCAGACCATAAGGTCTATAGGTAATGTAGCTGTTACTACTTGAACCGCAACACATGAAACCGTCTTGTATGCCGATTCTACCCGCGGTAGCATCTTTCTTTGGGCTTTTTCCATTAGCTTTCTGTATTTTTTAATTTTTAAAGCCCTATGCCACACAGGAGCACCATATAGTAATATGTTATGCATTGCACTACACAACACAGCCCGTCGGCTACTGTTTGGTCCTCCAATATTAGTCATGAGCTTTATTAGTCTAGAGACCTTTTCTTCAGTCTTGTGTGCCGAAACCTCAATGTGTTTGCCAAAGCGCATCTTCTCATCGATAGTTATCTCTAAATATTTGATTGTTTTTGCCGGGGGACATTTATTCCTTGAAAATTAAAAACTACTTCTTCCCCGTCTCGTTTACCTCTAAGTATCACTGCTTCGGTTTTATCTGGCACTAGTGTTAATTTATGTCTCTCCATCCAATTGCTAATATCTTGTTGACACTTATTCGCATTTCGTACAAATATATGCTTATTTTTGGCTCCTATGAGTAACGCTAGAGCATCCGCGAACCCTATGCAGCAAGCGTCATATGTGAGGTCCAGACCTAGTACATCATCATAGAGAGTATTCCACAGGATCGGTCCTAAGACCGAGCCCTGTGGTACCCCTGCGGTAATTTCTATGGCATCATCTTTTCCAACAGTAATCTTTCTATTTTTTAGGTAGCTAGATATGATGTTTATGAGATAGCTAGATATATTTCTTTCTCGTAGTTTCTTCATGATAATGCTATGACGGGCCGAGTTAAACGCGTTTTTTACGTCTACCGTTATTAACACACACCATTTCTGTTTGTATTCTTCCACCATTTCCTTCATGGCCTCCAGAGCTTGTAGAGCTGACTTTCCTCTTTGAAACCCATACTGATGCTTATGTAGGTCTTTTTTCCAATTCAGCCGTTAACCTATTTCTGATGAGTATTTCCATAAGTTTGCTGATTGTATTCAGCATACAAAGTGGTCTACACGAATTTGACAATTCTGGGGGTTTTCCGCCTTTTGGTATTAATATAGGAAGGAAGGAAATGTTAGGGGGATTAGGTGCATCGACATCTTGGTCATTTAGCATCCATAGGAGTTTTTCTTGTGTGGAATTACTTTAACTTTTGTGTGTTATACTGGAAAAGATAGTAATATAATTATTTCGCATTGTGAATTTTTACAGAATATGCTTTGTGTTATTCGTTTAGAGTTTGTTGGATATATTGATGTCTTTTATATATTGAATGAGCTTTATGGCTGCTGTTAGATTTGGAGACATGATGTCTTTGAATGAATTTGAGTTTAGTATAGTGGTTCTTTTGTTCTGAAGGTGTGGACAATATATGATTATGTGTTTTATTGAAAGGATAGAATTACAAAATGGGCAGGTTGGTGGAGGTTCATTTTTGAGGAGGAAAGAATGGGTTAAATTGGAATGACCTATGGCAATTCTTTTCCATTTAACATTGTCTTTCCTAGGTAAATCATATGTATCGCAGAAATTGTTTTACACTTCATATAATTTGTTATTGTCGTTAATAGCGTGCCAATCTTTTTGACTTAAATGTCGATTGATAGGGGAGAGGAAGGAGCTAGCTTCTTTTAAGGTGTATAGGATTAGGATAGGTGAGCCGTCTGTAGTTGCTTGTTTAGCAAGGAAATCTGCTCTTTCGTTGCCTGTTATGCCTTTGTGACTGGGGATCCAGAGGAAGCTAATTTTTTGATTTCTCAGTTTGGAGATATGAAGTAGATCTTGTATTTGGATAGAGATGGGATGATTGGGGGAAAATTTTTGAATAAATTTCAGCGCGTTAAAGGAATCTGATATTATTAAAGATTGAGGTGTTTTGTTTTTTAAAGTGTGTTTTATGGCTTCCCGAATGGCGAGGTGTTCTGCTGGGAGGATTGTATTATTAGGGTGAAGTTTTAGTTTTGTAGAGGAGTTAGATGAATAAAAGGCAGATCCCACACCGTTTTCAGATTTAGAACCATCTGTGAATATTAAGAAGTGTTGATTGTATTTTTGGTGGATGAGTTGTGAAAAGTGAGATGTAAAGAAGGAATTATAGAGGGAATATTCATCGAATGAAAGCATAGAGATATTAATGGAAAAGGAAAGTGTCCATGGGGAAAATATGTTGAAGTTTATTGGTAAGACGTTGGGGAGAGAAATATTTATGTTGTTGAGAAGTTTGTTTAGTCGATCGTTAGAGCCGGGGGTGGAATTGATTCGCATTGTTGGAGAGGAAGGAGACAGTAGATTGTTGATTTTTGTAAGAAAAGTCTTTGTTTCACGGTGATTGAATATTTTAACAATTGGATTTGTCTGAGATTTTTTAGGGAAAGAAAGTTAGTGATATTTTGTATGCTTTCTGTGGGAGATGTTCGGTTTGCTCCTGTTGATATTCTGAGGGCTTGATTTTGGGTTGGATTGAGTAGTTTTTTATATGAGGGTCTTGCGGAATCGAAAATGAATCCAAGATACATTAGTTTTGGTAAAATTACTGTTCGATATATTTTAATTAACGTATTGTAGTCCGAACCCCAGGTGTGATGAGATAGGGATTTCAGGATGTTCAGATGGCGTTGAATTGTGGATTTAAGATAGTTTATGTGAGATTTCCAATTTAGGTAAGAGTCGAAATATAGGCCTAATATTTTTATGTTATCTGTTATAGGAATTTCGTCATTATTGATGAAGATTGTGTTCAGTTTAGAACAGTTTCTCTTTCTACAGAAGTGAATAATGGAGTATTTTGAGGGGAAAAGGAATAGCCAATGTTTAAGGACCATTTATATAGGTTGTTGATGCAAATTTGAATTTGTCTTTCAGATGTTTTGGGAGTGGAGGAGGAATGATAAATTATTAGATCATCGGCATACATTCTGTTGGATATGGAAGAGGGGATGTATTTTGATATAGAGTTGACTGATATAATGAAGAGGGTGGAGCCAAGGACAGAACCTTGGGGGATTCCATTTTCGAGGAGGGTGAGGATGGATTCGTGATTATTGATTCTTACAGAGAAGGATCTTTGTTTTAAGAAATTTGTAATAAATATGGGAAGGTTACCGTTGAGTCCGAAGTCTTTGAGTTGATGGATAATTTTGTATCTCCAGGAGGTGTCATACGCATTAGAAAGGTCGAGAGAAGCTGCTATGAGGTGATGTTGTTTGCGAAAAGATGTTTGTATGGTTATTTCTAGACTAGATAAACAATTTATTGTGGATCGTTTGGGTCTGAATCCGAGTTGATTACTATTTAGTATACCCTTGGATTCTAGGAACCACGAAAGTCGAAAGTTGACCATTCTTTCTAGTAGTTTGCATAGATGATTTGTCAGAGATATTGGGCGGAAACTTTCTAAGAGGTTTTTGGGTTTGTTAGGTTTATGGATGGGTATTATAATAGAGTGGGACCAGGATGAAGGAAATATATGATTGGTCCCTAAATGGTTGTAGAAGTTTAAAATTTCTTGTATAATGAGAATTGGTAGATTTTGGATCATTGGTATTAAGATGTTATCTGGGCCTGGAGCGGAGTTCCTGGATTTGGAGAGGGCGTGGTAGAATTCGTGTAGAGAGAAGGATGTGGTAAAAATGATACTGTTTTTATCTCTTTCTTTTTTCTTTCTGAGGAAGTTTGAGTTGTAGGATGAATTGGAAGATTTATAGTGAAATAATTTCGCAAAGAGGTTGCTTATTTCAGTAGGGTTTATTATCCATTGGTCATTATAGTGTATACCGGGTATGTGTCTGGAAGGGATATTTTTCATTTTTTTGATGCCATCCCAAATTGTCTTGGGGGAAGTATTGTGGTTTAAATTTGATGTGAATTTGTTCCAAGATTCGATTTTTGCTGTTTTTATTATTCTTTTGGATAGTGCTCTGAGTTTTTTGAATGTTATGAAATTGGATTCTGTGGGGTGTCTTTTAAATGCTTGAAGTGCGTTTTTCCTGTTCTTGATAGCTGTGGCGCATTCTTTATTCCACCAAGGAACTGGAGTTTTGTGTTCTGGGTAAGAGAGTTTGGGTATTGATTGAGATGTGGTTTGTAAAATGTTTGAACAGAGAGATTGTAGAAAATGTTCGTGATGGGTATGGTCTGGAAGGGGCAGAGATGTAATATTTGTTTGGTATAACGGCCAGTTTGCTTTTTTGAGATTCCATCTGTTGTGAGTATTTGTTGAAGTGTTGGTTGGGTGTTGACTTCTGATTAATATTGGAAAATGATCGCTTCCATGAGTGTCATCTAGAATTTTCTATTGGAAATGGGGGAAGATAGAGGGGGAGCAGAAGGAAAGATCAATGGGGAGAATGAACCGGTTGAGCTACACAGGAAGTTGGGGGTATTAACGTTTAGTAAGGAGAGCGGAGACTGAGTTATCAGATTTTCTATGATATGGCCTCTATGAGAGGTGTGTTTGGAGCCCCAGATGGCGTTGTGAGAGTTGAAGTCGCCTAATAATATAATTGGATGGGGAAGTTGGGATAGTTGAGAAGTAAGTTCTTCCTGGGAGATATTTGCTGGGGGGGGGGGAAGATAGAGATTGCATACGGTTATAGGACTATGTAAATGGGTTCTGATGGCACATACTTCTAGGTTGGAGATGATATTTATTTGGTCATAATCTAGAGATTCATGTATATAGATGGCTACTCCGTCAGCAGCACGATTTGTGTCGGGTCTGTTTGTGAAATGAATATTGAAATGTTTTATATTAGTTGGGAATTTGTTTTTAAAGTTGGTCTCTTGGAGACATATAATCGAAGGGGAGTATGTTTTTATTAGGATTTTTAACTCCTCCTGTCTAGGTTGAAAACCGTTAATATTCCATTGTAGGATTGGGAGAAAGAATTTGAATGTTGTTGATAGGATGAAAAGTATATGATAAATTATTGAGGAGTTTGAGAATATTTTCTGGAAGTTCAAGGGAGATGATCAATGTGATGATCCATATCTATGTCTGATAGTGAAGAATTTGAAGAATTCTTTGTGGAAGTTTTGTGTTTATGAGATTTGTTGGATGAGCTTTTTGCATTGTTGGTTTTGGATTTGATATTAGTGGATTGGGAAGACGATGGAGGTTTTTCTGTTGATGAGTTGGTATTTTTTTTGGGAGGTGGAATGTTGGGGGTAAGATTTTTTGGAAGGGGAATGGAAATGGGGAGAGGGAGTGATGAGGAGAGGGGGGAAGTGGATTTTGGTGGGTTTTGGGGAGGGGGAGGAGGGAGAGGGGATGAAATGAGTGGGGTTTTGTTATTTAATGGAGGATTTTGTTGTAGGAGATCACATTGAATGGATATTGATACTTTGGGTGTTGAGTGGTAGAGGCTATTGATCTATGTTTAAAAATGTGTGGTGGGTTTAAGGAAATATATTTTTTCTTTGCGTCAAAGTATGAGATGTTTTCTTTTACTTTAATTTTTTGAATTTCGAATTCGCGTTTAAAGGCTGAGCATCCTTTGTATCGAGGAGAATGGTTTTCTTTGCAATTTACACATTTTATTGGAATAGGACATAGAGGGTCGTCGTGTGGAGGGTGACCGCAGGATGGACCAGTGGGGTTGTTTTTACATTTGGAAGCTGTGTGACCAAATTAATTGCATGAGAAGCCTCTCAAAGGGTTAGGTATGTGCTGTCTTACTCTGATAGAGTGAAAACCTGCGAATAATTTTGTGGGAAGATTATTTGTGTTAAAGGATACGATAAAAGTGCCAGTGGGAGTTTTATCGGTTTTGGAGAGAATTCTGTAGATGTTAGTAACACCTTGGTCTTTTAGATTGGTGATTATTTCTTCGCCGGAACAATTGGTTAAATCGTTGCAAGTGATGACTCCTTTAATGATGTTCAAAGAAGAGTGAGGAGAAGTGATTACTTCATATTCATGTAGGGTGGTCAATTTTTCTGCTATTGTGGATTGTTTGATGTTAATGACTTTTATTAGTAGTAATCCATCAGATAATTTTTTGGTTTCTTTTAAGGTACCGAAGTAATTATTAAGGGCTTTTTGAAGTTACCTATTGATCTTTTTATTGTGAAAAATCAATTATAATTGTTTATGGGGATGTAGTTATTTTAGTCTCAACTCTGGGTCGCTTGGAACCGCTTATTGGGGGAAAAGAAGATAAATTGGAACTATTCATGCTAGTCCCACGAGTATCCTAGGAAATATTCGGTCGATCATGATAGAGCCTGGGTATCATGACAAGGCTTAATTACAATCCAGATGTAGCCCGGTGTCTGGAGGGAACCGTTCGAGACTCACTAAGGCTGGGCCATGCATCTCGTCAGCACGGTGTCTAACACTTTGAGATTACCTTTTCAGTGAGGGGGAACATATTACAAAAATGAGATGAACAATAACAAGACATTAACAGCACATTACACGACATGACTAGGGCCCTGGAATCGTCACACCCGTATTCCAGAGTTGTTGGCCATATAGCCGACCACCTGGAACCCCCTGAGGGGAGTATTAATACTATAACTTTAGCCAGTTTCTATTCCTCGGGGAAGGCCTGTGACATTAGCACACTGTTCATAGTACTCAGAATCAGTTCAGGGAATTTAAAAGCAACCAGTTTGATTGCTTCCGGTGGAATTTTGTCCAATCCAGGGGCTTTCTGTTCTTCATGCTAATAATGGAGGTCTCAAGTTCCTGGTTCGTAAAGGGGTTTATGTTTGTATCGTTCTCTACTATTTCCCAGATGTTAGCCTCAAATGAGAAAAGGTGAGTCACAATTTCTCTTTTCTTATCGGTACTCAAGTGATAGTGCACCAATGTATTGAACCTTTTTGCTACAATTTTGTACGCATCTCCCCATATATTGTTATCCAGCTCTTGGCGCAGTTCATTCCAATATTCTTTTTTCCCTTCTTTTATTATTTTTCTTAATTTATTCTTTGTTGTTTTATATAGATGCTCTATGCCATCTATTCTTCGTGTTTTTGCTCTAGTTGAGTTCCTCCTAAATCTTATGCATTCTGCCCTTTTTTCACCTATTTTTTTTATTCCACCAGTATGGGTTATTCATAGTTTTTCTATCAGTATTTGTGCAGTTTTTGTATGCGTGTTGGATCTATTTTTAGCCTATGTCCCAATAGTTATGACTCACCTTGTATAACTGATAATATTAAATTTATAATCCAAATAAACCGAAATAATTATTTCAATACCGTTCATTCTTTTTTGTGTTAAACAATGTAATTGATACTTGATAAATAAATAACCGAACTGCAATTGATATAACAACTCGTTCCAATTGCTACATTCAATTCCAAACTGCAATTTCAACAGCTAAACCAAAAATAATTGAAATTGTATTTTCCCCTGAAACACTAGTCATACTTCAGGGACCAATAGTCTATATTATGTTCTGGTATTTTGGGAATTTCCCAATTTCCCTAACATATTCCAGTGGAGGGTTCTTCTGTAGGTAAATATTATTCTTCTCCAATAATAATAAGAGGATTGAAATATATTTCTACAGTATTATCTCATAGAAGGAAATATATGGAAGTTACGTTTATCCCAGAAGTGGTTCTTATTCCTTATCTTGTGTAAGCGTAAAATATACATTGTTACACAAAATCTGTGTCGCTCTTGATATAATTGTTTCTGGGATCCACTGGCATGATTCTCAGGAGAATAAACTAGCTATTGCTATTGTAAGTTCAAAGTATCCATCTTCCGAAAATACGTCTAACTATGGAACGGTCTCCAATTAATCGACGCAGTAGGATAAAGGGTAGTAACCCTCTGTCATCAATCATGAAAATAGCGCTATTTGCTAATTAACATAGTTGATGAATGGAGCGGATTTTCTTGATACCTTTCGGAATTAGTGAATCAAAATAGTTGATTGCGTGGGTACGTTTTTGCTATTTAATCTGTGCTATTTGCTAATTCTGAATTCAATTAACTGCTTTACTTCCGCCAATTATAATTATTGTAATTAGTTCAGTAATAGGTGGTGGCATAAACTGATGAGTTGCACCAGTTTTGTTTGTAATTAAGGTTACAAATTATAAGTTTATTTTCTCTACATTGAATTATGACTACCTATCTAAATGACATAACACTTCTAAAAGTTAACTGTCTCGACCACTTCGTGGAATCTACTCATATTACTGTTTTAAATTAAACTTATTGTTTCTAGATAATTCCACAATATATTGAAAAAATGTTAAAAATTCTAAGAAATTAGACAATTGTTTCGATATTAAATATCATCGACAGAATGACAGAAGATACCTGATGTTCAATAATTATTTTTGGCTAGACTAAGAAGTGACCTACCTTGTGATTGACTTAATATATGTTAATGGAAAAAAGAAGAAGATGTGATATTACAAATAATAAAGCTATGGGGATATCCTGAATATCTTTTTCCCAATTAAGATTAATATGACTGCAATGATACAGAAAGAAAACCATGAAAACTATATCTGCTGATCTTTACAATTATCACTTAAGAAGACAGTTTAAAAGTGGAGAACTCTCTATATTCATCTGTTCATTGATTGTAGGATGTAGCAAAGTTAATTGTTTTAAACTGAAAAAGACCACATTGGACCCGGACGTAAAATATTCATTAAACTAACTCACACTTTGGCCCCTATTATTTACTACTTGGAAAAGCAAAAAGGGCCAAAGGTAACATAGGCCCAAAACATTTAATTGTATATAAGTTAAGTTGCAGTTGGGTCCTACACCGAAAATGGAAACGAAAAGGAAAAAAGTATGCGATTACATAGGCCCAAGTTTTTTTTGGCCTATCTATCACTTAAACCGATTAACATTTATGAAACTTAATTTTTTAGTTATATAGGTCCATTAAAATGGGTCTAAAATGAATATAGGACTATATTATAGGCTAACTGGTACAGTTAGGCCGTTTTTAAATTAATTATGTGGATATCGGGTAGGTTTATGCATTTAGGACCTTTTTAAATAGAACAGTGACGTTTTATTTAGTACAAGAGACCCATTATCACATTTTTTGAAAATTTTCACTTAGGCCCTTTTTCGACCAAGCCACAGAATTATTAAACATCAGGTAGGCATCAAATGAAATGTAACTTCTGTTATTCTGACGATGATATTTAATATGGAAACAATTGTCAAATTTCTTAGAATTTTTAACGTCTTCTCAATATTTTGTGGAATTATCTAGGAACAGTAAGTTTCATTTGAAACAGTAATTTCGAAGAATAATTTTATGTGACAGTTTGTAACAATTCACTTCTACCGAATAGGGTAACTTCGCCAGTAGTCAGCCAATTAAATGATATTAAGTATTAAAACAACAGTATTTATTATTCGATCCCTAGGGGAGCTATATATTTTTTAAATAAATGCTTAATCCTCTAATTAAAACAGTTTTCGTATCCCTCTAGTTACTGTACGTTGTGTTTTATCATTTATATTGAAGAAATATGAAATTTCCCATAGTCAGCCGCAAAAAACTCCTTTTCAGCCACTAGGCTACCTAAAGTCAGCCTCTTAAAAACCGATGAAGGACATGGATGATTTACTATACAAAAGCTAAATTCTTTTCAAGTTTATTAGCAAATAAAACATTTTTGCTTAGATTTGTGCTTACTATTTTTTCACAACGTCCCTTGCAACCTCATTTAGTTAGTTTTCAGCTGTCAAATATTTTTTTTCTCAGTCCTCGTCCTTTTGCCTATTTTATGCATTTAACTATATAAATATGTGTTAAAAGCAGTGACCACCCTAGATCTTTTCTCTCCATCTTGCATCACTTCTTTGTTTCACTGCTGCCCATGTCATTGATGATACCAAATCTCTATATCAGCAAAATTTACAAGAGAACAATAAAACATCGTATTCATGAGAATATGAATAAGAAATGTTTGGTCCACTTTCTAAAGGTCAGAAAATGTTTTACTCTGCTGTTTATCCGATTCTAAATGAACTATATCAGACGAGTTATAACAAGAGATTGGAAAGGAAACTTGCCATTTTTCCTTATGATCTTATCAATAGATGCTTTTGAAGGTCCAGACATGTCTAATGTTGCTTCCAGATCGTTGGTAGATATACTTTTTATCTTTTTTATTTAGGTTTGTGCATTCGAAGATATTCCACACATTTGTCATCGAGCTTCTCTAAAAATACCATTCCTACCATGTGTTCATCTACATGTGTTGAATTCTCTGGTAGGCGGTCAAGTAAAATTTAATGATTTAAAATATATATCCACAGATTAGATTTGGGGCCTAGTTTTCTTCTATTTTTTCTACCAATTCTTTTGGAAATAAATCTTTAGGTATGGTTGAGAACTTTGAGCCACATTTAGACTCTTTTAATCTGGTCCAATTGTTTTGCCAAACTTTCCTCATTGGTGTGGAAACAGCCACGTCTAAGGGCTGAGTTATATGAGTATAGTATTTGGTTGTAAACACACGAATCGTATATGTGAAGTTAGGTTATCATATTAGAATAACAGGACCATCTTCTTGTCTCACTTCTGGTAGGAAATGAACCTGAAACTAGTCTTCAAATATAGCCCTATTCTTGTGATGGTTATAGCGAGTTTGCACATGGCCATTTCCAGTCCAGGTGGTCCAAAGGTGCCCTGCCTTGTATTCAACCTAAGGAGCAAGGCATTTCTTTCTGCGTTGCCATAAAACAATAGTTTGCCACAATTCTAGAGTTAACTTGTAAGTTGACTTTATACAATTTTATGATTACCTATATTATACGAGTGTTATGATTACTTCTATTCTATTAGAACTAATCGTAGAATGGCGGCCAAAGAGTACAACCAAACAACGGTTAAGATAATTTGGAGACTCGCAACATGACGGTTCCGCCAGAGGCCAAGTGACTGGACCGAACTCGGATCCATAATCATCACCAACTCCCGAAATAGAGCCTCCAACTACTTTACCTCGCTCAGACCCGGTACGTCAGCCGTGACCCGCTTGCACTACAAGTCCGACCCGCCCTGATCCTCATCCCCCCAAAGCTACTGTTTCTATTTGCCGACTTCTCTTACTTACATTATTCTATCGACTAAAAGCTCGTCACCTTGACGACCTGCTGCTGATATGGGTACGAACCGGCGCGATCCTCGACATGGTCCTCTCCTGGATTTTCAAGGTCAGAGAGAAAGAGCCGGACACCGCTGCAACTGCGGCATTCTTCGTGTTCCAAACCGTATCTTCCTGCTAGAGGATTCCATGGAACTCGAATGCTTATGCAAAAAAGAAAACTCTTCCCGGATCTCCTTGGCGGCGTGTTCAGGTCCTTTTGGGTTACTTATTGCGAGGGCCCAACATTTTGACGGCTCCGCTACCGGGTTCTGGAATAGGAGCCGGATTCCCTCTCACCTGGTGGGTGTGTAAAAACTTTTTACGCGTGTATTGTTGTACGTAAATAAACCTGCACCACATCGACTAACTCGTGTGCAACGACTATTCACACGAAACCCTTTTTCACGTCAGTCCTTCAGGGCCTCGCTGGAGTATTTGCTGCTACTATCAAGATCTGCACCGACGATAGCTCCAGACGGCTTCGCGGACAGCTCTCCTGCGCACACCGCTACGACTCTCCTACTCGTCAGAGCCTCATGGTCGCAAACAAAACGCAAACCGCACATGCCGCTTATGGTCGAGTATAAGCACGACGCTTCAGCGCCATTCATTTTCAGGATTAGTAAATTCGGCAAGAGACTTGTTACACACTCCTTGGCGAATTCCGACTTCCATGGCCACTGTATTGCTGTCTTAAATTACCAACGCCTTTCATGGTATCGGACACTGCTTTCGTCGTACTTCTGCGACAATATTACTTGATGCTAGTAAGGATATTACTTCTCTAAAATGCCAGAGTAGATGAAAATCTACTAGCCGAAACGTATATTGACGAATCAATTCAAAATAAGATGAACGTGTTTCCCAATAAAATTTGAAATTCCATTGAATACAACCAAAAAAAGAAATTCAATAAATATTGTTCCATCATCTTCTTCATGAACAGTGGAATTCACCAATAAATGTTTGAAGTTAATAATTCATAATCATAAAGTCCTTTTCTTGTATTTTTTTTGATATCTTATTGTTAAATGCATATTCCCAATTAGTAATTATAATATTTTCTTAAAATAAATATTTCTTTTCTTGACGGGAGTAGGAAAAATTACGTTATGGCTACACTGCTGCGCTTTTCGAAATTTATTCAAACCAACGAGTTTGTAAACCAAATATGTATTCTGTGAAGTAGGTTATGAAATATAAACGGAATGTTTTGTTTTAATTGAATTAAACTGTTCATTATTTGTCTCCGTTAAAGCAAGCTGGAATAAAGGAAATTAAATTAACGTATAATTAAAATGGAAAGTTGTCCTTTATTTTTGAAAACGTGACGAAAAAAGAGAAAGAGTGTTTTTTCCATTTACTTATTTCCAGTGAAATTATATCACCGTAACGAGGGCGCATTTGTTATATTTTTTTGTAGGATTTTCCCTGTTTATCATGCTTCTCGTGCAGATGTCACTTTGAAGAGTATGTATTCACGTTTTTCCGACGTATGTATCATGTTCGGCTTCCATGTATCTCATAACTCTATTACTGAATAATATATATTGTGATTTGAAAGGATCTTATTTCAACAAAAAATACTGATTTGGAGGATATTTTATATTACGTGCAACTTAAACGAATGTCAATACAATGAATACAAAAATATGCATTTAGATTCTACAGCGTAGTACTTTGTGCTGTAAACTAGACGTGCACAAGAAAATAACGAAAATATATTATGAACAAAAACAAATTCATCCTAATATAGGAAGGATAAACAAACCGGGAACTTGATGCAACATGTAACGAAAAGTAAGCAAGTCAATGTGGAGCAATATTATTAAAATTTAAATATCGCACTAAATGATAGTGGTTTAATTCATTTTTGCAGAGAACTTATATTCATAAGCGGATGTGACAGATATTTAAAACTTTAAGATGAAAATAACGATAATATTTTTGTTATTTCTGTGGCTTGGTCGAAAAAGGGCCTAAGTGAAAATTTTCAAAAAATGGGATAATGTGTCTCTTGTACTAAATAAAACGTCACTGTTCTATTGAAAAGGGTCCTAAGTGCATAAACCTACCCGATGTCCACATAATTAATTTAAAAACAACCTAACTGCACCAGTTAGCCTATAAAATAGTCTTGTATCCAATTTAGACCCATTTTCGTGGACCTATATAACTAAAAAATTAAGTTTCATAAATGTGATATATAAGTGATAGATAGGCCAAAAAAACTTGGGCCTCTATAATCGCATACCTTCTTCCTTCTCCTTTCCATTTTCGGTATAGTACCCAACTGCAACTTAACTTATATACAATTAAATGTTTCTGGCCTATGTTACCTTTGGCCCTTTTTGCTTTTTCAAGTAGTAAATAATAGGGGCCAAAGTGTGAGTAAGCTTAATGAATATTTTACTCCGGGTCTTTTTCAGTTTAAAACAATTAACTTTGCTTTGGGTAATGTAACACATACGCCTCTACTACGTGTTGATAAATAAGCAACATAAACTTAAAATTTTGTTCTGAACACACTTGTGCGTGCTATGTAATCTTGTGCATTATTGCCAAATAATAAATAACACTGTTTTATTGTGGATTTTCACATCAATTTTTGTTTGTGGCGGTAGTGGTAAGTTCTACAATATACTAGTACTTGTACTTTTTAAAAGTTTTAATACCAATTCTGTTATTTGCTAGCAAAATATATTTCCAAACTGGAATTTTCCAACAACCATTAGGATGCCACAAAATAGTTTATATGGCCGTGGGAGTTAAGGAAACAAATTATGTAGATACGTTTAACCTTCAACTGCTACGGTTAAAAAAATTCCTTTAACCGCTACAGTGTGGTCTGACACTCCATTAGAATTCGTGCTAAAATTCAAATTAACGTCGAATATTACTTAGAATTTGGTTTAAATAAAACTCAAAAGTTTAGAAACCCTTTTTTTAAAAAAAACTTAGCTTTATTTTCAAAATTATAAGGAATACAAAATAATAAAATATTTTTCAAATATTTTTGTTCCCTAAACAATTTTTTCGGGAACATTGCAAACAAATCGGTTTTTTACAAATAACACATAAATACTGAGTCTTTCCTTTCAATTTTGATGGACAAATATAGCATAACTTTCTAGTTTCCAGACGCTCTTCTTCAGCTACCATTTCGATATTTTCAGGTGTCTTGTTTAGAATTCGCTCCAAAGTAAGTTTTAGTTCTCTGGGTATCTTTTTATTCTGCAATCGTCTTTCCATCAATGGAGATACTAATGTCTTGGCTAAATGTTTTAAAAAGTCCATGCGTTCCAATTTACGGGCATTTTTATAGCTTTGGTGCATAATATATGCATTTATCGTGCTAACATCCAACATTTGTAGATATATTGCCATTGGCCAACGGCGATTCCTTCTGCCGACACTATAACAGGCGCACTTTTTCTCCAAAGAATCAACGCCCCCCCGGGTTTTGTTGTAATACTCTATGATCTCAGGTTTTGTGCCGTCAACAGTATTTGGCTTAGAGTGATGGATAGACGACACAACTAAGCCGAAATCCATATAGAGAAGATCCTACTTTTCTTGATTTATGCGGGAGAAACTGTGGTGGAATCTCTGCTTTATTTTTTTTAACGTTCCTACGTTTAAGTTCATCAACAAGCTGTATAGAGCTGAACCAATTGTCTCCCGTTACATTGCGATGCGATTTTTCTAAACCTTTGCATAAATGAATAACCGATTGGGTGGGGATACCAAACTCTTTCTCTTCTATTGAAAACGTATGGCCATAAGAACCCTTCCCTGCATAAATGTAGGCGTTATATAAGTAATTATTCCTAGCATCTGTTAGACATTGTACCTTGATGCGGTATTTTGCCGGTTTGTTCGGCAAATAGATTCTAAATTTGCATTTAACTCGAAATGGTATAAGCATTTCATCAACAGTCATATTATCACTCGGGCTATAATATCATTGGAAGTTGTCTATCAGTTTTTGAAATACCGCTGATATAGCTGCAGATGGATCAGTAACCTTCCTTTCATTTCTTGTTTCTGCGTTATCAAATCTTAGACAGATAAGCAAAAACTCAAAACGTCTTTTAGGCATTGTGCAACGAAATACATTCCTGCCTGTTCCATCGATTGCAAATAGACAATCAAGATTCCCATTTCCAGATTTGAAAACTGCAGTGTAAATAAGTAGACCCAAAAACGCTTTCATTTCAACTTGATCTAATAGCCTGATGGGTGTGATGGATCCTTTTATTTATGTTTTGCTTCGGTAATTTTTTCATTTGTATAGAAAATAATTTCATTGATAATTTCATCCGACAGTAATAGCCTCCATACTTCTTCAGGGGCTGGACAATTTCCAAGATACTTTGCAGCAGGTTTGAGTCCTGGGAGTGTAACAATAATATTATGTTGCCTTGTTCGCACGTTGGTAGGAGGCTCTTTCTTGACCTAAAATCGCAACATATAAGTAGCAAGTCAAATAAGAACAAAAAACAAAAACAATTTACCATGTAAACTTATTTTTTCCTAGATAATATCCTTCTTTATCTACCATTACTTCTTCGTCACTTTCTGATGCGCTTTCTTCACTGTGGGTGTCGTGTTCACTTTCCAAGTAATCAGCTTGTTCTAAGTCGTCTTCGCTATCAAAATCAAGTTAATGAAAATCTTCTGGCATATTCAAAAGATTTTCTGCCCATTCCTGAAATTTTGGCTCGTCTGGATGCATTCTTGAAGGTCCCGGAGCACCAGCCTTGCTAAAATATACATAATCTTTGAAAAATGTCGATTTGTAAAAATATAATCAAAAATAAAAACACCTACCTAATCGCTACGCTGTGGTCTAGCAGACCACTGTCTATCTTTGGGATATAATAATAATTCACAGCTAGCGCCACTGACGTTCTCACGTTACTGATGTGTGGGACGGTCATCGACTAAAAGGTACATATACCCCCCCCTCTCAACACACAAGCGTTTTCAAAATAATGGGAACAGATCCTCGTTAGGTGTCTGGCAGACCACTGTGTAGCCGTTAAAGGTTAATAAACCTCAGAGAGGAATATCAAACATAACGGTACAGGAAATAGATAATACTGACCATAATGAAGAGGTAATGGTCGAAAAAAACTACAATTCACAAGAAATAATAAATGAGAACGAAATCGAATTTTTCAGTACTTACAGCTTATTATTCATAAATACATGTTTAACATTTTACTGTTTCTTATAGGACAATCAATGGAAAATATCTGCTAATACTAAAAATATTGTGACAGAAAACACAGACATTACCAAAGACGATGTAAGAAAATTAAAATTTTAGATTATCGTGTGATTCGAGTAAGATATTATCAATTGATTAAAGCATTTGTTTCTGAAGTAATTTTTAGCGTATTATTCTTTGTAGAATCTTAAACTTCTTCCAAATAATTATATTCTTTTTTTTGCACATTACTGTTTAACAGTTAAAAAATATATATGAAATTTCAGGAACCATACCTAACAACTAGTGGCATCCTTAATAAGACTAATTTTGATCACAATGAGCTAGTTTAGATTTTCAGCAAAAATCAATAATCAGACGAGTCTACAGATAATCAGAAACAAATAAGTTTTTTATCTTCAAGCAAAGCTAAAAAATTATCTGATATATTTTTTTATAGACCACAGATCCTGATAGCAATGAAGACAACAACGACCCATTTGCGACTGACTCAGATGACACCTATAGCGCAGACAGTGATAACCAAAGTAGTGATACAGAGGAGGGAGATACAATAGAAAAAGAAAACAGGAAGTCGAGAAAAATAATAAGGAATGAACATAACTGGAATGTAAATAAAAGAAAAATATTTAGAGCAATAGGGAAAGAGTACAAAAGAAAAAAGGGGAAGCTTGTTAGGCAAGATGTTTGAAAGCACCTTGTATATGCAGAAGAAACTGCTTCAAAAAGTTCAGTCATGAAGAACGGTTACACATTTTAATGATTCTTATACATTATGGTATAATGAACAAACTCAGGTTTTGGCCACGTCGTTTACAGAATATGAAAAGTTACGACGAACTAAACCAGGTGTAGATAGTCGAAGAACATTTACCCATAACTACATGTTCAAAAAAGATGGAACACTTATAGAAGTATGTAAAGTGATGTTTTTACATACTTCTGATATAGGTTTCAAGCGTTTAAGATATACAGTCGAAAAATGTAGATCTGGAAGTGGTATATGTGGAGAGGATCGAAGATGCACACATGACAACCATCCCAAAATAAAGGATGAAGACAAAGATATTGTTATCAAAATTTCCCGCCTACTCTTTCTTTCTTTCTTTCTCTTATCCTTATGCCTTCTCAGGTGTCGGATTAGAGTTCTTCATGTACCCATTTTTTCCACTCTTTTCTGTCCCTGGCCAATGCCTTCATCTCTCCTAATGTTTTTCCCTTGCTTTTCCCAATTTCTTCAATCTGATTTATCCATTTCCTCCTGGGTCTTCCTCATTGTCTTCTTCTTGATATTCCTATTTCCATAACTTTTCTCTCAATTCTATCTTGCTTCATTCTCACTAGGTGGCCATACCAGTTTAATTGTTTCTTTTTAATTATTGATATTATTGGTTCTTGATTAGTTATGCTTCTGATTTCTTCGTTCCTTACTTTATCCCATTTTGTTTTACCTGCTATTTTCCTTAAATATTTCATTTCCATTGCATTTATTTTTGTTTCCTGTTTTTTCTGCATTACCCAGTTCTCACTAGCATAAGTTATAGTTGGGACTGTAATTTTGTTGTAGATTTCCAGCTTTGTGTCCATATCAATGTGTTTATGGCTTAATATTGTTCGATTTAAGGAATAATATAATCCACTTGATTTATTTGCTCTGTTATTAAGTTCTGCATCTATTTTCCCTTCTTCTGTTATGATACTTTTTAGGTAATCATAAGTTGTTACTCTTTCTAATGTTTTGTAATTACATTTCAATTTCTTGCATACTCCCCTCTCGCTATTTTTCATTTACTATCATTACTTTGATTTTTTCTGTATTTAGTGTCATTTTCATACTTTCTATTTCTCTTGCCAATAAGTTGATTAGTTTCTGCATTTTATTTTTTTTATTTTGCTATAAGTACAATATCGTCTGCATACAGTAAATTACTTAATCTGACCGGCACCATGTTTCTGTACCCTATTATCATGTCCAGATTTTCTCCTTGTCTTTTCATTTCCTTCACTATTTTGTCTATTATAATGACAAACAACAGTGGGCTTAAGCTATCGCCTTGTTTTATACCTTTTTTCATTAGAAACTCTTCCGATGTTTGACCTCCTATCTGCACTCTTAATTTGACTGTCTCGTATGTGCTTTTAATTATATCAATTAGAGCTTTCGGTACTTCTAAATCTTCCAACACCTCCCAAATTTTTCCTCTTTTCACTGTGTCAAAAGCTGCCTTCAAGTCGATAGATGCCGTCCTGGTCTATAAGCTGCTTGTTCCTCTTCTAATCTTGCTTCTACATAACGTCTTAATCGGATCCCTATTATTCTCGTATACATTTTGAAACTGGTTTGGGCTAAGCATATTGGTATATAATTATTGCACAGTGTCTGATCCCCTTTTTTATGTATTGGCAGTATAAGGTTATTTTCCCAGTCTTTGGGGGTTTTTTGAGTATCCCATGCTTCCCTGCATATGAGAAACAGCCAGTCTTTTCCTTTTTCTCCTAACCATTTTATCAGATCTGGCGCTACTTCATCCTCCCCACTGGCTTTTTCTATTTTAAGTTTATTTATAGCCACTTCCATTTCTTCTCTTTGGATTCCATGGTATTCATGTTCATTCCATTCCTCCACCGCAATCTTCGTTGTTTTCTTCTTCGACCTATTACTAAATTTGACTTCGTAGTGTTCTTTCCAAGTCTTTAGTATTTGATTTATTTCGGTCTCCAATTCGTTATTTTCATTTTTTATTGCTCTTATATCTTTTCCTTTACTTCCTCGTAGTCTTTTTATTGTTGTCCAAAATTTTCTGTTATCTGATGCATGTGTCTCTGACATCTCCCTTCCAAATTCTTTCCATGAGTCCCTTTTCGCTTTTTAACCGCTTCAAAGATGCAGACATGACAACCATCCCAAAATAAAGGATGAAGACAAAGATATTGTTAAGCTACATATATCAAAATTTCCCGCCTACAAGAGTCATTATTCTAGGTCTTATTCTGACAAGCAGTACCTATCATCGGATTTGTTAATTCAGCCAATGTATAGGTTGTATTTGCAGTATTGTTCAGATATTGAGAAAAGTCCAGAATCGGAATATTTTTATAGAAATACTTTTGTCTCAGAATTTAATATTTCATTTCATCCACCGCATAACGACACGTGCAGCAAATGCGATAAATTAGAAATTTTAATAAAAGCTTCAATAGATGAAGGAGAGAACATAAATTATGAAAGATAGAAAAAAGAACATTTAGATGCAGCAGATAAAGCGTATAAGGAAAAAAGAAAAGATAAAGGAAACAGTAAAAGATATTTACCTACTCCGTACCTGAAAAGTGGGATAGCATTTTATAAAAGGCAGTTATGAGTATTTAATCTAACTGTGTATGAGGTATCAGGCACTAGTAACAACAAATCGTTTTGTTTTATGTGGGTCGAAACTACTGTAGGTCGTGGTGGGTAAGAAATTGTCTCTTGTCTTTCAAAATATATACAAAACTTTCATCCAGCTATAACTTGTCTCAATTTGTATAGTGATTGTTGTTCAGGACAAAATAAAAACATTTATCTTGCTACTCTGCTCTCCTTGGTATTTGAATTTTTGCCACCTGGTCACAATCTGACAGAAATTAATCAAAAAAATTTCTGGACATACTCATATGGAAGTAGATTCTGTTCATGCTTCAATTGAAAAAACAAAAAAAAACTACCATGGATATAGAAATGCCCAGGGACTGGTCTATACGGATTAGAAATATCCATCGAAAAGGAGGTATTAAAGTTATTGACATGACACAAGATGACTTTTAAAATATAAGTGCTCTGCAAAAATCATGTTTTATAAACCGAAAAACGAACACAGAAAGTGGACAAATGTCTTTCATGTAAGCAAATTATTTTCGGTACACCAGGCAAAATCCAGGAAATTTTTTTTATAGAACAAGCTTTTCGGAGGAAGAATAATTGGAAGTCTGGGATATAATGAAGAAAAAGAAAGGACAATCAAGTGAAGTTTTTCCAACTTTAGAAGAGCTACATACTCCGTATCCACTGAAAAAAAAATTGGATGATACTAAAAGTTTATTTTGTTATATACATCCTGTCGACTGGTCTATATGCATTTGAAGCCACTAGAAAATAATAACGATGAAGATGAAATATTTTGTTCTACTGGTTTGGTAGACGATGACGAGTGATGAAAGCTTATTTTTAATTTTCGTGTTGCAAAATATGTTTTGACTTATGTTTACACTTATTTAGAATTCATAGTTTGTTTTTCTCTTTAAAGAAATAATGTATTTTTCTAATAAAGGTATTTTTAATAATGAATTAACTCTTATTATTCTTTTTTTAAGAAGGGCCTAAGTAACTTATTCTGTACATCAGGGCTCAAGTAGCTATTTTCGTGGCATATCTACTAGATGGATGATTATATAATAGGGCTTATGTAAATTAGTCCAAAACTACAGGGGCCTAAGTATTAAAATTTTGAAAAATGTTTGGCAGGTTTAAGATGACTGAAAAATTAAAATGTCATTAGAATTATATTCTCTGTCGCTAGACCCTGGCAGAATTTCGCTCAATTCGAATCAGACACATTGAGATTATAGGAATTTTGAATTGAGTCATAAATCTTCGATTAACTCAAAACCTATTTTTTGTACATAAGCCCTTTTTCAACCAAGCCACTGATTTAACATTGTATTTAATATAAAGTAAAATATATTGATATGATAAATCCACAAGAAATATCCTGCAATCCCCTTCAAACCACCACGATTCGTCAAGAGACTGACGGATATCCTTCTAATATTTCTCCTCCAAATCTTTCTCCATCAGATGGTCATCATTTAGATAATACACCTATATTTACAGAGCAGTCTATAATAGTACCTATCCTCCCCACTACCTCTGGTATTAAAAGAGCACATTCCACGGATACGTCACTTCCTCCATCTACTACCTCATTCATAACAGCGAAATCAACGGATAAAAGGATATCCAAAACTGATGACAAAGTCGTCTGCAGAATTAGCCCCTTCTCTCGATTCAATATGGAAAAATTGATCAGATCTGATCCAGAAACATTCTCAATATCATCCCTACAAATTATAACTTTTCTAGAAAACTCCTTCGGTAATAGTGATCCTTTAAAAAAGGCCTAGAACTGTACCACCATTATTTAAGCCCTCCTAGAAGATTTTCCACAAATTCATCTTAATCTATCTGATAAAAATCATATTACTAGACTGCAGACAAAATTAAAACACAACGTAAACCCCAACGTTACTGAGGAGCTAGCAAATTTAATATCCACAAATTCAAACTACTTCATCCGTGATGAACTCGTTCTATCTCAACAAACTTCCGATTTGAAATAACTTCTGCCCTCAATCACCTACCAGCTTAATTTGAACAATTTCTATAATTCTTAATATTTTCTATATATTAATAAAATTGACGTCTACGATATCTTACATCCGTTCTCAAGCCAGATGTCATATACCTACAAGAAACTAATCTTAAAACGTCCCACTGATTACCAACTGATTATTCCCTGAGGAAGACAAACTTCTTGATCTAATATATCAACTTCTCCATCCCTTCATCCTCCTAGGTGATTTCAATGTCCATAACACTATGTGGTGTTCACAGAGTACATCACGATGTGAAAAGTTTGTTGAGAACATAATTGATTGAATTAATTTGTTCCTTCTCAACATAGGCTCCAATACTGACTTCAGATTATCCTCCGGTAATTTTACTGTCATTAATCTGTTAGAGGCGTAATTTAGAAGAATTGAGCAGTGAATGTGCGATAGATATTTCATGCCCGTAACCTACTCAGGAAGCTCAGTGGGACGTGGATTCGACAATAAAATATAGATTTCGATATGCTTGAAATATGGGGTTTAATTTTCCGGCTCGCCACAGATTTATCGCCAGTTAAAATCCGAAACCACCCTGATGAGATGGGACAACCCACTGCACTATATTACTAAAATAAGCAACAGAACAAAAATAATATATAATATGTAGAGGTTTCCTTTTCAATTCCGAAAATGGGTTACTTGGATTAAAACAGAGAAACAGCCATGTACCGTACTAATTACAATATATTTAGAAATATGTTAGGCACAGTGTCAACACAGAATGCTCACTATTCTCAGTAGAAATGTGTCACACCACCAAACAGGTATTTATGAGCCAAATGTGACTGTAATTGATATTATGATAAATTTGTTATTAGAATGAGTTATCCCCACAGCAAGTACTATTCGTGTGACGTCACCTTGATAGTTTACAAGAGCTTATCATGTAAATATGAAGCCTGAGGGGCGATCACTGACTTATTATCTAAACTTATCTGCTAGCACTCTACGTAGCTGATGATTTTCGAAACGATTCTCTTCATGAACCGTGCCAGTACAGTAGATAGGTTGTGTGGTACTCCAGTTACATATGATTCCAGGACTTGGTGGTTATGTGTGCTCGGTGGGGACGACACAAATGTCACGACTAATATCTAGGCAAACATAACAAGCGACAAGTGGTGAAAAAAGTAATAAGAACTAGAAGGAGAAGTAGGTGAACCTTAAAACAAATAATACCAGTTAGACCTCTGATTTCATTTCTGTTTAGCTTGAGAGGGGCCATTAGTGGAGCCGAACAAAATAATACTAACCTCTATTTAGGGGGAGGGTTCTATGGCTTTGATAGTTCTATGCCGTCTGATAACTAGATCAAGTGTTCCAGCGGGTATACCAACTCAATGTGGCACTACAAGTCCTAAAAATCGTCAAGAATAGGCCTTAGCATAATACCGATATTAACACAAGGGGATGCTTACCTGACTCTAGATCCTGTACATACAGAGTACAATTCTCGTAAATGAATATACTAAGACTAAAATCGATAGATAAACGGAGAAATGCCCAGATGTGAATTACCACAAATCCCTTCACGGATGACCGAAATAAACCGATATTGGATATTTCTACGGAGTCTGCTTCTAGGTTCCTAGAAGCCGGAAAACGGAAAAACGTCAAAACATCAAAACGAAACGGTTAGTATTTGAGCTAATATCCGAAAAGTGTAGAATGTGTCGCACTGACACAGATTCACAGACATTCTTATGTTACAACAAGAGAGGATGCCATAGTACAAAATGATGAACCCGTAACAAATCTGACTAATGCGATTCAAAGATTAGTTCCTTCTCAACTTAGCAAGTTTATGACGATTTCATATCATAATATCCAATAATACTAATCAACAAACAACTCCCCGGAACTATTGGTATCTGAACAAAGCTAAATGATAATCATTTTCCTCTGAAATTGACTCTCCATTATGTAATCTCCCCCCTTACAGCAACTTTCATGACTCCTTGCAATCATTTACACACATCGTCCCATCATCAGCCTTAACTCATATTGTTAGAAATATCTTCTCATCTACCAATAAAACCGTACCATGGTGAAATACTTCCTGCGGAACCGCCATACGACAATCAGAGTCGATACTAAACTACTATCGAAAATAAAAAAACTCCTGAAAATCTAATACTTAACCCATATACATCGTCAAACCAAGTAAATGTTCTTCTTGGCAAAATAGGTATACTCTTTCACTGACAATTCCGATCCATTCCGAACTTGGAAAAAAATACGTCAAAAGGCTTCCTTACATCTTTTCAAAACATCTTTCTAATTATTGTCTTTTCAAACTTTTAGACATTTAAAACCTCATTTGGACATCTCAAGAGTTCCTACTGATTGGCAAAAGTCCATAATCATTCCCATTCTTAAATCGCAAAAGGCACCATCTCTTCGTAAATCATACAGGCCAATCACCCTTTGATGTACCGTAACATGTGTTCACTTATGGAGAAAATAATCAATAATCGACTAATGTGGCTTTTTGAAAAGTATAATATTATCCTTAATGAGCAATTTTGTTTCAGATGGTAACGATCCACTAACGACAATGTTGTCCAATTACAAACCCACATTGTCAATGCCATTAATATTAAACAGGAAACAATAGCTACAATTTTTGATATAGCAGGGGCATTTGACACTATCCCTCGCCAAACCGTTCTTGACAAACTACCACCAATTAATCTTACAGGCAACTCTCTCCTGAAAATTAATAGATCCCTTGTTCTCTTTAAGGTCGATTGCGGTAGTTTTATGTAACTATATGCCTGTCAATAAATCAGAACTAAAGTCCTTCGACCCAATACATAACATCGCCATTCGACTCTGGGATCTTTTCGCTCAAGTCCCACAGAATTCATATACACAGAAGCAAACGAACCTCCTCTCTGGCTCCAAAGATAATATTACCTTCTTTCCTACGCAGCCATAATCTCATCAAATCCATCTAAACCAATTTATGAACTACATATTCTACTGCAAATACCCTTCCACCCTACCCAGTCGTCCATTCCTTTACTCATCTCTTCAATTAGTAATCTCATTGACTTTACACACACTATTTCTCGCCCAATCTCTCAAACTGCTCCCTGGACTATAGCATTTCCAACTTCAACACATTCCTTTCTAAACTGAAAAAAAATAATACTGATATCGGACTTTCAAAGCAAAGTTTCTTAAATCTTATAGTTATTAGTAATTTGATACTGTTCTATACACTGACGCCTCCAATAAAGAAACTGGAATTGGATGCACAATCACCTCATCCTCATAAGCTATCGAATCCTTCCTTCCAGTACTGTGAACTTTATGCTATGTATGCTTTAAAACCTATTTCTATGCCTCATAAATATACAGCCAGATGTACCGTCTCACTGGCATCCATATAATCTATCAAAAATGTATTTACCAATGACCCGTTAGTTTAAGACATACATGATACCTACGAATAATTCATTGCACAAAATTCAAAGGTTACCATCAACTAGATTCTTTCCCACTTAGGGGATAATGAAGAAGCTGCCTCTTCATCTACGCAAAAGAGCATTCAAATCTGTAATAATCTCCAATCTAAGCCGATCAGAAACTGGCAAAAACGATTTTCAACACTCCACACTATCCAGTGGCGGGGCAGGACCAAAATTTGATGGGGGCAGGGTACTTTTAGCGAGGCTCCCTGGTGACACAGGAAGCAATAAATTAGTAACAGTCAGAAAATAGATTTTTACTACTTTATTCTTATGAAAACAATGCAATCTAAACTATTTTCTAAACATTATAGCAACAGTGATTTCTTGCTTTTGGCTTTACTAAACTCTTTAATGATTTTACCGTAATTAACACGTAAAGTGCCATGGGGGATCAACGCTGTCCCCCAGATTGTTTTAGATTTTACGTCCCTGTTGGCCATGGGGGATCAATATGATCCATCAAACCAGTAAAATGTTGTGGCCATGTCGCAGTACGTTGATGCGACAAACTAATGTATATTATATTGAGAAGTGGGTACTAAACAAAATAAAAATTTGCTTGGTTTTAGCATAAATAATTTTTTCTATTTTTTCAGGCTAATAAAGTTGTTTTCAATTTTCTTTTATTTTAGATACATTAAAATAACATTCCAAACAAAAGTGTATCGTAGTTCATTTTTAGGAGTAATTTTTGCAATTGTACGACTAGATTCGACAAAAATTTTAGCATAACATCGACTGCAGGTTCTTTTCTTCTCGCTGTCTTCTATGACGTGTGTAGCATTTTGAGCATTTTCAGTAAAAGCAATTTGTTCACATTTTAGAAGCCATTTTATTATTGGTTACTTGTTGATTCAATCTATAAGCGTTTCATATTGCTGAGCCAACTATTAGTTCTATCGCTGATTTCCTATACCATTTAACTCCACGGTGCAATAAGGAGTTGTAAGACTTCATTTGATCGGATAAGTCGATATATGCTTTATGTTTGTTATACTCAATAATGATTTTATGTTTCATTACGTCTCTTGATTTTTTCTTTTGGGTAACCATTTCTGGAACATATTTGGTTGTCAACATCATAACATCCCTCTTATCTCGCCATTTCCAATGAATATGACACTGTTTCTAGCTAATACCACAATATATTGAAAATATGTTGAAAATTCTATAAAATTGACAATTATTTCGATATTAAATATCATCGTCAGAATCACAGAAGTTACATTTCATTTGATGCCAACCTGACGTTTAATAGTTATCTTTGGTTAGACCAAGAAGTGACCTACCTTGTGATTGACTTAATATATGTTAATAGCAACAAGAAGAAGATATGATATTACAAATATTAAAGCTTATATATTATTAGCCCTATGGGGATATCCTGGATATCTTTTTCCCAATTAAGATCAGTATAACTTAGCAATTAGACATGTAGTTTCTTATGTTAATACTACTAATAATATATTGGCAAAGAGACTTAACAGTATACTTAATAGTAACGGATATACATCTAAATATTCAATTTGAAATTCAAGAGAATTATTAAAAAAATTAAAAGCATTCAATTTGAAAGTTAACTCTAAGCTCATTTCATTTGATTTAACTAATATATTCACTAAAATTCCTCCTAAAGAATATCTAATACTTGTAAGAAAACGACTAGAAGATAAAAATATTAATCCAGGAATACTATCAGATATACTTAATATATTATATGTATGTATAAATCAGAATTATTTCACTTTTGACAATAAGATATATATTCAAAATAAATGTTTACCAATGGGAAGAGAAACATGTTTGAAAGAAATATTTCAAAAAATGTTTTATTTTGGTATAGATATGGAGATGACATATTGGCTTGTTTTATAGGTAGTAAACGATAATTAGATATATGTTTCAACCACAATAATAATTTAAACCCAAAAATCAAATTTGCATTAGAAGTTGAAGAAAATAGCTCAATCAATTTTCTTGATCTAAAAATTCAAGAGTGAATAATGTACTTGATTATTCAATTTACCGAAAACCAACACACACTGATGTGACTATTCCATATAGTTCCAATCACCCCATGTCACATAAACTAGCGGCATATAATTCAATGATACATAGAGTATTTTCAGTTCCTATAAACAAATGTAATTTCGATAGAGAGATTAATACAGTATCCGCCAAAATAAACAGTACCGAAAATAAAAATAAAAATTAATTTTTAATTTCTGTAATGTAAGTGTTCAAAATGTTCACCATTTCGACGCAAACAAGCTTCATATCGATTTTGTAAGTCAATAAACATATTTATAGAAAGTGGTTGATGTAACTGCCGAAAAATATTTTGTATTCTTTCCCGTAGTTCGGCAATATTCGCCGGCGGATTTTCCGAGTGAAATATTTTGTCCTTCATTATGCTCCAACTGTATGCGTCAGGTGGCGTCAGATCAGGTGAATGAGAAGGATATTCGAAGTCTGTTTCCCGAGAAATTATTCTATTATCGAAATGCTGACGGAGTAAATCTAAGGTGCGCACAGCTGTATGGCTCGTTGCACCATCTTGTTGGAGCCATTGTGTGCGAAACTGTAGATTTCGTGCACGGCAAAAGTTATTTAGATCTCTCAAAAAAAGTATAATAATTTTATCTCTATAACGCTCTTGGTTGACAGTAAGTGGATTCTGATTATCATCTTCAACGAAATAAGGACCAATCATTCCATGACCAGATACCGCGCACCAAACGGTAACTCGAAGACTGTGGAGTGGTTTCTCTACAATGACATCAGGACGTTCAAATCCAAGGAATCTGGTTGTTTTTTCGATTAATATAGCCGCTAAGATGAACGTGACTCTCGTCTGAAAACCATATGTTTTTCAAAAATTCGGGATCTTCGTAAATTAAACTCAACATGCGACCACAGTAAATTTCTCTTGCACGTTTGTCCGCAGCATTTAGTCGTTGTCCAACTTGAATACGGTATGGATAACCACCAATTGATTTGAACATGCGACGTAAAGACGTTTCACTAATGTTGAGTTTACATGTAGTTGTTACAAGACTTCTTTGAGGTGATTGCACAACTTGGTTAAAAACACGTCCTTCATTTTCGTTAGTGCATACTGTTCTTCGACGACCTGAAGAACCTTTACGTTGACACAATACACTACCAGTGCGACGAAATTTTTCAACAACAGCTAACATCACACTTTTACTAGGAGTTGCTTTAATAAATTTTTGTTGATATTTTATTGACACCTGTTCTAAGCTTGAACCATCATTACGACATTTTCCGTATGAACGAAAATAATGCTCTACCAAAAAAACTTTTTCTTCCGTTGTTAGAACCATTTTTAAATCAAATTTAACTGCAGCGTACTATTAATATATCAACTAATGACAATTAAGTCAAATATGACAAATCCATATTACATAAACAACTCCACAGCACTCTCTGTTTCGGTACTGTTTATTTTGGCGGATACCGTACAATTAAACAAATAGCAACATCCAACGCTTATCCATTAGGTACATATGATAAATAATTTAATTAATAAAAAAGAGGAATAAGTGGCATAACAACTAATATTTCCTAAACAAACTAAAGAAATAAAAACTTATAAAACGATCACATATGCAGGAAATATTTCTAATAATATTTCAAAGATAATATCTTCAGCAACGAATACAACAATTACTTTTAAAACAGAAAGTATTTAAGTACAAAATTGTTAAATGTGAAAACAAAAATATCGTCATTGAAGAAATCGGGCATATAAAAACTTGAATGTCCAGAATGTAATGCTGTCTATTTGGGTCAGACCCCTAGAAATTTTGAAATTCGATACAGTGAACACTTACGATCATACATGTTAAACCAACCAGATAAATGCCACTACGCAAAACATCTACTTGACACCAATCATTCATTGACACCTAACACAGAAAAGTACTGCATATTTGTGATAAGAAACAAGAACTGGATTTCCTTGAAGAATTGGAAATTAGAAGACACTTAAGAAACCCACAATATGAGGTCGTCAATGAACAGAGTTTTCCACGTTTAAACTGTCTTCTTAAGTGATAATTGTGAAGATCAGCAGAAATAGTTTTCCTGGTTACCTATATCATTGCACAGTTATACTGATCTTAATTGAAAATGATATCCAGGATATCCCCATTGGGCTAATTATATCGAAGCTTTAAAATCTGTAATATCATATCTTCTTCTTTTTTCTATTAACATATGTTAAATCAATCACAAGGTAGGTCACTTCTTGGTCTAGCCAAAAATAACTATTAAACATCAGGTAGGCATCAAATGAAATGTAACTTCTGTCATTCTGAAGATGATATTTATTATCGAAACCTTTGTCAATTTTTTAGAATTTTCAACAACATTTTCTCAATATATTTATTTATTTATTTATATTTATCCAATATAAGTAGATTCCACGAAGTAAGGGTCGAGACAGTTAATTTCATTATAAATTTACTGTTTGGACTCTTACTGTGTAGAATCTACTCATTCATATATATAAATGAAACTGACTATTTCTAAACAATTCCACAATATGATGAGAGAATGATAAAAATTATAAAAAAATTGACAATTGTTTCGATATCATGAAATCTTAACATCGATGATTCCTGCCATGATATGTTTGGCACATAGGTTTGAAAGATCGCATGACATGGCAAATCAGATGGGAGAAGATTATTATAAAGGTAGCAAGACAGATGGTTATAGGAAATACTAAATGCAGTCCTTCTTTTTTTGTTGCAAATATTGATTATTTTCTGCAAATTTTGTTTTCACAATTGTTGGAGGTGTTTATCAGCAATAAATAGAAACCATTCTGTTATTAGTGCGTGAGTAGAATAATTGGAAAATTTATTCATATTAAAAAATGTGAGTATATTTTATGAACAAACACATTATCTACATATCTAAACTCTAGAGGCATCGAATTGATATTTGAAACCATTGTTATTTTATGTCAAAGTCCCTTTTTTTATTTTCCACGTCGTCGGATCTATTACCAATTTTACCATTTAGTCGATTTCGATGTAGTCAGTTTGCGGTTTTATATAGGGAAAGGGACAAAAGGGTTGTCGTTGGGTCAATACATTTTTTTCTTGTATATCGAATCATCGAAGGTGAGACACAAAAAATTTTGTTAGCTTTTGGGATCTTTGGCTTTATATCTCGTCTTGCGGTATTATAGAAATAATATTGAAAGAACATCACGCAAACATTTTTGCTTCGTTATTGTATATAGCGTGATTACACTTTGTACAAAAATATTGAAAAAATAGTATTTAGTTCTTTGTTCTCATTCCGTTGGCTTAGGTAGTTTTCTAAATAATAAAAACAGTGTGCCAATCAAATTATACTGAACATACTGTTTACAGCGGCGTAACGCAAAATCATCGGGTCCCCTCGCAATATAAAGTTTGAGCCCCTTTGTCATAATTGCTATTTTATGCGCTTAAATTTCATAACTCCATAATTGATCAAAAATACATACCTACCCCTTCAAAGTTCTTAAGAATGATGAAAACACTAGTAGATATAAATGTATCACTAGATAATACTTATTATTTATATAAATGAACTAAAAATTACACATGAAATATTTTCTTGTATAAAATGTGCAACTACAAGAATCTTGGCAGACGTCTCATATTTTATTAGCAATAGTATATTATTTTATATGGAGGAAAAGTGATACTTTTCATGACGCGCTCGTGTTTAACAGCCGAACGGAGTGAGGCTGATAATAGAAAGCAAGTCATGAAAAGTAACTTTTCCTCCAAATAAAATACGCTGTTTTTTCTTCAAATGTCGACAAATTAATGCAAAAACGTCTCTTTTTAATAGTAATAATTTTTAAACATAATTGTGTTCGCAAGACGGTTTAGACCGGTGTCGGTGAGTAGGCACAGGTTGTTGTTATAGTAATGTAACATAAAGGTGTCAGTGGACACTGTCAACAATATTAATTTATTTATTACAATTATTGCGTCACCGGCTGCGTTTCAATTCCGAATTGATAAGCAGTTCTATCGAGTAATTCCACTTACTAAATTAGTGATTTATAGAAATGCCGTGCACACCGCCGGAAATTATACAAGAGGCAAAAGAAGCAGCATCTATCTATGTTGCTATGATAACACATTTCCCTCCGCTGGCGGGAAAGTGAAAACTAAAGCTCCGGTGGAGGAAAAATGGAACTACGGTCGCCTACACGGTCGAAAAATGATAGATTTACTGACGTTTGAAGAAAAAATCATTTATTAAATCGTCTATTTCCAATTTTCTGACTGAGTTAAAATATTGTAATGATTTTCTTATTAATTTGAAAGTTTTTATTAGGACGGGTGGGATAAATACATACACACGGTATATTACTCACTTAATTAATTTATTCACTAAACTATTCATTAATTTATATTATATACACAGTATATTCACTTAAACTGATTTATATAAACACTTCACTACTGTTTAGTTACTTAGACTATTTATTTGTTCGCTGTTTAATCACGAGATCAAATTATAAACTGACTTGTTGGTAAGTATAGTATCTCTTATATATTAAGTGCCCTTTTTCTAGATCTTTCTAGATTGCGGCTCACAAAACAATCGCCTCTCTGGAATTGTCTAGATAAGACTGGTCACAAAAACAATGGAACTCACTGGAAATGTCTAGATAAGAATAGTCACAAATAATTATGATAAGCTGTTTAAAGAAATCCCTGCGCATTCGTCAAAATGTTAACCGTCATACATGGCTTGGACAGAGTCGGATTCAGGGACTACGCGAGTGTGCTATTTCGTAACATTACCCCTCCTTAAAAGGAAGTTCCTCCTGTAACTTCTGTGTATCCGGACCTGGATGTTCAAATCGGCAACTGGACCCATGTATGCAATTTCCGGTCGTATGGAAATAACAGGGCACCGTCTTCAACGGGTACCGATAACGAGGGGTGTAGCTGCAATTTATTATGTGGACACCGATATCTTGGAAGATCGCCTCTATCATGTTCCTGATGATTCGCCAATACAAGTGGTTGCTCTCTATCCTGAGCATTTCCAGTTTCTCCACGTGAGATTCCAGCACATGATCTCGAAGGCTACGTAGCGGCTCCCACACATCCCGGTAGGTGAATCGATCTGGAAATTCGTTACTAGTTACCAGGTTCTAGTTACCAGGCGAATTGTGTTTGAGTCTCAGTGTATCGCCAGGGGCTGGCATCTGATCTTCAAGTTTATCTAATTGTCCAAACTTCTTTCGAAAGACATTTGCCAACCACCGTGGGAAATGGTCCAGCGATGTCTAAAGCAATCCTTTGGAAAGCGCTTCCAACATTATATTGTTTCATAGGTGCCGTTCTCTTGCGATATGGTCCATTACTCGTAGCACAAGTCGTACATTTCTTACACCAGTCCTTCAAATTCGCCTACTGCGATGTTACGTGTTTTCGATCCTTTTCTATGGGGTCGAATCATGGAAGCCTACGGAGGCCTCCTCAAAAAAACTTGAGGCATTTGAAATGTGGCTGTACTTAAGAATCTGACGAATACCTTGGACGGAGAAAATAACCAACACGGATGTAATGTGAAGGATGGAAAAGGGAAAAGAAGTCCTAAACACAGTCAAGACCCGAAAGCTACAATGTCTTGGACATATAATGCGTAATGAGAGCCGATATACCCGTTTACAGAAGATTCTTCAAGGCAAGGTATGAGGAGCTGGAGGAGTGGGAAGATGAAGAATATCGTGGTTGAAAAATTTAAGAACGTGGTTCAACAAGTAAATCACTTAACACTATTCCGAACTGCTGTTAACAAAGTTCGAATAGTCAACATGATAGCCAACATAAGTGCTTCACATCGTCGGGGCTATTCATCCAGTAAAACGGACTCGCTAAAGGGTTTTCTTAACTCCCACATAACCTCCCGATGGACTGTCGTGTAACTTTCTCAGTACCTCGGCTACTCTCGATCTCGGGATTACTATCTGCCTTCTCATCTCGGAACCATAATCGTTTTCAAGGACTCTTTTCAACAGCCCTTTTTTCAGGAAAAGGGAGTCCCACTGAGTCCAATATGCTTCGAGTGTCAGTGATAATCTTGATACTGCTTGCCAGGTAGGTCACCGATTTTCTTCCTTTCATAGCCGAATGTTCTTTGGATGGAGATCATTCTCCTGCTCTTCTCTGATCCTGGTAGGTGACCATTCTTCATTGACTACTGTAGCTCTTGAAGCTGCAGCTTCCCTTGATTCCACCTCGTTGCAGTGGGAACCGTCTGCTGGGCACGGCCGTCTGGACAGGGAGTCGGCATTTCGGTGACGCACATCAACTCAATGTTCGATGCTGAAATATTTCAATCCATCTAGTGATCTGGCCCTCGGGATTCATGAACTGCATCAACCACTTAAGTGCTGCATGATCAGTCCGGATTAAGAACGTCCTACCATAGAGATACTGGTAAAAGTGCTCCACGGACTTCACTACCGCCAAAAGTTCTCTTCTTGTGACGCAGTAGTATCTATCTGGTTTGAAGAGGATTTAACTGAAATATTCCAGCACTCTTTCTTACCCTCTATGGATCTGTGAGAGAACTCCTCCAATTCCTACGTTGCTTGCGTCAGTGTTAAGAATAAAGTCTCCATCTGGTAATGGATATCCTAATATCGGCGCTGTAGTTAAATGCCTCTTCAAGGTTTCTGAAGCCCTTTGACAGACAGTCTTCGTCCCATCGGAAAGCTCTTGTTTCTTCTATGAGTCGAGTTAGGGGCTTGGTAATATCTCCAAACTTCCTGATAAATCTTCTATACTCGTAGACCGAACAACGTCATAAACATAGCCGCTGGCAGTTACTGAGGGAAAACAAATATCTATTTACGTTCATTTTACGTTCGTAGTATGCTTAAACATGGCTATTGTGAATTTTTCGAGCATTGCGGAGCAGTTTTGTAATGAAATTAAAGTGTTAAAGAAATGTGGAGACAGTTTAAACAGTGGATATAGAGTATATGATAGATATTTAGGAGCGAAGCAATAAGGCATAATTACTTGATAGTCACTGCAGTGTCACTATACAAATAAAAAAACGAATATACTTTCAGCGGCCATGTTCTGACGTCACACTTTTTCGGTCTATAGCAGAGGTGTCCAAACTACGGCCTGCGGGCCAAACCCGACCCGGCAGGTCATTTTATACGGCCCGAGATTTATTTCTTTCTGTTATGTATTATTGTGGTGAGTGTTGTGTATTTGTTTTTTAAGATTAACATGAAAGGAAAAAAAGAAAAGTTGATAACGAGTGCTGCATTTTTAACGAAGAATGGGGATTAAAATACTTCTTTATGCAATCATAGTCAAAGCATGCCAAAGATGTATGTTTAATTTGCAATGACACTGTTGCTGTAATTAAGGAATATAATTTGCGTCGACACTATGAAACAAAACATGCTTCAACCTACTCTAAAATTAGGGACAAGCAGCGAGCTGAAAAATTTGAAACAATGCGTCGATGTTTGTGTTCGCAGCAAAATTTAGTTAGGAAGGCTACCTCCGAAAATGAAGCTTTTACTTTAGTTAACATGAAATTTGCTTATTTGTTGGCAAAAAAAGGAAAACCCTTTATGGATGAAAACATCGTTAAAGAGTGCATGATGGAAGCTGTTGGTGAGTTATGTCCAGACAAGTTGGAACTTTTCAAAATGGTCAGTCTTTCCCGTAATACTGTTGCTCGTCGTATTGACGATATTGGAAACAATATTCTTCGCCAGATTACTGGAAATGCACAGCGTTTCACTCAGATTTATCTCGTGATTGATGAATCAACTGGTGTTAGTGACATTTCACAACTTATAATTTTTGTTCGAGGTGTTGACGACGAAGTTAATATCACACAAGAATTAGCCTCTGTTAAAACCATGCACGGCACTGCCACTGGAGAAGAGATCTTCAAAGAATTACAAAACACGTTGGCAAAATATAACTTGGACTGGAATCGACTCCAAGGTGTGACAATTGACGGAGGAAGAAATATGTCTGGTGCAAACATCGGGGTGGTTGGCCAAATTAGAAAAGCTTGTGAAGTTGCAGGAGCAGCAGTACCAATTTTTCTGCACTGTATCATTCATCAACAAGCTCTATGTGTATAACATGTCGGTATGAGCTGCGTTTTGAAACCAGTTGTATCTGTCGTCAATTTTATTCGATCACATGCACTCAATCATCGCCAATTTCGATCTTTTCTCGAAGAAATTGAATCAGCGTCCGTTGACTTGTTGTATTATACTGCATTTCGATGGCTTAGCTGTAGGAAAGTGCTATCGCAGTTCTTTAGGCTCAGAACTGAAATTGATTTATTTCTTGTGCAGAAAAATCACCTTGAACCACTTTTATCGAATGCTCAATGGCTCTGGAAATTAGGTTCGTTTGCAAATGTGACACACGTGAATATTTTGAACTCAAGCTCCAAGGTAAAAACAAATTAATTTCTGATCTATTCGCGCAAATTAAAGCATTCAGAGCAAAGCTGATATTGCTCGAAAGTCAGATGAATGAATGTTATTTTACCCATTTCTCATGCTGTCAAGAATTTAATAAAGAAACTGATGAACAATTTCCAATCAGATTTGCAGTAAAAGTCATCACGGATTTAAAACGAGAGCGATTTTCTGACCTTGACACGAATTCAAAGGAAATTCGGCTATCTCAAAATCCCTTTAATTGCAAAGTTGCCGACGTTTCAAGCCAGTTGCAAATATAAATTATTGATCGCCAAGCTAACGATCAAATTAAGGATAAATACAAGGAAGGAAATTTGGTCGATTTTTACAAATTTTTGGATTCAAAAGAGTTTCCAAATTTAAAGCAATTTGCTTGTAAATTTATTTCTATGTTTGGAAATACCTATAAGTGTGAACAAACTTTTACCAGGATGAAGTATCTACAAAATAAATACAGGTCCAATTTATCGGACGATCATTTGCAATAATTGATTTTTCAGACTTCAATCCCAACTTTAAAGAAATTCTTCAGGACAAAACACAGTTCCATCATTCCCATTAAAAGTTGCATGTAAAATTATTTATCCACGTTTGTTTAGTATTGATGCATCTGTAATATACTATAAGAAATAAAATTCAATGCAGTTTTAGTCATAATGATTTTTTTTTTCAAAATTATTTATTCAACTGGCCCGTCACAACTGGATTTAAATCCCAATCTGGCCCTCGTAGCAAAAAGTTTGGACACCTCTGTTCCATAGTATATGCAAAGTCCAAGCTCATAATTTGATGTTTGTCGGTTGGTTGCGGCCATGGAAGCAATTTTCGCTGGATCTACCGCCACTCCTTCATTGCTCACGATATGACCTAGATAGTTGACTCGGTTTTGGAATAGTTGACATTTCTTCGGGTTTAACTTGAGTTGGGCAGCTTGGAGTCGTTTGAATACATCTCCAAAATTCTGCAGGTGTTCGTTAAATATCTTCCCCAATACTACGATGTCGTCCAAATAGACCAGACATGTCTTCCAAGACATGGCATGACGTTGGATTGCCATAATCCAGATCCGGTGTTGAAAGCAGTCTTCTCTCTGTCTTCTGGGTCCATTTCTACTTGCGAATAACCAGGCTCTAGGTCCGAGTTGGAAAACAGTTTGCTCCCGTCCAAAGTATCTAGCGTATCGTCGATTCGAGGCAGAGGATAACTATATTTCTCGTCGCGTTGTTTAGCTGGCGATAGTCCACGCAGAATTTCGTATTTCCGTCTTTTTTCTTGAAGAGCACTACTGGAAACACCCATGGACTAGTATTATTCATTCAGCTTCCTCTCTCTTCGCGCGTGGTAGTCTTCGAGCTGATTGCCTAATTGGCTTGGCATTACCAGTAGCGATTTTGTGTTTGTGGCTGATGTTCTATCAGTCTTTCTTCCTTTTGGTACGAATAGATCTCGATACTGCAAGAGAAATTTTCTCATTATCCTTTTCTGAGCTCGATTCAAGGGTTGACCAGCTACTGATAACATCTGTTCGAATTTGGGATTGGAATTGTCAATTGCCGTTGTTTGACGAACTATAGACGTCACTGGTATGCAGGATCCAATCATGGTTTCTCTCTTGATGGTAATTGGGTAACCATTCACGTTTATCACACGTACTGGGATCTCCTTCGCCGACGTAACCAACCCTTTCCCAATTACCCTAGTAGAAATTTATCTTGGCGCAATATTGGCCAGATGTTGCTGCCAATATTCGACAATATTGGAATTAGAAAAAAATGTTAACGCTTCCCAATTCTCAACCAATATTGCAAAGGTGATATTAGAAAAAAAAACTAGATCCCATGTATATCCAATATTGGTGATATATTGTCAATATTGCACCAATGTCTTGCCAACATTCACAATAAAATATTGGCGGTATATTGAGAATCAATCTGAGACCAATATTGCGTAAATATTGAAATCTTGCTGTAATATTGCGCCAATATTCCAATATTGGGGCGATGTTGCGCCGATATATAGCCAACATTCGGTTCTACTAGGGTAGTTTTCCTTTGTGAACCTTTTCGTCGTGATTCCTTGGCTCTATCATAACTGGACTTTCCTCTATGATTCCCTGTAATCTTGGTACAATCATGGTTCCGCTTCTTGCAAGTATTTTCCTGTGCAGCTACCAACACCGTTCTTCCTTCATATGGAACCCAAGGGTTATGCTTCTAAAGTTCAACTGGAAACCATGTAGATTTATTACGTCCGTACCCAGAATCACGTCTTCTTTAATGTCAGCTACGGTTACCGTTTGCTTGAACTTTTCTGCGGCAATTCCCAATTGGATTGATGTCTCCGCGTGAACGTTAGCACTCTCGCCTGTGGCGGTCCGCAGTCGCAGTCTCGTTGGTAAAATCTTCTCCTTGGAGTTCATTATCTCTGGTCGTATAATAGTTCTAGTTGCTCCAGTGTCTACCAAGAGAGCATATTGCTCGCTATTCACTTCGCCATCTACATACACACTGTCGTTGCGATATCTGAGAGAAGCTATCAGTATGAGCAAGTCTTTGGAACTATCATGGGTCGGTGCTGCCTCCTCGTAGCCGACCCGTTCTAGTTTTCCTGTGAATGGGATTCTTGGTTTGCAGGAGTCCTAGGGCGCTTACACGAACTGCGTACATATCCTAACTCGCCACATTTCCAGCATCTGATATTTCTCGGCTTCTTGTCCATCATACTTTTTATCAAGTTGACGATCTGGTCAAACCTGTCCTCGTCGCCTTCTTCTCGGATGGTCCTAATTTTGTTATAAGCCGAAGCTTGCGTTGCTGCTTCATATTCAAGAGCAGCTGTCAAAGCGTCAACTAATGTTTTGGGATGGTCTAAACCAAGCGTCCTCTGCATATCGGGGCCATCAATAAATGCCTTGATGTCCAGACATTCTGTCATGTTCTCTGATGCTGGTGGATAAGCGAATCGAACTAATGGGGCAATATCCACTTCACATTCTTGAAGGGCTTCGTCACGTTTCCGCCTTTGGTACTTCAGATGGGATTGGTACAAATGTTCTAGATGCTCATGACCATATCGCATGTTCAACCTCTTCTTCAGCTGCTCGAAGTAATTGATTTCGTCAAGTGGTATCGTCTGTACTGCATATAAAACATTTCCCCGAAGCGCGATAGTTGAGTTCACTGCCTTCTCTTTATCGGACCAATTATTCACTCTTGAAGCTGGTTCAAACTGTTTTAAATAATTGGTCCACGACATTTTTTCATCGAACGTTGGGCCCTTGACTCGGGTAAAATTGCAAATGTCTTCCACCTTTCTATTTCTGGCTAAAGGCTTTTATTTGCTCGATCTTCTTTTCTTCTGCTGGCGTCTCTTGTGTTTTTAAATCGGCAATCTTCCTTTCTAACTCCTTGATTTTCTCGTCTATCTTATACTCAATATCTGATTTTATTTTATCGTTCATCGTTATATTATTCTCGATTTTCTTGTTCATCGTTGTCATCGTATTCTCTATATACTATTTTAGAGACGTATTTTTATTATCGACGTCAGCAACAATGTCATTTTTCATTAATAAGATATCGGCAGAAATCTTGTCCATGTTAGCAGAAATATCGTTCTTCTTGTTTGAAATATTCTCGTCCATATCAGTACAATTCTTGTCCATGTTAGCAGAAATATCGTTCTTCGTATCAGAAATTGACGAGATTAAGGTGGAAGTCTCGTCCTTGAATAAGAATGTTGCTGGATCGAAGCCGTCATTATCCAGTGACACTTCAAGTCTTTCTACTAATTCAATTTTCTTACCGGACGTTTCCGGATCACGATTTTCCAATTCTGCCTTTAGCTGTGTCACTTTCAGGTTACTTAGCCATTTCTACGTAGCTATTTATTTATACTACTCTACACCTGATACCAAAGTAATGTTTTTTTTATTTATGAAATTAACTTTCTCGACTCTTACTTCGTGGAATCAACTCATATTAGTGTTTTAAATGAAACTCAATGTTTCTAGCTAATTACACAATATAATGAAAAATGTTGAAAATTCTAAAAAATTGACAATTATTTCGATAACTGAATATCATCGTCAGAATGACAGAAGTTAGAATTCATTTCATGCCTTCCTGATGTTTATTAGTTATTTTTGACTAGACCAAGAAGTGACCTACCTTGTGATTGACTTAATATATGTTAATTGAAAAAAGAAGATCATGTGATTTTACAAATATTGGAGCTTAGATATTATTAGCCCTATGGTGATAACCTGGATATCATTTTCCCAATTAAGATCAGTATAACTGTGCAATGATATAGAAAACCAGGAAAACTATATCTGTTGATCTTTACAATTATCACTTGAGAAGACAGTTCAATAGTTGAGAACTTCCTAGATTTATCTGTTCATTGACGACTTCATATTGTGGGTTTCTTAAGTGTCTTCTAATTTCCAACTCTTCAAGAAAATCCAGTTCTTGTTTCTTATCACAAATATGTAGTACTTCTAGTTCTGTGTTAGGTGTCAATAAATGGTTGGTGTCAAGTAGATGTTTTGCGTCATGGGATTTATCTGGTTGTTTTAATCTGTATGCTCGTAAGTGGTCAGACCCTTAGAAATTTTGAAATCCGATACAGCTATACTGATCTTAATTGGGAAAATTGGGCATATCCCTATAGTGCTAATGATATCAAAACTTCAATATTTGTAATATCATATAGTCTTCTTTTTCCTATAATAGTATATTGTGCAACAAGTGGGAAAAGTTCAACTTTTCTCACGAGTGTGAAAGTTTGTGGCATGAGCCAAGGGCGAGTGCCGCAAACACACGAGTGAAAAAAGTACTTTTCCTACATGTTGCACACTATACTTTTTCTACAACTGCACAAATTTAATGAATACAAGTAAATAGTTTTGTAGAAAAAGTCTACGTATCGAGGACCACCCACCGAAAACGGCTGGGCATCGAGTAAAAGTTTCTGAAATTATTGGCTGGGCATCGAGGATCCCCTACTGGATTCTCCATATAAATGTATGTAGTGTGGGCAATGTGCCGTGAGAAATAATATTTCTCCACGACTATAATAATGCACAAATTATTTTTACATATGTAGCTAAATAATGATATAAATTCTTCACACTAGTGAAGAATGAAAAAGAGTTCACTCTCGTTAGACAATCACCTTCTATGATTAGCAGAAATCACGCTAAAATGAATAAATCAAATCGTCTCTTTTAAGACGTCAAATACCCAACTACGCAAATCGCTTCTGACAGCGCGTCGTTTTAAACGTCAAAATAATCACATAATCATAATTTTACGTATATACCGGGTGGCCCACCACATTCGCCTCAGTATTTTTACGAGAAATGGAGAGAGTTAGGGAAAAACATTTAGCACAGTCATATGTGGGTTCACGAGGAGCATATTCCAAAATTATTTTGGAATATATAGGCTGATCCCCAAAAAAATAACATACCAAAGTCATATTTTTTCTAATGGAACACCCTATAGTTTTGTATATTTTTAGATACTATAGACAAAATATAGGTGAAATACTATTATATTTCCCATATTTAAAACTGACCGTTTCTGAGAAATTTTGAGGAATTTTAATATACAGACCATAATTTGAAAATTGTTTTCACCCTGTAACGCATAACGAGCTGGTCGTGATTAAATGTACTGTTCAGCTCAAAGGTTAAAGTTAACTACTACATGAAATTTTTAATGCAATATTATACAGAGTGGCGAAAAAAGTTGCCTCAAAATTTGGACACACATTTAATCAAATAACTTCTTAAAGTTGAATAGAACACCCCCTATTTAGTGGCGTAATTTGACGCAGAATAGATTCCCTTCAAAACTTTACCACCATACCTATCTCTTCCGCTTTGTACAACAAAGGCGTTTTTATATTTTACTTAAGAGTAATTTTTTTATCTTAAAAATGAAACACACTGTATTGTAATGGAAAGCTTGAAAAGCGTTTTAAAAACCTTTTTATTAATGAATATGTAGATTCGCTAGGAGCACAAATTTAAAATTTTGGAAATACGGTGTATCTAAAGTAAAATGAAGGCAAATGTAGAAACTCAAATTTATTGCCATTTCTGAAATATTAAAGCATTCTTCAAAATAAGAAGATGCACGTGTCTGAATTATTGAGGCGAAATATGTTAAATTCGCTTCATATTGAAATAAATACCAAAATTACAATATGGGGTCAATAAAAACATACATTTACGATTTCCTATGAAACTTATACTATTTTTTCAATAATAGTTCTGGCCTAGATGACGTTCATTATTATTATGAAACAAAAAGTATTTGACAGTGACACAACTTGTTAATCAAACCATTATTTTACCGTTATTTAAAATTATTGTCTTTTGGAATATTGTAAAATGACAACTTATCCCCAGGAAAAACGAATGGATATGATTTTGATAATCGGTTCGTGTGAAGAAAACTGTTTATTAGCGTCAAGAGTATATGCCCAAAGGTATCCTAACAGGCGTCATCCTAATAAGCGTTAATTGGAAAAGTTGTTGCAGCTGTTCCAAAGAACAGACAGTGTATCTTATATTATGCAAGAATGGCAAAAACCGGTTACTGGAAATGGGGAAAATGAATATGTAATGATGTTATCTCTAGTTGAACACCCTCACACAAGTCAGCGAAAAATATGTGACACAACTGGAATAAGCAGAGAGAGCATCCAAAGAATAATTAAAAAGTACAAATTTCACACGTATCGCATTCAACTACATCAACTGTGTTTTGAAGAGGATTATGATCAACGACTGAATTTTTATTTATGGGTTTTAGAAAAGTTTGGTGATGAAGTAAATGTTTTTGATTATGTGCTTTTTTCCGATGAGTCAACTTTTCATAACAACGGATTAGTTAACAGACATGACTTTCACTATTAAAGTGACGAAAACCCTAATATTTTTAGAACCCTTTATCACCAGCACATATGGTATATTAATGTGTAGGGTGGAATAATTGGAACGCAAGTAGTAGGTCCTTACTTTTTTGATGGTCAGGTAAGCGGCGAAATGTTTCTCGGATTTATTAGGGATAATTTGCCTGTGCTGTTGGGAAGTATGCCTATTAATATTCGTCAACGGATGTGAATGCAGCTAGATGGTGCTCCTTCACACTTTGATAGACGTGTTAGAAACGAGTTAGATCGACAATATCCAAATAGATGGCTAGGACGAGGAGGTCCACAGAACTGGCCAGCCGGGTCTCCGGACCATACAAGTCCCTACTATTTTTTATGCGGATATATAAAAAATATTGTACACGATACATCGCCAACGGCACCTCAGGATATAAAAGTATAAATAAGAAATGCGTTTCATTCCATACCGCAAAATATGTTATCCAGAGTTCAGCACTCATATCGAGAAAGAGTTCGCCTATGCATCGAGAATAATGGATACCATTTTGAGCATTTATTAAAATAATAAACTATTTAAGATTCTTAATTTTTCGATAAAATGACTTCAAAAATGCTTTTTTGCTTTTCATTACAATACAGTGTGTTTGATTTTTAAGATAAATAAAATGCCTAAAGTAAAATATAAAAACGCCTTTTTTGTAAAAAGCGAAAGAGATATGTATAGGGAACCCTAATATAGTTTTGAAGGGAATCTAATTCTGCGTCAAACTACGCTACTAAATACGGAGTGTTCTTTTCAACTTTAGGGAGTTATTTGATTAAATGTGTGTCCAAATTTTGAGGCAATTTTTTTCGCCACTCTGTATAATATTGCATTAAAAATTTCATGTAGTAGTTAACTTGAATCTTCGAGCTAAGCAGTACATTTAATCACGAGCAGCTCGTTATACGTTACAGGGTGAAAACAATTTTGAAATTATGGTCTGTATTTTTAAATTTCTCAAAATTTCTCAGAAACGGTCAGTTTTAAGTATGGGAAATATAATAGTATTTCACCTTTATTTTGTCTATAGTATCTAAAAATATAAAAAAATATAGGGTGTTCCATAAGAAGAAATATAACTTTGGTATGTTATTTATTTGAGGATCACCCTATATATTTCAAGATAATTTTGGAATATGCTCCTCATGGAACCACATATGACTGTGCTAAATGTTTCCTCCAACTCTCTTCATTTAACGTAGAAATACCGAGGCGAATGTGGTGGGCCACCCGGTATAGAAAAGAAAATGGACAACAGTAGCAATAGTGAATATTTAATATGTACGCCTCCCGAAATTGAACAAATTGCTTAATCATCCACAATGAATTTGCTACCGGAGAGATAGAAGCAGGACTATAATAAGATCTATGAAACATGGAGACATTCCAATAAAGTAAATACCTTTTCGGAAAACGTTCTCCTAGAAAATATACTCTATACTAAGAAGTACAATAAATGTTAATAATGAAATACACATTGAAAATTATTCAAAATTCCGGGCGTTCCTTAACCAAAAAGAGAAGGATTTCAAGCAAAGAAATCGAAAACGTTTACCTCAGAAGATATAAATAAATGTATCACAGAATCTCCAGACAATATACAGGGTGTCCCGGGACAAATGGGAAAAAAGTCGGGAGCGTATAATCTGAGCCAAAATAATGTTAGTACTTCATATAAACTTTTTCTATGGAGGCCCTCGTTTTCGAGTTATAGGCCTCCAAAGTATTAATTTTGAATTTGGTTTTTATTTTTATTTATTGTACTAGTTATTTGATCTTTATCAAATTTACGGCAAAGCTATAATGTACGTGTATGTTTATTTTGGAAAGGTAAACAGATTTACAGTACTGCCTTGAAGCCAGGGTCGGACTACTCGCAATGGTTAGTGATCCAAAAAATTTGCAGGGATGGCACACCCTATATGAAATCATCGAAATTGACTTCTCCACACATTAAGCTAACGAAAAGGTACTCTTGTTAGTATTCGATAAAATAAGCCGTTTGGATAATATTTACAGTTTTATTAATGCACTACGTACAAATCTACCTGACTAACTTATTAATACGATGTCCAGGATTTACTTCCTTTCAATCAAAATTACGAACATAACATTATTAAACCATTAAGAAAACCTCAAAAAACACAAGTTATAAAACATTAGACTAATACTTATTCCTAAACAACAACAAAAACTAACGTTATTCTAATAAATGTTCAATATGAGCTCCTCCCACTTCCACGCACGTTCTAAGTCTACGAAGGTTGTTTCTTTGCACTTGAATGAGCAATCCCGCATCATTTCTAATAACATTGCAGTGTAACACAATTCTGTCTCCTGATCGCGGTGGCCATTGAAAAGGGCCTCCACGACCAATCCATCTATTAGGAAACCTTGTGTGTAAATGCTGTCGTACATCTAAACTGAAATGAGGAGGGGCCCCATCATGCATGAACCATAAATTCCTACGAGTTTGTAGTAGCACATCATTAAACAGGTTCCATAACTAATTTTGCAAAAACTCCAAATATCTCTGATCAGTCAAAGTACCGTCAATAAAGTATATGGCTCTATCAAATGATTGCCAACTATTCCTGCCCAAATATTAACCATGAATCGATGCTGGCTCCTAGTTTGGATAATGCCATGTGGATTCACATCATCCCATAAATGCATATTATGAGAATTTATGATTCCATCTCTGGTGAAACCGGATTAGTTCGTAAAGAGAACGTTACTAATAAATGTATTGTCTGCTTGTTGTTGTCGCGTAAACCACTGGCTATACTCAAGTCGTGCAGGATAATCAGCCACTGTCATACTGTGTACTTTTTTCATGTGAAAAGGATATAACAGCTGTTCTTTTAGGTCGCGATGAACAACTAATTTCGAGACGTTATGTTCTCTTGATACTTTTAGAAAACTCGTTGATGGTTCATTATCAACTGCATTTAACAAGTCTTGTTCAACTGCCACAGTACGTATGCTTCGTACTGGACCTTCTCCACCTTTTTTTAGCAAAAATACTCCTAAAATTAAAAATTTTGTTTTGTATACATAGAAAATTACATTTACTTATTCATACCTGTTCTCGTAACCTGAGATCAATACACTCAAACATTCGTCTGTCTGGCAATGCTCTGTTTGCAAAATGTTCTTCATAAAGCCTTGTGGCCTCTAAACAGTTTCGAGAAGCCAGTCCATACATTGGATGCATATCTGCGTACTCGATGAAAGAGAATTTTGCCATTGTAACTGTTAAATTAAGGACTTATGAATTATTGACAAGTACTGACTACGAACTATTCTACACAACGTTTGACAACTAATCCTATGGTAACTTGATAAACGGTAAAAACACTTATAAAAAGTTGTTACCAACTTTCGAATTAATAAGTCGTTAATGTTTTTCATCTTCTGCTATTATTTTTTTGTAGTACTGTAGGTAAATCTTGGACATCTATTAATAAGTTACGTTTACCTCGTTGTGTACTTATAAAAATGGCGAATGCGTAAATTGGTACGTAGTGCATGAATAAAACTGTAAATATTAGCCAAACGGCTCATTTTATCGAATTCCAACTAGAGTATCTTTTCGTTAGCTTAATGTGTGGGGAAGTGAATTTCGATAATTTCATACAGGGTGTGCCATCCCTGCAAAATTTTTGGATCACTAACCATTGCAAGTAGTTCGTCCCTGGCTTCAATGCACTACTGTAAATATGTTTTACCTTACCAAAATAAGCATACACATACATTATATCTTTGCCGTAGATTTTATAAAGATCAAATAACTAGTACAAAAATTAAAAATAAAAACCGAATTCAAAATTAAAACTTTGGAGGCCTATAACTCGAAAACGAGGGCCTGCATAGAAAAAGTTTATATGAAGTACTAACATTATTTTAGCTCATATTATACGCTCCCGACTTTTTTCCCATTAGTCCCGGGACACCCTGTATATCTCGGGACTAAGGTAACACATTTAATTGTTTCACTTAGATGTAAAAGTTTGAAAGTTGTATTTTTTTATGTTGCATTAGTTATAGGGGTTATAGGTGCTTGACGTAATAACGAAATGTATTTAATGAAAATGGAAGACATTCAAGAGCTTCATTCAGCTCTTTTAATAACCATACCTAACACTAAAACAAAGATTCTTAGAAAATTTACAGTGACAGGTGTATTCTATGAAATATGCAAAAAGTATATAGCACTACGCTCAACTAATGTAACAAATACTTCTTTCTTCTTGAACTACCAACGCGGAAAATATACTATTCAGAGAATTGACATCAACAAATTTGCATCAATGGGCCGACAAATAGCAGCCTACTTAAACTTACCAAATGTAAATTTATACACCGGACATAGTTTTCGCAGATCTTCTGCCACACTGTCAATTGATGCGGGGGAGATATTACGGCTCTCAAACAACACGGTGGCTGGAAAAGTACATCCATAGCTGAGGGCTACGTAGATGACTCTATAAAAAATAAAATGAACACTGCGAACAAAATATTGCAATTGATAAATCACCCAACTACATACAGCACAGACTAGCAGTACTAGCACTGCTAGTATTAATCATAATTCAGTACCAACCACATTAAATATTGTAATAAATTTACCATAAATTTTGCAAAAGAATGAATCTAAATTAAGTACCTATATTTATGTTATCTCTATTATTATTCCTAATAATGTTATAATATAATTTAAAAATGTGTATGTGTATGTTCTTTACATTTTCATTAATAAATGTGGTCGACAGCTCAGTGGTAGAGAGATACTTGACTCTTAGACGCGGGCGATCGAGGTTCAATTCCCAATGGAAGAATTTTTTTATGCATAGTCGTGAAGAAAGTATAACCTTTTACTTGTGTAGAATGGCTATTATTCACTTGGATGATTCCAAAAATCATTCGCTGCGCTCGCTCGTTTTGGAAACTTCATCCGCGTGAATAATAGCCATCATTATGCACACGGTGAAGAATATACTATTCTCACAGTGTGAGCAATATATGGTTTTGAAATTAGGTAAGCTATGAGAAATACGCTACTTTTCATAGCAGTTGTAGAAAAATATATTCCAAGTCAATCACATCACACGAAATGTAACTTCTGTCATTCTGACAATGATATTAATATCGAAACAATTGTCAATTTCTCAGAATTTAGACCATTTTTTTAATATATTTATAAACAGTTAGTTTCATTTAAAAAGTATTAAAAAATAATATCACAAATTGTTCGAAATTGATATTTATTAGAAAAAAAAATAAGAATTTCGTAATAATTAGTTTTCAATAGACCTCCAATATAAATATACCAATTTGAGATTTAAATTATCACTTAATACGTTTTTTTCTTTCGTACTATTCATTTTATGATGAAATATAATTTGTATACTTTACTTTGTTTACTTTTACATCTACTTTTCATATTTTCCCTATTCATAGAAATTCTATTAAACGGTTTTAATTACAGGCTTGTTTTTATGAGAAAATCAATTTAGATTTCCCTGGCGTAGGAATTTCGTTATAAAACATGTTGAGTTAGTTTAATTACTTTTGCTCGTTTCAAATTATGCTTGTTTTATTAAAAAAACAAGCTCAAACGTAGTTAATATTATTTGCGGCTAACACTGAAATTACTATTATGCATGTTTACTACTTATTTACCTTAAATAATATGTGTGGAAAGTGAGGAAATTATTTTTACCTTCGGTCTCTGAAGAAGATAACTTGGTTATCGAAAGGCGCATCAGACATTGTAATTGCGTGTGTTGGTGTATAGTGGTAGTTGATAGTCAGTGGCGTAAAATACACCCGCAGGCCCCGCAAGGCGGGGGAGTCTGGTTGTCTCAGGGGCCCGGCAGGGCCATCCATTCACTGCACAGTCTTTAGCTGTTTCTCCAACCACTGCTCCTCTTTTAGATGTAGTTGCGTCTGCTCGTCCATCTACTCCTGCATATTTATAATTTGACACATCGTCTTCAGCATTAGGGGGATTATTGTTTTCAGGAATCATGGGAATGTCATATACCTCTGCAACAACAAAATCTACGTCAGAGAACACGTTCGGGTCCATAGAGTGAATGCCACACTTGCGAAATCCATTTATCGTCGTAGTTGGTTGTCAAAATGCTTTTGCAAGAAGTGAACAGATCTGGAATTGTGTTATAACTCTGTACCGGGCTGTTACTCAGGAATTTTTCTCAAGATTGGACGAAGAAAGTTTTGAAAGGTGCCATAAATGACACGTCCAGAAGTTGCCGCTTGTGGCTATAGTGAGGGGTGGGTAAACATACGAGAGTTGTAAAATTCTTTCTGGCCTTTTCCAAAAAGTCAATATTTTTGGTGTGGGTAGCATGACCATCCAGAATTAGCAGCACTGGATCTTGACCGGATGGTTTAGCGTGATTTAAAGAATGATCAAATCGTTGCATGAATATATCCGTCTGCACCCATCCGCTGAGATTGCAAGCAAACTCGGTTCCTAGAGAACCTCCATCGTGAAGTTCAATCTTCATTCGTTTTCTTGGAAAAATCACAAAAGGAGAAACGAAAGTGCGTCCTGCGGACATGCAAACTGCAAATGTGGACAGCAAACTTCTTTCCGCTGACGTAATAGCACTAACTTGACGCCTACCCTTTAGCGATAAAACTTTAGTGTTCCTCGTTTGAACTGCCAAAAGACCAGTTCTATCGACATTGATTTTATTGAACCCCTGTGCAATACCCTACACCACCAAGTGGTAGAAGGGTTTACAGAATATATATTTAAACCACTGTGCTTTAGCCATCAACGTAGATTCTGGTTTTCTTATGACAATATTAGGGTGGCGTTTTCTAAAGCATGTCACCCAATCCTTGCCTGCCATTCTCTTTTCTTTGTAGAATCGATGCGGTGGATTGTTTTTTTTCAACAAGCTGAAATGCCAAATATTGTAGATCTTGCACTGATATACAATAAAATCGTTGTTCCATAACCAAGATATTATTAAGGAGTTCTTCTTGTTGTTTCTGATTAAATACACATCGATTTCTTCCTAGAATCTCTCTAACTTGAATGGCATCACGATTTTTCTCGAGAACCTTCTTTTTTAGGGTACTTCGGGGGATACTAAACTGTCTGGCTGCTGTAGCAAACTGCATATTATCATCTCTTACTGATGCTATAGTCTGTAGCATTGCTATAGGATTCCAAGACTGTTGGGTTGACTTCCTTAAGTACTTCGACGGCAACTTGATGTCGCCCTGTAACAAAAACAAATGGATGCAACAAGACTGGAATGGTTACCTATATACGCGTAAAAAAACAGGGTAAAGTTACTCTAAGAATTGAGGATATTAACGGTCATATAGACCAAATTCCTCATACACACCAATTTAAGTAGTTTGACTCTCACCCCCCATAAGACACTTTCTCATGGTTGATTGCTCAATTTGAGCTCAACTCTATCACTCAATTCCAATTTCAACTAATAATCAATTTTTTCATTCGTCGCATCCTTTTTATAAGATATTACAACCATTAAGTGGTTTGCATTTCAATTTATGACGAGAGAGAGAGAATTTTTCAAGTTTTTCAAATTTTAAAAATTTGAATCGTCCAATTTCACACCTTTTTCCTTTAACATTTATGATGATCGACGTGTGTTATCCGCGGAAGTAATTTTTTAGATCAGGTAAGGTTGGAGACTTTTCTAATTGTTTCCGTTAATATACAGGTTTAACTATGGGATCTAATCTTTTTATGAACAAATTAGAACAAACCTATTAAGTGATCCTTCATTTAAAAGTCACATTGTTTTTTATTATCGTTATGTGGATGATTGTATTGTTCTTTTCAACGGTACACATCAACAGGCCTTTTCTTTACTTCAATTCCTCAACACATTACACCCCAGAATTAAATTCACTTTGGAGTTAGAAGTCAATAATCGTACCCCCTTTTTTGGACTTAATCGTTAGGAATGTCGTCACCATGAGACTGGAATTTATTTACCAAAAACCCATACATTTTAATTCTAACCACCCCCCAATCACATAAGGTTTCTTCCTTCAATAGCCTACTATATAGAGCCTTTTCTTTACATCTATCACAAGAGGCCTTTTATAGTGAGATTAATATCATGAAACAAATTGCTGTCAACAATAATTTCCCATTTTCTTCATTTAACAAATTATACATAAAATCTTTCCATTTTTTTTCAGTCACGAGGGGGTTAGGGTTCAGGTGCCCTAATGATTGCCGCTCAGCCATTAATTGGCTTATTGTGCACCCCCACTCACAGGTATTAAGCAGAGTCCCATCCTAAATTCTTAGCGAAGATTAAGATTCGTCGGACTATGTTTTCCTGCATTCCCTCCTGATTTGTGCCTAGGACGATATCTAGACAGGAGGCTCGCCTTCTGCACAGGGCAGGGCAATCGTAGACCACGTGCTTTGCGGTTTCTTCTACTTCTCCACACATCCTGCAGATGGGATTTGTTATTTCAATCCTCATTTTCGCTAAGTGCGCGCTGAATATCCAGTGGCCAGTTATGTATCCTACCACTTTCCGCAGTTCTTTCCTACCCAGTCTAAAAGCATTTGCTGCGTAGGAACTCGATGGTCCTTTTAGCATTCTTTTGGACTGAGCATGTCCCGTTATTCTGTTCCAGCACTTTTGGTGTTCAAGCGAAACCCAGTTATAAACAGTTTTTCGTATGGCGCAGTATGAAACGCCGTATGCTGGTTCGGGTCCCATGAGGGTGAGATGAGCTCATTTCTTGGCACACTTATCAACTCCCTCATTTCCAGCCACCCCTGTATGACTTGGCACCCAAGTAAGAATTACTTTATTGTCTTTTGCCAAGGTTTTCAAGGTATTGTGACAGTCCCACACTATCTTCGACGTATAGCTGTGGCTTGCTAAGGCCAAAAGGGCCGCCCGACAGTCCGTGTTCACATATATGGTCTTTTTGTTGTATTTCCTGTCTATGCATGTTCTGCCGCATTCGATTAGTGCAGCTATTTCTGCTTGAAATACGGTCGTCATTTTGCCAAGGCAAACACTTATGCTTTGCCTGGGTCTGACGCCGTAAACGCCTGCTACTGTACCCATTAGGGTTTTTGACCCGTCGGTGTACCAAGTGATACTGTTTAACATGGGTTGAGGTTCTCCCTGGGCCCATTCGGATCTGCTACCCAAGTGGACACGATATGGTATCTCAGTTTCCATGACCTTGGGCATTCTGTCAGGTGGCATTTCGATGATGTCGCACCTCATGTTGTCGTGTATGTTGGCATGTTTCATAGCATGGTGCTTGCACCAGTTGCCATTGCACTGCATTCTGTATGTAGCCATTTTAGCCTCCCCCCGTATATAGAGATCTAATGGTGGGATGTTTAGCAGTATTTCCAATGCTGCGGTTGGGGTGTCTTTCATGGCGCCTGTAATGCTCAGACACGCAGCTCGCTCCACTTTAGAAAGTGTTTTGGCGGCTGTGCTTTGCTGAACTTTAGGCCACCATGCGATCGCACCATACACCATCATTGGTCTGATTCCTCTGGTGTATAACCAGTTTACCATTGTCGGAGTTTATCCCCAGATGCACCCAATTGCTCGTCTCATCATCATTAGCGTAATCTGAGAACGGCTTGTGATGCTCGCTAGATGGCTGTTCCAGGCTAGCTTGTCAACTAACCGGATTCCTAGATATTTTGCCTCCCTGGCAACATTTATCTGATTGCCGAAGAGTTTTGGCACACTAGTAATCTCTGCAATTCGCTGTTTTGTAAATGGTTCCATGATGGTTTTCGAGGGATTGACAGACAATCCCTCCGCATCCCACCATCTCTCCACCACGGACATTGCCCTCTGCATTAGTTCCAGGCAGATGCCCACGTGTTTACCCCGTATTATAATGATGATGTCGTCAGCATATCCTTGAGCATACTGCTCGTTTAGTGAGACAAGAAGGTCGTCGACTACCAGATTCCACAGCTATGGTGACAGAACGCCTCCCTGTGGACATCCTATTTCTGTCTTCACCTCTCTTGTGACACCACACAGGGATGCTTGTGCTCTCCTGCTGCTTAGCATGTTCTCTATCCATCGGGTGATTGTCCTGTCTGTGCCTCTGGATTCCAGCTTTGACAATATTGAGCGAGTGCTCGTATTGTCAAATGCTCCTTAGATATCCAGGAACACAGCCAGTGCTATTTCTTTGTAAGTAATGGCTTGCTCTATGTTGCTCACAAAGCTATGCAAGGCCGTTTCCCACCCCGTTTATTGGTATTGGAGCTCCCCCAGGCCAGATGGTGGGCATTGGCGTCCATTCCCAAGATGAGGTGCTTCCCCGTCTCTGATCCGTGTTCCACTATCCTCCTCATTTCCATGGACGGAGGTGCTTCTGTGGAATCGTATGGCAAATACACTGATGCAAGCAGGATTCTGATGTTTCCATCACCTGCCTGCAGGTGTACCTCAGTTACGGCAGTGTCCCTAGAACATAAATCCGTTATTTTCAACATTTTGATATTATTCCTGATAAAAATACATGCCCTTGGGTTTGCATTATCAGTGTCGTAGATTAACTTCCTTCGCAGCGCCTATTCCCATTACTCTGCCTTTGACGGTCCATGGTTCTTGAATAAGAACCACTCCTATGAGATGCCCCCTGCAACTTGAAGAGAACTCTTTCTGCTACCACGAATAGGCGCATACCAAGTTTCCTCAGCTTCTGCACGGATTCGTCGTCATTGTGGATGACTAGGAACTGCCCTTCTGGCGTGGTATTGCCACCTACAACAGCCCAGTGCTCGGTGTTTAATCCACTCTGGCTCTTTAAACCAAGCATCACGTCTTCCTTGGTCTCCGCTCCCGTGGATCGTGGTACAAAAGTTGTGACTTTGCACATCTTCACAAGGTTTTTGGCCGGTCCCAGTCTCAGCTGAATCTCGCCAAAGAGATTCAGCTGCTTGAACTGGGCTTCTAACCATGCCTTTGTGATAGAATTTGCGCATCCTACAACTACTGCACCGGTCTCAGTGTGGCAGCTGGATATTCGGACGTCTTCGCCCCGTCGGGCACGTCTCCCCAGCTCCATTTTGATTTTTAAGGCTGTCTCCTTGTCCAGGCTTATTCCTGGATGGTTCACATGGACAATTGCCATCTTTTCAACCATCAGTTTCTCGGCGAAGGACTCAGGTGCCTTTAAGTTCGCTGCGAGTGCAACCTTTTCCCTCCTGGAGTTACGTGTTTGGATGATGCCGGTTGGGCTTCTGGTTTCGCACCTTGCCTAAGCTTCACCCTCGCACCCAGGGTTCCAGAGGAACCGGATTTGCTAAGGGGTGGTTTAGCCGGAGCACCATGCTTCTCCTTCCACGTCAACTGTCTTTCTTTTCTGGAGAGAATCCTCTCGCCTTTAGCGAGGGCTCCTCCTCTCCTTAAACGTCTCAGTTCGACTCTAGAGAGTCTCTTTTTTGGTTCTTCCTTTGGCGACTGCCTACCTGGGTTCTTTGAGGTGTTGCCCTCCTCCCCAGAACTTAGCAACTTGTCCTCCTCCATCGCTGTAGGAGAATTGTTGCTTGTTTTTGACTGAATAGGAATGCCTACGGTCTCTTGGCCACATTCCAATTCAGGAGTTTTTTGTTTTGTTATCGGGTCTTCCATCTGTTCCCACGAGTACCGGGTTAGTGCGGTCAATTCCCCCAGTAACCCGTTTGGGACAATAAGGCTAATACTCTGGGAGGTCGCCCGGTTTCCCAGAGGCTCCGTTTGCGTTTGCTCTGCCTCCCTCTCCCTTTCAACTTCACGTCGATTGCGAGAGGTAACAGATCCTCGACCATACATTCAGATTGAGTTTTCCTACTATTAACTCTCTTAATGTGGTTTCTGACAGTGACAAATCTCATTATACTGGTGGTAATATTTTTAAAAAACATATCAATAAATTTGGTTTTAGAACTAATAACAATTTGAGATCATTACTGGTTAACACTAAGGACTGCATGCCATATCTCCTTTCTCCTGGCGTTTACAAATTTTGTTATCAGGACTGTGACGCTGTCTATGTTGGCCAGCCTGGACGTTTGTTGAACACCAGGATAAAATATTATCTTAGTTGTATGAAAAGGTACTGTAATACTGACCCTCCGGCTTCCCCTTCAGCTTTTGCAAATCACATTATTCCAGAGAACCATAATTTTCCATTGTCTGATGCTCGTATACTACATAAATATTTTAAGGGTCCTAGGATGAATTTACTTGAGATGTTTGAGATTAACCAAACTAGTTCTGATGCCAATGTTGTTTGCATTAATGAACAATTGGTACCTTCTGAGCCATAGATGTTCCTCAATCTTCCTTTTCAGGGGTGTTAAACTTCATTTTATCTCAACCTTTAATGTTTACAGTTTGTTTTTCGTAGCATATCTATGTAACTCCCCATTAATGTGTGTGCCTTGCTTGTAATGGATTATTAATCGAAGTATTATGGATCCCTTCTGCTTCAGTTTCCTGATCACAACATTGTGCTCATTTCTTATTTCCGTTTATTAGAATTCCCTACATAAAGAAGTAATTTTGTTCCAGAGTTTTTCATCTTTAATTTCTTCCCTCCTACTATATGGCGAGTATGGACTCTTTCCCATGAGAATTGAGGATAACTTTTCCGAACTCTTCCTGCTAGAAATCGATCCTGAACTTGTTGCACTCTTCCCTCTGAGAATTGAGGATATTAATGGTAATATAGATAAGATTCCTCATACACACAAATTTAAGCATTTACCCCCCATAAGATATTTTTGCACGGTTGATTGCTCCCTTTGAGCTCAACACTATTACTCCATTCCAAGTTAAACTAATTTTTAATTTTACCATTTGTCACATCCTTTTTATAAGATAGTATAACCATTAAGTGGTTTGCATTTCAATTTATGACGAGAGAAAGATTTTTTCAAATTTCAAAAATTTTAATCTTCCAATTTTTCACACCTTCTGCATCTAACATTTTATGATGATAGACGTGTGTTACCGACAGGAGTAGTTTTTTAGATCAGGTAAGGTTGGAGAATTTTGTAATTGTTTTCTTTAATTATAACAAAATAATAATTTGTAGCCTGTATGTAGGCCGAAACTAATAGCTGCACTGTTGTCATCTATTAAAAATGCTGTCACATTGACTTTGAGTTTTATTCAGAAAAATTTAAAAAAATTAATATTTGAGCCTGCAATTTTATTTCAAATGATTTTCTTTTCGTATATATACGTTGAATAATACATAGACATAAAAGAATATTTATTAATGCTGGAGCGTATGAAGGGTTTATTTATTTATTTATTATTCATACAAACCTTACGGTTTTATTACATGAATAAATATGTGATAAGATACATTGTGCAAAATAATAAATTTTTTCGTAATAAAATAAATTTACAGAATTTATAAGATTCACAAAATGTAGACAAACATGTAAAATTGTATTCGTATAGTTTATACAAGATTAATTGAATTGTATGAGGATTGACACAACCTTCAAAGTTCTTCATAGAGATATAAAGATTAGCTGCTCCAAGATTGTTTTGCGAAAATTTATGGTAGAAACGGTCCATTCTAGATCCATCAATGCATTGAATCGATTCGCAAGTCGAAACATGCTTACCGTAGGTGATCTCGAGATGTTGAATGATGAAGGAATATTAAACATTGTAACCTGGGGCATTCGTCTAGGTGGCACGTTGAATCTAATCAAAGACAAAAGCGCAGGGGAGTAAACTCTATTATTTATAATATTATATAAGAATATCAATACTGCTAGTTGTCGTCTATTTTCAAGGGATAATATCTTAAATTCATTTCTGAGAGTTGTACTTCTAATTATCTGGTAGTCAGGGTACACGTGATGCTTTTTAAAATAGAGTAACCTTGAAAATTTATTTTTAATTTTTTCTAATTTATTCAAATTACTTTGAGGTTCCGTGAACCAAATTAATGAGCCAAATTCCAACTTGCTCCTAACCAAACTATAGTATAAAAGTTTAAGTGTATTAAAATTAGTAAAAATATGAGATTGTCTTATTGCTGGAGCTGGAGCGTATGAAGGGTTGTAGCCACCTTGGACAGGTAGTAAAACGCGGAGAGGGGAGAACGGTAACGGCAGTTGCTCCACAACTATATGGAACTTTGTCCTGAAAGAAGTTGGTTCGAGAATATCGGTGATGGATGCAGAAATGGGAAAAATTTACAAGTACATAGCAGACAATGACGACTACCAAATTACTGTGCAAGAGTTGAAAGATATCATCACCTCACAGCATATTCAAGATGAAAAAACTATCGAAAAAAGGACTAATACACCTCTATCATGATGATATTGTTGTATCGAGAAAATATGGAGCTAAACTCAATAATAATGTATTAACAAAAAGTTGGTACAGTCAAGAACATAATAAAAAAGAACAACAGTAACATATATTTCAAGCAGCTATAGTTCAGTTCCAAAATAAAAGGCACTAAATTCTCAGAAATATTGCATTAAACCGACAACAATAACTGTAGTCAGGCTGTGATTCTAGATATCTAGGGATCACGAAACAATTAATGAAAACCGCAAATAAATGAAACTATATGACGTATAAATTTATAAAAAAAGTTGAACTGAAATAAGTATAAACGTTAATGAAATTTTATCTATTGCGAAAAACGCAACTTTTTCTATGTATTCACAAAAAATCGCAGATTCCTTGATAGCTTTCACTTGATAAAAATTTTTATCTCGAAATTCTGAACCAAACAATGAGTTCAAAGTTTTCCAATTATACAAATACAGTCAATTGTTGAATAACAATTTCGACGTTCATCTGGAGAACTACACCTATACAATTAAACATCTCCTATGAAAATGAAATGTGTTGAAAGGCCCCAAAAGCTTATCTGTGACAAGAATATGCGATATCTCCCAATTCAGTTGGAGATGTGTAAACCGAAACCAAGTATCAAGTTATGATTGAAATTTTAGTAGAAACATAATACGTGTATCAAAATTCAACAGCCAGCGGTCTAGTTTAATTTAATGTTACTGAGAAATTGTACAGAATAAGATAGATTAATCATAGTTACATAATTTAGAAGCTATGCCATGAAAAATACTTGATTTGTGATGTAATGAATTGCGATACGTTATGAGAGTGTTATCAGATTTCCATCAAATATTCATTTTGAATTTTGAGTTACAAACTTGATATTTTGGCGGCTAACATATGCGACTTCTTCATTACTTCTCGTGCTTGCATATCGGGCTACACTTTCAAAGCTATGATTGATAAATTATAGTAAATTGTGTAACTCACTTACGAATATCTCATGGCATGAACAGATGAAAAATGGGTAGAAAAATAAATAACTCTACTAAGAATTAAATGAATTACAGTGTTCGTTATTTTTCTGACGTTTGTTGGGCACTCCGGAAAAACAGCAATAAAATATGTTTGCAACGATTTGTTAGTTTGAGATGAAATGTGGTGCAGCAAATATATTTCTTTCAAAAAGACGAGAAAATCGAGAAATGAAAAGTTATATTGTCTATCAAGTCGTATTGTGGGCAGAGATTTATGAATTTCTATATTTTTTTTAGGGATACGATGAATGGGAAAATTTCATTATTTACTTTTTTTGTCAAGACATTGATTTATTCTTGACAGTGAGAAATTCATATGGCGAGAGTATGCATTTTAATGAAAGGGCTCCATATTTACTATTTTTATTGACAAAAATATTGCAGTTTTTGGTTAGCTGTTCATAGTTACATTCTAGCACTTTAGGACATTTTTGTGGATTTATTCGACATACTTTCGTGTTAACATTTTAGTAAGATACTTTTGTGATAATTTTTATGAAATTCTTATTTCTAGCAGGTGTTTCCTGTACCAATTTTGATACTTTAGTTGCTACTTGTACAATAAAGTTATCTTTAGTGAATATTTCGTATCAGTTATAATTAATTGAAGTTAGTATCCGCTTGATACATAGGGTGAAAGCACCAATGAAGAAACAGTTAGGGAAAAGGGGGGCACATTCAACCTTGGGGCACTTTCAACCAGTGTCTATTTTTACGGAATTAATTTGAATTTACCGCCGAAAAAATTCTTAGGTACCCGTTAGTAGACCCTCAGCCACTACCAGTAAGGTTTGTTGATGGTGTGTGCTTGTTGTGCGAAAAATAAAATAAATCGTGATTTTACCTAATTCAAGGTAAGTTTTATCGTGTCAGAAAATTATTCTCTGTCCGTTCTTATAAATACTATCGAATTTTTCCACTAATATCGTTTTATAGCACATATATTTAGAGTTGAATTTTGGGATAGCCTTAACCTAAAAATTTAACTTTGAGAATTAGAGAGTGTTTGTTGTTCAAAGTCACTGAAGGGCAGATTACACCACCTAAGAATGGGGCACTTTCAACCAGTTGAAAGTGCCCCACTAATGATTTTCAATTAGATTTGGATTTTAAATTATTAGAGATTTCATTAACAATACACTATCCATTAAGAAAAGTTGTATAAACCCGGCAATAATTTGATTATTGTTTGAAAATAGGTAAATTTCTTTTCAGATGGTCCGAACATATAAAAAAAACGACGAGAACGGAAATCAACGAAAAAGACATGAGTGATGCAATTAAAAACGTATTAAGGAAAATAATGTCAGAAAGAGAAGCTGCTACAACATTTAATATCAAACGAGACACCCTACATTCCAGAATTAAAAAAATTAAAACCAAATATCATACAGAAGAGTTACTAGCCAGTAAATTCAATGAAGACTCTGGGAATGAAAGCGACAGCTCCAATGAGAACAAAAATCTTTATTCCAGCAAATATACGGTTTCTCAAGTTTTTTCAAAGAGTCAGTAAGATGAGCTCGTAAAATATATTCAGCTTTCTTCTAACATGAATTACGGTCTAACATATAAGCAGATAAGAACTTTAGCTTATGACTATTCGAGCGTTTTGCCCGGATGCAAGATTCCGGACAAGTGGAAGGCTGCGAAGATAGTTGGCATCGATTGGCTTAGGGGCTTTATGAAGAGAAATAAACAACAAATATCTCTAAGAAAACGAGAAAGCACTAGTTTAGCCCGATCAACTGGGTTTAATAAAAAAAATGTGTCAGAATTCTTCGAAAATTATACTTTTGCACTGCAAAAGTATAAGTTTAAGCCTGAACAGATATACAATTTGGATGAGACGGGAGTCACCACAGTTCTAAAATCAGTGAAAATTGTGTCCACTAAAGGCAAGAAACAAGTATGCCAAATATCATCTGCAGAACGAGACGAGTTGACCACATTTGTGGGAATAATAAGTGCTGTGGGTAGCGCACTCCCTCCAGTTTATGTTTTCCCCAGAACACGTAATCCTGACGAATATTTGATTGGCGCACCCATTTCTAGCTTAGAATTAGGAAACCATTCTGGCTGGATGTCAGGAGATCTATTTCTACGTGTACTGTAGCATATTAAGCAGCAAACAAACTGCTCAATTGAAAATAAAATTCTGTTGTTGCTGGATAAGCATGAATCCCATATTACCATGAAAGGGATAAATTATTGCCGTAATAATGGGATCGTCGTTCTTTCATTTCCACCACATACATCACACAAGCTCCAACCTCTAGATGTCGGTGTTTACAGCCCATTCAAGAACTATTGCGCAACTGCCTTCAATGACTGGACGACTTCAAATCCTGGAAAAACGATAACAATTAGGCAGATTGCCCATCTAACGAAAATTGCTTGCCAAAATGCTTTCACACAGAATAATATTACAACATCATTCCAGAAACCAGGGATTTGGCCTTTGAGCGTTTCAAGAAGAGAAATTTTTGCCCAGTTTTGCAAATTATGAGGAAGAACATGACCAACAACCTCACCAACAACAGACTGATGCTAATTCTTCATTGTTCATGGCTGAGAATGGTTCGTCATCTTTAACAAGAGATCCAAAGCCAGAATGTAACTATGTTCGATATTTTCTTATTCTATTATTAAATACATTTTCTCAAATTGCAGATACTTGATCAACGCCGCATAAAGACACTCCCAAAAATTCATCCTTAGAAGGTTCTTCTACACCTCCACCCTTAAGAAATATTTCAAGACTCTCGTTTGTTAATGAGGATCTTGACAAAAATGGGAAAGGTAATATAGCATAGCACTCTACTCTCTTGATTTTATTTGAAGCTTTTTTACAGACTTACTTTCAACATCTGCTGTCCACAAAATTACTCCGGAGACTGTCAGGCCAATCCCTAGATCCACTATAAAAAAAACTAAGAACATGAAAGGAAAGAAAGGGAAGTCTAGAATTTTCACAGAGACACCTGAAAAGAATCGCTTGGAAGAAATCGAACGTGAGAGGGAAAGGCGTAAACGTATTAAAGAAGAGAGGAATAGAAAAAGAGTTCTCAAACAAGTATTTCCAGAACAGAAAAAAGATTATGTTGCAACAAAGAAGAAAAGAAAGATAAGCACAACTAGTTCAGATACTGACGAGTCGATTGAACTTGCATCGGACGATATGTCGGATGATTTTAGTAACATGGAGAGTGCCAACCTCCTTACAGATGTTGATATAATTCAACAAGATGATTTTGTTATGCTGAAATTTCCTCTAAAGACTAGCATATATTATTACATTGGAAGAGTCGTAGAAGTTATAAACTTGAATGAATTTGTAATAAAATTTTTGCGTCGTAAGACGCCAGGCATCAAATTCTACTACCCCTTGGTCGAAGATACATCTACAGTTGACCGTTACGACTTAGTTCTAAAATTACCACAGCCCAACTCATCTAAGACTGCTCGGACTTCTTCCTTACTAACTTTCAATAATAACTTATCCATGTATAATATCAGTTGTATGTTTTGATTATACTTATGTTTCAATATTTTTCTCACTAGGTATTGTTACCAAAATAAAGAGTTGCACTGATCTGTTGTATAATTTCATTGCTGATTGAAACTGTCCCAGGACGTGGTTGATTGTGCCCCACCGGAGGGGCACTATCAACCAAATGCAAGCTTTTTTTAACTTTGATAATGTTTTTGATAAAATAAATTTACCGATAATATTTCCTAGACAAAATGTAAGTAAAATTATCAAATATTGCTATGCCGGGAAGAAACTACAATTATTTGACAACATTTTGTCAATATCTGCGATCTTTGGTGATTTGGTTTAATGTGCCCCCCTTTCCCCTAAGGGATTTTTTATTTTCACTGCATCTTTTTGTGGCATTTAAGTAAAATAATATTTATTCTTTTTCTTAGATGGCATAGCTTAATTTATTTAGTTTTAATATAACTAGTTGTAAAACAAATAGGATACCAGATTATTTTCTAAACAAGCTTTATATTCAAAAAATACCAAAATGGCTAGTAAAGAAACAGGAAATCTAGTAAAGGAATTTTAAGATTCCAATAAAGAAACACATACTTTTCTGTAGTATTTAAGGCATTCTATGGTACAAATAGGTATTGACTAAATCAATATAAACAATTGTTGACCTGATAAGACAAAATATAAAACTAAAAATGTAAAATAAAACATATTCTTATTGGTTATAAAAAAATCTTTTTGATTAAAAAATGTTCCTATGGAAGCTCTGGAACTTTAAAAAAGCTTTCGAGAATTGACTGGTATGGTTGTTCTATCTTCTTCACGATATCTATTTCAAGGTATCATATCTGATCAGGTTTTATCGGCCATTTCCATAGTCTGTTAAGTCGCCTTTCCATAACACTCACCTCGAACTCATTGCGGTTATCATACTTTTTAATTAAGCCGGGATATTGTTTTTTTTTTCGTAACCTACAATGACATAATCACCAACGTTATACTATCTTTGCAGGCTTGATAGAGGTAATTCATCGTCTTCCAAATATTTTTTATTTCTTTTAGCTTTAACTGTATTGTATGTTTTGGTCCAGTTAATTTTATTAGAATTATTATTGTTGTTCTCTTTCATCGATACTTTTTTCTTTTCATTTGTTTCATTAGTCTTTTTCAATTTCCCTTTTTTAAGTTTGTTTAAAGTCCTTTGTAGTTTTCGATTTTCCACTTCCTGGGCCTTCTGTTTGTTAGTCTCATCTTTTGGTTTACAATATTCTTTGAACTTTTTGCTTGGTATTGTATGAGGCACATAGTTTTTTTCCTATTTTCTGTGCTTCAGTTGCTGTTTTATTGTCGTAATCGTTCATTATCAAGTGTTTGTCCCATAAATAAAAATTTATGTATATATTAGATAATATATTAATTTTCGGATTCTTTATTTCTATGTCTTCGTTCGAGTTTTCTTCTGTTCTACTATCTAATTTGTTATGAACTTGTCTATATAGTGATTCATCAGTCTTTTGCGTTACAACGGAATTGCTATCTTTAGCATTTTCTTCAGTCTGTACAAGTTTATCGGTATTTTCTAATATCACATTATGACTTATCTCGGATATTTCTTAGGTTCTGATTTGACTTACATCATCTGCTCTGAAGGTTTCTTGCGTATGTCTGCCTTCGTTGTGCTCCATTAACATCCCATTTTGGATTTTAATTATAATATTTTGGTTTAATATTGGTTCAACAGTTTCATTGATGTCAATATCATTATTATCAGAGCGGTCATCTGAGTAGTTTCTGTCGAAAGCGCTATGTTCTGAATGCTCCAAATCGGTTTTTTCATCATTATTATTGTCGTTCAGTTCATTCATAATTTTTTCTGTCAAATATCTAAATAATTTGTCGTTCCCACAGTTTCAGTACTTTCTGTTGTCGCTATAATTGTCGTATCTTCACTTCCCAAAATGAACAACCAGCTCTGTCCTGTCTCACAACCTGACCACCCGTCCTTGGGACTCCACTCAGGTAGTGAATTCGGCCTTAGTTACACTATTTTTTATTACCTCAATTGGGATAAGGTGAATCAACAAACAAAATTTCGGGACAAATAGATTTATTTGACACACAATAATGAATAGTAATATCGTCGAATTCCACTGGCATTAAATCTATATCATCTTCTGTAAAGACTGAGTTATTGAAACTTCCGCTGACATCCTCATACAACTGATTTGAAGTTTTGAAACTTATTAAGTTATTCTTTTGCTCGTCTGTTAGGTATATGTTAAGTATCTTTAGAGCTGCTTGAATATCGTCGCGATCTATGACTTTGCATGTTTGTTTATTAAGTTCTTCTTGTCTAAAAGAAATACATTTTTCGTATTTCACGGCGTTTGGATCAAACGGAAATAGACCACAACGTTTAAATGCATTTTTAATGGTTTTTAGATATAACTGATTATGTGCTGCATTAAAAAGTGGAGCAAACTTCACTTTTGTGATGTATTGTCCTGTATCTTGCCTATATTTTCTGACAACTTTTCTCCACTCAGTTTTGACTGGTTTAAATATTGCCACATCACAAGGTTGTAGGATATGGGTGGCGTTCGGATATAAGCAGTACAAAATAATTTGCTTCTCGGAGCAAAAATTTGATTGGGCCAAGTTTAGATAGGACTTATAACCATCAATAAATAAAATTATTGGAAAGGTAACATTTTTTTCTAAAAGCCATAGATAGAAGCAATTTGTAATCTACTCAAAGAAGACATCGGACGTCATCCAGCCAGAGTCGGAGCGCCCACAAAAATAGTCATTCGGGAAAGAGTCTGCAATATCTCTAGGAATTCTTTTATATGGCAGCACTATCAGTAGTGGAACTTCTTGACCTCCCGCTGAATAATTACATAAAATTGTAATTGATTGCTTTTCAGGTCCCGAGGATATTTCATAAAAGTTACTGTAAGATTTAGGACCTAACAGTTTGCCGGATTTTGGAAAAAGTTGGGGGTTCATTTCATCAGCATTATAGATCCTGGTAGGTTCCAGTAAAACGTCGCCACAGTTTTCATTGCCACAAAATTGCTGAAGTTTAGAAAACCAACTCCTTAAGGCGTTCTCTGTCACAGATGCCGTTGAAATTATTTCGGCATTTCTTCGAACAATATTGGGGTGCCGTTGCATAAAAAGTCGAAACCATTTTTTAACCGGTCTGCTCTCATTCAATGAGGTTTCGGCATTAGGATCCACCAATATCTTTTGCACAGAGTCAAAAACACATTCTGAATGAATGGGAAATCCAACCTCAGCATTCTATATTTTCCCGTGTGCAACTTTCTTTTTAACGTCGGCGCTGAGCACAGTTGGTGGGCAAGAGGGGTAAGCCCTCTTAGTTTTTGGCTTCGAGTACCTTTTGGTATTCCAAACTCTTTCGCTGCATCGGTGAGCTTGTGTATTCTAAGCTTTACTGCCTGGACTGCTTTAACTAGGTTTTCTTGGCTGTACTTGAAGCGACTGGAAATATTAATAATAACATATTAACATCTTTTCCAGGCATACTTGGGTTGCTGTTTTTTCTTTTGTAAATATCTCTGAAATAAGGGAAAGTGGTTTCCATTAAAAGACTCCACACGACGCTAGAAAATGCTCAAAACAGAATGTTCTAGTTTGGGGTAGAACTGAAAAGTCGATTATTTTTCGTATCTCCCTAAAAAGAATAAAGTAGACAATACTGAAGGGATCTGTTGTTTTTTTTTAATTTCTGTTTATAGAGTATTAAAAATCACAGAGATTGGGTATTGTTCAGACCAATTTAAATGGCGAATAATTTTAAATTCAAAAAATTGACACGACAGTGTTCCCTTCTAAAATGTTATATCTAACGAACTACATAAAAAAATTACCAAACAAAATCGTGATTTTTATGATATACTCTAAGCCCTTCAGTACCTGCAAGCATAAATATTGTTGAATTATATTATAATTTCTAACACGACCGCCGACGACGTGCTGATGGCAAGTTCCTTCCAAAAATGCATTATTCACTCAACTCTTCTTAGGGTGATACAAAAAAAATCAACTGTTTTTCGGTTCTACCTAACTAGATCACACTGTTTTGGTAATTTTCGCGCACCGTATGGGGCCTCTTAAATATATACCCAGTAAAGAAACCTTTAGTTTACCCAATAGAGAAACCATTAGATGACGTTTCTTCACTGGACTCACCAAAAATTACAAGTACAGCGACAAAATAAATAATCTTTGGACATTAATGTAACTCTATGTAACAAATAAAATACGATTTTACCATTTTTGTTGAAATCTAGTGAATAAACACTATGTTTCTTCACTGGATTTTGAGTTTATTCAGATCCAGTTAAGAAACACTTCCAAAACAAGTACTAATTTTCAGAATTTTAACTATATAACCTCTAAAACAACAATCTATAAACAAACTGAATGAGCTTAAGCCTTCTTGATAAGTTTATGTTAACTTATATCAGAAATACGAATATTTAAAGTAGGCACTGCCTCCGCTTACCTTAGTTTTTGCGCATCCAAAATGGAGTCGCGAAAATAGCACTTTCTTCTACAACGTTTTACAGGCGACTTATATAACAAGAAACTTAAGAACCAAATACCGCTAAGAGTAGGAATGCCAACTTACATGGCATCAAACTCGCGGGAAATTTAAGAAGTACCCATTTCTTAATATATTCAAAAATATAGGTTTTTGTTTCTTTACTGGTTCAGTTTCTTCACTGGTGCGCTCACCCTAATTAGTGCTATCCATTATTTGAAAGAAAGAAAAAACGTATAAATTTGCAATTATTTCTATGCCAACATATCAATTTACCAGAAAAAAAATCCATCTAAAAAATATAAATATGCTACTACTTAAATCAACGTTGCACAGGAAAATAAATCTTTAATCAAATTTTTCCCTGTACTGTACGAACTAGGCCAAAACGCTTTTAATCAAATATTCGCTTGCTGGAATCCATTTTATGGACAGAGACCGACCAAAGAGCAATCACGTTTTAAGATAAATATTTAGGTTAGTCTGACAACTAACCACTCTCAAATATACTCCCAGATTTAATGAACGCATCACTTATCTCTGGTAATTTTCAGTTTTAAGCCGTCAAATAAAGTAACCGAGTAGCTTATAATTCCATCATGTGACCATTTGAAACATAATTGTTGGTTATGTAGTGTTAAACTAAAATTTTATTTAAAATTTATCTCCAATAATATTCAACCAATAAAATACAAGCATTTTTTAACGTTACCATGAAACCAGTGTATTATTCAGAAACATTTTATTGCTAATGTACCAGCAAGAAGGTATTACAGCGCCAATTTTTTTGACCGAATAAAAGTTACAAAACGGGACTTCATAAAAGGTTAACTGTCAATAATCAACTATTTTGTTTTGTTAAACTATCTGTATTATTCAATTTTCTGTTACGGGACATGGTGAAGAATTTCAAGACTTACCTGAAGAAGTTTTGTCAAGTTGGAGTCCAGATTGAGTGAATGCAGTTGACACATTAATACGAGAGTTGGTGTTATTGGAGATTGGTGATCGTTGGTACCAGAACAAACCATCGTGTAGTGAGAGGTTAGTGTATCGCAATTTTATTGGTTAACCGATTAAAAATCTTATTTGGCCATTTAAAATAATTAGGATTTGCGTAAAGATATACCTATTCGTTGATTTCATTAGGTTGTAGTTATTTGTTCAAAATTTTAGATTTTAATTTGTTGGTATATGTAATTCTTTTCAAATTTCCATTTCATTTCTTGATTATATATAATTAAAGTGTTCTTTATAGTTGTTTCATTACACCATATCAGAAACAGGAAATAGTTAATAATTGTGACAACTAATTATATATTCATTCATTCATTCCATTTTAAGTGTCATTACTAAATAAAGGAATAGGTTTGATACCATAGGCGTCCCAACTTAAATTTTGACAAGGTAAATTTCATATTTTAATTCATCGATAAAAAAAGGATGATTCTTCAATAATCTCATAAAATAAGAAATTAAGTGATATTGAATAAATATTTAGAGCAGAACTCAAAGATAGTAAGGAGTTTCTCATGCCCGATTTGTTTATGTTCAACCTGAGGTAGCCGAACCAACATTTATTATATTTTAAAAAAAATAATGATAAAATAAAAATATATAAATATAATTATGGTACAATATATTTTCAATAAGGACATCACCAGCAGCCAGTTTTTCGGGCAACGCTGCCATCTAAACGGTTTGAAGTGTTGTTGGCTTACTTACGGTTTGATGATGCACAGACTAGGGAAATGAGAAAAAGAACTGATCCTGCTGCCCCCATAAGTGATATATTTCAGCAATTTATAAACAACTGTAAAAGTTTGTTTCTACCTGGACCCAATGTCACTGTAGACGAAATGTTGGTGGCCGATATCCGTTTCGGGTTCACATGCCCAAAAAATCCAAAAAATATGGAATAAAAATCATGTGGTTGACAGATTATTCATATTTAGCAAATGCCTACATATACAAAAGGAAAAATAGTGATAGCATCGGACTAAGCGCTGAAGAACAACAACTTAGCAAGCCGACACAATCTGTTATTCGACTATGCAAGGGGATTGAAAATACAAACAGGAATGTTACAGGGAATAACTATTTTACCTCTATTGAGTTTGTTGATGCCCTTGCAGATCGATCACTAACGTATGTGGGTACTATGAAAAAATAAATAAAAGAGAAATACCTCCTGAATTCTTACCATCTCCAAACAGAAAAGTGGGGTCAACCCTATATGGATTAGCAGGCAATACAACTTTGCTTTCTGTTGTGCCTAAAAAGAATAATTCGGTAATATTGGTGTCATCAATGCACCACAGTATTGAAACAGGGGACAGAAAAAACAAACAATGCTTTGTTACTAAAATAAAACGAAAGCAGGGGTGGACTTGCTAGACATGAAATGTGCGATATATTCGTCCAGTCGAAGAACCGGAAGATGTCCCCTCGCAATATTCTATCAAATGTTAGATATTAGTTGCATCAACTCCTTCATCTTGCACCTTTCATTTCGAGGTAATCCTCTTGTGACTACTTGCAAGATAGCTCTAAGCTTATTTCATTTGATGTTACCAATATGTTCACTAAAATTGCTCCTAGAGAATGTCTAATGCTTGTAATAAAGTAACTAGAAGATAAAAATATTAATCCTTGAATAATATGTATGATGTATATATTAATCAGAATTATTTCACTTTTGACATTAAGATATATATTCAAAATGAAGGTTTACCAATGGGAAATCCTATATCACCAATTTCAGCAAACATTTTTATGGACAGTTTAGAAAGAAAAAGCTTTTTATAGGTAGTGAACGACAATTAGATATATTTTTCAACCACATTAATAATTTTCATTAGAAGTTGAAGAAAAAAGCTCAATCAATTTTCTTGATTTAAAAATTCAAGGAGTATAATGTACTTGATTATTCTATTCACCGAAAACTAATACACACGGATGTGACTATTTCATACAGTTCCAATCATCCCATATCTCATAAACTAGCGGCATATAATTCGATGATACATAGGGCATTTTCAGTTTCTACGAACAAATGTAATTTTGATAGAGCTATTATTACAATTAGACAAATAGCAACATCCAACGGTTAATTGATACATTTGATAAATAAACTAATTAGTAAAAAGAGGAAAAAGTGGCATAACAACTAATATTTCCTAAACAAACTAATGAAATAAAAACTTATAAAACCATTACATAGGAAATATTTCTAATAATATTTCAAAGATAATATCTTCAGCAACGAATACAACGATTTCTTTTAAAACAGACAGTAACATAAGTACAAAATTGTTAAATGTAAAAACAAAAATATCACCATTAAAGAAATCTGGTATATATAAACTCAAATGTCCATAATGTAATACTGTTTATTGCGGTCAGACCCTGAGAAATATTGAAATCCGATACAGTGAACACTTACGCGCATACAGATTAAAACAACCAGATAAATTCCACTACGCCAGACATCTACTTGACACTAATCATTCATTGACACCTAGCACAGAGCTAGAAGTACTATATATTTGTGATAAGAAACAAGAACTGGATGTCCTTGAAGAATTGGAAATTAGAAGACACTTAAGAAACCCACAATATGAAGTTGTCAATGCACATATACATAAATCTAGGGAGCTCTCCACTTTTAAACTGTCGTTTTAAGTGATAATTGTAAAGATAAGCAGATATAGTTTTCCTGGTTTTCTATATCATTGCACAGTTATACTGATCTTAATTGGAAAAATTATATCCAGGATATCCCCATAGGGCTAATAATATCTAAGCTTTAATATTTGTAATAACACATCTTCTTTTTTTCTATTAACATATATTAAGTCAATCACAAGATAGGTGGATGGACTAGCCAAAAATAATTAAACATCAGCTAGGCATCAAATAAAATGTAGCTTCTGTCATCCTGACGATGATGTTTAGGTTATATCGAAGCAATTGTCAATTTTTCAGAATTTTTAACATTTTTCAATAAACTGTGGACTTAACTAGAAACAGTAAGTTTCATTTAAAACATTAATATGGGTAGATTCCACAAAGTAAGGGTTAATTCACTGCTGTTTATTAACTTAGTCTTAATTCATATTAATACTTTACTATTCACAATTCCAGTGGTCTGCCACGAGATCAAATTGTAAACTAACTCCCGTTGGTAGTTATTCTTTATATATTAGATGCCTTTTATTCAAGAAACTTCTCGATTGCGGCTCACAAAAACAATCGACCTCTCTGTCTAGATAAGAATAGTCACAAAAAATAATGATAAATAGTTGCGAAGAAATATATGCGCCTTCGCCAAAATTTCATCTTTCATATATAGCTTTAGACAGAGTCGGATTCAGGAACTGCACCAGTTTGCGCTTTCGTAACAGTATTGGGCTTTTTCGGTGTGGTAGTTTTTTTGGGGTGTAATTGCATCACTCGGCAAATAGATCTAGCATATGAACAACAAGGCTTCAGATCCGGACGATCCTGTAACGATGCAATTTTTGTCGATAGGCAAGTCATGGAAAAGTCACTGGAATACAACGTCCCGGCCTTCTGCTGCTTTATTGACATACCTCTTTAATTTAAATTACATTGAGGAAATAAATGAAGGGGAGATACCTGGTTTTTTGCAAAGAAAATTTCCGGAAGTATTTTCGAAAGGAATGAAGAAATTTAATAAGGGTAAGGCGCAGTTGCATTTAAAAGAAAATCTTAAACCCGTTTTTGTAAAGCACGGAACCTGTCATTAGCTTTGAAAGATAAGGTGGTGAAAGAAATAAATAATTCAGTAAAAAATGAAATGTTGACGCAGGTAGAATTTAGCTATTGGGCTACCTCAATAGTCACTGTGCTTCAAAAATCTGGGTAAATTAGAATATGCGGCGATTATCAAATAACATTAGACACTAATTTACATGTGGATGCATATTCCATTCCAAAAACTTAACATTCATTTGCTGCTTTGAACAATGGAATTTTTTTTAGCAATATAGATTTATCACAGGCGTATGCTCAAATCGAACTTGATGAGTCGTCAAAAATTCTAACTACATAATTACCCACAAGGGCTTATTCAAAATTAACCGTTATCTTCTAGTCCAGCTATTTTTCAAAGGATTATTGATAGTACTTTTAGCAATATTAAAAACGTAGCCATTTTTTGGACGATATTTTAATTACCGGAATAAATTATAAATACCATTTAAATAATTTAATGACGGTTTTCACCATTTTAAAACAGTGTGGATTAAAGGTAAAATTAAACAAATGTTCATTTTTCCAAGAGCAAATACATTTTTTGGAGTATACAATAAATAAAGAAGGCTTATCAACCTCTGATGACAAGGTTGAAGCTATTTGAAGTGCACCACAACCTACAGATATAACCAGGTTAAAATCTTTTCTTGGACTGGTAAATTTTCATGGAAAATTTATAAAAAATGTGAGAGATAAATTATACCCACTGCATTTATTATTGAGAAAGAATAATAAATGGTATTGGGGAGAAAAAAAAATCAAGTCTTTGAGTTAATAAAAAAGGAAATAGCATCACCAAAAATTTTAGCGTATTACGATATTAAAGTACCAGTAATTTTAGCAGTTGATGTCAGCTCATTGGCAGTAGGGGGTGTAATTTCGCATACATATCCAAATGGAGACGTACGCCCAATCGCAATCACCTCATGCACCCTTTCTTCGGCCGAAAAATCTTATAGTCAAATGGATAAAGAGGGAGCCGCTATAATTTTTAGTTTGAGAATATTCAATGATTTTCTGTTTGGTAGATTTGTTACCCTGTTATGTGACAATAAGGCTTTGGTACATATTTTAGATTATAAAAAAGGCATACCACAATATGCAACAACGCGATTGCAACGTTGGAGTATTATTTTGAGTACATATAATTACGAAATAAAATATATTCCAACAAAAAAAAGTCACGCTGATGCATTGTCACGATTACCTCTTAAGAATACCAAAGGAATCAACATACGATTATTCTCACATATTTTATTTAAAAGAAAACCTTACAATTGATTATAAAAAAGTGGCAATATTTACCAGGAAGGATAAACTTTTAAATTATATTTATAGGTTTTGTTAACACGGTTGGCCAGAAAAGTCTAAAATTGTGAAGCAATATGAGGCATATTTTTCAAAACGCGATGAGTTACATGTGGAACACGGTTGCATTTTATGGGGGTACATGGTGGTAGTAATATTGAAAAATTGTGTAAAAAATGCAATGTGATAAGATATAACCCATCAAAAGTAAGTTTAAACCAGTGGCCTTACGAAAAAACCCAATGGACCTCCTTTACATCAAACGAATTTCGTCAATATTTAAAAAGTAATGGAATAAGAGAACTTTCCTCTACTCCAAAACATACAATGAGCAATGGCCAAGCCGAAAATACTGTAAAAACTTTCAAATTGGCTATAAAAAAGGCTTGTATTGAAAATAAAAATGTGTACGATTTTTTCTAGCAAGTTTTCTTCGATTACCGCAATACTGCAATGCAATGCAAGTGTTGCTCAAACACAGCTCACTGCTATCTGCATCGCTGCAAAAAAGATTACCAACAGGGAAGCCATAGCCACATATACATCCTTACGGACAGTAGACAAACACTACTAGCCCTGAACAGACCACGTATTACATCAGGCCTAGTACTAGAATGTCACATGGCCTTAATCGAAGCCTGTGACAACAACACGGTCACTTTAGGCTGGATCAAGGGCCATGAGAAATCGAAAGGAAACCGTATTGCAGACTCGCTAGACAGGAAGGCAGCCTCCCAAAAACTTTTGGGACCTGGCACTTTCATTGGTCTATCGGCGTCAGCGACGGCCGACCTATTAAAGGAACACTCCCTTAGTAAGTTCAAGGGTAGATGGGACGACGCAGAAGGCTGCAGGCTTGCCAAGGAACTGCTACAATATCCGGACAGCAAAGTAGCCAAAAAATACGTGACTATGAACAGGCGGAACCTACGAACAGCCACGGGTATTCTGACTGGTCACTGCCACCTAGGAAAACACCTCCCCAGACTGGGTCTCTCTGACACCCCACTTTGTAGAGGATGTGAGCAAGAAGATCAGACTGTCGAGCACATTCTTTGTAAATGTCAGACACTCTCTCATCTTTGGTTTCATGTATTCGGCGAGCACAGGCTAACACACGTCAGTATGAGGGAACTTAATTCAGGCGACGTTATCGCCTACTTCAGAGAAGTAGATGCTGGATGACGAGCTAGAATGAAGTTTTGAACCTCAGAAGGATTCACAATGGGCCAATTGTGGCCTAAGTTCTGTGGGGTCTACCCACCCCTCCAACTTTTACAGATACAGATACCGCAATACTCCTCATGGTACAACAGGTGAAACACCAGCTATAAAAATATTTTTCCAAGGAAAATTTGAGGGAAATTAGATTTGTTAATACCAGACGCAAAAAAATAGTGGAGGACAAAATTGAAAAACAAAAAGAATATTATGGGGGGCATTCTAAAAATTTCACAGTCGGTGAAAAAGTTTATTTAAGGGATTTTAGTAATCCAGAATGTCCAACATGGACGAAGGGAGTAGTAGCTGGTACAGAAGGTTCAGTCATTTTTAATGTAAAGACTAAATATGGTAAATAATTGAGACGTCATTTAAATCAATTGCGCGCATCATTGAGTAACAACGAAGCAAATGAAACAGAGAACGATCCTTCTACATCAGGAAATGAATGAAATAAGCTTGTAGCAGAAACTGCAACTAACAGTTCTGTTTCACCAGGTATTGTTAACTCAGAAAACAATTCTAATGCTAACAATAAAAACTGCTCTCGATACTTTCTAAGATCGATAAATTGAGAATTGTATATATGTATAATGTTTGTAAATATTAGGTATGAAAAAAAGTGCAAAAATATTGTAAAAAAATATGTGTAGTGAATACGAAAAGATTGGTTAAGTAAAAACGTTTAAAAAATAATATTCTAATTTTATATTGTGTGGGTAACAGAAAAATGTTATTGTTCTATTGGTCTATTTTAAATTTGGAGATTTCGTAAATATTAGAAATGTGTTCATAACACAGATTTTTTTTCTTGTATAAAAGTGTAAACACTTTTTGGATTCTCCAATGTTGGGGTGAGATTGTGTAACATATTTAATTGGTTGGTACATCCTGTATACCGAAAGAAATATTGAAAATACAGGTTTTCATTTCACCTTGGAGTTGAGCTTGTAGATATTGTGGAAAATAAATTCAGTTTCGAGTGCAGCAGTTAAATTATTAATACCTATAGTCCTTATAAATTACCAAATAAATTCAATATTGAGATATTAAGTAATTATAATTATTAAATAACCAAGTAGAGTTATAACATGAAATATCTGAAATCGAGATAAATTTGGCATTTGCGTAATCAGGTTGATTAATTAGTTTCTTATCAGCTTAGAATGGTAGTCTTTGTTTATGATAATGATTGAATATACTTTATACCAATTTTTTTCATTTGAATTTTGTTCATCAACTAAACATTTTATTGATATTTTTTTCTTTCTGAAATTGTTTCTTTCATACAAACATAAAATAAAATACGAAGAACACTGTGAAGGCTATTCTTTTTCCTTTTTGTTACCTATGATGCTAGATTCTCGTACAAAATTGTTAACATTTCCGATTCCAAATCTTTGGGATACTCAGCGCTGAGTATTTCTACCGGAGTGAAGTTGTCGAACAACGGAAACCCGTTGACAAAGCACCCACATCTTGATAACTTCCACTTTTGTGTGAAAACTTCCACAAAGCGTTAAAATGTTAAAATGTATCTTAATTAAAATCACTTTTACGTCTATGCCCTCGTTTTCTTTCCACAACTTGTTGTTTCAAAGGATTTTATAGAAATACTTTTTGTTGTTGTTTGAAATGTTTTATACATAGAGAGTTTTCAAAGAACTGCAAATTGATTGAAAAATCGATGGAAATTTATTGAAAACTGAATCAATATAAAATAAATACTGCAGATTATATCTATACAAGCTGTGCAGAAATTCTCCTGTCAAAAGAAAACTACATATACTGGATTTGATTTTATGCCAATAATTCACATTTATCAAAAATTTCCTCCTACTAGGTTAAATACACAAAGCAGATTAAATCATCTAACTCGCTTTATTCAACATGCAAACGAAGTCTTTAAACTAGAAGATCGGGATTAATTGTTGTTTGGGTATTTTCTAACAAGATCGATTATTAAATATGTTAGTTCATAGATTTTCGAGGAGCCAACGATTAAACACGTACCTCTTGTTAAGCACTATTTTTTGACAATATTATTAAACATGCGATAGTTATTGTGTATTGTTTTTCAAGTTTAATCGTTGAGTTTTTCACTTGGTAAAATGGCTTCAAATTTATATACCGACAACTAAATAAACAGACCAAATTCATTTAATATTTTGGCATCCAAAATATTATAACCAAACGATGACAACCACTATCAAGGCACAGACAGTCGTACCTAGCTTCGTAACAATTACTAAAAATACTTCCAAGAAAACTCAAACTCCTACATCATTCTCAATCAGAAGCCAAGCAATCTTCAAGAATGCTCTCCCAGACGTCGTACTTCTTGACTACATCAAGGCAATAGGTGAAATCGTAACTCCAAAAAGAAAAACATTCGCTTCTCGCATTTCTAACCACCGTATATGTATATATCTATCTTCAGTATCTGTCGTTGATAATCTTATGAAAAATCATTAGTCTATTACAATCAAAGAACAAATCATTTCAATTCGTAGGCTCAACTCCACTGCAAAAAGGTTACTACTTTCTAATGTAAATAAATAAATTAATGTATATTTTACATATTATCATTAGAAAAAGAATAATATGAAAGTAACTAATAACAAAATATTGGATAATATGCAAAAAAAGAACGCCCAGGCAGCATAAAGTGTTACGAGTGGGCGTCCTTAGAAAAAGTATGCATGGCAGCCACCGGCCCCAAATAACCTGATTCAGATTCCAATAAACCCAAAAAAGGGACAGAAGGCGAGGCGCTGTCATGCACACAACAAAAAGATACAAAAAACATAAAAAGCAGAGAAAATAGAGAAAATGTACTACAGCTCCAATTGTATTGGCAAAAACCAAAAACTAGCAATATCAAAAATTACACGTCTTTAAAAAAGCATTACAAGCAGGTACTGATGCAACCGTTGACTCAGACTCAGACTTGAGTTCTTTATAGGTTCTTTTAAAATTAAATATTTTAAGAGATTTAAGTGAATCAGAAAGTTATAAATTTGTAACGAAAAAGATCTCTCAAATATGGTAGTGCGGGGAAATCAATCCACGGGTTCTAATATTAACATTGTGTATATCACTTCTAAACGTAATTTTATCGTCGAGATAACAGAAATTTTAATAAGAATAACTTTATGAAACATAATGGATGAATGAAGGTGACGTCTAGTGTTTATATTGAACCATTTAGCCGATGTTAATTTATGAGATATATATGATCAAATTTCCTGATACCATGTATGAATCGTAAACAGGCATTTTGAACCTTTCAAATTCTCAATTCGTCCATTTTTTTCCAAACACGTCCCGTAAACAACATCACAGTAAGTAAAGTGATTTAAGACTAACGAATCAGAAAGAAAATTTTAGTTTTGAGGTAAAATATGCCTATGTGTTTAAGAATAATTTAAGACATTTGTTCAGATGGTTTTAAAAGTCCGAGATTTCTGGCCGAGATTTCTGGCACTAGCAGAACAGATATTATCATTACCCGCTAAAGAGACTGCAATTCTATTCTCCATCTCATGACGGTATTTGCCAAAGAAAAGTACTACCGATTTAGAGGGATTTATGGATAAGTCATGTCGTCTAGATTCGGTCGTCAATCGCCAAGTCAGAGTTTACCTCATATTGAGCCTGTTAATAATCAAAATAGTCAAAAGAATGAATTAATTGAGTGTCGTCAGCGTATAAGTAACGTTCACAATGCTTCAAACAATTAGTGATGTTTGCTAAATACAGTGAAAAAAGAACTGGTCCTAAGATAGAGCTTTCTGGAACTCAAGGAGATATAAAATTCGTTGATGATATGCCGGAGTATGTTTCTACATATTGCTTTCTACTTTCAAGATAATTTCTAAGAATATTGATGGCACTAATCGAAAAGCCACAAAAGTGAAAAATATCCAATAAGACTTCATGCTTTATGGCATGGAATACCTTTGAATAGTTAAGCAGCATGAGTGCTGAAGGTTTGACATTATCAATATTCCTCAGCAAGGTATCTGTTATATTCAAGAGGGCAGCTGTACAACTGTGCCCTTTTCTAAAGTCGGATTGGGTATCTGGCAATAAAGAGTAATTATTAATGTGCATATTCATCTGAAATTTCATAATTTTCTCTACAACTTTAGATGAAACTGGTAATATCGAAAACTTTTGAGAGTTTCCAACAATCTGGGAAAATTGATACAGACAAACAAGTATTTACAATCTGTGATAAAATTGGTAAAATATACGGACAACATAGCAGTAACATCTAACATCTCAACATTGATTTGATCGGCGCCCGTGGCATTGGACTAAATTTCTACAAGATTTTTCTATACTATATTTTGATTCATGCAGGAGAAAGAAAATAATGATGAGAGGTTAGTTTTAAGATTTGTTTTATAGAAAGTAATTAAGTCATGATGAGGTTGACCATTAAGTAATGAGAGATTTGAAAAGTAGTTATTAGTATCATTAGGTATATTTGCAATGTCGGTTGGCAAAGGCGTATTTATAGATTTATTAAAAACATTTATTTACCTTAATTTACGCCATATAATTTCAGAATTTTGTTTATAATTATCGACACGGTACATATTCTTTTTTTTCAGAATTAATTTCGTTAGTTGTCAAATGTCTTAAAGATTTATAATATTCCCAACGAGCTAGTAATTTTGTTTTTTCATATTTAGGAAATGCTTTGTGCCGCAGAGACTTACTAAGTTTTATATTATCTGTAATCCAACTGGGTTTGCTTTTTATTACATTTACAGTTTTTATTGGAGCTAATACATCAAAAACGTTAATAATAATTTGGTTTAAATAAATTACTGTAATGTTTTTCTTATTTATTTTAACGTTTTTGTTACAAGTGGGATAAATTTATACACACACGTTATGTCTACTAACTTAATTTATTTATTCACTACACTATTCACTAATTTATATTATATACACACTCATTTATATAAACACTTCACTACTGTTTATATTCAATTGTTTATCTCACGAGATCGCTCTTAAAACTGCCTTCTCCCGCTGGTCGATCCTTCAGATATTAGTGCCTTTTTTCCTAGATACTTCTAGATTGCGACTTACACAAAGACAATCGGCTCTCTGTAATTTTCTAGATAAGACTGGTCACAAAAACAATGTCTAGATGAGATAATCACAAAAAACCGTAAACAGGTGTAAGAAATCCCTGCGCATCTGCGATAATTTTTACTTTCATACATGGGTTAGACCGAGTCGAATTCAGGGACTACACCAGTATGCTGTTTTGTAACATTACTCCCTCCTTAAATGGAGGTTCCTCCTGGAACTTTTGTGTAGCCGAGACTGAATGTTTGAATCGGCAACTGGCCCCATTTCTACACTTTCCGATCTTATGGAAATAACAGGGCACCGTCTTCATCGGATAATGATAACGGGGGTGATAGCTGCAAATTAATATCGGGACACCGGTTTCCTGGAAGATCACCTCTAGCATGTTCCTGATGACTCGCCAATCCAACTGGTTACTCACTATCTTAGGCATAGCCAGTTTCTTCACACTGGATTCCAACACATGGTCTCTGAGATTTCGAAGAGCTTTCCACACATCGCGGTAGGTAGATCGATCTAGAAATTCATTTTTAGTTACCACGTAGAAGACGTACCGCGAATTGTGTTTCATCCTCAGTGTCTTGCCAGGGGCTGGAATCTGTTCTTCAAGTTTTTCTAATTGCCCGAACTTCAATCGAAAGACGGTTGTCAACCATCGTGCGTTCTTGATACGGACGGGGATGTTGTATGCCAGTGAATATTCTTCCCGGAGAGTGAACGAATCGTGTCGTTGTTCTGAAGCGACTCCATATTTAGCTTTCCCGGTACCTCCATACGCGCCCATAAATTCATCGAAGGTAGGGTCAGACATCTCGAATATGGTTTACTCATTTCTCTAGGTCATGGTCTCCTTCGAATGGTGCTAGTCGGTTTTGGTGAACTACTTTTGGTTTTCCGTTGGGGATCTTGCTTATGCGATATATAACATCATTGATCCCTTTCTTGATTAAGTATGGACCTTTCCAGGATTTTTGTAATTTTGGAGAAAATCCTTTTTTCCTCGTCGGGTTGTGTAACCATGCTTTGTCCCCTTATTTAAAACCGCCTTCTGTGGCCTGCGTGTCGTACCGACTTTTCATTCTATTGCTGGCAACTTGAAGATTTGTTCGAAATTATTCATTAATATCGTCAAGCCTTCTTCACAATTGGATCACGTAGTCTTCTCCTGCTAGATCTTCTCCAAGCCGACAGCCAAATTCCAGGTCAAAAGGAAGCCTCATTCCACGCCCAAACAGGATTTTCGCAGGTGTTTCCCCCGTGGATTCATTGACAGCAAATCGATAAGACAATGCAAATAGGGAAAGATATTGGTCCCAATCTCTCTGATGGCTGGAAACTACTTTGGGCAGATATTTTCCAATAGTCCTGTTCATTCTCTTGACCATTTCATCTGTCTGTGGATGTAATGCTGTCTTCTCCATTACCAGCTTATCGCAAATCTTCTGGAATAGATGGCTTTCGAAATTTTTCCCTTGGTCGCTGTGGACTTTTAAGGGCACTCCATATCGGCTGATAAATTCTTTCACCAATACATCAGCGACAGTTGTGGCCTCTTAGTTCGGAATAGCGTGAATTTCCACCCACTTTGTGAAATAATTCATTGCAACCAGGATGTATTTACCATCGTTTTTTGTCATCGGAAATGGTCCATCGATGTCTAAAGCAATCCTTTCGAAAGGGCTTCCAACAATATACTGTTTCATGGGTGCATTTCTCTTGAGTTGTGGTCCATTACTTGTAGCACAAGTCGTACATTTTTTACACCAGTCCTTCACATCGTCGGAGCTGTTTATCCAATAAAACCTATCACGGACTCGCTGAAGGGTTTTCTCCACTCCAAGATTACCTCCCGATGGACTATCGTGTAACTTCTTGAGTCCCTTAGCTACTCTTGTTCTCGGGATAACTAGCTGTCTCCTCATCTCGGAATCATAATCGTTTTCAAGCACTTTTCAACAGCCCTTCTTCCAGGACGTGGGAGTCCCACTGAGCCCAATATGTTTTGAGGGTCGGTGAAAATCTTGACACTTCTGGCCATATAGGTCGCCGATTTTCTTTCTTCCATTGCCGAATCTTCTTTAGGTGAGGATCATTCTCCTGATATTCTCTGATCCTGATGGGTGACCATTCTTCATTGACTACTGTAGTTTTTGAAACTGCAGTTTCCCTAGATTCCGCCTTGTTGCAGTGAGAACAGTGTGTTTTGCACGGCCGTTTGGATAGGGAGTCGGCATTTCGTTGACTCACACCAGCTCGATGCTCACCCCTGTCCGATTTGCTCTGTGACTGGAGTCCTTGGGTTGCAGGAATCCTATGGAGCTCAGACGGGCTGCGTACGTGGTCTTGATCGCCACTCTTCCGACACTTAATCCTCTTCGGCTTCTTGTCTATCACACTTTTCGACAAGTTGACGATATGGTCAAGTCTGTCATCGTCACCTTGTTCCTGTATGGTGCTACCTTTGTTATAATCCAAAGCCTTCGTGGTTCAAGAGCAGCATTCAATGCCTCGACCAATGTTTTGGGATGGGTTAATCAAAGGGCCCTCTGCATATCGGGGTCACTTAAGCCATCAATAAAGACCTGGATGCTCAGACATTCCATCATGTTCTCTTGTGCTGATGGATAAGCGAATCGAACTAGTCGGGCAATATCCACTTCATATTCTTGAAGGGTTTCGTCACGCTTCTGCCTTCGGTTCTTCAGCCGAGGTTGATACTAGTGCTCTAGATGTTCGTGACTATATCGCATATCCAACCTCTTCTTCCATAGGTATCGTCTGGAGTAACTTCTCTATTAAAATTACATTTGTTCATAGCAACTGAAAATGCTCTATGTATCATTGAATTATATTCTGTTAATTTATGTGACATGGGATGATTGGGACTATATGGAATAGTCACATCAGTGTGTGTTGGTTTTCTGTAAATTGAATAATCAAGTACATTATTAATTCTTTGAATTTTTGAATAAAGAAAATTCATTCTTCAACTTCTAATGTAAATTGAATTTTTGGGTGTAAATTATTAATATGGTTGAAACATATATCTAATTGTCGTTCACTACCTGTAAAACAAGCTAATAAGTCGAATTAATAAAACAAAGCAAAACCTTTTACTTACAAATTATGGACCTTTTACTTCAAGTTGTATGAATAAAAAATAAGCAAAACCTTTTCTTCTTTTAGCAAATCCTTATCCAGTCGACGTTTAACTTTAAATTGAAGTAAATGCATATTAATAAAGTGAAGCCTTCACTTACTTGTTGAAGCAAATCCTTGCATATTGATGCATCTAGTCGGAGGCAGATTAATCATAGTAGTATGTGTATGTGATTAATTCTTGCTATGGCTGATTTGGTGAACGTGAGAGACGTCAAACATTATAAACCTCGTTGTACTCCAAACAGCAAAGATTTTAAAAAAATATTCCGCTTTGAGGAAAATAATGTTGAATGGCTTGCAAACCATTTTTTACATGAAACTGGAGAGACCCGAGGCGGTGCACTGTCAGCAGTGCAAAAAATGAAGATATGTTTGCGATACCTAGTCGATCCTGGTTATCAAAGTGGAATAGGAAAAGAACTTGGAGTAACTCAAGGTACAGTATCACTCACTGTTAAAGCTGTGGTGGACCGTATTATTGCAAAAGCTGATAATTGGATAAAATTTCCCAGTACTGAAAATGAAATCCTGCAGGCAAAGGAATTGTGGCAACCAAAATATCGCTTTCCAAAAGCGATTGTTGTAATCGATTGCACTCATGTATAAATTCTTAAACCACGAATTCACGGAGACGAATACATAAATCGGAAAGGAAAAGCAACGTTAAATATTGAAGCTACTTGTAATGCAAAAGAAATTTTTACCAGTGTTGACGTTAGTTGGCCTGGATCTGTGCACGATGCCCGGATTTGGCAAAACTCCCATGTTAGACAAGTTATGCATACATCACAGAACGTGGTATTGGTCGGTGATAGTGGATATGGAATAGAGCCCTGGTTGATGACACCATTCAAAAATCCAACTAATCATACAAAGAGATCATTCAATGCACTGTTGAAATCGGAAAGGGCTGTAATCGAAAGGTGCTTTGGGCAGTTAAAGCGACGAATTCCCATATTACAATATGTGTTCCAGGTAAAACTTAGAAACGTACCAAAAATAATAGTGGCATGTATTATATTGCATAACATTGCAAATCATTTGAGATATCCTGACTTCGAAGGACCTGAAGATATTCCTGAAGAAGATGAATACTTTCCTATTAATGATGACAACGATGAAAATAGACTTCGTCTTCGACGCCAAGGACTAGCGCGAAGGCAAAATTTGGCTGCAATAATAAGACAGTTAATGTAGTTATAATTGATTTTAATGAACACTTATAAAGAAAAGAAATATATTCAAAATACGTAAATATTATTTGTAACGGTTTATAATGTTATTCAGTTCAAATCGTAAAAACTTCTATCTCCGTCAACAATAATGTTGTCTTGCAAAGTATCACCTTTTTTTTTGATGAGTATTACAATGTTCACTTTGTAATTTTTGTAGTTTTTTTTTGATAATACTCCCTTTGCAGAGTTGATGTTTGAAATTGTTGGAGTAAAACTAATCGTTGTAACTCCTTTGTGGTTAAATTTTTAATTTCATCGGTTTCATACTTATCTGTGGCTGCTTTTCTCCTTGGTGGCATACTGGTTTTGGTTGCTTTTGTATTATTTTCTGCTGGAGCGGAGACACTTGATGATGAGGTTGGCACCAAATCACTTTCTGTTGTTGGATTTTGAAATATGCCGATTTGTATTGGCCCTAAAGAAATGTAAGATCAGAACCTAACGTTTTTCTGCTGAGTAATTTTAGTAAACAGTCGCATATGTAAGCAATCGTTACAACCATTATTTTCAAAAATGAAATAGATGTATACACAATCAAATTACCTTTAATTCTGCTGATAGTCGGATTTGTGTCTCCCTCTACTGCTGTCACCATCTGTTCTTCCCAGTCTACTAGTTTTATTCTTTTGTTTCCTGGTTTCTTTAAGTCCGTTTTTTTTAAGTCTACTCTTCATGTTGTTGACTATTTTCATGAAACCTTCGGCATCTAATTCTTTACCAAATAATGCTTTGTATTTTTGCAATACCTTTGCGATCTCTCGATCTTTCCTGTTTTTTAACTTTTGGAACCTGTGACCAAAATAATAGGACAGCTGCGAAGTTCATCAGCAATAAATTTTAACTAAATGTTATTATTGTACTGTTGTCCAGTTTTGCTTTAACTTGACGAAACCCAACTTACCATTATTAAGCAGCTCGTGCTTATAGGTGAATTGGCACGTTGTAAACAACAAGCTGCTTATCGTTTATCGACATGTATGAGACCCTTTTACTCTTCTACAGAAGCATTTATTTGCAAGTATAAGGTGATCATTATTAATTTGGAGACAAGGGTTTCCTTTTACTTCTACCTTTTACTGCAGCAAAACCTTTTACTTCGACCTTTTCCTTTCAAGCAATTACTTTCTTTTTATTAATTCGTCTTAATATGTCATCTACATATCTATACTAAAATAAAACATTTTTTGAAATATTACTTTCAAAGATTTTACTTTCTAAACTGTCCATGAAAATGTTTACCAAAATTGGTGATATAGGGCTTCCCATTGGTAATCCTTCATTTTAAATATATGTCTTATTGTCAAAAGTGAATCAATTCTGATTAATACATACATCAAATAAATTAAGAATATCTGATATTATTCCTGGATTAATATTTTTATCTTCTAGTAATTTTCTTACAAGTATTAGACATTCTTTAGGGGGAATTTTAGTGAACATATTAGTAACATGAAATGAAATGAGTTTGGAGTTATCTTGCAAGTTGAATGCTTCTAATTTTTTGAATTAGTTCCATGGAATTTTCAATGGAGTATTTAGATGCATATCCGTAACTATTGAGTATATTTTTAATTTTCCTTGCGAATATATTATTAGGAATATTAACATAAGAAACTACAGGTCTAATTGGTTTCGTTATTTTATGTAATTTAACGGTTCCATATAAATATGGAGAATGAGGATTTTTAATTATCATGGACTTCTTTTCGTAATCACTTAAAAGATAATTTGAACTGTTAACAATATCTCTTACATTATTAGAAAACTTTTTTGTTGGGTCTGCTCTAAAAACTTGTACATCGCTAGATTCTATAGAGTTATATATTTTTGAATTATGATCTTTAGTTGTCAATATGACAGTGGCGTTCCCCTTGTCAGATTTTGTAATTGTTATGTTATTGTTTTCTACTTTCTTTTCAATTGAATTTAGAGCTGTAATGTCATTTGACGTTTAACCTTTGACGGTTCAATATTTTTGATTAAATTGGCAATTTTTAATTTCTCATAAACAAAATTATATATTTTAAAGCTATTTCTGATTCTGTAGCTATTATTTGTTCAATATTATTCGTGAATTTGGGTGAAATGCTGTACTTTGAACCTTTATTTAAAAATTCTATTTCACTATCTGTAAAATTAGTGTCTGAAAGGTTTTCATATTGTGGTGCAAAGCGTGTTGGTATGTAATTACTTACAGTTTCATGATGTTTAGAGTATTGAATTCTATGTTGTGTGTGTTGAAGTTTCTGTAGTGTTTGTTCTCGTTTCTTATGTATGGATCAAATAAATTATTTGAAATTTAAAAAAATAGAGGTCTCTGCTAGCAACATTACAAGTGTAATAAAATAATTCAAATCTCACTGGGTTATTGAAAATCTTAGATTAGTAATTTTTTTAAAAAACAAGAAAATTTGGTAACCAACGGAAAGGATATTATTTATTTTGGCAAAAGTTTAGTGAGTTGTGTTTGAAACCCCGAAGAGGCAACATCGTAATTAGAGATGTCTCAATTTTGTGATAGATAGTAGAAGTTGTATATCTATACAACCAGATTGAAAAGCCATTTCATTATAAAACCAATGCGTGCATAATTCGAATAAGAATTGCATCGTGTGTAGTGAATGTGGTACGAGATTTCTAAATAAAATTTAGAAGGTATCCTGAATTCTAAGGTCATTGAGAATTGTACGAGTTGTCCAGTCATTAGTTGGTGAGTCCGATCCTGTTTTTTTTTACAATAATTTCTCGAGAAATAATAAGGCCTATTTTAAATAAAATTTGACATAGATGCATCTATTAGATTCCTGATTGCAAAGAAAATCAATAAGTCATATAAGGCAATTCACATAAGAGAAGAAAATTTTGAATTAGCAAATTTGAGTCAAGCTTGTTTTGACATTTATACACGTCAAGATTTAAATTCACCATTGAAACTTTTATTAAACGTTTTTCATTAGATTAATTCATAGCATATAGGTTGTAGTAATTTTAAGTTTCGTAGAAATTACGACTGTTGTTTCGTTCGTAATAATTTTGGGGAATATTAATTTGTTAATTTCTATTTGGTAGTATAATATAGAAGTTTGCATTCCTACTCAAAATAGTCTTTTTATAACATAATTTCAGAAAATTAAACATTTTTCATGAAATAAAACTGTCGATCAAATCAGTGACAGTTGATAATTTTCAGTGACAGAAATATTGGAAACGTCATCAGATATTTGAAGTGCCTTTTATAATATTAAACATACAGTTACTGTAGCTTTTGAACAATAGTGAAACAGATAGTTTGGAGATACGTGAAAATTTAAATAAATTTTGGATAATTAATTTTTTAACAGTTTGATCCCACCCTGAGAGAAGAGTAATAGGTCGATTGTACATATAAATTCATTTTTAGAACTACTAAATTAATATTTATTAGAGCCGGGCATATTTTGACAACTACTGTCAAAGTTGAAATTTCTTACATGAATTTTTAAGTTGCATGTTCAAGAATTGTCGCTGCGACAATATACGATTACAATTATATAAAATTTGAAATTTAACTTTACAGGAAGGTTCACATTGAAATTAAACAATTTAAATTCATCATAGAATATTAAATATATAATAATACATATATATATATATATATATATATATATATATATATATATATATATAAATATATTATTGTTATTCTATTTCATATTTGCCCAGTATATTTATGTTCAATAATGCCACACAGTGCACTTACCTTACTGTCTCGTTTGATTATTAAAATATTTTAAATGAGCACTCAGCCTCTCAGGATGTTGGGTTCATAAGTTAAATATTTATATAATTCTTTTAACAATAAGCGCCAAATTTTAATATTTAATTTTGATAAGAAAATTTTGTGAACTAAAATATCTGAATTCAATAAATTTTTACGAAACGGTCCTGTAAATTCTGTTTCCAAACCCCCTCTCGAGTTACAATAGGCTCTATCAATACTGCCAACCAACTGATAAATTAAACACTAGGAAATATGGTCTACAGCCAATATAATTTATTCTTCCAAGTGGGAAGACTTGTTAATTTATATATAAAAAATACATTATCCTTTCTAAACATCAATTAAAAGAAAATGAACTTTCACACAATACACATTTACACAAATGAAATTTATGCTATATACATGCAAATATTCAACTTATTATACGTTATATACATGAAAAAGAAGACAACCTGGAACTTATTATTCACAGAAGATTCTCGTTACAAAATGCATGGAGACTCCATAATGGATGAACGTACAAAAAACACACGTTTTCAGTATATTTTCAATATCTAATGTTCAAACACACACGGTAAGTTTTATTTGAAATAAGCAGTTTTTAAATACCTTCTATCCTCCGCTGATTATCAATAATTTGGTCAATTTATTGTATTGCCTCTCTTCTTTTTAGGAAGCTACGAAAATATCGGGAATTTGATTCAAAAATCCATTCGAATCAATTTAATTTCAAATGCTTTCCAGGCATAGATTCTCTTCAAAGGTCATGGAAATCACTGTTCTCTTGATACGGGATATATGACTCTTCAGAAATGCTTTTTTTAAGGTTAGTATCACTGTTTTCAATATTATTTTACTTTAGTTTCAACAATTCTAATATTATTTCTAAAGAATAATGTATTTTCTTCTTTGATTTTTCAATCCTCCTCATCAACAACTTTCTTTATCTCCCTAAGCAACCACTTTTTTCTAAACGAGAAACCTCATTTTTCATTAGCCCTCTGTTTATTGAAATCATAAAAATATTTGTAACCAATCAAAATAACTCATAGTAGTTCAGTCAAACAATTTCATTTTATTATTTAAAATATTAACTTTTTTAATTATAAAACATACTTTTTAACAATTCTAAGCTAACAATTCATCCATTTATCTTTTACATTTTATTAATTCTTAAAATTTTTTTAGCTGTCATGGATTTTTCTCTACCCAGCTGACACATACTTCCAGAAGTCAAAGATTTTATAACCCTAATGTTTTTATATGGAATTTCAACTTTGGGTATATTACAAGAAACATTTCTAGGGCTTCTAAATAGTTTAATGGTATCTAATGGGAATTTAAGACATGCACAAACATTTGACGATTTCACCCGAAGAGTGGACTCATTCATTTCATAACAGGTGATGTTATTTTTATAAACTTTTCTCTTAAATAGTTTGAATTCTTATATCGGTGTCATGTACATATGCACAAGGTACATTATAAAGTTTAAAGAAATTTCATTAGTTTAATTTAGTTTAAATTTGACTCTCGAATAGTTTTTCCTTCAATAATTTTATACTCGTTAATATTTCAAACTGTAATTAACTCGTGTTAGATATATGTACAGTGTGTAGCATTATTTTTTCACAATAATATATATATATATATATATATATATATATATATATATATATATATATATATATACAGCAAACGGTTGAAGTATGTGTCATAGAAAATAGCTGTTATTAAAACATTTTCCATCATTCGTTATGTTTTTTTTTCTTTATTAAGATTTTTCAATATTGTTATTCCAGTTTGAAATGTCTCATTTTCGTATTATTTCATTCAGAAATGTGTTGGGATACACGTAAAGTTTTTTCAACAAGTACATGCATCACGCGATGTTCCATTTACAGTGTATTCATTTATGTTAATCATTTTCTCTTTTGTTTTACATTCCTGTAATTAAATTGTATTGTTCCATTGTAGTCGAACTGAACGACGAGGTATTTTTCTAAATCTCTTGCTGTAATGATTCTAAGTGAGGTTCGTATTTTATAACGATTCAATGATCAATTCTGCAATCTTTAATTGTACGTAAAATAGAGCAAGGGAAATTTTACAGTAATAGGCTTAATTTCAACAATTATGGAAGCTACTTATGATAATATACAATGCAGAGATAAGGGTTGAAGCCTCTTTAATATTTTGCAATATTTTCCATTTTCTATTTATTGGACTAGAAAAGTTCATTCTTCCATGGCCTCAATCAATTTAAGAAGAAAACTAATTTCGAAATGTAGACTGTATATTTCACAAGTTTTTTTGTCAAAAAATGGAATAACTGTCTGGATATAATCGTAGCCTGAATGCTAATGAATCAAGCCCCAGTTGCGAAACATCTTTTAGAAATATCGTTATTCAAAACTAGTCCGCAACTTCGCATATTTTCCTATTTAAACTCAAATTATTACTTTTTCCTGCATTAGATAACCTAATATTCCTTTCTTCTTCGGTTTTATGAAGTAGAGCTAAACGGTTTCTGATTGCATCTCTGGTACTTTGACAGGATTCTTCGTAGCATCAATGATTAGGAAAGTTTCTACAGAAAAAAATATTAAAAGTGAAAATAGAAACAAAATAGTGAAAGAATCTAGTCAATACCTGCAACTATTTTGTTAAAATGAAAATGTGATTTTCTTTTCCTGAAAAATAATGTAAACTGAAATCAATAGATAAATTCATTTACTTAACAGTCATGTTGGTATGTAGGTACTTACAGTTTCATGATGTTTATAGTATTGAATTCTATGTTGTGTGTGTTCAAGTTTATGTAGCTTTTGTTCTTGTTTCTTAAATTCCTTATGCTTTATCGTGCTGACTGATTTTGTCATCTAAACAGTCAAATTCTACTGGATGTAGTTTGAACGCGAGTTCTGAATGTATAACTTTTATGTAGTTATCTAAGGAGTCTCTTATTTTAAACAATTCTTTACATTTTTCTTTTAGCAATACTCGTTGAGCACATTTTATTGATTTTGTGCTTGCGGTGTTTTAGATACCCAAAATATGAAGTCGTCAATGAACAAATAAATCTAGGAAGTTCTCCACTATTAATCTGTCTTCTTAAATTATAATTGTCAAGATCAGCAGATATAGTTTTCCTGGTTTTCTATATCATTGCACAGTTATACTGATCTTAATTGGAAAAATGATATCCAGGATATCACCATAGGGCTAATAATATCTAAGCTTCAATATTTGTAATATCACACCTTCTTCTTTTTTCTATTAATATATATATCAAGTCAATCACAAGGTTCTTGGTCTAGCCAAAAATAACTACTAAACATCAGGTAGGCATCAAATGAAATGTAACTTCTGTCATTCTGACGATGATATTCAGTTATCAAAACAATTGTCAATGTTTTAGAATTTTCAATATTTTTCAATATATTGTGGAATTAGCTAGAAACATTGAGTTTCATTTGAAACACTAATATGAGTAGATTCCACGAAGTGAGGGTCGAGACAGTTAATTTCATTAAAAAATCTTCTAGAGAAGATTTGACCCGACTATACCAGAAGTTACTACAAAAACGTTACAAAACATCACAACTCATTTGGTTCAACTAAGAATGCCTTAGAAAAAGGTAATACTAAATTATGTGAATATAAACACCGCAAGCACAAAAAGCAATAAAATGTGCTCAACGAGTATAGCTATAAGATGAATGTAAAAAATAGTTCAAAATAAGAGACTCATAAAAGTTGTACATTCGGAACTCACGTTCAAACTACATCCAGTAGAATTTGACTGTTGAGATGACAGAATCAGTCAGCACGATGAAGCACAAGGAATTTAAGAAACAAGAACAAAAGCAACATAAACTTGAACACACACGACATAGAATTCAATCCTCTAAACATCATAAAACTGTAAGAACCTACATACCAACACACTTTTCACCACGATTTGGAAACCTTTCAGACACTAATTTTACAGATATTGAAATAGAATTCCTAAACAAAGGTATATTTTATATTATAAAATTTACGAATAATATTCAACAAATTATAGCTACACAGTCAGAAATAGCTTTAAAATCTAATTCAAATAATTTTCTTTATGAGAAATTAAAAATTGCCAATTTAATCAAAAATATTGAACCTTCAAAAGTTGAACGTCAAACAAAAAATGTCATTTCAGTTCAATTACATAAAATAACGAAACCAATTAGACTTGTAGATTCTTATGGTAATATTCCTAATAATATATTGGCAAAGAAGCTTAACAATATACTTAATAGTTACGGATATACATCTAAATGCTCAATTAGAAATTCAAGAGAACTAATGAAAAAGTTGAAAGGATTCAACTTACAAGATAACTCTAAGGTTATTTCATTTGACGTTACTAATATGTTCACTAAAACTCCTCCTAAAGAATGTCTACTTGTAAGAAAATTACTAGAAGATAAAAATAATAATCCAGGAATAATATCAGATATACATACTCAATTTGTTTGATGTATGTATTAATCAGGATTATTTCACTTTTGACAATAACTTATGTATTCAAAATGAAGGTTTACCAATGAGAAGTCCTATATCAACTATTTTGGCAAAAATTTTATGGACAGTTTAAAAAAAAAACTTTGAAAGTAATATTTCAAAAAATGTCTTATTTTGGTATAGATATGTAGATGACATATTAGCTTGTTTTATAGGTAGTGAACGACAATTAGATATATTTTTCAACCACATTAATAATTTACACCCAAAAATAAAATTTACATTAGAAGTTGAAGAAAATAACTCAATCAATTTTCTTGATTTGAAAATTCAAAGAGTTAATAATGTACTTGATTATTCAATTTACCGAAAACCAACACACAGTGATGTGACAATTCCATATAGTTCCAATCACCCCATGTTACATAAGCTAGCGGCTATAATTCAATGATACATAGAGCATTTTCATTTCCTACGAACAAATGTAATTTTGATAGAGAGTTAATACAATTAGACAAATAGCAACATCCAACGGTTATCATATATATGATAAATAAGCTAATTAATGAAAAAGAGGAAAAAGTGGCATTACAACTAATATTTCCTAAACAAACTGAAGAAATAAAAACTTATAAAACCATCACATATGCAGGAAATATTTCTAATAATATTTCAAATATAATATCTTTAGCAACGAATACCACAATTCCTTTTAGAAAAGAAAGTAACGTAAGTAGAAAATTGTTAAATGTAAAATCAAAAATACATGCTCTCTATTTGGGCCACACCCTTAGAAATTTTGAAATCCGATACAGTGAACACTTACGAGCATACAGATTAAAACAACCAGATAAATCCCGCTACGGAAAACATCTACTTGACACCAATCATTCATTGACACCTAACACATAACTAGAAGTACTACATATTTGTGATAAGAAACAAGAGTTGGAAATGAGAAGACACTTAAGAAACCCACAATATGAAGTCGTCAATGAACAGATAAATCTAGGGAATTCTCCACTATTAATCTGTCTTCTTAACTGATAATTGTAAAGATCAGCAGATATAGTTTTCCTGGTTTTCTATATCATTGCACAGTTATACTGATCTTAATTGGAAAAATGATATCTAGGATATCACCATAGAGCTAATAATATCTAAGCTTCAATATTTGTAATATCACACCTTCTTCTCCTTTCTATTAACATATATTAAGTCAATCACAAGGTAGGTCACTTCTTGGTCTGGCCAAAAATAACTACTAAACATCAGGTAGGCATAAAATGTAACTTCTGTCATTCTGACGATGATATACACTTATCGAAACAATTGTAAATTTTTTAGAATTTTTCATTATACTGTGGAATTAGCTAGAAACATTGAGTTTCAATTGAAACACCAAAAACTTACTGGTTGACACTAGCTTATGCTGTCTCCAATGCAGGTCTCAGTACTGAATCGGGATAGAGAGGACACGAAAATGGCTGTATTCAACAATCGAGACCGAAACGAATAATTTTATAAATATTTTTAATTAATTTCGACCGTTGAATCTTGTATGTTTCTATATCGGTTCTCAAATTATAAATTGGCGCATGGCAATGAGATTATCGTATTTTACCTGCGACCACCCCTATATGTAGTCAAAAATACACAGTCGGCAATCAATGTAAGATGTCTTTAATGCACAGCAGTAAAGTACATCGCACAGCAGTAAAGTAAATCGCACAGCTTTCCTAGATACTATTCAACAACTGTCAATTGATGTTGCCATTTTATTCAAAACTTATTATTCACATATTAGACATACAATTTTATACTATATACAGTGCATCTCAAAAGTCCTCACCCCCTCTTTTATTTTGAACATTTAACATTTAAAATCTGTTTATTTTATCAACAATCGTTTGTCATTCCCATATTACAACTTATTCAAGAATAATAGTAGCCGATGGTCTGGCGATTCTTGAAATCGTTGAGTGCTTCGTCTTTGGAGTGTATATGGCTCCTTGCGTTCACCGCATTATTCATATATTATGATTCATTCATTAACTTTGCCCCCGGTATATATTTCTAGCTCCTACGGTATTTTGGCTGGGGTTTCCCTGAAAAGCAGCTGAAAAACAGGGTCTCAATAATTGATAGGGTTTTTAGATAAGATAAGCAACATGGCAGATGTTTTTGAATGTTTTATGAGTTTTATTTTGAACGGTAATACTTAGATTGATGAAGTTTGGTAAGTGAAAATGAACTATTGAAAGCTTCTCTTCTAGTTATAACAGCATCGGTTTATAAAGAGTACCTATTATATTAGTTCAATGCGTTTGAATAGAGGAGATAATATTGATTTTTTTTTTGCAAATTGCGACATATCGAAGACAAGCTGCGTGAAATTCACCTATTGATATTCAGGATGATACAAAAATATGTTTCAATTGTAATAACACAGTGATGAATGACATTATTGCTATGGAAAATAACCCGAATTTCCCGAATCCATGTACATGAATATTATTATATTATTTAAATATATTGAAAAATATTTTTTTAATTTTCTAGGTTATGATGCACATAATACTGCAATGACAACATTTTATTAATTTAATTTTAACACTGAAATGGTATCGTCAGTCCCCATTTTCAGCATAATAAATTCAACATACATTTGCAAATTCGCAGATTTTAAGCAATATTGCTTCTATTCTCCGGTAGCATAGAGTTATGGAGAATAGCGCCGATTGGCTGTTTCTATTACGTTAGGTCTCTTCCGAAACTTCTATCCTCCTCATGTGTCTGCACCCTAAGGTTGTTGACCCTGTATCATGAATTATAATTTTGAAAAATTGTAAATTAGAATCGACTAGTTTCAGGATTTTATCCTATTGCTGTTTATTCTGCTGAAAATGAATTTATGGGTTACTTTATTGACGCACTTTATTCATCCATATGGATTAACTATAAAAAAAATATATGTATCAGTCCTCCTTTTTTCAACAAATTTCACGCTATATTACAGTTCTCCGAAAAGTTTTATGTACATATATTATTCCTTCCAGAGGAAAAGCTTCGATATTCATACTGAGACAACAAAATAGGGTACAGGAAAGAACAGAACGCTTCTGCCAACAGGAAGGATACGCTACACAGCCTCTTCCGACCTGTAGATTATCATTAGTCTTCCCTTTGTCAGGAGAGTTGTTGAATGATAAAATATAGCCTCGAGAGTGATTACAGCGGTCCTTTGATGAACCATTAAACCGACCAAAAAACGGTTCGAAGCAATATATGAGAGAGTATGAGATTGTAGTCAAGGGCTCATAAAAGTGGATAATAATTCTTAATTTTATTGATAGAATATGAACGATACTGATCAAATAAAGAATGAAGTGAAATATAGGAGTTTATGACGTAATTTATGATTCATTCTAATTTAGCGAATCTTCTGCTTTAAATTTTGTTATTTTAGTCCTTTTTCATTTTCACTTCAATCGCGTTAGATTTAATGCTAACGACTTTTGCCACAACCCATTTAAAAGGCTATTTAAAACACTTTGAGTTTATGAGTTTTTCTAAAAAAAATATTCGTTTTCCGTTGTTTACGTTGAATTATATGCTTTTAAACGTTCGAGGTCACATTCGTGAAATCGCATCTACAATATTTCAAAAAAAAAAAAACAATTGTTATTCATTTATAAATGCCAGGTTAAGTAAATCTATAAATTTATTTATGGAATATTTTAATGGAGACCGAAATTGAGCTGAAACTTATACGGAAATTTATAGGATTTATATTTACCTTGGATATATCGACGATCGCAAAAAATAACATCGTAAATTGAAAATCTTCATTTTGTAGAAAATGAGTTCAAAGTTTACTAGGTTGTCTGGGACGATCTTATCACGATAAAATTTGAAATTCGGTCAAGGTATAGTGATTTTATATAGAAATCTTCCCGTATGTAAAAATAGCCAACACTACAGTAATTCAAATTTTAAAACAATACTATCTATTGCTGAGGTAGCGAATATCGTTTCTAATAAGATAAACTTATTAACCATCTCTAATATAGCTATTATTTTAACTGAAGATACGCGATGTTGTTCATAGTTGACTATAGAATTAATGAATGTGTTATTTGCTTTTTATAATTTTCTGTCACTTCATTTTTGTTTTGTTTATTATATTAACTATACGAAATTTACTGTTTTGACCCTTACTCTGTGGAATCTACTCATATTATTTTAATAAATGAAACTGCAGTAACACATTTTGATGGCTTATTACTCGAGAATGGAAAAAGATATCGACGTGCAGTTTTCGCTAAACTTCTTTTATTTTCTTCAAATTTTTATTGACATAGTTGCCTAATGTATATTTTTTCCCGAAAGTACCGAAAAAAAAATGACCATTTTTGAAACGAAATTATCGGTTTATTTTTAAAACAACACTCTATATTTTTTAATACCATCTGAAAGTCCCTATCTTCCCCTTTCCAAAAATGTACAGATTATCGGCATATACTAAAGTTTTCAGGGAAATATTTAATTTTTTATGAAACCATGTCAATAACTTCCAAACGTATATTATCACATTTTAGCAGCTTGGAAACGTTATAACTCGAAAATGAGACAAGGGATTAATGAGCGGCTTTCACTGAAATTCTCAGAAATGTTTAAATTTTTTATGACACCGTTAGCAAGTCTCAAAAGTCGTCTAAAATTTTCGTAAGAAATTTACTTTTGTTCATTTTTTACGGAAAGGTGGCTTTGAAACAAATACATATAACTGACATTAACAAACGTCAAAAGGTTATTTATGTAGTATGAAGTATAACAGCGAACACAGTCAAATTTATTAATAGAAATTGTATTCTTTGATAGAAAAAGCGCGATGCGTCGTATTATATGCCGAGACAAAATCAATAACAGTGACCAGATGGAGATTTAGAGCCATTTTTGACAGAAATCCACCTACACGAAAATCGATAATAACTTGGGTATATCAATTTACAGAATCCAGAAAACTAGAAAGGAAAACGAGAACACCTAAAAACGCCCAGGACAATATACTCAATGATATTCTGGAAGTAAGGGAAATTCTAGCACTTAACAATAATAGGATATCTGTTAGAAAAATATCCCAAATCACACAATTTTCAAAAAGTAAGGTTCACCGGCTCCTAAAAATTATTAAATTTATAGCATACAAAATAAAATCTTTCCAAAAAAATAGAGAATCATTCATTTGAACCAAGATATTTCATGTCAGAAACATTGTTGGATCTGGTAAGACTTCAGCCTAATTTGAACCTAATAATGTTAGACGAAGCCACATTTCATATTAATGGAAGATTTAATAAGCATGACTGCAGGATTTGGGGAGATGAGAATCCAAGTGCGTTCAACGAATTTGAAAGGGATGCACCTAGAGTAAATGTCTGGTATGGTGTATCTTAAACTAAAATCTACTGCCCCTTTTTTATCATGAAGTAACAGTTAACGGAAACACTTACACCGACATCTTGAAGGAGTATCTGTATCCCCAATTACAACAAGATGAAATTATAAACACTGTATATTTTCAACAACATTACTCCTTAGTAGCTCGAAATTCATTATCAGATAATTTTGGCAAAAGATGGATAGGTCGAGTTGGTCCCATCGAGTGGGCCTCATATTCCCCGGACTTAACCATATCAGACTTCTTCATATGGGATTATGTGAAGGAGAGATGCTATAACCCAATCCCTACAAACCTTCAGGAGATAAGAAATAACATAGTAAATGTTTTAAATACCATAACACCAGAAATGCTGCAAAATGCGTTCAGTTATTTTTGGATGAGATTAGGATTATGTAGAGATGCAGATGGAGGTCACATACAACAACTTATTTATTAAATATATTTTTTTTTATGTGTTTTATGAAGTTATGTTTGGTTCTTTGTTCTTACATGTAAATAAAAGTGTTTTCTTCCTTTCTAGTTCACCCTATTCTGTAAATTGTTGTATCCAAGTTAATATCGATTTTCGTGTATAGGCGTATTTATGTCAAAAATGGCCCTGAATCTTATCCTGGTCTGGTTAATTAACAAAAATAAATTTCTTACGAATATTTTAGACGACTTTTGAGACTTGCAAACGGTGTCATACAAAACTTATACATTTCTAAGAATTTCAGTGAAAGCCGCTCATTAATCCCTTGTCTCATTTTCGAGTTATAACGTTTCCCAGCTGTTAAAATGTGATAATTTACGTTTGGAAGTTATTGACATGACAAAATTAAATATTTCCCTAAAAACTTGAGTATATGCCGATAATGTATACAATTTTGGAAAGGGGAAAAAAGGGACTTTCAGATGGTAATGAAAAATATAGGGTGTTGTGCTCAAAATAAACCGTTAATTTCGTTTCAAAAATGGTAAGTTTTTTTCAGCGCCTTCGGGAAAAATATACATTTGGCAAATATGCCAATAAAAATTTAAAGGAAATATAAGAAGTTTAGCGAAAACTGCACGTCGATATCTTTTTCCATTCTCGAGTAAGACGACAAGATTTGTTCACTCTCCCGGAAGATTATTCACTAGCAGATTCCAGCCCGTGGCAAGACACTGAGACTGACACACAATTTGCGGCACGTCTTCTACATGGTAACTAAAAATGAATTTCAAGATCGATTACCTACCGCGATGTGTGGGAAGCACTTCAAAACCTCCGAGACCATGTGTTGGCATCCAATGTGAAGGAACTGGCTATGCCTAAGATAGCGAGTAACCAGTTGGATTGGCGAGTCATCAGGAACATGGTAGAGGTGATCTTCCAGGATAGCAGTGTCCAGATATCAATTTGCAGCTATTCTATTAAAAAAAGGCGCTAGAATATAAAGGACCAACCAGCGGGAGAAGGCAGTTTATAAAGTAATCTCGTGAGATGAACAAGTGAACAAGTAAATAGTAGTGAAGTGTTTATATAAATTATTTAAGTGCATATACTGTGTATATAATATAAATTAGTGAATGGTTTATTGAATAAATATAGTAAGTGAGTAGACATAACGTGTATATAAATTTATCCCACTCGTCGTAACAAAAAGTTTTGAATAAATAAGAAAAACATTACACGATATTACTATCATCGGCAGAATCCATAATTTTTTTATTGAATATAATTTTAAGTAATCTCCTTTGAAAAATTTCCAATTTATTTAAATGGTTCTTGTAGCAGCCCGCCAGCAGATAATAAAATATTGAAGTTTGGTTTGAACAAGTGCGTAGTGAATCGTTCTAAGATCAATAACGATAAATGTATTTTTGAGAAATTTAAATTTGAAAAACAACATCCTTAAGGTATTAGTTAATTATCTAAATGCTGATCCGTCCGTAAGTGAGAGTTCAGGGTAAAACCTAAGTATTTAATATAATTTTGTCTTTGAAGCGTAATTTCCTGATTGTTATAAGTGATATTGAGCTCATTAAAATCTGGTAATCTGTTAATATAGGTTGCAAAAGGCAATAAAATGATTTATTATAATTCATATTTTTTTATTATTACACCAATCTATACATTTTTTAAGTCATTTTCTGTTTTATATTTTAGTTTTTCCCAACTATCTGCTTCATAGAAAATAGCCGTGTCATCATCAAAACTTACGATTTGACCTGTGGTCGGTTGAATATACAAATTATTCACGTAAATTGAAAATAGTATAGGACCAAGGACTGCCCCTTGTGGTACACCAGTTGTAATTCGTTTGCTTTTGCTAAGCTGACTTTTTACTTTTAGTTGTTGATATCGGTTTTTGAGATAGTCTCCGAAAAGTTTTAATGCCATTACTCGTATTCCTACGTCCTCACAAGCAAGCAAAAACTGTGCGTAATGTACAGTATCGAAAGCCTTAGCTAAATCTAGGACAATAGTTAAGTTTTGCTTATTAAGGTCCACCGAGTGATAAATTCTTTTACTCAATTCTATAATTGCATCAATTGTAGAGTCACTCTTTCGAAATACAAATTATTTTGCATAAATTATAATATATTTATTGATTAATTGAATTACGAGCTTTCTCTACCACTTTTACGAAAGTTGTGATTAAAGATATCGGTCTATAATTTGTTAATCTTATTGCCTTTTTCAAATATTGGTAATACTAAAGATCTCTTCAGTTCAGTGGGTTCCTTGCAGAAATATTTTATTATCCAAGTGGGTCAAGAGTGGGGTGAATATTTCTGAATTCTCTTTTATTAATTCTGTTTGCATATTATCTACTCCGGGTGATTTTCTGTTTGCGAGTGAGTTTATTGCTTTTAATTTATATATTTGTTAAAGGCAACAGAACCATTGAATTTTACTGACCATTTCTCCTAGGTTGAGGTGCGTTTGGTGGGCTTATGCTTTTGCAAGAGTAATGCCTACTTCAGTGAAGTAATTTTAAATGTTTCTGCTAAATTTTTAGCCTCTGTTACTATATGACCATAATTAATATGTATTTCTTTCATTTCATTGTTATTGTTTTTTGCTTTATTTTGTATCCGATTTATTCCATAGTCCCTTTGAGTTTTCTTTATTTTCATTTAGTTATTTTAGTATAATAATCTTTTCTTGAAACTCTACCAGTTATTGACATATAAATTAAATATGCTTCCTTTTTTCTACGTTTTCCAAATTTTTTTTGTGAACATGATAAAGTCTATTTCTTTCTGCAATTGAATTAATAATACACCCTTGGTTACCCACTGTTGCCACTTAATATTTTCTTTAAAAACTTTGGTATTTTTATTTAAATATTTGCTTATTTTGCTTATTAAATAATTAACTTTTCCATTCAAATTATTTATGCCACAAAAGGCTTCTCATCTATGACTCTGAATATCTTCTTGTAGCATTTGATTATCGATCTTTTTGAAAAATTACTTTTTCATAGTTGTCTCAGCTTGTAAACGAATATATACCATTGTAGCTTTGTGTTCTGTAATATTGGTATCATATGCAGCTGACATATATATTCATCTATCGTATTTGAACTATAGAATATATGATCTATACAGCTTTTAGATGTTCCCTGGCTCTTATATATTTATTTGTTAGCGATAAGAAGTTCCATTCACTTAATATATCTAGATATTAGAAATCAGATCAGTTTGATGTTTGATATTTATATTAAAATCTCCTAAAATCAAGTGATTGGAAATGTTTAAATTGTTTTTTGTGTCTTCAAGATATGTCCACAAATCATCGACAAATTCTTTTTCTCTTACTGGTGGTGGTTTATACGGAGATGTCACTAGAAGTTTATTTTTACTAGATAACAGAATTATAGTATGTACTGCTTTGAACAATCCTATTTGTACTTTATTATATTCATATATTATTCTACTTTTAATCAAAATTACAACTCCGTCATTGTGGTTGATATCTCCCTCACTGTAAATTATATCGTAATCAGGTAATTGGAACAAACTTAAATCAGGAATATGCAGGGTCTCTGTGAGGACAATAAATTCAAATATGTGATTCAACTGTGATGAAAATATTTTTAATTCTGCATTGTTTCTATTTATACTACGTATATTTTGATGAAATATTCAAAAAATCATAGTTTTTTAAGCTTTTGTAGTGTTCATTAACATATTTTCGTTCTGTAAATTGAATTGTCGGATAAGGCTCATAGTCCCTAACATATGCTTCCATTAATAGAAGTGTCTGATATGTCTATTGAAAAGTAAATTATAAATTACTAATAAACTGTCAAAATGCAAGTTCAGATATTCTGTTTACGGAATATCTTTTTAAAAAATTAACTGTCTCGACCCTTACTTCGTGAAATCTACTCATATTAGTATTTTAAATGAAACCCAATGTTTCTAGCTAATTCCACAATATAATGGAAAATGTTGAAAATTCTAAAAAACTGACAATTGTTTCGATAACTGAATATCATCGTCAGAATGACAGAAGTTACATTTCATTTGATGCCAACCTGATGTTTAGTAGTTATTTTTGGCTAGACCAAGAAGTGACCTACCTTGTGATTGACTTAATATATGGTAATAGAAAAAAGGAGAGGATGTGATATTACAAATATTGAAGCTTATATATTATTAGCCCTATGGTGATATCCTGGATATCATTTTTCCAATTAAGATCAGTATAACTGAGCAATGATATAGAAAACCAGGAAAACTATATCTGCTGATCTTTACAATTATCACTTAAGAAGACAGTTTAATAGTGGAGAACTCCCCAGATTTATCTGTTCATTGACGACTTCATATTGTGGGTTTCTTAGGTGTCTTTTAATTTTCAAATCTTCAAGGAAATCCAGTTCTTGTTTCCTACCACAAATATGCATTACTTCTAGTTCTGTGTTAGGTGTCAATGAATCGTTGGTGTCAAGTAGATGTTTTGCGAAATGAGATTTATCTGGTTGTTTCAATCTGTATGCTCGTAAGTGTTCACTGTATCGGATTTCAAAATTTCTAAGGGTCTGTCCAAATAGACAGCATTACATTCTAGACATTTGAGTTTATATATACCTGATTTCTTTAATGTTGGTATTTCTGTTTTAACATTTACCAATTTGGTACCTACGTTACTTTCTGTTTTAAAAGAAATGGTTGTATTCGTTGCTAGAGATATTATCTTTGAAACATTATTAGAAATATTTCCTGCATATGTGATGGTTTTATAAGTTTTTATTTCTTCAGTTTGTTAAGGAAATATTAGTTGTAATGCCACTTTTCCTCTTTTTCAATAATTAGCTTATTTATCATATGTAATGGATAACCGTTGGAAGGTGCTATTTGTCTAATTGTATTAATCTCTCTATCAAAATTACATTTGTTCATAGGGACTGAAAATGCTTTATGTATCATTGAATTGTATGCCGCTAGTTTATGGGACACGGGGTGATTGGAAATATATGGAATTGTCACATCAGTGTGTGTTGGTTTTCTGTAAATTGAATAATCAAGTACATTATTAACTCTTTGAATTTTGAAATCAAGAAAATTGATTGAGTTATTTTCTTCAACTTCTAATGTAAATTTAATTTTAGGGTGTAAATTATTAATGTAGTTGAAAAATATATCTAATTGTCGTTCACTACCTATAAAACAAGCTAATATGTCATCAACATATCTATACCAAAATAAAACATTTTTTTAAATTTTACTTTCAAAGATTTTCCTTTCTAAACTGTCCATAAAAATGTTTGCCAAAATAGATGATATAGGGCTTCCTATTGATAAACCTTCATTTTGAATATATATGTTATTGTCAAAAGTGAAATAATTCTGATTTATACACACACCAAATAAATTAAGTATATCTGATATTATTCCTGGATTAATATTTTTTTCTTCAAGTAATTTTCTTACAAGTATTAGACATTCTTTAGGAATAATTTTAGAAATTCAATAGAACTAATCAAAAAATTAAAAACATTCAAATTACAAGATAACGCTGAGCTTATTTCATTTGACGATACTAATATGTTCCTATGAACAAATGTAATTTTGATAGAAAGATTAATACAATTAGACAAATAGCATCTTCCAACGGTTATCCATTACATATGATGAATAAACTAATTAATAAAAAAGAGGAAAAAGTGGCATCACAACTAATATTTCCTAAACAAACTGAAGAAATAAAAACTTATAAAACCGTCACATATGGAGGAAATATTTCTAATAATATTTCAAAGATAATATCTTTAGCAACGAATACAACAATTTTTTTTAAAAGTACAAAGTTAGTTTTTAATTAAATGCTGACAATTTGATATGATACGATATATGATATGATAAATGACATGATATTATTATAAGATAGGCGAATTGACTTCTTGCTTCCTAGTCTTGTTCTCGCTTTAAATGGACCTTCTTTGTTTTTTTCTATTTTTCTGCTTAGCGTTTCGTTAGTTGTAGTTTGTGTTTCTTTGGTTTATATTCTTCCTCATTCGTGTTGTCTCCTGTCGCGTTGTTAGATTTTATTTCAATGTTTTCCAAAATAGTCTCCTGCGATATTCTGTTCTTTAAAAAAATTTGAATTTCATCAAAAATCAATGTTCCTATTGTTTGAAAAGTTGGTATAGTTGGAAAGATAGCTATTGCTTTTTTATCGTCTTTTTCCTGGTCACTGAATTTATAAGAATAGTCTATAACCCTTGATATGAGATTTATCAGAGGTATTGATATGAGCTAGTTTTAGTTGTCCTGTTAATGTTTTACTGCCTTCTCTTTCTATTGCTGTTTCATCGTTCACTATACATATGCTCGCACCTTTTAATTTTTCACTATTTTTCAGTATTTCAAATTTCTTGAGGTATGAAATAAAATCGATCTTCAAGGGGATAGTTCTACGTTTTTCTAGCTTGTAGTAATTATTTATATTCCTATACACAATTTCCACGTTTAGTAGATTTTTAAGGTTTTATGAGATACTATCAAGATCGGGTATATTTTGTTTTTCGCTCTTTCTATACACCACAGCGTTTCTAAAACTCATTCATTGGTCTCCTCTGTTTCCTTCAACCTTTTTGCTAAATTTTCTACCCTTACTAAAATATTAGTCTCACCCGCTACTATATAATTTCTAAGTTCAATTTTTATGTTTTCAGTATTCTGTTATACGTATTCAACTACATTGTTAAAAGCTTGTAAGACATCTATTGAATCAGAATTAACTAGAGACATTATATTTAAAATAAATTCAGGTATAAACTGCTTTCATCTATAATTTTGCGGTATACTTCTGTATACTTTACTATATATTACAAATGATGATATTTGGGCCAATTCGCTATGAGAATAAGATACCATGTAACTCCTTCTTCCAAAATAACAAAGTTTCTTTGGAAAATTTGAAAAATAGTTGTTGCAGTAGAAAAAGCGAGTATGGCCAAATGAAAAAGTGTTCCTAACTAATTTTCCTTATTATTATCTCTAGTGATCTACCGAGCACAATTCGCCACCCCTTTGACTGCCAGAGATCTCATATATATATATATATATATATATATATATATATATATATATATATATATATATATATATATATATATATATATATATATATATATATATATTATAATTATTTGATTTTTACTGATAAGAACTTTATATATTATTATTTGTTTTTATTTATAAAAATTATAAATGTCGTACAAGTCGTGTTTAAAATATTGACTTGACTTTCCTTCGGCTAGCTCCTAATAAATATAATTTAATGTTAATTCGAAATTTTTCATAAAGTCGGAAGCATGAAGACTCCTCGCTTTGAGTTCCGGACGCTCAAATATAAGTATAAATTAATTTTGAATATCTACTTTTCAAATAGACATATATCACTTAATTCAGAAACAAAGTCATTTCTAAATATATACCATTGATTTTAATGATTTCGAAATTCTTGCATAGATTGAATGAAGTAAGTAAATTTTTTTATAAATCTATTATGGACATGAATTAAATGAAATACCAACGCTTTCTATAAAATGATTTAATGAATTGTTACTATCAAAATTTGCATTATTTTTAACATCAAATATTCCTTATACTACTCCTGTATTCCATCCAGTCATGCGCACTGAATACCTTGGATAATTGCGTCGGCGCATAAGAGAAATGTGTGCTCTTATAGAGATACACGCAACACTGAACGTGGATTTACAGATCAACTGTTTATACACTTCTATCGTTCATAGGTTTGGTGAAGTTATTAATATGCTATTTAAATTTTAACTATACAATTACACATATATATAAAAGCAATATGAATGATTAATATGAGGATAGTCATGGATAGAAAAGTGTAACATGCATCAGAAGAAAGAAGACTTGGAAGTTATATGAACATATGTACAACGTGAACAATTGATGATGTGATTTTATTTAACAAGTAAGTACTATACTATCTAGAAATTAAATTTGTATGGATATCCATAGATATCATATGATATTCATCATATTATAAAGTTTTGGCCTTTTTCTGATATCATTTAAACGTTCAAAAAATTATGTTCTATTGTTCACTAAGTTCTTTTGGAATTCCAAAATTAATAATCAAAGACACAGACCTTTTTTCTCGAAGCTTCGGTACCTTGAACTGCAGATAGCGTCCACAAAATTCTTGACGATTTCTCATCGGAGAAATGCACCTTTCTGTTCACTTCCGTATATACACACAGTTTACTCAACGTTAATATAACTCTTTTAATACATTCATTTAGCTTAAAACTTGAAATTTTTATATTATTTTACAAATATTTGTAGAGGAGATGTATAGAGAAGCGATACTTTTCACAACCCCAAGCACGATTCTTTTTTTTATCAAATCAACAAACTTTTGGCTCATCAAGTCCCTAGCCTGCTTTTCCGTATTTTTGTCACTATAATTGTTGACTTGAATGTTTTTTAATAAAAAAGTAAAATTATTTATTTCAAAAGTTCTGGAGGATATGAACACTTATTGATATAAATTTATATTATATTTTGGATTATATAAAATGTCTTTTTCATATATTATAATAACAAATTTTGTTATAATTCCCTTTTTAATGTCTAACTATTTACATTTGATTATACAAATTCTACAACCTAGATTAATTATTGTAATGTTTTTGTTATTTATTTGAACAATAAACGGGTGGGATGCATTTTTAACACACGGTATGGCTACTTACTAATTTATTTAAACACTAAACTAATCACTAATACTTAATTTATATATACAGTATATTCACTTAAACTAATTTATATAAACAGTTCACTAATTCACTTATTTATTTGTTTATCTGTCAAGATCACTTTATCAACTAACTTCACTCTTCCTGATCAGTCCCTTATATATTGAAGCCGTTTTTACTAGTAAATTCTGGACTGCGGCTTACACAGTCGCGAATAATTTTTCTGCCCTTTTCTAGATAACTCTGGTCACAAAAACAATGTTTACATAAGATAGTCGTAAACTCGTAAACAGTTTTTTATAACTGCGTTTCCGCCATAATTTTAACTTTTATACCTGGCTTAGACAGAGTCGGTTTTAGGGACTATACCAGTGTACTGTTTCGTAACATTACCCCCTCCTTGAATGGAAGTTCCTCCTGCAACTTTTGTGTAGCCGAGACTGGATGTTTGAATCGGCAACTGGTCCCATTTCTACACTTTCCGATCTTATGGAAATAGCAGGGCACCGTCTTCATCGGATACAGATAACGGGGGTTGTAGCTGCAAATTAATATCTGGACACCGGTATCTTGAAAGATAATCTCTACCATGTTCCTGATGATTCGCCAATCCAACTGGTTACTCGCTATCTTAGGCATAGCCAGTTTCTTCACGTTGGATTCCAACACATGGTCTCGGAGGTTTCGAAGTGCTTCCCACACATCGCGGTAGGTAGATCGATCGTGGAATTCATTTTTAGTTACCACGTAGAAGACGTACAGCGATTTATGTTTCAGTTTCAGTGTCTTGCCAGGGGCCGGAATCTGGTCTTCAAGTTTTTCTAATTGCCCGAACTTCTTTCGGAAGATGGTTGCCAACCCTCGTGCGTTCTTGATACGGGCGGGGATGTTGTATGCCGGAGAATAATCTTCCGGGAGAGTGAACAGATCTTGTTGTTGTTCCGAAGTGGCTCCATATCTAGCTTTCCCGGTACCTCCATACGTGCCCATAAATTCCTCGAAGGTAGGGTCGGACACATCTTGAATAAGGTTTACTCCTTTCCCCAGGTCATGGTCTCCTTCGAATGGCGCCAGTCGATTTTGGTGAACTACTTTTGGTTTTCCGTTGGGGATCTTGCTTATGCGAAATATAACATAATTGATCCTTTTCTTGATTAAGTATGGACCTTCCCAGGATTTTTGTAATTTTGGAGAAAATCCTTTTCTCCTCGTCGGGTTGTGTAACCATACTTTGTCCCCTTCTTTGAAACCCCCTTCTGTGGCCTGCGTGTCGTACCGACTGTTCATTCTGTCGCTGGAAACTTGAAGATTTGTTCGAACTAATTCATGAATATCATCCAGCCTTCTTCTCAATTGGATTGCTTAGTCTTCGCCTGCTAGACCTTCTCCAGGACAGCAGCCAAATTCCAGGTCAGAAGGAAACCTCATTTCACGTCCAAACAGGATTTTCGCCGGTGTTTCACCCGTGGACTCATTGACAGCAGATCGATAAGCCAATGCGAATAGGGAAAGATACTGGTCCCAATCTCTCTGATAGCTGGATACTACTTTGGACAGGTATTTTCCAATAGTCCAGTTCATTCTCTCGACCATTCCATCTGACTGTGGATGTAAACCTGTTGTCCTGGTCTTTTTCATTCCCAGCTTGTCGCAAATCTCCTGGAATAGATGGCTTTCAAAATTTCTTCCCTGTTCACTGTGGACTTCCAAGGGTACTCCATATCGGCTGATAAATTCCTTCACCAATACATCCGCGACAGTTGTGGCCTCTTGGTTCGGGATAGCGTAAATTTCTACCCACTTTCTGAAATAATCCATTACAACCAGTATGTACTTGCTACCATTTTCTGTCGTCGGAAATGGTCCAGCGATATCTAAAGCAATCCTTTCGAAAGGGCTTACAACATTGTACTGTTTCATGGGTGTCTTTCTCTTGCGATGTGGTCCATTACTCGTAGCACAAGTCGTACATTTCTCACACCAGTCCTTCACATCGTCGGAGCTGTTCATCCAATAAAACCTTTCACGGACTCGCTGAAGGGTTTTCTTTACTCCCAGATGACCTCCCGATGGACTGTCGTGTAACTTCTTCAGTACCTCAGCTACTCTTGTTCTCGGGATAACTAGCTGTCTCCTCATCTCGGAACCATAATCGTTTTCAAGGACTCTTTTTAACAGCCCTTCTTCCAGGACAAGGGAGTCCCACTGAGCCCAATATGCCTTGAGTGTCGGTGAAAATCTTGACACTTCTTGCCAGGTAGGTCGCCGATTTTCTTCCTTCCATTGCCGGATCATCTTCAGGTGAGGATCATTCTCCTGATCTTCTCTGATCCTAGTGGGTGACCATTCCTCGTCGACTACTGTAATTCCCTTAGATTTCGACTTATTGCATTGTGAATAGTCTACAGGGCATGGCCGTCTAGGCAAGGAGTTGGCTTTTTGGTGATTCACATTAGTTGGATGTTCACCCCTGTCTGATTTCCCCTGTGTCTGGAGTTCTTGGGTTAGAGGAGTCTTGGGTAGCTTAGATGGACTGGGTACGTGCTCTAGCTCGCCACACTTCCGGCATTTGATCTTCTTCGGCCTCTTGTCCGCCATGCCTCTCAACAAGTTGACGATCTGGTCAAGTTTGTCATCGTCATCTTTTTCCGGCATGGTCCATCCTTTGTTGTACCGCGAGCCCTTCGTGGCTGCTTTGCATTTAAGAGGTTTTTGGTTTGCAAGAGTCGTAGGACGCTTACACGAACTGCGTGCATGCTCTAGCTCGCCTCAATTACAGCACCTGATTTTCTTCGGCTTCTTGTCTACCATACCTTTCAACAAGTTGACGATCTGGTCAAGTCTGTCATCGTCACCTTCTTTCTGTATGGTCGTCCTATCTTTGTTGAATCCCGAAGCCATCGTGGCTGCTTCATATTCAAGAGCAGCAGTCAATGCATCGACCAATGTTTTAGGATGCGCTAATCGAAGCGTCTTCTCCATATCGTGCTCACATAAGCCGTCTATAAAGGCCTGGATGCCTAAACATTCCATGATGTTCTCTGGTGCTGATGGATAAGCAAATCGGACTAGTCGGGCAATATCCATTTCATACTCTTGAAGGGTTTCGTCACGTTTCCGCCTTCGGTTCTACAGCTGGAATCTGTACAACTGTTCCAAATGTTCATGACCGTACCGCATGTCCAACCTCTTCTTCAGCTGCTCGAAGTCATCCGTTTCTTCCAAAGGTATCGTCGGGAGTACATCTAAGGCATCTCCACGAAGCGCGATGGTTAAGTTCACTGCCTTCTCCCTATCGGACCAATTATTCACTCTAGCGGCTGCTTCAAATTGTTTCACATAATTGGTCCACGATATTTTTCTATCGAACGTTGGGGCCTGGACTCGGGTGAAACTGCCAATGTCTTCAAACTTAGATACCGTTTCTGGCTTGCAAGGTTTCGTTAGCTCGGTCTTCTTTTCTTCCTCTGGCGTGCCTCGCGTTTTTGAATCGGCAATCTTTTCCTCTAACTCCTTGATTTTCTCGTCTATCGTTGTAATCTTATTCCTCGATTTCAGATTTTAGGGACGAAATTTCATTTTCAACGTCAGCGGCAAAGTCGTTTACCATTAATAAGATATCGGCAGATATATCGTTCTTCAAAGTAGAAATTTTCTCGTTCATATTAACAGAAATGTCGTTCTTCATAGCAGAAATATCACTTTTCACATTCGTAGAAATCTTCTCTTCCATGCCAGAAATCTTCACGTCCATGTTGGCAGAAATGTCTTGCTTCATAGCAGAAATCTTCTCGTCCATGTTCTCTTTCATGGCACAAATTTTCTCGTCCATGTTAGCAGAAATTGACGAGATTAAGGTGGAAGCCTCGTCAGTAAATAAAACGGTTTCTGGATCAAAGCCGTCATTTTCCAGTGCCACTTTAAGTCTTTCTACTAATTCACTTTTCTTACCGGACGTTTCCAACTCACGATCTTCCAATTCTGCTCTTAGTTCCGCCACTTTGAGGTCACATAGTGTCTTGGCCATTTTTACGTAGCAATTCATTTATATTATCCCACTTCTGACACCAATGTAATGTTTTTGTTATCTATTTAAGCAATAAACGGGTGGGATACATTTTAAACACACAGTATGGCTACTTACTAGTTTATTTAAACACTAAACTAATCACTAATACTTAATTTATATATACAGTATATTCACTTAAACTAATTTATATAGACAGTTCACTAATTCACTTATTTATTTGTTTATCTGTCAAGATCACTTTATCAACTAACTTCACTCTTCCTGATCAGTCCCTTATATATTAAAGCCGTTTTTACTAGTAAATTCTGAGCTGCGGCTTACACAGTCGCGAATAATTTTTTTGGCCTTTTCTAGATAACTCTGGTCACAAAAACAATGTTTACATAAGATAGTCGTAAACTCGTAAACAGTTTTTTATAACTGCGTATTCGCCATAATTTTAACTTTTATACTTGGCTTAGACAGAGTCGGTACCAGTGTGCTGTTTCGTAACATTATTCATACATATGTAATTGTATAGTTTTAAATTTTTGAATTTTCACAATTTTGTCTTACATACACTCTTAGTTATTTCCAAATTTATCTTTATTATCCTACATTCAATTAGTAACCAACAAATTTAGGTTGGCAAGAAAATTACTAAAGTTGAGTACTTCCTGTTTAAAAAGATTATTGAATTATCATATTTCCTTGACAGATACCTTGGCTCTGTTCAGTATGTCACCAATTATAAAGTTTTCTTTCAATTCTTTTTTTCAATTTTAAATCTTCACTAATATCAGTAAATATAGATAACTAATTAGTGAGTTGAATATTAATTTTTGTTATTTCAGGTTACTAGTAATACTACAGTCAGTTTATCCAGATAATCACGTGGCTGCGTTCAGAGTATTTGGAAACATGTTGACATTAACTTGACCTTGAATAAATTGTTAAGGTAAAAGTTTTATACTTATTCATACAAATTTGTTGTTATAATTTTCATTCATTATCCTTTAAATCCTTTAGGTAACTGTTTTTCTCAATATCTTATAATATATTTGCTTACTTCATTCTAATTTTTTTTAAATGAAATCTGAATTTTTAACTTGGTGGTGTCTAATGATACACCCTACGTATGATTATGACATTTTAATGTCTGTTCTAATTTGAGAATAGTTTTTATATAATAGAGGGCTAGTTCAATATATATATATATATATATATATATATATATCTTATATATTAAAGAGTATCAGCTGTTTGAGAATATTTTGCTTAGTATTTAAAATGGATTGAAACTATGTAGTTAAAAACACATTAAGAAAACCACAATCATAAGTAAAAATGCATATAAAATCAGAATATATTAAATCATTTGTTTTCAATTATTAAAAGAGCGACAATAAATATAAAGAAATTACCTTAATAATTGTCTAAAGTTTGAAAATGCTTAACAAGTATAGTGGAGAACATGAAATCTGCCCAATATGGATGTTTAGTTGTCAAGAAGAAATCAGCTGTTTCATCTGTAATTAAACGAGTTTCAGTTATCTAATTTAATATAAGTATTAGTTGAAACAGTAATAATATAAATCATTTTCATATTCAGTAAAAAGAATTAGATAAGTTTAAAAGATAAAAATATCAATGACATAAAGATAATTTATATGTCACAATATATATAAAATTTATGAAATCAATGAATAAAAAATGATGATGGATTTAAAGGAATATCTCCTACTAGAGAATTTAAATAGTATAAATAACCAAAGCAAAAGATATCATAAAAGAATTTATGTTCACAAATATAAATATTATTTTCAAATTGTCATATATATGTCAAAACAAAACTAGACATTGTCATATCAACATATAACAATGAATTTCACTATCTGTAAAAGACTTGTTCTATTGAAATCCGTTGAATAGTAAAAGAAAACAGATACTTTTCAAGTGAAATTTACATTTATATATGTTTCCAAAAACTTCATAGACTGTAGCAATTATGAATATAGTTCGACAGCTCCAGAAACAATGTGATTGGTGGAAAAATGACAGGACAAATTTTGATCAACTAAAATTAATAAAAACTTTATTAATAATTATTGAGCTTAGAAACAATATATTCGTTGTTGATAAAAAAATTGACGATCAAATAGAAGCGTGGTAGTTGGTTCTTGGCGTCGAAATAGCGAGGAGGTGATGAAGAATTTTTCCAGAAATTTCAAGTAAAATCACAAATTTTCATGATCGAAGCTATAGATTCTTAACACTTAGAACACTCACATGTATTTGTATCCAGTTTTCCCGTGAGAATATCCAAAATTCTCAACAAATTACGCAGCTAGAACTTCGGAAGGCGTAGTCCTGTTTCCAGACGGGATACATCCAGAATCCAGACATCAGGTCAGTGCTTCTTTAAATATTATTGGCCAATAATAAGAATAATTACTTTTGAGTATAAATTCAGTGAGTATTTCCAAGTATATATATATATATATATATATATATATACATATATATATATATATATATATATATATATATATATATATATATATATATATATATATATATATAAGAATTCTTGCGTCTATATGATCGATCTATAAAAAAGAAAAAGGACTTTATGTAGTTTATTCACTAGACAAAATCTAAATATTATCTAAAAAGGCCTATTCTGTAATATAATAATGCTTGTACTTACGTATTTTCAAATCATATAAGAAAAATGCATCTTGATCCATTCATATAATATTTCCATTTGTAAATATAAATTTTGTAACCTATTTCTTCCGAACATTTTAATTTTGTATGTATATAATTACTAAACGTAAATTCTTTTATGCGAATCCATCAACATTGTTGTAACGACAACGATGCTATGTATCTAATATTCACGCAGATGCAGAGCGTCGATAAGAAACGTTCGTTCCGTTTCGAATATGTTCGATTTTAGTTGGGCATGCGCATAAGATGGTGTATATCCTTTATGATTATGTGTTGGTAATCTCCATAGGCGTAACTATATTTATAAATATTTAAATAAAAATTTCATTATAAAATCAAATGATTGAAAGTATTGTGTTTTTTTTTATTTTAAATGAGCAAATATATCTAACAAAGCCTGATTTCAAAGAGTAGAAAAGTCTCATGCTCCCGAACGAATATAATACAATTATAATTATAATATAAAAATTAATAACTGAGCTAGCCACACAATTGAAACAAATAAATAAATATCTATATAAATAAATAATAAAATAATAAAAACCTAGTTTAATATATATATATATATATATATATATATATATATATATATATATTTTGCAAAGTATGTTTAGACATTTTTCGCTCATTTTCTATTAATAAGAAGAATTTAAATTTGTAACTATTAATATATTTCAATTCTTTGTAAAGTAGTATATATTTTTGTACATTTCAGGGGTATTTTGTCATTTTGAACCACAAAAAAGATATCTATGTATTTTTTATAGCTACTTTTCCTAACTGTTCTACTAATGATTGTATATTTGATATTTTTCACATGAGTTTAATTCTCAAAGTATAAGTAATAGATGTGAAGTAGTTTTTATATCGTCTGATCGAGTGATTAGCATATTACTTATAGGATATCGGCATATGTACTTGCAATATTCTTAGTTGAAATGTATCACTGTTTCATATCTCTGCAGTAAGGTGTGATTACATATCAGATAATTCTTGGCTTATTAATGTAATTTTTCATTTGTCAATCAGTTGAGATGCATAATATTAATTTCTTAGTTATCGCTTAGATTTTGTATATATTTTATTCACGTAGTAGTCATTCAGGTTTTTCAAGTAAAACTTTAACTCGATTAGTAGAACACTAGGGAAGAAGCATTTTTTGGTTCCATTTGTAAATAAAGTTTTTCTATGCCGCAGAGGCAATACTTCAGTATATTAGATAATACCTCTTCGGGGGAAATCTTCAATTTCACTTATTTTAACAACACATCTGGTGTTGATAATGATATAGTCTGAACACATAGCCTTAAGCTAGTTGTTACGCGCTTTATTTATTATTGTCTACTCGCTAGCTCCAGAAGCGCAACCTCATGCCCAAGCTCAGTTCGGTCGGGGGTGGTAATGCGAAAATTCCTATTTTATTTAGTTGTTAAAAATGGGCGCCACCAGTTAAATTTTAATGAGCCAGCCCTAACTAGTAGACGCCACGATGGTCAATTCTATATTAGTATTTACACAAAAAAAAGATACTATATACAAACAACTTCTTCACCAAAACGGAAGGAAATATACATAATTGAAATGCGCTACTGTGACGTCACGGAGCCGCTTACAAAAGAAAATATAATGCCTAAACCTATTATTAACTACTTTACCACGGTATTACCAAAGGGGTCTGTTCGCCTCTAACATAAGTTTTCGAAAAATATGGTTTCAAAATAATGCCACTAACGTAGGCGGAGAGGCTATACTTATTCTCTTGGTGTCCCCTGACTGAGACCCTCCGTTAGAGGGTTCTTATCCTATTCTCTCTTAGTTTCTTTTTTTCCACTCTATAAATCCACACGCGCTTTTACTCTTTCCACAATTTTCCTTCGACACCTGATTCCCCAACAAAATTAGCCAAAATTTAATTAACTCCTTCGTATTTTACTCAAATTCGATTTTGACAAATCCTACGTACAATATCCCTGACAGCAAGCAGACTCCTTGATAATATATTAAAAAGTCAAACTGATGTTTATCAAATACAATTCGATCGAGACTACATTGATCTATCATCTATCAATGCACTCTCAAAGTAAACTTTTCAGCGGAGAATGTAGGTAGTGAACAGGTAATTTAAAGGGAATCTTTCGGTTTCTTAAATGTACATGACCGATGTGATTGTGCTCTGTGTAGCCGAGTTATTTCACAACTAGTTTTTTTCCTTAGTAGCTAATTTCTATGACTTGACAGACGTTATAGTCCAGTCATTTTTCATCTTTTTTTACGCATCCTTAAAAACTGACAAAAAAATTTCAGTATCTATCTTTTAAAAACTTTTTGTTTGTTAACAAACACGTTGGTAAGTTTAGATACCTATTTTCTTTATTCTTTCCTCTTCATTTGTTAGGTTTAGGATAGGACGAACATTTTGGCCAAGCAGAAACCTGGCTGGCACCCATTTTATTTTAGAACATCCCGGATATCTGATAGAACTCACTCCCACTCACCGACTAAGTGAGCTGAAGGCCTCAATGGTTGTCACCGGGGACAGCTGAACTTACCTGTAGCTCATAGAGTCGATACTAGCGAAGCTAGTGACTAATTTGGGTGGATACAAGCCCAGTACTAGAGTTTTATGTTTGGTATTCGAATGTTCACTAAAATGCAGGATCTGAGTCTAATAAATGCTAGGATGGGCTTTTTAGGTGCTTTAACAAATTAGTTGTATTATTGAAGTCTTTAAATACGGAATCATTGTTTTTTCACTTTATTTTATCGCCGTTCACTTTCTCAAAATACTTCCATACACCTGAGACTTTTTTCGACAGCATTTTATAATAAAGTTAATTACAATAGAATTACTTCACTAGGTACTAGTACTAACAAACAATTGAATCCACTCACAGCTTGCTCACACAAAGGAGAGAAATGAAAACAAGTAGTTGCAGGTTTAAATTTGTATTTTTAGGCATCGCTTCATTACATAAGTAAACAGAAATCGAGTACGTTCAATAGACAATGTTTATTTTACAGATTGCATCCCCTTTTAAAAAACACCTGCGCCGCTTATGATGGCTGCATCAGCATATGTTAGGTATTTTTCAAGTGGCGCTTTGAAAGGATATTTAATTCCCTCAACCTTAAGTACCATACAGAATTTCAAAAAGAAAGAACGTCTGGTATTGGTTATTAGTCCATAGGAAACCAAAAGCAATTTTTTCTCCCCTAACCACCTCGCTTGTCTAAAAGAGGGCAGTAGAGCGAGAACCTCGTGAGACGAAGTACCGTTGACTTCTCTGTATAATTTTGAGGACTAGGTACTCGATTTTACCTTGCCTCCACCTACGTTCAATAATTTTAAGTAATTGCGATATTCTCTTAGTAAGCATCGGGTTACTGATAATACGGTTCTCAATAAACAGTTCAATATCATTTTTAAACAAAGTTAACGGTTTTTATATATCCTAACAAAGTGTCACTAAATAGATATAATTTTGTATTAAGTAATATGAAATATTACTTCCTGTTAATAGTTAATATAAGTGTTAAGTTTTCACACGAGTTTCATTTGGAGAAGGAGAACCAACTTTCACAATTATGTGAATATTGGTTAACAGTTATTAATCAATATCGTACATAAATTGGTCCTTCCTTGGATTCAAGGCCGGTACCTATGGGAATATAAATATACCACGATCGAAGAGAAAACGTGAGAAAATAGAAGATTTCCAGAAGTTGGAGGATTGCATCATAATTGGTTGAAGAAAACCACGGTGGCGTTCTCTATTTTGGCCTATGTGACGTAGGCAACTAATCGAAGAGGACGGAAAAACGTCACCACAGGAAGAGGCGTGGCTGATTTGCGACGAAAACGAATTTCAAATCCAGCAACAAGTGCAAACGGCAAAGTGAATAGTGCCATCTGGGAGGAATTTCAAGTACTGTAAGCAAGTAAACATTTCAAATTATTTACAGGTTAGATAGATCTATTTCATTATATTTTCACATATCCATTACTTATATAGTAAAGTAGATAAAAGAATTTCAACAAAATGAAATATCAAATTAAAGTGGATAAACTTATTTTGAGCTCTAGGGCAGCTAGAAATAGGATAGATAGGATTTTAGACTGGTTTAATCGTATTAATAGAAAGGAGGACCTAACGAAGGGTCAACTAGAAGCTAGATTGGAAATATTACCTAATGCATGTGAGGAATATTCCAATTGTCAGGATGAAATATTCGGCTTATCGGAGAATATAGATTTTGTAGATGAAGATAGAGATTTATTTGAATGTAAATATTTTGACTTAATCGCAGATATTAGAAGTTTAATAGAAAAATTTCAAACACCTGTTACACAGGTAACAGAGACGGTTTTAGTAGAAAATAATAATGACTTAAGTAGTGGAGTGGAGCTCCCATTCATAAATATCACACCTTTCACAGGTAAACCTTCAGAGTTCAAAACATTTTATGATCTTTTTTCAGCTCTAATTATTGATAATCCAAAACTAAAAACAAATGTTGAGAAATTCGTTTATTTGAAATCTTATCTAAGAGATGATGCCCTAAAACTCATAGACCATACACAAGTTAATAATGATAATTTTGTAGTAGCTTTAGAAATCTTGAAAAATAGGTATTCTAATAAAAAAATTGTTTCAAACGGTTTAATAAATAAACTTCTAAATTTAGATGTGATTACCAAAAGTAACTCTTATAATCTAAGGAACTTTCTAACTGATTCTACCGCCATGATTGAAACCTTAGAAAAAAATGAGGAATCTTTTGAAAAATTGTATAATTTACTTGTAGTGTATGTTCTAGAAGAGAAACTAGATCATTTTACTAAAAAAAACTTATGAGGAATACCTAAATGAGAAGAAAAAAGAGCCGGTGATAAAAGATTTGTTTAAATTTCTAGAGAATAAATGTATTGTGTTAGAAAGCACCTTTTCAACTAACGAAAGCATGTTTGAAAGTAAAAACGTCAGTAAAACTCATGAATATAAAAATAATTTCAATTCAACAAAAAGCTCACAAGTAAATTTTGTGTCTAATCAAAGACAACAGCAACAGAGACCTTTGAACAAATCTTTTAATCAAAACAATGGCCATGGTACTTTCAATCAGGAACGAGCCAATAGGAGCAATTTGAGTCAAAACAAACCGGTATCTCCAAATCTGAGGAGAGCCTGCACCGTCTATAATGATACAAGTAACAGAATTTACACGTGTTCAAAATTTAACAACTTACCCTATGAAAGAAAAACTCTATTTGTCAGACAAAAAAGATTATGTTCAAATTGTCTAGTTGGTCAACATTTAGTTGAAAATTGTTTAAGTTTAAATAGATGTTTGACCTGTCGTGGAAAACATCACACTTCTTTACATTTTACTGGGACACGTAATGTCAATAATAGACAAAATTCTCCACATAGGAGAAGTGATTTTAATGTAAGTAATTCAAATTTTAATGAAAATAATTCAAATACTCAGCAAAATGTGACAGTTACAGATTTTGGAGAAAATTCTAATTTCAATGAAATCTCAAATAACACTGTTTTGTCAGCCTTTTCTACTAAAAATAATCATATATTGTTAGCTACTGCTCAAATCATAGTGTGTGCGAAAAACGGTAATCCGGTGTCTGTGAAAGTGCTATTGGATCCGGGAAGTCAGTTGTCTTTCGTTACAAAGTCACTGGTGGATAAATTAGGGTATTTTTTATACAGAAATAAATTAAAGATATCTGGTATACTTAATGAAAGCTCAAATATTAATAATATGACAGGCATTCAATTTTTCTCTAAATTTAATCATTCAAAAAGTTTTAAAATTCAATGCGCTGTTGTTAATCAGATAACACAGCCGCTACCCCAATTACAAATAAATGCACAAAAATTAAATATACCAGGACATTGTTTATTGGAAATGGCTGACAACACATATAATTCACCGGCTCAAATTGATCTACTATTATCGGCAGAAGTGTTTAGTCAGATAATTAAAAGGCGCTAGTATATTTTTAGATGAAAACTTTCCTACTCTTTTAGATACTCATCTAGGCTGGATACTGTTTGGCACAGTACCGGCAAATTGCATGAAAACGTCTAAAAAACAGGAACTAATCCAATCATTTTTTGTACGCTCACAGCCTGATCTGATTCTTACCGAAGAACAGACAGAACAATTGCAAAACGAACCTATACAAAAGGTAGTTGCACTCTCAAATTTCAATTCTAGTTCTGTTACTGTGGATTACAGGTTAGATACTATCCTAGAAAAATTTTGGCAGCAGGAAGAGTTGCCTACCTCTCGGAATGAGACTGAAGAGGACTCTCTTACGGAAGAGATATTCAATAACACTACAAAAATATTAAAAAATGGTAGATATCAAGTAAATCTACCATTAGTTAAAAATGATTCATATAATAATGTAGGTGATTCTTTACATATAACCAAAAATAGATTTTACTCATTAGAAAAAAGATTTGCTAAAGAGCCTTCCCTTTTTAGCGAATACAAAAAATTCATTAATGAATATGTGTAACTAGGGCATGGTAGATACATACAGCTGAAAATGTATAATGATAGATATGAATTCAAATGTTTTGTACCTCATCTTTGTGTCCTAAGGGAACAAAGTGAGACAACCAAGTTACGAGTGGTGTTTGATTTTTCATGTAAAACAAATACCGGTTCATCTTTAAATGATATTTTACTTAAAGGTCCACAAGTACAGGATGACTTATTGGATATTCTGATGCGATTCAGCACATACAAATATGCTATAACCGCTGATCTGGAAAAAATGTTCAGACAAATAGTAACAAATCCAGATCAAAGTTTTCTACAAAACATTTTATGGAGAAATAATCCAACTGAGCCCTTACAATGCATAGAATTAACGTGTGTCTCATTTGGACAAAAATGTGCACCATATTTAGCTACTAGGGTCATTAAAGATATAGCTATTACAAATAAAAATTTCAAATTAGCTCTAATGCCTTATTAAAACAAACATATGTTGATGATGTAATATCAGGAACGGATAATTTATTTGATTTATTTAAACTCTATGAAGAATTAATTGAGTTACTTCAAAAATACAAATTTACCTCACATAAATTTTGCTCCAATTCAAAAGAATTTTCACAAAAGGTTTGTACTCAAAAAGAAGATGTAGATCTTAACTTTGATACAAAAACTCATGTTTTGGAAATTAAGTGGAACCCAACCTCAGACAATTTACAGATATCAGTACCAGAAACAGTTGAAAAATATCCCATCATAAAAAGAAAAATTCTTTCTACCATTGCTCAATGTTACGGTCCTATGGGCATTGTCAACCCATGTATTGTCGCCGGAAAAATTTCAATGCAAAAAATTTGGCTGACTAAAGTTAAATGGGATGAAGAAATAGCTGATTCCAGCGTTATTGCTGGCTGGAGCAAATTCCTTGAAATTTTACATCAATTTAAAAATATACAAATACCTAGATATTTATTTTTAAGCACAGAAATAGCATATTTAGAATTACATGGTTTCTCAGACAGTTCGAAAGAATGTTATTGTTGCTGCTTATACATCAGAGCGATTTATAAAAATAAGACTACCAACTGTTCCTTGCAAAGTCTAGGGTTGCGCCTATTAAAAAGCAATTAACAATACCCAGACTAGAGCTGTGTGGCATGCTCTTATTGACACAATTTACACGAAGAATTCTATTAATATTTTCCAATAAATTTAATTTCAAATCAGTAAATTTATGGTCAGACTCACAGGTTGCACTGTCCTATATTATAGGTTACCCTACGAAATGGAGTACATTTGTTGCCAATAGGGTTTCACAAATACAGGATGGTTCAAAAAGTTTTCATTGGAGATATATTAAATATAAATAAAACCCAGCTGATCCCTTGTCTAGAGGGATACTTTCAGAAAACGTTCAAGAAATGTGGTTGAAGGGACCTGAATTTCTTTCAGATACGCTTTTAAATTTTTATGATTTCAATAATTTCAAAGAAATTTCTTCTTTACCCGAAGTCAGAGAAGTTTCATCAAATATTATTACTCAAACTGTTGATTTTTGGTCAGAAATAATTTCCAAACATTCTTCCTTAAACAGATTAATTAGAACAGTAGCGTACTTGTTCAGATTTGTCAACAATTCAAAATCCAATCAAATCAAGAAGACAGGCCCGTTGTCAGTCGAAGAAACTGATTCTTCATTAATATTCTTAATAAAACAAGTTCGAAAAAATTACTTTTCTTAAGAAATTAAATCTTTGTCAAATTTAAAACAAATTTCAAACAAGTCTTTATTACCTTTGAAAATTTTCTTAGATTCAAATGGTCTTCTAAGAGTCGGAGGTCGTTTGACACATGCTCCAATCCCTTTTGATCATAAGTACCCAATTATTCTACCCTCTAAGGTATATTTTGTTACACTTTTTCTGAAATCAGAACACATTCGTTTGGGACACAGTGGCCCCCAAAATGTTTTATCCAGTGTTCGATTAAAATTTTGGCCTCTTAATGCGTTAAGAGAAATTAAGCGAATAATTCATAATTGTATTACGTGTCACAGATTTAATGCTCAGTCTGCACAGCAAATAATGGCAGATTTGCCAACGGAAAGAATTTATTCAGCAAGACCCTTCCAGAATGTAGGAATTGACTTCGGGGGTCCTTTCTTAGTAAAAGCTTCCACCCTGAGAAAAGCTACTCTTCAAAAGTGTTACTTATCACTTTTTATTTGTATGACCACAAAAGCAGTGCACTTAGAACTAGTTTCAGATTTGACAACTGATGCCTTTTTAGCATCCCTAAAAAGGTTTATTTCAAGGAGAGGCAACCCTAGCATAATTTACAGTGATATTGCCAGCAATTATCAATGAGAAAATAACCATTTAAAATAGGTTTACACATGTCTAGAATCACAAAACAATTCACTTTCAGATTTTTTAAGTACCCTACAAATAAAATTGAGATTCTTACCCCCAAGAGCAGCAAATTGGGGAGGAATTTGGGAGAGTGCTATTAAATCTGCCAAGTATCACTTAATTAGAATAATTGGCAACAACAAATTTACATTTGAACAATTTAATACAATTCTTGTTCAGATAGAGGCAATACTTGATTCTAGACCTCTCTATCAAATTTCAAATGATCCCTCTGATCTCAATCCATTGACACCTGGTCATTTTCTGATAGGTACTGCTTTCCCGGAAAAAGACATTTCAAATATTAATGTAAATAGATTAAAATTTTGGCAATTGTGCAGCTTTATTCAACAAAATTTTTGGAAGAGATGGTCCATTGGTTACCTGAATCGATTACAGAATAGACCCAAATGGGTGACTGTAAAAGAAAATATTAAAGTTAATGATTTAGTCTTAGTAAAAGATGAAAACTCTCCACCCTTGTTGTGGCCTTTGGCTAGAGTGGTAGAGTTGTTACCTAGTAATGATAATAAGATCAGAGCTGTTATAGTATTAACAAAAAATGGTACTTACACAAGGCCTATTACAAAAATATGTCTCTTACCCTGTAATGATATACAAAATTAAAATGTTTAAGTAAAAATTTGTATTACCTATCCTACAATAGGAATAATCAAATATTTCGAATTTCAGAATTTAACTTTCAATACTTTAAAACATCTGTTCAATTTTATCAATTCAATTCCTTCACTTTGTTTTAGCAATGATTCATGTTGCATTGTAAACAAATTATTTGTATTTTTATATACAGAGAAAGATACTTGATTCCTTACGGCACTGTTCGTTGACATCATATCTTGGCAATTTTCATTTAAGTTTTAGGATAAGTAAGTATGATATGCTTAAGTTTGGTCTTGTATTTCATGTAAGAGATACAGAGACTGGTCAAAATCGTATTTTATGTAAAGTATACGAGGACTAGTTAATAATTAAAAGTTATTTTAATTTGTTTTTAGATGTTACAGTTTTTACTAATTCTACTCACATATGTATGGAAAATGCTTACAACATTTTCTCATGTTTCATTCAATTTATTTTTATGGTAGAAAGCTTAGTTTTCTGCTATTGGTTCTTCGCAGAATATTTTTAATATTTCAATTTTTGAATTTTTATCTATTATTCTTTGTTTTGTCTATCAATAAAGACAGGACAGTTTATTATATTCTTAATTTGCTCATTACCTAAGAATACAACTTTTTACTTTGTTGGGGGGAGTATGTTCAATAAACAATGTTATTTTACAGATTGCATCCCCTTTTAAAAAATACCTGCGCCGCTTATGATGGCTGCATCAGCATATGTTAGGTATTTTTCAAGTGGCGCTTTGAAAGGATATTTAATTCCCTTAACCTTGAGTAACATACAGAATTTCAAAAAGAAAGAACATCTGGTATTTGTCATTAGTCCATAGGGAACCAAAAGCAATTTTTTCTCCCCTAGCCACTCCGCTTGTCTAAAAGAGGGCAGTAGAGCGAGACCCTCGTGAGACGAAGTACCGTTGACTTCTCTGTATAATTTTGAGGACTAGGTACTCGATTTTACCTTGCCTCCACCTACGTTCAATAATTTTAAGTAATTTCGATATTCTCTTAGTAAGCATCGGGTTACTGATGATACGGTTCTCTATAAACAGCTCAATATCATTTTCAAATAAAGTTAACGGTTTTTATATATCCTAACAAAGTGTCACTAAATAGATATAATTTTGTATTAAGTAATGTGAAATATTACTTCCTGTTAATAGTTAATATAAGTGTTAAGTTTCGATACTTGGTAAAAATAACTTGACTTGACTTTAGCAAGTACTTGTTTAAGTGAAAGTAAACTGTACACAATACGTGCTTCAATTTTGTAGTTGCTATTTGCAATATGCAAAAAATGAAAACTCATTTGTGTTCAGAAGGAATAACAACAATAAAAACTAATCCATTTGGGATGGTTATCGAATCTTTACAACAATAAACACATCAATAAAAAACGAGAATATTACAAGAATAACATACATTGTCACGGGTTTATTTTCTCAAGATTTAAAAGATAAAACGGTGAGAAATATACATCTGCCAAACCTGTGGATGCTACGGATTTTCTATGTGTATTTCTGGCCGCAAAACGCGCTTATTTCAACTCCGGCTATCGATTTTGTACACGTGAGGCAATTTTACTTTCTACATCAGATCCAGTTGCTTTTATTTCACTTCCTTTGTACGATTCAAGTTTTGATCGTGTTAGCCCGGGGGCCAGTGATCGCTTTTGGCGACCAATTTTAACTCTTACCATAATTTATTGAATACTAAATCTGGTTGTGCTCAAAGCAAAGGGACCGTCAGCTGGCGCACTAGCGGTAGGTGGATCAACGGGAGCACCGAAAACACGTAAAAAAATTGAGTTTCAAAAATGTCCACCTGGCTCAGATTTATAGAGATGGTATTTCATATAAGTATTTAAAAAAATCGTCAGCTGGCTGTATCTCTGTGTAAAAGCTGTCAGCTGGCATAGTCAAAGGTATTCTTAAATGTATCAGCTGACGGGTTTCCACCGATATACAGCCAGCTGATGATTTTTTTATTTAAATAATTATGTAGATTATCATTTCTATAAGTTTCCGCCAGGATAAACTAACTTATAAAGAGTTTTTGACATCAGACATGATCTTAGGTCGGGCATAAATGAACAATTTATTTTATAGCTTTTGTAATAAATTCTCAAATAATAATTTACCAAGCGAAAGGTTAGAAAATATAATAAAAATCTCAAACATCCTTTTTTGAATATAGCAGAAATAACTCAGTAAAAGGTGTAGCGCGTAAACCAGATATGCTAGCCTCCCGCGTTGGGTATCAGCTGACGACTTTTCCACCAACATGCCGCCGGTTGATGATTTTTTTTATTCAAATAAAAACTATCCAACTGAACTATCATTCCTATATATTTCAGCAGGGTTAAAATGACTGAAACTCAAAACTTTTTGTACACGTTTTCATGACTAGCTGACGGTGTGGCGGTTATTGAACCAGAAGGTCACCAATAATCAGTACGAGTGAACCACGATTCTTTAGGGAATATGTTTATTTGGGTAATTAATCAAACACGTCCAGAAATTTGTCATTACGGATACTGCAATTAAACTATCATATGTATAGACCCGATAGGGCCCCTTGTAGAAAGTAACAATGGAAATCGTTATTGTATTACGATACTGTGTGTACTGACAAAATATACGGTCATGATACCGGTCAGAAACAAAGAAGCAAGGACAATTGCGAAATCGATATTTGACAATTTTATATCAGCCTATGGTTTAATGGAAGAAATAAGGACATATCAAGGAACAGAATATAAGAACGAAGTAATGAGTAAGTTAGCAGAACTGTTAAAAATAAAAAAAACAACTTCTCAACAGCGTATCACCACGGATCGATAGGAGCTGTGAAAACCTTCATCGAAGGTTCACTTAGAATGTAAGAGATTTTATAACTGAATCTAGAGATAATTGGTGTGAATGTGTGAAAATGTTAGCTTATTGCTATAATACAACACGTATCACGTATCACGAATACACTCTATTCGAATTATTGTATGGTAGAAAGCCTAATATACCGGAATGTTTGAATACAGAAATTGAACCTTGTTATAATTTTAAAAGGTACAATAAAGAGTTAAAGTATAAATTATATAACGCAAACGATCGAGCTAGAGTTAATTTGGGCAGATAAGAGTGAAAAAGAAACTTCACCCGTAAATTTTGAGATAGGAGATTTAGTAATATTGAAGAAAGATGAAAGCACTTTGCCTCTCACAGAACTTTTTCACTTTTAATATTGTTATTTACGAACAACCCGATGCACTAATTGCAGATATATTCATGAACAACTTAGAAAAGAAATTTATAATTCCTAAAAATACAGAAATTATCTTGTATTTTAGATATGTCGATGACATTTTTTGCTTAATCGAAGGCAACTTATTAACAGCTCGGCAAATTTTTAATAATATCAATAACTTTCACCTTAATATTAAATTCACTTAAGAAAGTGAAATAGATGGATCTCTCAATTTCCTTGACCTTAGCATACGTCGGTGCTCAGTATAATAATGAAGTTAACATAATCAAACAAAATGCAGTGCAATGGATATCACCATTCTATAATTGACAATCTTATACAAAAAATTATCAGGAAAAGAAATTAACAATTAGCTTATCCTTCGATACCTTTCATAAATTCTCACCTTTCTCATCAATTAACAAACATTTTCAGAAATATTTCTAACAACATTAACATTTCATACAAAACTCCAAATTCTATATATAATCACTTAGTCAATTCTAAAGATAAGTTGAACAAATTGTCTAAAAGTGGCATTTATGCGCTGAGGAATGGTGATTGCGAAGCTTCATATGTAGGAAGAACTTGTGGAGCTTTTCAGGTACGTATAAGCGAGCATATAAAATATTCAGATAAATCAGCGTTTGGTTTTCATATTAAATACAATAACCATAATAAGTTTGAACCAGGAACCAAGTCAACATTAATCAAAAGTATTAACACCAGAAATTTCAACCTATTAGATTTCTATCGAAAAAACAGCTGAGATAAACAAAAATAAAAAATGCCTTAACAGGCAAGTCAATTTAAATAGTAAATTTACACCTTTGTATAGACTCCTACAAGGCCTTCAATTATGACGACAGGTTGACATAAATTTCATTCCATTTTTTCACCAGATCCTAATTGTTAGAGTTTGGCGCCCTCATCGGTGAGCTATCAAAGTTGTCTCCAAATTTGTTATTTTTGATAGACAGCTGATGTCTCTACAGTTAGGGCGACAACCTTTTATAATATAAACTTTCACATAATTTATGCAGTAACTTTTGGTTCTCATTACATTTCAGAATGCAGTGGGGTGTGCTAGACGCGTGTTTGAACGTATAAAAATCCTTCGTATTGGAAGTTTTTAACATCTGTAAACTCCTTAGCGTTTTGTTTCCACAAATATTCCGACTAAATGAGTTAATATTGCATTTTCCTTTGCTTGCCTTTTATCTGAATTTTATATCTCCCTGTAAATTAACACGTTTCAGTATCACCTTAACTATTCCATTTCTATATCTGTCGCATCTCGTCCAAAGCTACTACATCAGCAACCACATCGTAATTGTCCATTTTTTATTATCTTCCACATAAGTTCTTACTTTTTCGTTTGTTTTAATTCTTACCATTCTTCATCCTTCCATTCATACACTTTCTCTATCATTTATTCGAATTCTTATCAATTATATTTCTTCCTAGAGCCCCGTTTTTTGGCCTTCAATTTATTTTCATTTCATTCGCGTGTCTGGCGTATCCCAATGTTTTCATAGATTTCGCCGCCCTCACCAGATGGACATCAAGTCTGTCTCCAAATTTACTATTTTTGGTAGATGGTAGTTGCCTGTCTGTTGAGGGTCACGAAATCTCTTAACTTAACAATACCACCACGATGTTTGTCTATGCTCCGACGTTTAGGAACCCACTTGATGGAATGGAATGCCAATTAGGATTTTTGCAGTTTCTTGTGAATAAGTTTTTCTAATGACAACTTGGCAAAATGATAGATCATAAGGATGTATAGTACAGTTTTTAGTGATTTTATTGAATTTTAATCTTTTAAAGATATTTTTAACACTGTTCAAAAATCCACAATGTGAACCACGAAATAAATAAACGTACAGACGTACAAATTTGGAAGCCCTTGTCTTGGGATTTTGACAAGTATGTATGAATTTTATCAAATTTTACGAATTGTAATTCACAAATTTATAGTGACCGCACTGATGATGGCATAATGCCAAAAGCGCTCTGCGAAATTATAATAAAAGAAAATTGCACAAAAGTACTTTGCTTCTTTTGAAGAAATCTTGTGATATCCATCTCTCGTGCACACAGCTGTAATTCAAATTATTTTAAAACATTTTAGTTCTAATATCGAAAAATTATCAGGGATAAGTTTCCTACTCCAAGAAGGGATGATGAGACGGTAATGAACCAGAACAACTAATAAACATAGTAAGGTTAATCAGTAAGAGTAAACCACGGTTCTTTAGGAAATACGTTTATTTGGGTAATTAATAAAACACTCTAATGAATTGTAAAACAATCAACCTGGACAAGGTTATTATTTCAAATGCGAACGCTGTTAACGGACTGAGGAATATCGATTCAGCATGTATAAATAGTTTAGTTCTATATTGTGAACAATAGTTGTATTTATTACTCGTAAGTGTAACTCTGGTTATTGACACATTGACGGTGGTCATGGTTAATTGTTATTATTTGCGTTAAGTATAATATATCCCAGTGAGGTTTTTAACATATGGTATTATTGCGTTCCCACAGATTGGAGATAAGTGTTGCCCTAATTAATGGTCTGGAATATAAAATGGTTTAGTATGTGGCACGCTTACCTCTAATCATCACAACGGGTTTTCCTCCGACATACTACCAGCTGGCGATTTTTGTTTTGTTTACATGATTATATAAATTATAATTTCTATGAATTTCAGCCGCGTTAAAATACTCTCAAAACTCAAATCTCAAAACTTTTTTTGCGCGTTTTTATGACTAGCTGACGAATTTTTCGCCGATATACAGCCAGCTGACGATATTTTTTATTTAAATGATAATATTAACTATAATTTCTATGAATTTCAGCCGGGTTAAAATAACTGAAACTCTGAAACTTTTTTTATACGTTTTCATGACTAGCTGACGTGTTTTATACCGACATACCACCGGCTGACGATATTTTGTATTCAAATAATTATATAAACTATAATTTCTATTATATTCAGGCGGGTTAAAATGACTGAAACTCAAAAAAAAATTTACACGTTTTCATGACTAGCTGATGGGGGTTTCACCGACATAACGCCGAATGATGATTTTTTTTATTTACATAATTATATGAACTACCATCTCTATAAATTACAGCCTGTTTAAAATGACTTATATACAAATTTTTTCACGTGTTTCCGGTGCCCACTTTAGCCCACATACAGCTGGGGCATCAGTTGACGGTCATTACGCTTTGATCGTAACCAAATTTAGCATTGAAGAAATTATGGACAGGGTGAAAAAGATTGACAAAACAATGTCACTGGCTCCCTAACTATGTAGTGTCTTTATTAGTTTTGTTAAAGTAAAAATATTAGTAACATCGCAGTATGAAATTTCTTTCAACTGTATCAAAAAATTACTGTTTATTGGTTAATCAAACACAAAATACCTATTTTTCATTCAAAATTATGAAATTATCTTCAGAGTAGACCAAGTACTAATAATTCACTAATCTAAATACTTTTACCACATTTTCAAACAAATTCTATCAATAAATTTTGTGTATTTTCCTTAACAATAATGAAACAGATTAGGTCAACCGGGAGTCGACGTCCATGTCCGACACGATATGGAAGGTCCCCCGGGCTCCGCTGCCGTCCTCCACCTCCAATTTCTCGTCAACGAGGGAGCTCTTATTTCAGCCACAGCGGACGATACCCTGCATCTGTGGAATTTTCGACAAAGGATCCCGCAGATTGTACAAAGTCTTAAATTCCAAAAGGAAAGGTAAGTTATTTCATAAATATATTGTCTTACGATTAAATTTGAGAAGGTAACGTTATTTTTGTACCTATACCAAATTAGACCAGGAGGAATCGGTGCATGGGTGCCGAAAACTATTCTACCTCAATTTTTCATGCGATCCTCTTCGAATTGCCCTACTGATGATATAAATGCATGTTACCAATGGCCAACCCCGTGCCATATTGTTTAAACCGAAATTGTTTAAACAACTGGAAGGAATTGTTATTTTTCAACCAGATAGTTTTTTTTATATTCTTCAATGAAATACAAATAAAAAAGGTCCTATGACTTTTCACGATAAAATTAATAATTTTAGAGATATGAATTTTTAAATGTTCGAAAAATCTCATATTTGGGTACTTTCGACCCTTGAAAAATATATTAAAAAAAATAAAATATAAATAATAATTCTTTTCAATTCTTTATACAATAGTTAATAATATTCTTATTAGAGATTTGAAAACATTTCATTGTTTATACCTGTTTTTTAATTGTTAATTTCGCAGTTTCTCTCTGACTCATGCACTGCATCTCCCTCTCCCATCTGTATCCTGAATCATTATTCAACATTTATTTTGAAAACTATTAACTTTATCAAGCTTGTTAAATAGAGCAATGTTAATAATAATTAAATTTTCTACAATTTGTTTTTAACAATTTTTTTTGGAATCAATTTTACAACAGTTATTCAAGATTGATAAATGATAAATAATTATTTAGGACACAGAGGGGCCGATGCAGAGCACGAGTCAGAGAGAGACGGCGATACTTAAAGGTATCCAATAAACACAGATACGTGAAAAACACGTTGAATTTTTAAAGTATTGCCATCAGCATTCATCGTTGAAAAAACGGCAATATGTCGTTAGGTAATACGTTTCATTCTGGTTTTACGGTAACGTTACTTTATTACGTTGATTCAAGGTTATTTACTCGTTACAAACATAGTTATTATAATGTAAACACTACTGGAATATAACGTTGTGGTTTGGTTTCAACGTAACTCAACCTATTCACGGCATTTCAACGTTATTTATCCATTGAAATTCTACTTCAGTTCAACGTTATCTTTTGGTTTCGATGTAACCTTGCAGATATACGAATATCCAACGTTGATGTTCGATTTGTTTCTCCGTTGCAGTTTGTTTTCAACGTAACTCTATCAAATCACAGGTCCGTCAAGCTGCCCCCCCCCGGTTAAATTTTTTTCACCAAAATGCTAGCACACTTAAAGGGCACCTTGCACAACCTAGCACAACAATTTTTATAGCTAGCACACCAACAGCTCACAATAAAAATGCATTGGAATTCGGGTGGGGCCAGGTTAACGCTAGACACCTCCCCCGATTGGAATTTTTTCGCCAAAATGCTAGCACATATAAAGGACACCTAGCACAAACTAGCACACCGTTTTTATAGCTAGCACACCAACAGCTTACAATAAAAATGCTTTTGAATTCGGGTGGGGCCCGGTTAACGCTAGCCCCGCCCGGTTGGAATTTTTTCGCCAAAATGCTAGCACAGATAAAGGACACCTAGCACAAACTAGCACACCGTTTTTATAGCTAGCACACCAACAGCTTACATTAAAAATGCTTTTGAATTCGGGTGGGGCCCGGTTAACGCTAGCCCCCGCCCGGTTGAAATTTTTTCGCCAAAATGCTGGCACAGATAAAGGATACCTAGCGCAACCTAGCACACCATTTTTTATAGCTAGCACACCAACTCCTTACAATAAAAATGCTTTGAATTCGGGTAGGGCCAGGTTAACCCTAGCCCCCTCCGGTAGGAATTTTTTCGCCAAAATGCTAGCACAAATGAAAGACACCTAGCACTATCTAGCACACCATTTTTTATAGCTAGCCCACCAACTACACTTTTGATTCTGGGGAGTGGGACGGAGGTCAGTGAAATAACGCTATACTTACTCGATGGATAAATGAATGGATAAATGAATAGGTTGAATATATATGAAAATCGGCTGGTTTAATTGTTTCTTACTGCAGTTACGAAAAATTTTCGGAACATTCCACGCATATGGTAAAAATTCCAAATGAAGCAGGATCTTTTCGGGGGTAATACCACAAGAGCTCAGATTTAGCCGGATATTTTTTGTGGTTGTTTTCGAATATTTACTTTCATTGGCAATTTAACGAGAGCTGTTCTGGCAAAATCACGAGAGCGTAGCTCGAGTGATTTTGCCTGAACAGATCGAGTTAAATTGCCAATGAAAGTAAGTATGAGAAAACCACCGGAAAAAATATCCTGCTAAATCTGAGCTCGCGTGGTATTTGGTAAGACAATCCCATGAATAAAAAACTCAATTCAATTAAACTTTATTTAACAAACTAAATGAACAATGAGTAGAAACATAATGTTTAGAAAGAACAATTGTTAAAAATACAATTATTATATACAATTGGTCCAGTAGACATTTGCTCTTTTACTGATGTAGACTTTGTTGTTGACATTGACATGGATGTTGTTGGCACTGTGACTAATTCATTATTCAAAGCTTTATCTCGGAGATTTGTCACAAGATGCGAATGATGCTCATTATCAAGTTGTAGATAAGGCTTTATAGACTTCGAAGAGGAATGTCCAGTTATTTTAATTAATTCTAGTTCATTAATACCTGCCTTAGCTAAAGTTGATACGGCGCTTGAGCGATGAGAATGATTAGAAATTTGGAATGTTATAGGCCGTTTAATTCATTCTGTTTTTGACATTTATAATTGTCAAATTGACGTGCATTGCTTGGTAAACAGACAAATGCTAGGGTTGCTACGGTAACGTAATTTATCCGATATTTTTATCCACTTGCAAACTCTCTTCCTTCCTATTTAGCCGACAGCAAACTACGATATTTGTATTCACAAATGGGAATTATTATACATGAATGGGATTGTCGGAGATAACTCTCCGACAGGGCCGATAATTTCCCTTTTAAGTCCGTATCTAAGTAACGTCTAAGTAACAACAGTTGTTATTATCATAATTTCAATTTAAAATATCATAAAAATGTCATGGTTTGAAAACGATCCTTTAAGTTTAATCCAAAAATAAGTGACTGAAAATGAACCAAAAAGGGTGATTAAATACCATGTAATGTTGTTTAAATAATATAAATTTCGCATTAATACAATTTTATGTAGTCTAATCGAGAAATATCCTATCGAGTTACACTCGTGAAAATAGTTAGATCATTAGTTTTACTTATATAGTCCATGTCGCTTGTAATATTATTAGAAAGAATACATATTATTACAACCATCAGTACCTCGGAGAAACCCTTTCTTAACCCAAACATCCGAATCGGCCGGTTTGGATGTACTTACAAGAATTTTATTAATTCTTAAGACCCTTAAAAACGGCATTATAAAAATGATTCAAATTTTAATGATAGACTTGGTTTAACGACCGTTTTAAAAAGGCCGATGAGAACTTCAGATGGATTATACCTAGTTTTAAGAAAAATAAAAATACCTATGTCATCAATTTTGCTGCCTTCCATTTCATACCCTTATTGTAAGAAAGCATAAAAAAATTAGTCCACTTTCTTTAGTCCGCCAACTTTGGTGACCTGCCATGCTGAATTTAGAATGACGTCACATACCTAATCATGGATTGGCATACAAACTACACGTATATACAGAATTTCAGCTCAATCGGTTGAAGATAACTGCTTCAAAACTGAGTTGCAAGATTGCAACCGAACAAACATACATTGCCAGTTACATACTAAAATCTTTAATATGCCACAGAAATATTTGAAGCTCTGATTAAACGGCTCTAAGAATTAAAAATGGCACGTTCTAAGTAAACTTGGGAATTTAAATAGCGTTAACCTGGCCCCACCCGAATTCAAAAGCATTTTTATTGTGAGCTGTTGGTGTGCTAGCTATAAAAATTGTTGTGCTAGGTGCCCTTTATGTGTGCTAGCATTTTGGTAAAAAAAACCTAACCGGGGGGGGGCAGCTTGACGGACCTCCAAATCACGGTATTTCAACGTTATTTATTCATTGAAATTCTACTTCAGTTCAACAATAATTTTTGGATTCGATGTAACTTTGCAGAAATACGAAATCTCAACGTTGATGATTGATTTGTTTTCACGTTGCAAACATACTTATTGTAATGTGAATTCTACTGAAATATAACTCTACCAAATCACGGTTTTTCAACATTATTTATCGATTGAAATTCTACTTCAGTTCAACGATACTTTTTGGGTTCGTTGTAAAGCAGCTGAAGAAGAGGCTGGACATGCGATATGGTCACGAACATCCAGAACATTTGTACCAATACCAGCTAAAGAACCGAAGGCAAAAAACCGGGACGAAGAGTATGGAGCGGATATTTCGATAAGCTTATCCATCAGCACCAGAGAACATGATGGAATGTCTAGGCATCCAGGCCTTTATCGATGGCTTACGTGACCTCGATATTCAGAGGACGCAGTGTTTAGCACATCCCAAAACATTAGTTGACGCATTGACAGCTCCCTTTGAATATGAAGCAGCAACGAATGCTTCAAGATATAACAAAATTAGGACCATCCAAGAAGAAGGCGACGAGGACAGATTTGACCAGATCGTCAGTTTGATAAAAAATATGATGGACAACGAGCCGAGAAAGATTAGATGCTGGAATTGTGGCCAGCTAGGGCAGGTACGCAGTTCGTGTAAGTACCCCAGGACTCCTGTAAACAAAGAACCCCAGTTATCGGAAAACTAGAACGGGTCGGCGACGAGGGTGCAGAAGCGACCCATGATCGTTGCAAAGACCCTCTCATACTGATGCTTCTCTCAGATGTTGCAACGACAGGTCTACGTACGAAATTTCCAGTCTCTTCATACCTTTTTAAAATATTCGTTACTGTAGATTGACCTCTCCTGAAACGTCGTGCGATATCCTTTTGTTTATATCCTTCGTTATATAGAGTTAAAGTTTGCACCGCTTCAACTTCATTGCAGTGTCTAAGTGGTAGCAACAAACACAAACACTATTTGCTATTACTTAGTTAAGTACACTACAGTAACATAATTCCAATCTTAATTCACTATAATTCATAAAATATGTAATTAATTGTGCTTGATAAAATGCACAAGAGACAATAATATGCGCCATTAATGTCAATTTGACGTCAGAATATGTTAAATAAAGTTAGTAATCAGCCTACTAGATAACTAATATCAGCACATGTAAATTCACGGCGATTATTTAAATTTATTTTGAAATAATAATGATTACAAAAAATATTCGATAATTTTGTCAATGAGTTTATATCTTTGCTTGATTATTTTTTGAGAAAACGCCCTGTAACGATCACGAAAAAGTCAGTATTATAAAAAAAGTCATTTTTACAGAAAAATATTAAATTGTACATATTATATTTTCCAATGTTAATAGTGGTCATCGATCTGATTAAGGTCAGGCGAACACCCAGAAATCACGTTTCTATTTAACGTAAACACCGCGTTCACACACGCGGAAGGTCGAATCTATCGGTGACTGACTTATATGTTTCCTATAAAAACAAAGTGTAACTAGAGAATCATCACTTGGCCAATCTTAGGAAAGTGTTCGACGCATGTCGTAAATTCAATTTAAAGTTAAATCCACAAAAATGCCAATTCTTTAGACGAGAAGTCACATATTTAGGTCATAATTTATCAAAGGATGGTGTTTCATCAGACAAAGCAAAATATTCAGTCATTCAGCATTATCCAGTACCAAAAAATGCCAACGAAGTCAAAAGATTCGTTGCATTCTGCAATTATTATAGAAGGTTCATTCAGAATTTTGCCGAAATATGTATTCCTTTAAATCGGTAAGCAAGGAAAAACGTAAAATTTGAGTGGTCAACAGAATGTGAAAACTCATTTCAGGTCTTAAAAAATGCATTAATCAATCCACCAATTTTAAAATACCCCGTCTTCAATAGACAATTCATCTTAACTACGGACGCTTCGAATAGCGCATGTTCAGCAATCTTAAGTCAAAACTATGAAGGGATTGACCTACCTATCGCATTTGCATCACGGAGCTTTAAGAAAAGCGAGCTTAACAAACCCACCACCATAAAAGAGTTATTAGCGATTCATTGGGGAATCAATCATTTTAAGTGTTATTTATATGATTCACCACATTTCATAGTAAAAACAGATCATAAGCCACTAACGCATTTATTTGCAATGAAAGACCCGACGTCGAAACTCGCGAGAATAAGACTCGATTTGGAAGAACACGATTTTGAAATACAGTATGTCAAAGGTATAGCGAACTACGCGGATAGCATATCGAGAATATCCATAGAAGAACTTAAGGATTTATATATAAATAATTAACATGTCTTGGCAATCACAAGAGTACAAACGCGAAAAGAAAACGCTCAATCAGAAAAGGATCTAAGGATTAACGAAGAAACAAAGGAAGTAAGAATACAAAAACCTTCAGTAGTAAAAGTTTTAAATAATCTTGAGGCACATAAATTACCAATTTTACACTTTGAAAATAACCGTAAGGATGAGCATTCGGATCAAAAATAAATTGAAATTTAGTGAAGCCTTAATTAGCGGAATACACAACCTCGACCTAGGACGAACGTTGGAAAAGCTTGAAGAGCTATCGGTAAAAAATGAAGTAAAAGAATGAAAATATATTCAAATGATGATATATTCAAAATGTGCACAGTAGAATAATTTATAGGAGAAGGAAATCAAAGATTGAAAAATATTCAAGTATGTATATGCGAAGTACCAAAAACGGTACAGCAAAAAGAAGAGATCCAAAAGATTTTAGAAAGATACCACAACGATCCAATGTTTGGAGGACATGTAGGAAATAATAGATTATTAAAGAAACTAAGAGCAAATTTCAGGTGAAAAAACATGGAGAAAGACGTAAGGAAGTATGTAAAGAATTGCTATAAATGCCAAATGAAAAAAGCAAAGCTTAATCATAAGGAAAAATTCGTCATCACAGATACATCTATAAAACCGTTTGATATTATTTACATAGACACAATAGGTCCGTTTGTAGAAAGTAACAACGGGAATCGTTATTGTTTTACAATATTATGCGAACTAACTAAATACGCAGTTATGATACCGGTTCAGAACAAGGAAGCACACACAATAGCAAAAGCAATATTTGACAATTTTATACCGAATTACGGACTGATGAAGGAGATAAGAACAGATCAAGGGACGGAATACAAGAATGAAATAATGAAGAACTTAGCGGAACTTTTAAATATAAAACATAATTTTTCAGCAGCATACCATCACGACGCCATAGGCAGTTGTGAAAGATTGCATAGAACATTTAATGGGTATATAAGAAACTTTATCAAAGATTCTAGGGATAACTGGTGCGAGTTTGTAAAAATGTTTGCATATTGCTATAATACAATACCAAACACGTATCACGGATACATTCCTTTTGAGTTATTATACGGGAGAAAACCCGATTTACCAGAATTCTTAAATGTAGAAATTGAACCGTGTTACAATCTTGAAAGATATGATAAAGAATCAAAATATAAGTTACAATACGCAAATGAAAGAGCCTAACAGTTTTTAATAAAAAACAAAATAATTAGAGTTAATAATAGTGAAAAGGAATCTTTACCTGTAAATTTTAGAATAGGGGAATTAGTTATTTTAAAGAATGAAGGGAGAAATAAGTTCGATCCACATTATTTAGGTCCGTTTAAAATAACGGAAATAAAAGACGTAAATTGTGAGATTACATCTCAGGACAATAAAGCACCACAAACAGTTCATAAGAATCGTTTGTAAAAATACAACACAGAATACAATTGTAAACAAGTGAAGAGTGTTTATAAACGAACAAGTAGTGCTTAGTAAACAAAAACAATCAACGAGAACTGTTATAGTTATAGGTAGTATCGAAAAATTAAGACGATAATTTTTCTCTTCCAAGAGGGGATGATGTGATGATCCCGAAAAAGTCAGTATTATAAAAAAAATTTTTGCAGAAAAAGATTAAATTGTACATATTATATTTTCCAATGTTAATAGTGGTCATCGATCTGATTAAGGTCAGGCGAACACCCAGAAATCACGTTTCTATTTAACGTAAACACCGCGTTCACACAAGCGGAAGGTCGAATCTATCGGTGACTGACTTGAATGTTTCCTATAAAAGCAAAGTGTAACTAACCCATGATTCATTCAATTATTATTATTTTCAATAAGTTAAATGGTCTATGATATTGCAATCTTTGTTAATTTGAAATATACTAAACCCAGTGATTTTTATAAATGATGTTGCTTATTCAATCCCCGAAGAACGGCTACTAGGTAAGTATTTTCCTCAAAGATATAATGGCTTTATGGTAAAGGTTGTTTATACGAGGGGCACTTACTGAGTAAGCCCGTTTTATGATTAGCCATTGCGCCCCTGGCGGCCATTTTTCGAACTTGAAAATAATTTTCAGCGATTTCCATAGGCCGGTTTACGTATTCAATTTTTTTTTACAGAAATTTCACGATTATCGGTTCCTGAGATATGGTCGGCGTCCATTCTTAGTACCCACTCAGCACCCAGTATTTACACAATTGCAACTAGTGTAGATATTATTTGAGCCAACAGACATTTGTATGCACCTTTTTTGACTTCACAGAAATTTTCAACGTCTGGAAATAGTTCTAAATCTCCTTTATCTAATAACACAACTTTTAATGTATATTTATAAAAGTTCCAATAATGTCTTTCTTCTTGAAAAGTTGAAAGTAGAAGGAGAGGATATTGTAATATTTATAGAAACTAAAACGCTAATTGATAATAAAAAAGTTACTTAAACAAAAACTTTGTTACAGAATTACCTACATGCACCTTCCCCTGCAGTCGAAATGGCTTTATGTTGGCAGTGAAAGAGGAAACGTACATGTAATTCAAATAGAAAACTTCAATCTTTCCGGTTACGTAATTAACTGGAACAAAGCTATTGAAGTGTAAGTATAGAAGAAGCCTCTGTTCCTTTCTAATTGTGATTACGTGAACAATTCAAACGCTCTTTACTTTGACTCCAACTTATTTAATTTTACATCAAGTTGTTATTCACAATGAAAAAACAAAAACTTGTTATTTAAAGACTTACTCTAGTAATAATTGTGCTCAGATATTTACCGGAATTCCTTCAGAGTTGCAAGGGGTGAGGGGAATATGTATTAGTAGTATCATACAGGGTACGTTTATAGTGTGACACCGGTCAATAACTCTGTTATTTTGGAAACTATACCAAAAACTTATCAATAAAAATTGTAAGGAACGACGTGCTCTTTATCTGCAAAATATGCCGATATCTATAGTCTATTTTTATGTACGAGAGAGTAATAAAATAATTAAGCATTCGTAATCCATAGGCGTATCACTTCTTTCAGTAGACAGTTGAAATATTTTTTAAAGTTATACTTCGAGTATTTTCGTATGAAATAACATTTGTATTATCGAGTGTAGCTACACTTATATTTTCACCTAATTAACCTGCTAATAACTTCTAAATAGCTGAAGGTAAGATAAGTGTGATTTTTTATAAAATGTTTTATATTTCCACAAGGTATGTTAGGGACATTGTGTCATACTGGTTACATACGGTTTAAACTTTGACTTTTAAACAACGTTACGTTCATAAATAATAATTATTATTCTCATCGGAATTCTTCTATGATATATTTGGTAGGATTCATATTCCAAGTGAATCACGCACTGTATTTAAAAGAGTAAACAATTTTTTGTCGTATATATATACTAATCACCCGATATCAAGGCGACTATTGAACAGTTCATTTTTAAGTGCCTTCACGTGCAGTATAAGAAAATAAGAATGCCGAATAAACAAAAAAGAAAGGCGTTTAAGGAATTGTTACACATGAAAAAGAAATTTGCAAAACTAGAGAGGGCATTAGATAACTGTTCGACATCTTCTGATTCAGATAGTTCACAGGGTAAGTGTGTGATTTAAAATTTTACATTTTCAGCAATATGCAGTGCTATTCGCTATAAAATGTGCAAGAGTAAAGATATGATTTTGAACATATTTTATATATACAGGGTGTAGTTTGTGTTGACTACAATGTCCGCAAACAATTTTTTGCTATTAAATGCTGTCAATAGGTTTCTAAACACATTCTTATATACAGGGTGTAGTGGTTTTGACTACAAAACTGCAAACGCTTGTTTGCAAAATAGATACCTATTATTGATGTTTTGAGTACAATACTCGCAGACACTTGTTGGCGTATTCCGTGAGGTTTTATTGTAAGGGCAAAAATATATAGTGTACAAGCGCACAATAGAAAATAAAAGATGAATAACCTCATTTCAGAGTCGTGTCCTAGCTCTACTAGAGGATCTCCTTGTAGGGAAATTGAAGAGCCGTGTCAAACTATTCCACTATTAGACCCTGTTGACTTCTCCGATCTAGCACCGATACCACAAAATGTGGATGATAATCAAAGATTATTAAACTTTTGGGCGAAAATCCTATTGATCAAAATCAAAAAGAGGAAGCCCTACATGAAGAACTGGTAGTGCGTTGGTTGGATTACTTGACACAGGGCATCCCAGTCGACACTAGGAAGGAGTTGATACCCTATCTCAAAAATTGTGCTCCCCTACAAGCACCAAAAATGAACGATGAAATAAAATCCATTTTATCAGCTCAGGCTATGAAAAATGATACCTTCTTTACAAACTTACAAACACAACTAGGAGCTGGCTTGACTATTATTGGCTCAATTTTGACCACATCTAATGATACTGATAATGAATTGGTGTAAAAATTATCAGATGCGTCCCAACTTTTCGCCAGCGTCCATCATGCGGCATCAGTGAACAGGAAATGGGAGGTAAATCCGTCTATCAATCAGGATAACAGAGTGGCTGCCCAACAGAGTACCTTAGAAGAGTATCTTTTCGCCTCAGGTTTTATGAAAAAAGTTAAGTCTTGCCAAGCAATGAAGAAAGCTAGCGAAAACATTAAGAACAAACCCTTTAAGATTGTATACAGCTACTCAGCCCCGGGAACATCAACTAGTCATTCTTTAAACTCCAGGCGCCAGGTATTCAACACAATGATGGAAAAGAACATGCAGAAAAGAAGGCAGGAAACCAGCAGAGGCAAGAAGAAAAAGTGCGAGAAGAGAAAACTGCCAACCGTTATCATCAACATCGGCCGAAAACACCATACTACAAGTAGAGGTACCACAAAAAATTGCTTGTCCTTTAAAATCTTTTCTCAAAGAATGGCTAAAAATTGTCCATAATAAACAAGTTTTAAAATGGATTAAGGGTATAAGGATACCTTTTTGTATCCAACCAAAACAGAAAATTATTCCGTTATAAAATATATCACCTTATGATATGGCATTTTACGAGAAAGAAATTTCTACCCTTCTTAAAAAAGGAGCACTTGCAAAATGCAAGAACACTAAAAATCGATGTTCATCGTCTTATTTTCTTATCAAAAAGACTAATGGAAAAAATCGCTTTATATTAAATCTCAATAGATTAAATTGCTTCATACCCACAAATCATTTTAAACTTGATGATTATAGAACAGCGATTAAGCTAATAACAAAAGATTGCTACTTAGCCAACTTAGATTTGCAGGATGCTTATTTTCTATTATCAATCCATGAAAAACAGGAAATATTTACGGTTCTCATTCAAGAATCAATTATTCCAATTCAATTGTTTACCCTTCGGTATAAACCTAGCGCCTTATATTCTTACTAAATTAATGAAAGAGGTCGCTAGACATCTTCGAATTTTGGGGTATGAAGTATTAATATATTCATATGATATTTTAATCATTGGGGAAAATTATGAACAATGTTATGAAAGCATATATACAACGGTAAACCTCTAAAATCACTAGGTATGGTAATAAATTATGAGAAAAACGTTCTTCAACCCGTTAAAAAGATTCAGTTTTTGGGCTACAAGTTTAATTCTCACGAGATGACAATTAATTTGCCTAGTAACAAAATTACAACGTTATTAGAATTGCTCAATAGAACAAAAAATAAAACAAAAATAAGAATAAGAACTTTCGCATCACTCGTCGGGAAATTGGTGTCCTCTTCGCCAGCCATGAATTATGGTTGGTTCCATACAAAACCTTTCGAAATAGTTAAACTAAATAATTTACGGAAAAATGGCATGAAATATAACAAAAAAATGATAATTCGAGAGTATTCAGAACAAAAATTCAACTAGTGGTTGAAAAATATTTCTAAGGAAGGTAAAAGCATCTCACCCAAGCAATTCTCCTTGGAAATATTCTCAGACGCATCCATGACAGGTTGGGGTGCCTATTGCAATGGTCAATCAGCAAGGGGCTTTTGGAGAAACGATGACTCTAAGAGACATATCAACTATTCAGAACTAAAAGCCGCGTACTACAGTCTAAAATCATTCTCAAAAAATACATTTTTCCTTAATATTCTGCTTCGAATGGATAATATAACAGTAATTGCAACCATTAATCGAATGGGGTGCATTGAATTTAAGCAGCTTAATGAGATGGCAAAGATGTTATGGGACTAACGCGAGACTAAAAACATTTTTATTTATGCGCCTTACATAAATACAAAAGAAAATGTAGAAGCGGACTTCCTATCACGAGTTATATCACCAGAGACAGAATATGAATTGAATCAAGAAGAATTTACGCAAATAATATATCTTTTTGGTAAACCATATAAACATTTGTTTGCATCCGAACTAAATAAGAAATGTGATAATTAGTTTTCTTGGAGACCAGACCCCGATTCCTTATTAGTTGATGCTTTTACAACTAGTTGGGAAAACTTAAGGTTTCACGTATTTCCACATTTTGCCTTAATCCATGAATTTGAAAATTAAAAAAAATGGAGGAGATTCTATTGAAGAAAAGCAAACCACAATGAATGGTGTTGATCTCAGAGTCACAAAATGGTTAGATAACAATCTGTTCAATCGGCGTCTACATTTTCTTTTGATTATCCCACAAAGGAAGTAAAAAGATTTGATAGGCCAAGAAAAACTTCTGTTACTTGTCCGTATATTGTATCTACATACAATACACTTATGGGAGGAGTATATGGTCTACTGGCCTACTATAGAATCCACATTCGATCCAAAAAATGAATGGTTTCAAAGATTAAAACTAACTTTTCCGCATCTGTGGCCCTGAACAATATTTTATCATAACATTGTTACTTGTATACACTTCGGGCGATGTATCGTGCTAATAAACCGAAACTTCTCCAAAAATAACCAAAAATTTAGTATATCTGGATTTATAGGACCCGCTGTACTCGCTCTAATCAACTGAAAATCAATAGGTTACATCTGTGAGACACCTTGAACGATATTCAATCATAAAATTCATCAATCGTATACTCTCTGGAGGCTGTATCGTGCTAACACTAATATGAAAATTCTCCAAAAATTTCAAAAATTTGGTACTTCAAGTACCATAGCACCCGTTGTACCGGCTTTAGTGAGCTGAATATCAATAGTGTTCATCTTTGATACGCTCTGAATAATATTCAATCATAAAACTGATCACTTGTATATATTCCGGAGGCAGTATTGTGCTAACAAACTGAAACTTCTCCAAGAATTACAAAAATATCATACTTAAAGTACTGTAGCACCTGTTGTTTTGGATCTGGTGAGCTGAAAATCAATAGGGTTCATCAGTGAGATGTCCTTATCAATATTCAATCATGAAATTGGTGACTTGTTGAACTCCGGAGGCTGTATCGTTCTAACCAACTGAAATTTCGCAAAAAATGACAAAATGTCGTACTTCAAGTACCATAGCATCCGTTGTACTGGCTCTGGTTAACTGAAAATCAATAGGGTTCATCTGTGACATCTCCTTAACCATATTCAATCATAAAATTGCTGACTTATTGCACTCCGGAGGCTGTATCGCGCTAACAAGAATTGTAAGGAAAAGTGGCCGACGACAACGACGACGACGACGACGACATACACACAGGATTTTTTTTCTAAAAACCGTTTTTTCGTGTTGTTGTTGATGGAAAACGTGAAAATAACTTTTTTTGGGGTAAACCAATACTTTTCTCGCATATTGTAATATTATTTGCGATTATTTTTCAATTTTCTGGATATATGGCTGTTGTCAATAGTTGGCTACTTCATAAACGGGATTGTAAAGCACATAATTATACCAAAAAGGAAATAATGGATATTTTTACTTTCAAGTCATCAATGGCCGAAATTTTATGCAATCGAAATAATAATCCCCTGAAACGCGGCAGACCTTCTAGTAGCTACATTGCAAAAATGTATTTAGCAAAAAAAAGAAAGGAACAACGAAATCAATTCCTGAATCGAAAATTAGAGGAGACAGCATTGGCTACTTCGCAGATGTAAAAGATGACCGTCAGAGGTATAAGAAACCGGGATATTCTGCCCTTACATCAGTTCAGTGCATAAAGTGTCAAATATTTTTATGCTTAAATAAAACTAGAAACTGTTTTATGGACATGCATCGATAAAAATATTAGTAATTTGTTTGAAATAATTCATTTTTAATTAGTTTAGTATAAAATCTTTCCGTCATATACCGTTGTATCATAAATGAGACATATATCTAGTTTCTTTGAAATTGTGAATAAAAAAAACTTTCTTTAACCAATTGTCTTCTCTTAAGCACAACTTACACATAATAATTACATATATTTTTTTTCTAACCTTTATGGTGCTGTGGTATAAAAGAGGTTAAGGTCAAACCATCAGAAATTTGAAATCAGATACAGTGAACACTTACGAGCGTACAGATTAAAACTAACAAAGAAAGGAATTCCAGTCCTAGCAACTGTAGCCTGAACAGTGTCAGTTTTTGTGAGAACAGATTTTTTTCGATGGTCATCGTAGTTCAAAAATGTCATCAAACATTTCATAATAACTTTAGAAGTGTTCTCACATCATAGAGAAAGTACTGTAAGCTTCATATCAAAATAGTGATTTTTATTAGTCATATTGCTATCAATTTCACACCGGTTTGAAGGAAGAACTTACAAAAACCTGCTTTTATCGCACTGATATGAGGTGGCCTGTGCCAAAACAGATCCCTACTTTCAAACAAAAGCGATCTGAAATTTGAAATTAATTATGTCTAATACAAATCTTGGAACGTCTGACTACAGAAGCTCTCCGAATGCAAACTTTACCAAAATATACTCTTCTGCGCTTACACAGCCATAATTTCCTACAAAAAATCAAGCAATTGTTTTTCCAGCCATTGGTAATATAAAAACTCAAGAGTATCTAATATTACTAGGAAAGCTAATTGATCCAAAAAATATTCAATTCACATCAAGGCTGTCAAATTTGTAATGGACGAAGTAAATATCCTAATTTGTCTCTGATGTTTGAACAAATTATTTTCGCTACTAAACGACGGTAAACTGTACCAATGGCAATTGGTCTGATACCTCCTGCTTTTTTAGTTAAAGCGTATAGTGACGCTCCGATTAAAATAGGACGAATATTGATGTTGACTGTGTTATTCAAAATAAAATTACATAATTTACACAAAGGTGATAAGAGATTTATTCCTGAAGGGGCAGCACTGTTACTTATTAAATCTTGTAGATGTGAAGGTCTTAAAGAGTCTAAACCACCAGCAGAACTTCTTTTGAAAGAGTATACTGCGTTACTGACAAATTCTTCTGTTATAAGAATAGGAACAGGTTCCGAACTTCAAGTAGGGAACGTACAAGGTTAGCAAAAATAGCTGAAAGTTTGAAAATAGACACGCCCACGATGCGCTTGGTCTCAATACGAAAAGTAGGAGATAAGACAGTTCATGATTAAACTTTAACGAGTACAGAACTAGGTATAGTCTGCAAAAAAGTAGGTATTGCGGCGAATAAAAATGGAATTTCAGTCGAAAATGAAAGGGAAAGTTTTAAATGGACAAACTCGAGAAGTGGTAGCAAATGTTAAACATTTTATGAGAAGAGAGGCGGAAAATAACGGGCTATTGAAAGATTTTAAAAAAGTCCAGGAGCTTGTGGTATTGGCAACAGGAGTCAGCTTAAGTAGTGTTCAAGAAATTTCACATGAAATTAAGGTAGTTGAAGACGGTGAATGCTCGTCGTTGAAACAGCTAACAAAAAGAAAAAAAAAGCGCTTCAAATCCTGTCTAGATAGTTTTCTCCGGAGGTATATCAATTTTTATATTACAGAAAAACAAGTTCCGACTTTGAAGCGTATTCATCGAAAATTTGTAGATGAGTATAAGTATACAGGTACCTGATAGTCTCTTCGGCATGTTATTAAATAATGGGATTTAGTTGGCGAAAAACTAGAATAAATAGGAAGTTGTTAATGGAAAAACCCGAAATAAGACATCTGAGACTTAACTTCTTACGAAGTATGAAGCGTTATAGCTGGATTTCTGTTGATTTAACGTAATGTTTCATAAAATATTTATGGTGTAAAAATTTTATTAGTTTCAATATCATGAAAAAACTATTCTAATACATTTTTTGTAAACTAGCTGTAATGTAGGTGTATCCGTTAAACTTTATTAATTCAGCTTCAAAGTATGTTACATAATGACAACTACAGATTAATATACCCTTTTTATTTCTTGCTTTCACTGAATGCGTTCGATAGTTTCCACACTTGTTATGTAATATGCTGACAAAATTTCATTTTTTTTGGTTGGATTCCTGGACAGGATATTTTTTTTTCTAATTTTGTACCTGTTTTTTTTTCAAATTTACTGTACTGTTCATTAATAGTGAATAAACGTTTTAAATCCTTTATTGCTTTTTTTGCTATTTTATTTTAAATGTACAGGATGAACAACTAAGACCGACTGTAGGCCACACCTCAGAAAAGTTTCTATTAAGTTTCTCTAAAGGATGTTTCGATTTTAATGCTGTTAAATTCGCTGCACTGACATCAGCAAAACTGTAATCTGGAGCTAAGATTTTAATTGCGGATGTCAAGTCGCCGTCAGAAACTTCATTAATGGCATGTTTGGTTTTACTATTATTTGATAAATTTATGTTTTTCCGAACTGAGAAATTTGTGTTTTGCTGATCAGAGAAATCTAAATGATGATCTTTATTATCAAAGGTTTTTAAATTACTCTTGATCATAGTAGAGAGAGATACTTTTTTATTAGAATTTTTGGAAGGAAGACTTAAAACATTGTATGGAAATAGCAATAGATTGTCCCAGGTAGGAATAGAATTCTGTCTTACGCATCCATCAATTACACTAGAGAGCGTTGAGGCACAAAGAAACCTAGAAGCTTTTGGGACTCTTCTGATGACTGATCGTTGGCTCTTCAATTTTGCCAACTTAAGATGAAAATCCGTATCTTTTATTTCTTTATTGCTGAGACTTTCTTGTGTAATAGAACTTAAACCTCGTCCACCATGGGTCTTCTTTTGGTGTGTTTTCAGGCCTCGTTTCTTGAAAAATTTACCACAGATTTCACATTTTATGGTGACTGATGGCTTCAAAATATGTTAAATTTAGTATACGGCTACTCTATATTATAAATTCTTCAAATTTGCTGTTTATTTTTACTTATAATGTGCGCGTACATTTATATTTTCTTGCAGAAACTTGTAAGAATTCCCACTATGCAAATAAATATTACAGTTATGTTAATTCAACATCACATTGTGATAATGTTCTTCCTTTTTTTCCTCTTGTTTTCATCACATGCACATCCATACAACCGCTTATGCCCAGCTTGTGGCTGTTAACTTTTGTGATGTTTCAACTTAACTTCTCAGCGATGTTAAAGCGCTGCCTTTTTACATTACTGAGATCTTACTAGAACTTCTTCGAAAGGAAGTCTTCAAAACGAGCTAAAAACAATATTTCGGCTACATTCTGAAATGCCTTTTAGCATATTTCCGATGTTAATGCAATGTCTAAAAAATAACATCTTATCAATGATCTAAATGCGACATTTCAAAAACAATACAGATGTTGTATGGACATTACTTAAACCTCTAAATAATATACCTCAAACATTCTAGATGACATCCTATAGATGTTCCTGTGACTAATCAGCAAATACAGGGTGAACAACTAAAAACGCCGGCTGTCGGCCATATTTTAAAAAATAGTCATGGTACAACTTTAAAAAAATACCTTCAGGAAAATGAGCCTGAAAAATCGCTGGAAAATATTTAAAAACATAATACTGTGATTATCTCCAAAGAAGACACACTAAAGGTATCCTAGAAATACAACTTTTGATATATTGATGAGATTATAAAAAAATGTAGTTAGGGCCTTTATTTCCTTATTCTTCAAGTGAGGGGTGAAGGAAGGTTTAACCTAGAAAACAAAACGTCGTAACACTTTTTTGTTTTTGAATCGATATCAATATTTTTGGCGTCATTTAAAGGAGATATTCCTCGTTAATAAGATATGCTTAACACAAATAACAAAATTGTACAATGTTGTCAACGCTATGTGAAAAAGTCGACATTTTCTCCATTTTTCTCGGAAATTTCAAATGTAATCAGGCAATTTTTAAATTCTGTTGAAAAGGAGTTAAAAAAATAGGAATCTACTCAAAGATACAAGATTTACGATATCAGATATGAAAATTAAAAAAATGCTTCAATTTACATTTGAAATTTCCGGGTGGATACAAAATTATCTAATTTTGTTATCAATCTTATTAAACAGAATTACACTTTTAAATGCAGCTAAAATCATTAATATCGGTTAAAAACTGAAAAAGTTATACATTTGTTTATGAGTTTGAACCTTCCCCACCCATTATTTAAAAAATAATGGCAAAAAATCTCCTTAATTAATGGTTTTCATAATCTCATCAAGATTTCAAAAATTATATTTTTAGGACACCTTTAGAAGGTTTTTTTGGAGTATTATATTTTCGAGTGTTCATTCCACCCCTAGCGGATATTTTAGAGACTGCAAAATATTTTCCAGCAATTTTTCAGGATCACTTACCTAAAGGTAATTTTTTTGAAAGTTGTACCATGATTCTGTACCTGTACCTGTACCTGTACATTTAAAATAAAATAGTAAAAAAAGCAATAAAGGATTCAAAACGTCTATTCACTATTAATGAACAGTACCGTAAATTTGAAAAAAACATGTACAAAATTAGAAAAAAAATATCTTGTCCAGGAATCCAATCAAAAAAAATAAAATTTTGTAAGCATATCACATAACAAGTGTGGAAAGTGCAAACTGTCGAACGCATTCAGTGAAAGTAAGAAATAAAAAAGGTATATTAAGCTGAATTAATAAAGTTTAACGGATACACATACATTACAGCTAGTTTACAAAAAAATTATTAGAATAGTTTTTTCATAATATTAAAACTAATACAAATTTTACAACATAAAGATTTTATGAAACATTACGTTAAATCAACAGAAATCCAATCTGATTAAAGATAATTCTATCGTTTACTTACGGTTACTTTTTCTCACGCAAGAGTCGCTGTTTCGAGTGCCTCAACCATTCCATAACGTACACTTCAAAATCCTTATCTAGAAAACATTTGAAGGTGTTCTCAACAGCAGCTAATAAAACAATTACTTTAGATCAAATTGTGTCCATGGAGACCTTTGATCGATCATCATAAACTACATCAAACTTTATTTTCAACCAATTGACTAGGACCTATTTTCCATAAGATACATGCGGGGTTCTTCAAAGGAATAATAACATATTTTATTTCGAGAAGTGACTTTCCATGATTTACCTTCTATTACATGCCTCACTCCATTTGGCAGGTGAATTCAGGTGTGCCATGAAAATTCATACTTCTTTTCTGTCTAAAATAATATACTATTCTCATCTTGTTATTTTCATCCTGGAACATTTTGTATATTAACATCGTGGAATTGTGACTTAATGAAAACTAAGCATTATTAATACACTGTATACAAAAAAAACTACTTATGAAGAAGACATATGAACACATTATCATGTTAAATGAGTTTATAATTAAATGTATCCAATTGGGTATCCAATAGATGTAATTGACTGTCTCGACCCTTACTTCGTGGAATATGCTCATATTAGTGTTTTTAAATGAAACTCAAGGTCTCTAGTTAATTCCACAATATAATACAAGTTATTGAAAATTCTAAAAAATTGACAATTGTTTCGATAAATCAATATCATCGTCAGAATGACAGAAGTTACATTTCATTTTATGCCTACCTGATGTTTAGTAGTTATATTTTTGGCTAGACCAAGAAGTAACCTAACTTGTGATTGGCTTAATTTATGTTTATAGAAAAAAAGAAGAAGATGTGATATTACAAATATTGAAGCTTAGATATTATTGGCCCTATGGTGATATCCTGGATATCATTATTCCAATTAAGATCAGTATAACTGTGCAATGATATAGAAAACCAGGAAAACTATATCTGCTGATCTTTACAATTATCACTTAAGAAGACAGTTTATTAGTGGAGAATTCCCTAGATTTAACTGTTCATTGACAACTTCATATTGTGGGTTTCTTAAATGTCTTCTAATTTCCAGTTCTTCAAGGAAATCCAGTTCTTGTTTCTTTTCACAAATATGCAGCACTTCTAGTTCTGTGTTAGGTGTCAATGAATGATTGGTGTCAAGTAGATGTTTTGCGTAGTGAGATTTATCTGGTTGTTTTAATCTGTAAGCTCGTAAGTGCTCACTGTATCGTATTTCAAAATTCCTAAGGGTCTGACCCAAATAGACAGCATTACATTCTGGACATTTGAGTTTATATATACCTGACTTCTTTAATAGTGGTATTTTTGTTTTTACATTTAACAATTTTGTACTAACGTTACTTTCTGTTTTAAAAGAAATTGTTGCATTCGTTGCTGAAGATATTATCTTTGAAATATTATTAGAAATATTTCCTGCATATGTGATGGTTTTATAAGTTTTAATTTCATCAGCTTGTTTAGGATATATTAGTTGTAATGCCACTTTTTTCTCTTTTTTACTAATTAGTTTATTTATCATATCTAATGGATAACCGTTAGATGTTGCTATTTGTCTAATTGTATTAATCTCTCTATCAAAATTACATTTGTTCATAGGAACTGAAAAAGCTCTATGTATCATTGAATTATATGCTGCTAGTCTGTGTGAGACAGGGTGGTTAGAATTGAATGGAATTGTCACATCAGTCTGTGTTGGTTTTCGGTAAATTGAATAATCAAGTACATCATTAACTCTTTGAATTTTTAAATCAAGAAAATTGATTGAGCTATTTTCTTCAATTTCTAATGTAAATTTAATTTTCGGGTGTAAATTATTGATGTGGTTGAAAAACACATCTAATTGTCGCTCACTACCCATAAAACAAGCTAATATGTCATCCACATATCGATACCAAAATAAAATATTTTTCGAAATATTACTTTCAAAGATCTTTCTTTCTAAATTGTCCATAAAAATGTTTGCTAAAATAGGTGATATAGGGCTTCCCATTGGTAAACCTTCATTTTGAATATATATCTTATTGTCAAAAGTGAAATAATTCTGATTAATGCATACATCAAATAAATTAAGTATATCTGATATTATTCCTGGATTAATATTTTTATCTTCTAGTAATTTTCTTACAAGTATTAGACATTCTTTAGGAGGAATTTTAGTAAACATATTAGTTACATCGAACGATATGAGTTTATAGTTATCTTGCAAGTGGATTGATTTCAACTTTTTGATTAGTTCTATTGAATTTCTAATTGAGTACTGAGATTCATATCCATAAGTATTGAGTATATTGTTGAGCTTTTTTGCCAATATATTATTAGGAGCATTAACATAAGAGACTACAGGTCTAATTGGTTTCGTTATTTTATGTAATTTAACTGTTCCATATAATTGTGGACAATGAGGATTCTTATGTATGATAGACCTCTTTTCGTAATCATTTAAAAGATAATTTGAATTATTAACAATATCCCTTACATTATTAGAAAACTTCTTTGTTGGGTCTGCTTTAAGAACTTTTACATCGCTGGATTCTATAAAGTTATATACTTTGGAATTGTAATTTTCAGTCGTCAAAATGACAGTAGCATTCCCCTTATCGGATTTTGTAACTGTTAGGTTATGATTCTGTATCTTCTGTTTTATTGCGTTTAAAACTGAAATGTCATTTTTTGTTTGACGTTTAACTTTTGAAGGTTCAATATTTCTGATTAAATTGGCAATTTTTAATTTCTCATAAAGAAAATTATTTGAATTAGATTTTAAAGCTATTTCTGACTCTGTAGCTATAATTTGTTTAATATTATTCGTGAATTTAGGTGGTATGCTGTACTTTAAACCTTTATTTAAAAATTCTATTTCACTATTTGTAAAATTAGTGTCTGAAAGGTTTTCAAATCGTGGTGCAAAGTGTGTTGGTATGTAGGTACTTACAGTTTCATGATGTTTTGAGTATTGAATTTTATGTTGTGTGTGTTCAAGATTCTGTAGCTTCTTTTCTTGTTTCTTAAATTTCATATGCTTCATAGTGCTGATATTTTCTCTAATTTTGTCATCCAAACAGTCAAATTCTACTGGATGTAATTGGAATGTGAGTTCTGAATGTACAACTTTTATGTAGTTGTCTAAGGAGTCTCTAACTTTGAACCATTTCTTACATTCAGATTTTATCCAAACTCGTTGAGCACATTTTATAGCTTTTTGTGCTTGTGGTGTTTTAGTGTGACATTTTATATTCACATAATTTGGTATTACCTTTTTTCTAAGGCATTCTTGGTTAAACCAAATGTTTTGTGATGCTTTGTAACGTTTTTGTAGTAACTTCTGGTACAGTCGGGTCAAATCTTCTCTCGAAGATTTTTTAATGAAATTGACTGTCTCGACCCTTACTTCGTGGAATATGCTCATATTAGTGTTTTTAAATGAAACTCAAGGTCTCTAGTTAATTCCACAATATAATACAAGTTATTGAAAATTCTAAAAAATTGACAATTGTTTCGATAAATCAATATCATCGTCAGAATGACAGAAGTTACATTTCATTTTATGCCTACCTGATGTTTAGTAGTTATATTTTTGGCTAGACCAAGAAGTAACCTAACTTGTGATTGGCTTAATTTATGTTTATAGAAAAAAAGAAGAAGATGTGATATTACAAATATTGAAGCTTAGATATTATTGGCCCTATGGTGATATCCTGGATATCATTATTCCAATTAAGATCAGTATAACTGTGCAATGATATAGAAAACCAGGAAAACTATATCTGCTGATCTTTACAATTATCACTTAAGAAGACAGTTTGTTAGTGGAGAATTCCCTAGATTTAACTGTTCATTGACAACTTCATATTGTGGGTTTCTTAAATGTCTTCTAATTTCCAGTTCTTCAAGGAAATCCAGTTCTTGTTTCTTTTCACAAATATGCAGCACTTCTAGTTCTGTGTTAGGTGTCAATGAATGATTGGTGTCAAGTAGATGTTTTGCGTAGTGAGATTTATCTGGTTGTTTTAATCTGTAAGCTCGTAAGTGCTCACTGTATCGTATTTCAAAATTCCTAAGGGTCTGACCCAAATAGACAGCATTACATTCTGGACATTTGAGTTTATATATACCTGACTTCTTTAATAGTGGTATTTTTGTTTTTACATTTAACAATTTTGTACTAACGTTACTTTCTGTTTTAAAAGAAATTGTTGCATTCGTTGCTGAAGATATTATCTTTGAAATATTATTAGAAATATTTCCTGCATATGTGATGGTTTTATAAGTTTTAATTTCATCAGCTTGTTTAGGATATATTAGTTGTAATGCCACTTTTTTCTCTTTTTTACTAATTAGTTTATTTATCATATCTAATGGATAACCGTTAGATGTTGCTATTTGTCTAATTGTATTAATCTCTCTATCAAAATTACATTTGTTCATAGGAACTGAAAAAGCTCTATGTATCATTGAATTATATGCTGCTAGTCTGTGTGAGACAGGGTGGTTAGAATTGAATGGAATTGTCACATCAGCCTGTGTTGGTTTTCGGTAAATTGAATAATCAAGTACATCATTAACTCTTTGAATTTTTAAATCAAGAAAATTGATTGAGCTATTTTCTTCAATTTCTAATGTAAATTTAATTTTCGGGTGTAAATTATTGATGTGGTTGAAAAACACATCTAATTGTCGCTCACTACCCATAAAACAAGCTAATATGTCATCCACATATCGATACCAAAATAAAATATTTTTCGAAATATTACTTTCAAAGATCTTTCTTTCTAAATTGTCCATAAAAATGTTTGCTAAAATAGGTGATATAGGGCTTCCCATTGGTAAACCTTCATTTTGAATATATATCTTATTGTCAAAAGTGAAATAATTCTGATTAATGCATACATCAAATAAATTAAGTATATCTGATATTATTCCTGGATTAATATTTTTATCTTCTAGTAATTTTCTTACAAGTATTAGACATTCTTTAGGAGGAATTTTAGTAAACATATTAGTTACATCGAACGATATGAGTTTATAGTTATCTTGCAAGTGGATTGATTTCAACTTTTTGATTAGTTCTATTGAATTTCTAATTGAGTACTGAGATTCATATCCATAAGTATTGAGTATATTGTTGAGCTTTTTTGCCAATATATTATTAGGAGCATTAACATAAGAGACTACAGGTCTAATTGGTTTCGTTATTTTATGTAATTTAACTGTTCCATATAATTGTGGACAATGAGGATTCTTATGTATGATAGACCTCTTTTCGTAATCATTTAAAAGATAATTTGAATTATTAACAATATCCCTTACATTATTAGAAAACTTCTTTGTTGGGTCTGCTTTAAGAACTTTTACATCGCTGGATTCTATAAAGTTATATACTTTGGAATTGTAATTTTCAGTCGTCAAAATGACAGTAGCATTCCCCTTATCGGATTTTGTAACTGTTAGGTTATGATTCTGTATCTTCTGTTTTATTGCGTTTAAAACTGAAATGTCATTTTTTGTTTGACGTTTAACTTTTGAAGGTTCAATATTTCTGATTAAATTGGCAATTTTTAATTTCTCATAAAGAAAATTATTTGAATTAGATTTTAAAGCTATTTCTGACTCTGTAGCTATAATTTGTTTAATATTATTCGTGAATTTAGGTGGTATGCTGTACTTTAAACCTTTATTTAAAAATTCTATTTCACTATTTGTAAAATTAGTGTCTGAAAGGTTTTCAAATCGTGGTGCAAAGTGTGTTGGTATGTAGGTACTTACAGTTTCATGATGTTTTGAGTATTGAATTTTATGTTGTGTGTGTTCAAGATTCTGTAGCTTCTTTTCTTGTTTCTTAAATTTCATATGCTTCATAGTGCTGATATTTTCTCTAATTTTGTCATCCAAACAGTCAAATTCTACTGGATGTAATTGGAATGTGAGTTCTGAATGTACAACTTTTATGTAGTTGTCTAAGGAGTCTCTAACTTTGAACCATTTCTTACATTCAGATTTTATCCAAACTCGTTGAGCACATTTTATAGCTTTTTGTGCTTGTGGTGTTTTAGTGTGACATTTTATATTCACATAATTTGGTATTACCTTTTTTCTAAGGCATTCTTGGTTAAACCAAATGTTTTGTGATGCTTTGTAACGTTTTTGTAGTAACTTCTGGTACAGTCGGGTCAAATCTTCTCTCGAAGATTTTTTAATGAAATTGACTGTCTCGACCCTTACTTCGTGGAATATGCTCATATTAGTGTTTTTAAATGAAACTCAAAGTCTCTAGTTAATTCCACAATATAATACAAGTTATTGAAAATTCTAAAAAATTGACAATTGTTTCGATAAATCAATATCATCGTCAGAATGACAGAAGTTACATTTCATTTTATGCCTACCTGATGTTTAGTAGTTATATTTTTGGCTAGACCAAGAAGTAACCTAACTTGTGATTGGCTTAATTTATGTTTATAGAAAAAAAGAAGAAGATGTGATATAACAAATATTGAAGCTTAGATATTATTGGCCCTATGGTGATATCCTGGATATCATTATTCCAATTAAGATCAGTATAACTGTGCAATGATATAGAAAACCAGGAAAACTATATCTGCTGATCTTTACAATTATCACTTAAGAAGACAGTTTATTAGTGGAGAATTCCCTAGATTTAACTGTTCATTGACAACTTCATATTGTGGGTTTCTTAAATGTCTTCTAATTTCCAGTTCTTCAAGGAAATCCAGTTCTTGTTTCTTTTCACAAATATGCAGCACTTCTAGTTCTGTGTTAGGTGTCAATGAATGATTGGTGTCAAGTAGATGTTTTGCGTAGTGAGATTTATCTGGTTGTTTTAATCTGTAAGCTCGTAAGTGCTCACTGTATCGTATTTCAAAATTCCTAAGGGTCTGACCCAAATAGACAGCATTACATTCTGGACATTTGAGTTTATATATACCTGACTTCTTTAATAGTGGTATTTTTGTTTTTACATTTAACAATTTTGTACTAACGTTACTTTCTGTTTTAAAAGAAATTGTTGCATTCGTTGCTGAAGATATTATCTTTGAAATATTATTAGAAATATTTCCTGCATATGTGATGGTTTTATAAGTTTTAATTTCATCAGCTTGTTTAGGATATATTAGTTGTAATGCCACTTTTTTCTCTTTTTTACTAATTAGTTTATTTATCATATCTAATGGATAACCGTTAGATGTTGCTATTTGTCTAATTGTATTAATCTCTCTATCAAAATTACATTTGTTCATAGGAACTGAAAAAGCTCTATGTATCATTGAATTATATGCTGCTAGTCTGTGTGAGACAGGGTGGTTAGAATTGAATGGAATTGTCACATCAGTCTGTGTTGGTTTTCGGTAAATTGAATAATCAAGTACATCATTAACTCTTTGAATTTTTAAATCAAGAAAATTGATTGAGCTATTTTCTTCAATTTCTAATGTAAATTTAATTTTCGGGTGTAAATTATTGATGTGGTTGAAAAACACATCTAATTGTCGCTCACTACCCATAAAACAAGCTAATATGTCATCCACATATCGATACCAAAATAAAATATTTTTCGAAATATTACTTTCAAAGATCTTTCTTTCTAAATTGTCCATAAAAATGTTTGCTAAAATAGGTGATATAGGGCTTCCCATTGGTAAACCTTCATTTTGAATATATATCTTATTGTCAAAAGTGAAATAATTCTGATTAATGCATACATCAAATAAATTAAGTATATCTGATATTATTCCTGGATTAATATTTTTATCTTCTAGTAATTTTCTTACAAGTATTAGACATTCTTTAGGAGGAATTTTAGTAAACATATTAGTTACATCGAACGATATGAGTTTATAGTTATCTTGCAAGTGGATTGATTTCAACTTTTTGATTAGTTCTATTGAATTTCTAATTGAGTACTGAGATTCATATCCATAAGTATTGAGTATATTGTTGAGCTTTTTTGCCAATATATTATTAGGAGCATTAACATAAGAGACTACAGGTCTAATTGGTTTCGTTATTTTATGTAATTTAACTGTTCCATATAATTGTGGACAATGAGGATTCTTATGTATGATAGACCTCTTTTCGTAATCATTTAAAAGATAATTTGAATTATTAACAATATCCCTTACATTAGAAATTGAAGAAAATAGCTCAATCAATTTTCTTGATTTAAAAATTCAAAGAGTTAATGATGTACTTGATTATTCAATTTACCGAAAACCAACACAGACTGATGTGACAATTCCATTCAATTCTAACCACCCTGTCTCACACAGACTAGCAGCATATAATTCAATGATACATAGAGCTTTTTCAGTTCCTATGAACAAATGTAATTTTGATAGAGAGATTAATACAATTAGACAAATAGCAACATCTAACGGTTATCCATTAGATATGATAAATAAACTAATTAGTAAAAAAGAGAAAAAAGTGGCATTACAACTAATATATCCTAAACAAGCTGATGAAATTAAAACTTATAAAACCATCACATATGCAGGAAATATTTCTAATAATATTTCAAAGATAATATCTTCAGCAACGAATGCAACAATTTCTTTTAAAACAGAAAGTAACGTTAGTACAAAATTGTTAAATGTAAAAACAAAAATACCACTATTAAAGAAGTCAGGTATATATAAACTCAAATGTCCAGAATGTAATGCTGTCTATTTGGGTCAGACCCTTAGGAATTTTGAAATACGATACAGTGAGCACTTACGAGCTTACAGATTAAAACAACCAGATAAATCTCACTACGCAAAACATCTACTTGACACCAATCATTCATTGACACCTAACACAGAACTAGAAGTGCTGCATATTTGTGAAAAGAAACAAGAACTGGATTTCCTTGAAGAACTGGAAATTAGAAGACATTTAAGAAACCCACAATATGAAGTTGTCAATGAACAGTTAAATCTAGGGAATTCTCCACTAATAAACTGTCTTCTTAAGTGATAATTGTAAAGATCAGCAGATATAGTTTTCCTGGTTTTCTATATCATTGCACAGTTATACTGATCTTAATTGGAATAATGATATCCAGGATATCACAATAGGGCCAATAATATCTAAGCTTCAATATTTGTAATATCACATCTTCTTTTTTTTTCTATAAACATAAATTAAGCCAATCACAAGTTAGGTTACTTCTTGGTCTAGCCAAAAATATAACTACTAAACATCAGGTAGGCATAAAATGAAATGTAACTTCTGTCATTCTGACGATGATATTGATTTATCGAAACAATTGTCAATTTTTTAGAATTTTCAATAACTTGTATTATATTGTGGAATTAACTAGAGACCTTGAGTTTCATTTAAAAACACTAATATGAGCATATTCCACGAAGTAAGGGTCGAGACAGTCAATTTCATTAAAAAATCTTCGAGAGAAGATTTGACCCGACTGTACCAGAAGTTACTACAAAAACGTTACAAAGCATCACAAAACATTTGGTTTAACCAAGAATGCCTTAGAAAAAAGGTAATACCAAATTATGTGAATATAAAATGTCACACTAAAACACCACAAGCACAAAAAGCTATAAAATGTGCTCAACGAGTTTGGATAAAATCTGAATGTAAGAAATGGTTCAAAGTTAGAGACTCCTTAGACAACTACATAAAAGTTGTACATTCAGAACTCACATTCCAATTACATCCAGTAGAATTTGACTGTTTGGATGACAAAATTAGAGAAAATATCAGCACTATGAAGCATATGAAATTTAAGAAACAAGAAAAGAAGCTACAGAATCTTGAACACACACAACATAAAATTCAATACTCAAAACATCATGAAACTGTAAGTACCTACATACCAACACACTTTGCACCACGATTTGAAAACCTTTCAGACACTAATTTTACAAATAGTGAAATAGAATTTTTAAATAAAGGTTTAAAGTACAGCATACCACCTAAATTCACGAATAATATTAAACAAATTATAGCTACAGAGTCAGAAATAGCTTTAAAATCTAATTCAAATAATTTTCTTTATGAGAAATTAAAAATTGCCAATTTAATCAGAAATATTGAACCTTCAAAAGTTAAACGTCAAACAAAAAATGACATTTCAGTTTTAAACGCAATAAAACAGAAGATACAGAATCATAACCTAACAGTTACAAAATCCGATAAGGGGAATGCTACTGTCATTTTGACGACTGAAAATTACAATTCCAAAGTATATAACTTTATAGAATCCAGCGATGTAAAAGTTCTTAAAGCAGACCCAACAAAGAAGTTTTCTAATAATGTAAGGGATATTGTTAATAATTCAAATTATCTTTTAAATGATTACGAAAAGAGGTCTATCATACATAAGAATCCTCATTGTCCACAATTATATGGAACAGTTAAATTACATAAAATAACGAAACCAATTAGACCTGTAGTCTCTTATGTTAATGCTCCTAATAATATATTGGCAAAAAAGCTCAACAATATACTCAATACTTATGGATATGAATCTCAGTACTCAATTAGAAATTCAATAGAACTAATCAAAAAGTTGAAATCAATCCACTTGCAAGATAACTATAAACTCATATCGTTCGATGTAACTAATATGTTTACTAAAATTCCTCCTAAAGAATGTCTAATACTTGTAAGAAAATTACTAGAAGATAAAAATATTAATCCAGGAATAATATCAGATATACTTAATTTATTTGATGTATGCATTAATCAGAATTATTTCACTTTTGACAATAAGATATATATTCAAAATGAAGGTTTACCAATGGGAAGCCCTATATCACCTATTTTAGCAAACATTTTTATGGACAATTTAGAAAGAAAGATCTTTGAAAGTAATATTTCGAAAAATATTTTATTTTGGTATCGATATGTGGATGACATATTAGCTTGTTTTATGGGTAGTGAGCGACAATTAGATGTGTTTTTCAACCACATCAATAATTTACACCCGAAAATTAAATTTACATTAGAAATTGAAGAAAATAGCTCAATCAATTTTCTTGATTTAAAAATTCAAAGAGTTAATGATGTACTTGATTATTCAATTTACCGAAAACCAACACAGACTGATGTGACAATTCCATTCAATTCTAACCACCCTGTCTCACACAGACTAGCAGCATATAATTCAATGATACATAGAGCTTTTTCAGTTCCTATGAACAAATGTAATTTTGATAGAGAGATTAATACAATTAGACAAATAGCAACATCTAACGGTTATCCATTAGATATGATAAATAAACTAATTAGTAAAAAAGAGAAAAAAGTGGCATTACAACTAATATATCCTAAACAAGCTGATGAAATTAAAACTTATAAAACCATCACATATGCAGGAAATATTTCTAATAATATTTCAAAGATAATATCTTCAGCAACGAATGCAACAATTTCTTTTAAAACAGAAAGTAACGTTAGTACAAAATTGTTAAATGTAAAAACAAAAATACCACTATTAAAGAAGTCAGGTATATATAAACTCAAATGTCCAGAATGTAATGCTGTCTATTTGGGTCAGACCCTTAGGAATTTTGAAATACGATACAGTGAGCACTTACGAGCTTACAGATTAAAACAACCAGATAAATCTCACTACGCAAAACATCTACTTGACACCAATCATTCATTGACACCTAACACAGAACTAGAAGTGCTGCATATTTGTGAAAAGAAACAAGAACTGGATTTCCTTGAAGAACTGGAAATTAGAAGACATTTAAGAAACCCACAATATGAAGTTGTCAATGAACAGTTAAATCTAGGGAATTCTCCACTAATAAACTGTCTTCTTAAGTGATAATTGTAAAGATCAGCAGATATAGTTTTCCTGGTTTTCTATATCATTGCACAGTTATACTGATCTTAATTGGAATAATGATATCCAGGATATCACCATAGGGCCAATAATATCTAAGCTTCAATATTTGTAATATCACATCTTCTTCTTTTTTTCTATAAACATAAATTAAGCCAATCACAAGTTAGGTTACTTCTTGGTCTAGCCAAAAATATAACTACTAAACATCAGGTAGGCATAAAATGAAATGTAACTTCTGTCATTCTGACGATGATATTGATTTATCGAAACAATTGTCAATTTTTTAGAATTTTCAATAACTTGTATTATATTGTGGAATTAACTAGAGACCTTGAGTTTCATTTAAAAACTCCAATAGATGTGTTTCTACAATAATAAATAATTGAATTCTGTTTGTTGACTGGAGCATTCAGTGTCATAAGTTACATATTCTTCAACTAGATTAATATATAGGTACCATAGTAAGGGACACATACAGATTATTTATTGTATTCAGTGTATTTTCAAATGGAAATGAGCTTTTTAACAGAAATTTCTGTTTTTAAAGTGTTTTTAAAGTCTTAAACAGTCTCTAATTGTTTACAAAAATTGTTACTATTAATGTTAAAATTTTCAAGACCTGCAAAACTATATTGATGGCACTGACTACTACTACAAAAACTAGGACTAGAGATACTTGATTCAATATTTTTTGTAATGTTTAATACAATGTCTGTATCAAACTATCTGGAATAGTTACTACCCTTTACATAATTACCAACTATTTGTTTTTTATTTTATTTATGTAAGTAGCTTCTGAAACATCTTGAACATTAAGAAGATTCTTCTAGATTCAAATCTCTGCCAACATATGATCATGTTTTATTATTAATAATAATATCTACCCTAATGCAATATTGAGTTTTTTGTAGGGTATAATGCATATCTAGGATTAGAAATGTTGTGAATCGTTTCTAAAATATACTTACTATCTAATATACTATTTTAATGTACAATAGCCGATTGAAGTATTGAATGAGTATTAAGTTTCAATAATTATGATTTTGGAATAGGTACTTACGGATAACAACTGTTGTTCGTCCATTATAACAAGAATTATAACTAAGTATAGAAACTGTAGCTAAGTAGGAACTAACGAAAATGAAGACCACTTTATTCAAGTACTTTTTCTTGCAAAAAATGTGCTTCCTGCAAATAAAATATAACACAAAACTGAAAACCACCCTCCATTTCATGCTTGTCATTTGTTTCCACAGATAACTGCTGTTTGTTTAGTTCGTCAGTTCCTCTTCTGTTTTCTTCTTTTTTCATGTTACTGTGATGTTTAATATGAGATATTACTGAGAGGCTTATGAACTAGCGAACTACGTAATCGTAGGAAGTTACTAAAAATTATTTCGAAAGATGTAAAAGTAACTGCAACACATGTGATCATCTTAGAAACATGTTAATTTGTAATATTACAGTAACGTTCTGTATGTGACATTAGTGAAAAGTATACAAATTAACATCGTACGAATGTTTCCTATAGGAAGTTGCTAAAAAGAAGTTCATAGGATGTGTATGTAACTGCGAATTCAAGTATTATTGTATACATCAAAAATATGTTTTATTTACATGACATGGATGTTAATAAAGTTGGTAATAGAATTAAGACATCTAGGAGATATCTTATTAACGTTTTAAATAAACATCACCAAAAGTCTCTAAAAAGAACATCACAAAAAAGACTTGTTATGTTTCTTGTTTAGTGGGTTGTGAAAAGAAGATAAAATTCATTTGAAAAGTTGTTGCGACTTTGACAATTTGTTGTCTTATGAATTATCTAGAAACAGTTAGTTCCATTTAAAACAGTAATAATATCAATTTATTCAAAAATACTACTGGGCACATTTCAATCGGCAACCCTGCCACAACCTATTGTCACTTTCATAAGTGAATAAAATATTTTGTTTTTGATTAAATACTCCATGAACGTAGGAATTTTGCATCCGGATCTCGGATTATAAGTAAATCCGCGTTTACAATATAAAAGTTCGTAATTTTCAGTTTTACATTCTTGTGAGATATGTACGCCCATGGTTTATTACTTTTTCCCTGAGACCACGATTCGTGCTGCCAGTGAAAAGAGCACACAAATAACAAAATACACTAACTAACCAACCCTTTTGCGATCATATATTTTTAAAACGATTATAACTTACTTTAACTTTCAGTTCATTTATTTTAATTTGAATCATTGTATTTATTACACGAGCGTTTTCATTATTTTGATCAACCGTTTTACATCTTTATCAATGAATTATTAATAATGCTATTTTTCTTTCTCAGGTCTCGGAAAACCCATCCCGGAGCGATAGTACATTTAAGTGATAACCCATTAGATGCTAGTAAAGTACGTTATGTTCATTATTCAACTTTCAAAGGTGTTTAACGGAAATATATTTCAGTTGTTAATAGGATTTGAATCAGGTCAAGTTGTTTTATGGGACCTTAGGAATAAAATGGCCGACATGAGGTGGTTAACTAGTGAATTAAGGTCTATATCGTGGCATCACGAAGGAAAACAATTTATGTGTTCACATACAGATGGGACTCTAACAACGTGGAGTTTGAAATCACCTTTAAAATATATTCATATATCACAACCTCATGGTAAGAGTGATTAGTCGAAAATTTGATTTATTTTGATTATTCCTTTTATATTTTTAGCAAAATTTACGAAAGATGGAAAACCAGAACAATGTAGACCAATTTGTAAAGTTGAATGGAAGACATCCAGAACGGGGTAAGACTTATAAAACTTTAAACTTCACAAGTCTATAATAATTTTAATGTTTCAACTATTTTTATCAATACTGCCTTCTGCCTTGCTGTTTGTATACATTGCAGAGCAAACTTGTCAAGTGACATTCTCGAGTAATTTCTAGAAAGTAAATGCACAGTAATAATATAGTCGGCCGTTTCGGAGAAAATGTCTTGAATGATAATGGACAAATAGACTTATGCGATCAAAATAACAAATGGATTCTTCCTACACAGGTCCATACACTTGGACACAGGCAGGGCCGAGCCTAGGGTATCCGCCGCCCGGGTGCGAGAATAAAATATACCGCCCTATTAGCGTACCTAATCGAAATTTGATTAGTGAGGCGAGATATGAGGTAAATTTCTAGTCTAGTGGGATAGAAAAGTACCTACCTACGCCGGGAAAATATTCATTAGTAAAAATCGTCTCTATCTAGCAAATGTGTCTAGATCTTATTGGAGATAGGACTAATTGGATAATTCAATGCCGATTTTGAGGTGTATGTATGACGCACCTACTGTTTACATTTTAGGTTGGGAAAATTAATAAAAACACATTTTTCAACATTATTTATTGACAAATATATGAAAACGTAATGAAACTCAAATTTACATTCTTAAGGTAGTAAAAGAAAAGAAAAAATCAAAACCAAACGGAAAAATAACAAAAATATATTCCTGGATGGGTTTAAATGTTAAAATCTACTTTTCTTGCCTTCTCTAAAGTAAATTCTTTAATTAAATCTGTAACAACTATACTGGAACAAATATCTTCCTCGATACTAATTACTACTAAATTTGTAAGCTTCGATTGTCTCATATTTAATCTTAAGTAGATTTTAATAAGTTCTATTTTCGAAAATGATCGCTCCCCATGTGCCACAGTGACCATCATGGTTAAAAATATTCGTAAGGCTACATATAGATTAGGGAATATTCCTTTTAAATCGTTATTGACGAGATATGTTATTACTTCTTTGGCCGACATACTATTTTTATGAATATTATTAATTGACAGTGTATCAATTTCGTTGCAAAGATCAATTGCAATTAAATCGATATTTCCTGTTTCTGAATCAGTTAATTTACTTTGTAAGTTCTTACAATATCCCATTATTTCATTTTTAGTTATTGCACCTAAACTACTTAAAAAGCCAAAAGAGCCATTATTTTTTTCGAAATCTTTGAATCTTTTATCTAATTTTGAAATTACAATATCGAGAATAAAAAAATAAAAATTTACTTTGAAATTTAGCTCTGGAGATTGAGTGGGTTCATCTTCATGTTCATATTCAAAAAAAATATTTTTTTTTCTTGGTCTAACTAACAGCAGGGACTCAAATTTCGGAATCTATTTCTTCTGCATTTTTTTTGGACTCATTAAGCATGTCTATAAAACCATTTTCAGATCTAATTTCGGTTAAAAATATTTTAATTTCTTTCAACATTCCCAGAGCTTCTGGCAAAATAACGCTAGACTTTTGCATTATCTTACTTACTACGTTCATTTTTGCCAAAATTTTGTACCAGACAACTAAGGAACATATAATTTTGAAAGATTTTGTTTTATTAATTAGGGACATTGTAAGATTTTTTGTGTCATTATCTCTAGAATCATCACTATGAAGGGCAAACAAAGCATCATACACTTTTTCTAATTCAAATCTAAGGGTTTTGATAGCATCAATTCAACTCTCCCATCGAGTATCAGATAGCGGCTTAACTGTTAGCTTAGGAAATTGAGGCTATGTGCCGCACAAGGTACGAAAAAGGCTCTAGGATTAATATCCAAAACTTTTTTGTAGACCCTTGTGTTTGCCTTTCATATTGGCACCGTTATCATAACCCTGACCTCTCATATCAGCAATATCAATATCCATTTCTATTAAATAATTCAATAAAACTGGACAATAATCGTTATCTGTTCTTGGTGGCTAATGTCAGGTGTACAATCAAGAATAATTGAAAAATATTTGCAACATTTTAAGGCAGTGGTCGCCAACCTGTCAATCGCGAGCTACCGGTAGCAATTCTGGTAGCTCTCACAACGATTTTAATTTAAAAAATACAAACTGCAAAAATCAGAGAAGCTTCCGAAAATTCCACAAAAAAATCTAATTGTCATAATATTAAACATAAACAGCGGCAACGTTGCAGTGAGCGATCTGCCGCTGACGCCATCAAGCTAGAATCGGCTAGTTCACCAGCCGGACCAGCGCGTTAGTGTTCGAGAACGATCAGGATTGCTTTGAACGGGATAAATACGCACGGCGCGGCGACATTGCGCTTAGTTTAAAACTGAACGCGTAACCAACGTCCAGCGGTTGGGTTAGTAGAGAACAACAAAAAATAATATTATGGCAAGCAGTTGTAAGAAGGTAAAGACATACCACTTCCATTCGGAATGGGAAGAACAATACTTTTCTACAGCAGTTAAAGATAAAAATGTTTGTTTGTTATGTAATACTTCGGTCTCCGTTGCTAAAAAAGGAAATATTGACAGACAAAATAAAACTGTACATTCTAATTTTGAAAAATCCTTCCCACTACATTCTGCGGCCAGAAAGGAGAAACTGAAACAGTTAAAAAAGCAGTTAATTGGACAACAATCAATATTTTTAAAAACAGTCGACAAAAATAAGGCTGCAACTGAAGCATCGTACCGTGTGTCCCAGATAATTGCACAAAAAAAGAAACCTTATGAAGACGGGGAAATGATAAAACAGACGTTTTTAGAAGCTGCTGATTCGTTATTTGCCAACTTTAGAAATAAAGACGAGATAGTTTCAGCTATAAAATCTATGCAACTTTCTGCTAATACAGTGATGAGACGTGTAGAAGTTATGAGCAATGATATTTTCTACAGTTAAGAACTGACTTAGATAACTGTGTTTATTTTTCACTTCAACTGGATGAATCAACAGATATCGTTGACACTGTCCAGATGGCCGTGTTCGTCAGGATGGTGTTTAGTAATTTTACGATTAAATAAGATCTTTTGAAGTTCATTCCACTGAAAGGACACACTACTGGACAGGAGTTATTTTCTCATTTAAAAAATATTTCTTCCGAGAAAATTCCAGTTTCTAAAATGGTAGGCTTGACAACCGATGGCGCTCCAGCTATGGTGGGTTGTGATAAGGGTCTGGTGGCGTTATGTCGTAAAGATGAAACTTTTCCGCAATTTCTCTGTTACCACTGCATTATCCACCAGCAAGCATTATGTGGAAATTTCCTGAAACAAAACAACATTATGAAACTGGTGGTAAAAATTGTGAATAAGATTAGAGCTCAAGCGTTACAAAGAAGATTATTCAAAACCTTGGCCGATGAAGTTGACTGTCAATACGGGGACCTACTCCTTCACTCTGAAGTCCGATGGTTGAGTAGAGGACGGATGCTGAAACGTTTTAATGATGTCCTATCTGGCATAGTTCAATTTTTCAAACAACGCGATGAACCCACTCCGGAACTAGAAAATTCAATCTGGCTTAGAGATTTTGGTTTTCTCGTGGACATTACAGAGAAATTAAAGCAACTTAATGTGCAGCTTCAGGGGAGAGACAAAGAACTAGCGGAAATGATTTCTGATATAAAATCATTTATCAAAAAGCTGGAGTTTTGGGAACAAAACCTAATTAACAGCGATGCCAAGCATTTTCCTATTATTTCAGAAAAAATATCTCGAAATCCATTAGAACCCTATGACAGCAAATATTATGTAGAAATAGTTTCTACCCTGAAGAATAACTTCAAAAATCGTTTTAAGGATTTCAACGAAATGGCTTCAGTAGCGCAGTTTGTTGTTTCACCCTTTATGGAAATTGATATCTGTTTGCAACTTGTGTTATGCAGATCTTTGGCGAAGACATCGCTGCAACAGGAATGGAAGTAATTGAGTTTCAAAATGATTTAGCCTTAAAATCGTTAGTCTCAAGTACCAAATGTATCTGGTCTATTGTAAGTAAAGACAAATATTCAGTTCTATGCCGTGTTGCCTTGAAAGTGAAAGCATTATTCATTTCAACCTATTTGTGTGAATCTTCTTTTTCAAATATGAAGTTTATTAGGTTCAAATATCGCAGATGAACATTTGGATAAATGTATTCGAATGGCTGTATCAAATTATACTGCAAACATTAAAAAAATTATCGATGAGTCTGATTGTCAGCCTTCTCATTGAACGTGCTTTTCTATTTTTCAATGTTTAAGTTCATGATAGTGTGTTACTTTTTTGTTGTTATTATTAACTATTTTTAAATCTTACGTGACATGCCGTTGTGGCTGGATAAAAGTTTGTGTTTATCTTTTAAACACCTTCGTTTGGTAGGTAGGAATGTAGCTATGAACAAGTACGTACTAGTAATATTAGTTATTTTGTAATTAGTTAATTATTAGTACCTATGTATTATGTATTACCAGTTAAATAGTGAAATAAATACATATAATGATAAATTAACTGTGGATTATTTCATTTACGTTGCGTTACGTGGCTTCCGTGTGGGTAGCTCGCTGTTTATTCCAAAATTAACAAAGTTGCTCAACACATCGAGAGGTTGGCGTTCACTGTTTTAAGGTTTCAATAATAGTTCTCTTTACTCTTTCTCCTATTAGGAAAATTAATTCAGTTTGTATTTTATCGCCCAAATAGTGTGGTATTTATTTTGCTATATTTTTGAACATTACCAATATGTTCGGCCATTACGTTATCAAATTTTGCAATTGTCTCAATGAGTTTCAAAAAAGTGCCGTTACCTTTTTCGAAAAGTGTTTGAGTGTTGCCCATAAAAGCTAAATTTTGTCCTGCTAAGAACTGTATGACAGATATAATTCTTTCTAAAATACAAGTCCATCTTTTATTTTTCATTTGAATTAAATTTTGATTAAAAGAGTCGACAGTAAAGCCTTTCTCAATTGATTTCTTCAAATCAACCCATTTTCTAACACTCTCAAAATGACCTTTACTTGTTTCATGCCTTTCTTAATTCCGAGATAAATGTTGCCAGTCACTGTAGCCATTATCATCGTTAAAACTATTAACAGATACTATAAATAATTTACAACAAAAACAGTACACTGAATTTTTGGATTTTGAATGAACAAGCCGGGTTCTAGGAACTTTTTCATTATTAGTTAATTTTTTTTCGCAATAGGTGGCGCTAAAAGATCTATTTGAATCATTCACTGGATATACAATATTTTTTTGTTGTACTGGTCCTAAATCTAGAATTTATATTCTAATATTATTTGTTAATACCTGCGGCCAACAGGCTGGATCATATAATAATTCCTTATTTACCTTAAGAACATCTTCACTAACTTCAGTTTGTGTATTTGCTGGCGTGGGCGTGTTTGTTGTAGCCTGATCCAGCGTGTCCTTTTCCCCTACTTCGGGCGCTTCGGCGTACGATTTATTTTCTTGCAATTTTTCCAGTCGTTCTTCTTTGTCCTCATTTTTCTCAAAATATTGAACATGTGGGTCTTGGCTACATGAAAGTTGTGGTTCTTTATTGCTCGTGGACACAAAAGACTTTTTTAATGATCCAGCTAATCGTTTTTTGTCTTCATCTTTTTCTAACTTTCTTTTTCGGTATTGTGAACCAGAAAGTCTCTTTCGACCATCAGACATCTAAATAATTAAACTATGATTAAAAATGTTTCTTAAAAATTTAAGACATTATTCTTTTCATTAGAAAAGTGCATAAGAATTGAACTAATATAAAATAATTAAAACCTACCGTTCAGTCCGTTCACAATCGCTAAATAAAAATTAATCAAATAGAGACTGATCTCGTTCCCTAATTCGTAATATCGCAATCTTTACGCTTTGCCCTTTGGTTTTCAACGAATCAACTTGAATTAAAAAAGTTGAAAAAAGGCTACGCAAACGCAAACTTGGCATTAGAAAAATGAAAAAATCCCACATTCTCAAGTCGGTAAAGAGTCTAAGAGTCAAAAGCCGCGAGCCGCAATCCCTTTATTCAAGTAATCCATTAATATACTCTGTCATTTTGCGGCAAGCGGATTATTCTTTATTATTATCTATTCATTATCTTTTTTACGCCGCCCGCAACGCACTATTTTGGTATTGTTGTAATAATAAAAGAACAATATTTCGGAGAAATGCCGTTATCAAAGAAAGGCACTTTGCGACTAAATATTTTTTGCATGTTGGGGTTCTCTTATTTTTTTTTAGAGACATTTTGCCTTTTTTCGCCCGGGTACCATGCACCCATTGCACCCCCGGTACGGCTCGGCCCTGGACACAGGATACAAGACATCTACGATCCGTCATTGATTACATTATTGTACGACAAAACACAGTAAAGTGTGAGAGTATTTAGAGGCGCTGATTGTGGAAGGGATCATAAACTTCTTAAAATGAAAATAATGATACCGTACCGGTATAGCAGACCTAACAAGAGTAACGAAAATGAAGAAACCGAATATCGATTATCCAAAATATATTATCCAGAGTTTCGAGAACGAGAATAGATTTTTGATAAAAAATTAGAAATAAACGTGTGTGGAACATCAAATGAACTTCATTATCACATAGCACAAAGTATCCATGGTGCAGCAAAGGAATCATTGAGTCTATTTGAAAACAAACCAAACAGAAAGTCGAGTTTTCTCCAGAGTTAGAAGAGAAAATACTAGAGAAGAGGAAATCACATCACAAATGCTGTCAACAATAGAAAAATACGACGAGAAACTAATAGAATTACAAAGGAAAGATGTGGGATCAGAAATTAACACCTATATTGAAGGTTGTAAATGCACTGAATTTTGGAATTTCATAAGAAAAATTAAGGCGCCAACCAAAAATAATAATAAAATTAATCTAATAATAGTGTTTTTAAATGAAACTCAAGGTCTCTAGTTAATTCCACAATATAATACAAGTTATTGAAAATTCTAATAAATTGAATAATCAAGTACATTATTAACTCTTTGAATTTTTAAATCAAGAAAATTGATTGAGCTATTTTCTTCAATTTCTAATGTAAATTTAATTTTCGGGTGTAAATTATTGATGTGGTTGAAAAATACATCTAATTGTCGTTCACTACCCATAAAACAAGCTAATATGTCATCTACATATCTATACCAAAATGAAATATTTTTCGAAATATTACTTTCAAAGATCTTTCTTTCTAAATTGTCCATTAAGAACTTTTACATCGCAGACCCAACAAAGAAGTTTTCTAATAATGTAAGGGATATTGTTAATAATTCAAATTATCTTTTAAATGATTACGAAAAGAGGTCTATCATACATAAGAATCCTCATTGTTCACAATTATATGGAACAGTTAAATTACATAAAATAACGAAACCAATTAGACCTGTAGTCTCTTATGTTAATGCTCCTAATAAAATATTGGCAAAGAAGCTCAACAATATACTCAATACTTACGGATATGAATCTCAGTACTCAATTAGAAATTCAATAGAACTAATCAAAAAGTTGAAATCAATCCACTTGCAAGATAACTATAAACTCATATCGTTCGATGTAACTAATATGTTTACTAAAATTCCTCCTAAAGAATGTCTAATACTTGTAAGAAAATTACTAGAAGATAAAAATATTAATCCAGGAATAATATCAGATATACTTAATTTATTTGATTTATGCATTAATCAGAATTATTTCACTTTTGACAATAAGATATATATTCAAAATGAAGGTTTACCAATGGGAAGCCCTATATCACCTATTTTAGCAAACATTTTTATGGACAATTTAGAAAGAAAGATCTTTGAAAGTAATATTTCGAAAAATATTTTATTTTGGTATAGATATGTAGATGACATATTAGCTTGTTTTATGGGTAGTGAACGACAATTAGATGTATTTTTCAACCACATCAATAATTTACACCCGAAAATTAAATTTACATTAGAAATTGAAGAAAATAGCTCAATCAATTTTCTTGATTTAAAAATTCAAAGAGTTAATAATGTACTTGATTATTCAATTTACCGAAAACCAACACAGACTGATGTGACAATTCCATTCAATTCTAATCACCCTGTCTCACACAGACTAGCGGCATATAATTCAATGATACATAGAGCTTTTTCAGTTCCTATGAACAAATGTAATTTTGATAGAGAGATTAATACAATTAGACAAATAACAACATCTAACGGTTATCCATTAGATATGATAAATAGGCTAATTAGTAAAAAAGAGAAAAAAGTGGCATTACAACTAATATATCCTGAACAAGCTGATGAAATTAAAACTTATAAAACCATCACATATGCAGGAAATATTTCTAATAATATTTCAAAGATAATATCTTCAGCAACGAATACAACAATTTCTTTTAAAACAGAAAGTAACGTTAGTACAAAATTGTTAAATGTAAAAACAAAAATACCACTATTAAAGAAGTCAGGTATATATAAACTCAAATGTCCAGAATGTAATGCTGTCTATTTGGGTCAGACCCTTAGGAATTTTGAAGTACGATACAGTGAGCACTTACGAGCATACAGATTAAAACAACCAGATAAATCCCACTACGCAAAACATCTACTTGACACCAATCATTCATTGACACCTAACACAGAACTAGAAGTACTGCATATTTGTGAAAAGAAACAAGAACTGGATTTCCTTGAAGAACTGGAAATTAGAAGACATTTAAGAAACCCACAATATGAAGTTGTCAATGAACAGTTAAATCTAGGGAATTCTCCACTAATAAACTGTCTTCTTAAGTGATAATTGTAAAGATCAGCAGATATAGTTTTCCTGGTTTTCTATATCATTGCACAGTTATACTGATCTTAATTGGAAAAATTATATCCAGGATATCACCATAGGGCTAATAATATCTAAGCTTCAATATTTGTAATATCACATCTTCTTCTTTTTTCTATAAACATATATTAAGCCAATCACAAGTTAGGTTACTTCTTGGTCTAGCCAAAATTAACTACTAAACATCAGGTAGGCAAGAAAATGAAATGTAACTTCTGTCATTCTGACGATGATATTGATTTATCGAAACAATTGTCAATTTTTTAGAATTTTCAATAACTTGTATTATATTGTGGAATTAACTACAGACCTTGAGTTTCATTTAAAAACACTAATATGAGCATATTCCACGAAGTAAGGGTCGAGACAGTCAATTTCATTAATCTAATAAGTTTATAGCAGTGGAAAAACTACTACACTAAACGATTCACAGAAGACAGGCACCCCTTGGAAAATAACAATAAAACAAATATTAACACTGAAGGAGAACTAATAACGATAACCACAGAAAAAGTTAACAAAAAAGTGAAACTGCTCCAAAATGGAAAATCACCAGGCCAGAAGTAATATACATGAGTTCATCAAATATGGCACAACAGAATTATTCCAACTGATAGCACAACTATTCACAAAGACTCATATCATCGGTATATAAGAAAGAAGAACAAAACAACTTTGACAATTACGGGGCATAATTAAAGATCGAATAGCAGGAGATCAAAGTTGTGTAACCCAAGAAAAAAATGGATTCAGAGCAGGACGCTCATGTACCCTTAATACATTCAGAATCAAACGACTAATTGAAGAACAAGAAAAATATCCAAACAAACACATATTTCATTATTTGACCTAGCCAAAGCATATGACAATGTTCCTATCATCTAACTATGGGAAGTTCATGAGACAAACTCACATCAACGAAATTTGATTTCAGCGGCAAAAGGTTTGTATGGAAACATGACATCACGGATAAAGATAAGGAATTCGTTATCACAAAATTTTTGGATAACCAAAGGGTTGTCTAGCGCCAATATTTTTTAAAATATATGTCGAACAAGCTTTAAAGTGGTGAAAGAATAAATGTAGTAAAATAGGTTTCCAATTAGAAAAGCCAACATTATACACGCTAGTTAAGATATTTTATTCAAGAAATACATTTTTTAAAAGTTTAATTAGAATTTCAAAATATTACTTCAGAGTTACAAACAGAATGAATGATAAATGTGAGAGAAATATAAAGTTAGTTTATAATTAAATGCTGAAAATATGATATACGATATGATATTATTATATAATATGCAAATTGACTTCACATAACTCCTCCCTCCTTAAGATAGAGCAACGCCGTCAAAGGGGTTGTTTTGTTGGGGTTGATGGTTGGCTTCTTCCTCCAGTTTTAAATATCTCCAGAGTGTACAAGTTACGGCAGCTAGTATTAAGAGTGATAGAAGGCCGGGAATATTCCATACTGCGGGGTATGTTTTTTTTGATTTTGTATTGGCTTCGTTAATTCAGCTTGAAATTTCAAATCTTTAATGGATTGAAGATCGATTGCTTCTAATTTGATGAGTATTTCTGTGGATTTTTCTGTTTTCGTGAGTTCCCATTCGAATTTTGGAAGTATTAATGGGTTTATTGCTGTTATTTCTTGGATATCACTAAATGTAGAATTTTCGGTCCTGATTTCACATTCTGCGGGGATTTCGAAGTATTTTGTTTTACTAATAATATGCGTCTCTTGTTACAGTTTGATTCAATCTTAATCGGCACACTTGAAGGTAATGCTACGATAAACTGGTCGTTAATTCTGTCAATCAGAGCGTGAGTCAAAATTGCTGAGCTTGCTCGACAGGTGGGTTATTCAGCTTTCAAAATTAGGATAATGCAAGAGTCTGGACTGATATCTTCGTGATTTTGGCACAGATAAAGGTCGTTCAACTTCGGACATGGGATGTCTTCATATTGATGATTGCTTGTACCGAGTATCAAAAAGGATTTGTCGTGAATGATTATGGAGTTGTGGTAGGGTAGGCTAATAAGACGAAAAGTTTGGTGATTATCAATTTTTAAGATAGGTAGGTGTATTGTGAAAATAATATTAGTTTTACTAATTAGAGTTTGTACACCGGCTAATTCGTAATAGTGAAATGGATTATTGAATTTAAGGATATTATTTTTTCCGTAAAGTTTTCCTAAATGGTCTAGTTAATAGGAATTATTGAAGTATGTTAAATTCCTCAATGAGCAAACATATTGGCGTTTTCGAAATTATCTAGAAGATTAATGACATTTTGGCAATTTAAAATGATTTGGTCTAAAGCGTCAGAAAATCTTAGATAGTTATATATATATATATATATATATATATATATATATATATATATAACAAAGAGAATCATGGGTAATTCACGCAAAGTAAAGGGCTACTGAAATAGAGTGGTAACCGTGGACATGCATGTTTCTGGCTCATTTTGCCTCATCAGCACGGCATAACCAAATAATGATGTGAAATTTGGGAGCAAAGATGTTAATCGAAACATGGGAAAACACAAAATAACGGATTTCAGCAGGGAAACCAAACGCTCATTTGTGTCTTCAATTGGAAGATCCCGAGTTTTCAGGACATCAACCAACATCGACACGGAGGCGCATATAGCCCCCCCGCCATGAACCTTCCGACCCATAGTAAATAACAAAGAAGATGTAGGAATATCGCGTGATATGTTAACAACAACAACAAAGAGAATCATGGGTAATTCACGCAAAGTAAAGGGCTACTGAAATAGAGTGGTAACCGTGGACATGCATGTTTCTGGCTCATTTTGCCTCATCAGCACGGCATAACGGGGGGGCTATATGCGCCTCCGTGTCGATGTTGGTTGATGTCCTGAAAACTCGGGATCTTCCAATTGAAGACACAAATGAGCGTTTGGTTTCCCTGCTGAAATCCGTTATTTTGTGTTTTCCCATGTTTCGATTAACATCTTTGCTCCCAAATTTCACATCATTATTTGGTTATGCCGTGCTGATGAGGCAAAATGAGCCAGAAACATGCATGTCCACGGTTACCACTCTATTTCAGTAGCCCTTTACTTTGCGTGAATTACCCATGATTCTCTTTGTTGTTGTTGTTAACATATCACGCGATATTCCTACATCTTCTTTGTTATTTACTATGGGTCGGAAGGTTCATGGCGGGGGGGCTATATGCGCCTCCGTGTCGATGTTGGTTGATGTCCTGAAAACTCGGGATCTTCCAATTGAAGACACAAATGAGCGTTTGGTTTCCCTGCTGAAATCCGTTATTTTGTGTTTTCCCATGTTTCGATTAACATCTTTGCTCCCAAATTTCACATCATTATTTGGTTATGCCGTGCTGATGAGGCAAAATGAGCCAGAAACATGCATGTCCACGGTTACCACTCTATTTCAGTAGCCCTTTACTTTGCGTGAATTACCCATGATTCTCTTTGTTGTTGTTGTTAACATATCACGCGATATTCCTACATCTTCTTTTTTTTATATATATATATATATATATATATATATATATCCTGTAAAATTACTTTGTTCTGTAGACAATTCTTTTAGTTTAATTTTGATTGATAAATGATTTCTATTTAGACTTTAGACAGTTTTGTTGTAGTAGTCGATAAGGTAGAGATTTGAGGATATTTGGAGTTCTAATTGATGTTTAATAGAATTTTGATTTTGAAACCATTTTTCTATTTGTGAATTATATTTCATCTCGGCGTCACTATCTAGAGTACCGAATAACCATTTACTAACGGTTCCTACTCCATTTATTAATCCGTGTTTTTGTCGTTTAATAGGAGTGAAGTTATTTAATTTTTCCGTAGTTGGTTTGAGTAAGTATTTAGCATGGGAGAATGAATCCATTATCATATTTTTATTATTTCCTAAATTTGTGCTATCTAGGATTCGTTCGATTCTAATTTAAAAGTATTCTGTATTTTGTAGTTGAGAAATTAATTGGTTTGTTTCGATATAGTGTAAAAATTTATGTTTGGTTTCAATGATTTTAGCTGGTCGTAAGTCGAGTGGCATAATTGGGGTATCTAATTCGTGGATTTCAATGTCAGAGGTTATTGGGATTGGTTTTAGGATTAGATAGGGTAAGGATGAGGTTCAACCCTACGTGATCGTGTTTGTTCCTGGATGGTGTAGGTTGTCGTCTAAGAGTGGAAACTCACGTTTGGTCTTTTCACAGAATCGGTCTCGATGCCGTGATTTTCCGAAAATACCGAACTACGACTATATCCTACTGACTGCGCCAGTTAAGATATTTTATTCAAGAAATATCTTTTTAATAAGTTTAATTAGAATTTTGAAATATAACTTCATTACTTCAGAGTTACAAACAGACTGAATTATAAATGTGAGAAACATACGAAGCTAGTTTAGAATTAAATGCTGACAATATGATATACGTTATGATATTATTATATAATATGCAAATTGACTTCACACTCGCTTCAATTCGCTAATGATCCAGTGGTTATTGTGCTGACAAAAGAGGATTTACAAAACATGGCTTGGAAGTTATTGGAAGAATATCAACAATGAGGATTAACTGTCAATATGAATAAAATTAAATATATGTGTAGTGCAAAGGATGTGATTGGTGAAAATGGAATAACAATAGAATAATGTGATAATTTCAAATATTTAGAGTTCACGTTCAGTTCAGACAGAAAAGAAACTACAAAAATACAAAATAGGAAAACTCAACGGAGGAAATTTATGGGTGCGCTAAATGAAATTTCATGGCCGACAAATATATCGAAGGGAAGAAAAAAATATGTACAACACAATTAACAGAAGCGTATTAACATATAACTCTGAAATATAGATAATGACGAAAAGAGATAAAAAGAAAATTGGCTACGGAAATTGATACAATGAGAAGATCGGCAAAATTGGAAAGGAGAACAAACGAAAACGTGACACTATGAAGAAAGACACCACAATAAAAGAATTAACAGAATATAAACAACTTGTGTGGTATGGACATGTTAGCAGAATTAACGAAAATAGACTACCACTTTGGAAAACGACTATCAAGATAGAAAAGAATGGAAGTTGTGTATCGTAAGGCGACGCCAGACGCTGTAAAACAGTCATAATATATACAATATTGGAAAAATTCGAAAACTGTAGAATCTTCCAATTTTTCCAAGCAATAACTTTTCTAGAAACTTAGTGAATATCACTATAGGTTCTCTCGGCAATGTAAACAAACAGCATCTCACAACAATATTAGGTAAAGTACTAGGAATATTCTTTCGTAACATAAGGCTTTAATGCAGACTCCACAAGCGACAATGTGTTAAAAAGAAACAAGTATATTCATTATACCGCCTATTTTCTTTAACAGGGTATCACAACATGCCAAAGAAGTATTCTAAAAATATATTAAAAATTTCATAATTTTAATGGTTATTATATGAAAAACAATAAATCGATAATATTGACATTGAATAGGCTACTTTTTAAAATAATTTATTATTGCAACTCAATAATTAAATACTGTACATGTCAATGGCAATTATTCAATTTTGAACGATTACCGCCGGTAATTTCTAAGTTCCCGATAAAAAGATTTCGTCTATAGCCGTAATTCTTCTATTTTTATATATACCCTCTCTTCATATTCAATCTACACAAATAATTCCTCATTTAATTCTAACGTAAAGCAATAATCGCCTCATAATCAACGAGAAAATGTAAGATGCACATGGCATTCCAGTGTGTTAGAGCGAGGCAAGGATACTAGAATATACGAAAACGAATCGCGCGTGTGCCTACCAAGGGCGGTATTTGTTACCGTCTATAGTTCAGACGTTTAACTGTACGTCACTACCCGTTTATCATCGATTGAGGAATGATCTTTGTAAATCTTGAAAAATGAGCATGCAGATACACCAAAAAGTGCAAATTGTAAAATGGTATTATCAGGGTAATTCATATCGAGAAGTAACAGAAAATTTTGTTTATTGTAGCATTCGAAAATACCCAACCAATTAGCAAGAAACAAGTGAGAACGGTTATAAATTTTTTTGAAGAAAATGGATGTGTCACTTCTACGACACATGAACCGCGTACACAAAATCGTCAAATCCAACCAGAAAAAGAAGAATGCGATATTTTAATCTGTGCAAGTGTGGATAATAATCCTCTACAGTCATCCACTCATTTACGATTCGGACTATATTAAAAAAAAATGGCTATTGTAGTTTTAAACTGAAAAAGAGCCATGGAATATTTCCAGACGATCAATTTCGTAAAATGGAATTTTGTGAAATAGGTATGGAGAAAATATAATGGGATGTAAACTTTTCAAAAATATTTTGTTCACAGATGAATCGACTTTTCCCATACACGGTGCACATAATTCATCCGTTATGCGATATTGGTCCGGGACAAACCTACACAAACACTCAATGCCCCCAAAATTTAAATGTTTGGTCTGGAATACTAGGGAAACATTTGATTGGACCATTTTTTATTGACGGCAATTTAACCGGACAAAAATATTTGGATATGCTGCAACTCCATATATTACTCCTGCCGTCATACGATTAGGTGTCAACTTCAATGATATTTGGTACAAACATGACGGTTGTGCATCGCATAATTATCGATTATCAATACATTTTTTAAATATACAACTTCCCAATCGGATAATCTCCTCGAGTGGTAAAATTAGATGGCCTTCTAAATCTCCTGATTTGGCACTCAATGATTTATTTTTCTGGGCTATTAGACGGGTTTAATAATCCCATTAATAAATATAGTAGAAGACAGTAGGTCAAGTACCGAGTCCTGTGGAACACCAAAAACCTTGATAAGCTGAATTATAGCATTCTTATCAAAATGATGTAATGTTTGAGCTATCTACTTATGACATATATATTGCCAGAGTAAAAGTGGCGTTGTCAATATGAAATTTAGCACTAAATTACAAGTTTATACATTTTTTGTAGACATGCCTTGTTTAATAGATAGTTACTGTAATGATACGATTTCATTCTAGGGAACCATATGTGATATTTTCTGGTGGAATGCCTTATGACCAAGCTAGTAGAACACCTTGTATAACAGTTGTATATAGTAAAACGACAACGGTTTTAGAAATGGAACATAATGTTATAGACTTTATCACACTTTGCGAATCACCTTATGCTAGTGGTAAGTAATACATTTTTATAAAATTCGTTACATACTCGTAATGATCGTAGAAATTACAATATGAATTCGTAATGGAATATTTGTGAGGTTTTGTTGACTTACTAACATAATCTGATACTGAAAGAATTGAATTCCAAAGTTGAGCATAATCTGTTTATATATTGACGATCGGCAGCACTGGAATACTTAGTTTAGTTACTTACAAACAATTTGTATTATAATTCTTGCGATTATGTTCAGTTTCTCATATAATATTTCTTCATTCAAACTTTCTATTGCTATATATCTTTTTGTTTTTTGTTAATACCAAAGTGTCACTTACGTACATGCTCTTCCGATGAGGATATATTGGTTGATTCAGATGAGATTGTGGAGGCTTGAGAAAATTTATTATTTCTTACCTAGCACATGGTTTTTTGTACCCTGTGGCTTTTAGTCCATCTCAAACAGACAGAGTGATATGTTGAAGGTGTTCGAGAATCTTCAATAGCACTCTATGATTCCAAATTCCATTGACAATTTTGATCCCTTCAGTCAAGTGAGTTGATCTCGTCTTTAATCAAAATTCTTCTCTGGAAATACATACAAACGCTTTGATGGCCTGAGAAGAAAAATTCCGAATTAAAACAGGGTAATTTTCAGTTATCTCTGGCTTCTACAGAAAAAAAAGTGAAGAAAGTCCATGGGTGGACAACTATAGCTCTTAGTTAACAACCTCTTCAATACTTATGTGAAATTGAATGTTAAGTTAACATTATTCATGATGCTGTTGTGAATTCCTATTATCATTTTTCTAGAACATCGTTAAAAGTAGATGGCCGAATCATCGCTCTCGTTACATTGGCATAAAAATGAATGAGTCTTATTTTTTCAGAACTTCAAGAACCTTACGGAATCATCGCTCTCCTCCAAAACGATTTAGTTATAATGGATTTACAAACACCTGGTTTCCCATGCCTGGAGAATCCTTACCCGATGGACATTCACGAATCTCCAGTAACGTGTTGCAGTTATTTGGCAGACTGTCCCGCCGATCTTATACCTGCTTTTTATTCAGTAGGTAGGGCGGGAGCTATGAAAAGATCAGGTTTTTCCGAAATGGATTGGCCGATTAGTGGGGGTACGTGGCCGGCGCATGCCTGTACATATGCTGAAATAATCATGACTGGGTACGTTTTAATCACTTTATATCGCGAAATTTATTGGATATATACCGGGTGTTTAAATAAGATGGGTACTTGTTTGTATTTTGGAGTCAAGTAAATAATGTTATTCCAATATTCGAGGATATGACGATCACTATTTCTTAGTAATTCACAAGTCTTTTCTCAATAAATCATTCTATGCAGCATATTTGCTTCAAATATACATCGCGCGTATAAAAACCTGAAGATATCTTTGTCACACACCGTAAGACGCAGTAACAAAATTTTGGTTTTTAATATTCGATGGGCCAGAGATTTTAAATTTTATATTTTCGATGTTGCCAAATGTACAGCGTTCGAGATATACGGACAATATGTTCATTTTTCAATGGGACAACCCATATATTTTACAATTTTCTGTTACAGTTTTTTACTGCCGATGCAGTATACAAACTATTAATGGCCAATATTGACCATCGATGAGAAGCAATTAGAAAAAACATTTTTATTTTCTAATTAATAATGCAGTATAAAAATAAAGCAATACCTAAAGAAAAAATTTAAAGTGATATATGACATTCTCGTCTTCATGAACATTCACCCTAGACATTTCTAATCTTTCCCGGATAAATTAGATGTATCTCTCTTTCAGTTCTTGGATAGTCAGTCGCTTATTCATATACATTTTGCTTTTCAAATAACCTCATAAAATAATCTGAAGGAGTCAGCAGGAGGGGGGGTAATTAGTGGGAAAACCAACTTGTCGTTATAATAGATTATAACTTTTCATACTGTATAACTAATGATATTTATAAGTTCGAAGCAACGAGATAAACGAAAGAGGAAGGAACGTAACAGTCTATAATATCAGAGACCAAAGTGGCTTCTGAATATGGCCGACATCCGTTTATGCGTAAAGAGACTTGAGGCGTACATTTAATTATTAAACTAGGGAAAACAGTGAATTGGCCTAAGCAGTTTTTGAAGGCCCATGGCGTGGTATGTTTCTTTTCTCCATTTCCTCCTATGTTTAGCTTTGCTTCTCCAGTTTTTGATTTTTATTTCCTTCGTATCTCTCATTACCTCGTCTATTCATCTCTATTTATTTCTTTTTCCTCCAATCCTACTCACTGTTATCTTTTTAGGAATCTTTTTGTTATTCATTCTTTCTATATGACCTAACCATCTTAATCTGTTTCCTTTTGCGGTGTCTATTATATCAGATTCGTCGAACAATTCTCTTAGTTCTTTGCCATATATCAACTATTTTTTTTCCTCTATAAATTTTGCGTAGACACTTTCTTTCCCAGATGGCTAGCATTTTTTGTTCTCCTTTATCAATTGTCCAAGCTTCGCTACCAAATAAGACTATCGGTCTCAGAACTGATTTGTAAATCCTTATCTTTGCACTTCTAGATGATATTTTACTATTAAGCATGTTCTTTAGCTTATAAATACATTTATTTCCCTTAAGGATTCTGTTTTGTATTTCTTTTTTTATATTTGGTTTCTTAGTGAATTCTGCGCCTAGGTACGTAAACGATTCTACTTCTTGGAAGTTATAAATTTTACATTTTTCAGTCATTATTTTAAATTTCTTGTCTCCATCTCCTTCACTTCTAGTCCATTTCATATACATCGTCTTATTTTCGTTTGTTTCCAGCTCCATTGTTCTGACCTCTGTTCAAGTCGTATGACTCTTTTTTGCTTCTTGTTACTATCGCAATGTCGTTTGCAAATGCTAGGCACTGATTCCCTTTATGATATATTAATCCTGACCGGTTTATACAAGCTTTTCTTACAATATATTCCAGAAAAGAATTAAACAGAGTTGCAGATAAAGAGCCACCTTGCCTCACTCCTTCCCCCACCTTAAAAATTTTTGTTACTTCGTTTCATACTCTTACGCAGCATTTTGTCTCTCCTAGTGTTAGTTTCATTATTCTAATCAGCTTATTATTCACTCCCAACTCTTTTAATGCTGCTCTTGTGTCTCTTTATTCTATCAAATGCTCGTTTAAAATCTTTGAATATTATGTGCGTGTCTTTTTGAAATTCGTAGCTCTCCGCCTAGATTTCCCTAAGTGTGAATATTTGATCTACCACTGATCTATCTTTACGAAATCTACATTGACATTCACCGACAACCTTCTCAATTTTTGGCAATAATAAGTTATTTATGTATGAGGCAAGTATATTGTAGGCTATATTTAAAACTGCTATGCCTGTATAGTTCTCACAAACAGATTTATCAGCTTTCTTGTGTATCGGGCATATTACGGCTTCTTTCCACTCTTTCGGCATTTTCTCCTGTTTCCATATTCCTTTCATCGGTTTGTGCTTGCATTTAATTTGGTTTTTCCCACCATATTTAAATATTTCAGCAGTTATATTATCCTTACTAGTACTTTTGTTATTTCTGAGTTTATCTATAATCTCCTTCACCTGCTCTATTCGCGGTACTTTTTTGTTCATCTCTCTTTCTTCTAGTTCTACTACGCATGCGTCGTTGCTTTGATTGTTCTGAGATCTCAGTAATTCTTCAAAGTATTCCTTCCACCTTTCTAGTATTTCGTCTTCTGCAGCTATCAGCCTACCTCCTTTATCTTTCACAAACTGATATCCCTTATTGAACTCTTTGATGCCTTTGTACATCTTCCGTATCTCGTTTCTTTCGTAGTTCTTTTCTATATATTCGATGCGCTGCTCTTGATATTTCCTTTTTTTTATCGAAGCTATTTTTACATTAAACATGTATTATTGTTCCTTTGTGATATTTTAAATCTACTTCAAGAAAAAACGACTCAATTCAGATTATATTCTAATCCCAAATTTATACTAGTTTGATGTGTCAACTGAAACAATATCTTAGTAGGCTTGTTTCAGTATCTCAGTTTCCAGTGTTTTCATAGATACTCATGAAAATGTCATTGTATAATATTTGTGTTGTTTGTTTTCTTTAACTGTATGTACCTAAAAATTTTATTTCTTAAGATTTATTCCCAAAGCATGAGAGACGCTACGTCATAATAACATTTTGAGTTGTATACATAAGAATTTATTTTGACTTCTACTGACAGCTGTCATTTTAAAAAATCTTCACTGAGTTTTTTTCCTTTTTCTGAATAAATGGATGAGATTTCCCATTTTTCGCTGGCATTTTCAGCCAAATTTTTTATTGGATAGAACGTGTTCATGTTTCATTGATTTATTAGTGTATCAATTATTAGACAAATTTGGTAATTTGAATATTCATTAAACGGACAATAATGTTTAGAAGTCTTCTTCGTATACGCCACACTGTGGCGATTCACAACTCGTTTAATTAAACAAAAGTAAAAAAATGCATTCTATATATAGAAATGATTCTTGTCTTTGTTTATTAATAATTTAAAGTCCTCAAAATATTATATAGGAGGGTGGGAAATGATTGAAAATATAAAGTTTACTTTCATCACTAGAGACGAAAGTTAACGTTATGAAAAGTTCTTACAATTACTCCGGAAGTCACGTTTTCGCTGAAGATATTCTATTACAAATGACGTCTTTTTGCAAAGTACTGGTACAAAACATGTTTTTTCTAATTGCTTCTCATCAATCTTCAATATTGGCCATTAATAGTTTGTATACTTCATGAGCAATAAATTGTAAATACACATATTGTTCGTATATCTGGAAAAATCTACATTTGGTAACGTACAAAATATAAAAATTACAGGTCGGGATGATATAGATATCTTCATATTATCATGTTTTATGAGAGCAATGTATGTAAAGAAATCTTAAAAATCAAATTTAAATATTAATTTCAGGCATTCCGATGGCAGCATAAAGTTCTGGGATGCTAGCGCCGGTACATTACAAGTACTGTACAAATTAAAGACGGCCAAAGTTTTCGAAAAACCCAAAGCTAGATCAATAGATTCCGAAGAAGAGCCTTTCGCTATCGAAATCATTTCCTTGTGTCCGGAATCGAGAAAATTGTGTGTCGCGGGTGCTTCGAGTCATGTGATACTTTTTACATATAAAAAAACTGAAAGTTTCGATGAAGTTACAGTTTTAGAGATCCCCATCACGTACGAAGTACCAGATGAAGGTGAAATATCGCCGGATTGTCAATTTTCTGGACCTGGAAGTGCTGGGTCTGGTAGCAAATTGGATATGTTGGATATAGACAGTAAAAGGGTAATTTTCAAAAGCTTTTTATTGTTGGGTTGGTTGATACTGTATACTTTTTTCTAAACTGATTAACCTCATAATAAAGTTCCTGTTGCTTGGTCTAAATATTATGTTGTAGAATAAATGTTCTCATCAAAATTATTTACAGGATGGTTCACTTCTTAAGGTTAAAACCGGTAACCAAAAGAAACTTCCGGGCTTTCAAGCTCAGCTGGTATGTCTAACTCCGTGGAACAATGGAGAACCTCCTAGCCATATTTCTGCTCTGACAGTCAACAGTTCGTATGGATTGTAAGTATTTCCCTACATCCTATAAATGTACACTTACTTCGTTTTGTGTTTAATATACAGAATGGCGTATGGAAATGAAGCCGGTATTGTGATAATAGATATAGAACAAAAAGTGTGTCTTTTGAACGTCGGTAGTCCGGACATGTACGGAGCTCAAGACCCTTATTCTCGTGTACCGAGAAGTCCGAAAAAAGGTCAGTTAGGCGCAGAAACTATGAATGTATATCCAGAAAAAGAGGATAGACAACCGCGAAGTCCCAGCATAGACCAGGTTAGTGACGTGTTGATAATATCACCATTTATAAATGAGCAACAATTATTTCGTATTGATTATTCTTTTAACTTTAATTTTTATTTTTCATGATCAGCCTCAAATCGATCATTAGGACGTTAGGCTCTTTGAAGGATTTGCTATGATGGTCCTGCTGTGGGAAGATTTTTTTTTGATTTCAGTATGCTTGATACATTTATAGATTTTCAGGTGTCAAGATGTAAGCTTTCTTCAGATGCGCTCATATATACAAAGTTGATCATTATAAACTATCTTAATGTTTGCGACTAACCATTTTTTTTAATTTGTATATAGCGCTTGTGAGAAAATATTTCAAATTTAATGAATTGAAGTATATAGTGGAATCACGAATTGAAGGAACAACTTTTTGTAGGAATTTGCTACTGTAAAAATTTGATAAAAACCACTTTTTATCGTATCGTTGAAAATATCTCTCAGCTTTCTTCTTTTTAAAGCAGGTTGGTGTGACGATTCATAGAATATAACATTTATTAGCTATAATTTCCGAGTTTTGGTCACTGGTATCAGTTTTATAATGAAATTTACTGTTTCAACTCATATCATTCATTTAAATTAAACCACCTATTTCTAAATAATTCGACAATATAAAAAAACTGTTTCGATATTACTATGACTTACCTTGTGATTGACTCAAGATATATGAATAGAAAAAAGGAGACCAGATATTTAAAACATTAAAACTCAGATATCATGAGTCCTATGGGGATATCCTGGATATCTTTACCCCACTTGAGATCAGAATAAATGTGTAATGATATAGGAAACCAGGAAAACTTCCTCTGCTAACCTTTACAATTATCATTTAAGAAGACAGTCTGGAAGTGGAGGACTGTATATATTTATCTGTTCATTGGCGACTTTATGTTACAGGTCCTTTAAGTGGTTTCTAATATCTTATTCTTCAAGGAAATATAGTTCTTGTTTCTTATCACAAATATGCAAGTAGGGTCAATTGGGGTAATAGTGAACAATATTTGCAACTTCAATTTTGCTTCCCAAAAAACAGCATTTCTTTTTATGTAAGTTTTGCTGAATTTGGCAAGCCCTATTACCTGTACGTTGTATGTAGCTCAAAGGGCTTTTAATTAATTATATGTTTACATTTACCCCCATTGGTTTACATTTTCCCCAAAGAGCGACAAATACATGAAATTCACGTCTTCACTTTTCAAAAACCGCCACTGAGCCCAGGAACACATACAATAACTTTCGATTCTTGTGGATAATTGTAGGTTCCAGCAGTATTGCTTCAATATGTTCAAATTCAATAGTGCGTAGGTCATTAGATTTCTCTACAAATTCGGTTGAAATGTTGTTAGCACGTTCGTATCCCTGCACCATTATCTCTCTATCACTGACATTTATCTTTTGCACATGACATACATACTTGTAATGAACCTTGTTTCTTCGCCCTCCCAAGAAGTCGACCAAAACAAAAATCCCTGCTTTCAACTTGGTTGATGATAGGCGAATTCAGGTGTTGCTTCCGCAATGATAGTTTCTGCAATGTTATCATCATTTGATGAATCTTGGCATAGAGTGGCTTTGTCTATTTTACCTTCACTGGGGGGGTTCTTATTTTGTTTTGTACTGCAAGAAACCTTTTTTTATTTTTGTCTTGCTCTTGCTTTCAGGACTGGAGGCCTTCTTTTTTGTTGTCTTCTCATTTCTTGCGTTTTGTGCAGTTTCAAGTTTCTCCAAGACCTCGTGAGTTGTTAAAATTTCCGCATATTTCAGGAGAATAATTTGTCTTTGAGATTTTTTAATTTGAACTTGGTCACGCTGGCCACGTTTATTGTATTCAGCAAAAATGTTTACTATAGTATTGGGAATCAAAGGAGTTTGAGTTTATTCATTATCCTTATTAGGAGTCGAGGGGGGGGGGGGACTTTGTCGATGGTCCTACTTCAAGAAGTTGACTGCTGCTCGCAATTACGGATGACGTTGTTTGCTGAATTTCACCAACCTCGGATACCGAGTCCTGTGAAATTATCCGCTGATCGGACGTTTCACTGGGATGGGAGGGCTCAGGCATGCAGTTAACGGTTGAAAGTTCATTTTGGCAATCTGGCACCAATGAAGCGTTAGACATTATTGAAGTCGACGGTGTAGTTGGAACCAAGTTATGTTTAGGAACAAAGTCTGACTTCGGATCTGGCAAGACTTTGTTCACGGCCTCTTAGTATTTCTTAAGCGCAGCAGAGTTAAATTCTGTTTCTGTAAACTTCTTAGCGTCGACAGGAAAAATTCCCGTTGACTAAAATTCTTTTATAATGTTTTGAGATTTCATTCCTTCTGTCCAAACTTGTGACAACAATTCAACAAATAAGGATTTAGACAATCGTGCTGACTAGTTCCTTTCAATTTGTATTTTCGCAAAGTCAACCAATTTTTGGTCCCACTTCCTCTTTATAGGGCCAAATACACACTTGTCAAGAGGCTGGATACGATCTGTGAGATAACTCGGGAATTTCACTAAATGAATATTATTCGCCATAGCCGCTTTAATTGTCCGGACGTCAATGTGGCTGGCATGTTCGTCAACAAGTAAAACAGCTGTTTGTTGCGGAAGATCTGTTGAAAGCCGTGAAGATTGTACGTGGGACACAAATACCAACGAAAACCATTCAAAGAACTGCGAGTAGTTATACAACAGCGCTAGTACCACAGTTATAGGGAAAACCATTGTAAGAGAGAGAACACGAAGATATCCATGTATTAGAAAGAGATGGCACCAGATTGGTGACGCTGGGGAGGGTGACGTCACGATTTTCACATTTAGGCCACGCCCACAAAAATGGCGGCGGATGGGGATGGATGAAGAAACGTTCAGTGCCAAAACGGCTGTAAATACAGAGGGGATGTCAAAGCGGCTGTAAGACACCGTCATAAGTGTGATAGAACGTTGAAATTTCATCGATCAGACAAAAGGACGTTAGAATATGGATGACGTCACCTCTTCTCCGATAGATAGCGGTGGATGAAAGTGCCAAAACGTCCGTAAATAGAGAGGGGGTGACAAAACGGCTGTAAGACACCGTCATAAGTGTCTTAGAACGTTAAAATTACATCGAACAGACAAAAGGGCGTTAGAATATCGATGACTGTACTGCGAAAACTCTACTACTTTTTCGAGCCAAAAGGGCGGTGGTAGCAAAGCTACTTTTTCCGTATACTGCGCATGTTTTTCGTTACAGACAGACCGAAGAGACGTATTTTAGCGTTCTCCGCAGGTCTTAAGAGCATTGGCGCATATCTCTGCTATTATTGGTCAGATTTTTATGGAACAAACGACAATATGATTGTTAGATTATTCTCATATACAGGATGTGCAGAAAAGATGTCATATAGGTAAGACAACCACATTACTTTACTTTCAACGAAGCAGTTTCCACGACCCTCCCTTTTCCCCACACCTTTCTACGATGGTATGAATATAGGAGGTCAAATTTTAAGGCTTCAGTATTTGGCGATCGTTGGAACTGTTAAGATGTGAAGCTCCAAAATGTTTAGTGTTTCCCAGCTTTACGGTAAGAAAGTTAAGCCGACCGATGAGAGATTTGGATTGTGGCTCCTGTTGGAAAATTTGGAAGGTCACAGATATTGGAAATAATAAATACACGGAAGGTGAACACCCGCTGGAAGATGGACTTATACCAATTACAGAACCATTTAGTGACAACATAATGCTTGTGAAGGTATGCGGCTTAGAGGACTTCGATGGAAATTCTGAACTTGTTAAGAAATAAATATGTGGTTCTTTTAATAGTTGTATACATGGACAGTTTGGTGATTTGGTTTCTGAAAAACATGGTGTTAAAGCTAAGCTGCCTTTCCTCTTACTAAGTAATAACCCGCTTGCATTTGGAACAAGAGAAGTAGTCATAGAAGATTTAGAAATTATTAAAAGGAAACATAAAGAACCTGTGTGCATTCCATACAAAGTAGAATTGGTGGACGATAAACTCGTCTTTTACGGTCTGTAACGAAAAACATGCGCAGTATTCGGAAAAAGTTTTCACAGTACAGTCATCGATATTCTAACGCCCTTTTGTCTGTACCATCAAATTTTAACGTTCTAACACACTTATGATGTTGTCTTACAGCCGTTTTGACACCCCCTCTGTATTTACGGCTTTTTTGGGACTTTCATCCACCGCTATCCATCGGAGAAGGGGTGACGTCATCCATATTCTAACGCCGTTTTGCCTGTTCGATGAAATTTTAACGTTCTAACACACTTATGACTCCCTCCGTATTTACGGCCGGTTTGGCACTGAACGTTTCTTCATACATCCCCATCCGCCCCCATTTTTGTGGGCGTGGCATTTATGTGAACATCGTGACGTCACCCTCCCCAGCGTCACCAATTTGGTGCCATCTCTCTCTAACACATGGATATTCTCGTGTTCTCTCTGTCTTACACATGGTTTTCCCTCAGGTGTATAACTACTACTGCGGATCTTCCATTCATCCGTTGCTAGAACACGTGTAGGTGGTTCCTGGGTAAGCTTTGTCCGAAGTCCACCTGGCTTGTACGCCAACTCCTTTAAAGACGACAGGATCCATCTGCAGACACGCAAACAATAACTGTAGTCGAATCTCGCCTTGAACCTCCAGAAATTCTGGATAATGGTCTTCCTTTTTCTCCAATTGCCTTGCATTTTGTAGCATCGTACGCAAACCCGGTTTCATCGCAATTGAAAATAAATGAACCATGGTACTCCAATTTGTGCTCCTTGACCAGTTTTGCAAGATCCTCCTAGAACTCATGAATGACAAATGAATCCCTGGCATCCTTTCTGCATTTTTGGAACAACTCAGGTTTCTTGAATGACAATCCAGGGTTTTTTCCCATAAAGGAATAATACCAGTCGTCCCCTGGCATTCCATCGACAAATGGCGTTTTCAAATTATTGGATTTTAGGTACTCAGCTACAATAGTCTTAATATCCTCTTTGCTGCACGGACGTCCCATCCTGGCTCGTGCTCGTAAGCAGTTTTCGAGATCATACTCAATTTCTGTGCCCTGCCAGAACCCAATTTCTCGAGTGGCGTATGTCGGCCCTTAATTCTGTTGAAAATAACAGACCTAGGAATGTTGTAATATTGTTCAACTTCCGCGTACGTCTTATTGTGATTTACAATATCCTCTACGGCTCTAGCAATATCTTCTACCGTGTACAAAGGTGGTGGCCTCTTTTTCACATATTTGCGTGGCATTTCTAAAAAAGAAAGTTTTGTAGTAATAATTTGCTGCTTTGTTTCAACAATTTATGAATTTTTTTTATGCAAACTGAACATTTTTCAATACTTTTTGCATCAAATGAATTATTTACGTTTACCCCGAGTTGTCATTTACAATTACCCCAGTATTGATTTTGTTCCGGGGTAAACGTATATATGAATTTTGAAATTAATTTACAATGAAAGTGGAGTTTTTGAGGGATCACAGTTAAACACTATCATCTTACAAGCTACCATTCAAACAATTTTAAATGAAACTGATTTTGCTTCTACACAATTTTTATCACTACGCGGCGAAACTGTTATTCAACAAAATGCGAAGTATGCATGTTAATCTGACCATATCTTGTTACAAACTTCCGCCGCAAGCAGAAGAAATTGACCTTGGCAACTCAAAAGTACTGGAACGGTACCACTGTTGTCGGATTGTGCCTAAATTCTGGTATTATTGAAGAATTATGGTCATTTCCATTTACCCCTATTTACATTTACCCCAGTTGACCGCACCCATTTATAGTTCTGTATTAGGTATCAACCCATTACCTGCCAACTTTTTAAAATCAAATTTTTTGCTTAGAAATATGCATATTCGCCACATCAGTATGTAGAAAATAATAAAAAATCTTTATGTTCTTCAATTTTTTAAGGATTTAAAAAAATCCCAAATGGGGATCGTGGCAAATCAAACCAAAACGTTTCCATATGACAAATATTTAGTGTTTTGAACACCAAATCAACTATTGACATGAGAAGCGGTGTTTGTTTTAATACAAAAAATACTGTAATAGTGGTTCTTTACATAGGCCTAGAGTATTTTGACAATGATACCTTAGAGTGCCAAATTGGAGAACGTTCAACATGATACATTACACTTGAAGCATTGTTTTCTGGCAAATTAATATGTGGACACCAATATCGTGCAAATCACCTAAATTACGTTCCTAGTAACCTGCAAATCCAACTGGTGGCTCTTTATCCTAGGCATTGTTAGTTTCTCCACGTTGGATTCAAGCACATGATCTCAAAGGCTTGGTAGCGCTTCCCCACATCCCGGTATATGGATCGATCTTTAAATTCGTTTTTGATTACCAGATATAAGACGTACCGCCAATTGTGATTGAACCTCAATGTCTTGCAAGGGGCTGAAATCTGATCTTCAAGTTTTCCTATGTGCCCAAATTTTGAAAGACGGTTGTCAACCCTCGGGTTTGTTTGTTACTAGCGGAGATGTTGTGGGCCAGTGAGTACTCTTCCGGGAGCGTGAACAAATCTTATCTTTGTTCTGTAGTGACCCTGTATCTAGCTTTCATGGTGCCTCCGAATGCTCCCAAGGCTAGATCATACGCTTGCTGTATATGGTTCACTCCTTCCTCTTTGTCTTGGTCTCCTTCGAATGGCGCACGGTGTGAAAAAAAGAATTTTCTTGTTCGTAAACCTAATATCTCAAGTTTGAGTGGACAAATTGGATGAAATTTTATTTACAAATAGTTCAAGTTATATGGAATAAGGAAAAATCATTGAAGAGGCCCAAAATAGTTTTCCAATGCCCCAAAATTCAAGGAAAACCGGCCCCGTTTGCAATTTTAGCTACAAATTCGATGCCATTTTCATTATTCATGATATATTTTGGAAAAAAACTGTTACTTATACATTTTAGCCTACTTAACTTGAATCCAACGAATAAAGTTATCAGCGAAATTCCTTCTTTCAGGAAAATTCACTCAAACATAGAACATCGTGCATTTATTGGTAAAAAGACGCGTATATAATTACTGCCTTTTTTATTTTGATAGAAAGCATTATAAAATTCTTAAATTGTTTGGTGTTAAACATTTCTAAGGCAAAAAACAAAAGTAAGCAAATAACTTGCTTTGTCGCCTGAAAAATTTGGTGCACATTACTTTTTTCGTTAAATTCTTATGTTTTATATAAAATTATTACTTATTTAGTACAATCTTAAAAATGAGATTAGGTATTCATTTGTTCTTCTCACCAAAACAAATGAATACCTAAACTCATTTTTAAGATTGTACTAAATAAGTAATAATTTTATATAAAACATAAAAATTGAACGAAAAAAGAATTATGCACAACATTTTTCAGGCGACAAAGCAAGTTATTTGCTGTGCTACATACTGCCTTAGGAATGTTTAATACCAAACAATTTATGCATTTATGATGCTTTCTATCAAAATAAAAAAGTCAGTGATTATATACGCGTCTTTTTACCAAGAAATGCACAATGTTCTGTGTTTAAGTGAATTTTCCTGAAAGAAGGAATTTCGCTGATAACTTTATTCGTTGGATTCAAGTTCAGTAGGCTAAAATGTATAAGTAACATAGTTTTTTTCCAAAATATATCATGAATAATAAAAATGGCATCGAATTTGTAGCTAAAATTGCAAATGGGGCCTGTTTTCCTTGAATTTTGGGGCCTTGGAAAACTATTATGGGCCTCTTCAATAATTTTCCCTTATTCCATATAACTTGAACTATACGTAAACAAAATTTCATCCAATTCGGTCCACTCAAACATGAGATATTAGGTTTACGAAGAAGAAAATTCTTTTTTTCACACCGTGTGGCGCTAGTCGGTTTTAGTGGACTACCCTCGCTTTTCCATTGGGAATCTTGCTTATATGATAAATGAGTTCGTTCATCATCTTCTTGATTAAGTACAGACCTTCCCATGATATCTGTCATTTTCAATGAAATCATTTTCTCGTCGTCGGGTTGTGTAACCATAATATCTTCGAAGGTAGGATCAGGCTCTACTCCGATATGATTCACTCCTTCATTTAGGTCATGGTCTCCTTCGAATGGCGCTAGTCGGTTTTGGTGGACTATCCTCGCTTTTCCATTGGGAATCTTGCTTATATGATAAATGACGTCCTTGATCATCTTCTTGATTAAGTACAGACTTTGCCATGATATCTGTAATTTTGGATTAAATCATTTTCTCCTTGTCGGGTTGTGGACCCATACATTCTTCGAAGGCAGGATCAGGCTCTATTCCGATATGATTCACTCCTTCCTCTAGGTCATGGCCTCCTTCGAATGGCACTAGTCGGTTTTGGTGGACTACTTTTGGTTTTCCAGTGTCCATTTGCCCCCTTCTTTGAAACTGCCTGTCGTACCGTTTTTTCATTCTGTACCGGGTAACTTGAAGAATCGTTCAATCCAATTCGTGCATATCGTCCATCCTTCTTTCCAATTTGTTCACGTAATATTCTCCTGTTAGATCTTCGCCAGGCCGACAGCCAAATTCCAGGTCACAAGGAAGCCCCATTTCACGTCCAAACAGGATTTCGCAGGAGTTTCACCCGTGAACTCATTTATGGTAAATCGATAAGCCAACGCAAATAGGGAGGTATACTGGCCCCACTTCTTCTGGTGGCTGGAAACTACTTTGTACATGTATTTTACTATTCTCTCCACCACTTCATCTGACTGTGGATGCATCGCTATTGTCCTGGTCTTCTTCATTCTCCAGGTTGTCACATATTTCCTGGAATACCTGGCTCTAGAAATTTATTTCTGATCGTTGTGGACTTCCAAGGTCATTCGATATGGACTGATAAATTCTCTCACCAATACATCCGCGACAGTTGTGGCCTCTTGATTCGGGAACGCGTAAATTTCCACCCACTTTGTGAAATAGTCCATTACAACCAGAACGTATTTACCACCATTTTCTGTCATTGGAAATGGTCCAGTGATATCTAAAGCAATCCTTTCGAATGAGCTTCGAATATTATATTGCTTCATGGATGCCTCTGTCTTGCGATGTGGTCCATTACTCGTAGCACAAATCGTACATTTCTTAAACTAGTCCTTCACAACGTCGGAGCTGTTCATCCAATACAACCTTTCACGGACTCGCTGAAAGGGTTCTTTAACTTTTGATGAACTGTCGTGTAATTTCCTCAGTACCTCAGCTACTCTCGTTCTCGGGATAACTTGTTGTCTTCGGAACCATGATCGTTTACAAGTGAGTATTTCATAAGCCTTCTTCCAGGACAAGGGAGTCCCATTGAGCCCAATATGCCTTGAGTGGCGGTGAAAGTCCTGACACTTCTTGCCAGGTAGGTCGCCGATTTTCTACTTTCCATTGTGGAATCGTTTTTAGGTGAGGTTCATTTTCCTGATCTTTTCTGATCCTGGTGAGTGACTATTCTTCGTTGACTACCGTAATTACTTGAAACTGCAACTTCCTTAGATTCCGCCTTATTTCATTGCGAATAGTCTACTGGGCATGACCGTCTAGGTAGGGAGTCGGCATTTCAGTGAATCACACCAGATCAATGTTTGTCGCTGTCTAGATGTCCTTGTTACTGAGGTTCTTCGATTGCAGGAGTCCTAGGGCGCTTACACGAGCTGTGTATATGCCCTAACTTGCCACAATGCCGGCATCTGAACTTCTTCGGCTTCTTGTCTACCATACTCTTTACCCAGTTGACGATCTGGTCCAGTTTGTCTTCGTTACATTCTTATTGCAAGTTCCTAACTTTATTATACTTCGAACCCTTCGTGCTGCTTCATATTTAAGAGGCTCTTGGTTTGCAAGAGTCATGGGGCGCTTGCACGAACTGCGTACATGCTTTAGCTCGCCAAAATTACAACACCTGGTCTTCTTCGGCTTCTTGTCTACCATACCTATCAACAAGTCTGTCATCGTGAATCACGTAAGCCATCAATAAAGGTCTGGATGCCCAGACATTCCATCATGTTCTCTTGTGCTGATGAATAACCAAATCGAACTAGTCGGGCAATATCCACTTCGTACTCTAATCACGTTTCTGCCTTCGGATTTTCAGCTGAGAATAATACAAGTGTTCTAGATGTTTGTGACCATAACACATGTCAAACCTCTTCTTCATCTGTTGTAAGTCATCCGTTTCTTCCAGAGGTATCGTCTGACGTACATTTAAGGCACCTCCCCGAAGCGCGTTGGTTAAGTTCACTGCCTTCTCCCTATCGGACCAATTATTCAATCTAGCAGCAGCGACAAACTTACATAATTGGTTCACGACGTCTTACCATCGAAAGCTAGAGCCCTGACTCAGGCGAAACTGCCAATATCTTCTATCTTGTGATGTATTTCTGGCTTGCAAGATTTTATTTGTTCGATCATATTTTCTTCTTCTGGCGTATCTTGTGTTCTTAAATCGTCAATATTTGTCGCCAACTGCTCGATTTTCTCGTCCATCGTTCTTATTCTCGATATCCAATTTTAAAGACAAAATTTTATTATCTACGTCAGCAGCAATGCCATTATTCAATGATAAGATGTCGGCAGAAATATCGTGCTTCATAGCAAAATTCTTCTCGTCCATTTTAGCAGAAATATCGTTCTTCATGGTTGATTTTTACTCGTCCATGTTAGTAGAAATATTAGCAGAAATCGACGAGATTAATGTGGAAACGTCGTCTTTGAATAAAAATGTTTCTTGATCCAAGCCGTCACTTACCAGTGCCATTTTGAGTCTTTCTACTAATTCGTTTTTCTTTGCAGACGTTTCCAAGACGCGATTTTCCATTTTTGCTTTCAATTCTATCACTTTCAGGTCATTTTTCTATGTTTACGTAACTATTTGATTATATTACCCCACACCTGACACTAATGTAATGTTTTTCTCATTTATTCAAATTGTTTTTTTAAATACAACCGGTGGGATAAATTTATATACACGGTATATCTACTAATGTAATTTATTTATACTTAATTTATGTGCACATAAATGTCTAATTCAAATTAAGTACACTGTGTATCCACTTACACTTAAGTTATATAAATACTTCATTACCAATTTATATTTCAAATACACTGTTCACTATTATTCACTATTTATATATTCGCGTATGTTCATTACCAGAGTGAATTGTAGACTGAACTGCGGTTGGTAGGTAGTCGCTTATATATTAAAACGTTTTTTTGATACACTTGGATTCTTGAAATTTGTATATTGCGGTTCCAATCGACCTTCTTAGAAATTACTATAAAAACAATCACGAAAAATAGTCCTTCCCAGAAATCGGTGCGCTACCGACAACATTTTAAGTTTTAGATATCGTATTAGACAGAGTAGAATTCAGGGACTACACTAGTATGCGATAACAATAACAGTTATTGGTATTCAATTTGTAGCATTTTCCTACTAAACTGTTCCTTCAATTCCGGTGCAATCAATCACAAAAGGCTTAAGAGGTTGGTATCATAGTTATTTCAAGTGTAAATTTTACTGATAAATTACGTCGCTGTACATTAAATTCTCAAAACGTTGATAATTGTAAAAATGCTTTCAAGCTAGATTAGATTACAAGAATTGCTTAATTTAAATTTTTCAAATAATTTAACATAAAAAAGAATTTTGAGCTGCAGATTCTCTTCCCACAGCAAAATATTTGCTACTTAAATCATTCCATTGATTAGTAATTTGATTATAAACGGGCAATAAGAGATTAAAGGCGAACGAAAAAAGGCAGCGTAGCATCAAAATTTACTTTTTTTTGCTATACAATTTTGCAAATCAATTGCCGAGCTCAGCTTCCGTACCTATAAACACCCAATTTTATGCATGATTTAGATGGGAAGATCCCCAGAAAGTCCATTTTCCTTTGCCCCTTGCCCCACACCTGTAGAGCAAGCTTGCGAAGCCGTCGAAGAAGAGAGAGCCGTACCGATACCTCAAAATCGACGGAAATCATCGACGTGGAAAGGGTTCAATTTGAAGCGGCAATTATCTAAAGTCGATATCAAAATTAAAAATCCTCTTAAAGAAAAAAGGGGAAGTATATTTTACAATGATTTTACCTCATGTCAAGATAATTTTGACAATCTCGAAGAGACTGAAACTTCTCCGGAATCCGATGAAAATACAATAATAGACAATCAAAGTGTTATAGATTTAACAGTAAAACAAGAAGCCCAAAGCACAAATATTCCAAATAACAAACATACGGATGAGACTGACATTTTAGATTTTTCTCCCGAGGAAGAGCCAGCCGTTCCATTTTTAATAGGGTCTTTAGGTAGCTATACAGAACAAACTAGAAACAAACCGTCGGTTTCAAGACCTGATAATTTAGAATTGACGGGAGATGATGGTACACCCGTAAGACCGCCGAGGCACAAAAAGAAACAACAACTACAGCAACTAGAAAAAAGGGACCAACGATTACTCTCTGTGCCTAATATCAAATTCCAGAAGGCAGACGCGCAGAATTACAAAGATTTGAGGGACAAGGAAGAAGTAAATGCTACCACCAGTCCTCAACCCACATTCACCGGAAATCTCATGAGACGTTTCAGTAAGTTTTAACTTTGACCTTGACAACCGTATTAGTCCTGTTTCCTTAGCCCAGGTTTCCTTACGTGACAGGAGAACAGTCAAATTATTACCATAACGATTATTTTTTATTTTCGTCTATCAAATATCTTCAATATAGACAATTCAAATTTCTACTTTTTTTGCAACTCCGATTTATTTATAATTTTTCAGTTCTGCAGTTGCAGTAGTGAATAATTTTGTTTTTAGAATGCCGCGAGGATAGAATTCTACTGGAATCTAATGAAAAATATTGTCACCAGTGGTTTAATGATCAAACTATTCGAAATTAGTTGGGAGTAAGTGAAAACAGATTTAAATTTGAGAAATTACATTTCAATTGATTCCGTAAATTAGAACAAAACTAGGAATGTGTTGATTCAGTTCGAATAGAAGTAAATTTCAAAATAAGAATTATTTATCCACAATCACTATAAAACTTTGTTTTATAAGTGAAAAAAACATGCCATAAAAGAAAACGTTGTTTTATAAGTAAAAAAACATGCCATAAAACGCGCATTCACTCTGATATATTGGGCCGAAAGTAATTAATTCATTCAATAACACCGATACACGCAACGGCAGCTAGCCAATAGCCACCGCTCCTTGATTCTTTCTGTCGGTTATGAATAAAAATAGTTTGTTAGAAATTGCTATTCTGAGAGACAAAATGTCCGAGCCGAGGTTTCGGCACTTATAGTGTGATACACAATTGTTTAGATTCAGATATACCGGGTGGCCCACCACATTCGCCTCAGTATTTCTACGAGAAATGAAGAGAGTTAGGGGAAAACATTTAGCACAGTCATATGTGGGTCCATGAGGAACATATTCCAAAATTGTTTTGAAATATGTAGGGTGATCCCCAAAAAAATAACATACCAAAGTTATATTTTTTCTTATGGAACACCCTATATTTTTTTATATTTTTAGATACTATAGACAAAATAAAGGTGAAATACTATTATATTTCCTATATTTAAAACTGACTGTTTCTGAGAAATTTTGAGAAATTTAAATATACAGACCATAATTTGAAAATTGTTTTCATCCTGTAACGCATAACGAGCAGCTCGTGATTAAATGTACTGCCTAGCTCAAAGGTTAAAGTTAACTACTACATGAAATTTCAAATGCCATATTATACAGAGTGGCGAAAAAAATAGCCTCAAAATTTGGACACACATTCAATCAAATAAGTTCTTAAAGTTGAATAGAACACCCCGTATTAAGTGGCGTAATTTGACGCAGAATTAGATTCCCTTCAAAACTATATTAGGGTTATACCTATCTCTTCCGCTTCTTACAAAAAAGGCGATTTTATATTTTACTTATGAGTAATTTTTTTATCTTAAAAATGAAACACACTGTATTGTAATGAAAAGCTTAAAAAGCGTTTTAAAAACCTTTTTATTAAAGAATATGTAAATTCGCTAGAAGCACAAGTTTAAATTTTTGGAAATACGGTGTATATGATGTAAAATGCAGGAAAATGTAGAAACTCAAATTTATGGCCATTTCTGAAATATTAAAGCATTCTTCAAAATAAGAAGATGCACGTGTCTTAATTATTGAGGCGAAATTATTTTAAATTCGCTTCATATTGAAATAAATACCAAAACTACAATATAGGGCCAATAAAAACATACATTTACGATTTCCTATGAAACTTATTATACTATTTTTTCAATAATAGTTCTGGCCTAGATGACGTTAATTATTATTATAAAACAAAAAGTATTTGACAGTGACACAACTTGTTAATCAAACCATTATCATTATTTTAACTAGTTTAAAATTATTGTCTTTTTGAAATATTGTAAAATGAGAACTTATCCCCAGGAAGAACGAATGGATATGATTTTGATAATCGGTGAGTGTGAAGGAAACTGTATATTAGCGTCAAGAGTATATGCCCAAAGGTATTCTAACAGGCGTCATCCTAACAAGCGTTCATTGGAAAAGTTGTTGCAGCTTTTCCGAAGAACAGGCAGTGTATCTTATAATATGCAAGAGTGGCAAAAACCGGTTACTGGAAATGAGGAAAATGAATATGTAGTGATGTTATCTCTAGTTGAACACCCTCACACAAGTCAGCGAAAAGTATGTGACACAACTAGAATAAGCATACAGAGTATCCAAAGAATAATTAAAAAGTACAAATTTCACCCGTATCGCATCCAACTACATCAACAGCGTTTTGAAGAAGATTATGATCAACGACCGAATTTTTGTTTATGGGTTTTAGAAAAGTTTGGTGATGAAGAAAATTCTTTTGATGATGTGCTTTTTTCCGATGGGTCAACTTTTCATAACAACGGATTGGTTAACAGACATAACTTTCACTATTACAGTGACGAAAACCCTGATATTTTTAGAACCCTTTATCACCAGTACATATGGTCTATTAATGTGTAGGGTGGAATAATTGGAACGCAAGTAGTAGGTCCCTACTTTTTTGATGGTCACGTAAACGGCGAAATGTTTCTCGGATTTATTAGGGACAATTTGCCTGTGCTGTTGGGAAGTATGCCTATTAATATTCGTCAACGGATGTGAATGCAGCTAGATGGTGCTCCTTCACACTTTGATAGACGTGTTAGAAACGAGTTAGATCGACAATATCCAAATAGATGGATAGGACAAAGAGGTCCACAGAACTGGCCAGCCGGGTCTCCGGACCTTACAAGTCCCGACTATTTTTTATGGGGATATATCAAAAATATTGTTCACGATACACCGCCAACGACACCTCAGGATATGAAAGTACGAATAAGAAATTCGTTTCATTCCATACCGCAAAATATGTTATCCAGAGTTCAGCACTCATTTCAAGAAAGAGTTCGCCTATGCATCGAGAATAATGGACACCATTTTGAGCATTTAAGATTCTTAATTTTTCGATAAAATGACTTCAAAAATGCTTTTTTGCTTTTCATTACAATACAGTGTGTTTCATTTTTAAGATAAATAAAATGCCTTTTTTTGTAAAAAGCGGAAGAGATAGGTATAGGGAACCCTAATATAGTTTTGAAGGGAATCTAATTCTGCGTCAAACTGCGCCACTAAGTACGGGGTGTTCCATTCAACTTTAGGAAGTTATTTGATTAAATGTGTGTCCAAATTTTGAGGCAATTTGTTTCGCCACTCTGTATAATATTGCATTGAAAATTTCATGTAGTAGTTAACTTCAACCTTTGAGCTAAGCAGTACATTTAATCACGAGCAGCTCGTTATACTTAACAGGGTGAAAACAATTTTCAAATTATGGTCTGGATTTTCGAATTTCTCAAAATGTCTCAAAAACGGTCAGTTTTAAGTATGGGAAATATAATAGTATTTCACCTTTATTTTGTCTATAGTATCTGAAAATATAAAAAAATATAGGGTGTTCCATAAGAAGAAATATAACTTTGGTATGTTATTTATTTGAGGATCGCCCTATATATTCCAAAATAATTTTGAAATATGCTCCTCATAGAACCACATATGACTGTGCTGAATGTTTTCCCCTAACTCTCTTCATTTCTCGTAGAAATACCGAGGCGAATGTGGTGGGCCACACGGTATATTCACGGTAATAGACAATACATTGTGATTCTATTTTTGATAAATTAACTTCAACCGGGGTTGGAATTTAGCTTTCACAAGAAGGTCCATTGCAACTTGTTCGACAATCTCTTCTTGAAACATTTCCGCTGTTTTATATTTATTTAATAAATAATTCCCAATGCAACTTTCTGCGACTTTCATTCACCACAACGCTTTCCTAGAAGGCGATTAGCTTCTAGATATCTATTTTTCTGGGCACTTTTAATGTCGTATGATGAATGAAGAGCATGTTAGCTTTGAACCTGTCTAGAATTTACAAGTTCAAGTTGGAAGCTGAACCCCATAGTTCTAAATACGTCGGTTTGAAAATAACTTTTTTGATCAGTAGTTTATTTGTGGACAGCTCTGATTTAGCCAATGTGTTTGTGCAAAATTAAGCTGAACTGCTTTCTTTCCGTGAAGATGTACTTCCTCCACGTCAGTCTACGATTGAAATGGAAGCCAAGATACTTCACCTCTTCTGTGAGATTTGGTTATTATTTAATCTTACCGGGGGCAGGTGTTTTAACGATTTGTGAAAGTCACATGATGTACTGATTTACTTGTGAGCAATGTCAAATCTGGAAAATTCATATCGATAAAGCCAATAAAGCCCGAAATCTGTAACGCGAATATGCTCAGCAGTCATTTGCAGATGGCACACTACGTTTTTCAGCAGATTAAAAAAAATAATTATTAACTGTCTCGACCCTTACTTCGTGGAATCTACTCATATTAGTGTTTTAAATGGAACTCAATTTTTCTAGCTAATTTCACAATCTAATGAAACATGTTTAAAATTCTAAAAAATTGACAATTGTTTCGATAACTGAATATCATCGTCAGAATGACCGAAGTTACATTTCATTTGATGCCTACCAGATGTTTAGTAGTTATTTTTGGCTAGATCAGGAAGTGCGATTGACTTAATATATGTGAATAGAAAAAAGAAGAAGATATGATATTACAAATATTGAAGCTTAGATATTATTAGCCTTATGGTGATATCCTGGATATCATTTTTCCAATTAAGATCAGTATAACTGTGCAATGATATAGAAAACCAGGAAAACTATATCTGCTGATCTTTACAATTATCACTTAAGAAGACAGTTTAATAGTGGAGAACTCACTAGATTTATCTGTTCATTGACGACTTCATATTGTGGGTTCCTTAAGTGTCTTCTAATTTCAACCTCTTCAAGGAAATCCACTTCTTGTTTCTCATCACAAATATGTAGTACTTCTAGTTCTGTGTTAGGTGTCAATGAATGGTTGGTGTCAATTAGATGTTTTCAGTAATGAGATTTATCTGGTCGTTTTAATCTGTATGCTCGTAAGTGTTCACTGTATCGGATTTCAAAATTTCTAAGGGTCTGACCCAAATAGACAGCATTACATTCTGGACATTTGAGTTTATATATACCTGATTTCTTTAATTTTGGTATTTTTGTTTTAACATTTAACAATTTTGTACTTACGTTACTTTCTGTTTTAAAAGAAATTGTTGTATTCGTTGCTAAAGATATTATCTTTGAAATATTATTAGAGATATTTCCTGCTTATGTGATGGGTTTATAAGTTTTTGTTTCTTCAGTTTGTTTGGGAAATATCAGTTGTAATGCCACTTTTTCCCCTTTTTGATTAATTAGTTTATTTATCATATGCAATGGATAACCGTTGGATGTTGCTATTTGTCTAATTGTATTAATCTCTCTATCAAAATTATATTTGTTCATAGGAACTGAAAATGCTCTATGTATCATTGAATTATATGCCGCTAGTTTATGTGACATGGGGTGATTGGAACTATATGGAATTGTCACATCAGTGTGTGTTGGTTTTTGGCAAATTGAATAATCAAGTACATTGTTAACTCTTTGAATTTTCAAATCAAGGAAATTGGTTGAGTTATTTTCTTCAACTTCTATTGTAAATTTAATTTTTGGGTGTTAATTATTAATGTGGCTGGAAAATATATCTAATTGTTGTTAACTACCTATAAAACAAGCTAATTTACATTTACATATCCATACCAAAACAAAACATTTTTAGAAACATTACTATCAGAGATCTTTCTTTCTAAACTGTCCATTAAAATGTTTGCTAAAATAAGTGATATAGGGCTTCCCATTGGTAAACCTTCATTTTGAATATATATCTTATATGTCATCTACATATCTATACCGAAATAAAACATTTTTAGAAATATTACTTTCAAAGATTTTTCTTTCTAAACTGTCCATAAAAATGTTTGCCAAAATAGTAGGGCTTACTATTGGTAAACCTTCATTTTGAATTTATATGTTATTGTCAAAAGTGAAATAATTCTGATTACTTCATACATCAAATAAATTAAGTATATCTGATATTATTCCTGGAAAGATATTTTTATATTTTAGTAATTTTCTTACAAGTATTAGACATTCTTTAGGAGGAATTTTAGTGAACATATTAGTAACATCAAACGAAAGTTTATAGTTATCTTGCAAGTTGATTGCTTTTAATTTTTTGATTATTTCTATTGAATTTCTAATTGAGTATTTAGATGCATATCCGTAACTATTAATATTGAACCGTCAAAAGTTAAACATCAAACCAAAAATGACATTACAGTTTTAAATGCAATAAAAAAAAAAGTAGAAAATAATAACCTAACAGTTACAAAATCTCATAAGGGGAACACAACTGTCATATTGACAACTGGAAATTATAATTCAGGGATATTGCTAATAATTCGAATTATCTTTTAAGTAATTACGAAAAGAGGTCCATGATAAATAAGATAAATTACATAAAATATCGAAACCAATTAGACCTGTAGTTTCTTATGTTAATACTCCTAATAATATATTGGCAAAGATGCTTAACAATATACTCAATAGTTACGGATATGCATCTAAATACTCAATTAGAAATGCAATAGAATTAATTAAAAAATTAAAAGCATTCAAATTACAAGCTTATTTCATTCGACGTTACTAATATGTTCACTAAAATTCCTCCTAAAGAATGTCTAATGGAATGCCCGCACTTTCTCCTTTATCAGCACCATGTGGAGTGTCAATAGAAAAACACGAAGTATTCGAAAAATAATTATCGTGGAGGATAAATAATATCAAAGTTACTTAAGAATATCAAAGTTACTTAAGAAACAGGCAATTAACCGTAAGGTCTCTTGGTCAAAGTCACATATCTCAAAACGGCCTTTTTGTACATACGGCACTTTCGGTTAGCAGGGCAGTATCGGCAATAGGCTTATGTGCCTGTAGGATGCTATTTCTTCCGGGGGTTTGCCTGGCGTCGCGATTAATATTATTTCCGCTATTCTCGACTGAATTGGGAAAGTCCAGTTCTAATTGAATGCGGAAAATATGAAAAACATATAATAATTAAAATTTTATCTTACTAATTGCACAGGAAAAATTGAAAATGAGCTCACCTGTTGATCCTCCACTGCTTCCTTGGGTCCCCAGATGCTCCGATGTGCAACTTTCACTAAGATGAAAGGCGACTTTGATTTTCTTTAGAAAAACAAAGGTGAAAACAATGAATTCGCACTACTCGTATTTTTCGATGCGAACACGACGATTATTTACCGGCAAGTTGCTTTTTGCAATAATTGTTTCCGCTTTTTACGGGAGATCACAGGTTTTCGCTCTGTCCTTTTCCACCTGTAAATTTTTACACATTTAATAGTGAGGAATAATTCATTAAAATGGCCATAGGCGCGATAAATTTAGATTTATTTCTAAATTTTAATTACAAAAAAGAAATAAAAAATATGTTCCTATTCGGAAAAAAGGTTATAGGCAGCGTTGAATTCCTAACATTCACCCCACCAAAACGAACGTTTTGAAACCAATTTACAAACCCCCCCCCCATATTCCAAATACAACAACAAAAATACAGATATGATATCTGTACACCGATTACTTGCGAGAATTCACAAGTAACAGGCGCTAATTTCCCTGCAAAGGGCATACTTTTATACTTTTACGACGGGTCTTTGCATGAGCCCGTGCGAAGTTTTTAGAGTCACTGCACGAACTACATTACCTTGTCCTGGATATACCTCAATAACTCTACATAGTTCCCATTGTAAAGGAGTTTTTGAATCATGCTTAATTAAAACTAAAGTTCCCACTTTAATGGTGGGAGACGGTTCTGTCCACTTGTGTCGCTCTTGTAGCGATTGAATATATTCAAACGACCACCTCTTCCAGAAATCGCTCTAGAGACGCTGAATTAATTGCCAACGATTTAATTTATTTATTTTAATGTGGTCCAGATCTACCTCGGGTATGGAACTATGAAGAAGCTCGAGGTTCAAAAAATGACCTGGAGTGAGAGGCTGTAAATCGTTAGCGTCGGACGATATGGTACACAAGGGCCGTGAATTTAGAATTGCTTTAATTTGCGTAGTTAAAGTACAAAATCCTTCGTAAGAGAGGATCTGATGACCTAAAAAGCGATAAAGGTGGCTTATAAATGGCTTTACACCTGCTTCTGCTAACCCATTCATATGAGGGCTACCTGGAACATTAAAGCGCCAAGTGATAGCAAGTTTTTCGGATGCTTGTTTGGCCATTTATAACAATTGATTGTTCGCCCCTTTAAAACTAGTGCCTCAGTCACTCGTGATATAGATGCATTTGCCACGACGAGAAATAAATCGCCGAAACGCTGCTAGAAAAACATCGGAGCTTAAATCTGAGGTGACCTCCAAATGTATAGCTCGAACACTAGTACACACAAAGATGCAAACGTAGGCTTTATAAGTTCGAACTCCGGATTTATGACGACTTAGTAAAAGCGTGAAAGGGCCAGCAAAGTCTACACAAACAGAGGTGAAAGCTCTGAGTTGGGAAACTCTGAGAGCCGGCAAATTAGCCATATGAGGGTTATAAGATTTTGGCTTACAACGAAAACAACGTATGCAATTAGACAAACATTTATAAATGGCCAAAATCCAGTATTGTTGTAGCAACAAGTACTGCATTGTTTTTAAACCTGGGTGTGCGTCCATTCATTAATTAATTCGGTGATGCGATGCGATTTGGGCAACAAGATGGGGTGTTTGACTTCATATGCAAGTTGTGCATTTTTACGCATTCAATAGTTAGGAATAATTCATTAAAATGGCCATAGGCGCGCTTAATTTGGACTTATTTCTAAATTTTAATTACAAAAAGAAATAAAAAATATGTTCCTATTCGGAAAAAAGGTTATAGGCATCGTTGAATTTTAACACTAATTATGGAGTTGATAATGTCAAACAAAAGCAGTCCTTTACTGGATAATTAAGATAAGATTTTTGCTGTTATTAAATCCTAACCGGGTGACGTTTAAAATCCAACTGTTTCATGGCCTGGGAAAACTGTGTTTTGAAGGGACCTCAAGCTGGATTGATGATTCAAGTAGCTCAGAAATGTGAGTTTGTGGATAAGTAGTTATATGGGAAAATTTTTTATCGACCGCCCTCGTTCTTATCAGTTTGCGGTTTTCCACCCACGCACTCGGATACCACAGTATTTATGTCGTAAATGATTATACATGATGTAGTAATAAAGGTATACAGGGTCGTAAAATATTATACAGTGTGTAGTAATAAAGGTATACAGGGTGGTAAAAGACTATACAGGGTGTAGTAATAAAGGTATACAGGGTGTAGTCGATGTCATACAAAAAAATGCCATAAGGGCGCTACGATTGGTCGGCAAACGGCTTTATGATATTTTTACAGGATGTACAAAAAACTGCATTTAAGATTATTTTTACAGGATATACAAAAATGCCATAAGGGCGCTACGACCTCTTTGGTCTTATTTTCACGGAACAAACGGCGTTATGATATTTTTAATATACCGGATAATAAGATGTGCGATATTCTGATGAAAATTTTGTATAATTATGCACAAAAAAAAGTAGCAGAATTGGTCGAATTCCCATTCTTATGGATAAACAGACGTGGGTCTTTTTGGGTTACCGTCCGACTAATCATTATTAACAAAATGAGATCGTAGTTGCCCTTATGGCCTGTAAAAAATATCATAATACCGTCAATCCGACCACAGAGATACATCGTAGCACCCTTATGGTATCCTGTAGAAAAATAATCTATAACGCTGTTTTTTGTTTTTTGTACATCCTGTCAAAATATCATAACGCCGTTTGCCGACCAATCGTAGCGCCCTTATGGCCTGTAAAAATATCTTGCCGTTTACCGACCGATCGTAACGGCCATATGGCTACATCCTGTAAAAATAATCTATAATGCCATTTGCCGACCAATGAGATGAATTTCTAATGCCCTTATGACTTCTTTGTATGTCCTGTAACAATATCCCGCCGTTTGCCGACCAATCGTAGCGCCCTTTAGGGCCTGTAACAATATCAAAACGCTGTTTGTCCGCCAATCGTAGCGCCCTTATGGCATCCTGTAAAAATAATCTATAACACCCTATTTTTGTACATCCTCTAAAAATATCATAACGCCGTTTGTTCCATCCGACCATGGAGATACATCGTAGCGCCCTCATGGCATTTTTGTATATCCGGTATATAAAAAATATCATAACGCCGTTTGTTCCACCCGACCATGGAGATACGTCGTAGCGCCCTATTGGCATTTTTGTATATCCTGTAAAAATAATCTATAACACCGCTTTTTGTAGATCCTGTGAAAATATCATATCGCCGTTTGCCGACCAATCGTAGCGCCCTTATGGCATTTTTTTTTGTATGACATCGACTACAACCTGTATAATCTGTTTCGACTACACTCTGTATACCTTTATTACTACACCCTGTATAATCTTTTACGACCCTGTATACGTTTATTGGAAAACCGCAAACTAATAAGAACGACGGCGTTCGATAAAAAATTTTCCCACGCTAAAGAGTCCCATATAACTACTTGGATCGTCAATGAGTTCAGTTAGGTGAGGCTGAAATATTCTTTGCTGGTGGCCAGCAAATGATTTGGCTTTCTCTGAGCTACTTTTCATGTATTTGCAGTTTTGTGTATGAATGGGTGGATTGTTTGTGGTCGCTCCATTTTCTTGCTTCCAAAGTGGAGTCAGAATTTTCGGATACAGTTAAGTTCGTCAGATAATTTTGAATACTGTTATTTTTATAATTGTTGAGCAGGATTTTCATTTTACCAATAGCGGCTTTAAGTTTTCTTTAGGTTTATGGCGACCTTGTAGTTTGCTAATATTTTCTTAATTTCCCTTTTTGCGGCAGTTTTTCTTTGACGTTTTTGCGTAAGTCGAAGATTTTGTTGTGGCTTCCCATGCTGTAATCGTGGGTGGTTGTGGTAAGGTGTTCTACGGCATCAGCAATGTCAGATGGAGTCTTTAAACGGACTAATATATCTAGTTTGATTTGAATGATTTCACGTAATCTGATCCAGATGGTTTGTCTGTTACTTAAAGTTAGAGGATAGCTTGTTTGTTGGATTGTAGAACTTATAAATATAATGACTTGGAAGTTCATTCAATAATGAAAGCACACATTGTTTCAGAACAGGAATTTCCAAAATATAAAAGTGTTAATGAAAGTAGATCTACAGTAAAAGAAGACTGCTTGTTTTGTTAATCTAAAGATCATGTTTCTGTAGAATGTAACGCACCTCTCAATATAACAAACAAAAAGGAGTTTTTGATGTCGAAACAGTGGTAATATCGATATACAAAACGTAATTATACTTCATATCTCCTGCGGAAAGAGAATTGTTTGTTGGAAATGTAACGGTAAACACGTGACGACCATGTGCGATCCAAGATATTTAAAAGGAAATTCAAGTCAAAATATGGAAGTTATCCTAAAGCAGGAAGAATCGGAAAATATAAAACGAGGTTAAGTCAGTTCAACAAATGGTCAATTGGATATCGTGTATTTACAAACTGCTTGTGCATTCACAGTTACGGAGAAAGGCCCACGACCGAATTTTGTTCGTTTAGTGTTGGATGGAGGCAGCCAAATGAGTTTCATCAAAGATTGCGTATCGCGTCGGTTGAATTTACCAGTTATTGGAATTTCGATAGCAACATTTGACAGCAGTGAAAGAATGCCTCTACGACAATGTAAACGAGTATCGCTTCAACTGAAAGTTCACGATGAATCAGAGAAAGTTTGTATTACCGCAGTCGAAATTCCTGAAATCTGTTTAGATGTACCCTCTACAAACGACTCATTAATAAAACAGTCTTCTATGAACTATACGTTAGCTGAAAAAATTTCGAATGATGCAAAGTTATTAACCGATATCAAGGTATTGATAGGCGCTGATAATTACTGTAAGTTAGCAGACGGATAACAAAAGAAACAGCGAATCTTTGACAGCTATCAATATATAGTTAGACTAGACACTTCATGGCAGTAATTATTTTTAAATACTGTCATGTTCAAACAGCCATTAACGATGTTGATTTAAAAGATTGTTGGAGTTTAGAAACTCTAGGTATTACCGTAGCGAAAGAAAAATGTTAATTTGGATTCGACCTTTAATAATGCTCTTGTCAGAGTCAAATCAGTAACTAAAAAGTTGATTCGGGACTCTTAAGTTGATCGAATACGATAACACAATGCTCGAGTATATGCATAATGACTGTGCTGAAACAATGCCAAATGTAAACGAAAATAATAGTATATTATACACCAAGGTGGTGAAGACTATTATTATTAACAGAGCACCAAAATTATTTCGCAAGGGGCTTTGCTCCGAGCGGAATAATGTGCGAGGTTTATAAATCTCTTCACCACTGTGGTGTAAATAAGTTTTTTTCCACTATTAGCCAAATTTAAGACAAAAATAAAAAATTAAAAAATGACTTATAAAAATCATGTAGGTATAATTTAATCACACAGCAATAGAATACTATTATTCCCATAGTTCATAATCACCAATATTAAGTGCAACGAATTAACGAAACCAATTATACGATCACATACAAAAATTTCACAAAACGTGGTTTATGTTTGACTTTGAACTTTGAACAATTACAGCGGTAGTGCGTTCACAACAATTGGGTACAAAGTGAGCGTTCATAAAACATTTAACATATACTTCACCATAGAGAAAGTAATATATCATTTGTCTATGTACTTCACACTCTACACCACAGCGTTCACAAACGAACCACGAGAATCGACGAGAGTGCACTCCTTGTTCCCCGCTTGCTATCGGGAAACTATTACCCTGATATGCGCAATTCGTATAATATGTACAATGTACACATGTTCTTATTTGTAGAGGTTAAGGCACCGATAACCGATATTCTGTGGGTCAAGGTTAGCTACCAGTTTCTATCAACAGAAGATTTTCAAATTCCACTGGTGATAATGTTGAAGGTAAAAACATTCCTCGATCCTCGTTTTTCTAAAATTAACGGAAACAACACATTTCAAAGTCAAATTTTGACAGTGTCGATCTACAAATGGTTCAAATTGATTTCTCCCTAGACGTTTACTCCGTCGTCTGACTGACACTGACACTGTTTTTGCTCCTCACCTCACCCATATATTATGAACGCACTCCTTATGTCATCAGAAATTTTTGGTTCAGCGCGAATTTTGAACTAATGACAGTTTTATTGAAATACTTTTATGTTGTTAGGTGATTTCAAGCAGTAAATATGTTAAAGATAATCTCCTGGGTATACAAAATTATGTTGCACTAGTTTTTGTTAAGCTATCATCCCTGAATTCTCAAAACATTTGAATTTGTCCATTATTGACCTAGGTTAACAATAGAGAAAATTATTAACCACTAATAGAGAAATTCAACTTATCAGTTGGCTAGATGACACAATAATTGTCAACTTCACAGCTAGAAGTGGAAAAAACTTCTTATATGCTACATAGGCCTGTTTATAGTGAAAATAAATATACCACCAAATTACGAGTAGGAATCGATGCCAGTGTTCATGCGCCGGGATTTCCTCCACTCAACGAACTCTTAGAATCTGGTGAAAACTTAGTACCTCCTTTATTGCGTATATTGTCAAATTTCCGAATTGAATTTGTTGGATTAACCGCTGATATTAAAAATGGACGTAATTTTCAATAACCGATGTAAATAGCTTACCAGCTTTAACTAGATATCGAATGAAGCGAGTAACTTTAGGAGTTTTGTATAGTTCTTTCCTACTTGTTGCAACTTTAAGGTAACGTCTAAGAACTTAACCGAAAAAAATATGAAGAAATCTAAGATATTTTGTAACACTCATTTTAATTGAAGTATGTTGTTGTCGACTCTATCGACTTTGGAAATCGATTGCAGAATGCAGTATGTAAAATATTGTCGAGTGCAAGAATGGACTTACGGAAATGACCTGCACATGATCCAGCGGTGAAACAAAGTACATAGGCATTTGATAACAATTAGAATGAATCAAAAATACTGGGAGTTCAATGCAACACATTAATAGATGAATTGAGCATCGAAGGAAGTGATGTTACAAGAAAGAACAATTTTAATGATTGAATAGATGAGGCTTTTATTTGATGAAGATCCATACTTAACGATGAAATAAACCAATTTAATTTGTTCAAAACTATATTATATTTGAACTAATGTTCAATTTAAACTAGTTGACGCGTTTCGCTAACACAGTAGCTTTCTCAAAACGAATGAAGGTAAAAATGAAAACATGTTTTAATATATACAGTGCATGAATACAGAATTCTATTATACTAGTATTGACAAAGGTATAGAAAAATTGCCTGGAAATTCATTCACTACAAACATTCCTAAGCTGTCTTCTAGGTAAAAAGATTTAATAAAGGAGAGTGATTGATATTCATCTGTTCGTTAAGCAGGTTACCTGAATATTTGCTTTTATTCATCTGAAGAGCCTCTAAAAGATTTGAACTAAAGGATTTACATTCTACATGTAAAATTTCAAAATTTACGTCGAAAATGTGTTGGTTTTCTAATAAATGATTTGAATAGTTAGAATCTAATTTATTGTTATCATAGCTATATTCTAGTTTTAAAATTTCTAAAAGTTGTACCGATATAAATTTTATCACAGTGGTCATTACCACATTTTAATTTATAAACTACTGATTTGTTTAATTTTGAAGATTTAGATTTGTTATTTTTGATGAGTTTGGATAAATTGTAATCAAAATTTAATTGACAATATCACAAATAAAAAAATAATAACACAGACTTAGGAACACGTATTCCCTTCTGAGAAAAATAATAATCAACAATTTAAAAGTTTACCATACTTTGGAACACCATCCTTAAAAATTAAATCCTTTTTAAAAAGTTTAGACATGAATATTTGCTATAAAACTAATTACAATTTATCCAATCTCTCAAACAAAGTTTATAAATTAAAATGTGGTAATGACAAATGTGATAAAATTTGTATCGGTAGAACTTTTAGCAACTTTAAAACTAGAATTTCGGAATACAAACGTAGCTATGACAATAAAAAAATAGATTCTAACTATTCAAATCATTTATTAGAAAACCAACACATTCTCGACCTAAATTTTCAAATTTTACATGTAGAAGGTAAATCCTCCAGTTTAAATCTTTTAGAAGAGATAAACAAAAAAATATTCAGGTAACCTTAGGTAACCTTCTTAACGACCAAAAAGATATCAATCACTCTCCTTTATTAAACCTTTTTAACTAGAAGATAGTTTAGGAATGTTTGTAGTGAATGAATTTGCAGGTAACTTTTTTCAATACCTTCGTCAATATTAGTATAATAGAATTCTGTAATTATGCACTGTATATATTGAAACATTTTTTCATTATAACTTCATCCGTTTTGAGAAAGCTACTGTGTTAGCGAAACGCGTCAACTAGTTTAAATGGAACAATAGTTCATTTATAATGAACTTTTATACAAATTAAATTGTTTTATCTCATCGTTCAGCAATTGTAATTACAACACGATCCATCCTTCAAACTGTAGCGAAAATATATGATCCAATAGGATTTCTTGGCTCATTTGTCATAAAAACCAAAATTATCTTGCAAAATATATGGAAATTGAAGCAGGAATAGAATGAACTATTGCCCACCGAAATATTTAACAAGTGGAATAAATGGATGTTCACTGTTAAATCAATACTCTTTACACAGATGCATAAAAACGAATCACATGTACATAGAATTACACATATTTTCAGATGCAAGCTTATACGGCTTATTCGAAGAATATGCATAGAAATGGTGAAGTCACTTGTAATATGTGGGCATCAAAAAATAGAGTAGCTCAATTGAGCCCCTAAGGAGATAATGCTCTCATCAAACTGATTTTTGAGTTAAAAACGGCTTTTTGTGCTGCACGATTCCAATATTTAATTATGCGGAATCTAAGAATATGAATCAATCGAGTATAACTGTAGACAGATTTTAAAATAACATTATATAAGGAACAACCCATCGAGATGGAAATCATTTGCTTATAACCGAGTAAAAGAAATTAATGAATTATCTAAAGGAATCTGGAGATTTTGTCCTGGAGGTGAAAATGCAAGTGATCTAACGAGAAGAGTAAGGTTAAGAATTTTGATAAATTCGGAGTTAGGACAATACTTGGTTAAAAGAGAATAAAGGATATAGACCAGAAAGCGACAGCATTTCAGATCATGAAATAATGTAGCATTTTCTGTACAAGTGTCTGATCGCTTAGAAATAACGAATCTCACGAAAATAAATAGTTTTTTAAATGTAATTATAATTAGAGCATATATCTTTAGATGCAATAAAACAATGAGCTTTCCCGGAAGTGAACGTACCGAAAGATTGCGAATTGATGAACTAAAGTTGTTAGGAGACAATTAAATAAAAACCATGCGCTAGAGATCGATTGAGTCTAAAAAAATAAGGATATATTTCTAAGATATTAAGCTTGGGTCCATTGTTAGACAACCATGGATTAAAGAGTTTAGGTGGAAGATAGTAAGAATCTGCGTTGCCTTATTCAGTACGACATCCTTTCATTCTGCCAAATAAATTAAGTTTAACAGATAAAATAATTTAGAAATGCCATAGACGAACATGGAGGTGTCAATGCAACGTAGACCGATGCCCGTCATAAGTATTGGTTAATAAAAGGATGACAACGAGTAAAATATGTTTTGAACCAGTGCGTAAGATGTAAAAAACTTAAAGGCAAACCTAGAACCGAACGATTTGCTCCTTTGCCAAAAATTATAATATATAAAGTCAATACCTTCAAGATTATTGACATTGATTTTGCGGAACCTCTTTATATAACGAAACCTAATGATCCTAAAGAATAGGATAATAATTATTATAGGCTGATAACATGCGCGGTTATACGAGCCGTTCATTTGGAGTTAGTTCCTAACATAACTACAGAAAGTTTTCTACGCGCTCTACGAAAATTGATTTCCAGAAGAGCTGTACCAGATGTAATATATTCCGACAATGCTTTTAAAAGAGTCTCTCTAGAACTATACAAATTATCAAAGATTTTAACGAATGCCAAGATTCAACAAGCAGTTCAAGATCTTAGAATTGAATGAAAATTTATTATCGCTTGGTGGGGCGGTTTCTAGGAAAGGTTATTACGAACTGTGAAAAATTCCTTGAAGTTATACCTAGGGAAATCTATAGTGAATTATGACGAGCTTCAGACGTTCATATGCGAAGTTGAAGCTATAGTAAATTCTAGACTGTTGACCTGTATTGATGATGATCCTGAAAACTTACTAATCTTGACACCAAAAAATTTTTTACTTGCAAGTATAGACAACTGATTTAGTGTCTTGTCGGAAATAGAGCTTAATGAAAACGATATTGTAAAAAATGATATCGAGAAAACTTAATGAAAAAATTCTGGAAAAGATTATTTTCAGCAAACGTTAGTACTTCAAACTTGGAGATGTAGTACTATTATATAATCAAAATGTGCCACGACTGCTTTACCGATATATATATATATATATATATATATATATATATATATATATATATATATATATATATATATATATACATATATATATTCGAAGTTAGAACATTAGATGGTTCTGTCGACGTCGTCCAGTACTGTTTCTGTCAAAAACAATGTCAGTTTGAAAAACGTGAAAAAAGCGTGTATTTACTATGTCACTATAATTATATGTGATTGTTATTTAGTAGATTTAATTTCCACTATAACCTATTAAAGAAACCTCTTTGCTATATCCGGGAGTATTATTTAACGAATTTATTGTAATGTTTTTATTATTTTTTTAAACAGTAAACGGATGGGATACATTTTAAAACACACGGTAGGTTCAGTTACTTAATTTATTTATTCACTACACTATTCACTAATTATATACACAGTTTATTCACTTGAACTAATTTATATAAACAGTTCACTATATATTCACTTATTTACTTGTTCATCTCACGATGTCAAATTATCAACTAAACTAATTCTTACTGGTCCGGCTCTTCTATATTAGTGCCTTTTTCACTAGATAATTCTAGATTGCAGCTTACACAAAAACAATTGGCTTTCTGGCATTTTCTAGATAAGACTGGTCACAAAAACAATGTCTAGATAAGATAGTCACAATCGTAAACAATTCTAAGAATCCCTGCGCGTCCTCCATAATTTTAACTTTCATACCTGGCTTAGACAGAGTCGGATTTAGGGACTATAGCTGTCTGCTGTTTCGTAACATTGTATTAGAAACATTGATACTAAGAAAAGAACTTTTTATCTACATCAATTTTTTGTCTTTTTTGTTTCCTAAAAACATTTACTTTTCTTAAAACAACAGGTAAAAGAACTAGGTTTAATTTAAACATTCTACAGGGTGATTCTTTAGTGATTAGAAAAATTTAACAGTAGAATTAACTTCAAGTTATGAAGATTTAACCCAAAACACCTAAAAGAAATGTTTCTGCTATTAATAATGCAGTCGCAAATTGTATGTATAAAAGTCAACGATATTCTGAACAATCCTAAAAATTGATGATTATGTGTAAAAACACTAATTATTTTCTGAAAAATAATAAAAATATTATTGTAACTAAATCTGATAAGGGTAACATTACGATTGTTATATACAAAGAAGATTAGTCTCTGAAATTGAAGGAACTACTTGATGCCCCAAACATTTACACAAAATTAACTAAAGATCCTACTATCTCTTACCGAACAAAAAGCAACTCGTTAACTGCCTTTCGTAATTCTCAAGGATATATAAAATCAAAGCGTTTAAAAACCTATAATGCTCTTCCACCTAGAATTTATGGCCTAGAAAAAGTACACAAAAATAATAAATCAAGGTATTGTGGTATCTTGCATACCGTTTCCTTCATATAAAATTGACAAATTTGTGTCTGAATTATTGGAACCAATTGCTTCTACCTTTAAATTCTCAATTCTTCATTTGAATTGATCAATCCTCTTTAACCTTTAGTTTTACCAGAAGATTATGTTTTGTTGTTGAATCTTTGTTCATCAATGTTACTCACGACCTAGTAGTGAAATCTATTTGGAAAACTTGGGAAAATTCACTTAATTTTCCGGACATTCCACTTGAAGTGGTTTTGAAACTAATAACATTTTTGTTTGACAGCAGTTATTTCCAACGAGCCCTATTTGGGCCAATGTAGTTATGGAGAATGTTTTGAGTGAAATAGTGTCTAGCTTGCCTTTTCCACTGCCTTCATTAAGGTTGTATGTTAATGATACCGTCATGTACGTACCAAAAAGAGAAGTTGATAACGTTCTAACTAATTTTAGTTCTTCCAACCTTAATGTACAATTTATTATAGAAAGTGAAAATTCATTCCGTGGTCGGTTTACCTTTTTTAGATGTTATGGTAATCAGATCATCCCCAGTTTTTATGAAAAATCGTTCGCCTCCGGGAGACTCTGCAGTTTTCATTCATATCATCCAGTTAAGCAAAAGATTGCTATAATGAGAGGATAGTTAGATTATCACATCCATAATTTACTACTGAAAACTGAAAACCAAAAAATGTTTAAAAATTGATTACGCCTTTATAATTATGCTAGACCTACTATTAATAAAATCACACAGAACACTGATAACAACAGAATTCGAAATACTTTTCAACGCAATCAAATAAATTACTAAAAAATTAGATAATCAAATACATTTTCTCTAACGATACAAATGAGACAGTTTTCATTATACAAACAAGATCAGCGATTTTTTTATAGTTAGATGAAGGATGAGTTAGACAAAGCATATAATTCGAATTAAGTTTACAATATTCCCTGTCACAATTGTTCTGCTTCATATGTAGGCCATACTAAACGGCTCCTACGCGATAGAGCTCGAGTTCCCAAAATTTCTTGAAAGGATAAACATTTTACTGACCCAAATAAAACAGCTTTGCAGAATCACAATTTTGAAAGAAATCATGACTTAGATTTTGAAAACGTGAGAGAATTAACTCGTATATATAACAATCTAATCAATAATTCAATAACGGATATTCAGTTTTCTGACAACGATGGTGTCAATACAATACCTTGTATCTCCTTGGAAAGTACAGGAATGAAAAAAAAATTTTAGAAATCTTACCGGTTCTTGTTTTGAAATTGTATATTATCTATCTGATTAGTGGGCATTTTTATTAACTCTCCAAGATTTTTCACAATAATGATTGAATCTGTAATTATTCATGGAGATAGGTGGTATTGCACAATAATATTTGTCAAGGAAAGAAGATACTTGGTATTGCAATAAAACAATATGAATTTCACAAACAAGAACTCTATTTTGTTCGTAATATTATGATTTCAAAATAATTGATATTATTCTAGTAGGTAACTACCTTAAAGTGACGAAAAATAATGAAAATAAAAAAATGGTTTTTCAACTATTTATGTAACAAATTATCATAAAATGCCCAATAATTTTTATGAATCTTGATTTTCATTTCCTGTAGATAGGTGTACTTTTTTGTGGGTGAAAAGAAGTTTTTCAGTATGTAGTTTTTGAAATTTTTCAATTTACTTGATTGCTTTTTTGAGACGCTGCGGTAAGAATTTTAAAAATATGTCTTCAAAAGTAAGTTCATACTGGATTTCTCCTCTCGTATTTTAGAGCTCGAATATCAGTTACAGTAGGTTCGTTCAGTTTCCGTCCAGGACGAATAGATTCGTAGACAAGGTCGTTATTAAAGTTATAAAAGAACTCAGAAGGCGGACATACAACTTCAAATGGTTTAGGATTTGCACGAGCTTCCGCTGTGATTCGGTGATAGTAATTATTAATTGAAATGGTTTTATTCTTCAACTTTTTCTAGATGGTTGCGTGTACGCTATCACATTCCATATTGATCTGGCCTTTTATCGAGAATTTTTGAATGATCTTGACATCATACTGATATGAAAGTGAAAGTAGAGTTCGCTAAAACCACATTTCGATTTTGGTAGGTACAGCCATTAGAAAATTATGATTGATTTTTGTTGGTTCTAAATATTTCCTTTTTAAAAAATCCACAAATAAAGACGCAAATGTCGAAGCCTGAAGATCGGTATCAGTTTTGTCAAACTAATAACAAACAGTATCCTTGGTTTTTGAATCAAAAACGGTATAATTATGACAGCAAAGCTTAGTTTTGAAGTAAAGTGTAAACATGGACAAGTTTTCACGGTTAGTGAATCCATACAAATGACGTGACATTCATGAAGTCTGGCATGCTCATTATCATTGTTTTTTTTCTTGGGATCTCTGCTTTTCATTTCTATACTTCTCCCACACACTTTGGTCCAAATTTAAACAGGTCTGCAAATCTTGTGAAAGTTTGCTCTAAGTACAGCTTCTTGATGTCCTTCCGACAGTAGTGACTTGGTAACTTGGGAAGCTTGTCTAGAAATGTTATCAGAAACTGAATTTAGTCTTCATTTTTACATCGAGGTTGGCTGGATCTACTGGGTACAGGAGTGTCATACGCGGAATTTTTAACCCAGTTTTGGACTGTCCACTCTTTGAGGCCCAGGGTGCTTAAAAACATTTTTTTGCAAACAGAAACATGTTGTTTGCTTTTTATATTTAATTTATAAAACAGTGAACTGGATCTTCTCGAATATTCATTGGGTGTCCTTTTTCTCTCAGCTTCTTTCCTGTAAACTAAATATAAGATATAAACTCTTTTTTGCTACCAGCTATTTAATTTTCCCCAGAAATTTTTAAAAATCTGCTGCCTCTGTATTTCACTCAAGTCCTGACAAAACCTTTTGTTTTCGATCTCTTGCAGGTGTTAGATAGGCACGTAGGTCCAATTACTCTAGAATTTCTTTCCGTATCGTGGAATGTTAGTTTTTGTTTGGTTTTTTGGCCTTCGGTAGCCTAAATAGGTTTCTCCTAAAAGTCGCCGCTTTTGATGTAACTTCCGTTTTGTTCCTAGCCCACCATCAGATTGTTATTCCGGTTCTTCGCTGGTTGAATTGTTATCTTCTTCGCTAGTTCCATTGTTATTTGCTTCACTTGTATAGTCACGTAGATTGTATTCTTCACTTCCAACACTACTATTTTCTTCATCACTTTCTGGCTGGTAAATGTCCACTAACTCTGATCTATGATGTTGTTCCTCAATTCCTCTATCAATTTCGTCGTCATCCATTTTCGCTTGGTTATTTTCTTCTTCAAATACTTTAAGGCATTCACACTCATTATTCTCCTCAATTTCTTGCTGGTGAACTAATTCTTGACCTACATCTAAAACGTAGGCATTGGTTGTCACAGTCGGTAATAATTCCGTTTCAACATCATTTGAAGAGCAAATTTGGTCAGAATCAGGATGGATATTATTATTTTCATTAATGCTGATATTTACAATTTTGGGAGAGACATTTTCTTTTTCTAGAACATCTAGAAAAACAAACTTGGAATTTTCTAAGACATCTTCAAAATTTTCAACTGTCATATGTGTCTAAACATCTCCTGCCTTAATTTTTTGGCTTGGAACAACTTTGAGCTTCCAGCTTGTTATTCCACATAGGGAAAAAAATTTAGTTCTGCCGCACATGTTGAAATTTTAACGTCTTATCTGAAAGGAGAAAACTCGCATTAAACATTATGGGAAATAATAATCGCACAGTTGACATTCAATAATTATATGTTTCATTGCAAAAGCCATTATTCATACCCAATTTAAAACAGAGAGACAAAAATACGTATCAACCATAATGCTCGAAAAAATGTAATATTCAATAACATGTATCTCCAAAGGTCTCATTATTTTCCCAATTTTCTCTTCAAAACAGTACAAATATATTTAAATAATTATGTAAATTTGATGAACAAACATGAATTATTATAACCGACATTATTTTACTGAAATGAATTCGATATAATAACAGGAAAAGAGACAATCAAAACTTACCACAAGTCACTCACATCCTCCATATTTTGTTGGAGATACGAGGTATTGCATTTTTCCTTTGACAGATCATGGACCTATTTTTATATTATGGTCATTTTGGCGCCATCTATCGATTCATTAGCTATGGTTTAACCAACCGCCACAGAAACCTTTATTTCCAAAAATTGTGGAGATACGAGGTATTATATTAACACCATCGATATCCTTAATATTTTGATTGCTGTTGAATCCATTAGCTATGTGTGTTGTTTTTTACTTCAACATATGTTCTTTACAAATGTATTTATATATTTTTACTTCCTTGTGACCTGGTTTGGTTTGTATTTTTAGGTGAGTTTTTCCTCTATTGTTGGGACACTTTTGTGCGATTTGTCTTTGTTTTGCATTTTAATTGTAATCTGTAATTTCCAGTTTGTTGTACAACTATATTTTTATTGGTCGCTATTGTTTTTTGTAGCCCTGAAGAAGGTGACGAATTGCACCGAAACGTTGGCAAAAATAAAAGGGTCAAACTAGTAATTATTTCTATCAGCTACTACTAAATTTTTTTTAAATTTTCATTCGGATACGAAGCATCATTAAATTAAAAAAAACTGTGCAGCTTCATGTTTAATTTAAAATATCTCCTGAAATACTGACTTTATCGTTATGAGAAAAAAATACGTTATTTATGTAAAAAGTAGAGGACAATGAAAAAATTGTGCTAAAATTTCTATTCCGCCAGTGGCGTACTATTTGGGAACGATTAACCAGTCCTTGCCCCTGTCGTACGCCTCTGGTAGTAGCCAGAAACGTTTGTTTAACATAATTTAGTAGGGTGTATATAAAGTCAACACTTTTTGTCAAATATGAAATGGATACGTAAAATAGGTTTAGAGCACTAAGCACGAATCGTTTTTAAATTTTTATAAAACACCCTGTACTTACTGTACTTGAGTAAGCAGCTACATTTTATTTAGAGGTTTTGGTTTAATCTTCATAATTTGAATCACTCTGTTTATACAGAGGGTTCAAAACTTTTGACGTTGTGTGTATCTGGTGCAATAACAAAAGACAACTTTCTGTCAATAATATTTTATTTTGACTCACATATTCAAGTTACTATCTTAGGCACAAAACTACAATACGTTATAAATTGGTACATAATAAATATTATTTAACATAAATTCAACAAAAAATCCAGTGTCTCATTTCGAAATGTGTTTGAAATTAACAGCTGTACAGTTCACTTCCTCGACACGGGTTGAAGAGAAACGCAAAAGCCTCCCTCAAATTGCCTCGCCAGTCGATAGAAAAAACAAATAAACGATTTGTGATTGTGGATAAAACATTGTATTGAATGTGTGTTATACTTGATAAAATGCTATCTAAAATACTTATACAATGAATAACTATTTAAATTCCAACTTTGGATGAAATTCAAATTGCGGAACATATTTCAGAATTAAGAAATTCGCATTATATTAGTCTTGAAAATTTATACATATAAATATTTTTATGAAATATTAGAATATACAATAGAAAATCTGTAGCTTCCTGAGACTAGGACTAGATATTAAATTTAATTATACTCGGCTATATTTTTTTCAAATACTGCATATATGTTTTAATAAAAAATTGTTTCAAAATATAGGAAATCGCTCGGAAACTAATATTATTTAAATATCACAAATATGGTTGGATTCCAAAATTTAATATAAATTGAAAAAAAAATATATTATGTGGTAATATTTGACTGTTCGTCTTCTTTTCTTAGAAGTGCCTGTGTAGAGTGATTGGTTTTTTTGATATATGAACATTTTAAAAATTTTAGCCAAGGAATGTGAGATTTTGCATCGTTTTATATTGTAGCGATCTAAGGAGTTCTAGAATAAATAATAAAAAAAACACTAACGGTTTTAGAAACTACGCTAACACTACTCGACTTTACCTGGTTTTTCAATTTTCTTTTATTTATTTTTTATATACGTATTGCTTCTTCAGCTTTATTCGTTTTGTTTTTTGACTAAATAACAGCCAAAATGTGTCATAATAATAGTTAATGTGCTATTATTTCCACAGAAGTAGTAAACTAACAATGCAATTACATTGAAATGACCGAAATTATACATTTTTTAAGGTTGTAATTAAATTGATTGAGGTACCAGATAATAAAATAGCTAATTCCCGTTGAAGTTTCATATTTGGCATTTATATACATGGGGATATGTTTAGATGGCACATTAGACGTTATAGGAAAACTAGCCGGAAGTAAAATCTGAAAATTTGTACTAATGAGGTTTCGGCAATGATCTATCGAATGAAAATATGTTCAATTTCCGGCGACTTCCGGTAATACCGTAATTTTAAATAGAGCCCCCTATGTTTTTTCACATTTTTAAATTAAACGTGAAAAAATAATGCCAGTTTCTTAACAGTTCCCTATATCTATCTTTTATGGTTTTCGAGATATCTTAGTTTTTTGCGAAATACAGTATTTCACAAAAAATAGAATAACAAAAAAATGGAGCATCTGGAACCAAAAATGTTTTAAGAAGTTAATAAAAAGATTTTCAGGCAACTTTTTGCAATATTGTTTATAACGGTAAATTTTACAAGGTGCTCCAAAAAGTGTGAGATATCTAAGACACTTTTCAACTTAAATAACTTGCCTAACTTAAATGCAACACCCTGTACTTTATACGATAGAGAAAATTATCAAACGATATATGGGTTCCCTATACCCATAATTAGTATTGTTTACGTAATCATTAAAAAATCTGTTTTTAGATAGTTATCAAGCTTTTTTAGTTTTTATAAAGATGTAGTAGTCTGGATATTATTGCAATCTCATTTTGACATGTCAGTTCAAAATAATACTAATAAAGTTTTTTTTAAATCCTTTATTAAGTCATCAAGTATGTATAAAAATTTTATCTAAAATATTTTGAATTTGTGTTGCACGATATTTAAATGTAATTCCACTAACATATAAAGTATTAAACACAGTAGGTAATAAAAAACCGTACAATAAATGTCACTATTTTCTTCCAAACATTTTTCACATCGTTCAGCCACAGCACGATTGGTTATTTGAAAAAGATGCTCGGCTGTCAAAGATGCATGGTATCTTCTTTGGTCGTAAGAAGGTGCTGGTAAACAATATTTTTTATATAGCCCCATATTGAAAAATCCAAAGTAGTATATGGTTCTTTATTTGTCAGCCATCTTCCATTAAACATTTCTGTCGAATACACTTTGAACACTATCCTGTTGATACAAAGCTTGGTACCTTCATTTGTACGGAATGAACTTTTAGATTCACTTCCCATTTGGAGTAATACATAAAGTTTAAAAAAAATCAAGATGCCATTATAGGCATATGTTATCTTATGATGGCCTTCTTTATAAAAATTGTAAAAAGTCGATTCTTATGAAAAAATTCTTATTATTTTTCAACTAAAAGGCATTTAAAACTGAAAAAATTGTATTAAAAAGAATTATGTATTTCAATTATATTTAGAAAGGAGGAGAACTACATTTCTTAGAAGCAAAAAAAAATTTAAGAATATATTTCACACAAAAAATTATACCCAAACTTTTTAAAAGAAAAATGGAAATGAATTTTTTTGTAATCCGAAAATTAAAAATGCTTTGCTGGTTGCAAAACATCACAAATAAAAGTCTTTGTCGACCTAGGAACATCAGCACATTCGCAGTGACACCAGCCGTTGCCACTCTGGCACTTTAGCCAGAATTCTTCAGGACGAGAACGAGAAAAAAACTCGTTGCAATACATACACGCTGCATCTGATTGATCATGATCGCTCTGTTCAGGCACAACTTTCTCATCACTATCTTCTTTTATTTGTTTTTCAATTTTTCATCTGACAACGTTTGCTGTTTTCCTTCTCTCTTTATCTAATGCTTCCTTTCTGGACTCCTTAACCCATTAACGCCCAGTGATACCGTATGGTATCGACAAATCCGCGGTAACTATAGGGACAGGCTTTCCAACACAAATAGGAGGGGGTCAAATTTTATTCTCTATTTGGCTTAACCAAAGACCATCAGTTGTACGACAACGATCGCGGTAGAATCTGTGCGGACGTAGCAGCTGTGGACACGTGTTTTTACTGTGGAATTTTCCAACATCGACAAATCATGGACATTCGTTTTACGTAAGTGAATTTATTCCGTTGTCTAAACTTTTTTTTAACGAAAGCAGTACAATATATTAGGATTGGTGTATACTTTGATAGGACATTATGTACTTTACTCATTTTTTAAAAGTAACATTGTATAGGGTGTCCAAAAGTCGGTGATACCAAATGGTATCACTGGGCGTTTCAACTACTATAAAATACGGTTTTATTTCAGAGGAGGACTAACTTTGTCCGAAGCTTTGGATATGGTTTTTGAAGACGAAAATATTGCTAATGAAGTAGATGAAATATTTATAGAGCCCCCTGAGAGTAACATAGAGACCGACGAAGACTCTGCAGATGAAGACGAAGGAGGTACGGTTCAAAACCTAACGGGAAGACAGCTACGGGCACCGGTGGAAATCAAACTAATAGACAATACTCGAATGGGTAACAATAGTGTCGAACCTATGACGGTAGCTGAGGAATATCTACCTTCAACCGCTGAGGTGATTCAGGAAGGATCTCAAAGTCAGACCGATCAGACAGAGCATGATGTACAACCCAACTACATTTGGATCAATGACCGTCTTGATAAAAAATTGGATTGCATTTGGACCGAAGGTGATTTAGAAACTGGACGGCACAGTTTTCCAGAGGCAAATTATTTCCAGTATGAGAGCTTGTCATGTGTCGATATATTTGAGATGTTTTTTGACAATGAGATTATCGAATATCTGGTAGAAGAGACTCAAAAATATGCAATTTTTTTAAATCAACCCGATCCAAAAATTTCAGCAGCCGAAATCAAATGTTTCCTGGGTATCCTAATTTTGAGCGGCTATAATACCCTTCCGTCTAAGCGTATGTATTGGGATTTAAAGGAAGATGCAAAAAACATATTGGTTAGTAACTCTATGAGGAGAAATCGCTTTATACAAATACAAAGATTTCTCCATTTCGCCGACAATACTAAAATGGATGTTTCAGATAAGGCGTGGAAGATTCGTCCATTGATGGATAAAATTAAAAAACGATTTTTAGATAATTTTGTGCCTGTTCAGAATCTTGACTTTGATGAGTCAATGATACGGTACTACGGCCGCCACAGCTGTAAACAATTCATCCGTGGCAAGCCAATTAAATTTGGCTACAAAATGTGGTCGTTGAACTCGACAAAGGGTTATCTGGTGAATTTTGACCTATACCAGGGCAAAAATCCTCGTGGAAATGAAAAATACGAGACACTCTTTGGGAAATCAGCATCCCCATTAGTACTGATGCTTGAAGAATTACGTCATCCAGATTTACGCTATCATATTCATGTCGATAATCTGTTTACAGGGTTTAACCTATTTGGTTATCTACGATTTTTAGGCTATGGTGCTGTAGGTACCATAAGAGAAAACCGTATACCGAAATCATGTCCATTACTCAATAAAAAGTCGTTTTCCAAAAAAAAGAGGGGCGAATATCGGCACGTCTTGGAAAAAAATTCTGGAATACTTTTAGTGAGATGGCTAGATAATTCTGTAGTTACCATGGCTTCCACCGATGCAGGAGTATCCCCATTGGGATCCGTCAAACGATTCTCACAGGCCGGGAAAAAACTATATTAGTAGATCGCCCATATTGCGTCGCCAAATATAATCAAAATATGGGCGGAACCGACCTCATGGATGAGTGTATTTCCAGTTATCGGGTTGGCATAAGAAGCAAAAAGTGGTACTGGAATATATTTACATGGATATTGGATGCTGCAATAAACAACGCCTGGTTACTATACAGAAAACGCAATAGTAAAACCACAAATCTACAGTTTAGGAGGGAACTAGTACAGGTATACTTGGTGCGTTACGGTGTAGCTCCTAAAATGCCAGGACCAGCAAAAACTTCCACTTCCAGGACTCTTCTTCCATCAGTACGTTTTGATGGTATGTACCATTACGTTGCTCCATGTAACAGACGCCGCTGTGCTGGTATGGACTGTAAATCTTTTGGAAGAACCATGTGTACAAAGTGTGATGTTGGGTTATGTGTTCCTTGTTTCGCCAAATATCATACAAATGAGTAAACAGTTACACGTCCTAGGTACTACTTCTATAGATATATACATGTGTCTACATTATTTTCAAAGATAATACACAATATAACTTTATAAATGCAAACGAATAAAGATTTGTTTCTTGGGTTAATTCATTGTACCTTAACCGCCCAGTGATACCACATGGTATCAGCTAATATTTCTGTTTTCAAACAATTTTAATTTTTTTCTATTATTTTTTTTATTGTTATTACACTAATCTCAACTAATATGAGCCAGGTAGAATAAAAAAAAAATAAAAAATAGTTCCGGGCGCTAATGGGTTTCAATTTCTTCTTTATCTGGAGTAAGTCCAAAAAGCCTGGTTTCTAAATTTATAACGTGCTTTGCAATTTCAGCTTGAGTATCAATATCAAAAGTAGGCGTATGTCCACCTAAATATTCTTTGCTACTGCCCTGTTCATCGTTGAACCTCCTACATATGTGTCGTTCGTGGTACTTTGAACATTTTTACGGCAGTTGTATAGCCCATTGTTTTATTTCGTAATGCTTGTAAGGCTTCAGTCATGTTGTTTTCATCCCACTGGTGCCTTATTTTTGACTTGTCCTGAAATTAGCAGGAATTATTTTCATTACGTTTATTCCTATGATGGCCCCGGAGTCATCATAGAAATACTCGCCTGGGGCCATCATAGGCAAAATGGCATGTGATACAAAAACACAAAAAACTTTTCATATGAAAACATAACCTTTAAACTACTATAGAATATATAACGAAGACCCTACTGAAATTACTTTCTTCAAATTGTATTCAGTAATCCCTACAGATACGAACGCAAAATGCATTTTAGAATAGTAATTTTTTACATCAGTTCTCGGATTCATTGTTTTTATATGAGCCATATTAAACGCAGTTATAACTAGCAAACTCGAAGATACACTAACCGGCCAATATTGAAGGTCTCTAGTAAATAAATTAGGCAACCAAAGATACATAACAGGAAATAAAGTAACAGGGCCAACACTGGCACAGGGACGTCACAGGTCACTTTCCCCTACTGTTTGCACTACGGTATTTAATATTTGTAATAATATATTTAAAATAATATTTGCTCCATTTAAATTTTCATCAAAGAAATGCAGAATATCTATTTGTATTACTAGGGAGGAAAGTGCCACTATTACTTCCGCAGGATGTAGTTTACTGCCGGACGCGAAGCGACGGGCAGTAAACATCCAAGGGAGGAAAAGGCACTTTACTCCCAGGTGATACATATGATTTATTCTCCTACCCACCTTTTTTTGAAAATTTATTTCCTTGTAGTGAAAAATATGCCAGTAAAACATTCCCTGAATATTTATGTATCTTGTTGTCTTCAGCCCATTGCTTATATTGTCCATATTGTTTTTCATACCTGTCTTTAGATTTTTGAGGTAGTAAGGTTAATGACGCTATGTTGGCTTGCTCCTTAATATTAGGTGGTGTATTTGGAAATTCAAAATCACTTGAATCGCTCTTCATTTTTCAAAAATTCAACTAAGTTTAATGAATGTAGCGACTTTGCACCTCAAAAGTCAATCGCCGTGTTTACTGTCAGTAAGCCACAGCATACTATGCTTTTCTTATTCTGAACTCAAAAAACGTATATCTAAGATTCCTGAAGTTGAAATTTGTATTGAAGAACTACGTTGAAGTAACATTGATGTTTGATTTTTACCAAAAAAGCAGGATATACAGGATGTTCTAGAAATTATGGAAACAATATGAATATAATGAATTCACAAGTTCCATCGTTTACAACTTACTTGAAATGAGGGGTAGGAAAAATACTTTCCTCCCTAGGGAGGAAAGTACTTTTCCTCACTAAGGAGAAAAAGTATGAGTTTCCTCCCTGATTTGATGGAGGAAAGTGTGTACTTTCTATAGGGGTAGGAGGAGAAAATTATTCTATTACCTATAAAAATTAACGAAATCTATTAATATTTTGTATTTAGGTACACTTCTATGTGAGTACAAATATCAAATATCAGTTCGGGTGACAATTGCATTTAACTATACCGAAAATGTTAAAAGAACTCTCGTTTTGAAATCCTTGTCATCTAATAATATGTGGGTTTTCTTCAACACGATTTTGGCTGTTGTGTCGGTTGAACATACCATTTTTACAAAATTTTGTTTCGTCTACCCAAATCACATATGGTTTAAAAAGTTTTCACCCCCATCTGCACTCAAAAAAAATTTCATTATCTGTTATTTGTTTTAAAAACGAACGTTCCATGTTCTTACGTTTTTTATTACTGTGTTTAAAACTTTACCTACAACCACCCCTGTAAGTACTCAAAAATACACAGTCGCCAATCAATGTAAGACGTCTATTACGCACGGTTAAACAAAACGCACGGCTTCCCTAGCAACCACTTAGCAACTGTCAATAGACGTTGCCATCTTAATAAAAATTTATTATTTAGATATTAGATGTTGAATTTTATTCTATATATAAAAGGTAGGTAACATTTATTAGATATGGGATTGCATTTAATACCAAGAGTTATTTGGAATTATATGATAATTGGTTCAGTTTCATGCAATCCGCATGTTTTAGCTGTCTAAATGTATCATATAAGTAAACAATACTATTGTACTATTCAAAAGTCCCCTCCCCCCCTCGTATCTTTTGAACGGCTACACTTACATTGATAAAATTTGGAGGGTGAAAATAAAGTGTTGTAAACTTCTCTACGAATGGTAACAGGTGACGTAATAGTAATAGATGACGTCACAGTGCCACTCTGGCCAATAATTTTAAATAGGACCTTATGGCAAGTGATATCTCGTTTGAAAGGCATTGACATTGGCTACATAGCCATATTAATTTTGTTTGGGTTTGAATTAATTTTGACAGATAAATTAAATAAATACCAAAATTATTATTTCACTTTTAAATATTGAAGATTTTTCAGTCCGCCTCTGGTTAGTTATCAAGAAAATTGACGTTTTTAATTTAATAGTATTTGTTGCTTCGCAAAGTTTTTCTAAATGGCTTAAATATTTAATTTTATTATTGTTTAACGAGACACTTAAGAGTTTACATAGGCAAAATGGTACGTACTCAAGCCGACAAAGTAGCAGCTATCTTAATAATTGCTGAATCTAGAAAGAATCTCCATGAAGCGGAACGTTTATTTAATGAGAGATACCCAGATCGCCATATCTCGTGAACTTATTTGGGGGAGCTTCTTCACAAGTTTGAAGCAACAGGTAGTGTTCAAGATGCCAAACGATCTGGTCGACCAACATTTAGTGATGATAAAAAAATTGATATTGTTGCTGAAATGGTAGTAAACCCTACTTCCTCTTTAACTAAAGTTGCGTCTATCTGTGAAGTAGGTAAAAGTACAGTACAGAGAGTGTTGGCTAAAAATAAATTCCATCCATACAAGTTAAAAATGGTGCACCACCTTTCGGATGACAACCCTAACAGAAGACTTGAATTCTGTGAATGTATGACAAATAAAATTAGTCAAACCCCTTTCGTGAACAACATACCCAATTTTCAGAAAAAGTCAATGTTCGGGCAGGTATTTTGAGAAACCCCATAGTTGGTCCTGTTTTCCTAAATTCAAATTTAAGCGGTGAAGTGTATCTGGAGATGTTACACAATGCAATTGAGCCGTTAATTCTTGAAATTCTGGAAGATAATCAAGATGAATTCGGCTATCTGGAAGTAACATTTCAACAAGATGGTGCTCCTGCACATTATTATGGTGCAGTAAGACGTTACCTGGATGAAGAATATCGAGGTAGATGGATCGGCCGGCGAGGTCCTATGGAATGGCCACCTCGGTCACCAGATCTGACACCATTAGATTTTTTTCTATGGGGGTACTTGAAATCCAAGGTTTATACTACGGCACCAGATAACATTGGCGTTTTGAAAGAAATAATTACTGAAGAATGCAATGCTATTTCAGCTGACACATTCGAACGATTACGACAAGAGTTTACTAATAGGATGTACTAGTGTCAGGAAGTAGACGGAGCACATTTCGAACACTTGCTATAAGAATCCATTATTGATATTTGATTAATTAAATTTAAAAAAATAATTTCAATAATTTTGGTATTTATTTAATTTATCCGTCAAAATTGATTTAAACTCAAACAAAATTAATATGGCTATGTAGCCAATGTCAATGCCTTTCAAACGAGATTTCACTCGTCATAAGGTACTATTCAAAATTATTGGCCAGAGAGGCACTGTGACGTCATCTATTACTATTACGTCACCTGTTACCATTCCTAGAGAAGTTTACAACACTTTATTTTCACCCTCCAAATTTTAATAATGTAAGTGTAGCCATTCAAAAGATACGAGGGGGGAGGGGACTTTTAAATAGCACTGTATATTATACACCAAGCAACTAAAGTGACCCATTCAATACCGCAAGTGGTGTTTGATTCTGATAGAAGTAGTCCACCTAAGGGATTAATGTCACTTTAGTCGAGAGGTGTATATGCTATTTTTTGTAATTCCGGTAATTCTACATACATTTTTAATAAAAATAAATACTACTTAGGATGGACTTTACGAAACTTAGCTGGGCATGGAGGATGGACTTCTAAGATGCTTGGCTAGGCTTCGAGGAAGGACTTTTATGAAACTTGGCTGGGCATCGAGAACGGACTTCTAAAATGCTTGGCTAGGCATCGAGAATGTACGTTTTTATTTATACTTTAAATCTCATAATAATATTATCAATACAAGTAAAAGTAGGTCGTAGGTAAAGTAATAATGCGTACCACGTGTTGTAACGCATTTTATGTACTCACGTGATTACGCACTCGCCGCTGTAACTTTTCCTTTCGTTGGTAAAATGATTCCCACAACACACGTTACGTAATACACCATTACGTGTTAATTAAAATTCATCTGTAAATCGTTCAGTAAAAACTCGAACTGTTCTAGACGAAGTTTTTTGACATTCACCATAACTTAATAAAATATTTAAATAATTTTCATTGGTGTTAACATGTTAAATAATGATTATAAAATATCCAGCCTACTACATCTGTATAAAAAATAAAAAAGCTTGATAACTGTCTAAAAACAGATTTTTTATGATTACGTAAAAAATACTAATTATGGGTATAGGGAACCCATATATCGTTTGAAAGGAAATCATTTTACTCTATCGAATAAAGTAAAAAAAATACAAGGCGTTGCATTTAAGTTAAGCAATTTATTTGAGTTGAAAGGTGTCTTAGATATTTCACACTTTTTGGAACACCTTGTAAAATGTATCGTTGTAGAGAATATTGCGAAAAGTTGCATTTAAGTCTTTTTATCAACTTTTTTCATTCAAGTTGACCCGTTAATTTGTCATTAAATTTTTTGTGAAACACTGTATATCGCAGAAAACTCGAAAACCATAACAGATAGGTATAGGGAACCCTAATGAAACTATTTTTTTACGTTTAATTTAAAAATGAAAAAATATAGGGTGCTACATTTAAAATAACAAAGCTGACGTTTACTTCTGGTATAACCGGAAGTCGCCGGAAGTTGAGCATATTTTCAATCGATAGATCATTGTCTAAAACCGCTTAGTATAAATTTTCAAATCTTAATTCTGGCTAGTTTTCCTACAACGTATAATGTGCCATCGAAACATATCACACTGTATGTTGTTTCAACAATAATTTTACAATAGTATTTATCAATCCAGACAAATCTGTAGGGTCTACACACCTCCAGACCCAGTATAAACGCGAAAGAGTCCTCGTCATCTCTACGTTTTACTACTTTTTAAAAGCATTCATGCAGACAAATAACTTTACTTTACTTAATCGTGAATTGAATAGAAATTATAATCAAATTTCCATAGAATTGAATCAATTATTATATTAAACGAAGATCTTTCTCCCATGGATCATGAAGTTAATTCCAAAATGTGCATTTGAACCTCGATGACAAATATAAGGAAGTTAATATCACGTTTAACAACTCCAAATGATTAAATTTATTCTATATTGGCGGGGTCAACAAGATAAACGGTTGCATACTTTTACAGATGTCAACTGTTTCAGAAAAAATTGCACTGTCTTCATTTCTAATTTAAAAAATTCAAAATGATACCAAATCTGCAATATATATGCAAACTATGGAAAGATAAACTAAAGTCTACCAAAATAAAAAAGAAATGAGTCGTACCAGTAATTTATTGCTTGTCGGCCCCAATAACATAAGATCAGTTGGTTTATTGGTTGTTTATACCGCTACGCGTGATTAACATGTGATTTCGGTACACTTTTAAAACCAACTATGCGTCATTGGGGATGACTAATTTCATTTTTATTCTACTAGAGTATACACTGCGTTTCAAAAAGTAGGCACCATTTAGAAGACTTTTTTATTATCCATTTGTCAAGAAAACTCTTTAATGATAAAAATTGGTGCATTGTGGAAAACTGGCCTTTGAATTAGTTGTCAAAATTCTACATTTTCAAACGGTGTACAGGGGAAAACAAAAAATAGGAATGTTTATCAATAGTAAACTACCCTTATTTTCGATAGTATCGAAAAAGTTTATCTAGAAAAGTTGCTTACAATTAGAAACAATTTTTTGATTTGAAATCACAGCCACATACGCAACAAAAATGTTCATGGTTCTAGCCTCATAAAGAGTACTGATATCTCATATACATCTTAGGCCTTTCCTACATATTACTATCATAATATTTTAATGAAAAATTTGGTCTAATTTAATAATTGTACAATTATATCGTCGTTTCTTGAAATTGGTTTAAATTTTCACTAGTTTCTTCGTGCAATTTCGATATTTCGTTCTTTATGTACGTCCATTATAACTATCAGTAAGGATTGAAGAAATGAATTGAATAAACTGATTAATTAATGTTGAATTGAATAACACCAATCTGCATGTTTATCTTTCAATCATAGTGTTACAGTAAAGCAAACTCCTAATGTTTGTATTACCAATAAAAATTGTATGAACATTGTTCATATTGTCACGGAAAAAAATTGACCAATCAATTTATTATTGAAAAGGCCACACCAGACGTATGCTTTAAATGATTATTGGTCATCACAGTTTATTTTGGCTTTCCGTTGGCCCACTACCGGCAATTTTGCGAACTTACTAATTCATTTGAGGTGGAACTCACCAGAAAACAATGCATACTTTACAAGCTGTCTATAGTTTCCGCTACAACTTAAAGCCATGGATCAAAGAAGACTATCTAATACATTAATTAGTCGGGTTTCCAACGCCAGAAGAAATTTCGAGGAAAGCATTGCTAATAGTGGCAACACTAAAAAGTTTTTTAAGTACATGCGTTCGTGCCTTCCTTCTAAAGTTAGCGTTCCTGTACTTAGCAAAAGTGATGGAGCATTATGGTCGTCTAATTATGAAACTTCCGAAACGTTGTTCTTCCGTTTTTCTAAGGCTTTTACTTCAGAACCAATTGATGGCATTTTACGTCCAATATTTAGTAATCGCGTCTTAGAATACCCACCGTAATGTCTAGTCTAATAACAATAATAATTCTTCTATCTTTTTTTGAATAATACTCCTTCATCCTTTGCTAACCATATTTCATCGGAACTACATGATTTTATTTTTCAGGATGTCAGACTTCCTACATCAGTGTGTGAAGGGTGTTCGACTCAACCTTTTATAGATGTCTGAAATACGTCGCATATATAACGATTCTTCGATCTTATGTTTGAGCGAGCAATCACAACCTTTAGAAAAACATTTATTCCGTATTTTTTAGTGTTTTTAATTTGATAACACATAATTTATTTGTTTATCAAACAACTTCAGTTACGTTCTTTCTTCTTTTACAATTACTGTCATTTTACTGATTCTTCTTTTCTATTGATAATTACCTACTTCACATTTCTGACAGTCACAATTATTTTGCACTTATGATGTATTTTTCTTATTGATTTTTATAAGGATATAATTGAATTGTTATTTTCTTTCAATGTTTTCGTTTCATAAATTTTAACTTATGTCACGAATTATTTGAATACTTTAGCCTTTCATGTTTATTCTTCTTTTTGTTAATTGTCATGGCTTAATTTTTAGTTTTGACAATCACTTAATGGATTTTGTTAAAAGACTTTGTGCCCCTACATTATACTGTGTTTTAGATAATTTCTTCACACGATTGTTAAGCTGTCTCATTCACCTGTTTTGAAAGATTTTTCATTTGTTATTGAAGGCTGTCATTGGTCTTTATGATTTGTCAGTTCTCCGACCATCTTGTCTTATTTGGGATTTACTCAGTTACTGCGCTTACTAACTACACTACAAGACTTTCCGCTTCGGACATATTCTATCGTACGACGATGTTCAGCTTGTTTTCTTTTCTTTCCTTATTCTTCTTTTATACATTGACCCAATTTTATGACTTTTCTTAATGTTGTCCTGTTTTGTTTAATTTTATTTTGCTTGATGTTTTACATAATTATGAAAAAAAATTCATTACTATTTTTATTGATGATTTTCTCTACAGTATATCCCCTTATTGCGTAGTGACATATGTTGGATTCTGCTGGATGCCACGGACATGTGACGGCTTTCCCCTTTATAATATTTTACATGTGGATTGATGTATACATTATAGTCCGGGAAAGTAAGGTCGAAAAATCTGTTATCTATCAAAACTTTCCCATAACTGATTTTTCATTTTTAAATGAAAATATATTGACCCAGCATCACTCTCCTAGATTGTCTAATAATTTCCACTGGAGCTTGCGACGCAGCTTGCAAGCACAGCTCAGACCACCTAAAATTCAAGTGATTTATGCTCGTGTCATTCCTGGATGTGTTCTTACAAAAAAATCGTAGAGATGAAAATTGAAGCAAATCTTATGCTCTTGAGGGTGACGTCAATAGTTTTTCCAAAAAAAAAATTTCCGATCTTAAATTTTCCAAAAATTGAAAAAATTTACGAAAATTATATTTTTGGTTGGTAATTATAAATACAATGTTAATATCGAGGTCAAAACATAGATTAACATAGAGGGCAAACTTCTAAAAATTTACATTTTTTCAGATTTGGAAAATTCGAAATGGCGGCTGCGAAAATTGTAAATAATTTTTTCTTTCCAGTCGCGTCTAAATTTATGAACATTAACGATATTGAGAAACGGTTTGTTGCAATCGACATAGTGAAAGTTATATTTTTATAAATAACAAACAAAATTTTTAAAAAATTTTTTACATAATTTTTTAAAACATTTACCGAAAATAAAAATTTTTACATCTAGATTTTTCTCATTTTGGCGTTGAAAAATTTCATAAAAATATCTTTTTCGTTATAAATATGTTTGTTTTTTAAAGACGAGTATTTTGAAAAAAAAATTTTCAGATGCGACTTTTACAAGCTGAGATAAACAAATTCAAAATCTGCTAGATACTGTCATAATATTAATTGAAATTTTCAAATTTTGATCATTTCGCTAGGTTGTTGAATCCCAACTCAACTTAAACACAATTTTTCATTTTTCTACCGTTAATTGGTCCATTCAAAAGAGAACAGTAATCCTAGCTCGCTCGGCTAACGGTGCGGCGACAGCTGCTTGGCGTTCTGGTGGGGGGTCAGCGCTCATTCTCTTCGAACGCCCAAAAGACCCTTACTAACATGACTGACGACGTACTTGTACCCGACGAATGATTGAACATTATTTCGTGTTCTTGTACCACAGGGTGCTCTACTACCAGGTGTGGTTGTAAAAAAGTTGGCATACATTGTACGATATTATGTAAAAATTGCGAAGGCGAAAACTGTTGTAACATCGAAATTGTAAGTACGGTATTTGACAATGACGAGGATGATAATGAATCTCTGAGTGATGAGCTAAATTTTGATATGACTCAATTAGTTGATTGTGAACTTGCAATTGATAGTAGCAATAATATCGATGAGGATTTGTTTGCTAATGATAATGACGAGGAAAATTGTACAGAGCCATTTCCTCAGAGACCAAAAAGGGCGAGAATTTGTAGAAAATAGATGTAAATTTGTAAATAAATATTATTCTTAGTATCTACGTTTCGAATTATATATAATAAATGGATTTATAGATATAAATTATAAATATCATTGTACCTTATTTCTAGCAATATGTAATGGTTGATAATAACCATACTATTAGCAAACCACAAATGCAAAATTTCTGCAAAGAAAACCAAAATAAAAGCTAGAGCTTCGTTCAACTACGAACGAGCGCTGACCCCCCCCCCCCCAACGCCAAGCAGCTGCCGCCGCACCCTTTGGCCGAGTGAGCTAGGATGCGAGGATTACTATTCTCTTTTGAATGGACCAATTGATGGTAGAAAAATGAAAATTTGTGTTTAAGTTGAGTTGGGATTCGACAACCTAGCGAAGTGATCAAAATTTGAAAATTTCAATCACTATTATCACAGAATCTAACAGACTTTGAATTTGTTTATCTCAACTTGTAAAAGTCGCATCTAAAAAAATTTTTTTTTAAATACACGTCTTTCGAAAACACACATATTTATAACGTGAAAAATTTTTATTTTCGGAAAATGTAAAAAAAAAATTTTTTATGTTATGTTTATCTATGTTTTGACCTCGATATTAATATTTTATTTATAATTACCAACCAAAAATATAATTTCCGTAAATTTTTTCAATTTTTGGAAAATTTAAGATCGGAAAATTTTTTTTTGGAAAAACTATTTACGTCACCTTCAAGAGCATAAGATTTGCTTCAATTTTCATCTCTCCAATTTTTTTGTAAGAACACATCCAGGAATGACACGAGCATAAATCACTTGAATTTTAGGTGGTCTGAGCTGTGCTTGCAAGCTGCGTCGCAAGCTCCAGTGGAAATTATTAGACAATCTAGGAGAGTGATGCTGGGTCAATATATTTTCATTTAAAAATGAAAAATCAGTTATGGGAAACTTTTGACTTTTATTTCCTTACTTTCCCGAACTATTAAGGAAATTCGAGATATTGTGTGTTTTTGATCTTTTTCTATCTTGATAACTTTTACGGGCCTGATGATGGCTCAGTGAGCCGAAACTAGTTGCCCCCTCCATATTTTATTAATATATGCTGTAGTACGGATTTTGCGTTTCACTTACTGGTATTTACTTAAGGACTACATTTGAGATGGATAATATTTTTCTTTTTATTAAACTTGTTTTCCACAGATCCCGTGGCCAAAAACTTCATAGGCGAATATCCCATGTGAAATATAGAATTTTTCCTAATATTGTGAAACAAACAATATGGAGATTGAAGGAGCACGTATGGTAATTCAATGATTGCTTATTCATGTTTCTGTTGTAACATGTTTTTTATATGTTAAATACATACATATCTCTACATTAGAACTTGCCTTTAAGGTAACATTATGATTAGAGTGATCATAAACTTGCAGATTTGGATAATTTAATTGTTAAGTATTAATTAATTAGTTTATTTAATTATTTTCTCCCAATACATTTTGAAAGTTATTATATACATACCAAATAGTAAATTTGCACCAAAAAACTAGTGAAAAACTAAACTGTTTTCAACAAACGATGATATTATAGTACAAATAAAAAATTAGACCAACTTTCTCATTATAATTATTATTATGGAAATATGTACGAGTTGTCGATGGCATATGTGAAATACTAATACTCTTTATGAGGCTGGAACCATGAATAATGGTTTTGTTAAGGCTGTATTTTCTCTTCATAAAAAATTGATATTTTCTGTTCTCCCCTGTACACCGTTTGAAAATCAATTTTTATCAATAATAAAATTTTATGACAAATGGTTGATAAAAAAGTTTTCTATATTTTGCAGACTTTTTGAAACTCAGTATTATATTCAAAAAGGATCTTGTTGATGCTAGGATATTTGTACATCGTATCAAAGCAAATGTAATTGCATTGTTAACGTTTGCTGCTTCCAATCAATAAGCAATAAAAAACTTTTTATTAACGCTTTCTTCCAGCGGGCATCGGTGGGTTTTTGACTTTGTTCTCGGTGGCTTTGGCGCATTATTAAGGGCGAGGACGGCAGTCTCAATTGTCTAATACACCAATCGAGAAGGCTTTGGGGTAGGGAGCCACGTAGCTTAGCGTAGGACCTGCCCTAGTGCCACCTAATGGCTTTCATAGTTTTAGCTCACAACCGCCTTCAGCATTATATGTTATATAACAATTAAGCGCGTTGCTTGTACTCGTCCTAGAATCAATCATTGCTCATCATTTTTTCGATATAAAATGTTTTTGTTTCGTTTTTATGTCCAAAGGTAGCACCGCCATCTACATAAAATAATATATGTGACGAATATCCTATATATAAAATAAAACAATACTGAAATAAATTGTGGCATTTTGTTCACTCCTACTTTTATACTTATTCCATTCACTTTTTTCACGAAACAAAACCTTTCTGAAGCAATTAACAGAGACAATAACAGTGATTTACCTCGATAAAGGGGGCCTTAATAATTCCCAGAAGAAAAAAAGTCTATAGCGTAATTAATGGACGATCATGATAAAGTCGTTAATAAAACAGAGAATCTGATGTTCGGGGAATTAAAAAATGCTCAGGGGCCGTTTAACTCAATAATTAAATATCTTTGTTATCACAGATAAATCAATAAAATAAAATGGAATTACTAAAAGATCGGCATCAATTTAAATTTTCGTATTAAGTCCTGTAATTTTTTTTATATAAATCGATAATTTGACGAATAAAATTCGAGTTGGAGTTTTATTTTGAACTTTGTTCATTAGTGAGATGGATTGATACAAAATTTTTAATGTAAATACCGTTACACGTTTTTAATGACATCATAATACTACTAACAAATTTTATATGTTCCTGACTAGATTGTAGATTGTAAGGTGGGCCGTCAAATCAGCAATCAAACACTTCGGCTTATCTTTCGTGCATAACCCTCAATCTATTCGAAACCCGGGATTCCCAAACTTCGTGCGAGTTTATTAGTTTCCTGGGATCAGAGGGGGTTAGGAAGGCTCCTCACAAGAACTTCAGCCTATTGCAGAAACGTGTTGGGCATCAGCAAAGCAAATATTTTGCAGTTTATGCGACATTCTCGCACCTCAGAAATTGAATCACTCGCATTACCTCGTATTGTCAAACTGTAAATGAGTTAGTTCTGTACTAATTGATTGCAAAACGAAGAGACATTTTCAAAATTTAATTGTCAAGAAAGTCACTCATTCATTTGCCCAAATTTTTGAGGTGATATCTCAGTGTCCAGTGAGGAGTCCCGTTACCAATTTCAAGTCTTTTTTGTCTATCTCGAGAAGCTGTTTAGCTTTCCTTCGCGATAGGCTCACCAGCCTTTTCAACACTCTTCTTTCAAGTGGGCTTTAGAGGTCCACAGAAGGGTTCCGTGCCAAGGAATTGGAAGTTTGCTCCTCCTGTCTACTTTATCATTGCCTCTAACGCCCCTGTGGCCTAGCACCTACATCAGAGAGACCCGGTTAATTGCTGCCAGTTGCCTTAGGGGCTGCTTACAATCCTAAGTCAGCATAGACTCGCAAGTGTATGACTTCAGAGCTTTCAGTGCTGTCTAGCTATCTGATAGTATATAGATTTCTGCCCACCGGGAGTCCTTTTTAAGGCATCTTTGGGCACAAACTTCTATAGCATGTACTTCTGCTTGATATATGGTTGGGGTTTTAGTAAGGGGTTATGAGAGCCTGAAGCTAAGCACTGTCACACCCACTCCAGCCCTTCCATTCATCTTGGATATAACAATGTACCACACTGATGCGTTCCTTCCCAGTTGAGATCCATTCTCTGTGCAAATTTGTTGTTTGTTTATGACCACTTTAAACTGCATTTTAAAGTCGTACCCAACTGATATAATATCTGTCGGTTTGGACATGGCTTCTAGGTAGATGTGTTCCAAAATATTTAAGTGTTCGATCAGATTTCCTACTTTTGGTTTCACTATTTCATGGGGTGCTGCGCCTTCTCATTTCAATGTAGCTCTGTCGAAAAAATTTCTTGGTAGAATGAAATGAGTTTGAGTCATTTTTTGTGATAATTCAGGACGAATTTTATTGAAGGCGGTGTTCAATTCATCTGCAATATATTTCTATGACTATCTTCAGTGTGTCATAGCATTTTTGTTCAGTTGTTTGGTATGCATAAAAGAATTCAATATTGTCCATTAGTCGTTTATTATTCCTAATAACTTGAAAGTACCGGCTGATCAGTTAAGGGTAGCGAGGGGCTATATCTCATAAGATATTGGTCATATAGATTTATGAAAAAAAAAATCATGATAAAAGTCGCCTAGAGAGTTTGTCAAACGTCCACCAGAGGGCGTAACAGCTAACACTGAGTAGAAAAATGGGATTTTTATAGAATTTTGCCTAATGAAAGTATATCGATGATATCATTTTCATATTAATTGACTATTCAGCTACACTTTTTGACTAAAATGTTTTGTTCTATCTATCAAAATAAAGCGGTGGGGGAGATTCAATTGTTTTTTTAAACAAACCAAGATTTCTCCCGTTTCGCTTAACCGATTTCAACAAATTTGGGCTCATATGAAAAAGCATAATTTACACTACCAAACGCTCACTTGGTTTCCACTTTCTGATCTTCGTCTTCGTTGCTAGATGGCGTTAACTGAAATGGTAGCAAATTTTTTAGTTTTTTTCAAAAAAAAACAAATGTGGTATTTTCATTTTTACATATTTTAAAAGAGGATACATTTTTCTAGAATTTAATGGAAAAAATTAATCATCTACCTTTTTTTTGATCCGTTGATATTGAACAAAATATAATTTTATTATATTAAAAAATGGCACACCACTGCTTTTTATCAAAATAAAAATCATTTTCGTAATCACTTATTAGTTGTTAACAAAAAGAACTCCCTGACTTTTTTCCGTTAGACGAACGGTTTTGGATTGAAAAAATAAGATAGGTTTACATACTGTTTAAACTAACATCGCATTTAAGCGAAGCAGGCCATGATCTATATTAAGAAAAAAATACCAAATTGTCAATAACGCTGATATTCATTTTGACAGTTCCTGCTATAAACATCTAATTTAATGTTATGTAAAAAGTATTTTCACAACAAATCATGCCTTTTACGAATGAAGAAGCCTCTGATATGTTGAGAATTTATTTTCAATGTTTTGAAAATGCGGCGATTGCTTCTAGGCAGTATGCACTGCGTTATCCCCTCCTAAGACGGCATTCGAAAATGGTTTTTCGTCGATTAGCCTTACGTTTAAAGCAACATGGCCAAGTGCAACCAACTTCAATTTTGAGAAGAAATCGTAGAGTAAGAAGAGAAGATAACATTATAAATGTTTTGGCTTATATTCATGCAGACCCCCATTTAAGCATAAGAGAGATCTCCAGATATTCAGCAATGTGCTATGGCTCAGTGCAAAAAATATTAATGGATTTTAAAATGCATCCGTATCACGTCGTGATTCATCAATCCTTAAATGAGACTGACTTTGAACGTAGGCTCGATTACTGCTACTGGCTAAGAGATTTCATTAGGGAAAACTGTCATATTTTGTCTCAAATATTGTGGACAGATGAAGCATCTTTTTGCAGTAATGGCAGGGTAAATCTTCATAACATGCATTACTGGTCGGACAATAATCCACACTGGTTACGTGAAGATTATCAGCAGGGTCGATGGAGCGTCAACGTCTGGTGCGGTGTTATTAATGGTGCTATTATCGGTCCGCACATCTTTAATGGCAATCTAACCGGTGACATGTATTTGAACTTTTTATTGAACGATTTACCAGGACTCTTAGAAAATGTGCCTTTAGAAGTAAGAAGAAACATGCGGTTTCAACAAGACGGAGTCCCGGCACATTATTCTCGAAATGTGCAAGATTTTTTGAACAGGCATTTTCCTAACCGTTGGATTGGTAGAGGCAGTCTATTTTTCTGGCCACCACGGTCCCCCGATTTAACCTGCCTTTATTTTTATCTGTGGGGCCGAATGAATGATTGGGTGTATAAAACTCGACCAACTACTCGAGAAGACATGATAGTCCGAATTCAAAACGCCATAAATAATATACAAAAAGCGGAAATTGAGGCAGCTGTCAACTCCACCTAGAAAAGATTGGACCAGTGCATTCAAAATCATAGACACTATTTTGAACATTTACGACAAAACTATTAATGTATTTTTAACGTTTATTTTTAAAGTTCTGTGTTCTTGTTTTTAGTGTTATTGCTCCTGCTGTTGTTGGACAGTTTTATTAAGATTTTTTCCAAATATGTAAATTAGTATGTTTCGAGACGTGGGCGCCCCATGTAAATTTATTTGATTTTTTTAATCCAAAACCGTTTGTCTAACGGAAAAAAGTCAAAAGGTTCTTTAGGTTAGCACCTAATAAGTGATTACGAAAATGATTTTTATTTTGATAAAAAGCAGAGGCCTCTCATTTTTTAATATAATAAAATTATATTTTACTCAATATCAACGGTTCAAAAACATGTAAACATGAATATACCATTACATTTGTTTTTTCTGAAAAAAACTCAAAAATGTGCTACCATTTCAGTTAACCCCATCTAGCGGCGAAGCCGAAAGTCAAAAAGTCAAAACCAAGTGAGCGTTTTGTAGTGTGAATTATGCTCTTTCATATCAGCCCAAATATGTTAAAATCGGTCAAGCAAAACGGGAGAAATCTTGGTTTGTTTAAAAAAACAATTGAACTTCCTCCACCGCTTTATTTTGATAGATAGAACAAAACATTTCAGCCAAAAAGTGTAAGTGAATAGTCAGTAAATATGAAAATAATATCATCGATATACTGTCATTAGGCAAAATTTTATAAAAATCCCATTTTTCTACTTAGTGTTAGATGTTACGCCCTATAGCGGACGTTTGACAAACTCGAAAATAATTTCCAGCAATTTCTCTAGGCGACTTTTATCATGAATTTTTTTTCTGAATCTATATGACCAATATCTTATGAGATATGGCCGCTCGCTACTCTTAATTGATCGCCCGGTACATAACGTTAACAATTTCAAAATTTCCTACAATCCTCGACTATTCTGACGATCAGACAACACGGCAACATAGTGACGGTATAACTGATCATGACGTGTAACGGTATACTGATGTATTAAAAATTCTGTATTTATTTTATTGATAAAGGAGGCAAGTGATGGAAAAGGTCTAAAAACAAGGCGTCTTTCAAAAATTTGTCTTGGAAGCGATTACATTGCAAGGTATTCAATTATTTACAGCATGTCTAGGAACAGTCTAGTCTAGATACCAATGTTATTTTGAAAGGGTGCACGAGGAAAAGTTGCAGCATTAGAGAATATGTCTGGAATATTAATTCAGGGTAAATTTTCTCATGTGACGAAAATATTGTAACACTCAGATGCAACACACTGTAAAATATCGGCAGTATTCGACTACTATGAATGAAAGAGACAACAACATGAAAGCTTGAAATCATTATCATAACTCGTTAAGATTCGAAAAAACTGTAGCGACACGCTAGACTTCAGATTTGAGTGACAAGCCATAAAATTGAGTATAATGAAAATTTGTTTTCTCCCTGTTGCTTTTTCCTTTGTCACTTTACGTTACTTCAATTGAGGGAATTGTATTATTTTATGCTCTCACTAACCATAAAATTAAATAATTTGAGCACATTAATCTCTGACATTAAAATATATAATCTAGGAATGTGGCAGCAAAGCAAAAAGAAAAGATTTTGATCGCTTTTTAATGTATAAAGTATAATTAAGAAAACGGAAAGAAGGGACACAAACTTTTTATATTCCTTATTCAAAACAGTTATTTCTCAATTAAAATGTCTATTTTTGCTAACGTATTATGATTGTAGAAAATTAACCGCAATAGATAATTTTGAGGGTTACATTTAGTACCTGATTAGATGGATGAAATTGCTTTATTTAAACGTGCTTCTATGGTTTTTGATTATTATTGACTAGAAAAATTGTATTTAAAACTAATTGTAACTATAAAGTTTCTAATAGGGAAGTGAAGTTATGGCATAAAGAGGAAATTCGGAAAAGTGTGTTGATTTAAAAGAAACTGGAAAGATTTGCTAATTATTGGGCAGTTAGGATACTTGTGGACAAACCCAACAAAAGCACAAAGCACTGATGTGAAGGTTGAGGTCATGTATGTTCAGTGGGTACGATAATAGGTAGTAAAGGATAGCTAAACTACACGGCAGAGGTAGAAGATATAATGATAAGATTACGAGGTTCAGTTGGGTATATAGGTAAATTGTTTGAGAAAAATAAGTGTAGGGGAGATCCGGCTGTGATGGCATAAATATTTTGAAAAACCGATAATTTAAAAACGGTTAAAGATAAGATTTTGAAAAAAAACATAGTTATAGAGCCATATATTATCCTTTGTTTGTAGTGTAAGTGAATTCCTCACTTATAAACTTAATTGTAAAAACAAGGGTTTGTGTTTTTACTTTCGTGTTCCATCATACCCAGGCGTTTGGGTATGATAGCGAATACGTCATTCAATCGTGGCATACTGTATTTTAGTAATGTATATTCGTTCCATGGGCACTAAGAAATTATGCGAGTTTGAAAAATATCAAATGTATCAATTTAAGGACTAAACCAAAACATTCTAATAACCTGTAGAGGAATGGTTTTCTAATAGGAACATAAATAACTGAAAACATGTTGAGTTAGAAACACGACATAAAAACATAAGTATCTTGGCGTTAATTTTAATACAAAAAAATATAACATAAACAACGTACAGAGCCAAACATATAGATCGCAAATAAAAAATTTGGTTTTGAGGCTGACCCCACCACATTCAGTGTGGGTTCACTTGTTACAACTTTGACATCGACTTCGTGAATGTGAGTATAGTGAATTGTAATAAATGCAGAGTATTGTCGCCATCATCAGATTCTAGGATAAAATTCAGAGAGGCTTCTTCATCACTCTCTGAGAATACTTCAACTTTTCTTGCTGGATTTCTTTGTTCTTGTTCTCTTATTTATTTTTCGTGAAGGGCTGCAATTTCTGGTGTTGAATTTAAGATTCCTTGGAAGCTTTTTCGACTTTTCTTCTATTGAAAGTATTTTATTTTTCTACCCGGGGTTTTGCAGTTAATTCATTAATAAATTTCTTGGATAATTCACTTGAAGAAATGTGTTTTTCTCAATCAAAACAGTGGTCCCAGAAGATATTGAGCAGCCGGTACGTGTCGGGTCATCGTATGGAGGTCGTTCTTCATTTGCAACTGGTTCAAGATTTCCGGCTCATTAGTTTGTGATAAACACCATTGTAGTTCGTTTACATATTTTATTACTTCGTCCAAAAACATAACTGGCCTAAATGGAGCACTGCGGGCATTTAACTTTATTACTAAAGGTAACAGTCCAGTGTTTTCATATAACTCGTTAATTGTTTCTTAAGCTATATTCTTTTCTTCTGGTGTTAAGTGGTATTTTGTTTTTTGTGGATTCAACATATACGCTATAAAATGATATAGCGTTAGTGCTTGCTTATATCGATTATTAAATTGTTGTGTTTTTTGAAATGGTAATTCCACAGATTCATCAAAGATGTATTGTAAATGTTTCCACTGCTCTACAGCATCTGCGATAGTAGCATTTTTGCTCTGCACAGTATCAACTTATAAGTAATTTAAATTGTGCATATAGGTGGCTAAATGTAAAAAACCCTGTATGAAATATCAATGAGTTGGATATATGGAGTTAACGGGCAAGCGTTTGTTGTTTACTATTTAACGTTACTAGCTTCGTTATTAATGTAGATATAGTTATTCAATGTGGACAAGGATTTTTTCAAAATTTTGAGAAAAATCTAAATATCTCGAAAATACTTTATGTAGAGATTGAAAAATATTAGGTTCTATTTAAAATAACAAAGTTGACATCTACTTCCGGTATAATCGGAAGTGCCACATCCGGGACATTATATTTGAACTCAGTATCACTCAAAACCTACAGCTTCGTAATTTCAGATTTTTAAGATTATTGTATCCAACATTACTTTTAATCAAAACTTTTCACGCCACACTCTGTATACAAATATAAAAAGGTCTATTAAGTGAAACATTTAAGAATTTTAATTTATATATAAACAGTACCGATGTGTATATACTATCTGAAAAACTAAATTTCACATGAAAAAAGATGGCGTTGTTACCTAGGGATTGTCCCTTGTTTGTTAACGTGCTGGTGTATAAGTGGTGCTGGTATACTTGGAATAGATAAACGGCGTGTGCAGTCCAGCTACAGCTTGTCCGATCGGCAGCATCTCGTCAAGTAGTGGTGGCGGTGGTGGTCGAATACGTCCGGACCCTCCTCGCAGATCTCGATCCCAAGGTACTCGCAAACTGCACAAGTGCCTCTCGACGGCTAGCTACTCCGAGGAGGGGTGCCACTCCTCGATGCTTCTAGGTCCGTCGACCAACGCAGCCCAGCGGCAACAGTTGATCGTCGCTCGACAATATTGCAGTTTTGGTAGTACAGTCACCGCGCTATTTTTTATTTAAATTTCACCCCGATTTTTATTATTAAGTTGTTACACAAAAGTTATTCGACTTATAATTTAGGTAAAAGTGTATAAAGTAACGCTTGAATGATAAACATCACTCATATATATGCAGTTGAGACATCATCATGCGAGCATGACAGTATCATTAGTCATTTAAATTGGCACAAGTATACACAAATCGCATGCTACACGTTATCACACAAAGACTTTGTTTATTTATATGTGAGTACAAGTTAACTAACAAACAAGAAATTATTGCTTGATATTTTCTAGATGTTTCTACTGCTATTTAGAAAAAAATATTGAATGTTAATATAAATAAATTAATTTAGAATCAGTTTTTTGTAGATTTTATTCAAATAATTGGAAAATATTAATATAATTGCAAGAATTCTCAAAATTTTCCACGATCTTATTTCATTTTTTTTCCTTCCATCCTCTAATACTTCTTCTACTCATCTTGGTCGCTGTATATTTTAGCATCTGAAATTAGTAACATTTCTTCTCATTGATATTTATATGATATTGAAAAGATGAGGCTTTTACTTGATGATGATCCATACTGAACTATGAAATAAAACAATATAATTTGTTTAAAACTTCATATATTTGAACTAATGTTCAATTTAAACTGGTTGACGCGTTTCCCTAACACAGTAGCTCTGTCAAAACGAATGAAGTTATAATATGAAAATGTTTTAATATATACAGTGCATAATTATAGAACTCTATTTGCTAATGTTAACAAAGGTATTGAAAGAAATTACCTGGAAATTCATTGACTACAAACATTCTTAAGCTACCTTCTAGGTAAAAAGGTTTATTAAAGGAGAGTTATTGATATCTATTAGGTCGTTAAGAAGATTACCTGAATATTTGTTTTTGTTGATCTCAAGGGCCTTTAATAAATTTAAACTAAAGGATTTACCGACTACATGGAGAATTTCAAGAATTTCAAAATTTGTCTCGAAAATGTGTTGGTTTTCTAATAAATGATTTGAATAATTGGAATCTAATTTTTTGTTGTTATAGCTATAGCTTGTGTTCCGAAATTCTAGTTTTAAAATTTCTAAAAGTTATACCGATATAAATTTTATCACAGTTTTCATTACCACATTTTATTTTATAATCTCCTGATTCGTTTAATTTTGAAGATTTAGATTTATTATTTTTAATGAGTTTGGATAAACTGTAATCAGTTTCAAAGGAAATATTCATGTCTAAAGTTTGTAAACATGATTTAATTCTCAAAAATGGTGTTCCAAAGTATGTTAATTTTTTAAATTGTTTATTATTATTTTTATCAGAAGGAATCACTTGTTCTAAAGTCTGTTTTTTTTATCTTTTTATTTATGATATTGTCAATGAAATTTGGATCGTAATTATTATTAACCGCTATTTGTTTTATGATTTTTAATTCTTTGTTATAATTATTAATATTTAATGGGACTGTTAAGAGTCTGTGTATCATACTATTGAAAGCTTTTAATATATTCGTCAATCTTTCAAATACAATTGTTTCAGATAAATAAGTTCAATTATTACAAAAAGGTTTTAAACATAATATTCAACCCACGTGTTCATTTGATAACTTCAACAAACTAAGTATAGAAACAGAAATTAATTTGTATAATTTTCCAAATAATTTTAATCTAAAACATAAAGCTTCTGAAATTATTAAAAAAGAATTTGTCGAGTTTAACAAACCCAACTTTGAATTATCAGTCGCCAAATCAATTCAATAAAAATAAAAGTCAAATAGTCTTATTTTCATAAAGGAAATACGGTAATAGCATTACTTAAAGAAGATTATATATTAAAAACTAACAATTTTATTCAGACAACCAATTTTGAGACCCTTAAAAAAGACCCAACTAATAAGTTTCAGAAAGAAATAAAATCAGCTAAATCGGATGTTCCTGCAATTTTGGAATCTTTAGGTACGAGTCGAGATGATGGTAAACGACCCGATGGTATGTCTCTCATACCCTGGAAATACGGTAAACCTGTAGTATGGGCGTTGACACTGTAGCGGCTTCCCATCTAGACAAAAGTTCTAAGTCAGCTGGAAGTGCAGCTGTGTCTGGCGAAAAATTGAAACAAAAAAAATACAAATATCTTGGTAACAACTATTTGTTCCATCCAGTAGCAGTTGAAACTTTTGGTGTTTATGGCCCGGAATCTCTGTTATTTGTTCATGAACTCGGAAGGAGATTAGGCCAAGCAACGAAAGATAACCGTTCTACTTCTTTTTTGGAAGAGAGAATTAGTATTGCTATTCAACGTGGTAATGCTGCTTCGGTTCTTGGAACTATTCCTCCATCACATAATTTGCATGAGATCATGCATTGCCCTCATTTCAGTACGGAACCAAAATCTCTTCAAGACAAGCCGAGAGCTAGTCATCAGTCTCGTACCAAATTTAATTTGCAAGTGATTGATTCACCTTCTTCTTTTTCAGTACGGTCAATGGAAGATAGTGACGTGGTAACTGAAGAAGCAAGAAGCAGCCATTCCCTCTCTGAAAATTATTCGAGAGTTAACAACTTCTCTTCGTACATTTCAATTTCGACCAAAGATTTTCAGAGAGGGTATGCAGAACAAAAGAATGTCAAGGAACGTATTAGCAAAGTGATCCAGACCAACGATCTATCGACATCTCCCAAACTTACCAAAACCGCAATTTCCCATCCAATTCAATAGCAAATAACATCAAGTCAAATTCCTTATCACGTAGATCAATTGAGAGAGACAGTAATAGAATCCGAGATTATTCGTATATTAATAGTGGTTGCGAAAGAGCTGTTAACAATTACTCCACGATTAGGTCCTTGGAAGGTGTTTCCCAAAACTCTCTGGGTCTTAATGGCCTCAAAAATATCGATAACACATGTTTCATGAATAGCGTTATCCAATGCCTATCGAACACAAGGTGGCTATTAGACTATATAAGTAAAGATACATACATGAGAGATATTAACACATGCATATCCAGCATGAAGGGAGCTCTAATTAAAGCATTTGCTGAAGTTATTAAAGAGCTTTGGTCTGAAGACGGTTTGGACAGGGTGGTTAACACCGTATCATTAAAAAGTCAGATTCAGCGATTCGCTCCAAGGTTCGTGAGATATGCTCAACAAGATGCGCAGGAGTTCCTTCGTTACCTATTAGAAGGACTTCACGAAGATATCAACAGGGTACATGAAAAACCTAAACCCATATTAACAGAAATTGATGAAAATCTCAGTGACAATGAAAAAGCACAAGAATTTTGGTTAAGACATCTGCAAATTGACAACTCCAAGATCGTAGATAACTTCGTTGGTCAATTAAAATCTAAACTCAAGTGTACATATTGTGGTCACTGTTCTGTTACCTTTGATTCCTTTCGGGATTTATCCCTTCCCATACCCCAAAGAACAGGTCAAATACGTCTTTCACAATATTTGGATTCGTTTACAAGAGAAGAATCGCTCGCCTGTGATGAGAAACCGACATGTTCGAAATGTAAGGAACGAATACTATGCACTAAATCATTTTCCATTCATAAATTTCCGAGAATCCTGGTTATTCACCTCAAGCGCTTTTCGCCGACAGAAAGATTTAGGCGAAAACTTAATGTAACAATAGATTTTCCAACAGAAGGGCTTGATATGATCCATTACGGAGCTGATAATGTGGCACCCTGTAGGTACAACCTCAACGCTATATCAAATCACAGCGGAACCACTTACAGTGGTCACTACACGGCATACTGCCGACATCCCTACACTGGACAGTGGCACGAATATAATGATTCAAGGGTGTCATCAATATCATCGAAATCTTTAGTCAGTGGGGAAGCATACGTTCTCTTCTATAAACAAGAAGGCATGAAGTCCTACCTTTTAAGTCAGTAACTTTTTTTTTAATTTAAATTAGCATTTTTATGTATATTATGTTTTGTATTGTCGTTTTAAATTGTTTAATTTTTGTATAAATCATGTAATAAATCAATAATTATCGATAAAGAAAAATATAAATTATTTTTACCCAATCCGCAATACCCTGAAGTTTATTTATTAATTAAACTCCATAGAGAAGGGTACCCAATCAGACCAGTTGTTTCTCATTTCACAGCACCTTCATTCAACATTTCAAAGATTCTCATAGATGTCATTTCTAAACATTGTTCATTCAAACCTCGATTTTCAGTTAAAAACTCAACGGAATTAATTAATAATATTCAAGATATAATACTACCCCATAATTCTAAATTCATATCGTTCGATGTAACAAATCTATTACCTAGTATACCTCCCAAAGAAACTATAACTCTTGTTGATAACTTGCTCCCAAACAATAATGTTAATCCTATAATTCACTCTGATATCATTACTTCGTTAAAAATGTGATTGAATCAAAATTATTTTCATTTCAACGGAGAGGTTTATAGCAGTAAAGATGGTTTGGTTATGGGTAACCCTTTCAGCCCCCTACTAGCAGAAATTTTCATGGATAATATAGAAAAAATAATTCATGAACACAAATGGACAATTAGAGAGCTTCACTACTTACATAAACTCAATTCACAATAATATAAAACTTACCGTAGAGCTTGAACAAAATAAGTCTTTAAACTTTTTAGACCTTACAATTTCAAATATAAATAATAAATATGATTTTTCTATATTTCATAAACCACCACATACAGATATTACAATTCATAATAGCTCCGACCACCCATTCAGTCATAAACTAGCAGCTTTCAATAGTATGATACACAGACTCTTAACAGTCCAATTAAATATCAATAATTATAACAAAGAATTAAATATCATAAATAAAAAGATAAAAAAACAGACTTTAGAACAAGTATTCCTTTCTGATAAAAATAATGAACAATTTAAAAGCTTAACATACTTTGGAACACCATCCTTAAAAATTAAATCATTTTTAGAAACTTTAGACATGAATGTTTCCTTTAAAACTGATTACAATTTATCCACAGTCATTAAAAATAATAAATCTAAATCTTCAAAATTGAACAAATCAGAGGTTTATAAATTAAAATGTGGTAATGACAACTGTGATGAAATTTATATCGGTAGAACTTTTAGAAATTTTAAAACTAGAATTTCGGAACACAAACGTAGCTATGACAACAAAAAATTGGATTCTAATTATTCTATTCATGTATTAGAAAACCAACAAATTTTCAACACAAATTTTGAAATTCTCCATGTCGTCGGCACATCCTTTAGTTTAAATTTATTAGAGGCCGTTTAGATTAACAAGAATAAATATCCAGGTAATCTTCTTAACGACCAAATAGATATCAATCACTCTCTTTTATTAAACCTTTTTACGTAGATGATAGCTTAGGAATATTTGTAGTGAATGAATTCCCAGGTAATTTCTTTCAATACCTTTGTTAACATTAGTAAATAGAATTCTGTAGTTATGCACTGTATATATTAGAACATTATTATATTATACCTTCATTCGTTTTGAGAAAGCTACTGTGTTAGTGAAACGCGTCAACCAGTTTAAATTGAACATTAGTTCAAATGAATGAAGTTTTAAACAAACTATATTGTTTTATTTCATCGTTCATTTATTATTACGGAAAAGGGAGAGTAATGATTGTGATACTACTAGTATGGCCTCCTTGGAATCTAAAATATATTCACAACTTACGACTATAAGAAAGCTATATTTATCGACTAATTATCTAGCTTTCCAATATTAAGAATCGTGTTCTTGAGTAGAACCTTAACCCTAATTTAATTAAGTATCAATTATGCTAGTGACATATGAACATATTCTTCTCATGTTTGATAAGTCTTTACTTTCTCCTTCTGCTTTTTAACGGATTTTTTACAGATGTCGCCGTTACCCGTCTCCAACATTTTTCTATTATAACATGTACACTCTTTCAAATTGCTGACTGTCATCATCTCCGTTATATCGTCTATTCAACTTTTCCGTTTTTCATTCCGGTGGTATCCACTCTAATATTTTTCTGTCGTCCTGCAATCTCTTTACTTGCACAAACCAAGTCAGTTGCTCCTTTAAATTTCTTTAAGTTATTGATCGGTTCCTACATATTCGAAAAGTCCGAAAAAGTAAGGAAATAAAAGTCAAAAGTTTCCCATTATTGATTTTTTATTTTTAAATGAAAATATATTGACCCAGCATCACTCTCCTAGATTGTCTAATAATTTCCGCTGGAGCTTGCGACGCAGCTTGCAAGCACAGCTCAGACTACCTAAAATTCAAGTGATTTATGCTCGTGTCATTCCTGGATGTGTCCTTACAAAAAAATCGTAGCGATGAAAATTGAAGCAAATCTCATGCTCTTGAAGGTGACGTAAATAGTTTTTTGAAAAAATAAAATTGCGATCTTAAATTTTCCAAAAATTGAAAAAATTTACGAAAATTATATTTTTGGTTGGTAATTATAAATAAAATATTAATATCGAGGTCAAAACATAGATAAACAAAGAGGGCAAACTTCTAAAAATTTACATTTTTTCAGATTTGGAAAATTCAAAATGGCGGCTGCGCAAATTGGAAACAATTTTTTTTTTCAATCGCGTCTAAATTTATGAACATTAACGATATTGAGAAACGGTTTGTTACAATCGACAGAGTGAAAGTTATATTTTTATAAATAACATAAACAAAATTTGTTAAAAATTGTTTACATAATTTTTTAGAACATTTACCGAAAATAAAAATTTTAACATCTAGTTTTTTCTCATTTTGGCGTTGAAAAATTTGTTTAAAATATGTTTTCACGTTATAAATATGTATGTCTTTGAAAGACGAGTATTTAAAAAAAAATTTTTTAGATGCGACTTTTACAAGTTGAGATAAACAAATTCAAATTCTGTTAGATTCTGTGATAATATTGATTGAAATTTTCATATTTTGATCACTTCGCTAGGTTGTCGAATTCCAACTCAACTTAAACACAAATTTTCTACCGTCAATTGGTCCATTCAAAAGAGAATAGTAATCCTAGCTCGCTCGGCCAAACGGTGCGGCGGCAGCTGCTTGGCGTTGTGGTGGGGGGTCAGCGCTTGTTCGCAGTTGAACGAGGCTCAAGCTTTTATTTTGGTTTTCTTTGTAAAAATTATGCATTTGTGGTTTGCTAATAGTATGGTTATTACCAATCATTACACATTGCTAGAAATAAGGTACAATGATATTTATAATTTATATCTATAAATCCATTTATTATATATATTATACATAATTCGAAACGTAGATACTAAGAATAATATTTATTCACACATTCACATCTATTTTCTACAAATTCTCGCCCTTTTTGGTCTCTGAGGAAATGGCTCTGTACAATTTTCCTGGTCATTATCATTAGCAAACAAATCCTCATCGATATTATTGCTACTATCAATTGCAAGTTCACAATCAACTAATTGAGTCATATCCAAATTTAGCTCATCACTCAGAGATTCATTATCATTCTCGCCATTGTCAAATACCGTACTTATAATTTCGATGTTACAACAGTTTTTGCCTTCGCAATTTTTACATAATATCGTACAATGTATGCCAACTTTTTTACAACCACACCTGGTAGTAGAGCACCCTGTGGTACAAGAACACGAAATAATGTTCAATAATTCGTCGGGTACAAGTACGTCGTCAGTCATGTTAGTAAGGGTCTTTTGGGCGTTCGAAGAGAATGAGCGCTGACCCCCCACCAGAACGCCAAGCAGCTGCCGCCGCACCGGTTGGCCGAGCGAGCTAGGATTACTGTTCTCTTTTGAATGGACCAATTAACGGTAGAAAAATGAAAAATTGTATTTGAGTTGAGTTTGTACTCAACAACCTATCGAAGTGATCAAAATTTGAAAATTTCAATTAATATTATGACAGTATCTAGCAGATTTTGAATTTGTTTATCTCAGTTTGTAAAAGTCGCATCTGAATAAAATTTTTTTTCAAAATACTCGTCTTTCAAAAACAAACATATTTATAATGTAAAAAGATATTTTTAAGAAATTTTTCAACGTCAAAATGAGAAAAAACTAGATGTAAAAATTTTTATTTTCGGTAAATGTTCTAAAAAATTATGTAAAAAAATTCTTAAAAATTTTGTTTATGTTATTTACAGAAAAATAACTTTCAGTCTGTCGATTGCAACAAACTGTTTCGCAATATCGTTAATGTTCATAAATTTAGACGCGATTGAAAAAAAAAATTTGTTTCCAATTTGCGCAGCCGCCATTTTGAATTTTCCAAATCTGAAAAAATGTAAATTTTAGAAGTTTGTCTTCTATGTTTATCCATGTTTTGACCTCGATATTATTATTTTATTTATAATTACCATCCAAAAATATAATTTTCGTAAATATTTTCAATTTTTGGAAAATTTAAGATCGGAAAATATTTTTTTGTAAAAACTATTTACTTCACCTTCAAGAGCATGAGATTTGCTTTAATTTTCATCTCTACGATTTTTTTGTAAGAACCCATCCAGGAATGACACGAGACAATCTAAGAGAGTGATGCTGGGTCAATATATTTTCATTTAAAAACGAAAAATCAGTTATGGGAGAGTTTTGATAGTTAACAGATTTTTCGACCTTACTTTCCCGGACTAAAAGTCCATTTATTTTTAGATATATTCCAAACTTTTGCCCCATAAAGAGTGAAAATATGACCCACATTTCTGTATTTTTCGTTATGTTGTCATCTCGCGGCAGAGAGTTTAGTATGCGTGTAATGGGTTGTCCTTCATTGATTCTTTGCCTTCTCAAAATAGGGAATGCATAAGGTATAGAGTACAATTTCGTCCTTCTTTCGCTTCGTCACTATAGTACATCGTTCAGAGTCTCTAATCTGAATTACTGTCTGTCAGTGTGTCTTTACAACTGAGTTTCGTTTGTCTTAATCAAAGACTGTTGTTTTTATGATGATATTTTCAATTTTTTATTAAATTTTCGTTGAAAAATGTGCAATAAAAAATATACATGAAACACTAATTTACTTTAACCTATCTAATTATATAAATAACATACTTATTTTATCTTATTCATAGTAACTGAGCCCAAATTTGTTACAAAATCCTTTATTTGATAGATATTCAGTATTTAACACTGTTACTTTATTAACTTTTACACTAAAACCAGGATGAAACGGTTGACCATGTTTTAAGGAAAGTCAAATATCATTTCAACAATAAATTTTTTTTACACAGGGTGTCATTTCCAATCCTATAAGAATAGTGGATTTAAGAAGGGGAAACGACCATAATATTTCTACAGTATCTGCAGAAAGTAATTTCCATTTAAAGCTGTTATAAAATTCGTTACTACTAATTTATGTTTTTTTTTGTATATTGTAAAATAGTATATTTTTGTTGTACAACTAGATCGAGTAGATGATCTTAATGTGAGTTTCATCTTATTATAGTAACTAACATGTAACTAATCATTTTGGGTATTTAGGTAACTACCAGTTGACCTTACCTCGATACACTACTGTTTCCTGGATAGCCGAAACATATTGGACAATAATAATAATTACGATGTTCACAATCATATCTCGGAAATTACAGTTTTTAAAGATATACAGGGTGTCCCGGGACTAATGGGAAAAAGTCAGGAGCGTATACTATGAGCCAAACTAATGTTAGTACTTCATATAAACTTTTTCTATGCAGGCCCTCGTTTTCGAGTTATAGGCCTCCAAAGTATCAATTTTGAATTTGTTTTTAATTTTTAATTTTTGTACTAGTTATTTGATCTTCATAAAATTAACGGCAAAGCTATAATGTACGTGTATGTTTATTTTGGAAAGGTAAACATATTTAAAGTAGTGCCTTGAAGCCAGGGACGGACTACTCGCAATGGTTAGTGATCCAAAAATTTTACAGGGATGGCACACCCTATATGAAATTATCGAAATTGACTTCCCCACGCATTGAGCTAACGAAACGGTACTCTTGTTGCAATTCGATAATATAAGCTGTTTGGCTAATATTCACAGTTTTATTAATGCACTACGTACCAATTTACGCATTCACTATTTTTATAAGTACACAACGAGCTAAAAATAAGTAAAATAACTTATTATTACGATGTTCAAGATTTACCTGTAGTAGTACAAAAAAAATATTTTAACGATAACAGAAGATGAAAAACAATAACGATTTATTAATTCGAAAGTTGGTAAAAATTTTTTAAAAGTGATTTTGCCGTTTATCAAGTAACCATAGGATTAGTTGTCAAACGTTGTGTAGAATAGTTCGTAGTCAGTACTTGTCAATAATTTATAAGTCCTCAATTTAACAGTTACAATAGCAGAATTCACTTTTAATGGGTACGCAGATATGCATTTAATGTATGGACTGGCTTCTCGAAACTGTTTAGAGGCCAGAAGGCGTTTTGCAGAGCATTTTGCAAACAGAGCATTGCCAGACAGACGAATGTTTGAGCGTATTGATCTCAGTTACCTGTAAATGTAATTTTCCATGTATACAAAACAAAATATTGAATTTTAGGAAGTATTTTGCCAGAAAAAGTTGGAGAAGGTCCAGTACGAAGCGTACGTACTGTGGCAGTTGAACATTACTTGTTAAATGCAGTTGATAATGAACCATCAACGAGTTTACGAAAAATATCAAGAGAACGTAACGTCTCGCAATCAGTTGTTCATCGCGTCATAAAAGAACAGCTGTTATATCATTTTCACATGAGAAAAGTAGATACACAGTATGACAGTGGCTGATTATCCTGCACGACTTGAGTATAGCCAGTGGTTTCTGTGACAACAAGCCGACAATACATTTATTAGTAACGTTCTCTTTACGGACGAATCCGGTTTCACCAGAGATAGAGTCATTATTTCTCATAATATGCATTTATGGGATGATGTGAATTCACATGGCATTATCCAAACTAGAAACCAGCATAGGTTCATGGTTAATGTTTGGGCAGCAACAGTTGGCAATCATTTGATAGGGCCATACTTTATTGACGGTACTTTGACCGGTCAGAGACATTTGGAGTTTTTGCAAAATGAGTTATGGAACCTATTTGATGATGTGCTACTACAAACTCGTACGAATTTATGGTTCATGCATGATGAGACCCCCCCCTCATTTCAGTTTAGAAGTACGACAGCATTTACACACAATGTTTCCTAATAGATGGATTGGTCGTGGAGGCTCTTTTCAATGGCTACCGCGATCAGGAGACGTTAATCCTATGTATGGATTTCTTGCTTTGGGGTTATCTCAAAAGTAAGGTGTACGCAACACCTGTGCAAACAAGGCAATATTCCATAGACAGAATTGTGTTACACTGCAATGTTATTAGAAATAATATGGCATTGCTCTTTCAACAGCAAAGAAACAAGCTTCGTAGACTTAGAATGTGCGTGGAAGTGGGAGGAGCTCATATAGAACATTTATTAGAATAACGTTAGTTTTTGTTGTTGTTTAGGAATTAGTTTTAGTCTCAAGTTTACAATTTGTGTTTTTTGATGTTTTCCTAATGGTTTAATAATAATGTGTTCGTAATTTTGATTAAAAGTAACTTCTTACGTTGTTTGCGTACCTATTTAATTCCCAATAAATAAGTTCTTAATGTTTTTATCATCTGCTATCATCAAATTATTTTTTTTTAGTACTGTAGGTAAATCTTGGACACCGTAATTATAAGTTAGTTAGGTAAATTGATACGTAGTGCATTAATAAAACTGTAAATATTAGCCAAACGGTTTATTTTATCGAATTCCAACAAGAGTAACTTTTCGTTACCTTAATGTGTGGGGAAGTAAATTCCGATAATTTCATATAGTGTGTGCCATCCCTGTAAAATTTTCGTTTTATTAAGCATTGCGAGTAGTCCCTGGCTCCAAGGCACTACTGCAAATCTGTTTACCTTTCCAAAATAAATATACACGTACATTATAGCTTTGTCGTAAATTTGATAAAGATCAAGTAATTAGTACAAAAAATAAAAATAAAAACCTAATTCAAAATTAAAACTTTGGAGGCCTATAACTCGAAAACGAGGGCCTGCATAGAAAAAGTTTATGTGAAGTACTAACATTAGTTTGGCTCATATTATACGCTCCTGACTTTTTACCATTAGTTCCGGGACACCCTGTATATTAGTACATATTATTTAGTTCAAATTCCTTACTACACTATAAATATATTTCTAAATGAGTATATTTTGTACTCACCAGACGTTGTATATTTCGTTGAACCTTATTTTATTTATAATATAATTGTTTATTGGAACTTTTTAGTTTTTCATTTTGTAAGGTGAATCTGGAATCTACTTCGAATCTTGGAACTTGTAATTTTCATAAATAAATAATTTGTAAAAAAGCTTTTTTCGAATGTGATAAGGTAATTCACATACATGAATTATGTATAGTGAGAATTTTGTAATTCAACCGATCTTATTGGTTGTATTTACATTGTTATCAAATTTCCCAGCTTTTCTGTAAATATGATAAAATCTGTTATTTCCAATAGATCAACCTGAATTTTTTTGTTTTTGAAATTCTAAAAAGTTACTCAATATTTTCCATACGCTAATACCTATTGTTGAATTCACAATCAAACTACTCGTCTGAAAGGACTTCCCAAAATATATAGTGTACAGGGTGGACCGGATTTAATTGACATATACAGAGGTCTCGTTAACCGCAATAGATACAATATCGATTAAATGAAGAAAAAGTTTGGTATATTTATGGGGAATTAGATGTTTACAAAAAAATTGAATTATCGCAACTAGTTCCGGAGATGATATTCGACAAAATTCAAAAATGGTCCTTTTCGTTTTTTAAATGTGCCGTTGTTATTATAAAAGATATCAAAAAAATTATTCTCAACTTTTTTTAATAATCGAGGTTTTCTATAAATTACTATACCAAAAATTTCAATACGACGTTTCGTATTTACGGGATCACCATTAACTTAATTTTTTTAAATACGGTCCTGGTTTTTTTATTGCAATATTTTTTTCGTTTTGAATAGATACATACAATGATATAGCATACTTGACGATTCTACCACGTTTCATCTTTCAAAAATCAACATCTTTTTCAAGTCCGCTCTTCTTTACTAAAATCAAATTAATAATTTTAAATATTGGGCATTAAATAAGAAATTTGGAATAAAATGATCAAATTCAACAATTTATTTTGAAACTTAATGATAATGAATAAATAATGATGTATTTACAAATGACACTCTAATGTAATAATAAGTTAGACATAAATTAAAAACTTCAATCAAAAATCAGTTATAAAACTTGTTCAAAATGACGTCCATTCTGCGCAATACATAGTTCGATTCTCCTTGACATATGAGATGTAGCTGCATCTACCATTCCGGGAGTAATTTTTCGAAATGCATCTACTATTCGTTGACGCAGTTCTAGTATATAAATTGGCATATTTTTGCTGTAAACTTCGTTTTTTATGAAGCCCGATACAAAATAATCTATAGAGTTAAGACATGGGGATCGACGAGGCCATCTTGTTGCCCCGTTGGTACCAATCCAATTATCTCCAAAATATTCATTCAAAAACTGTACAAATCTTCTCGCATTATGCGCACCACAGCCATCCTGCATAAAGTAATCAAGATTTCGTCTTTTTTCTAGGGACATCTCATCGAATACTTCCTCCATTAGCTCTAAATATCGGAACTGGTTTAAATTACCGTCCAAAAATATTGGTCCAATTATTTCATCATTGATTAGACCACACCATATATTTTGCGAAAAACGGACCTGTGGCCTAACTTCCCTTATTAAATAGGTGTTCGTAGTGGTATAAAAATGGTTGTTTCTTGGATTAAATATTCCCCTTTTAGTAAATGTACTTTCATCAGTCCAAAGTATATTTTTGTTAAAATATGGATCACGGAGTAATTTTCGTCTCCGCCAACGACAAAACGTCATCCTTCTCTCGAAGTCTCCAGCGTGTAGTTTCTGCACTTTCTGAAATTTATACCAATGGTATTTATGTTTCTTCAAGACTCTTTTCATCGTGGAAGTACCTACTGCACAGTCTTTACTTATTCGTCTAGTTGAATTTTCAGGGTTAATGTCAATTTGAGCAAGAACATTAACTTCGTTAACCGTATCTTTTGCTAAAACTGGTACACTCACTCATATTCTTTAATATACGCGAAAATATCCTTGACGATGGCTGCTGTCTTTCTGGATATAATTCGAAATAGGCCTGATCTGCCTGTAATTCATTTCGATGACATTTTATGTACACATCGTACATATCTTTCTTTTCTTCGTCAGTGCAACGAGACATAACATTTATTTACTTTTTAAATCATTTGAAACTCAAAAATCAAAGGAAATAACTAGTAATCCCTATTTCAGTTGACAGATAAATAAGCAGTTTGACAAAAGTTTTGGTTGTTACATCCACGGCTAACATTATTTTTAAAGAAAATCTTGAATGTAAATCTAGAAATGTAACAAACGCGTAAGAAAATAGAGTGTATTCAACTTTACGTTAGGAAATATTTTATGGAAATTTCGATTACGTAAATTATCTACAGACTGCTTGATTTGATGAAACGGTACTATTTTCAAATTTTCGATACTTACTACGAAGTTATAAAACGATTTTATTTAGTTCGGCACGTAACACCTAGTTCTTGTTAACCGATTTTCATACCTTTTCCGTTAACCAATTTAATAGATTGTTGGACACATGTTTGATGCATTAATTTTCTTTCAAAATTCGTATTTAATGCCCAATATTTAACCCTTAACCACGGACATAATCTTTTCAGCATCTATCACGGACGTTGAGACCCCCAGACTCCGTTTCAAAAAAAGTATATTTTTTTATTATATGAAAATATTTAAATGTCAATAAATGTGTTTTTAAGTATATTTTATTTTCAAAAATGAAATATTCTGATTAAAAAAAATTATACACTGAAACAAGTGAAACAAAATATGTTTAATACATGCAGAAATGTTCTTAGTGTGAAAAATTAGAAAAAAATTAAAAACAGTATTTTTGAACAAAAAATGGTAATAAGTAAGTGTTAATTGTATTTTAGAAAGCATTATTGCAATTCTAATGTTTTACATAAAAAATCGTGCAAATGATATTTTTTCTCATCTTAGTCGACATCTAGTCTTCTTCTGTACAACAATTCAAACAACATTTTCTTGAACATTGGAGGCAAATCGGTTTTTTACATTTTAGACATAAAAAAGTTGTTTTTCTTCTTATTCTCGAGGGGCAAATATAACAATATTTTCGAGTTTCTAATATTTCTTCTGGAGAAGGTGTATCTGGCGGAAGGTTCAAAATCTTGCGAATTAGACATTTTTGCTCTTTTGGAATACGCTTTGACAATAATCTTTCTCGAACATGATCATCAATTAGTTGCTTTGCTAATTCTTTTACAAAACATAAACGTGTTTTGTCATTTCCTGGATATGAAGCATAAATAATAAATGAATTTGCGCTACCAATATCAACAATTTTATAAAAAATCGTCATTGGCCATCGACGAGTGCGCCTACTGCGAGTATATTTGGCACATTTCTCATCCATAGAATCCACCCCAGCTTTGGTGCGGTTATAACAAGCTATTATTTCAGGCTTTTATGTTTCGGGATCAGTTTCTATGGAATGATGCATTGTTGATAACATAATGACTGCCTTATTTTTCTTAGGAGCGAAAGAAAGCAAAGTCATGTCTTTAGTGAATCCATATATTGTGTCACCTATTTTGCGTATATTTGCAGGTTTGAATGCGGGGGGGATATCCGGCTTATTTTTTTTCAGGGTGCCTACATAAGTTAATTTTTTTTAACGAATACTGGGCAAGTTCAACAGATCAAACCAAGTTGTCTGCTGTTATGTTTTTATTGGAATCGTATAAAGGTTGTACCAGTCTGATTACCGACTGCGTTGGAATTTTAATCTGTTTCTCATTAGCGGTTAAACCAACTCCATAAGTGTTTCTTCCGGTATAAATATATCCATTAGACAAATAGCTGGTTTTAGAATCTGTCAATGCCATAATTTTGATTCCATACTTTTCCGGTTTAGATGGGATATACATTTTGAAACTACATCTTCCACGAAATCCTACTAACATTTCGTCTACACATGCTGAACCTCCGACTGTGTAACATGCTTTCGCGTTTTCTATAAATAAAGAAAAGAATTCGGTAATTGGTACAGCAGGATCGTTTCTTTTTCGTTCTAGCCTAGTTTCGGGATTATCAAACCGTAGGGCTGATAGTAATACAGAAAAACGCTCCGCGGACATTAACGCTCTAAATATTTCCCTGCCCGTACCATCGGTGGCAAAAATACTCCTTATATCTTCGTCATTGGATTTGAAAATCGCAGTAAATAAAAGTAACCCTATGAAAGCTCGTAGCTCTGTTCGGGAAAGTTCAGCAAATTCTGGTTTATTTTGTCGTTTGTAGCGATTTCCCATAGTGATAAGTTTTTTATTAGTCCATTGTAGAATACAGTCATACAATTTATCGAAAAAGTCTGAAGGATCTGTTAGATTATTATCCAAAAGTATTCGTGGGAGACGAATGATATTACCAGCTGCAGTACGAACGTTCCGGGTAGGTTCATTTTAACTCCATATATATCTGTTTTTTCCGAACCAATAGTTCTGCTTCTTAGTTCTTTGGCTCCCGCCTATTTCAATGTGCTCGACCTCTTCAAAGTCTTCTTCTAGGTTGTTCTCTGTATCACCTTCCTCCATATTCTCTTCTTCTTTGTTTTATTCTCTCTTCATTTTCTTCTTCTGATGTATCTTCTACAGGATAAAAATTAGGATCATTATTGTCGTCACTAACTTCTTGCTCACGTTCGCTATCATGATTACTTTGTAAACAGACAGTCTCATCTGGTTCAGAATCAATGTTATCAACATCTGCTTCAAAATACCACTGTAAAAGAGTTTCTTCAAAATTTGGATCACCTAATTTTATACGTTTCGACAAACTAGCCATATTCACAGTTCTGAATTTTTGGTACACTAACACGGACAAGGAGTCTACGATACTCCTTCCTATGTATAAATTACGATAACCACGGGTCACAGATAAACTACGCTTACAGTCGATCAGACAGAACTAACTAGGAAGGTACCCAAACGCATAGACGAAATAAGTAAAAAGGGTGGGAGTAGCATCGAGATAAATGTTCCGCGGAGTCTGTCAGACTCCTTGTCCGTGGTTAAGGGTTAAAATTATTAATTTGAGTTTAGTAAAGAAGAGCGGACTTAAAATAGATGTTGATTTTTGAAAGAAGAAACGTGGTAAAATCATCAAGTATCACTGTATGTATCTATTCAAAACGTAAAAAATATTGCCATAATAATTCCAGGTCCGTATTTAAAAAAATGAATTTGATGGTGATCCTGTAAATACTAAACGTCGTATAGAAATTTTTGGTATGGTAATTTATAGAAAACCTCGTTTATTAGAAAAAGTTGAAATTATTTTTTTTATATCTTTTATAATAACTACGGCAAATTTAAAAAACGATAAGGAGCATTTTCGGATTTTGTCGAGTATCTCCGGAGCTTGTCGAGATATTTCAAATTTTTTTGAAACATCTATTTTCTCATAAATATACCAACCTTTTTCTCCATTCAACCGATATTATATCTATTCCGGTTTACGAGATCTCTGTATACGTCAATTGAATCCGGTCTACCCTGTATAGTTTTCATGGTCCTTCCAAAATAAACAAAGATCAAAAATTCAATTAACTATGAGACGGACCTTCAAAGTCTCCCAAAAATATACAACCATTTAATAGAGTAGCTGTAGGTGTTTTGCATCTTACCCGCCTATGAATATTATTTGAATATTTTGATGATGATTTTATAAATCAGACAGGTTCGAGTAACTTTATTTGATTTTAAAATATTTTAGAACGCAATGTCCACAGTCGACAGCAGATTTATAATGTGTAAGTTTTAATAGCTTATTGTTTTAGATTAATTTTGTCGTATCTCGTATTGTTAAATGTATTATAATTGAGTAACACATTATTCATTCTAGAGGAAAAAAAAGAAATATTTGAAAATGGCAATACGACGAAACGTAGTGGAGAAAATAGAATAAATGAGAAGAGACTGTAAACAATACAAAAAATCTTCTCATTTTTAACTATTAACCATGCTGGCCCTTTACCAGGAATGAACTAAAACGAAAAAATGAACTAGTAAAAACCCCAGAGAAATTAATTATGACTTTACCAATATTTATTTCACAACTATAAAAAAATGTCAATACTATTGAGACCTAACTTGCTTACACTGACATACTGTCAGTCTGAATTGACAAGAGTGCGAATTATAAATCCACTACTTTCGGTGAATAGAATGCCAAAAGTAACTGCGTGACTTATACTAGAGAAAGTACAACTACTTCTTCTTTTCTAAATCCTTTCGCCCTTTCAGGCGTCGGATGTGGATTCCGTGACCTGTACCCATGCCTTCCTGTCTCTTGCTAGATTTTTATTTCTGCTATGGTCTTTCCTCTTTCTGAACCTATCTCTTGTATTTGGTCTAACCATTTCCTTCTAAGCCTACCTCTCTATTTTTTGATCGGTTTTCTAGTCTCCATTATTTTCCTAGTTAATCTATTTGGTTACATTCTTACCATATGACCTTACCAGCTAAGTTGTCTCTTTTTTATTTTACCAGTTATCGGTTCCTGTTTAGTTGGTTCTCTAATGACGTCATTTCTAATCCTATCCCATTTAGTTTTCTCAGCAATTCTTCTTAGATGCCTCATTTCTATGGCTTTTTTTGAGTTTTGTCGTTTTTTCGCACAGTCCAATTTTCACTTGCGTATATTATTGTAGGAACTGTTATCATATTATGAATTTTCATTTTTACTTCTAAGTACAACTACACAAAACGAATAACTACAATTTCTCCCACCTCTTTTAAGAATAACAATGAGCGAAAGACTTATTTACATTCTACCTCTCATGAAAGTGTTGGGTGTAAGTGGAATGAGATCTGCGTTGTATTCAGTCACAACTGTCAATGCACGGTCGTTGATCACAACTGCTACTCCTGCCAAACAAGTGCGTAATCTTCATATGACAACTTTCGCTCGACCTAGCATTCGTTTGAGGAGATCTTCAACAAACATCTCCCTTAATCCATCTCTCCACGCTGCAGTGGGCGGATTAAATAAAAATCCAGCGAATTTGCTTAGTGTTGCTAAGCTCATTGATAGAGTCCCAATCCAACGTCTTGAATAAGTGGTCAGCTCCCACGAAGTTGGTATCATTGTCGCTGTATAAGGTACATGGGCGGCCACAAATACTTATGAAACGCTCTAGTGCACAAATGAACGCTTCTGTACTTAGACTTGTCACGTCATCTAAGTGCACTACACGAAATACTGCGCATGTGAAGAGAACGATCCAGATTTTCGTTCCATTATTCAGGTGAACTGGTCCAGCATGGTCGACTCCGGTGGTGGAAAATGGCTCGCTGATTTTCACTCGATTCCCTGGAAGTGTCACCGGGTCAACTGTTAATGGAACTGATGTATGTCTCTTGCACTTTATACATTAATGTACTACTTTGGCAATGCATGCTTGCAAAATCCAGTACCTATTTTTCTCTCATCTTACTCATCAGGAATTGATCCTTCCATGGCAGTAGTACTTATGAGCATCTTGGATCAATGTTTGCACTAGTGGGTGTCGGCTCGGCAACAAGAAAGGAAACATGAAGTCATCCGTAAGTGTAGTTCTGACACGGAAAAAGTCGTCCTTATCCTTTTAGACTACTAACCCTTGAATGCTGGAACATTTTCCTGAAAATTACTCCTTTTGAATTTGCTGGATAATAATTTTATACGCTACTTTCAAGTCAGGGAACGTGAACACTTATGTTGTGCTCTTTTCTCCTCTACATGACTTGATAAATCGAAGCACCCATCCCCAAACTGCGACATTTTTTCGGTAGCAGGAGAATACAGGTGGCGTGGCCCCAGTTACTGTTGGTTCTGCTGAAGATGTAGCTGTGCGTTCAGTAGATATACTATGCCGGTTCTGGGACACTACTGGCGCGACGGTGGCGCTGGTTTGCCGTGACGTCATAAGGGGAGAGACTGAATTTGGCCATCTTGTATTCTGTGACGTCACCTGCTCCATTCGTCAACTGTCACATGCGCCATCCGTTATATGTGCCGTATGTGTCATCTGTCATATGTGCCATCCATCTTGTGTTCTATGATTTTTCTATGTCAACATGTATATAGTGTGACGTAAGCAACGCTTTCGTATAACATCATAGATCGATTGAATAAGGACGTTACATGAAGATAATAGAAAGGTTATGATGCAAATTGAACACCTACATCTCAGTGCTTATTCAAATCAAAATAAATGGGAGAAAGTCACGATCAAATCATTAGAGGTATGTCTTTTGTTGAGTACAGACGTCGAATTGAGGAATTTAGGATGAACATAGATCGATTGAATAAGGATGTTACTTTTTATGAAGATAAGAGAAAGGTTATGATGCAAACTGAAAACGTACATCTTAGTGCCGATTCAAATCTAAATAAATGGGAGAAGCTCACGATAAATTGGGTACCTGAAGAATTCCAAAAAACAGGGAAAGAACAGGAGATTTCAAATGCCATAGATTACATCTTGAAACTTCAAACACCGCCAGCGCCACCGCCAGCGCCACCGCCAGCGCCACCGCCAGCGCCACCGTCGCGCCACCTAGCGGACGCTTGCTGAAGTAGTGTCCCTGAACCGGCATAGTTTATTTACTGCGTTCTTTGATTATATCTTTTTCTTGGTAAACTTTATGGTCAATGAATTTTGCGGAAGTAATTTTGGTAGTGCGAATGCTGGACAGGTGAAACCAATGCGATAAAACACCTGTGATAAAATGCCTTAACATCACAGGATATCCTCAGCGCGGTTTCAGAGTGAGCTAAATAATGAAATACATACATGTTATTCAATCGTGTCATCATCTTCCCCGGAGTTCAACCCGCACTCATTACTGATGGACAAGCCAATTCCGAACTCCTCCGAGAAGGTGCGAGCCCATTGACTGAGTTTCATTTTGGCTCCGCTCATGATTGATATAGTTGTATTTCGGAAGTCGTAGTATTGTTGCACACTGGAGACAGACGTGATCATATTATCAACATAATAACTTTGTTTCAATGTTCGTGCTACCGGTACGGAGGGGCTACATGTCAATCCAAAGACGACCCTCGGGTGCTTGTAAACGGCTATTCTGCTACAATCGCTGTTCTCTCATCATAGATACTTTTGATAAGACGGGTCCTCTGCTTGCACTTGTACCATCTGAAACGCTTTCTTTATGTCGGCAAACGCAATGAATCCTTTTTTTTCCCATGCCAGGAAAACATCATGGTAATCTTGCACTTTGTTTTCTTTCTTGAGTTTCTTGGTGGAGCGAATGAATCGCTTTTCTGCAACTTCTTTGTTGGTTGAGGGCCTTGGATACACACTGGTGTCATTCCATGGTAAGCCAACTACGTACTTGTTGTCGTCTTTGGTCACGGTAGCAGTAAAGTACGCAAGTGCTTCCTGTTCGTTTTATTTAGTTGTCTTTGTTTCTATTGGATCAGCTATGCCCATAGTGTCAAACCTTCATTAGTTGCTGATCTCGAGATGCGTGGTCATTAGTGTGGTAACCACCGTCGCGATATTAGTGGTTGTTTTGGTGATTGGTTCTCCCAGTACACAGCCAAACTTAGTCTCAATTGCGACAAGTCTGTGTGAAAGTTTCTCCATTTTCCAGTGAGAACGTGTCCCCACATATAATTGCCAAGTAGGATGTCGATATCTTCAGATCCTCCTCCAACGTCAGTGAGAGTGATTCCTTTTCTCTGCAGTTCAACAATACAAGACCCATTGGGAATTTTCGGTAGTTTACCGCATATGGCATCTCTTTCTAGAAGTTCCAAAGTTTTCGCACCTCCATCATTGATCGTTCTTAATGCTACTTTGTACCTTCCATATCATTTTACTGGGGAGACCACTTCTCCAAATAGGATGTTTTGAATCAATTCGTCACAGGATTTTTCACACTGCAATTCAGGAATCACCTTTGCCTTTATGTAGCTCCTCTATCTTCCAGGATCTTCAACCAATTTTGCATTAATTACCGTTCTGCTTCGAGTTACAAGCTGAGTCATTAATGTGTACATTAATACTTCTGAGGAGGACCGATTTGAGTTGCTTGCTGTGCCTGCCTCTATAATTTTATCTTATTTTTCATCGCTATAATTGTTGTGGTAGAGGGGACAGAGAACTGGGTAGAGTTTTCCTCTACAGAGTGCACAACGGACAACGGATTTCCATTTGCTTGCGTGATGTCCTCCTTTAAAGCAGCGGAAACATAGTCGCTTTTCCTCAATTTTCTTCTGTCGCTCATCTAGTTACCTTGATAACGCTTTTATATACCGGTCAGTCTTATGTGTCTTGTCACAGAATCCGCATCCTTAAGGTGGTTTTGTTGTTGATATGAGCCCGGCTGCCTTGGCCATCGTTTCATTTGTTTCTTCTCCTACCGATGATGCCTTCTTGTTTTTTTTCTTCTTGCCATCACTTTCGGTAGAGAGATTTCCAAATCCAGTTTGAACCAGTATAATTTACTGCTCGCTTTGCACTTCTTGCTTGATGAACTCAATCAACAGGTCTAAACAAGACATCGGTGGTTGCATGGTGGATCCATCAAGTCTAACTGGTTGACTTCTTTGCCACGCTTTAATGGTCTCCCCTGATAAGCTGGATTCGACCAGTGGGAAAAGGATGGTGACAAGAAGCCCCTTATCAAGGTTGAGTGCCACCAGAGATCGGAGATGAGATCCAGTTTGGTATACAGGTTAGCTAATGGTAACTTATCTTTCGCGGTCAAGTTCGAGATTATCAATGTGAGTAGTTCCCTCACGTGAACTTGAAGTAGAAGATGTTCACGCCCAAAACGCTCCCGAAGGAGCGCACTTTGCTGTTCATTCTCGACTGCCGTTTTAGAACCGGGAAAGTGCGTCTGCAACAGACCACTCAAACTTTCCTTGGGGTTATCAGTGTATCCTCCTTCCGGTATTTTTATCAGGCTGATGCCATTGAAATGTTCCTTTGAGAGAACTTTTTAGAGGCTTTGTGCTGGGGCCAAATTATTAATCCCCTCACACATTTGTCTCTATGTTCTTTAAATTTAGTTCTTTATTGTAATGCTAAAGAACTATTTTGTAGTCTTCCCAGTGCCCTAGACTTTAGCTCTATTGAAAAGTTTTCCGACTTATTACATTTCTATTTATGGGAATATGTGAAGAATATTCTGCACAAAACTAAACCCCTTAATTTAGATCACGAAAAAAATGAATATTGCTTGAGATGTCTTTTTTCGTTAAGATTATGATATGTTGTCAAGACGTTCGCGGTAAGCATTTTGAATAAAGTATCAAGTCAAATATGAACAATATTTTTTTATAATGATAAAATTGCATATCTTCCGTTCCGCAAATAAAAGCAAGTCATTTCATAGTTGAAAATTAAAAATGCAAATAAGCATTCTTCTTTCTTGAATTAATGGTGATACAAATTGAGTGAAACACGTTAATTCCCGACAATTATCTCTGAGAAAACTGAAAATTTGATGAAAAAGTTAGAATAATAACAACCTACGGGTACCTTAAATAGGTCTAAACCTGTACGCAAATGAAATGAAATATGCACTGTCTATGAGCAGCAAGAGTGTGAGAATGGAATTATGAACAAAAATACAACAATTAGTTCTGGACACAAGATCTTCATTTTATAAATCATATTCCCACAAAATCCACTTTATTCCATTATGAGTAATTGGATGGAATTTTGTGTTTTGAATGAACTAAAATAGATTTCGAAACAAACATTTTGAAAAAACTAGATAAAAACTTGAACATCTAAATAGGAGAATGTTAAAAAATTAATTACTATAAAGTCAACGATATTATTTATGGAAAAATTTGAAAGAAAAAATCTATGGATCTGTCAGCAAATTTAATATTAATTGTTGACAATGTATAGAATCAGGTAGATCAGCCAGAATTAGTTAAAAATTGAATGATTGTAGGCAAGAGAAATGGCAAGAATTCCATTTATACAGAGACAACTCCCATGTATTATTTTGTGGTAATTTGAAATCTGTAGTGTATAATACAAAACCAGCAAGCTTGGATTATCGAAGTGGTACGGGAAAAAGATCTGCAACATTTCAAAAAATTTGACAGAAATTGTGAAACAATCTTTATGTGCAATTTGGGGAATAAATGACTTATTCTTTTGTTACTGATTCTATAATTTTCGCTTGATAACAAGGTTTACAATTTATACAGGGTGCTTTATTAATAGTTGGAAAAATTTTAACTGTTGAACCTTGAGTTCAAAATATTGAACTCTAACCAAATCACTTAGATAAAATGTGGCTCCTTATTGAGTTACAGAATGCGTTATTAAAAAATTTAAAAACTATTTCTATCTTTTCCTTTGAAACGATTTGACGTATATTTTTCATACTTAAGGAGAAGTGTAGGTACTGTATACCCTACTAACTTATGATGAATGAACGGTTTTGGCTTCAACCAGACGTGTACGACAGGACTGGTAGGACTTTCGCAAATTCTACGCCACTTTCACCTGTCCTATGCCTCTGGTTGAAGTCTGGAACCTTCATTTAATATAATTTAGTAGGGTGTATATTATTTACACTTCCTGAAAATGATACTTCGAACAGTTTTGGGCACAAATTTTCATATGAAACTACATAACTCAGGAGCTACATTTGATCTGAAGTAATTTTGGGTTAATCCTAATATTTTGAGCTCAATATTCAACAATTTCAATATTTCCAATTAATAATACAACACCCTGCTTATGGTGGTAGTTGAAATATATGATTGTTCAAAATTTTCGGCTATCCAGTAAATTTATCTTGTGTATGTACTTCCTAGAAACTAACTTTAATTCTTCCAATCAAACTAACGATCTCAAACACGAATGTAAAGCTTTAGGCAGATAAATCGAGAACAAAGTCCTAAGTTAGTTGGTTAATCATGAAAACAATGATAAAACATATTTTTTCTAGGAGATACAAGCATATCAAAAGTACTCTGTAGTTGTCATTTTGTATCAGGTAAGCATTCCATCCACATTTAATTAACATACACCTTTTCAGAGTTGTTTTTCACCATTTTTCATATTAACGCCTTGTATAATGGTCAATCTATCAACCTGGATTATTTAAGTTTTTTAGTTTCATCAACTTCATCTTATATTTTCAAAATAAAATGTACTGTCATTCTATCAACTTTCATAAACTCGTCTTAAAGTTGTAAAATGAACTAAATTCTACTTAAACCTCTCAGTAGATGCGTCTCTTCATTTCTAAAATGTAGAACTTTACCTAGAATATTTCTACTTTTCACTAAATATGATTATGAACTTAAAATTTCCCCAGTTTTCTTATTTGGTTTTTATGATTATTGAAAAAAAGTATCAAACAAGAAATAGGAATATAAAAAGTCTACTTCATTTGTTAGGAATGATATTAATAAAACAGCTCATTTTTCGTGTTGATTGGTAATATTTTTTGCAACAATTGCTCTTAGTCAAGTAAAAGTTAACAATTTTGTAAGTTCGTGGTTCAATTTTCGAAATTCTATACTCAGATCAGTAAATGAAAAAAATACCAAGCAAATTATTTCAGAGTCTGGACTTTTCATAACCAAGATTGAGGGACCATTATCTTTTTTCCATAATTGTTTGTCCTAGACTGGCTAATGTTTGTATGAAAGGGAAAAAAGAAATTCGTTCATTACAATCAAAATTGAAATGAAAATAACTAACAATATTTTTAGGTACAATACTAAATCTGTTTTGATTGGAAACATAATAGTTATATACGAGGAGACTAAAGTAAGATGTAATGATGAGATTTTCATTGCTTTTTTCTTAAAAACGGGTGTAAATGACACACAACTTTTGAATGGACTGTTGGATATTACTGAAATTTGGGTGACCTTATTTTGTATCTTTTGATATAAGAAATCAATATGACGGACTTCTGGTTTCACGAATACAATATGAAGTTGAAAATTCAAATGGAACACCCTGTATATTTTCACATATTTGAAATCTAAAAATTCAAATCCGTGCATTCCATTTATCAAATGTCAGTTCTGTTGCCATTTTAGTTTCAGTTTGCAAATTTGAAAACTGTAGTTTTTAAACCAAAACTTAGTTTTTTATATTATTGTAAGGAAACGGAAGTATTCAAATTACTGGTTTCGGTATGAATCCAAAGTTGCTTGCTTTAGGCGGGCGTCCCTTAATAATTTTGAGCGGGTCAAAACTAATATTTCTCAAAGCACCAATCTAGTTAAACAAACAGAAACTTTATACATTTAAAACTCGAAGAAATATCAGAGGTCTGGGAAAAACCACTGATTAGGAATAAGGAACAGGTAAGAAAATACACACTTCCGGTTATACTTTATATTTTGTTTTGCCAAGCATCGGGAAAGATAAACAAAACGAGACACGTGATGTTGCGTTCATCAGCCAGAGATATATCCAATACTAAACTGGACAGTTTCTCGTTCAGAGGTCCAGAAAGAAAACATAAAAATTCTGCAATCTTAGATGTCTTAGATTCAAAACAGTTTGACGTGTAAATAGAAAAAACAATTGAGATCAAATATAACATAAGCTTGGTGAAGCAATTTGGTAACCCTACTGGTGCCAGGAGATTATTGCGGCAGAAAAAGTTTGTAGAAATATTCACAAATGAATGATAAAGAGGTATTGACTCACGACCTTGCACAACACTAGCATCGATGTTCAAGGGAACTTGAATTGAGAGCGACTGCTCCGTTATAGATCAACTTGACGACTGTAATTAGCAACTACACATTGTATGAAAAAAAGGAAGGGGTTCGTGGGTTCAACCAAATTGTTTTAAAAGCAGGGGCGTCTTACGCTCTAGTGAAAGCAGGAACGTCCCTAGTAGAAATTTATCTTGGCGCAATATTGGCCAGATGTTGCCGCCAATATTCGACAATATTGGAATTAGAAAAAAATGTCAACGCTTTCCAATGCTCAACCAATATTGCAAAGACAATATTAAAAAAAACTAGATCCCATGTATATCCAATATTGGTGATATATTGTCAATATTGCACCAATGGCTTGCCAACATTCACATTAAAATATTGGCGGTATATTGAGAATCAATCTGAGGTCAATATTGTGTGAATATTGAAATCTTGCTGCAATATTGCGCCAATATTCCAATATTGGGGCGATGTTGCGCCGATATATAGCCAACATTCGGTTCTACTAGGGGTATTACGCGTTTGGAAAGAGACACTCTGTTTAAACGGTGCTTCGAACACAGGGGTATACTAAATAGCTCGAAAATTTACTTCAAAAGTATATTAAGTACCAAGTGTTGAAAACGTTACTTTAGTCACGAGTCTTATTGGGCACGAGTGACTAAAAACTTACTATACTTTTTCTACGCCTGCGGAAATAAAAAATATATCTCAATTATATTATATGTTAATTATATTCATAACATCTTCTTCTTTCCTTCATATAAAGCCTCAGCTGCCAGGGCTATTCGGCCTATATATTCATAACATTGCAGACGATGGCTGACAGCTGACTGACAAATCAAATGACACAGAACAACAAAATTATACCGGAATGTGGAATTTAAAATACAAAAGATACACATGATGTGACGTTTAAAAGACTAAAGATAAATGAGATGTGACTTTTCGAATTTTAAACACTAGTGTTTATAGAGTCGTTTTGCGCTTGTTAAACCCGTGTTTGTAATGCGGTTTTAGTAACGTAAATAACGTAATTCGAAAATAAAGGAGAAATTTTTTATTAATATTTTAAAATGAAATAAATAGGCAATAAAAGCAGCCAAATAACGTCAAAGAACGCCATATTGGCAAACACGTCCAAAATATTATTATTTTTCATTACTATAATCCATTTAATGGGTATTTGTGCCCAACATCAGATCCAGGTATTTTGATTTTTGGAAGGGTCATTGGGTTCAAGTTCATGAATGATTACCTGAGTTTATGACCTTGGCGAACCCCCACTCGCGTCGCTATCTTGGAAAAATGGCGGCCAAAACTATTTATCCGAAACATCTTTCCAATTGGTCCTATCACGAAAACGTCTCAATAAATATTGTAGATAAGACAAGTCCGTTTTGAACGTTATGGTTTGGAAACATTATTCTATAATTCCCATTTCCACACTACTTAGGATATAGATTCTTGTTTCGTTAGGTAGTTACTCTAACCTGCTTTGTTTGGTAGGTCCAGGTTGTTCTACGTCAATGTTTGTTGATGCATGATTATCATTACATGTCTTTGATGATTTAATCACTTATACCGTCTTCTAAGATGTACGAAATCTGTGGAACGCTTTAGCAGCTCTGCCCGTTATAGTAACCGCAGATGATAGAGCATATTAGGCCCAATTTCCTACAACCAAATCCAGCGCTGCATTTGGTCTTGCATTTACATGAAATTACTTTCAGCAAAGCTTGAGAAGCAGGATCTTTGCTACACTGCCAACCCCATTGCTTTGGAACTTTTACGATGCCACACCAGGCCTGGACTTGGTAGTACGTCCTGAATGAAGGGAGAAATGCAGCAAGATTGAAATTACCTTTTGTCACAGAATTAAAAAAAGAATGGTATCGAAGTGAGTCCAAGGTATCATATGTTTTATCGTCATTATATAATGATATCAAAAATCGTTCCTCAGTAGTAGCAATGATCTCAGGGTTCCACGTCAGCATTTTTGAATATTCGTACTATATCCAATCATTGCGGGTTTATTCGGCGGTATTTAAAAATTTGGTTTTGCCGTTATTGAATAAAGCCGATGTTGTATCGCAGCCGCCGAATTCATGGATAAACATCTTATCTACGGTAGATGGTTTTAGACCTACGAGAGACGTACTCCATTCGCATCCCCCCGACCGTTGAGAATTCTGTGGAAATATACAGTAGGAGCGCGATGAATGTATGTGCTATATATATCTCGGCCAGAGTACCTAAAATGAGCCCATCTACCTGACCCAAATTCTATGCACGTGCTTTGATGAAATGGACTGTTTTGATAGCTTGGTAGTGGAAGTATAAGGGTATTTCTAAGAAACTAAATCTTCTATATGAAGGCGGCCGTGAGTAAATTTGACTTGTGAAGCTACTTTTTAATTTATTTTTGTGAAAGAAAAAGCACCGATCGCGGCTCAACAGACAACGCATTGAGGGATAGATTCATTCTCATATCCAGTAAACGTAAATCCAAATGCTAAATAACTAGTACACATACTACTACTAGATTCTTCATTGTCGGGTCTGGATTGATGATTTGATCTTGCATCTTCACTTGTTCTAACAACTTTTGAGCCTTTAGTAGATGGTCCAGATTCAAATCGTTGTAACCACTTGTCCATGTTTGTTGTTTACACAGACAATATACAATGGAAATTGATGAATATAAAACACGTCACAGAATAATTATGTACAGAATTAATTAAATTATGCCGAAGATGAAATAGAAATATATAAATTCCGCAAACACAATGACAACAAGCGTTTTTAGTTATGTTTGGGCACCTGGTGCTGTGCGTGCAGCTCCGTCTACACGGTAGGGACAAGCATCGAAAGGAAAATATCGATGTTTATCATCAACAGTAACATCGACAAAGACTATCGATGTGACAAAAAATGGGACCCTAAACGTTGATGTTTTTCGATGTGAGACATCGAATTTCCGTATTCCTTTAGAACATTAATTTGTCATGTAAGCACTACAGCTTGAAAATGGACTGTATTTGAACAATGATATGAAGTTGGCAGGAGATAGGTTGTTAACAAATATAACTTTAATTTGAAGGGACTTACCAAAAGATGATTGTTTTTGCAACTCACTCATCTTCAACGATCGATCGATTTGCTTCTAGTATAATTCCTGCCCTTCGATGCGAAATGAAGTCGATGCAAAGTCTATATTTGTGAATAGAAACACTACAGGGATTGACTCACAGCCGCGGTTTCAACTGATTTTTTAAAGCAGTTTAATCATGAGAAATTGGCCAAAATGTATTTCGGAAACGAATTGTTCCTCCTACGAAAACAATAATGACAATAATAAAACTAGTCTCTTATCAGAGTGCACAAGAAAACTAGTATTAGATTTGAATGGAAATTAATCCATGAGCAGCACGCCGAGTTTTATGGACAAATAAGAGGGTAGCGCGAACAGGTCATTTAATTAATAATAAAGTTGATAACTTCCTTTATATTCGCTTGAAACTTGCCATTTACTTAATAGTCCAGTAAATAAAGGGAAAAAGTTAACATTATTGACGCCCTATTTTTCATCTTCCGGTTGGAACATGAGACAAAGTTTGGCATGAAAACGCGTGCGAGGGCGGAGAAAATGGCCCCAAAAGACCAGAAAAATAGGTTTTCAGCCAATATCTCCTAAAATATGGCAGTTAGAGATATTCGGTTCAGATAAAAATTTGACCGGTTTCGAGAAAAACGGCACCAATCGCACCTCGAATAATGAGCTTCTGTGCTGAATGCCGGAGAGCATAGTCCGTGTATTTACACCTCAGCGGGGGGACAAATTATTCAATAACTTTGTGAAAAATGCATATTTTCTCATGATTCAAAGTTCATTTGGGAGAGGAATTCTACTAATATCATACCCTGTGAATAGAGTCACGCTTGACTCTTTTGACCATATCGGAACACGGGTGAAACATTCTGCTCCCGGGCAATTTTGACCTCGCCAGGAACTTGTTCCTATTTTTTTTGTATTGCACTGATTCACTCAGAATTTTCTTGATTATGGGTACTCATAAGGTCCTTTGTCATCCCTGAAATTTGTATACCCTAATTTTTTTTAATTTTCATTTAATCGTTGTTTATTGAATCCCAAATTTCTGCTGTTTTAGGAGTGCGGGGAAATTTCAATTAAAAATTTATACATAATCCGATTGGTCTCTATGATACATCATTTGAAAGCTAAGAAGGTCTACTTTTCGATTGTGCAATAACTTTTTTTGACGAAGCTGTACATTTTTCAATAAAATTAAAAAACGCGGGCTCAAGGAAAAAATGCACTTTTTTGGTGTTTTTTTTCTCCCTGCTCTTTATTTCTAACATTTTAACACCTTAACTAGTGTAACGGGGGAATTCCCACCTTTCCATCGATGTATATAAGTCATACCTTTGACACCCCGGGAAAAAACCAATATATCTAAATGTACACGCTATAATGTATTACTTTCGTTCCTCCGTCGTTCGTCGCGTGTGTGCTCTACGTGGCGCTCGTGTCGTCTGCTACAAACCATGCGGCCACGCTTGGAGGCATAAGTGTGTTTGTTTTCTGTCATTATTTTGATAAATATTATTGTCATTATAGAAAGAAAAGTCATAAAAGTGAATAATATTGAACAAATATTGACGTTTTTTGTTGAAATTAACTTTGATCATCAACCCAAAACATGGAAAGTGAAGATTCAAATCTTGTAAAATTGGAGTAAAAGGTGAAAATTTGTTCATGTTGTTTTTATTCAAGAACATTTGTTTACAAGCAACTATTCTAAGTGAAATCAGTATTTGAAGGGTTTTCTGGAAGAGAATGGCATTTCGGTTAAACAAGCAGTAGACGATGCAGACTCGTTGATCGTACATACGGCGTTGGGGAAATATGCTGTCAACGGCCTGCCAGTTGTAGTAGTGGCAGAGAATATTGACATCCTTGTCCTGATAACAGCCCTGCCCCCAAAAGATCAAACAATTTATTTCGTGAAGCCTGGAAAGGGAAAAAACCCCAGCAAATGTTTTCCTCTAAGAGCTTGGATGCACGACCCATCGTTAGAGATAATATTTTATTTCTCCATGCTATTTCGGGAAGCGATACAACTTCGGCTTTTTTTAGGAAATGGAGAAGGTCAATAGTCGATAAATTAGAGGGAAAAGTAACGAAGAACAAGGAACTGGAGGCGGTCATTGGAAGTTTTAAAAACCAGAATCTTCCCCACGAGACCGTATTTCAGGACGGGCAAACTGTCATTGTGTCGATGTACAGTGATGATGATGGCCAAACCCTGACAAAGATTAGATACGAGATCTTCAAGCGATTCACCAGAAAGAGAAACTGAACTGCGGTCAAACTTTCAACCTTGTCCCCCACACCCGAAGCTGCAGGGCAGCACCTTTATCGGGTATATTTGCAAGTCCAACAGTGGCTCGGAAGCGAACTGTCACCAGAAAAATGGGTATGGAAACGTGCAGAGGATATACTCATGCCGGTTCAAACCATTAAAGAGCCAGCACTTCCGGCAATCTTAAATATGATATTTTGTCAATGTAAGAAAGAATGTAAGGGAACATGTTTATGCAGGAAAGCAGCTCATCTATTTGTGGTTCGTGTGAGTCACGCCAGTGTTCGAATTATAAAGAGAGCGATAATATGTTATCCCAAGAGGGGTAGAATTAGAGGAAACTCTAGACTCAGAAGAAGTAGTTGACGGGGTAGAGCTAGAGGGAACTCTAGACCCAGAAGAAGTTCTTGACCAAGAATCAGATGATGACTGGTGACGAACAGATTTATGTCAAAATTGCAATGTATTTTTATATACTTTTTTCATCAATTCACGGATAACTAGCCCGTGAATCTCTTGTACTTTTGTTAAAAATTTTCTGTGTAATATTTTAGTCTATAATGTATTATTCTTGTATCATTATATTGGGTTCTCCCGTTGATAAATGAATAAATATATTATTCCATAATAAATGAAACATGAAGAACGTTTATAACTCTTTATTCCAAAAACCTCAATCAGTCTGGTTGCAAAAAAATTTGCAAAAATTTGCGGAGAATCTGCAAGAAATTGTTGCTGAGTATTATGGGTAAATATTCTTCACTCTTAAGGCATTTTCAGTTTTCCTTACCACAAACCTAATGAACTTCAGTATTTTGCCACATGTGCAAAGCTGATTGTTGCTAGATTCAGGTCAACTGGTGAGGTCTATCTTGCTGTAATTAATCTTATATCATAATAATCCTGATAAGTATATCTTGAGGCCTCATCTGAGAGGAAAACAAGACCCTCGGAAACATAAATATCCATCACACGTGTCTGGTTACAGGGTTTCTCATTTATGGCACCGAGGATTTTCCCAATCTGTAAAATGTGGTGGCGCTATCTACAATTGGTTTTCACAATCCTAAACATTGAAAATAATGGATTTCCAACACCCCACAGCTCAAATTTTGTACAAAACTTTTTCAACCCGATTTTTTTGCAAAAAATATTAATGTTGCGAAAAATTTTTGTAGAAAATTAACTGAACTTCAATTTTTACCTAAAATCTTTAACTGCCATATTTTAGGAGATATTGGCTGAAAACCTATTTTTCAAGTCTTTTGGGGCCATTTCCTCCGCCCTCGCACGCGTTTTCATGCAAAACTTTGTCTCATGTTTAATGAGGTACCAAATGCTACTTCCAACCGGAAGATGAAAATAGGGCGTCATTAATGTTAACTTTGCCATTTTTTTTCTTCCTTCATTTACTGGACTATAATAATTTATAGTATTATTGAAAGATATGGATGATTTTTAATCAAGAACATAATATGCAAATCTGCATTGTTTAGTTTTGGTAAAATGTGGAATATAATAATAATATTGGTTAAAGCTTAAAACAAATTATCACTTCATAATAGATTAACAATATTTTCTTCAAATAAAATGAAAGTTCTTGATGTTTGAAATGCTTTATAAACCTCAAACATACGTTACAAATCTTAATAGACGCCACTTATCACAGTGATTTTGACCCTCGCGAACCACAGGTTGGGAAACAATCGTTTAGAGAACGTCGCAGTCACCTACGATGAAAAAATTATTTAAAAAACCAAACTAACATGGCGTCAGAATTGACATTCGATATATCCAATATAAATATTTGAAAGCCTCATTTATAATTTTCATATTGCTTTCATCGTTTTATGTCAAACTATTTAAAATTAGGTCTAGTATAACCCACCCAAATTTCAGTAACGTCGAATCACCCATACAAATGTCATAGGGGTGGCCTATGTCTCAATTACACCAGATATATCTACTATTTTGTATCTGAAGGTGTCAATACTCTTTTCTAAAGCATTTTCTTCAATAACTATCTGATCTGGAGATTAATTTCATTATGACTAGACTTTCTTCTATATAGTCTCCTCTCGTTTTCCTTTTTTCGGAGTCCTTTCATCTATTATTTCCTGACCAATCGATAGACTTCATTCCTATCAGATATTTTTCCTTTCTCAATATCAATATTTTCTTTTATTTAATAGACAATTTCACCCTTCATTGCTAGGTTTTTCGATTACCTACCTAGATTATCCTTTCGACTATTTTCTTTTTCATCAGGTTATACAATATTTATTTCATTTCGGAAGCAAATCCACTAGAGTACGAAAACAGTATTTTTTATTACAAAATGCCGAGTAGTTTCGACTTAAGCAAATCATCTTCGGGGCAAGTAAGCTACAATTATGATTGTCAATTTTAAGTTACAAATTAGGATTTCCTAAAAAATTAATTTTACCTTACCAGTTAATTACAGAAAATACACACAAAACAACACACGTCGAAAGAGCTAGATATACCAATTAGAATAATTTTATTGCTAACCTTCTCAGGTGAAGATAAATTTTTACACAAAAACCTAAACACAAGCGGAACTTCAATAACTTAAATTTAATGTTATAGTGTATTCTTCGTTAATTTATTTGAAAATTTGCGAATTCTCCAGAATATTCAATCTAGTTCTATGTCCACAAACGTATAAAATTTCAAAACTGCCATCTAACACAAAAAATGGTTATTTAAATGTAAATGCTTATAGAAAACAGAACTTCCTTGTTAAATGTTCTTGAATTTTCAATTTAAACTTCCTCCCACACTGGCCTATATTTTCAGCGGTACACATTAAACAACTTGTGAAATTGGGTCTTTGGTTCGAGAAAATATTGTTTTTATGTTTAGAGGAGTCTTAAAAGCTACTTTATAATCAAATTAACTGTCTCGACCCTTACTTCATGGAATCTGCTCATAATAGTGTTTTAAATGAAACTCACGGTTTCTAGTTAATTCCACAATATAATAAAAGTAATTGAAAATTCTAAAAAATTGACAATTGTTTCGATAAATCAATATCATCGATGATATTGATTTATCGAAACAATTGTCAATTTTTTAGAATTTTCAAAAACTTTCATTATATTGTGGAAATAACTAGAAACCGTGAGTTTCATTTAAAACACTATTACTTTATAATCAGTTATATTTTGAATAGCTTTCGCTAATTGATAGGAAAGTGGTATATGATACATATAAATTTCTGTTCTTCCTTTTAGTTAACTGCGTTTGAGTCATTAACTAAGTTATCAATAAGGTAGCGCGGACCAACATTGACATAATTTCTAAATCTAATAAAAAATGTGACTACATTGCTAGCCATACTATTTTCTCTCTATGGTGCTCTATTACCATCCGAAGGCTTTGTATAGACGTAATGTGCATGCTCCGCATCAACCTGTGGATTTATAACGGCGGCTTTTGCATAGAAAACTTTGTGAATTTCTAGTCAACAGGCCCGAAGTTTTAGTGTTAAAGGTAATTTACGCTCTACTTTTAATATTACAAATCAGTTTTTTCATCAGTTAGTGGTTTTGTAAAACTAAACTTTTTTTTATGAAAATCAATCTAAGGTTATGTTTGACAGTGCCAATGTTAGCTCCTAGTCGAACATTGACACTGACAATGTAATCCTTAGGCCAACTTTGACATTCAAAATTTTTTGTAGTTGGCACGCACAAACAAACTCAGACGCCCTAATATTCGAAAGTACAAGTCCAATGATCACGAGGCTATGCAAAAAGCTCTGCAAGCAGTTAGAAATGGTGACAGTTTTAAGGCAACAGCTCAACGTTATGACATAAACTGGACTACTTCAATGAACCATTTCAAGGGATTTACGTGTATAGCTGTTGGACGTCCTACAGTTTTAACCTATGAAGAAGAGGAAATGTTGGTGCATACGTTAGTTAAGCTTGGCGAATGGGGCTATGAATTCGACCAACTACAACTCCAAAGATGTGTGCAAGACTACGTGCAAAAACTTGATCGACCAAATCCGTTCCGCAATGGAATGCCAGGTATTATTGGTGCATGATGTTCGAAAAAAGATGCTCTAAAGAAATAAGTAAACGAGTAGCCCAAAATATTCTCAAGAATAGAGCGGTAGCGGGGTCACGGGAGGTAATGGAAAATTGTTATAATAAATTGCAAGTTGTCTATTCGAATTCCGGTTTGGATAAAAAGCCACAGAACATCTTTAACTGTGATGAGATTAGTTTTCAAACCGATGCAGGTGTCCAGAAAGTGTTGTGCAAAAGGGGTAGCCGAAATCCAAACAAATTAGTCGGTAGCGTCACAAAACCTACGTACAGTCCTTATGTGTTACAATGCTGTTGGAGACTTCTTACCAATGTTTATCAACAATAGAGGACTTTACCTGTATTCCACTTGGTGCGTGGAGAATTGTCGTTATAATTGTTCACCGTCTGGTTGGATGGAGTCCCTTCAGTTTTTGGATTGGTTTACTAACTGTATTATTCCTTCAACTTCAGATTTACAGGGTACTAAGCTTCTTATTTTGGATGCGCATAACTCACATTTATCTTTGGACTTGGTAAAAACAGCCGTAAAACATAATATCGAAATCTTCTGTTTACCAGCTCACACGTCCCATTTAGTTCAGCCTCTGGATATTGGCATTTACAAATCGGTTAAGGCGTCTAGGAGAAAAATACTTCGAGATTTTTATCAAGAATCGGATTATAAAAATGTCGATAAAATTGTATTCCCTGCTTTAATGAAAAAATTGGCCAACACTCCAAGTTTGTCCAGAAGTAACGCGGTAGGTGGCTTTGATGGGTCGGGCATTTACCTTTTGTCTTTAGAAAAAATGACAAAAAAATCTCAGATGGCACACATTGTTAACGGTCAGGATTCTGCTCAAATGCCATCCACATCTTCTGGGGACTCAGGCGAAAATGGCAAATTGCCGTCTACATTTCACAACATAAGTAATAAAATAGCAGAATAGACCTTCTTCACCAAAAAATATTAAAATAAGTTTAGCAAATTCAATTTTGTCAGTCCCAAGGACTGAAGACACCAAAAAATCGACCGTTATGAAGAAAAAAAGAGTAAAGAGAAAATTTGCTGAAAGCCTAACAAAGATGTTTTAAAAAGACTTCGTGAAAATGAAGAAGAAAAGCAATCTAAAAAAAAGCAACCATTGGCAAACAAGAAAAAAGAAAAGAATGGCGCAAGAATCACAAGAACCTAGCTCCAGTTCGTCAGAAAATGAGGTAATTTATGATGATAACAGTGACAATGAGCCGGAAGATTTTGAAGATTTGATCACTGCAGAAAATTAACAAGTAGAGAATGAGATAATTGAAGAAGAAGGAGAAAATGGGGTAATTGAGGCTAAAACAAACAACAGTCAAAGAAGTACACATGCTGACATTCAAAACGTTAAACTTGGGAATTGTATGGTCGTTAAATATCCTGGGAAAAAGATATCATTCATTACATAGGAAAGGTTGTACAAGTAAAGGATGGCGATATCAAGGTTAACTTTTTACGTAAAAAGGGTTTATATTTTGTATATACTGATGTTGAGGACACAGAGTCGGTATTATTAAATGCAGTAGTTGCAATTTTTGATGAACCGGCGATAAATAGAGGAATGCATTTTTTTAAAGTGCCCCACATTAGTGGAGTTTCCAAAAATTTATTAGTTTAGTAAGTATTGTTAACTTGCCAAAGTCAGGTACCAAAATTTAGTTGGTACCTTTTTAAGTTACAATTCCTAGTAACCTCTTACTTGCTCAATAATATTACCAGGTCACAGAATTAAGCTGTCTAGATTGATAGTTTATGCCAGCGGCTAGTACTCATGTGGAGACGGCTTGAGTTCACTTACGTGCTAAGCAAGTGATCAGCACATCAAATTTATTCAGGTGTAAAAGGGCGCCAAGTAGATTTGCCGCTAATTTTATGAAAGTCCACTCCTAAAAATCTACTAAAAAGAATGAAATGAAAGACAAACCCACTTCCAGTTACTTGTACGTATATTTAACCTTCTGTACAAGAATCAGTAAAGGCGTCGACAAATTTTGATAGTAGTTTCAGTGGTCTACTCGGGTAATGTTGAAAAGTTTCATTGCTATAAAAAGCTTAAATAAAATCCGTTAATCCACTACCAGTTGTTTCTAAATTTGAAAACAGATTATTAGATGACCTGCTAGGTCAGATAAAATTCGTGGAAGTTGAATAATAAGCACTATTTCTCAACATACCCCCTTGCTAAACCCATGAACAAAATATAATTGGCATTATCACATACGCACAATTTCTTTTATCAGTTAACAACCAAGTATAAATATTATATAGTCAGAATTGAGGGAAAAAAGCTTACTTAAGCTTACAACGAGAGGTACGACAAGGCGTTGGATCCAATGCGCAAGCCAAGGAATAAATATTTAAAAAAAAATATGGGAAATACTAAAGCAGCGTAGTGAACATATTACGGATCAATTCCAACCGTACAATATATCAAAGTAGCATCTAAAATTATTCAACAATAATATCATTGTCAGAAACACATTAATACGCTATGACCTATAGCAACACCAAAACGGGAAATAGATCCGCGCCCAAAATTAAGTGTCCATAATTTATAAATAAAGTAAAAAACGAAAAAAGGTGACCCAGCTCGGTCCAGTTGAAACTGAGCTCTTCGGATTCCTAGTTGGTGTTCGATGTATCGTAAATCCCTCCTGGTATGCGCAGTGTGCCTCTCCCAAAAGTCCTTGTCGTAAAGTTGTTCCTTACACCATACTCCAGATTAAAATTATGTGGTGGAAATCCAATAGCCGTGAATAAAAACCCTTTCAACTTGTAAAAGGGTTATCCTTTAAACGGCCAAAGACATTCTAGGTGAACATCTATATAATATAACTAACTCTGTTGATATATTTCGTCAATAAAAATTTGGTATTTTCGTCAAAATCGGTAATTTAAAACTTCTTCGTCGCAAAACCTAGTCTGAACCCATCAAATCCATCACATCAAAAACGTTCAGAACTACAGGTAACGCCCAAGTAGTGTTAAGAAAATCCTCAAAGAGATGTGGAAATAACCAGCTCAAAACAACATCAAATCTCAAAAACTGCAACAAGGCTTAAATTTTCCACCTTCATATGGTTGGAAAAATATATCCTCGTAATGGGATGTCTCAAGGACACATTTCATAAATTCCGAACCACTCAACCACTAGCAAGGAAAGTCGACGTCGTAAAAAAGGATGAAAATATATCAAACTATTCCCGATTAGACAAAAATCCCTTCCAAGTTAAGTTGAAAATGTTCCTATCTCCGTCGGTTTCACTATGAAAACGAAATCTAAATTACTTAGTACTAACAACAAAACAATTCTTCCAGTTTCTTATCGCGCAAAAAGAACGAAACGAATAATACCAAAAAGTTGATTTATACGTTGCTAAAAATTAACAATAAGGTGTAATAGAATTCATACGGCCATAAGCGTATCATATGGGGCAGTTGGACCTATTAACACAAAATATGTTAATGTCAAATAAAAACGTTACAAGGTTCCTACATTATATTATTCTTGTGTTATTCAAACTAAAAATATGATTTTTTTAAAAACAACAAGGTTTTTAGGCTGTTTTACCCAATAAGTCCTTAGTTTTGAAAAAAAGGAAAAATTGTTGGTTTCTATAAAACAAATTTATGTGTCAATGTTCCTTAACGATTCCCTCAGATTGGCTTAGGCTTCAATTTATGTGGGGTGTCAATGTTATACTCGTACTATCTATGGGGTAACATTACCACCAGACAAGTTTTTTAAAAAAAATGTTTTTGGATAAAGTAAAAATCAGAACATTACGTTCATTATTGCTTAGTATTACTATATAGTATGCTTGTATCAGGAAATTATTAGAGATCAGATCAGATCTAATGAAAAAAGAAATTATGAAGATATGTCAATGTTTGCTCCTCTTACCTTAAGATTTGTGGAATAGCCGTTTTTAAAAATTTTCAACAGCCAATTTTCTGGGAATATTTTTTTTGGTATAGATATGTCGATGATGTTGTTAGTTTTCAACGGGATATTAAAATTGTCAAGAATGCTTCTTTAAATTTTATATATAGTATACACATAGACCTCAAATTTACCTTAAAATTGGAAGATATCACTCAATTTCTTGGATTTATCTCTAGAAAGGGTTAATCAGCAATGAAATTGACTGTCTCGACCCTTACTTCGTGGAATATGCTCATATTAGCGTTTTTAAATGAAACTCACGGTCTCTAGTTAATTCCACAATATAATACAAGTTATTGAAAATTCTAAAAAATTGACAATTGTTTCGATAAATCATTTTTTTAGAATTTTCAATAACTTGTATTATATTGTAGAATTAACTAGAGACCGTGAGTTTCATTTAAAAACATTAATCAGCAAGTTTCTTTTAACATATTGTAACGTTTTTCTTATTTATTTAAGAAAGTTTCTATTACGACGGGTGGGATAAATGTATATGGACGGTAGGTCTACTCACTTAATTTAGTTATTCACTTAACTATTCACTGAGTTATATTGAATACACAGTATATTCACTTACACTAATTTATATAAACACTTCACTACTGTTTATTAACTCAGACTATTTAGTTGCTCACTGTTTATCTCACGAGATCAAATTATAAACTAACTGGTCGGTAATCTTTGTATATTAGGTTCCCGTTTTTCTGGAAGCTTCTACATTGAGCCTCATAAAAACATTGGACCTACCTGGAAAATCTAGATAAGTTTAGTCGCAAAAAATTAATGGTAAACAGTTCTAAGAAATAACTGCGCCAAAATTTCAACATTTATATATTGCGTTAGACAGGGATTTAGGGACTACACCAGTGTGCGAATTCGTAACATTACCCACTCCTTAAAAGGAAGTTCCTCCTGGAACTTCTGTATAGCCAGGACTGGATGTTTGAACCGGCAACTGGACCCATGTCTGCACATTCCGGTCGTATGGAAATAACAGGACACCGTCTTCAACGGGTACCTATGACGAGGGGTATATGTGCAAATTAATATGTAGATACCGGTATCTTGGAAGATCACCTCTATCATGTTCCTTATGACTCGCCAATGCAACTGGTTGCTCTCTATCCTGGGCATTGCTAGTTTATCTACGTGTGATTCCTGTACTTGATCTCGAAGGCTTCGTAGCACTTCTCACACATCCCGGTAGGTGGAAATTCGTTCCCAGTTACCAGGTAGAAGATGTAACGCTAATTGTGTTTGAGTCTAAGTATCTTGCTAGAAGCTGGCATTTGATCTTCAATTTTTTCTAATTGTCCAAACTTCTTTCGAAAGAGAGTTGCCAACCCTCGTGCGTGCTTGTTACTGGCGGAGATGTTATGTGTCAGTGAATATTCTTCCGGGAGCGTGAACAAATCTTGTCTTTATTCTGTAGTGACTTCGTATCTAGCTTTCCCGGTACCTCCGTATGCGCCCATAAATTCATCGAAGGCTGGGTCAGACTTTTGTTGTTGTGTATGGCGCACTCCTTCCTCTTTATCATGGTCTTCTTCGTATGACGCTAGTCGGTTTTGGTGAACTACTCTCGGTTTGCCATTAGGCATCTTGCTTATACGATAGATGACGTCGTTGACCCTCTTCTTGATTAAGTATGGATCTTCCCATGATTTCTGTAATTTTGGAGAAAATCCTTTTCTCCATATTGGGTTGTGTAACCATACTTTGTCCCCTTCTTTGAAACTTCCTTCTGCGGCCTGCGTGTTGTACTGTTTTTTCATTCTGTCGTCGGCAACTTGATGATTCAGTCGAACCATTCGTGCACATAGTTCGTCCTTCTTCTCAATTCGATCACGCAATCTTCTCCTGCTAGCTCTCCGCCAGGCCGACAGCCAAACTCCAGGTTCCACCCGTGGACTCATTTATGAGATTTATGAAATATCGATAAGCCATTGCAAATAGGGAAATATACTGGTCCCAATCTCTGGTGGCTTTGAACAGGTATTTTCCAATGGTCCTGATCATTCTTCCGACTCTTCCATCTGACTGTGGATGCAACACTGTTGTCCTGGTCTTCTTCATTCCCAGCTTGTCACAAATTTCCTGGAATATATTGCTCTCGAAATTTCTTCCTTGATCGCTGTGGCACCCCATATCGGCTGATAAAGTCTTTCACCAATACATCCGCGACAGTGGTGTCCTCTTGATTCGGGATCGCGTAAATTTCCACCAACTTTGTGAAATAATCCACAACTACCAGGATGTATTTGCCACCATTTTCTGTCGTCGGAAATGGTTCAGCGATGTCTAAAGCAATCATTTTGGAAGGGCTTATATTGTTTCAAGGGTGACTTTTTCTTGCGATGTGATCCATTACTCGTATCACAAGTCGTACATTTCTTACACCATTCCTTCACATCGTCGAAGCTGTTCATCCAATGAAACCTTTCACGGACTTGCTGAAGGGTCTTCTTCACTCCCAGATGACCTCCCGATGGACTGTCATGTAACTTTCTCAGTAACTCTGCTACTCTCGTTCTCGGGATAACTAAAGGAACCATGACCGTTCCAAAGGATTCTGTTCAACAGGCGTTCTTCCATGACAAGGGAGACCCACTGAGCCCAATATGTTGCAAGTGTCGGTGAAAATCTTGGCATTTCTTGCCAGGTAGGTCGCCGATTCTCGCTCTTCCATTGGCGAATCTTCTTTAAGTGAAGATCATTGTCCTGATCTCTGATTCTGGTGGGTGACCATTCTTCGTATACTACTGTAGTTCCTGAAATTGTAGCTTCCATAACTTCGGCCTTGTTGCAGTGGAAACAGTCTGTTAGGCACGGCCGTCTGGACAGGGACTCGGCATTTTGGTGACTCACACCAGCTCGATGTTCGACGTTGAAATCGTACTCTTGAATTCGTTCAATCCATCAAGCGATATGGCCCTCGGGAATCTTGAACTGCATTAACGACTTGAGTACTGCGTGATTAGCCCGGAGTAGGAAGTTTCTTCCATAGAGATACTGGTAAAAGTGTTCCACGGACTGCACTACCGCCAAAAGTTCTCTTCTTGTGACCCACTAGTTTCATTCTGGTTTTGAGAGGATTTGACTGATATGTCTCAGCACTCTTTCTTACCCTCCTTGGATCTGTGAGAGCACTTCTCCAGGTCCTACGTTGCTTGCGTCAATATCAAGAATAAAGTCTCCCTCTGGTAATGGATATCCTAATATCGGCGCCGTGGTTAAATGCCTCTTTAAGGTTTCAAAAGCCGTATCACAGTCTTCGTCCCAATTGAAAGCTCTTGTTTCTTCTGTGACTCGAGTTAGGGGCTTGGCAATATCTCTAAACTTGTTTATGAATCTTCTATAGCATGTGCATAGTCCAAGGAAACTTCTAATTTGGTGTTTATCCGTTAGTTTCGGCCATTGCTGAATGGAAGCAATTTTCTGTGGATCCACCGCCACTCCTTCTTTGCTCACTATATGACCTAGATAGTTGACTCGGTTTTGGAATAGCTGACATTTCTTCGGGTTTAACATGAGCTGGGCAACTTGGAGTCGTTTCAATACATCTTCTAAATTCTTCAGGAGTTCATCAAATGTCTTCCCCTGTACTACGATGTCATCCAAATAGACCAGGCATGTCTTCCGATACAACCCTCTCAAGACATTTTCCATGAGTCTTTCAAATATTGCGAGAGCATTACAGAGCCTGAATGGCATGACGTTGAATTGCCATAATCCAGGTGCGGTGGTAAAAGCAGTCTTCTCTTTGTCTTTTGGGTCCATTTCTACTTGTCAATAGCCTGACTTCAGGTCCAAGGTGGAAAACAGTTTGCTGCCGGCCCAAGTATCTAGCGTGTCGTAGATTCGAGGCAGAGAATAGCTGTCTTTCTTCTTCGGATTTACGGGTTACATTAGTGTGCGATTTCGTAACAATATACAGGAATAACACTCAGACATCTTATGTTATTTCTAGTGATAGTAAACACCCTACGCAACAAAAAATTTATTTAGATCTTACATTCATTGTCTTTTTCTAATTCCAATGAGCTTTGATAATTTTAATGAGCTAGAGACAATTAAATTCTTAGTAATTAAAAGCGGCTACTCTACAAATCTAATTAATAATTTAGTTATTAAAAAATTGGATAAACTTTTAATAAATACGCAGTGAACAAAAAGGACGAACAAAAATATATTAGCATTTTTTATTATGGGCCACTTTGCTCTCATCGAATGCTTTTCTAAATAGAACTGAATATAAAGTAGCTTTTAAGGCTCCACTAAACATATTAACGATATTTTCCTGAACTTAAGACCCAATTTCACAAGTTGATAAGTGTGGAGTTTATAAGATGACTTCTAGCTATTGTACCGCTGAACATATAGGTCAGTGTGGGAGGAAGTTTAAATTGAGAATTCAAGAACATTTAACAAGGAATAGTTCTGTTTTCTATAAGAATTTGCAATTTAGTAAGCACTCTTTTGTGTTGGATGAAAGTTTTGAAATTTCATACATTTTAATTGGTTATACGGAAGAATTTCTAAGTTTTTGGTTACAGTGTCCTGTGAAACTGGAGTTACAAACAATAGCTGACAAAAAATAGATTGTTTTTAGGTACATCTAGAAGTACCTAATAGTGTTAAATATACATTTAGTATAGAAACAAAGACAATTAATATAATATTCTATTACTTACTGGTGAATTGGGATTGTGAGAACAGAAATTCCGAATACGTTAAAATACACTAATTTCCAATTGATTCTTTTATTGAGTCATGAAATAGTTTGTAGATACATACTTTATCTTAGATTGAATGCTTTGGAGAATTTGTTAATTTTCAAATCAATTAACAACGAAAACCCTATATCATTAAATTTAAAGTCAACTAATGAAGTTCCACTTCTGTTTAGAATTTTGAATAAAGATGTATCTTCACCTGAGAAGGTTAGCAATAAAATTATTCTAACTGGTCTTTCAAGTTCTTTAGACGTGTGTTGTATTTGTTGTTTTCTGTGGATTTAATATTGTTGTTCGTCCTATGTATTTTCTGTAATTGACTGGTAAGGTACGATTAATTTTTTAGGAAATCCTAATTTGGAATTAAAAATTGACAATCATAATTGTAGCTTACCTGCCCCGAAGATGACTTTTTTTAAGTCGAAACTAGTGGGAATTTGGCAATAAAAAATACCGTACACATTGAAGGATTTAAATATCACTTTTGAATATGTTTTCCCTAATCATCTTATATATTAGAGAATCTCAATTTGGAGTAATTTCAGCCGTGTTTTTTATTGCAAATTTTCAACAGTACCTACCTGCATCATCAAATTTTACGAAACAAATTCAGCATTTTTTGTATGTGTTGCTCCCGAAGAATTCCTAGAGAAAACTGAACAAAGCTTTTTCATATCTGAATCAAAACGAATGAACTCCTTCTTGCTTATTTTCCTAAACTAAGTTGAAGCCAATAATGCTCCAAATATTGACTAAATTCTTCTTATTTCCATTTACAATATTTTTACAGCGTGAAGCCTTCTGTTTTCTTCTTGAAATCATTAATATATGTTGGATCACATATTTCACTCTTTTTAGAATGCTTCGAATCGAAAATATTTTCAGAGATTTTTTTTATTTAAGAAGGTAGTTGGATTAAAAAAATTGCTATTCTCCTTGACCATTGTAATTAGATTAATTATTAATCTTCCAAATAGTATATTTTCCAATAGCACATAAGATGCTCCTTGTAACACAAGATTCGGCGCAAAAAAATGAAAAGGAGACATTTTACGGGTTTTCTGTATGAAAATCCTCAATATAAGTATTCAAAAAAATAGAGTTAAATTTTGAAAATAAAAATACATTCTTATTTATCATAATGAAAAGAAAGAGTCTTTCTTTAATATAAATTGAAGGCTTTTCTGATAATTAAAAAATTTCCTGTTAGTTCACCTGTTTCCTTTTTGTCCAGACATCCTGTATATATTCAAATAAATTATTAAATTCATAATCTATTTAGTGGTTTGAATCACTTTTGGTTTTCAAAACTAAAAAACTTTTTTTCAGATCATATTCTCATTTTTATTTTTGTAGTAGATAATAATATGATTTTTTTATATGCCATGTATTCCCGAAAAGCAATAGCAGTATTTTTTCAAACGAGTTTTTGCATTTTTAGGCGGTTAGTTTGTCGTAGATTTTGAATCCACACTGTAGTATTTTTTCACATCACTTGTAGATTCTTTTTGTCAAGAACGAGTTTAAAAAATTGGAGAATTTTTGATATAGTTTATATTATTTTTGATTAGTTATGATTTGTTTAGAATTTGAAAAGTTGTTGTAGAAATAATATTTTTTTTTAATTATAATTAGAAGTCGGATTATTTATAAGAAAATCAACTGACAAATTTCAACAGTTATATAAAAACATTTCTAAAACAACTCTCTATAAAAATATGAATCTAAGGTATCCAATAATGGTCCAATAACAGAACCTTGTGGCTGTATAATAGAAATTGTTTCGTGGAAACTTGAAATGGTTGAGATAAATGGAATTGAGCTTTTTGCTTTACATTAAGTGGACGTAATGTTCGAAGAAAAGTTGGGAACAAATATTTATATGAAATATGTACATTTATAGGGTTCCTTTAATAAGTTACCTTTGAATACCTCTTGAAAATTTCTGAGACCCTTTTAATTAAAATGGTGCAAACTGCCTATTGAAATTTCGATTCTTATTTTGAGATAGGATAGATATAAACATAATCAAATTTTATGGATTAAACTATTAAGCCGCTTACTACCAGTTACAATTATCAATCAAATTGCCGATATATGTCATCGTCAAATTTAATACAAATATTGCACACAAAAAATGTTGCGATTTCCCTACTTCTAATTAAATTAAAAGATTCAACGGTTCGAAGGACCAATGTTCTGAATCCGACAAGACTCAGACGTGCGTATCTCAAGCTTACCAACCTGTTTTCTTGAAGGAATCTCTGAAACAATAGTACTGAATTAGGTTACACACACTCCAAATAAGCGCAATGGGCCGGCCCCGGTTTAACATAAAGATCGCTTAAGAAAAAGGGACTTGCTTTCTCGACCACAGTTCGTAGCGTTCTCTGCCATTTCGAAAATACACATTTTTTACGTAGAGCAGGTTTGAGCTATTGTTAAAAATTAGGCAGAGAACATGTTGAATTATTTTAAATAGATTCAGATTCAAGCAAATCCAAAACGGGATTCTTGTATTGAAATATCAAGTTATGGAAAGGCGTCGGTGGGGCATAGTTAAGTTTGATATTTCTTACGATTAAGTTGTGCAAACAACTCGGGTTCAAATTTCGATGGTTTTAAGTTTTTAAAATTTTCATTTATTGCTTAAATCAAAATCTATTTTCAAAATACTCGTTTTCATTAATTTTCAATGATCTTTTCAAATACGTTAATATATTTTTTAAATTCAATTTAATAAGAAAGATAGCAAGCCATTCAGAATTTAACACGAAATTTCCTATGTCACTCTACAAATAAGAAAGTGTTTAATATAATATGGAAATTTGAGCATTCTTGAATTTGATCTGGGGTATGTCTTTCTTTCTGCACCTCTTTCACGTCTAACTACTAGCTCTAACACCAAATCAACATATCTCCTACCGGTTAGGGTCAATGGGGAACAAAAGTTCTTGTTCCGATCAAAATACATTACAATTCCTACCTAAGATTTTGGGTCATATCTTACAGTCTGGAGTCTAGCTTGTCTCCCTGAAGCTAAAAAAAACTCGAACTCGACAGTCTTCTGATCTAAGACTCACTCCGGTTTAAGCTAAGAAAAGAACTTTTTGCCAACGTTCAATTGTCCAGTTTTTGTATTGAAAGCACCCATTCAGCCGGTCAATTTGATTTTACCTGGACACCTAAGGAACTTGTAATTGTCTTCTGCTGTACAACCTTCGAGCGCGAAGTCTTTTTCGAATGGTTTCAACTGCAACTTTTACACCTGTGGCTTTCAAAATGTATTGTTTTACTTCTGGATGAGAAGCGTTCTGATTTCTTCTAACAATTTGGCACACAAAGCGAGAAACGATAGCAGTATCGTAAAAACATCGTTTTTGTCCCTTTTTCTCGATGCTTAGTTAGAAAATCTTCACTTGTGCATCCAATCCATTTTTTCATAAAAAATTTTTTCAATGCGAACTAGTTATTCTAGATAAAGCGCTCGATAATTTGAACCAAAACTTTCGTTGCAACTGACAGTGGTGGCATGCTCATGTTCTTTTAACTCGTAGATAAAATGAAAATGATTGTATGTATTATCAATTTTTTAATGTATATTTTATATTCATATATAATTTGATATATTTATTTTGATTAATGTTTACATTAATAATTTTTATATGTTTTCGTTTGACGTGTGCATATTGGATGTAACATTTTTGTTAATATCTATTTTTGTTTTAATTCTCAACAACTGATGTCGACGTCATTAATATACGATGTGAATTTTTAGTGTAACTCCGATATTAAGGAAACTATTCAAAAAAATCATAGACATGTCTGGGTATGGTGTACACACTAGATATAAATTGAGTGAATGAAACGACGAGTACTCAGTGTGTATTTATTATTAAAATTCAGCTAAGCGCTTTCGGCCATTAGGCCAGTCTCAAAGCTGTCCTATAAAATTATAATGTTTGTAAAATTTGTAAGAAAATTTTTAAAAACTTGAACTTTCATCATGAAAAATCCTACAATAGGTGTCAAAAAATATCCAATGAATACAGAATGTAGAAATGTATGATGTTACATCATTATTAGAATAAAATGGTTAAAAACAATAAAAATACCCTTTCAAGAGGGTGTACAAGTATATTATACGTGATGAAACTTCCTATTTAGAAGTGTAAACTAAATGATATCTGATGACAAGTTTGACGTTAGTACACGGTGGCTATTATGCCAGCGTGCAGTAAAACAGCAAGTGTATAATAATACAACGTGTTTGTATGATGAACATTGAATCAAATGTATGTTTAAAAGGATGAAAATTTTCATATAGTGAACTGAAAATTGAAGGAAAATTCATACAGGGTGTCCCGGGACTAATGGGAAAAAAGTCAGGAGCGTATAATCTGAGCCAAAATAATGTTAGTACTTCATATAAACTTTTTCTATGCAGGCCCTCGTGTCCGAGTTATAGGCCTCCAAAGTTTTAATTTTGAAATTGGTTCTTATTTTTTGTACTAGTTATTTGATCTTTATAAAATTTACGTCAAAGCTATAATGTACGTGTATGTTTATTTGGGAAAGGTTACCAGATTTACAGTAGTCCCTTGAAGCCAGGGACGGACTACTCGCAATGGTTAGTGATCCAAAAATATGGCAGGGATGGCACACCCTATATGAAATTATCGAATTTGACGTCCCCACACATTAAGCTAACGAAAAGGTACTTCTGTTGGAATTCGATAAAATAAGCCGTTTGGCTAATATTTACAGTTTTGTTAATGCACTACGTACCAATTCACGCATTCACCATTTTTATAAGTACACAACGAGGTAAAACTAACTTATTAATACGATGTCCAAGATTTACCAGCAGTACTACAAAATAATAATTTAACGATAGCAGAAGATAAAAAACATTAACGACTTATTAATTTGAAAGTTGGTAAAAACTTTTTAAAAGTGTTTTTACTGTTTATCAAGTAACCCATAGGATTAGTTGTCAAGCGTTGTGTAGAATAATTCGTAGTCAGTACTTGTCAATAATTCAAGTCTTCAATTTAACAGTTACAATTTACGTTTATTGAGTACGTAGATATACATTTGATGTATGGACTGGCTTCCGAAACTGTTTAGAGGGGCCAGAAGGCTTTATGCAGAACATTTTGCAAACAGAGCATTGCCCAGACAGACGAATGTATTGGTCTCATGTTACGAGAAACAGGTATGAATAAGTAAATGTAATTTTCCAAGTCTACAAAACAAAATAATAAATTTAAGGAAATTTTTTGCCAAAAAAATGTGGAAAAGGTCCAGTACGAAGCGTACGTACTGTGGCAGTTGAACACGACTTGTTAAATGCAGTTGATAATGAACCATCAATGAGTTTACGAAAATTATCAAGAGAACATAACGTCTCGAAATCAGTTGTTCGTCGCGTCCTGAAAGAACAGCTGTTACATCCTTTTCACATGAAAAAAGTACACAGTATGCCAGTGGCTGATTATTCTGCACGACTTGAGTACAGCCAGTGGTTTCTGCGACAACAACAAACAGATAATACATTTATTAGCAACGTTCCCTTTACGGACAAATCCGGTTTCACCAGAGATGGAGTCATTATATCTCATAATATACATTTTTTAAGTGATGTGAATCCACATGGCATTATCCAAACTAGGAACCAGCATAGATTCATGGTTAATGTTTCGGCATGAATAGTTAGCAATCACTTGATAGAGCCATACTTTATTGACGGTCAGAGATATTTGGTGTTTTTGCAAAATGAGTTATGGAACCTGTTTGATGATGTGCCACCACAAACTCGTAAGAATTGATGGTTCATGCATGATGGGATCCCCCCTCATTCCAGTTTAGAAGTACGACAACATTTACACACAATGTTTCCTAATAGATGGATTGGTCGTGGAGGCTTTTTTCAATGGCCACCGCGATCAGGAGACGTAAATACTATGGATTTCATTCTCTGGGGTTATCTCAAAAGTAAGGTATACGCAACACCTGTGCAAACAAGGCAACATTTAATAGACAGAATTGTGTTACACTGCAATGTTATTAGAAATAATATGGGATTGCTCTTTCAAGTGCAAAGAAACAACCTTCGTATACTTAGAATGTACGTGGAAGGAGCTCATATTGAACATTTATTAGAATAACGTTAGTTTTTGTAGTTGTTCAGGAATTAGTTTTAGTCTAATGTTTTATAACTTGTGTTTTTGAGGTTTTCTTAATGGCTTAATAATGTTGTGTTCGTAATTTTGATTAAAAGCAACTAATTAAGTTGTTTGCCTACCTATTTAATTCCCATTGAATCTTAGATCTTAATGTTTTTATAATCTGCTATCATCAAATTATTTTTTTGTAGTAATGTAGGTAAATCTTGGACAACGTATTAATAAGTTAGTTAGGTAAATTGGTACGTAGTGCATTAATAAAACTGTAAATATTAGCCAAATGGCTTATTTTATCGAATTCCAACAAGAGTACCATTTCGTTAGCTTAATGTGTGGGGAAGTCAATTTCGATAATTTCATATAGGGTGTGCCATCCCTGCCATATTTTTGGATCACTAACCATTGCGAGTAGTCCGTCCCTGGCTTCAAGGCACTACTGTAAATCTGTCTACCTTTCCAAAATAAACATACACGTACATTATAGCTTTGACGTAAATTATATAAAGATCAAATAACTAGTACAAAAAATAAAAACCAAATTCAAAATTAAAACTTTGGAGGCCTATAACTCGGATTCGAGGGCCTGCATAGAAAAAGTTTATATGAAGTTCCAACATTATTTTGGCTCAGATTATACGCTCCTAACTCTTTTCCCATTAGTCCCGGGACACCCGTATATTACTTTTATTTTAAATTTAAAAATCAAGTTAAAGATGTGATAAAATTAAAAAATCTCTATTCTAATTAAAAATTCCCAAAATTCATCTAACTTAGATGAATAGGAAACACCCCTTCACCCTTGATTGTCTAAAGAAAAGTGACTTAGGGATTGGATCCATTCCCCAGCCAGTCAGGAAACAAGCGCAGTAAACCTATATGTGTAAACAGCTAGATAACATAAATTAAACATTTGGTCGTAAATACATCCTTGGAGGAGTTTACATAATGTAGCGACGAAGGTGGAGAAGTACGCTGGCAAGGTGAACTCAACAGCTGATGGTCTCTCATATGAATTAAATGTAAATGGTGAAGTGATTGTGACTTGATGACCCAAACTTAGTTCCATACATAGCCCGGCGTCAAGAACACAATGTGATTATTAAATTGGAGGCAATTGTTACACACCTAGACTCATACTAGGCATGTACAAGAAGAGAAGAATTCATAAGAGTATGTTAAGTGTGAAAGGGAAGAATAGAAGATAATAAGAGTTATAAGATATAGAAAACTTGTATATTGATGAACCCAACTATGACCCATACATAGCTAGGTAACAAGGAAACAATGTGATTAAAAAGTATTTTTGATAGTTATGACAAACCTAGATTCATACTAGGCATATACAGGGTTATTGGTTATAATTTGACCACTCCTTCATTTCTCTTATGCATACAGATACAAGAAAAAGTTTCAAATAAAAGTTGTAAGAGTATGAATGAATTTTAATAAAATATACTTTAAACACCAGTAGCGTTTTTGCATTAGGGGGTTTAAAATAAGAATATATATTTTTAAATAGAACACCCCGTATATTATGACATATTCGGAGAGGGCTTTCTTTTCTCATAACAAAAATATATACTTACATAGGTCTAACTTTTATTCTTTCCAAAATAATGGACAGTAAATTCCTAAAATATACAAGTTAGTAGCTAGCTAAAAAACGTTGTTGGCTACGGATGTCTTACTGCAATATTGTTGATGTTATCTATCATAATTATAAACTAACGTAACCAATACAACTAATTGTTAGCTATATTTTTCAAGAATGGATTATACGGCTTCTAAAAAAGTAGAAGTATTTTCTGTAAATGTCACAAACTACAATAATAAACGTGCTGCAAGACAAGAATATCTACAGTTGTATCCAAATCGACGGTGTCCTAGTCTAAACACATTTGTAAATATTTACCATCACGTCAATGTCTATCATAACTTTTTGAGAGAGTAACGTATTGCTATAGTAAATGAAGAAGAACAATTGAATATACTGTTACACTTTGAAGGTAAAATAATACTTTTATTCAATTAATATTAAATTACCTAAAAATATATTCTTAGGATAAGGCACATCAAAATATCAATTATTTTTATTTTAGAGAATGCAGAGAGTAGTATAAAAAAAGCTTCCGGCGAATTCCAGACAAGTTACTATGAAGTTCAAAAAACACTAAAAAATAATAACTATCGTCCTTACAAAATTTTACCAGTACAGGAACTATGTGAAGAACATAAGCGAAAACGATTGGAATTCTGTCAACAAATGATAAGAAATTTATTCGATATCGAAAATTACTTTAAACAAATTATTTGGACGGATAAATCAAGTTTCTCTACATCAGGTCTGTTTAACAGAAAAAATAGATGTTCGTGGGAACGAAAAAGTTTTAGGAAATACAAAATTAAACAAATTGAAAAATCAGGTCGAAAATCTCTTCATGTCTGGTATGGAATGTTTCGGGGTAAAGTAGTTGGGCCAATATTCTATAATTTCACTTTAACGGGTCAATTATATTTTGATGACATTCTACCACAAGTTGACGATTTAATTCAGGAATTTCCAGAAGATGCGCTTAATGTCATAATATGGCAACAAGACGGAGCAGCTCCGCATAATGTAAGAGAAGTGCGAGAACACTTAAATAATGAGTTCGCAACTTGGATAGGTAATGGTGGCACGATTCAATGGCCGCCAAATAGTCCTGATTTACCGCCTTCAGATGACTTTTTATGGGGCTATTCAAAAGAAAAAGTTTTTTCCGATACCAGTAACAGTATTGCAATAATTAGAGAGAAAATTGAAGCTGAAATTGAACTTCTTAACCAACGAAATAGCAATAAAATGTTAAACTGTATAGAAAATTTAAGGGGAAGGTATGAACTTTGTATTGAAACTAGCGGCGGTCATTTTGAGCACTTAATTCAATTTGCTTAAAATTTATGAAAATATCAAATCGGTTTTTATATTGTAATAAACACTGTATTGCTTTTTATGTTGTTTACTATTGTATTGTATTTTGTAATTAACACTGTATTGTTTCTTATGTTCTTTGTTAATGTCACACCCAGTTGCCTATATTTTAAACATTTACTGTCTATTACTTTAGAAGTTACTTAGTTTTAATAGATAATATCAACAAGTGCAGTCAGCCATCCATAGCCAACTACTTTTTTTAGCTAAATACTAACTTAAATAGGAGTTTACTGTCCATTATTTTGGAAAGTATAAAAGCTAGACCTATAAATGTATATATTTTTGTTATGAGAAAAAAAGGCCCTATCCGAATATGTCATAATATACAGGGCGTTCTATTTAAAAAAATATATTTTTATAATATACCCTGTATTTCAAAAACGCTATTGGTGTGCAAAGTACATTTTATTAAAATTCATTTATACTCCTACAATTCTTATATAAAACTTTTATTTGTATCTGTACGCTTAAGAGAAATAAATGGGTGATCAAATTAGAACCAATAACCCTGTACAGGAGAGAAGAAACGGGGTGAGAGTGTAAAGATAAGAAAGGAATGGCGGATAGGCTAGAAGTTGTGATAAGGAGAGAAGAAGTGAAAGGTGTGTGTCAATACTAAAAAGGGCGATGGATATAAGATGATAAGAGTTATCATATATAGAACACTGGTATACTGATGACATAACTATGACCCATACATAGCTAGGTTACAGGGAAACCATTTAGTTATGAAGTTTTTAGGTAGTTATGACAAACCTAGACCCATACTAGGCATGTACAGAAGAGAAGAAACCGAGTGAAATTATAAAGAGAATAAAAAGATGGCAGTTATGCCAACAATTGTATGAAAAGGGAGTAATGTGGTTGTGAAGTTATAAGATGATTGTGACAAACCTAGATCCATACTAGGCCTATCAGGAAAAAGAGGAGACCGAGGAAAAGAGTAGCTAAGACTGGAAATATAGAAGATGTGCTAGCAATAAGAATAGAAGTTAGTATGGCATACCTAGAACCATACTAGGCATGCGCAGGAGAAGAAGAAAAAATCAAGAGAAAGTGAAAAGGAGGGTATGATTTGCTCAAATTTATAAGATTGCTTGTATGCTGAACCAAACTATGACCCATACATAGCATGGTGTCCGAAGTACACTGTGGTAATCTAGAACCAGTTCCAAGAACAAACCCAGATCCATACTAGGCACGAAGATATTGGAATATTTCCCAGATAATGAGCATGTTGTTGCCTCCAATTTTTGTTAATACATGTTTTGGATAATTTCCATAATAACGGAGTTATCAACCGTTGTTACACTAGAAACACACCCGGTATATAACAACTACTACAATATCTTTGAATTATTGTTATAAAATGTTTAGAAATGTTTTTAATTAAACGTCAGTGTGATTTTTTTTCTAAATACCGATTTTCCCTGAAGAAATATACCTAGTTTTCAATTGGCAATTTTTTAAACCCTATTTCCAAATTTAAAACTTAAACTTAATTTCAAAACATCTGTGTACTTACTATCTGTTTTTCTTACTTTTCAGCATGTCATTGAGAGGTGACTTGTACTTCCAAACCTGTATTTTCACTAAATGCAAATATGCTCTATTTTTCAATCTGATCTGTGTTCTTAACTGTGTGCCTTTGTCCGTCCTGTTTATCTAAATCTTTATATTGTAATTATAATTTTTTTTTGTATGTTAAATGTTGCGCATCGTTTTATTTTATTAATAAAAATGATAGTTACAGACCACAGATTATTTTGGTCGATAAAAAATATTTAATTTTTTTTGGTTCATGAACAAGATTAGTTTGATGCTTTTGCACGAAAATTAACCTAATATATCTCACCCCTGGTTAACTTTTTCTTTCGATTATGTTTTTTCTTTATGTATTTTTTGTCTAACACTATAATACCTATAAATGTATACTTTGAAAGCATATTTTTATTTTAATATAAATTGACGGAAGTTATCAGAAAATCAAATGTATATCGTTCGATTTTCATACAAAATGGAAAGATCTGAAATTAATTTTTATCCATGTCAAATTTTTTTCAGAATAGCTGAAAATATGTGAAAAACAAATGGAAATCTTGGGAATAAGTGATAAACAATGAATAATTTCATATGTCATTCGTTACTAATTGGAAGTAATTTAACAATTCAAATTATAAAGGTTTAACCCCAAACACATAAATAAAATGTAGTTACTTACTGAGTTACAGGGTGTTTTCTATAAGAATTTAAAAAAATTGTGCTCAGTATTTTAAAACTGTTTTACGAATCCGTTTCATATTCGGCAGAAAGTGTAGACACTGTACACCCTACTAAATTATGTTAAATCAACGTTTCGGGCTACTACCAGAGGCGTACGACAGGAGCGAGTTACTGGTTAATAAATGAGCTCACTTAAGTTGACCCCCCCCCCCCAATCGAAATTATCAACGAAAACATATATGGTCATAATGCACTCCTGATGCACAAATATGCTCCATGAACGACTTTCTCTGCAACAAATTTCCCCTAGAGACTACATCTATTTGTTTATGGGGGTGGCCAAATAAACGCTAGCCCCCCTCCCTCCTCCCCAATCGGAATTTTCAAATTTTGTACTTCGCACCATCAAGCGCTTGTAATGCACCATAATGCTCCACCGAAAAAATACCTCCTCTTACTTAATTAAACAAAATTCAAAAAAAATAAGTGTCATCGGAATCCACTTCTAATGCACTCATATGTACCACCAAGAAAAACGAACGAAATCCCCCTCCACACACTTAGTTAAACCTCATTATATAAAGTGAAGTTGACCCCCCCCCCCCCAATAATAATTTTCAAAAGAAACAAGTGGCATCGGAATCCACTTCTAATGCACTCATATGCACCATTAACAAAAACAAAATCCCCCTACATCTAGTTACTTAAACCTCATTATATAAAGTGAAGTTGCCCCTCCCTAAAGATAAATTCCGAAAAAAATTTAGGGTAGTGGAGCCCACTTCTAATACACGCTTATGTACCACCAACAAAAACAAAACCTTCCCTTCCTCCAAATATAAAAAGGATGCCTTCCTCTAAGCCAAAATAATTGGAAAATTCCCAAAATTATGGCAAACCTTAGTAAAAAAGGGCCCGTCTGTTCATCGGACGTTAGAGAAAAGTCCTTTTTTTTGTAAAGTGAGTAGTTTTCGTATACTAGCATGAAAAAAAATGTTTGCGCTGCCTTGATGTCACAATTTCGACTGAAACCAAACGGCTCATTTTGTAAAATCCCAACAGTAGGACCTTTCCGTTAACTTAGAGTGAGGAGAAGTCATTTTCGATATTTTCATACAGGGTGTGTACCGTGAAACGGGGTGAGTAGGGCCAATTTTCAACTTTATACAGCTGTAACTTTTTTTCTGGTGAGGGGTAAAAAAATGGTTTGAATGTCAAAATATGAGTCTTAACTTGTAGGTTGGAGTTCACCTATCAATTCACACTCCTGTTGAAATTTGGAATCGTTATATTTTTTTATATGCTCTGACCCGATTCACCTCAAAGGTGGGGTCAAGTAGATCATAGGCTTGAAATGCGTCAAAGATCCTGTCAACCGCCTTGTAGGTGGAACGGGTCAGGAAAGAAAGTTTAAAAAAAATAAAACCGGCAATTATGAAATAATAAACTTCATTTAAATATAACAAGTATTATATAATTGTATAAAAATAGCTAACTCAAATTCGTTTATTCTGTGGATAATGAATAAATAAAAAAACTATTGTTCTAAATCTTTGGCGTTCAGGGAAAATTTGAGAAGGCCTCTGAGGTAATTTTCTGGTGGAAAAAGTTTCCCAACCCCTTTCTCGTAGTGGAAAGTGTCCACATCTGGAGCATCAGGAAAGGGGTAAATATAGCCGCAGAAATTTTTGGTTTGTTTGGGTCTGACACACTTTCCTTCGAAATAACCATTTCTCTTTATTTTTGTTATCTCGCCAATAAAATAATGATGATCAGGACTTCGAGAAGCTCTAGAGATTTCGAAATTATAGGCTACTACCAACCAATCGCCTATAGCAACCTCAGATTCAGAGACTGGAGAAACATTGTCGAACGTTTTACCAAATTTTGTCACCTTTGATTAAATAGTAGGCGCAGTATTTTCATCACTAATGTCTTGACCTTCCCGTTTTCCATCGACGGTACTGTCATCCGATTCGTCATCCAACGCGTCATCCAATTCAATTTCATTGCTCGAACCATCTGTACTACTAGCGTCGGAAACCGCTACACTTCTTCCAGCAGCAATGTTGCATTTCTTTCTCGTCTGACGTGCCCTAGGAGCATCTCCATATCTCATCTGACGTAAAAGATCTGTTACCGAATTTTCAATGGTTTCTGTAATATCCTGGTTATTTGGCGATTGTTCTTTAGGTAGCATGCGCAAAACTTGATTTCTGTCTACTGGGACTATTCCAGCTTTACGAAATCCAGATTTGATATTCTTCTCTGGGTTATTTTCAACTGCACGACATAGTGTGTTCAGAAGTCTAGGGAACTGATCTTTTGGTATGGATGGTTCCTCAATGCCAGGTCCTTGCTTCAAATCAGTCAGAATTTTTCGCCAGGCTCCTTACAATGGTCGAAAAAAAGATATATCCAGTGGTTGGGTGAGATGCGTTGAATTGCTGTGAAGAAATACAAACCGAATATTATTTTCTTGCCAAAGGCTTATTGCCTCCGGAGCAATGTGTGATGATAAATTATCACCTATCAAAATCTTCTGACATTCCAGTTTCTTCAGATAAGGCACAGCTACAGTCTTAACGCAGTCAGTGAAAGTTATCATATCAAACCAAACACTAACCGTAACATTGTATCTAGTGTTTTTTGGACCTCCTTGCACCCAAGTTGTACAGATATGTTTGGCTTCATAAACCACGTAGCTTAGTAATAATACACCATCTCCAAAGGCAGCAAACATGATTGAAACTGATGATTTTGTTTGATTCAGGATACTTGCAGCCGCGTTTTGCAATTATCTTCTTCCTTCCCGGATCATTGGTTAAATTGGTTTCATCATAATTGATTATATTGCAAGGTGGAACATCAGTCAGGTTGTCCCCCAAATTATCAAAATATTTATTAATAACATGAGGAGAGACAGATGATCTAGACCGCTTGATATTCTGGCAAATTCGAACTGCAAGTGTATCTTTATGTCGGGACAAAAACCCTACTGCAAATTCCCTACCTGGTAAGTTATCCTTGAACTTTTTCACAGTTCTACCCTTTCGGTCCAAATATGATATTACAATTGTGCGTAAACCATACAGATCCAGTGGATAGCCCCATTCTGCACAAAGTCCTATTTTTTTACCAGTATAGCCTCTTCTGTGGATGATAACGTGGTCTGACCACCCTGTTTCTTAGGATTATTATTTTTGATACGCTTCAGTAGAACACTATACGAAATATTATAATGTTTCGATGCTCCTCGTATAGACATTCTCCCAGCGATGACAGCATCCCTCGCCTGATTAATTACTTGCACATCATACTTTTTATGGCGTTTCCCATGTGAGTCTGGTTTGTACGTCCTCGGTATGTCGACTCTATTCACCTCCACTTTTCAGAACACCGGTAATTTTTTAGCAATTGTTTTTTCTAAAAAAAAGTAATCTAGATTAATCGAGTTACTCTTGACACAAGTTATAATAGTGTTGGATAATACAAAAAATGTTGTTACCTAACTGTAATCGATGGTGGTTTGTCCTGTGGACATGAAGTTTCCAAGCATACGTTCTCGCGGCAAAAATATGCGTCGAGGTTAGGTCTCACGGAACCACAGTTACACGTTGGTCGAGCGATTTGAACTATTATGTACAATTCAACTAGACCTTTGACTTGAAAACAGCGTTGCCAGATTTATATTACTATTCATCGCAAATATTAGAGAGTTTTTAGGCCTACAAATTAAACGGAGATTTTAGGTGTAGTTATGGTTAACTTTATCAACAATAACGATTACATTGAACAAGAAAAGAAGGTGTTTCAAGCCATCTAAAAATTACGTATTCTGTTTAACAGTTACAGATTAATTAAAATGACAGTTGACGAATTGGAAATATAACTCCATGTTATTTAAATAGTAAATGAATCAATATTTCATAAATTTAACAATGGAAGAAGCTTTATAAAATGTTATTGTTAGAAGAATCCTCACATATTGAATAATAATTAATCATGGATAATAATAATGAAGGTTAGTTTTTATGTTTGGCACAATAAATTCTTAACGTTGTCAGATTTTCTCAGAGAAAATACGTAACAGCTTTGTTGACAAAAAAAAAGATTGTTTTATAAACTATTGTTTTCTAAAACAGAAAGAAATATAGTAGTTTCCTTCACATTAAAGAAATTAAGTAGGTTTAACAATTGCGTGTACCAAAATATATCAATTTTGACAACGTTGTAATTGGAAAAATAACCATAAGCATAACAACCTTCTTACGGTATTTCTCCGTAAATAACGAAATCCGTTATCGTTATTGAAGTTAAGGTCTCCAAGTTTTCATACCGCGCATTCTCAGAATAACGATAACCATACTTACGTGACAAAATAAAGGGTTTAAAAACTCTCTAATCTAAGCACATTTCTCTGTAGCGGGAAAGTTCGACCCTATTCACCACATTGGTTCTATTCACACCTTTTTACGGTATGTGAATTTTTTGGATATCTAACTACTCGAGTAGTCTGTCCCTGGCTTGGAAGCACTACTGTAAATTTGTTTACCTTACTAAAATAAACATAGTATAAAAAATTTATGAGTGGTGCCATCTAGTGGGAATTGTCTGAACTAATAATTTGTTTTCATTAAAAAGAAGAAAAATCTCAACTTTTTTACTAGGAAATGAGAAAGTTTGTAATTTGAAATAGATTGTCAGCTATACTACATATGCATTATAAATCCTAACACTATTTTGGCTCATACTATACAATTCTGTATATATATATAGTCCAGGCGATAGAGCAATCGAAATGGATGTTGTTTGATAACGCAAAAAAATGTATGCAGAAAGTTGCCGAATATTGTGTACGACAATAATCTATGTTTGCCTACTCCAAAAAGTGCTTGCTAAATGCTGTAGAACAACAGATGTACCAAAATATCGAAAAATGACCCATTTTTCAATACATTTGTGTCTAAAACTTTGAAACAAAGCCTTAAATCAAAAAAATTTACTCTCTCTTTTTTGTTTATTTTACGATTTCCTATGAGTTTATGAGAATCGCGAATCGAAAAACTTTAATTTTCCATGAATAATATGCGAAAATTAGTAAAAAATCATACGTAAACAATGAGAAATTTTTCGGTAAGTAAATATTGATAAATATTTATCAAATTTACAGAAAGTATAGTTAAACATGACAATTACGCAGAAAAAGTTTTTTAACGATCGACCGCGTAGTTTTTCACTGCCACAATATTAATTAACAAATTATAGAAGACCACAAAAAAGGTCCCAAAGAAGAATGCAATAACTACCGCGGAATAGCACTTTTAGATGTAACATACAAAGTTCTGGCAAAAATACTTAAAAATCGATTAAAAAATCGATTAGACAAATACCACAATGAAAATGTAGGAGAATACCAAGGAGGTTTCAAAGCAGGTAGATCGACAATAGACCAAATTTTCAATATGAAACAACTTCAGGAGAATGCTTACGAACAAAATCTAAGTCTGCATATGCTATTCATCGATTACAGACAGACCTATGATACTATTAAAAGAAAAAAATGTATGAGGCAATGAGAAAGTTAAAAATACCAGGTAAATTGAGAAGACTAGTGCAAATGACCATACGAAAAACCGAGAGCAAAGTAATTTTGGAGGGCAGTACTTCTAACGAATTCAAGATAGAGAAAGGTCTGAGACAAGGAGACACATTATCCACAACCCTCTTTAACCTAGTTCAGGAAATTATACTAAGAGAAAGTGGTATAAAAACCCGCATATGCGGACGACATAGTACTTATGGCAAGATCCAGGAAAGAACTGCTAAGCGTATTTAAGCTACTAGAAGAGAAGGCAAGAGAATATGGTCTATTGATCAACGAGAAAAAAACAAAATACATGGTAATGGAAGATAATGAAAAAACCGATATTATTATAAATTGTAATGGAAACAAAAGCTACAAAATAGAAAAAGTGGAACAAATCCAATATTTAGGAGTCACTATCACAAATAAAGGAGACGAAGAAAGGGAAATAGAAAAAAGGTTAACAAAAGGCAGTAAAGCAGCAGGAATGGTATCACAGATGTTTAACTCAAAAGACATATCACGAACAGCAAAAATAAGAATGTACCAAACAATAATCAGACCGTCAGTTACCTACGCTTGTGAAACCTGGACAATGAACAAAAAAGAGCAGCATAAACTAGAGATATGGGAACGTAAAATGCTCAGAAAGATTTATGGTGGAATAAAAAAAAATGGAATATACAGAAGAAGAACAAACAGAGAATTATCAGATTTGTATAATCACCCAAGTAATTAAAGCACGGAGAGCGAGATGGTTAGGACATATAGGTAGAATGGCAGAAGATAGATGGGTAAAACGAGTGCTGAAAGGGGGAGAAGGTGGTAAAAAGAGAAGAGGAAGACCAAAGAAGAAATGGTTGGAGGAGGTTAGGAGAGACCTGAGATCAGTGGGAGTAAGGGACTGGCAGAACGAGGCGAGGAATAGAAAAAAATGGAGAGAGAGTGAAAGATCTCGACGCCGAGGGCCAGAAGGCCTGTAGTGCTGATATATATATATATATATATATATATATATATCCCCCAGATGGCGGAGTGCGTTAGAGCGCCGGAAATTGGGTTTTCTTGACCTGAAGGACGGAGGTTCGAATCTCACTCTAGAAGGGCTTTTTCATAATAAAAAAGTTCCACTAAAAATCTGGGGGTACAGGGTCCATCAGTAAATGGCGAAAACTGGCGGACGACATCCCTCGCCCCTTGCCAATCCGCATTGAGGCAGCGTGGTAAGGTACGCCTCACAACCCCAGCATGCCAGACAAGGACAAGTTACGGCCCTCATTCTCCGTAAGCCCGAAGGGCTCTAGGAGGGGTAGATCCTGGGAACCAGCCACGAGGGCAGAGGGTGCGAAGAATCTGCGGAGTCTAAACCACTACCCATTAACTACATTACACCTAGCAACTTATAACTGCCGTACACTCTCTAATCAAGCTAGGATTATGGAACTGGAAACAGTGGCAGCAAAAATAAAGTGGGATATCATGGGCATTAGCGAAGTAAGACGAAAAAATGAAGAACTCATAGAACTTGAATCAGGGAATCTTCTATACCACCAAGGAACACCAACAGAAAGAACAAGCGGAGTAGGATTCCTAATTAAGAAAACCTGGAAAAATAGAATCATAAGGATAACAAGCACCTCAGACAGAGTAGCCAGCATAACACTAAGACTCTCCAAAATATATACTATCCAGATTATTCAGGTATACGCCCCAACAATCAGCCATAGTGACGACGAAATAGAAGAATTCTATAATGAAATAACCCAAGCGCTCAGCAACGAAAATAGTCACTTCAAATACATAATGGGAGACTTTAATGCCAAAGTAGGACACAGGAAAGACCAAGGAAAAGGAATGGGGAAATATGGATTTGGAGAAAGGAATGAAAGAGGAGAGAGATTAATACAGTTCGAATACTTTCAGAACATGTATGTGGCAAACTCCTTCAAGAAGAACCCTAACAGGAAATGGACGTGGGAAGGCCCCGGTGCAACTATCAGAAACGAAATAGACTTTATCCTCACCAATAAAATTAACACAGTGAAAGATCTAAGCACGCTCAACAAGTTCACTACAGGAAGCGACCATCGACTAATTAGAGCTCGACTGGTCTTATATATAAAACTAGAAAGGTCAAGACTAATCAAAACCAACACAACGAAAGGCTGAAAGAGAACTATCACCAATATGAAGCACTACTAAAAGAAAGACTACAAAAAGTGGAATATAACAACCCTGAACTGATAGACACAATTCGAAACTACGCCGTAGAAGTGGGAGGTCTGTAACAACGAGGTGAACACAAAAAACTAACTCCGGAAACAAAAGCACTATTACAAAAACGAAGAGAAATGAAAAAGAGAACAAACATTCAAAGAATTGAATACACCGAACTGTGCAAGACGATACGAAAGAAAATCGCAGAAGATATCAGAAATTACAACGAGAAACTGGTACAAACAACAATAGAAAACCGTAAAAGCTACAAAAATGCAAAAAGGGCACTAATAATAGGGAAAAGACAGATAGTTGCATTAACTGATGGAAACACAAGAACCACAGACAGGAATGAAATAATAGACCTAGTAGCCAAATTCTATGGAGACCTATACAAGGCCCCTGAAAATTTGGAAGAAATAATAGAACACTCAGAAGATGCCATACCAGAAGTATTGGTGGAGGAAGTAGAAATGGCACTGAAAAGCATGAAAAATGGCAAAGCAGCGGGAAATGACGGCATCACGACCGAAATACTCAAATATGCAGGAGCTAAAACATGGAAGTACCTTGCCAAACTATACACGAACTGTCTGATGTCCAGGAGCATACCTAAAGAGTGGAACAGCGCCCTTATAGTGTTGATCCACAAGAAAGGCAGCAAAGAAGACATTAAGAACTACAGACCAATAAGTCTACTACCAGTGACGTACAAGGTATTCACAAAGATCATTCACAACAGAATACAAAATACACTAGATTCGGCCCAACCACGAGAACAGGCTGGATTCCGCAAAGGCTTCAGTACAATAGATCACATCCATACCCTCAAAGAGGTTATCAGTCGAACTAAAGAATACGACCAACCACTAGCACTAGCCTTCATCGACTTTGAGAAAGCATTCGACTCTATATATCCCAGAGCAGTAATAAATGCCCTAACAGAACAAGGGGCCGACAAGCCATATATTGACACCCTAGCAAATATATATATATATATATATATATATATATATATATATATATATATATATATATATATATATATATATATATATAGGGAAGCCAAAGCGAGAGTTAGGATATATGAGGGCACACCAGAATTCCCCACCAGCAGAGGAGTTAGACAAGGAGACGCAATATCACCAAAGTTATTTACAGCAACACTAGAAAGCATCTTCAGAAAACTTGGCTGGAACAACACAGGTCTGAATATAAATGGAGAATACTTGAACCATCTAAGATTCGCTGATGACATCATCCTGATAGCGAGTAACCCTGGCGCAACAACAAATAAATGAATTGAATGCAGCAAGCAACGAAGTAGGCCTTAAAATAAATCTGAGTAAGACCAAGATAATGTATAACGAACTGATAAACGCACAATAAATAACAATTAATGACACTGCTCTGGAAATAGTAGAGGAATACATATACCTGGGTCAACTAATACACATATCAGGCTCTTTACTTCCAGAAATAAACAGAAGAATCAAATTAGCATGGGGAACATTTGGACAGAACTCTATCATCTTCAAGTCTAGAATGTCACTCCGTTTGAAAAAGAAAGCGTTTTATCAGTGCGTACTACCAGTATTAACATACGCCTGTGAAACCTGGACCCTGGAAACTGATATCATTAGAAAACTCCAGGTAACGCAGAGGTCTATGGAACGATGCATGCTTGGAATAACAAGGAGAGATAGAAAAAGGCTTGATTGGATCAGACAAAAGACCCAAGTGATAGATGTCATAAATAGAATCAGATCCCTAAAGTGGCAATGGGCGGGGCATCTCGCTAGAAGGACAGACGATAGATGGACCACAAAGATAACGCAATGGTATCCCCGAGGCGTGAAAAGACCAAGAAGACGCCCCAACCCAAGATGGGACTACGACATAAAGAAACTCGCAGGATGAACTTTGGGCCGCATAGCTAGCAATAGACAACAATGGGCCCACATGGAAATGGAATATGTAAATATGTAAAGGGAGGCTACACTATAACAAAATGGTTGAATAAGCTGCATATGATCATGATGATGATGATGAAATTTTGTCAAATTTTTTCCATTATAAACAATTTTGCTTAATGTTCATCAAATCATGCAACTAATTAATCGTTTCAATAATAAATATTGATACAAAGTATATTTTCTTTCTTAAGTGGTCTTTGCTTATCATAACTAACCGTCCTTGTTTATAATGGAAAAAAATTGACAAAATTTGAAAAAATTGTAAAAAATCAATAAAACCTGTAATGGATATTTTTATAATTGCTTATTGTTTGTTATGACACTAAGTAACTGTTAAAAATTTCGTGCTCATTTTTCACCGTTGTTTAAACAAGGTACGCGCGATCATCTTTTTTATAATTTGTTAATTCATAATTGTGGCAGTGACAAACTACGCGGTCGATCGTTACAAAATTTTGTGCGTAATTGTCATATGATTAACTATCTTCTCTGAAAATTTGATGAATATTTATCAATTTTTATTTACCGAAAAAATTTCTCAAAGCTTACGTATGATTTTTTACTAATTTTCGCATATTATTCATGGAAAATTAAAGTTTTTCGATTCGCGATTCTCATAACCTTATAGTAAATCGTCAAATAAACAGAAAAGAAGGAGTAAATTTTTTGGATTTCAGGCTTTGTTTCAAAGTTTTAGACACAAATGTATCGAAAAATGGAATTTTTTTCGATATTTCGGTACATTTGTTGTTCTACAGCATTTAACAAGCACTTTTTGGAGTAGACAAACATAGATTATTATTGTACACAATACTCGGCAAGTTTCTGCATAAAATTTTTTGCGTTATCAAACAACATCCATTACACCCTACTTTTACTGCTCTACCGCTTGGACCAATATACAAGTAGTCGATGCAATGAAGCACTAAAAAGGCCAAAGATAGGAAATCTTTTAGGATAGGACGTATCGGAATGCGGATTTTGAATTCGCTTGCAAAAATTATTTATATCATTCGTACCTACTTTATACCTATTACAAACCGGAAGTTGCATTGCTGTAGCCAAAAATGCATCTTTTGAGAGGCCTTTTGGCAAATTTAATAACTTCGTAAATAATAATCAGAATTGGCTCCAGTCGGGTACCCGGGGGTTTTCGAGGTCGCTGATCATGATTCTGATGTTTAAATTGACTACTCCTCGAATACCTAGAGCTCAGAAACGCCGACGAACGTCATCTCCGGGGACTATCCCGAACTTGATGCGAGAGATGAGAGAAACTGGGCACCCGGGGGTTTTTTGGGTCGCTGAATTCAAATATAACATCGGCGAACACCCCACGGATACCTGGTGGGCCCCAACCAGGACGCGGTCGCATCTTCGAGTATTTTCCTGGAAATATCGACAATAACGAACCGAAAATCATTATGGGAGCTTTTTGTGTGCGCTGAATCCGAATTTTATGTTAAAAACGACCACCCGAACACCTGATGCGCCCTAACCTGGCCCTGAACGTCATCCCCGAGGGTTTTCCAGACATAATTGAAAAAACCAACTGAAAATCGTTACGGGGTTTTTTTGGCTCGCTGAAGTCAAATATTGCACCGGCCAACACCCCACGGACACCTGGTGCACCCTAACCTGGCTCTGAACGACATCCCCGAGGGGTTTCCAGACTCAATCGAAAAAGACCAACCAAAAATCGTCCCATTCATTCATAGGTAATTCTCCTCCAAGGCCCTCAAAAAATGTGATTTAGTCCTGTGAAAACGACGAGAATAATCTCCGGCTGGATCTCCGAACCTTGCCGAGCAGCCTTTCACTTTTCTCCCAACGTTCAAAACGCTTCAGTGTAAGTATACAAGTATACTGATGAATACGTCAGTGGGTGATGAAGAAAATTAAGAGACTAACGATGTGTCACTTGATGGAGAATTTGACATTCAGTCACGTATTTGAAAATCGAGGTTATTGATTGATAAGGTTACGTGGATTATATTTCATTTGAGTTCAATAAAAAGTTTATAAATGGTAATTACATAAACATTGAGTTTCTATTCATTCTCTTCCTTTCCTCCATACATATTTTCACTAGAAACAACAATTCAATGTAGATATTACAGTACATTGCCGTCAATCGCTTAAACATCAGGTTTAGTTGATATTCATGGGAATGATATCGATGTCGAGGTAAAAGTTTCAGTGCACTAGCCGTCCGTGGGGTGTTCACCGATGCCAGATTTGTACTCAGCGCCCGAAGAAACTCCCCGTAACGATTTTGGGGTGGTTTTTTTCAATTGTGCCTCGAAAACCGTCCGGGATGGCGTTCAGAGCCAGGGTAGGGCGCACCAGGTGTCTGTGGGATGTGCGTTGGTGCCATATTTGAATTCAACGACCCGAAAAACCTGCAGTAACGATTTTAAGTTGGTCTGGAAAACCCTCGGGGAAGACGTTCAGAGACAGGGTAGGGCGCACCAGGTGTCTGTGGGGTGTGCGTCGGTGCTATATTTGAATTGGGCAACCCGAAAAACCCGCAGTAACGATTTTCAGTTGGTCTTTTTCAATTGTGTCTGGAATACCCTCGGGAATGACGTTCAGAGCCAGGGTAGGGCGCACCAGGTGTCTGTGGGGTGTTCGTCGGCGCTATATTTGAATTCAGCGACTCAAAGAAAAACCGCAACGATTTTCGGGTGGTTGTTCTCAATAATGTCTGGAAAACGCACGGCGATGACGTTCAGGGCCAGGTTAGGGCGTACCAGGTGTTCTAGTGGTCGTTTTCAACATAAAATTCGGATTCAGCGCACACAAAAAGACCCTATAACGATTTTCGATTCGTTATTGTTGATATTTCCAGAAAAATTCTCGAAGATGACGACCGCGTCCAGGTTGGGGCCCACCAGGTGTCCGTGGGGTTGTTCGCCGATGGTATATTCGAATTCAGCAACCCAAAAAACCCCAGGGTGCCCAGTTTCTCTCGTCTCTCGCATAAAGTTCGGGATAGTCCCCGGAGATGACGTTCGGCGGCGTTCCTGAGCTCCAGGTATTTGGGGAGTCAATTTGAACATCATAATCGTGATCAGCGACCTCTAAAACCCCCGGGTACCTGAAATGAGCCGATTCTGACTTTTATTTACGAAGTTATTAAATTTTCCAAAAGTATAACGAGAAAACCTACCAACCCTCTCAGTGCTCGTTATAGATATGCGGGTTGTGTCACGTAGTACAACCCGTGCTCGCCAGTCGACTAGCTTCGAGTCGAAGAAGGGGTGGATACTTTATAAGTTTTCAAAAGGGCGCCAGAGAAGTTTTGGCAAGCACCCAAGACTTCTTTAATTAGCCCACAATTCCTCAGTGGGTTAACAACACTCACTACACACTCCAAAGGTTAAACTGATAGGTAAGTTATCATAAGGAAATAAAAGTCAACAAGTATCCCCTGATTGAAGTTTTAATTAATCACTTAGGACCAAAGGTCTCTTTTCAAAATATTTATTACAATTTTACTACAACAATGTCCCAAATAATGTCTGAACTCAGCTGAAGGCTTAGACTCAGAATGTAGTTAGGCTGAAGGCCGGAATCTACATAAACTAATTCGCAAGCTAAATTATCAGTTACAACGAAATCACAGCTTAAATAAATAACTGACAAGCAGGTTCTATAATTTCTTAGCAGAGCTGAAGGCTTCAAACTCAGGGTGCAGAAGAGCTGAGGGCTCCGAACTACACCGATGACTCAATTCTATAATTATAGAGAAACGACCAAATGGTTCATGTACAATGTCTCAAAAAACAATGATAATATATACCAAAAATTAACAATGTACAGTTACATGGGTTCACATTTCCGCAATTTATACCAATATGAATATAAATATAAATAAATGCATAAGCATAAAATTTTAAATAGCAAACAAGCTCAGCGTTGCTAAAAGAAAATATAACTCGAAATTATGTACGGCGCAAAAGTATTTGCATAAAATCATCAGAGTTTGAAAAAAATCCACTAAATAACGCAGTACCCAGGTACGTACCGTAGTATCCTAGCGTTTAGAGCCAACTGCCCAATATTTTAAACTATAAGCAAAAGATTACAATTTTAAATACAAAGTGTAAAGCGAAATTATAGTAATTGCCTCAAAAAGTGAAATAAAACTTTACATAAAAAAAACTGTGAAATGTGACGCACAAAGGTGAATGTACAAATGAATGAAGAATAAAAAGGAAAACTGTTCACTTATCCTTTTCTGGACCCAGAACAGCAACTGATGTGGCTCCAGAATATTCCATCTCTCCTGGAACTGGTCTCACTGACTCGTTAAGCTCCAATCAGTGAATTAATATCCACATGAAAAAACCCTAAAAGAAAGAAACGAATTAGCCTCTACATAGAGTTTACATTTTACCCCGGTCAAATTTTCGACGTCCCCCCGTAATATCCCATTATACTGACTATATTAACAACACCCTAAATTCGCAAATGATCATACATTCTTACTTTTAAGTGTATAAAAGCCATTTACACTGAGAATAAAAGCTATATGACTGAAATTGACTGTCTCGACCCTTATTCCTTGGAATATGCTCATATTAGTGCTTTTAAATGAAACTCACGGTCTCTAGTTAATTCCACAATATAATAAATGTTATTGAAAATTCTAAAAAATTGACAATTGTTTCGATGATATTGATTTATCGAAACAATTGTCAATTTTTTAGAATTTTCAATAACTTTTATTATATTGTGGAATTAACTAGAGACCGTGAGTTTCATTGAAAAACACTACTATATGACTGGTTTTTTCCCCTTAGCACAAAAACTACGATAGCAATAAAAAACCATAATATAAAAACTATGTCGTTGGACACATCCCTGAATATTTATACCACCCCCGTGATATATTCTTATTTCAAAAAAATATAAAGAAATAACGAGAATGAACTAAAAAGAATTTGTGAAATGTATCGAGACTATCTCGTGAAATCCAGATTACATACTCCAATAAACTACGATTAAAGCTAAAATTCCTACATTAATATACATATAGAACTGTTAATTCCGAGAAAGTATTTTCAACCATTTACCTTGATAATGAATCTTTTTAACCAACGCCGTCTACGGAAATTTACCATGAATTACCCAATTCCACCAATTCTACTGGTATCCTTAGTCATCAGCCCTTTCTGCACCAGTAGCTTAATGGGTCAGAGCTGCCAGCTGTTAGTTTAAGCCGTATTTTCTTCCCCTGCGTAGGAATTGTCAGGTTTTTCGCAAAATATGTTATAGCTCCCAGAGCACATGCAAAATTTTTACGTTGGAAGTGTGTGTTCACACGTTGACGGCAAATGGAAGACTGAATTTTAACCTCGCACACTCAGCGCTCTCTCTATTCTCTCCGTTGACAGGCTTGCCAATATTAAATCTACGACAGCTTGGCGATTATTCGCGTTACAAAAGGCCTCTCAAAAAATGCATTTTTGGTTGCAGCAATGCAACTTCTGGTTTGTAATAGGTACAAAGTAGATACGAATGATATAAATAATTTTTGCAAGCGAATTCAAAAACCGCATTCCGATACGTTCTATCCTAAAAGATTTCCTATCATTATGCTTCATTGCCTCTACTAAAGGTGTTTCCTAAGTAATCTAAAATATTGTATTGGGCGCTTCGTCACACCATGGTAAGACGAAAAGTTCTTATAAACATTTGTGATAAGCCTTGTCGTTAATACTACTTTTATATAGCTAGTGGTTTGTTTATTCCTCTCATTGACAACCTCAGGTACGGCGTCGTTGAAAACTACGATAACAATATACAAGAAAATACAACATGAGATCCTGCCCAGCAAACGATTTAAAATGGATATTTTTTAGAGAGTTTAATAATTGAATAACCCCTAAGCACCAGCATTGTTCGTAAGATTTACGTAATTGTTAGTCGAAATTGTGACTCCTGTCATGTTATAGTACTTCATCATGGCAATGCAAACGTGAACCTTACGCGCATATTAGGTTTACAACATTTTTCCTGCTAGCATACGAAAACTATTCACTACAAAAAGAATGATTTTGTTTCAAACGACCGATGAACAGACACGTTCTACCCTCTGCATAACTGTCCGGGTCCTTTTTCACTATAGTCCAGGCGCTGGATGGAGTTGAGTATGCAAAATGTGAGCACCGGCAACTATGCTCAAATTCTCTTACCTGAGACCCTAAATAATAGAAAATCACAAGTTGCCGGCAGCTGTGCTGGTCCCTTTCCCCTTTACCCTTCCCCTTCTCCCTGCTCAGCACGTTGCTGAGTCATAGCGCTTGGAGTAGTCAGTAGAAAAGAATTTGTAGCCCATAACGGTTTATTTTTGCGTATTTAAGTAATAATATCTAAGTTTTTTCGCAGTCGACTGTTTTATTAGTGTTATTTATTTAAATAAAAGTGCGGACAATGTCACTACAAGTGATAAATGTGAAGAAGCGAAAGATAAATGAATTGTCGTGTTTGTTTTGTGATAAAACGGGTGATTCAGTGAAGAATCCAAAACCACTAACGTTTATTAGTATTAAAAAAGCAGCGGATCGCAGAAAAGATGATAGTAGTAAGAAAATAGAAAGTTATACAGACATTACTGCTCACAATTGTTCCTGGCATCGAGCTTGTATTGCAACTTATATTAGTGAAGAGAAAATAAGGCGTCGAGAATTAGCATTACTAAAGCGGGAGAATGCCTCTACTTCCACCTTCTCTACAGAAGCAAATGTTCTAGGTAGCCAACGTGTTCGTCGGTCATCAAGAAGTAATAGAATTCATAATCTTTTTGTGCAGCCAAATGTAAAACGAGTAGACATTGTATTTGACAGATATGATGATATTTCAATAAAATACATGGAATCAACTTTACGGAGTAAAGGTCAAATGATGAAAAATTTGCCCACCAAAATCCCAACGAATTGTAATAATTTCTTTTCAAGCACTGAAAATAAGTTACAGCTAGTTCGATTTCTATGTTATGCTGCCCCTAGATATGCACAAATAAATGAAGATTGCGAGTTATATATTTGTGTAGGATTTGATGATCCAACAAAATGTTTCAAATTACAAGGTTCGTTATTTTTTGAAGTACCTGACCTGAATTCTGACAATTTAGAAGCGGATTCAAGGATGTTTTGTCACATATTTCACGCAGTGAAAATCAAACTTGGCCATATCATAATCATTAGTGCTAATACAGATGTTTCCATTCTCGGAATTTACTTCTGGAACAAGCTTGCACGTCTAGACTGTTTAGGTTTATGGTTCGACGGTTTCTATAAGAAGAAATTCATTTCAGGATGTCCCTTGGAGAAAATATTTGTGGTATTTTGCCAGCATTACACGCTCTTAGTGGTTGCGATTCGACTAGCAGATTTGGCTCGAAGAAAAAATGCTTTAAAGGCTGCATCGTTGGATTTTGTACAAGAAGCTCTAAAGCATTTGGGAAATCCATACCTAAGTTTCGAACAGCTAAAAGAGTTGGAAAACATTTGCACCTATCTTTTTTCAAAAAAAAAATTAACAGCTGATGAACTTCGGTATAAGTTAATTTCCCAAAATACCGGTTTCGGCTTAAATTTATTCAAAGTTATTTGCACATCAGATGCTCTACATTTACATCTATTAAGAGCTTCAGTACAAACATATGTATGGATAAATGCTGACCAAACTCAACTACAGCCAATTGATTACACCTTCTTAGGCTATGAAAGGAAGGATGGTAGTTCGTACCCACGACAAATGACCAAGCAACCACTGCCGGAATTGTTGATTCAACCGTGTAAATGTGCATCCAATTGTAAAACAATGGCTTGCTCTTGTAAAAAATTACATATTTATTGTATTTCTGTATGCAAATGCATGAATAACGATTGTCAGAATGAAAAAGATTGATAATTATCATTTTTTCATTTATAATATATTAAAATTTGATTTTTTTTAATTAAATTTTTTTTATCATTAATACATGTTTTTATTTTTAATTTTCCTGTTGTTTTTTCACTTGATTAGCTGTAAGTATCTTTATTCATAAAAATCAATTGGATATTCTCACTAAAACAATCGTTATAATGATATTAAAGTATCTGTTCAGTCCATTTACTAGATGTCTAAGGGGGTGGGGTGCAAAAAAATGGACCAATATGGCTCCTGGCGACATCCAGAATCATAATCTGCATACTTTTCTGAGTTCAAAACCATACACCGAATGCAGTCCTCACATTTTGCACACTCAACTCCATCCAGCGCCCGGTCTACTAAGGGTTGCCATAATTTTGGCAATTTTCCAATTTTTTTGCTTATGGGATGGTATATACTTTTTATATTTGGAGGAAGGTAAGATTTTGTTTTTGTTGGTGGTGCAGAAGCGTGCATTAGAAGTGGACTCCACTAACCTAAATTTTTTTCGGAAATAATCTTTGGAGGGGCAACTTCACTTTAAATAATGATGTTTAACTAACTAGAGGTGTGGGGGATTTGGTTTTTGTTAGTGGTGGATATGAGTGCATTTGGAGTGGATTCCGATGTCACTATTTTCAAATTATCATTATCATCACTTTATATATTGAGGTTTAACTAAATACGCGGAGAAGAACATTTGTTTTTTTTGGTGATGCATATGAGTGTATTAGGAGTGAATTCCAATGTCACTTGTTTTTTTTGAAAATTATCATTGGGGGGGGGGCAACTTCACTCTATACATTGAGGTGTAACTAAGTAAGGAGAGAGGGGATTTTCTTTTTCTTGGTGGTGCATTTGAGTGCATTAGAAGTAGATTCTGATGCCTCTTGTTTTTTTTTTAAATTATCATTGGGGGGGCAACTTCACTCTATACATTGAGGTTAAACTAAGTAAGAGGAGGGGGATTTTCTCTTTCTGGTGGTGTATATGAGTGCATTAGAAGGATTCCAATGCCACTAGTTTTTTTGAAAATTATCATGGGGGGGGGGGCAACTCTACTTTATATATTGAGGTTAAACTAAGTAATGGGGGGGGGATACACTGTACAGTAATCTACTGAGCTTTGATTTCCCTACGATGTTCACATAAACGTGTCCATACATCTTAAAAACTTTGTACACCGTCACAAACCCTTAGAACAAAAGATTAAAAAATGTGAACAATCGGAATTCGGTATAATATACATGGATTCTCATTGGAAATATCATGGGTTTAGTTTTTAACGGAGTTATGCACCAATATGTATAGTTCTAGATAATTTGAAAATATGGACCTTAGAGACATCTATAATTTTACTTAATAACATTTTTGATATATCTTAAAATAACCCATATTATATCAAACTTTGTCGTAAGATTGGTACACATGTATAAACATAATGGTTCAGTAATTGAGTAGAAATTAGGAAAGACCAATGGAAAACAAAAGAAAACAATGGTAATCAGTGAAACACCACGAATAATTTCATACCACTGTAATCTGAAAACTCCTAAGAACTATTGGAAAATGTGGAAAAATATGTAGATATATGAAAAAGAAAAAAAAATCTTAAAAATAAGTGGAAAACCATGAATAATTTTATTTAACTGTCTGTTATATAATCACAATATGGCTTGATATTTAGATGGAAAATCTGGAAAAAAACAAATGGGTATGGAGAAACGGTGAAAATATGGAAAGATCATGGGAGATTATAAAAATTATGGATAATTATTGTAAATTAAGCGGAATAATGAAATAGTATATAGCAGGAAATGAAAAATGGACAACAAATCTTGAAAAAGTAAAAAAAAATAATATAGGTAAAATCCATAGAAAAACGATAATATTTCTAGGAAGCTATCAAAAAATACATTCAATTATGAAAAATAGAAGATTACAAAAATTTTTTTGATGATACTCGTAGAAGTATGAAAAACTATAACACGACAGAAAAATTGAAAAAAAAATGTGAAAAATTATCGGAAATTGGAAACTATGAAAAACAAATTATATATCAAAAACAAAGCATGATTAGGTGTATCAAAATAAAAGTCAATGGTCCTTGTGCACCTGTGTACCCAACAAACATCAATTTTGATGATTGCTGAATAATTATCTAGATCGAATTAATGGTATGTTATTCCAGACTTATTTAAACAAAATAACTAGCAGCTGTTTTTTTATTTTTCTAATCGTGTATTTTTATTGTAATGTATGCAGCAGGACAATGAGAAGCGATAGTTTAGCTGAGATCAACTTATAATAACAATTTAGTTGTTAGAATAGTGGTTAAAATATTTCTCTAGAACGATATATATATATATATATATATATATATATATATATATATATATATATATATTACGATGAACAAATGAAAATTATTATGGGAAGTTGAAATTTGAATATATTTAAATAAAAATATGCTTTATATATGTTCTTGCTCGAAATTCTATTTTTTTATTAAAAATGAACCTGACTGCATGTCACAATCAAGTATTTGAATGGAGTATGGTTTTACGTATTAGGTAAAAATTGGAAATCTTACAAAAACGGTATTGATATCACTTATTTAATTTAATTCATCAAAATTTTTTTTATTAAAGGTTTCCAATGATACCCCCATATTTACTGCTATTGCTCTAATATTTTTGCATGCTAGAAATTCGAATACAACCACTTTCTAAAAGTGGTACCGCAATATTTTTGCTTCTTGCGTAGTTCTCTAAATAATACATTTAAAATTAATAATAATTTTCTGTTAATAATATCTACTACCCAGAAATAAACAACTCACCGACAAAGTATTTTATTGTAAACTATCAACAAAATTTTGAAATGGAAATTCTCGAAACATATTTTCAATTCGAGCTACCGAACACACTTTTACTACCATTACACTAACATCTTTACACTGTCTGATACGCGTTTCGGTAACCAAGTGATTATCTTCAAATATTAGTTTCGATATATAACTAAAACTTATCTAGTTTGTCTTACATATATAAATTTTTTAACAATTTTACATTATCTAAACTTATTTAATGATTCTGCATGCTCAGCAGTAGGTACTTCATTTATCTGTAGGGCTATATTTTAAATGAGCTCCTTAAATCGAACGTTAACGTACCTTTTAGTTTGTCCAACATACTTTCTGTGAAAATAGATACAGTTAATTTCGTAAATACCATGTTTTTATTTTTCCAACTCCAGTATTGTATCCTTAGGGTTACCAAAGAATTTAAACCTTTTGTATAAGATGGTCCAAAAGGTACTCAAACAAATTTCTCCTGCTCTCCACTTATTTTGGTTGAAAGTAATCTCACCAAGAGATTTCTTAAACCTATGACAATTTATTATTTTATCTACTATTACAATTTTCTTATCATAGCGGTTAATAATAGATATATACTCAATTAAATCCTTTTCCTTGTATCTTTTAATAGTGAATAATTAATGAACCGGTTTACTTGAAAATGGACCATGTCTGATGGTATAGTGTTAGTGAAAAGTGTGTTCGGTATGAATATGAAATTCCATCTAAACTGTTGCTAGATGATTTCAAAATGTTTTAATTCTTCCAATTTGGTATCAGGTTGGCGAAAATACAAAATTACGTAGAACAATTTAGCAATAATACACATTACAGGATTATTAGTTAATTAAGTAGAAAAGTATCATATTTTTAAATAAACTGGGTACGTATAAATTTATTAAAGAAAATTATTAACTTAAAAACAAAATTTTATATTTTTTTAGGAGACCAGTTTTGATTTGAAATTGATCAGTTTCTGTAACTGACAGTAAAACACATGTTTTTCTACAAACTTTCGGTTGAAGTATTTTATTTTCCACCTTTTTTGCAATTTTGCACTATTTTTATCAGAAATATCGAAACAATACAAACAGGGTTTAATGAAAATTCAATTTATTAAAAATTGTGAAGTACGCGTAAAATTAATTCAAAAATTGGAATACACCAATATTAGATTGATGCAAATTCTATTTTGAATATACTCAAACAGGTTTTAAACATAAATTTCAAATATGAATAGGCTTAATCACTATATTGTAATTTTCCACTTTGAACAAAATGAAAATTTATCAGTTGATGCATGAAATATAATTCAGTTTGTAAATTGTTAATCAAAATCAATATTCTATTTATTTAAATATTATTCACAAACGATACGTTTCCGTCGCCAGTACAGAACACCTATAAGTACATAAGAAAGGCACTGCCAAATGATGCAACTATCAAGATCACTAGCTCGATAAGCACCTAAAAATTCATTTGAAAAGGTGTAGCATATTCAGAAAGTATATTTTCATATAAGAAAATTGACCTGTTTCATTATTTTTCATATTATGCATCCATAATTGGGTAGAGAAGGAATTTATCTATTACTTTATTTAGGACCTCGCTGTAACATTAATTTTATTTGAATTGCAGATACAAAATAGCCAGAAACTCTTCCTTTTTGTAGGCATCAAAAAGTTTACGGCGGTAAACTTTAGAAAATACTAATATCAGCTTTGAAATAATCAAAGCTCTCAAAGGATTAGTGAAGTCACAAAGATTAAAGTAAGAATGTACCTAATCCCCAACTCTTCCAAATATATCTTCGAAGTTCCGGGAAATTGAGAAAAAAAGTTTTAGTAGAACTACTCTAACTTTCGTGAAATCTAAATACAGTATGGAACAAAGGAATGGAATAAATTAAATATCTCCTTTTTATGAATTTGTCCTGAGATACGTCAATTTCTAAATCTAAAATGACAACTTTTGACGTTAAAATGTCATCCTTAAGTTTAACTCTCTTTAGGTGCGTGCAACACCTAAATCTTCAAATTAGTAGTAGGGGCTAGTGATACTTCATTTTGAAGTGATTCTCATTCAATTTTCAAAGCTGCAATGGTTTCAAGAAAATTCAAAAACCAATCAAACAAGGCGAACTACCAAAAGGTTCAAAAATTAATACGAGCAATAATTAGAATAGCGAAAAATGAATTGTAGAAACATGAATGTGAAACTATTGAGAAACTGAAATAAACAACAGGAATATTCCGAAAAAGAAACTTCTCTATAATATCGAATGAGAAAATCGAAATCGCAAGCGAAACAATGAGCGAAAAATAATATGGGAAATTATATTAGAAACATATGAAAGAATTCTCAACCAAGCTACGGAGGATGATCTAATAGGATTCTCAAAAACAAAATCGGAAATAGAATGATCCACCATCGGCCGTATCTGGGGAATGACACCTAGGGTCACTGCCTGGATCTACACTGACATCATCAGACTTATGCTGATGTACGGCGCGATTGCCTGGGGAGTTAAATCAAACCAACTGACAGTCGTACGAAAACTGGATCAAATCCAAAGAACAGCCTGCCTCAATACAACAGGAGGTATGAAAACCACACCAACAAGAGCTATGGAGGTAATCCCAGATCTCACTTCCTTTGACATACACATCAAGGAGGTTGTTTTGATGATCGTGGCACGTCTACGCTCTACCGGTGTACAACCTGATATAGGATCCGGTAACCTGAGACGTAACTTGTGGCATGAGTCCCTTAGAGAGGTCACGCTCCTGCAGGCCAATACGTACTCGATTCTCCCTCAATATGCCGTTCACAGGCCCTACAAGGTAATCTTTAAAAATAACGCGCAAGACCCATTGAAGGCGCATTCCGCATCTTCACAGATGGGTCTAATACCAATGTAGGCTCAGGATGTGGAATTTTTCCCAGAGCCCTGAATTTAAACATAAAATGGGCAATGGGCTGCAATACAAGTGTTGCTAACTGCTATCTGTACCGCTGCAATAGGGATTACCAAAAGGAACACCACAGGTAATAATATTTACACCCTCACGGATAGTAGACAAACACTACTAGCCCTGAACAGACCACGCATTACATCAGACCTAGTACTAGAATGTCACATGGCCTTAATTGAAGCCTGCTACAACAACACAGTCACTTTAGGTTGGATCAAGGGCCACGAGATATCGAAAGGGAACCGTATTGCAGACTCGCTAGCCAGGAAAGCAGCCTCCCATAAACTCTTGAGAACCGGCACTTTCATTTGTCTATCGGCGTCAGCGACGGCTGACCTGTTAAACGAACACCACCTTAACTAGTTCAAGGGTAGATAAAACGACGCAGAAGGCTGCAGACTTTCCAAGGAACTGTTAGAAAGGCTTGTTATACAACGATCATCAAAAACCCAAGTTGCAGGTAAATAACAAAACGATGCAGAAAAATTTGATGACTTTCCAAGAACACCGTCATTGCCTCCAGATCCATCCACACCAGAAAGATCTCATCAGCTGTTTAAAAATAAGGAGAATTTGTGTAATACTCCACTTCCTGTATCTTGCAGCAAGTTCTATGCAAATGTGACCCCCTCCTATTCATACACTACCACGAAATTTGAAGTAACACCTTAACAAGTTGTGACACTTCTTCACACAGAGTGAAAAATTAATGCTGATGATAAAAGAAGGGGAAAAACGGATGTGCTAACTTCAACACCTTATAAAGAAGAACTTGAAACATCTAAAAAAACAAGCCTATCAAGAAGCCCAAACTTAATTTTGAAAAGAAAAACAGAAAGTTGGGATTAAGGAAGAAAAAATTAAAAAATGCACCACTAAGGTAAGGAAACATGAGAAAGAAAATAAAAATAAGGACAGCAGATCAGAAGATGAGAAGGATGACGAAGAAGCTTGCATTTATTGTACTGAACTGTATTCTAAATCTAAGGCGAACGACGGTTGGGTAATGTGCCAGGACTGTCGACTTTGGACTCACGAAGTAGTCCGGGAAAGTGAGGTCGAAAAATCTGTTAACTATCAAAACTTTCCCATAACTGATTTTTCATTTTTAATGAAAATATATTGACCCAGCATCACTCTCCTAGATTGTCTAATAATTTCCAGTGGAGCTTGCGACGCAGCTTGCAAGCACAGCTCAGACCACCAAGTGATTTATGCTCGTGTCATTCCTGGATGTGTTCTTACAAAAAAATTGTGGAGATGAAAATTGAAGCAAATTTTATGTTCTTGAAGGTGACGTAAATAGTTTAGTAAAAAAAAATTTCCGATCTTAAATTTTCCAAAAAATTGAAAAAATTCACGAAAATTATATTTTTGGTTGGTAATTATAAATAAAATATTAATATCGAGGTCAAAACATAGATAAACATAGAGGGCAAACTTCTAAAAATTTAGATTTTTTCAGATTTGGAAAATTCAAAATGGCGGCTGCGCAAATTGGAAACAATTTTTTTTCAATCGCGTCTAAATTTATGAACATTAACGATATTGAGAAACGGTTTGTTGCAATCGACAGAGTGAAAGTTATATTTTCATAAATAACACAAACAAAATTTTTAACATTTACCGAAAATAAAAATTTTTATATCTAGTTTTTTCTCATTTTGGCGTTGAACAATTTCTTAAAAATATCTTTTTACGTTATAAATATGTTTGTTTTTGAAAGACGAGTATTTTGAAAAAAACAATTTTTCAGATGCGACTTTTACAAGCTGAGATAAACAAATTCAAAATCTGCTAGATACTGTCATAATATTAATTGAAATTTTCAAATTTTGATCACTTCGATAGGTTGTTGAATCCCAACTCAACTTAAACACAGTTTTTCATTTTTCGACCGTTAATTGGTCCATTCAAAAGAGAACAGTGATCAAAAATTGAAAATTTCAATCAATATTATCACAGAATCTAAGAGACTTTGAATTTGTTTATCTCAGCTTGTAAAAGTCGCATCTTAAAAAAAATTTTTTTAAATACTCGTCTTTCAAAGACACACATATTTATAACGGGAAAACATATTTTAAACAAATTTTTCAACGCCAAAATGAGAAAAAACTAGATGTTAAAATTTTTATTTTCGGTAAATGTTCTAAAAAATTATGTAAAAAGTTTTTTGAAAATTTTGTTTATGTTATTTATAAAAATATAACTTTCACTCTGTCGATTGCAACAAACCTTTCTCATTATCGTTAACGTTCATAAATTTAGACGCGTTTGAAAAAAAAAATTGTTTCCAATTTGCGCAGACGCCATTTTGAGTTTTCCAAATCTGAAAAAATGTAAATTTTTAGAAGTGTGCCCTCTATGTTTATCTATGTTTTGACCTCGATATTCATATTTTATTTATAATTACCAACCAAAAATATAATTTTCGTATATTTTTTCAAGGTTTGGAAAATTCAAGAACACATCCAGGAATGACACGAGCATAAATCACTTGAATTTTGGGTGGTCTGAGCTGTGCTTACAAGCTGCGTCGCAAGCTCCAGCGGAAATTATTAGACAATCTAGGAGAGTGATGCTGGGTCAATATATTTTCATTTAAAAATGAAAAATCAATTATGGGAAACTTTTGACATTCATTTCCTTACTTTCCCGGACTAAAGCTTATGCTGGGGTGGAGAACGATGGTGAGCCGTACTCATGCGATTTTTGTCGGTGTTAAGCTGTTAATTTGTTTTTTATATAAAAATAAAATGCATAGTGTGTTCGGTTTGCAAGTTTAATACATATATTTCACTTTAATATCTTTTCTGATCATATTTAAAAACAATCCCATTTTACCCGACGAGGTGGGCAAAACGGGAAAATTTACCTTTTTTAAAAAATATGACTTTTTCTATAGTATCGTCTAGATATTTAGAAATAACCATACTTAAACATGGAAAGAGGTCAATGAAAATGTTACAGTCATAAAACCGTAGATATCCATAGCTTGGTTATGGGGCGTCGGGTCAAAAAATGTTAACTATACCGTTTTGTCCAACTCTCCCCTACCAAATACCTGGCAGCAACCCTGTATCTTGTAAGTAATAAGTAAATAGATTTGTTAATGTCTGTCATTCGTAAGGTAAAGTATGTAGTTTATGTCTAATAAAATTGTGTTCGATATAGGATGGCGTAGAAAAGGAGGCACTAACGTGTATTGATGTCGTCAGCAAAATTCGAGGGCCGTATTGAGCTCAACATCAAGATACAGCACTTTTCATTCTTAACTGACCATCTGGTACATATTTATCTTATTGTATGGAATGTCGGCAATCGGAGACATTTATTTTTTATGATTATTAACAATTTAGAACCTAAATAGTATTTGTTACAAAAAATTTGTTTTAATGTAACGAATTTCCTATGCTGGATAAACTTTTCTTTTTGAAGATTTAGATGTTGCAGCTGTTACCTGAAAGTGTTTAAATTTGAAAATGACATTTTTACGTCGAAAGATGTCCTTTTAGAACTAAAAATTGACTGAATATATCACATAATTTTCTAGAAAACTACATAATAATGGACCTACTGAATTTGTCTGTTCCTCACAAAAGATTGAAATCAAAGAACCTAAAGACAAACGTGGTGGAGACGAATTTATATAGTACATGAGGCAGCTGGTCGTGACAGGGTACATTCTCATAAATATTCAGTTCCAATAGAACGGAAGCGTTTGTATTGTGATAGCAAAAATATATATTCATGGCGAAAAAAGGCCAAAATAATAAACAGCGAAATATTGCAAACGTTTCTATTGATTTTATCCAGTTGTTATTTGAATAATCGAATCTTTTCAAGTTTTAAAAAGCAAGTTTCAGTTAAATTGCTGTTTATTTATACGCGTAAAATGCGGTGGAATTTTTGTACAATCTTATCGCCGCTATCTACTAAATAAAAAAAACAGAAAAATACTATGAAATCATATGTTATATATTCCATACTATGTTTAGAGTACCCAAAAAACTACATAGGACTGATAACACAATATTTGTGAAACAGAATAAATGGCCATAAATTCAATAGAAATGCATCAACAAACATAAAAAAATGAAAATCAATAATTCGATTTCAAAAACACAAAAAAATCAATTCAAGACACAAATGATGAATAAGTTTCAATTGAAGAAATGATACATAGTCCTATTCAAAAGTCCCCTCCCCCCTCGTATCTTTTGAACGGCTACACTTACATTAAAACAAATTTGGAGGGTGAAAATAAAGTGTTGTAAACTTCTCTACGAATGGTAACAGGTGACGTAATAGTAATAGATGACGTCACAGTGCCACTCTGGGCAATAATTTTAAATAGGACCTTATGGCAAGTGATATCTCGTTTGGAAGGCATTGACATTGGCTACATAGCCATATTAATTTTGTTTGGGTTTAAGTTAATTTTGACGGATAAATTAAATAAATACCAAAATTATTGAAATTATTTTTTTAAATTCAATTAATCAAATATTAACAATGGATTCTTATAGCAAGTGTTCGAAATGTGCTCCGTCTACTTCCTGACAGTAATACATCCTATTAGTAAACTCTTGTCGTACTCGTTCGAATGTGTCAGCAGAAATAGCATTGCATTCTTCAGTAATTCTCTCTTTCAAAACGCCAATGCTATCTGGTGCCGTAGTATAAACGATGGATTTCAAGTACCCCCATAGAAAAAAAATCTAATAGTGTCAGATCTGGTGACCGAGGTGGCCAGTCTATAGGACCTCGCCGGCCGATGTATTACTGTCAGGAAGTAGACGGAGCACATTTCGAACACTTGCTATAAGAATCCATTGTTAATATTTGATTAATTAAATTCAAAAAAATAATTTCGATAATTTTGGTATTTATTCAATTTACCGGTCAAAATTAATTTAAACCCAAACAAAATTAATATGGCTATGTAGCCAATGTCAATGCCTTTCAAATGAGATATTACTAGCCATAAGGTCCTATTTGAAATTATTGGCCAGAGTGGCACTGTGACGTCATCTATTACTATTACGTCACCTGTTACCATTCGTAGAGAAGCTTACAACACTTTATTATCCCCCTTCAACATTTATTAATGTAAGTGTAACCGTTCAAAAGATACGAGGGGGGAGGGGACTTCTGAATAGCACTGTATATAAAAAAAGATAAATTTTCAGTGAATGGCAAATAAGACATGAAGAACTTAACTCAAATTTAGTACAAACTAATCTATTTATTTTGATCGTACCTCATATATCATTTATTGAAATTCTATGATACGTATACTATTTATTGGCATTTTATTGACGATTTTAAATAGGATTTCACAAATATTCTATTTTATGTGTCTATAAATATTTTAATAATCGTTGGTTGCTGTTGCATTCTTTTGAAAATTCTCGCAAAATAGGAGCGTCAAGTTTGTTAAGTATATTATAAAAATATTTTTTCAACATATTTATATCAATTATAAACCTATGAGCCCGTAGATTATAACTCTTCAATAGGATATTTATATAACAGACACTTTCTGCTTGTCATAAACTTTTATTGTATCCGTATTGGAGTTACGTTGACGTAAAGAAGTTGTCAAGAAAACCTTTTTAGCAGATAACGTATCGTTTCGTGCTAAAACCAGGATGGTCAAAACACTATTCGTTGGTAAAGGTAAAAAAGTAATGAAAAATAAAACTGAAAATGAACTTTGTGGTTATAATTAAACCAAACCAATATCAAAGGAGTCCTGTAAAATAGCACTAATAGTACAGAATACTGATTTTGGTCGGGATACGGATACGTTTGCGTATATGGATACGTGAGAAATTTAAGACAAGCTAAAAGTGTTTAAATAGACTCCAAACAAACGAAAGCAAAATATTTCACACACTTTGCATGGCAGGTCTCTTAATTTAGCTTTTACCAACTTAAATCTATTTAGAGTGGAACTTAAGAGTCAGATAATGCTACCTATTAAAATGATATGCCACGAACGTCTATGATTATTTTGATAGAATAGAGTAATTTATAATAGATCTCCAAATTATTTATAGTAATTTATACTCTAAAAATGATTTCGTTATACATTGAATGTATTTTCAATCAAAATTTCACTTTCATTATGATATAATGCAACAGTATTGTTTTATCGTAAATAGAACATAATTTTGAATCCAATAAAACAGTACAATATTTACTCAAATATTCTGGAATTTATTATATCATTAAAACCCTGTTTGTGTTTCATATAATAATTACATCGTATTTGACCACATTTATTTGATTATTAACGTTAATTTTTCTTTTATTATTAAAAATTCCTACGTAAAACTATATTATAATCTTGGTTAATAGTTTAAGGAGCTTATTGCGAGCGCATGTATCATAGTGCTACTTGTAGTTAGAATATCTTTAAACAAAGTCTGAACTATTTTGTCTAACGTATTTTTTATTTTTATGGGCCGCGTAGACAAGCTAGATAGCTCGTTCTCAAGATCGAGATCTTCATCTATGAGCTCATTGGAAAACATCACCTCAGAATCAATACAGTGCCTAGCGTTTGTCGATTCCTACACCAAGAAAACAGGTACAGTATAATTTTATTATAAGTTTAGTGAAATAGGATTTTTGTTATAATAACAATAACCATTATAAGTTCACAAGAGCTAGAAATAGACTAAATAAACAAAGTCTAGAGCCGGTTAAAACCAGATCTGATTGAGATGGGATACATTTAATATATATTTATATATATATATATTTATGCAAAGCTCGTGTTAAATAATCAACAATACATATCAAACACAACATTAAGTAGCTTAAATTAGCATAATCACAATAGTTTCATAGGATAATTATAACTAAATGATACGAAATAAATAGCTCATGTATCTCTCTTTCACAAGTCCTATGCATATAAGACAGAAAGTTATAAATTTTGTGTATCAGGAATGAATGACAATGTTGACCGACTGTTTTAGTATAAAAGGTAATCAGAGCATCCCTTTGACTTGATTTTTGTTAAATAATGATGTTCAGGATCCTCAAGAAGTTTTTGTATTTATATAGATAAATCGCAGTGTAGTAGGTATACAGTTGTTGAATATCCAGAACCTTCGTATCTTGAAATAATAAGTTTGATGAGTACGTATTTAGTTGTTCTACCATACATGATTTTCAATATCCTGTGCAACATGATAAAAGCAGAAAGCCAGTTTATTTTTCCAAGTAGGCAAATACAACTATTTAAATTTTACAGAAGTTTATATAACATCCATTCACAATTTTGATAACATTTAGTATCCCATACAACAAGATATTGGACAATTTGTGTGCCAGCTGTTCGAGCGGAATTCTAACCTAAAATAAACATTGATTTAAATATCTGATTTTAAACTTGTAATGTCAGAAACTCATTTAATCTATAGGTTGTGAATAGTTAATTCCACAGTTGTTTGTTTAGATAAGATTTTATACATTATTCAATTTTAAAAGGAAGCTTACCTTATTCGTATTGATTTTAAAACACTTCACAATATTAATCCATAGTCGATGTATAATTTTATCAACTGTAAGGGAAGCCATTTAATCTAGTCGAAGTGAACTGTCAGAGCGCATGAACACTCGGTGTGTATGCGTCCAATGATTTTCAATTAATCATTCCGGGGTAGTTTGATGAATTTATTAAGAAATGACACATAGGGTATTAGAAAGCTGCAATTAATTATGATTAATATTGGGTAGTGAAGGTTATATGTTGGTATTGGATGCGTTTTTAAATAACATCTGGAAATTAATAATGGAAATTCTAATTCGTATTTTCAATGTAGTAATAAAATTGAATTTGTTTATTCACTAAAGTAGAAAAAGTATTTTATTAAATACCATAAATTTATATAGAGGGAACCGCACCCATGAGAGGCAAGAGTCAAGAACCCCTTATAAAATAAGGTTTCTAGCCGGATATTGTATGAATTAATAAATTGAAAATCAAACGAGGCGTTTCTTAATTGCAGCAAGAAAAAATGAAAAGTGTTTTCTTAACGGAAAATTTCCAAGCTTTCGAGGATGATTGTCCTCATCATCAGGGAGACTGAAATGAAAAAAACAGTTTAATACTGTGGTCAAAGGAAGAATAAAATTGTAATAAATTTCACAACCTCACTTACCTCCGAAGTGAGGTTAGACTCCATTATGTTGTAATAATTATAACTAAGGATTATGAAATATGTAATAATTAAGTAGAAAAGAGACTCACATCGAACAACCACATCATCATGACTGTAAAAAGTCAAAGTGCAACACCATTTTGTGAATTGAAAAAATAAATTAATCCTAAAGCGTTGTTGTGTTGAACACTAATAATGTTTTTCATAATAAACGGTTTCAAAACCGAGTCAACTATCTAGGTCATATAGTGAGCAATGAAGGAATGGCGGTGGATCCAGAGCAAATTGCTTCCATTCAGCAATGGCCGCAACCAACCGAGAAACATCAAATTATGAGCTTCCTTGGACTTTGCACATACTATAGAAGATGTATCCGGAAGTTTGTAGGTATTGCCAAGCCCCTCACTCGACTCACTCAAGAAAAAAGAGCTTTCTAATGGGACGGAGACTGTCAAACGGCTTTTGAAACCTTGAAAAGACATTTAACCACGGCGCCGATATTAGAATATTCATTACCAAAGGGAGACTTTATTCTTGACACAGACGCAAGTAACGTAGGAATTGAAGGAGTGCTCTCACAGATAAAAGGAGAGCAAGGAAGAGTTCTGGGATATTTGAGTAAAGTCCTCTTCAAGCCAAAACGAAACTACTGCGTCACATGAAGAGAACTTTTGGCGTTTGTTAAGTCCGTGGAACATTTTTACCAGTATCTCTATGGAAAAAAAGTTCCTAATCTGGACGGATCACGCAGCACTCAAGTGCTTAGTGCAGTTCAAGAAATCCAAGGGCCAGATCGGTAGATGGATTGAGCGACCTCAAGAGTACGATTTCAACATCGAACATCGAGTTGGTGTGAGTCACCGAAATGCCGACTCCCTGTCAAGACGGCCGTGGCCAACAGACTGTTCCCACTGCATCAAGGCAGAATCTAGGGAAGTTTCAAGAACTACAGTAGTCAACAAAGAATGGTCACCCACTAGGATCAGAGGAGATCAGGAGAATGATCCTCAGCTAAAGAAGATTCAGCAATGGAAGGAAGAGAATCGGCGACTCACCTGGCAAAAAGTGTCAAGATTTTCACCGACACTCAAGGCATATATGGCTCAGTGGGAATGCCGTGCCCTGGAAAAAGGACTGCTGAAAAGAGTCCTTGAAAGCGATGATGGTTTTGGGATAAGAAGACAGATAGTTGTCCCGAGAACGAGAGTAGCAGAGGTACTGAGAAAGTTACTCGACAAGCCATCAGGAGGTCATCTGGGAGTGGAGAAAACCCTTCAGCGAGTCCGTGAAAAGTTTCATTGGATGAACAGATCCGACGATCTGAAGGACTGGTGTAAGAAATGTACGACTTGTGCTACGAGTAATGGACCAAATCGCAAGAGAAAGGCACCCATGAAACAATATAATGTCGGAAGCCCTTTCGAAATGATTTCCTTGGACATCGCTGGACTATTTCCGACGACAGAGAATGATGGTAAATACATCCTGGTAGTAATGGATTATTTCACAAAGTGGGTGGAAATTTACGCGATCCCGAATTAAGAGGTGATATGGAGTGCCCTTGGAAGTCCACTGCGATCAAGGTAGACATTTAGAGAGCCAGGTATTCTAGAAAATTTGTGACAAGCTGGGAATTAAGAAGACCTGGACAATAGCGTTGCATCTACAGTCAGATAGATTGGTCGAAAGAATGAACAGGACCATTGGAAAATACCTATCCAAAGTAGTTTCCAGCCACCAGAGATATTGGGACCAGTACCTTTCCCTATTTTCGTTGGCTTATCGATCGGCCATAAATGAGTTCACGAGCGAAGATCTAGCTGGAGAATATTACGTGATCCAGTTGAGAAGAAGGATGGATGATGTGCACCAATTTGTTTGTACGAATCTTCAAGTTACCAGTGACAGTGTATGGGCGGGAAATAAATGGACTGTATTATTATTTTTCTTTCTTTCTTTATATTTGGTTCAATGCATTGATGCCGGCAATAAAAATGATGCAAGAAATAAAAAATTCATATACAAAACAGGAAGCAGATAACACTTACCCTGGTTATGACAGTGGATCTTCTTGTCGGTACCGACTGATGAATATAGGACCACCAGGTGAATTCTAAAGTCTGAAGTCACACACTTAATTTAAAGATAAAAATAATTTCTACACCGATCGAGAACATACCCTATCCTCCGCTTAAATAGCCACTGCCGGTTTTCGTCTAAAATCTAGTTGGCACGCGACGAACTATATTTTAACTGGGGGGCAATGCTAAATGCTTCCAAAAATTAATTAAACAATTGCCGTGGGGATTGAACATTTTAGCACTAATACGTATGGAGCCTAAAAACAATCTTTCGGCTAAGAGATCATCAGACGATGAATGAGAGCGAGAGGGTATGAAATCAATTTCCCAAAATCTTTTAACTTCACTTTCGGAAGTAAAGAACGAATGAGCTATCTGATTTGAGGTATGATTGACTTTTTCCATGATTATCCAACCAAAAAACGTATCTAAAGCAACGGGTTTATTGTTTGACGACTTATTAAAACCACCTTGGAGAATATTAGCAAACACTTCAACACCTAGATGCATGTCTACAGGAAGGGAATGCAAGAATTGAGGATCTGCAAGTCGTAAGTTTGCGAATACCTGAAAATGTTGCTTAGGTATAGAGAGGCACTGATCATATCAGAGCAAATTTGTGGCAAAATAACAAAGTCTAAAGTAAGAAGAGGTTTAGGAGCATCTCGTGGTTTAATAGTACAAGTGACTCCTTGTGCAACTAGAGAAGAGATCTGACCCACACCCTTTATCTCCAAAAAGAGAGGAAAGTTCTTAAATCCCAGTTTATTACAACATTTAGCAGAAATGAAGTGACTCTGACTGGCACTATCCAGAAGAACTCTTAACAGAATGATAACGGCATTGGCTATCTTCAACATCAATCATAGCGGTAGACAACAATACTGTACTATTTACACGAGAGAGTAGGTTGACTGAAGTTTCAAGATTAGAACGAGCAGCCTAATGGGAAGCACTAGTTGATGCAATTGGAGTAATAGGAGCAATGTTTGGGAGAGCTTGTGAGGTAGGAATTGCAACAAAGTGTGAAAGAGTATGATGCATGCGTGAACATTTTCTACAACGCAGTTGAGAAGAACAATTAAAATTATTATATTTGTAACCAAGATAATTTGTACACCAATTCTTGGATTTTACAAAGTCATATCTTTCGTTGGGAGATTTAGCTAAGAAACCTTGACAATTGTATATCAATTGTTGCTGATGGGATGATTGACAATTTATTTCAGAGTCAGATTGGGTGGTAAATGCACTACTAATTCGCTGTTTTGGAGGAGTGTGTTTTGGAGTACTTTTAATTTTAGGTGAAGAGAAACTTTTAGGAGAAGGAACAATAGTTTCATTCTCATTATTTGCAAGTGCGCGTGTATTGACATCAACTTCAGAAATACGACTATCCATAGCGTCACATTGAGTTTCTAAAAACTCTATAAGCGTAGTATAATATTCAGCATCAGGTAGATTATTCTTATATTGGAGCTCAAAGCGAGGTTTAGTATTATTATCCAATCTATCTAACAACATATTGTAGAGTATAAAATCCCTACTCTTGACATTATAACCTAAATTCTCTAAAATGGCCAAGTTCTTCTCAAAACTATCAGTCAATTTACGTAAAGCCTCATGATCATCAGAACTGTCCATTGCAGAAGTAAATTTTAAAGCATGCCAATGGGAGCGAGCATTTAACAACTTTCTATCAAAGCGCTTTCTGAGTCTATTGTATGCTACAACATAAGTATTACCTCGTAAAGGTACACTAGAAATGAGATCATGAGCAACTGAAGGAGTGGATGTCAATAAATGATTAAACTCATATATTTTCATTAGAGAATCATTATTATGTACCATTGAATCAAACATATCAATAAACGTTTGCCAATGTTGATAATTTCCGTCAAAAACAGGTACAGTGAGTTTGGGCAATCTAACATAACAATTAGTAGTCACATTTTGAGTAGAGTTTTGATTATTATTATTACTAATATCATCTTCGAATATTTGAGTATAAACTGCTTGAACATGATAATAGTTATTATCAAATCTGTACGAGTGATATTATGTGGCTCTCAGTCCGCACCTTCCTGTACCGACACAATACAAACTATGCCTTTATGAACTTTAAGCTAATCATCACGAATATTTTCGATATGCTTACACTCACATTTAAAATTATTTTGTAAGCCTGTATTTGTGAGAGCATCATTAGCAATTGTTAACAGAGAGTTTAACTTAAGAATTTCACTTTGACGTTGAGCAATTAATAATTTAAGTTCCTTAGCTTCAGACATTACGAGTATTTATAAAAGGTAAACACTTGACAATGAGAATAATTAATGAAATATTATTTAAATCAAAAGCACATAAAGAAGAGAGAGAGTGAACGTTACTGCTTCCACAAATAAGAGAAAAATTATTTATATCGAGCGAAAAAATGCGGAAACAACGAGTTATAAGGCGAGGGGAATATAATTACTAGTAAAATAAATGTATAACGATATAGAGATTAAGCAAAATATAGTCAATGAGAAAATGTTCATTCTCAGGTGCGTCAATTTATATGCGCGTTCGGTACCTAGGGTCTAGACCTACCGAAAAAGATAATGAATAAAAATGTCGGCCACAAAAGAGATTTAATTTAATCAACAGATGTTTAAATATTAATAAACCATATATTATGGGATTTTAAGGGCTGATAATACCCTGAAAAATACGTACTCGAATCACTAAGTTGTATGGGCGGGAAATACATCGACTGTAGTATTTTTTTTTCTTTCTTTACATTTGGTTCAAGGCATAGATTGATGCCGGCAATAAAAATGGTGCAAAAAATAAAAAAAACATATACAAAACAGGAAGCAGATAACTCTTACCCTGGTTATGACAGTAGATCTTCTTGTCGGTACCGACTGAGGATGAAGATAGGACCCGTATTTTTATTTTTAAATAACATGACTGACATAAGATGAATTGATTACATTACTAATATTGTCATTGTTGTGTTCACAGAACCATCAACACTGACACCGACATTATGGGTGGGTACAAGCTTAGGATCTGTCATAACAATATATATAACACCTCCAGATGCTGATAGTCGTTCATCACAACCAGTCGTAGTTTCGTTAGTCGGAGCGACGATTTTCAGATTGAAAGGTTCAATACTTACAATGTCATTTTTAGATTGCAATGGATCCCTGATACCATATTCATTCGAATCATGGAAAGATGAACAAAAAGAAAAGAGAGATAGTAAGTATAATGTTGAAATTTCTGGAACATTCTGGACACACTATTAACTACCACTACATCATCACTTATATTTACACTATCTGACGCGCGATTGGATAACCTCTTCCGAGACCGAAGATATAAGGAGAAGTTCACCTTCAGTCTCTGAAGAGGATAAGTTGGTTAACAAAACGGGAGTCAGATAGTGTAGGTGTTGGTGTAGTGAAAAGTTTGTTTAGTATAGGTAATGAGTGAATAAATAGTCGCAAGTCGGATGACCTGGTGTTTATTCAAGGAATCGGAAGAATTTGAGGAATGGAGACCAACTAATCACTTAATCATTTTTGCAATTTTATTCTAGATATTATTTTTAAAACAAATTTTTGATTCATTTATATTGGCAATGAAATTTTTAGGAACGCCAACGAGAAATAATGTGCGGATGAGTCCTACATTGATTGGATCTGATGGTATCCGGAATGACAATTTATCAGACAGACAATTTGTGGTAATGGCTAGTGAAAAACAAGCGAGAGTCGTTGCTCTTCCGTCTCAAACTTGCGTCTACAGGCAACAACTGGCGGATACCGATTTTGTAGTCAAAGCGGAAGTGATCTCTATGAGAGTTAAGTATTTATAATTTTATTCAACAGTTTTTTCTCTGAATATCTTTAATAAATTATTAAAGTAGAGGATTCGAATATAATGTCATGGATATTTCGTTTACTCATCTGTTAAAAAATATATCGCTAAGGAATTTCTGTACAGGCTATGGTATAAACAAATAAGTCGGTATTAGTAATATTCCCTTATCTATTTACAAAATAAAGATAATTTCAATGCGAAAACGGCAAAATATATTTTTTTTGCAAAAATCTGGATTAGATTTTTGTTGCGGACTCTCAAAAAGTGAAATATTGGCACAAATGAACATGAACAACGGTGCAGAAATACTAAACAAATAATTAATTGTTAAATAAAATTTACTGTTTGGGCACTTACGCTCACGTTACTTTTTTAAATGGAACTAAATGTTTCTAAACAATTCCACAATATAATGAAAAAATGATAGAAATCGTAAGAAATTAACAATTGTCATTATTTTTTCATTATATTGTGGAATTATTTACAAACAGGTTTTACCAACGGATAGCCCGCATAGCCACCTCCTCTATTCTGACCGTGTGATTTGTTTGACTATCACGTCTGTAAATTTTTTTTGGAGGTATGATTGGGAAAAGCTAGAAAATAAGTTTGTGATAATAGAAGAAGGAAGAAAAAGATAAAGAGATGTAGTTGGCAGGGAATTGAAGTTAATACAGAGAAAAAAAGACATTGTAAAATAGTATCTAGTTTCTAGAGTAAGAAGTAAGAAATATGAAATAAGAAGAAGAAATAAGACGGTAGAGAGAAATCAATAGAAAAAAAGTCTATTTATGTCCATTGGATTAGATTAGACTTTAACGGGGCTACAATGTACTGAAACCTAAGGTTTATTGTGTCTCCCCCCCCCCCCGATCAGAGCTGTACTCGCTACTACTACAGCTCGCCTTCCAGTTCCAGGATTCTAATGAACTATAGTATCTGGTACGACTTCAACGAGGTTAGATCCTCATTCTTACAAGTTTCTTATCCGATGCATTTCTTGCGTTGCCTTGCAATGGTGAGGCATTCTAAAACTACGTGATCCGGAGTTTCATCCTCCTCCCCACAGAATCTACAATCGTCAATTTCTGCTAGACCCATTCTCATTAAGTGCTTCCTAAGGCGGCAGTGTCCTGTAAGAAAGCCCGTGAGGAGATGTAGCTTATTTTTACTGAGATCCAATTATTTTTTGGATCTAGCAGTGTCAATGTCAAAGTACCGCAGGAATTTTTTGGAATGTTCCAGCCCGGGAAGGCACCGCCAGAGTGCTTCTCTTTCGGTTTCCTCTTTCTTCCGAAATTCTTCTTTATAGGAGCATTTTCCTACACAACATGAAGGCTCCGGGCCAATGAAGGGCATTTGTGCTCCTTTCCTGGCAAGTGTATTGGCCGCTTCATTTCCCGTTATTCCCGAGTGGCCAGGAACCATGACTAAAGAGACCCTGATAATCTTACCTAATTCATCACGTTTTCTTCGGCACTCCCATGCCCACTTTGAGTCAATGACATGGGAGCTCAATACTTTGATAGCTTCTTGACTATCAGAATCGATCGATATGTCGCATTTCAGATAGTTTAATTCCAGGTTCACTTCCACGCATCTTTCGATCGCAAGTATTTCTGCCTGAAAGACGCTCGGGAAGGAGCCTAACGATAATGAGTATCTGGTACCAGGCCCAAATACTCTAGCGCCTGCTCCAGTGGTGGTTTTTGAACCATTCGTATACCATCTAATGGTGTTTTCTTCGAGAGTTTGGGTGGTGTATTCCCTTTCCCAGTCTCTCCTCTTATTTAGCAACGCAGTGAAATTATTTTCTATACTTACTTTCTTGATCATTTCGTCACTAGGAAGATTCGCTGATGAGGTATATTTTGTTAGAGAGGACCAGTCACCTTGATTTTTAATACTCTCATTGTCTGAACTTTTTTTAGATATTCTAAGAATTGCCTCTTGGGCAGATATTTCTATCACCAAATGTAGAGGTGTGTGACACGTTCTCATGGCTCCAGTGATGCACACACAGGCAAGACTTTGAACTTTATCGAGGGTCTTACTTGTGATGTACTGACTTGCTTTTGTATGCCAAAGTATGGCCCCATACGTAATTGCTGGTCTCGCAGTCATGGCGTACATCCATCGCAGTATTTTTGGGTTACAGCTCCAACTCTTATCAGCTAAATTTCTGCACGCCATCAAAGCTCTTATTGCTTTACTAGCAATTATTTCTACATGCTTATTTCACAGAAGCTTACTGTCTAAGGTTATCCCTAGATATTTAACTTCTGATTTCCATTCTATGATTTCCCCGTTTAAAGATAGGGGTTTCATGGCTGGAAGTGTTCTTTTCCAGGTAAATGGAATTACCATGGTCATGTTTGGGAAAATATTTAGCTTCACTGACAAGCACCATTTCTCAATCATTCTGAGGTCCTCCTGTAATAAATCACACAAGATGCTCTCGAACTTGCCTCTGACTATTAGAACTGTGTCATCAGTATAGCCCTTTCAATCGAAGACAAGCTCCGTTAGCCTGTAGAGCAACTCATCTACTACGAGGCTCCATAGAAGGGGAGATATCAGTCCCCCTTGAGGTGTCCCGCGAGTGGATTTAACTGAGGTGGTGTGATACCCCACCTGTGTCTCTGCTATCCTCATCGTCAACAACTCATACATCCATTTTACAATGGTCTCATTTACTCCTCGCCTTTTTAGTGCTTCTTTGACAGACACATGAGTTGTGTTGTCAAAGGCACCAGATATATCCAGGAATGTGCACATTGCGATTTATTTGTTGGTCAGAGTTCTCTGAAGGAGTTCGGTCAGCTGATACAGAGCCGTCGCAGTTGTTCGACCCGCTCTATAGGCATGCTGACATTTATGAAGTGGTATATTCTCCAGTTTCTCCGTTCTTATGTAGTTATCCACTACTTTATCCATCGTTATGCGTAGAAACGATGTTAGGCAGAAGCGTCTAAAAGATCGGGGATCAGTCCCATCTTTTTTCCCTATTTTTGGTATGAAGGTTACCCTTGCCCTCCTCCATTTCTAATGTATCAGATCCACTCCTAGACTGCTTTTTCTAATCTTCAGCTGGTGAGGAAGAATCTCCTCTATCTCTTGCTGCAGGAGTGCTGGAAATATTCCATCCACTACTGATGATTTATATCCATCCGTTGTCTGGTAAATATTTTCTTAGCAATATTCCAATCTTCCTCACGGGATTTTTTGGTGTAATTCATTGCTTTTTCAATGCTTGTTGCTGGTTCACTACCTGGGAAGTGGGTTATAAGAAGAAGAGTCGTTCGTTCCTCTTCACCTTCCGTGTATGATCCGTCTGGTTTTTTCAGCGACATTGTGGGGTTAGTTCCCCCGTTTGCCATGACCTTTTGTAGTCTGACCGCTGTATGAGTGGAAGTTATCTTTTCGCAGAAGACTTGAAAATTAAGCCTTTTGGCCTTCCTAATATCTTTATTGTACTGAGTAAGCTTCTCAGGGTACCTCTGCTAATTACCGTCACGTTTGACCCTATTAAAGACCCGACGGACCTCTTTTCCGAGGTTTGACAGGTTCTAATTTTACCAAGGAGCATCCTTTTCTGAACGAGCTTTTGACCGTGGGCAACTGGAATGAAAAACTTCCATTATTGCCTCACTGATCCGTTCGACTCTTTGTTCCAGGTCGTAGTGCGGGTGATTTACCCCATTCACTTCGACGTGTTCCAAATTGTCCTCCAGATTGGTCTTGTAAAGAGACCAATCAGTATTTCTAGAATTTCGGATTGTAGGAATTGATGTAGTACCTCCCTCTACGTTAAATTCGATGATCCTATGGTCGGAAAGTGGTAGCTCGCTCATCACCCTCCAATCTTTTACATTTTTCCTAGAAGCAACATTAACAACTGTTACGTCCAGGACTTCATCTCTTGCTCTCGAGACAATGGTGGTGGTTGTCCCCACGTGTTAAGGTCTCAAGGTTATTTGCTAAGAGGTAATCTACTAAACACTCACCTTTGACGTTGTTGTTAGTGTTTCCCCACACGGTATTGTGTGCGTTGGCATCACAACCAATTATGATTGGCAGCCGTCTGCTATTGCAGTCTCACTAGCTGTTGTACTTCTTCTGGTGGTGTCATTGGCCCGTCTCCAGCGTTGTAGGCAGAGGCAATGACGATGTCTCGGTCAATACCCCAATGTTGAGGTGAACCATGATTGGAACATGGTCCCGTGACACGTATTCTGAAACGCATATATATATATATATATATATATATATATATATATATATATATATATATGTTATTTCTTATGATTAGACAAGTACGCAGATATACTCGCCTTTGATAATATATCAATTTAGATACCTTGCATGCCAAACCTTTGATTTGGCCTTCTTTGTTGAACCTACAATCACGGCTGAAGCTCCCTTCGCGTGATGCAGGTTAATCTGAGCTACTTTCGTGAACGTGAAGGTGAATTATTATGAATGAGAGAGGCCGAGTTTTTCAGCCTCTATTCATGCCTTCCCTTAACTCTCCCTGACCCTCCTCGACCACCATGGCAATATCTTCCTCGGAGTTCGAGCAGATTTCTTAATCTCAAGTCAGACCCTCGACCCCCATGCTGCTCCGCCCAGTTTCCCGGGATGCAGAGGCGATCTTCGCATCCCTAGTCACACTAGAGGAGCCGGAGGAGATCTCGGGTTGGCCCAAGATCAAGCTTTCGCCTTATTCCCCTTTTCGAGAGGTTCCGGATGTGGAGGGTATCTACATGTCCTTTGGATCCTCCGCGGGGTTCTTTTTTCCCAGCCCCGAGACAGGGATACGCCCAAAACGGAAGTTTAGCGCGTAACCTCCTGCCTTCAGAGCCTCCCCAGATTGGTGATCGATCCCAATCGTGATGATAGTTTCTTGTCCCTCTTTTTTAGAGTTCAAGATCTTCCAAGCCCCAGTAGCGAGGTGGGAGTTCTGAACCTCGACAAGTTGGAGGATCTTCTCCAATTTCATGTCGTGTCTCCTTGGGAAGAACACCGTAATAGTGACCGGCTTTGAGATGTCGTGTCAACTTCGACCCACCAATTTGGGTCCTTCCCAAGAGTTTAATTTCGGCGCCGACCTCATGAGCTCGTCTGCCGATTCTTGAAACCCACAATCCACCAGTATCATTCCACAACGGAAAGGAATACCTGCGAGGTGGATCTCCTTCTCCCTTGCTCTGGCACAGCTCTTCCACTAGAGTGTCTTCCAAGATGGAGAACTGCTCTGTCTTCAGGATGACCCCATGATAATACTTGGGCATTATTCCCACCCTGAAAGCCTTCTCTGCTCTAACAGCTACTGCGTAACCAGTGGCTTGCCCGGTTACCGTTGCAGTTGTTTCTGGTTTTTTACTGAGAGGTCGCTGCGGAGGAGGGATATGCTTCGGGGCTCTTTTCAGCTTTACCTTCCCCGTTGGTGGTTCCTTTGGGGGTGTTTGGCGCTGAATAACCTGCTTCCTAGCCTCTTCAGGGGATATTCCCTGATTGAGGAGTCGCATCCCTGCTCCTCAGGGGCCTTTTCTCAGTGGGTCGTCTATGCCGCCCGGTTCTCCTAGTTTTGGCAGGTCAAACCGTAGACGACCTTTGTGTCGTTTGGACTTTTTCCCTCTGTGAGGTGCCCGGATGAAGAGGGGAAAGTTTTCTCCACTTTCTCTGTCCATAAATGGTCCCACGAGTAGCTAAAGTCATTACGGTCCACCGCTACAGAGCCCCGCATGCATATGTAAGGGGTTTAATACAATGGAGTTCCCCCCGGTGCTCCAAGATTGAAACCAGTAAGGACTATTCTCCTATATAGTCGCGCATTCTTTGGCCTGGTTTCCCACCTTGACTTTAGGTTTTTAATGAGGTTGTCTCCTCTTGGTGCGGGCAGTAAAGCCAAGACCCCCTTCCCCCCATACCACTGGCCCGCGAGACATGACCACAGACAGCCAGGAGACATTGGTATAACAGGTGATTTTGAGGTAAGCTCGAAATATCACCCGGCATCGTAAGCCTGTGTGCAACCCCTTAGCCACGTTACTACAGCTGGGATAGGTAAAATTGGTCCGTGGCAGGATATTAGAGGGTTGCTAGTTGAGTTTTTAGTCACAACGAGCCCCCAGGTGTTTCCCTGCAGACCTCCTTCTCACATAAAATCATCTCAGAGGCCTCTCCTATCCACCACCCGGAGACGCGCCGGGTTGGTACTTCACCCCCTCTACATCAATAAATATTCCGACGATCTACGTATATACCTACTGATGTGAACCCATTACATTAAAACTATTCGACGGATCCTTGTCATATTTGGCAGGTAATGTGGGTAATGAAAATATAGCCTATTAAATGAACGTTTATGGCTATAACTCAGCTCAAGATTCAACAGTTTAAATATTTCCAATTATTAATGAAACACCCTGTATAAGCATTCAAACTCCATTATAGTTTTTGTTGTATTTAAAAAACACTTTGTGATTTGCACGTTTAATAAAATAGATCATTTTTCAGATAGTGTATGTTTAACCTGTTATATTTCCAACGGTCATCTTACAACGTACAGTCTACCGAGTCTGAGACCTCTCTTAGACATTGATTTTTTACCTCTCTCGGAACTTAGGTAAGAAATGTCACATTTTATATATATCTTTTTTCTTTTTTGAAATTTATTAAGGTTATGATCTCTTAACAAAAAATAATTTGACACGATTTTAGCTACCGCCGCACCATTGTTTTCCAGCATTGGTCTTTCTATCGTTACAATTTTTCGACAGTATCGGCTCCAGCTTCTCGCTATAAACACCAAGATGTATTTTTTCAATGAATGTTCCAATTTTATCGTTGCTGGCACCGGTACTGGAATTTTCTGCATGCTCAAAAATATTTGTATAGAAATAACACCTTTTTACCGATATACATTACTAAGCCAATAATTCACATGAATAAGATCGATAGTAAATAACATAAATACCAATAAATGCTCATTACGGTCGGAAAACTGGAAAATTGTTTTGACTGTAGTTGAAATGTAAACTATATATCTATAGTCCAGAATAATGAGTCTATTTATTCAACTTATTTTTTCTACAACCACTATGCAAATCACGCTTTTCTACACAAATTTTTATATGCAAAGCAGGCATCCGTTGGAAAAGTAATAACAGTGGGAAAAGTACACGCTTTGGCACTTTTCCGCACGGAAATGTTATTTTTCCGCCCGAAAATGTCAAAATCAAATTTTTTTGAAAACCTAACATTATCTTCATAACGAATTTCGTTGACAGAAACTAATATTACGATTAATTAAAACATATTATCAAAAAAGGATAGAGTAAAGTACCCTAATATCGGATACTTTTTTTGAACCCTAATATTAATTTTAATACATCAATAAATCTACGAAGTTTTCAAAACGAAACAAATAATAGGCTATAGAGAATCATATTGTTACGAAACAGCACACTGGTATAGTCCCTAAAACCGACTCTGTCTAAGCCAGGTATAGAAGTTAAAGTTTTGGCGGATACGCAGTTATAAAAAACTGTTTACGAGTTCAGGACTATCTTATGTAAACAGACTTATTTAGAAATGGCGAGAAAAACTATTTGTGTGTGTAAGCCGCAGCCCAGAATTTACTAGTAAAAATGGCTTTAATATAAATAAAGACCAATCAGCGGAAGAGTGAGTTGATGAAAGTGATCTCGTGAAATAAATACACCGAAATAGAAAACAGTAAATATAAGTTAAGTTTAAGTGAATATACTGAGTATATATAAATTAAGTGTTAGTGATTAGTTTAGTGTTTCAAATAAATTAGTAAGTAGCCATACCGAGTGTTTGAAATTTATCCCACCCGTAATAAAAACGTTTAATAAATAAGAAAAACATTACAATATAATAAACCAAAATAAATCATTGCCACATGTTAAAAAATAAAATTTAAGTTTTTCTAAAAATGGTCAATTTACGTTGACAAAAAATAATGTTCCTAATACCGAATAGGTTATCCGATATTATTATAACGATATAAAACTAGCCATCGAGGCAGAAATCACAAGTATATGTGTCTTCTTTGTCTATATTGGCACAGTCGGCATGAGCCCACCTGAAACATTTTGAGCACTGAATCTATTGTTCACCCGAGGTTTCTTCAGAGAAGAGTCCAGAACAAAACATACATTCTGCTTCCTCTTCCCCAATGTCACAGTCCATGTCAGAATCATCATCTAAAATTAGTACTTCATCTCCTTCAGATGAACTAAAAGATTCGTCATTATTAACACTAGACTTTCTCTCCTTCGTTGTCATTGTAGCAGTAGATTTTCCTTTCTTTTTATTTGTTTTTTTAGAAGGATTACATTTGTCTGTTTTCAATTTCGGAATTCCCTTTGAAGTATTTTTCTTTCTCTTCTGTTATGGCAAACTTCTTTCTAAGGCATCTTTATATGGGGTACTTGTAATCACGGCAGCAGATCCTTTTCTGGACTCCCTTCCTTCATCACTAGACTTGTAAAATGAAGTGGTCGGCAAAGGGCTAATATTTTGGGGCCGCACTCTTGAATCTCTGGAATTGGAAATGTTTTTACATGATGAATCTTCCACACATTTGATCGTATTAATACATCTTTGATGAGTCACATGCCTTGTAGGAGTTACATACCTTGTAGGAATCACATGTCTTGGAGGAGTCACACCCCTTGGAGGAGTCACATGCCTTGGAGGAGTAACATGCCTTGGAGAAGTCACTTGCTTTTGTTGTTCAGCATCGGGTAGATTTGTAGCTGGAATTCGGTCACCTTCCGCTTGATGGTGAATAGCAAAGTCGTGGTCTCGAAAAATATGCTTAATCAATGGAAAGATACCGCTCTTTTGAAAACCATTTATAGCGATTTCAGCTGTAGCACAACTTACATACGCTCTTCCAAGCAATTCGCAAACTTGATAGCTGGTGACCACTCTTCCAGGGTTGTTTCTCAGCCAATTTTCAATCTCCTGTGAGTAATATGTTTTAAGAGGACCCATGAATGCAAGGTCCAGCGGCTGCATTTTGTGAGTAGAATGCGGCGGGAGACATACAATAACCACATGGTTCTGTAGCGCCAAGTTTATCGTGTCAAGCTTTCGCGTATGGGAGTAGTGACCATCCAAGATTGATAAAACAGGATCAGCTTCACTTGGTTCAGCGTGGCTAATAAAATGTTGTAACCAATTTGTAAAAATGTGGCTCTGAATCCAGCCAGACACATGGCAGGCAGCAATTGTTCCCCATGCAGCGCCATTAAGTAATTCTGCCTTCATGTTTTTCCGGGGAAATATGACCCTAACCACCAGCCGCATTCATAAACGTAACCACCGCCACTAGTGATCCTCTTTCTGCAGAGGTAATGCCCCTACTTGCTTTTTACCTTTCAAAGTGATTATCCTGGTATGCTTGGAGTGTACATACGTTATACCTGTTTCATCTACATTGTATATTCGACAGGGAATTTTACCTTCTCCATCGCAGGTTCCAAAATTTTAAAAAAAAAATTCACATCTTCTTCTGTGAATCACTTGATACGGGCAGTTGATAAACCCTTTGGTCTCCTAAACGTTAGTTAAGGGTGCCTTTTTAAAAACGAACGCAATCATTTGTAACCTGCTCTTTTTTGATTCTTTGAAAACCTATGTTTTAAATTGTTTCGAATGGCCAATTGAAATGCTAATCTTCGAATATCAGAAGCTCGCAATCCGTAAAATCTTTTCTCCATTTCTAGACAGTAATCCACCAAATCCGCTTCAATTTCTTTAGGCAACACTGGTGGACGTCCTAGATTGGTTTGAATAAGCTCTTCAGGTGACTATTTTATTTTTTACGTAGTCTTCCAACGTGCTCTTCGATACTTTAAAAGTTCTTGAAGCTATCAAGTATCCCATTTCTTTGTTTTTAACCGCAGTAACACCAGACATAACAATTCAAAATTGATAAAGTTTACCTAATTTTTATATATTCAATATTCATTTCTTAAATTCTTTCTTTTCAAAGTTTTAATAAAATATAATTTACTTTTTTCTCTCATTAATAAACGGGGTTGTAGAAAAAATATTGTGTACAACTCTTACGCGAAACACTTCTTCCACCTGGAATTGTGCTCGTGGGAAATGTGAGGCTTTGCGCACTTGTACAAACTACTATTTTATCATTTTTTTTCTTAATAGCGGTCCTGGAAATTAGAAAAAAAATACAATGCATTGCAATGCAGAATATAATGAATCGTAGATTCCGTATTTTGATGAAAGGACTGCCATCTTCTTCCAATACGGAAAATTCATTTCTAAAATCTGATTTTGATCCGCTTTGAGGCGTTACTTTCTTTGCTCTGTCTTTTTTACACAAAAGGCGATAAAACCGCATTCCAAACATCAAAAATTGTTGTTTTGTTAGATAAGTACACAGACTTTTGATATCTTCAATTCTTTTGGTGTACATATTTATTGAATTACAACGATTACTATCTAAAGAACAGTTTTGTTGTTTGGATTGTCTAATCGATTGGGAGCTACCTTATTATTTGAACAATGTTGCTGTTCCTGTTTATTATTAATATCCATTTCCACTCGTTCAAGCATTTGTTGTCTGCGAGAACAACTAGCTTTCAATTCATTGTTCCTTTCTGTAACATAGTAGTCCTTCAGAATTGTCTGTTATATAAGCTTTGGCTGGTTCAAGTAAAATTTTTACAGGAATTGCTGGTACCACTTAGGTTATCTTAATTTTTACTTTTCCACCCAACCTATCTATTATGCGAGAAAAGTATTGGTGGTTCACCCACAAAAAAGTCGACATTTTGAAAAAAATGAGTTATTTTTACGTTTTTCATCAAGAACAACACGAAAAAATGGTTTTTTAAAAAAAATCCTGTGTGTATGTTGTCGTCGTTGTCGTCGGCCACTTTTCGTTACATGTCTTGTTAGCATGATATAGCCTCCGGAGTGCAACAAATCACAGATTTTATGATTGAATATTGTTCAGGACATCTCACAGATGAACCCTATTGATTTTAAGCTCACCAGAGCCAGTACAACGGGTGCTATAGTATTTTAAGTACGACATTTTTGTCATTTTTAGAGAATTTTCAGTTTGTTGGCACGAAACATCGTCCGGAGTGCAACAAGTTACCAATTTTATGATTTATTATTATTCGAGATATCTCACAAATGAACCCCATTGATTTTCAGCTCATCAGAGCCAGTACAACAGGTGCTATAGTACTTTAAGTACGACATTTTTGTCATTTTAGGAGTAATTTCAGTTTGTTATTACGATACAGCCTCCGGAGTATATACAAGCTACCAATTTTATGATTGGATTTTATTCAGGGCGTCTCAAAGATAAACCCCAAATTTTTGGAGAAATTCCGGTTTGTTAGCACGATACATCCCCCAAAGTGTAGACAAGTGACAATTTTATGATAGAATATTGTTCAGGGCATTTCTCAGATGCGGAAAAGTTAGTTTTAATCTTTAGAACCGTTTATTTTTATTGTTTTTTTTAATAGAATTAGGTTTTTGGACAATTGATTCTGAGTTTATTTCTTCTATAGTAGGACCTTCAGATGCGGGTCTTTTTGGAGTATCAGTAGCTAATGGCATTTGTGTGTTGGGATTGTTGATTAATCCAATAGTATGGGGTTTTATTATTTGGATAGTAGAAGAAGCTCTGTTTGTTGTGGCGTTATTAGTTGATAACGTAGTAGGTGTGGGAGTTGTGTTAGTCTGTTGTTGACTCAAATTAGCTGAGAAAGACACTGGGCAGTGTGCTGCAAGATGTCCTGTAAGGCGACATTTGAAACAAGCCAGTCCGTCTTGTGCTATAAAAACTCTGTATAATGTATTATCATGATTAATCAATATAGAATCAGGAATCTGGATATTGTGAGGCGTAACGAGGGTTTGTCTTCTAAAACTAAGAATGTGACTAAATTCCGGAAGAGCTGCGCCGATTCTTCCGTTTGAGCGCTACAATTTTTTTATAGAGGTGAAACCTTTGACGAATTTTTAAGTTTAATTAGTTCACAAGCTGAAAATGTCATTTTGGAAACCTACTGGATACCCTGTTAAGAGACAAAATAATTTTTGGAATTCGTTCTGATAAAGTGAGAGAAAAATTGTTTTTAGAATATAATGTGGAACTAGATAAAGTCATAGCAATATGTAGAGCCAGTGAACAAGCTACTAATCAATTGAGAGAAGTTCAGAGATCAGAGATTAGTCAAGTGCATTTGCTAAAAAATAAGCAGAAAAAGCTGACAAAGGAAACTCGAAAATTTTGACAGAAATTTTCGATTGCAAAAGGTGTGGCACAACACATGGACGCAAAAGCTGTCCTGAATTTAAGCTTATATGTGATTCATGCAGTAAAACACAACAATGTTTTTCAAACAAGAACAGACAAAAAGGTAAAAAGATAAATTCGCTGGAGGATGAAGACGACAGTGAAGAAACTAAAGAAGAGGTATTATGCATAAGATGGGTGACACACGATAAGGTGAAGATTGGTATGAAATAATAAAGACTAATCAGAAGAAATTTCAAGTAAAGTTATGTACTAGAGCACAATGTAATGTTTTACCGATATACATATCAGAAAAGTTCTGAAATAAAACCACCAAAAACTGAAAGACTGGTGGTGTATGCTTTGGTTTGGCTGATGTATACCAAGAAATCATGTCGTCTCTTCTGGAAAATGTTCCAAATACAGAGTGTTCTATGGACGATGTCTTAATATTTGCAGAAATAAAAAAACTTACTTGAAATTGAAGCTAACGTCATAAAAATACTTAAAGAAGCAGGTATAAAATTAAACAAAGAAAAATGTGTAATTGAATCCAGACGAGTCAACTTCTTAGGTCATTTACATTATACAGTTGATCCTGAAAAAGTTGATACCATCAAGAACTTGAAAACACCAACAAACAAGACAAATATATAGAGACTTTTAGGGATGGTAACATATCTTAACCAGTTTATAAAAAATATATCAGAGCTGACAGAACCGGTACGAAAGTTATTGAAAAAATACGTAGAATTTGAATGGAAGTCATGAGCAAGACGATGCTTTTTCAAAAAATATACAACAATTAACAACTGCTCCTGTTTTAAAATTTTACGATGTCAACAAACAAGTGACATTATCTGTAGATGGAAGTTCGAAGAGTGCTGGAGCTGTACTTATGCAAGAAAATCAACCAGTCGCATATGCAATCCCCAGACAGAAAAAGAAGATTATGCAAATATAATTCGCATATGATTAGTTCCATGAGTATATTTACGGAAAACGGGTAATTATAGAGACTGATCTTGAGCCTCTAGAGGTGATATTTAAGAAGCATATACAACCAGGACCTCCAAAACTTGAAAGAATACTTTTTGATATTATATACTATTCTCTAAAAAGCATATACAAAAAAAAGTATAGACATACCGATTGCTGACATCCTTAGTCGTGATTTCCAACAACAACCTGTCACAGACGAAGAAGAACTTCAGTGACAAATCATGTAATCTGTATCCAGAACTACTAGAGAAGGATGTTTTTCAGCAAATAAACATGATAATGAGCTTCAAACATTGATAAACTATATTCAAGATGGATTTCCCGACGAAAAATATGAACTTGCGGAAATAGTACAACGATATTTTATTTTCCAGGAAGAACTTGCCTTTTACAATGGTGTGGTATTCAAAGGACATAAACAAAATTCTCAAGTTAATCAAATATTGAAAAATATACACTTAGGGTTTTTAGGCATTCAATGTTGCTTACGTCGAACTAGAGAGCTTCTATATTGGGAAGGACCAACAAACGACATTATTTCATACATCAAAAAATGTGTTGTTTGTGAAAGAAGTCAAAAAGCACAGTTCTTAATAAAGAAGTACCAGGGTTACCTTGGCAAATTGTTGCCTCAGATATATTTCATTTCAGAGCACACGAATATATCTTTATTATAGACAGCTATTCAGGTTACGACAATTGAAAATTTTTTGAGAATTAGCGAACAACAAATACGGAAAGTGATAACATACAAAAGATAAAACAACCAGGAATAGAAAGACGTAAGTAAACTTGCATGAATTATAATTCTGAAAACAAAATACAAGTAAATTGGGAAACAAATGAACAATGCCGAAATTTATCAATTTTAACAAGAAATAAATTATACATACAATAACTGGTAACACGGAATACGATAAGAAATTTTCTACAGTCAGAAAATCAATAGTACAGGAGCGTAATAAAGAGAAATTATTCAAAAGAATGAAAGGAATCAGTCACGGTAATAAGTTAGCTCGCCTACGGGTTAACGGTGAACTTAGTAGCTCTGTAACAAAAACTGTTTGCGAGACACTTGAAATCCGGTGCTGAAAAAGAAAGAATGGGGGAGATGGATGAAATAAGAAGAACGTTTGAATACCTGACTGATAAAATGATAACCATCGAAAACAAACTAGAAAAAAATATGGAAGAAATAAGAGAGCTGAAAGAGGAAAATAATTGGCTGAAACAAATGATAAAAACACAAGAAAGAGGAATCGAAATTATGGAACGAGACACAAAAAAACAATATAATTATACAGGGAATAGAAGATAGTGAAGAAGAACGATCTGGAGACACAAAAATAAAAATCTAAGGAATTTTAAAAGAAGCAGGAATAGAAGTGAACTTAATAAACGAAGTAAACGATCTACGAAGATTAGGAAAATTCAATAGTAGAACTGAGACCTAGAAGGTACAAACATTTGGCTAAATAATGATTTGCCAAAAGGAGTACAGGAAGATCGGAAATACATGATGCAGTTTATGAAAAGAGCAATAGAAAATGGAAGTAGAGCACACTTTAAATATGATAATAGATGGAAATGTTCATGACAAGTATATTTTCCAGGAAGGCCAAGAAAAGATAGAAAAGGCAGAGACAAATAAGCCTAAAAGGAAAGTAAACGTAAGATCACCGGAGGCAGGAGCAAGCGCGGAGAAAATAACCAAAATGCTTAGAAGAGAAGAAAAAAACTAGAAGAAGAGGAAAAACTGGAAGAAGGATATGGAGACGAAAGAGGCAATGAAGAGGAACGGAAAAATAGAGAACAGAAGGAAGATAGGATTAGTTTTAGAATTAGAAGTAACTTTAAGATCAGTAATAGTAAATTAATGATAAAAAATTGTAGTAAAGGGATAAATGTGGATAATAGGATTAGGATAGATAAAGGAAATAACAAAAAACAAGATAATACCAGTACAAATGAAAAGTGTAGGGAGATATATAGTAATAATTGTGATTATAAGTTTGAAAAAAGGGCACAAGACCAAGGTAGGGAAAACACTAATGATAAAAAAAGTAAATATCGATCAAATAGGGGAAAGAAAAAAAAGCTACGTAGGACTAAAGAAATTAAAATAAGTACTTGGAACGTGAGGACAATGCTAGAACCAGGAAAGATGGAGGTTATTGCATGGGAATTGGAAAAATATGATATTGATGTAGCAGCGCTGCAGGAAATACGATGGAGGGGAAAGGAAGTATTGAAAAAATAAATATCAATTATTTTACTCGGGAAGAGAACAGTAAGGGCAATATGGAGTAGCATTTATAGTGAGAGAGAACGTAAAAGGAAATGTAATGGAGTTTAGCCCAATCGATGAGAGAATGGCCTATATAAGAATTGAGATCCTTCAATCTGTCAATAATAAATGTTTATGCACCCACAGAGGTGGCAGAAGATGACGAAAAGGAGGTCTTTTATGAAAAGGTAGAAGAAGAAATATTGAAAATACCAAAACAAGACACGATAATATTATTGGGTGACCTGAACGCGCAAATTGGAAAAGAAGAATATTACAGACAGATAAGCGGTATAAACACATTACATGAAAAAACAAACAACAATGGACACAGAATTTGTAATCTGGCAGTAAAAATGAACATGATTATTTGCAGTACGATGTTACAACACACCAAATGGCATAAAGTTACGTAGAGATCACCTGATTGCAAAACATTTACCCAAATTGATCACATATTGATAACAAAAAGAAAACGGTCGACAATAAAAGATGTCAGAACATATAGAGGGGCGTGTGCTGTTACGGATCATTACATGAGAGCGAAAATACAAAATAACAAGCAAAGGGATACATCAAGAAAGATGTGGAACAAAGTAATAGGAAAAATACTAATTAACTAAATAAACTGGACACGAGCAGTGCAATTCAAATGTTGCTAAACTTTTTAAAGTTCTATCTTTACACTTAATTTCTTTATTGTTTCTGTTTTCTTGTTTTTCATTTACGATCTTTACTTTGGTTTTATCTATGTTTATCCCCATTCTCATGTTTTCTTTTTTCTCTGGCCTAATTATTTATTATTAATTTTGTTTTTTCACTTGAAATTATTATAAATATTAGTAGCCTGCATCGCAATGCGTTGTAGTCTTTTTTTTTTATTGAACATACTGGTATATTCAGAGATAAAACAAACTCATTATATTCAACACAGTTACAGCTTATGCCATCTCTAACCAACTTTTTTCCAACTTTCCGATTGTGCATGTCTATACTAAAAAACTAATAGGTGTACCCAAAATATCAAATGTAAAACACAGCAAAGTGAGTACTTTATATACTTAAAGGCGAGACGAAAACGTAACAGCGTTACAATATTTTAGGCAAATGATGTCAAATGCTTTTTGGGATTTCTAAAGTCTCATGACTCATAATAAATAATTTTGATTGGGCAGCAAAAGCAGAAATTCAAAAGTAAAGTTTAATTTTAACCATTGGAAAGCTTTTCCAAAATTGTCATCGCTTACAAGACTAATCTCTTACAGAATTTGTGAACGTTGTAGTGGAGGACACTGTCCAAAAGATTTTTTTTTCAGTTTCTATAGAGTTTTTAGAATTTCTGTTTGAAAAATGTGATGAAACATCTTCATTAATACCACATGTGTTATGAGATATTATGGACATCGAAAAAATTAGCTTTGTGCATCCATTTGTCTAAGATATTGTCAAATTCAGTTTTCGTCTGCCTTCTTTAACCTCAACAATGTGTTAGAAGCTTTCTCATCTGACACTGACACATCTTTCTAATCTAACTAGTTGCTTCTAATCTACCTGTGTTACCCTGCTAGTTTTCAGACACAATCTAACAAAGGCATAGTAGACCCAATGTTATCGATTTGGGGCCAACAACTCATTGTTAACGAGGATACTGACCAGTAAGTTATTTAACAGAATTTGGTCTGTCGAATTTTCTTCATGCTTAAACAAATAAATGAATCTCTATACATAGAAGAACGTATTTTTTATTGACGTATATTGAAAGCATGTGTCAAATTGAATTATGTAGTTGATTATTTACCAACTTTTTTTATGAAACACAGTTTACCTTAGAACATATTTCATTTACAAGATTTAATTTGAAATAGATACCATATAAATCAATACTGATTGAAACAATAATCAAGGGTTAGAAATATTTGAACACAATTCACATGATGTAGGCAAAATTGTTAAGTAGATATATATGGATCAAGAATAAGGACCCAAGCAGTTTTCCTGCCAAAATCCAGAGATAAAATACCCGATGAGTTCGCTAGAAAATCATTATAAACCATATAAACTGCATACATTATAAATATTGATACATGTCATTAATAATATTTCATCTTTAAATCTAACTCAAGAAAGGATATTTATTATATTCAAAGGTATACATTGGATTTTTCACCTACATCAAACCCGAAATTTCGAGTCGTGTAGTGACAGTTAAATACAAATAACGGCAAGAAGGCAATTAAAAATAAAATACGCAACGAAGTGCGAAAATATAAGCAATAAACAGCTCCGGACACCTAAAAAACAGAGGTAAATAATAGTGGTCTGATTAAAGGTTGGCTGATAAGCAGAAGTAATATCGATACTGGAACTTTGACAAAGAAATATACGGTGTTGCCAAGCCGCCAATAAATAGCACAATTACAAGACAATCACAGGTACTCCAAGAGGTGAGTTACTTCCGAGGGGTTGACCCGAGTTACTCAATTAACGTGGGGACCTGAGAAAAGAAATACAATGGATAGCGATGATTACAGTACTGATGAAGGAGAAAGGAAAAGAGGTGAAGATGAAGATATATAATTTAAAACATCCAAGAAAACATTAAGAACACCAAATAAAGAGAAAAAGAGAAGTGAGGACATCATGGAGAGGATTTCTCTTTTCCTCTTTATTTGGGGTTCTAAATGTTTTCTTGGATGTTTTAAATGATATATCTTCATCTTCACCTCACAAGAGATATAAAGGACATTTTAGAAGATCAAAAAAAGAATAGAGAAAACATGGAGGTATTACAAAAAGAAATTAAGGAACTGCGAAAAGAACAGATAGAACAGAAAGAACTAAAAAATATGAAAGACATAAACAAAAATGGGATGGAAGAAATAGGTAACCTCTAAAAAGAGATAAAGAAAGCAAATTAAAAAATCGAAAATTGGAAGATGACAAAAGAAAGAAGAATATGGTAATGCAAAGATTACGCCTAGATGTACAGGGAAGGAATCTTATAAAACAAGAACTTCACAACTTTATTAAGGATAAAATGGGAGTAGGGGTAAACATAAATAATACCATACAATTGGCAGATACAACCTGTTTAGTAGAATTAAATACATTGAATGATAAATTGAAGGTGATGAAAAATAAATACAAGCTCAGAAATAACACAAGGGAAAAAGTATTTGTTAACAACGATATGAATAAATAGGAAAGAGAAATACAGAAAGGGATAAGAAAAATTGCAAGAGAATAATTGAACAAAGGAAAGGAAATTAAAGTGGGACATCAAAAAGTAATAATAGACCAAGAAGTGTGCAAATGGAACAAGGAACCAAAGGCTTTAGAAATACAAATGTCAAAGAACTAGGTATGTCACGAAAAACGGATGACTTGGAAACGACACTGGCAATGGAAAATAATTACGAGAAAGAAAATAAAAGAGTAAATAAAGGAAAATCAGGGAATATACTAAAAGGGAATTTAAGGATAGGAACATGGAACGTCAGGGGAACATATGAAGAGGTAGCAATGAAACAAGTAACGCGAGAAATGGAGAAGTATAGCTACGATCTCATAGCATTACAACAGACAAAACAGAAAGGAAAGGAAATTATTGAAATAGACGACTACATATTCTTTAGCAGTGGAAGAGATAACAGAAGGTACGTTACTGGGTTTCTAGTAAGTAAGAAAATTAAACGTGCCATAATTGAATTTAAACCGGTTTCTGAAAGACTATGCTGGATTAGATTGAAAGGAAAATATCAAAAGATATCATTAATGAATATGCACGTCCCTACGGAAGAAACGGATATAGAAGGTAAAGAAAGTTACTACGATGAATAATAAATTTGAAAGAATCCCGAGATATGACCTAAAATTAATCCTAGGAGATACGAATGCAAAAGTAGAGAAAGAAGAGATATACAAGCCCACAATAGGTAGATTGAGTAAACATGAACACACAAATGAAAACGGCCAGCTATTGATCTATTTCGCAAAAGCAAAGGGTATGCTAATAAAAAGCACATATTTTGGAAAGGAGGAAATAAAAAAAGGCACCTGGATATCACCTGACGGATCATACACCAATCAAATAGATCATGTTTTGATAGACGAACACGAAGAAAGGTGTATAATAGATATCAGAAGTTATAGAGAGCCAGATGCAGACACTGACCACTTTTTGGTAAGAATAAAGCTTAAACAAGAAATACCACAGCAAAGAAATCGAAAAAGTAATGAGAAGAAACAAAACACAAGGAGTAGATTGACAAAATACGAATACAGAAAGCTGTATACAGAATAGATAAATAATTATGCTACACAGACGAATGGGACGATTTAGGAAAAGAAAACACTCAATATATAGAAGACCCACCAACTTTAACCGAAATTGAGAAAATAATAAATAAGCTGAAAAACAACAAAAGTCCAGGGAATGACCAGGTAGCAGCAGAAATGCTTAGATATGGAGGCGAAACCATAAGTAGGTGCATACACCAGCTGGTTGAAAAAATTTGGGAGCAAGAAATATTTCCCAAAGACTGGAAGGCATAGCTTCAGCAGGACCTTTGTATATCAAGTCAAATGGAAAGGTTTGGATCGTACTGTATACTTGTGCTATCTACCGAGCTGTGCACCTTGAACTAACGTTATCTTTGTCAAGCAATGCGTTTATGCAGACACTAAGAAGATTTATTGCTCGCAGATGTCGACCTTCAACAATATATACAGATTGCGGAACAAATATCGTTGGTTGCTCAAATACTTTCAAAGATTTGAATTGATTAGAAGTAGCACAGAGATGTACAATTCACCAAATAGAATGGAAATTGAATCCTCCAACAGCTGCTTAGTGGAGAGGTTAGTGGGAGCGCCTTATACGGCTGCTGAGAGAATTGTTAAGAAAAACTCTTGGAAAACGAGACTTGATTTCTCTGTGATTGTGAAGCCGTTTTAAACGCCCCTCCACTCATATACATATCTGAGGATCCCAATAGTTGTACTGTTTTCACACCTACATTGTTCCTACAAGATATTAAAGAAGTTGGAGTGACTGATCTTGATTTAGTTGAAGCCAAAGATCTAAGTAGCCGTTTAAAGTATCGTTTGAAAATATTTGAACAGTAGATTCATGTCTGAATATTTGGGCCAACTCACTCTTTTTTTTCGGAGACATTGTTTTGATCTCAGGTTTTAATAAAACGAAAGTCGAATGGTCTATGGGACGTGTGGTTGATACTATACCTGGACGTGATGGAATAGTTACATTGGTTAAGCTGAAAACTGCCACAGGTGAGCTGCTGAGGCCAGTACAACGAATTACTTTATTGGAAATGAAGAATTGGGAAGATTTGCCTAAACCTACAGTGTCAAAAAGGGCTAAAAAGAAAGTAAAGACGACAAAGAAATCAACAATTAGAGAGCACATGTCTACAACAAGATCTAGAAGACATATAAAAGTTCCTGAGAGATATGGATATTGATTGTGTCATGATGACACAAGGTGGGAGTGTGTTGGAAGACACTTAGTATTATTTTTAGGTTTTGTTTTTGATCTTGACTTTGACAGTTGATGACAATTCAATTTAATTTTAATTTCTATATATTTTATGTCACATTACTTTCTTATATTAAGTTACTAATTTGAAGTAGTTTTGGCTCCCTATACATTATAAGGGTATATCCATAACAGTTTTAGTAGTAGACTCTTGAGAAATTGAGCTAATAGCAGTTTTATTAACACTATTCATCCTCACAATAAATGAGTTATGCTACAACTTTCCTACTCCCATAAAATATGTCCAATATGCTGATCTTCAAATTGTTTATTGCCAGGGTAAATCGATACCCTCCATATGCAAACTTCTCCAAAATGCAGTAAACCTCCAACATAATAGATCTTTTTATTCTGGATTATCCTTAAGTCAAAGTAAATCCAAACTAATTAAATTCTCAAGAAGAAAATCTTCTCCTTCACCTCACATTATTCCAATAACTCCCCTTTACCCATTGTAAACCAGTGTAAAACTCTCAGAATAACCTTCGACTCTCGACTTAAGTAGAAACACCATATCCATGAACTCAGAGGCAAATTATATTATTATAAGTTTACAAACCTCTCATCCGTTCAAAGCTTGACTGTGGTTGCTATATGTATACGTCTGCCTCCAAATTCGTTACAGATTTATTGAACTCTGTTGACAATACTGCTCTCCGCCTTCGCCTTCCGCTCTAGCCCTGCGGATATTCTATATATTGAAGCTAATGATCCGTCGCTCTTCTTAAGGCAACAATTCTTTCTCGTTTCATATGCTGACTCAGTATCCTCCAATCCTGTTCACTCGCTTTTTGCTTCAACGACTAATCTCATCACTAGCCCTCGAACAACTATAAAATATATTCCTCAATTGCTCACACCTTTACTCAAAGATACTGACCTCCCCGCTTCCTCTACTTTCTTCTCCTCTTTGGACCAAAACTATTCCTATAATCGATACCTCACTCACCATTTATAATAAGCATGAATCTCATAAAGGGGAAGCCGTCGCAGTAAGTAAAACTCAAAATCAGTACTACAGCATATATTAGTAAAATATGAAGGTGGCAACTAGTTTCGGCTCATTGAGCCATCATCAGGCCTTAATGGATATCAATCCACATGTAAAGTATCATAAAGGGAAAGCCGTCACATGTTCGTGGCATCCAGCAGACTACAACATATGTCAGTAGGCATGAATCTCCCAGTGCGCTTGTGAATATATCATTCCTGGAAATGCTACTAAAAATATCTTACGATTTTATACTTTATACCGATGCCTCCAAAAATGACTCCACTGTTGGTTTTGCAGTTACCTCGAAACATGAACTCACAGGCTGCTTTTCTTTACCTTCAATGTGTAGTGTTTATACGGGTGAGATTTAAATCATTCTTGAGGCTATCAGATATATCTCCCTTCCCCACAAGAATATTGTCATATGTACTGATGTCCTTTCTTCGATTCAGTCAATTAAAACCATCTTTACTGACCACCCAGTTGTCCACAACATACAGGACATCTATGTAACAGTCTCTCTCATCTGGTTTCAATCTCACATTGGAATCACTGGAAATGAAACTGCAGACTATCACGCCAAAGAAGCTGTCTAGTAACAATCCAAAATTCATAGTCCAGCTTGCAACTTCAACTTCAAAAACTTTATACAAGAATCTTGGTGATATCTATGGCGCAATAGTATGACAGTACTTTACGAAGCAGAGAAGCTACTATTATTAGAATCAGCCACACTAGACTCACACATGGTTATATGGTTAGGAAGTTGCCCTGTTTGTCGTAGCTGTATTAGTGCTATATTGGCCGTTAAGCTCGTACTCTCTGACTGCAAACAGTTTTCCGCTACGTATCAACAATTTGACCTACAGCCTAACCTCAAGGAAATGCTCCGCTGCCCCATCGAGCTCAAGAAAGTTTTAGAGTTTCTCTAAGCCAGAAACGTCTACCATAACATATAATTTAAAAATACTAATACTTGTTAATTGATTTATGTAAATGTTTGTTTTTATTCTTTTTGTGTCAATGCACGTTAAACTAAAATGAGAAAACTCTCTTCTGCATATGACATCAATGTTTCTATTCTTTTCTATTTAGATAATTAATTCTGTGAAATTTTTTCTCTCTCCAAAACAGTTTACACATTCTAATGATATATATCATAGTCATACATCCCCATATTGGTAAATAATCAACTTATTATGTTTCTAAATTAGATTTTGTTCGTTTAACACATGTTTATTTAAGTTGAGTTACATATCTGGAATTTGGAAAAAATAAAAAGCATCAGTATATATATATGAGGAACTATTGAGTATTATTTTAGGAAAATGCAGTTTAGTGATAAATGTGCAAAGTAAACAGGTATAACTAATTTTTGTGTTAAAAAAATCAAGCACAACGTCAGACACTCGTTTCTATTTCGAATTCAGCTTGAGCACAATTTTACTGGCACTGCATTTTGGATAGAAAGCATGAATTTCTTTCAAACTTTGATTTATAAATAAATTTGAAATGCTTCCCTTTGGTTGGCCGATATTAAACGAAAGTTTCTGGTGTTATTTCAAATAATTAGAACACTTCGATTAACAGTAGGCACAGGAAGTCCTAAATCATATTAAGATTTAGCTGTAACAAACTAATTAATATTGGGATAAAAACTAAATTACAAGTCATTTCCTGCTATAATTTTTCGAAGTTTTTGTAAATTATGAAAACTATGTTCTAACACCAGTCATTTTCAACATAAATCGTTCAATATGCTTCAATTTAATATTAACTTATTTGAACTAACAACTTGCATGATCCTTCTGACAATTTTTAATGAATAATTAACCGATGAGCTAAAAGCTTCAAGTTCAATATGATGATTTAATTGTAATGTTTCTCACATGGTTTTTAACTTGTTGGTTATTGTATAAAGCTCACTATCAAATTTGAAATTCCTTTTGTTGTACTGCTTTATTTGATCTTGATATCATCTGTAAATAAAAGTAATTGCTCCACCTAATACTTAAGTTTATTTGAAATCCAACGACATTTGCAAAATAAACTGCTCCACAAAAGTTAAGGAAACTAATAAATTCTGAGATTTAACAAATTACGATTTTTGGTGTTTATACAGGGTGCTTCATTGGGAAAGGGCCTAACTTTAACTGTAGATGGGGATCACTTTGGTGCTTCCAAAATCCTATATTTAATGTGTCTTAGGCACGTTATAACTGAGTTTTATAAATTTATCCTATTTCTTTCGAACCTCATAACTTCCGAGTTACCCTGTATATTATTTTGAAATTAGGTGCACGTAATAACCATTACCTAGAAACTCCATCAAAAGCATCTCCAAAAAGATAATGCAGGTCCGGCTTAACAAAATTTTTCAAAACTCGTCTTTGCTAAAAACAACGCCCTGTATATTGATTTTTTTAAAATTGCTCTTCATTATTGGAAACAGTATAAAAAATCGAATCTACTTATTCCCTTTTTATTTTTCCGGAGACAATTTTACTACCAAAAATTTACCGTCAAAGTTATAATTTATACACGTTTTGGAGGTTAACAATGGTATCGGAGAGGTTTTTTTTTATTTTTTAGCTTGAAATGAAATCTATTTAATGCATCTAGAGGAGCATCCTAGAAATTCGATTGAGTTTGTATGTTTACGTGTACAGACCACTCAAAAATGTGATTACAGGGCCGTACTTAGGACATACTCATTCAATATATTTCGAATATTTCGAACACCCTGTATAAGGATATGTATCTGGAAACTATGCACTTCTACTTTTAGAATAACAAGAGTAAAATACGAGAAATAAATTTATACTTCAAAAAACGTTAAAAGTACTCGTATAAACTAGATAATACTTTAAGTAGGCTATGGAATAGACACATCATTGAAGTGTGTGTCATTTGTATCTAGTTTTTGTCAAACAGAGTTTGATGTTTTGAACTTCCTACAGTATTTTCTTTTTGCCTAGTGACTATTAAATCATAATGCCTCATAAATTTTTTAACCGAGAATACGCAGATATTTTATTTATTGCCGAAGGTTACCAAACCGTAAAACATTTATTCGTGTTTTTAATTACTTAGGAGAACACGGCAGATTTCCAACGGTTACATTAAATGAGCACCAGGAAAGAAGGCATTTAAATATGGAACAAAATATCTTGAATATTGTTGTGGCTCGGATTGAAAGATTTCCAATCAATCGAGAGTGTTAATTTTCTTTAATTCAATTATTTTAGCTTCGAAGGACCGTTGATACTTTATATCAAATTTGAGGTTATTGTTTTGAGAAATAAAGCGATACATTCATTTTCGAGTCATTTATTATACTAAGAACAAGAGCACGTGGCTCTAGCCGGTATCGTCTCGAGAATATTCGTTGGAGTAATATGCGGCGTTGCCGGCTTTTGTAAAAATATATAAAAAATACAAATACTTGCAGTGAACATGCCGCCCCCTTTGAAAGGTTTAGCCTTAAACTTTCAAGATGAGTAATACTAACAAGATATATAAATATACAACAATATGTTAATACATTTAAATTAACCTAAAAATTAATCAGCTTCATTAGGTAAAACACATAATTTTGAGACACGCCTTTTTAACACTGCACTCACTGTTTTCACCGTTACCACTCTCGTTATTCCGTCACTTCCTGGGTGAAGTTCGATGATTCTTCCTAGACTCCATTGAAGAGGTGGTAGATGGTCTTCCTTTATAAGGACAAGTTCTCCAGGTTTCAGTAGTCATGGGCAATGCTGTTTCCACTTCCTCCTGACTTGGAGTTATGATATATATATATATATATATATATATATATATATATATATATATATATATATATATTCCTTGGACCAGCGTGTCCAGAAGTCCTGGGCCATTTTATTACAGCGCCTTAATCTTGATAATGATGACTCCTTCATGGTAGTCCAATTTGGTGTTGGTAAAGCCGTAAGAGATTCTCCGATCAAAAAATGTGCCGGGGTTATAGGGTTAAGATCAGTAGGGTCGCAGGAAAGAGGATACATCGGTCGCGAGTTTAAACATGCCTCGATCTGCGCGAGTACCGAATAAATTCCTCTTAAGTGAGTATTGATTTCCCAATGTCACGTTTTATATGATATTTAGTTGATTTCACCCCAGAATCCCATATGCCTCCAAAATTTGGGGATCTTGGCGAGATAAAATGCCAGTTAATTCCGTGTTGTCCCCTTTTAGTTAAAATTTTGCCTTTGGCTGATTTTAAAAAATTTTGTATTTCAGCATTGGCGCCTACGTAAGTTTTGGCATTATCGGAATAGATATTTGCGCATTTACCACGCCTTGACATGAAGCGATGTAACGCAGCCAAAAATGATTCTGTACTTAAATCGCTATTAACCTATAAATGTATTGCTTTCGTAGACAGGCAGACAAACAGACAAATATATCCTTTGATTATATTATATTTTCTAGTTTTTCGATCTCTTAATTTAAATGGACCGCAATAATCTATCCCACAGTTTAAAAATGATCTACTTGGAGTTACTCGAATATTTGGTAAATCATCCATTAAATAATTTATTGCTTTGGGTTTTACTCTAAAACACGTGACACAATTGTGAATAATTTTTTTATTAAATTGCGCGCCGATATTATCCAATATCGTTCTCGTGAAGATTCTAAAGTTTGTTGTGGACCAGCGCGCAATAGACGAATATGTTCGTATTGTACGATTAATTTTGATAAAGTATGTTTGCCAGATAGTATAATCGGAAATTTTTTATTAAAGTTAAAATTTGATTTATTTAATCTTCCACCAACTCTGAGAATACCTTCGTTGTCTAAGAATGGATTTAATTGTAACAAGTTACTCTTTTTATTTACTGTACTGATTTGTCGTAGATCGGATATTTTAGTACAAAACGATTGATTTTGCGCGGTTTTAATTAATGTATTTAACGAATTTTGTAATTCTTTACAAGTTAAAGGACCGTGCTCCTTATTTTCTACTACACGTTGGAGTTTAGTCAATTTCGAATATTTATTAAATATGTTTAAACTGTCTATTGTTACTAAAACAGTTGAAGGTTTAGTTTGCAATTCTACTTTGATTTCTTGCAAATTATTTAAATTTACGTCATTTGTGATATCCATAGGCCAATCATCTTCCGTTAATTGTAACCACTCAGGACCTGACCACCATAATCGTGAATTTTCTAAAATATTAGGATACACACCTCTGGATATTATATCCGCGGGATTCGACGAAGTATTTATATATATCCAATCGGTTTTATTAGTCAAAGTTTGAATTTCAGTTACCCGATTTGCAACGAATACCTTCCATGTACTTGGTATTTGTGCGTTTGTTTAACTTTGTGTTATTGAATTCCCGTATTGTGTAACTTAAAGTGTCCGAGTTAGAATGCCATAGTAATCCCAAAGTGTGTGTTTCGTTTTCCTTGCCAATATTTAGTATAACATCTGATTGTGAATTGTAAATATTTTCCAATAATTTATTGCTATTTGAAACCCACTTTTTTAATAAAAATTGACCTGACCTTAACATTAAACTTATTTCGTGATATAAATCGTGTAATTTTTTTAAGTTATCTGAACCTGTTGAAAGGTCGTCAACGTGAAAATCATTTAAAATTATTTTGCTTGCAATGGGGTAAGTTTCTATATGTTGATAATCTAATTCGTGAAGACAACGAACGGCCAAAAAAGGCGCGGACGCTGTGCCATACGTTACTGTGTTCAATTCATATTGTTCGATCGGTTTTGTTGTATCTGAACGCCACCAAATTTTTTGTAAATTTCTGTCATCGGGGTGTACTAGAATTTGGCGATAAATTTTTGTGATGTCACCTGCTAAAACAAATTTATGTGTACGAAATCTAGTTATGATTGAGAATAAATCTTGCTGAATTGTGGGTCCTACAAACTGTAAATCATTCATTGAATACCCTGTATCAGTTTTGCAAGACGCGTCGAACACGACTCGTAATATAGTTGTTACACTTGACTCCTTCTTTACAAAATGATGTGGTATAAAATAACCGTCTTTTCATCAGGTGCCTTTTGCAATTTTGACATGTGATTTAATTCAATGTATTCATTCATGAACTGAACATATTGCTGTTTTAATTTATCGTCACGTTTTAATTTATTTTCTATAGAATGTAAATGTTTCAGAGCAATATTCTTTGATTCGCCTAACAAATTACTAGAGAGTTTTAATGGTAGCCTAACAATAAAACGTCCATCATTTTCACGTTGTGTTGTTGTTTTAAATAAAGATTCGATTTCTATGTCATTAGATGAAATTGGAGCATTTTCATACTCTTCAATTTGCCAGAATTTGTTTAATTGGTTGTCAATTTCCGAATTTGAAATAAAGTTGCAATGTGTTAAATAATTTGAGATACTTTGTGGAATTTCGCCTGAGATAATCCATCCAAACAATGTTTTTTGTAAGACTGGATTATTGTGACCTAATGATATTTGTCCAACTCGTAATAATTTCCAAAATAAGCTAGCACCCAAAAGCATATCCACTTGACTTGATTCATTAAAGTTTGGATCGGCTAACGTTACATTTTTTGGTATATCCAGAATATTTATATTAAACGAAAATGCGGGTAAGTTATCAGTAATTTGTGGTATTATTAAACAATTTATATTGAATTTTGTCGAGTTAATATTTGAACGTATATTTATATTTGACGAATATTTAATTTGACTGCACGAATTATTTAAACCTGAAACGGCCATGTTTATTTTTGATTGTTCGATCTTTAATTTGCTTACAAGATTTTGTGTGATAAAGTTTGACTGCGAACCCGAACCAAGCAATACTCGACAAGTATGAGCATTTCCGTGTACGTCTAGTACCTTGATTACTGCGGTAGATAAAATGATTTGACTCGTATTTACGCTTGTATGAACAGCTACAGTTTGATTTTCAAATTGGTTTTCATTCGAATTATTTTCTTGACTTGTTGGTGCATTTGGCAACTGTGATGACGCTTTTGACACCTTTCACAGTTCGAATTACTACGACAATCAGCATTTTTATGGTTACCTTTTAGGCAATTAGTACAAAGACGATGTTCTTTAACTATGTTGAATCGTTTATTTGCTGTTAATTTAATGAATTCTGGGCAAATTTGCAGTGGATGATTCATTTTGCATAAAATACACGTTAAGTTTTCATTTGATACAAATGATTTTGATTTTGTATTTTTATCGTACGACGTTGACGGCGATATCTTTTATAAGATTGCGCATTTTTCTCTCAAAAATGTCGTTAATTCAGTTAGCGACGGTAAAGTTTCAGCCTTTTGTTTTTTCTCCCAATCGCGGCGCGTAATGGAATCCAGTTTATTCGAAATTATGTATATTAATAAAGTATCCCAATGTTTTACGGGTTGTTCAAGGACTTCCAAAGCTCTCGTGTGTTTAACGAAACCGTCTAATAGCTGCCGTAAAGCGAAATGTGATTCCTTGTTTACCGCGGGTAAATCGAAGAGTGCTTTTACATGGTTATTAACTAACAGAACTTTATTTTCAAATCTTTCTGTGAGAAGCTTCAAAGCTATATCATGATTTACTGCGGATATTATGTCTGTCGCCTCGCCCTTCAGCGATAAGCGCAAATAATGAAATTTTTTAATGTCAGATATATCGGAATTGTCATGAATTATTGATTTAAATGTATCTTCAAAATAAAGCCACTGACTATAACTTCCGTCAAAACATGGTAAATTTATAGTAGGCAGTTTACCATTACTCTATTTGAACGCGATGAACTATCAGATGATGACGATTTATGAATTTCTGGTTTGTTTTTATCAATTAAACTTTTGGCAAGAGATATGCAATTACTCATCTTCAAAATTTTGTCTTTCTAAACTCTGAGCATCGAAATTATATTTATCAAGTACCTCAATTTGACTTTGAATCTCGCAAAATTGTTCCCAATTAATTTCTAATTTATTTAAACGTATTTCTAACTGAACTATATCTGGTTTGCTGGCATCTAATTTATCATAAAAGGTTTTAAAACGCGTTAAGTTCCCTTTAACAGATAATCTTCTTATTAAAAGTTCTTTAAGTGTCGACATTTTGTGTTTAATTTATTTAAAGTTTTACAAGAATGCGTGAATAGAATATAAGTCGTATTTTCAACAAATATTATAGTATTATGTTTCTCGCTCACATCGTAGGCATGCACAAATTCACTAACATGAAATAAACTAATGAATCGGCAAAAAATAGGATGGCACTGACCTTGTAGTTTTTATGCAGTAGCTGACTGTGAGAAGCGACTTGTTCGGCAGGTGGCTGGACACCGGTATTCGGGAATCAGGATCAATACCAAACCCAAGATGTGTGTAGACGCAAATATTATGCGTAATTACAGTTAATTACCAAATGTATTTGCTGTTATATCCAAAATGGCACTGTTCATTTGGCTGCGGAAGGGCCAAAAATGTTGTGGCTCGGATTGAAAGATTTCCAATCAATCGAGAGTGTTAATTTTCTTTAATTCAATTAATTTAGCTTCGAAGGACCGTTGATACTTTATATTAAATTTGAGGTTATTGTTTCGAGAAATAAAGCGATACATTCATTTTCGAGTCATTTATTATACTGAGAACAAGAGTACGTGGCCGGTATCGTCTCGAAAATATTCGTTGGAGTAATATGCCGTTGCCGGCTTTTGTAAAAATATATAAAAAATACAAATACTTGCAGTGAACAAATATTGATAATAATAATCCGGAGATTAGTACAAGAAGAATTGGACATGCTATAAATGTACCTCATGTAACTGTTTGGCGGCGACTAAAAAACCTAATCTTTATCCATTTCATATACAAGAAGTACAGCGACTTCAAGCAGGGGACGAATTTTAGCAATTGGATCACTAAAAATGCAAGAATTTTAAGTAGAGTTCTATTCACGGATGAAGCTCAATTTACAAGAGACGGCTTTTATAATTTACTGAACTCGCACATTTGGGCTGAAGAAAATCCATTTGCTACAAGAGAGGCCCATTCGCAACGCAAATTTTCTGTTAAAGTTTGGTGCGGTGTCATTGATAATGAATTAATAGGACCACACATCTTTCCACGTAGACTGACTGGCGAAGTCTATTTGGATTTTCTGCAGAATATTTTACCAGTGCTATTAGATGATGCAGGCGTAAATGTAGCAGGAATGTATTATCAGCATGACGGTGCTTCGGTGCATTACAGAGTCATAGTAAGAAATTTTTTAAATGAAAATTTTCCTAATTCATGAATAGGCAGAGGTGGTCCCAATAACTGGCCTTCAATGTCACCTGACTTCAATCCTGTAGATTATCATAATTGGGGATATCGAAAATCAAAAGTATATGCTACCGACATCAATAGCAGAGAAGAACTTCTTCGAAGAATAGAGAATGCCCGCGGAGAAATCAGAAATAATCCAGATGTGATCAGAAGGTCCGTTCGCAATATTACAAGAAGGGCAAGAAAGTGCATAGAGCAGAATGGAGGTCATTTTGAGTAATTTTTGTAGGTTAGACTTGCCTCGTTTGGACAATGTTGTTAGAATTACTTGTTTTCTTTTCATGTCAATTAACCCATTAACGACTAGCGTTACGAAAACGCAACGCATAACTGTAATATTTCAAAGGAATATTGTAACCTAATATATCAATATTTTTTTGGAAAACGGCAACAGTGTAGGTGGTAAATGCACCACTTGTAGGTTCGTGTAAATGTTCAGTCTAGAATCTCGACATGGACTTCAAGTTAGTGTAAGTGATATTTTTTCATTGTTTATAATGAAAATTATTCATTTTTTATTTAGATTCTATAGAAAATTGATGTAGTTATTTATTAGTGACCATTTAAAAACTTCAAAATAAATATAGTCATGTGATTTTGTTGCGTAATTTAGAGCGTTGCGAAAATGCAACGTCAGTCCTTATGACTACTGCATTTTTAAATTTATTATATATTTTTTAGAGGTGGACTTACACTTGAAGAGGCTCTGCAAGTGGCTTACGCAGATGATTTAGACGTTGGTGATATTTTTATAGAACCCCCAGAACCGGCCGAGCTGACGGATGAAGACTCTGCAGATGAAGACGGAGGTGGTCTTGTTGATAGTTTGTCTGCAAATCATTTGTGAGCTGCATCCGAAATATTCATTTATCAACAAGACAATAGAGATGATAATGAAATTATTTCCGAAGCTCTAGAGGAAACCGAGGAAGAACCACATCCTGCTAACTCCCCACAGCCTGCTAACTCCGTAGAAAAAATTGATTACAGTAAAATTTCTTAAACAAATGGTGACATCGTTTGCAACGAAAAACAATTCCCAGAAAAGAACTATGAAAACTCAAATGCCTTACTTCTACTGAGATGTTTGCGTTATTTATTGACAATGATATTATATCATTGTTAGTAACAGAAACTAGAAGTTATAGCCGACAAAAAAAATGAAGAAAATTTTTCGATAGATTCAAATGTCATGAAATGTTTTCTTGGAATTCTTATATTATCTGGCTTGAATATTTTGCCAGGAAAAAAAATTTACTGGGATAGTAGTGAAGATATGGGAAATGGAATTTTAAAGTCTGCTATGCGACGTGATCGATTTATTTCAATATGTCGTTATGTGCATTGTGTAAATAATGACAATCTTGATTTGTCCGATAAATATTGTAAAGTTCGACCACTTATGAGCATTTTGAAAAATAAATTCATGCATCACTTTGTCCCAGAAAAAGTTTTAAATTTTGACGAAACTATGGAAAAATATTACGGTAGACACTCATGCAAATAATTCATCAAAAGTAAACCCATAAGATTTGGGTAGAAGATTTGGAGTTTGACAACTAGAAATGGATATCTAATAAACTTTATTCCTTATCAAGGTACTGACAATAATATTCCAGATGATTAAAAAAATATTTGGTAAATGTGCCGTGCCATTGGTGAAAATGATAGACGAATTAGGAATATGCAATAAAGGAGATCTGAGATTTAACTTTTTCTTCGATAATGTATTCACAAGTTTGCACTTATTGCATTATTTGAAAAGTCTTGGATATGGCGCAACAGTCACTATTCGAGAAAATCGTATACCGCGAGGCTGTCCTCTTCCACAAAAGCAAACACTACAAAAGAAACCCAGACGAGAATATGTAACAACAGTGTATAGGACTTACGGAACAATACTAATCAGATGGAATTATAATAGTATTGTTACACTTGCATCAACAGAGTATGGTGCAAATCCGTTGAACCATGTGAAAAGGTTTTCTCAGGCTGAGAAAAGAAATATCCAAATACAAGTACCGTTAGCTATTGCCAAATATAACTCATAAATCGTTATGAAAAAGCAGGTCACATTTTAGACTCTATTGCAAATAACAAACGATGGTTGTTGACTTTCATACTAGATTTTGAACATTTTGCTTAGTTAAAATTAATTTGATACTCCTATGGACTGGCGTTGCGTTTTTGCAACACGTGGTTTCTTATAAAATAAAAGGAAATTAAATTTGTTTCTTGGAAGTTCCTATTTTTTATTACCTACCAAATAAAGTAAACACGAAAAAAATTAGTTTGAAAAAAATAAGTAAACTCCGTCCTTAATGGGTTAATAAAATTAATAAAAATCTCTGCGATTTTGGAGGATACATTTATTTCTCGTATTTTACTCTTGTTATTCTGAATGTAGAAGTGCATAGCTGTACCATTACCATTACAAAATCCATAAATAAATAAAATATCTGCGTATTCTCGGTTAGAAAATTGATAAGACATAATGATTTGATACTCACTAAGCAAAAAGAAAATACTGTAGGAAGTTCAAAACATCAAACTCTGTTTGACAAAAACTAGATACAAATGACATACACTTCAATGATGTGTCTATTCCATAGCCTACTTGAAGTATTATCTAGTTTATAGGAGTAGTTTTAACGTTTTTTGAAGTATAAATTTATTTCTCGTATTTTACTCTTGTTATTCTAAATGTAGAAGTGCCTAGTTTCCAGATACATATCCTTATACAGGGTGTTCGAAATATTCGAAACATATTGAATGAGTATGTCGTAAGTACGGCCCTGTAATCACATTTTTTAGTGGTATGTACTCGTAAACATACAAACTCAATTGAATTTCTAGGATGCTTCTCTAGATGCAATAAATAGATTTCATTTCAAGCTAAAAAATAAAAACAAACCTCTCCGATACCATTGTTAACCCCCAAAACGTGCATAAATTATAACTTTGACGGTAAATTTTTGCTAGTGAAATTGTATGCGGAAAAATAAAAAGGATATAAGTAGATTCGATTTTTCACACTGTTTCCAATTAATTTAAAAAAATCTATATACAGGGAGTTGTTTTTAGGAAAGACGAGTTTTGAAAACTTTTGTTAAGCCGCACCTGCATTATCTTTTTGGAGATGCTTTTGATGGAGTTTCTAGGTAATGGTTATTACGTGTACCAAATTTCAAAATAATATACAGGGTAACTCGGAAGTTTTGAGGTTCGAAAGAAATATGATAAATTTATAAAACACCCTGTATCTCGGTTATAAAGTGCAGAATATACATTAAATATAGGTTTTTGGGAGCACCAAAGTGATCCCCTTCTACAGTTGAAGTTAGGCCCTTTCCCAATGAAACACCCCGTATCTTTTTTCTTTTAAATAAGTGTTTCTGTGCCTTTTTGCGCAGTACATTTGCAGTTTTAAACAACAATTTGAGGTTATGAACCATTTTAATTTTATTGAAAATTGAAGTCCATAGGTTAATAACGAGTATTACGTACTGCACGTACATCGAAGTCGGACACTATTAATGTATTTATAGAACTATACGCAAAGTACTTTTCATACACTAATTATAATTTTACACTGTTTCTTTTCGTTGCGAAAATTTACTACCAATAACTTATTAACATACGCGTCTACATTTTTAGTTGTCGAGAGATATTTGAGCGGAAATAAAACACTTGCGTTACTTCAGTGAGATACTGAGATACAACTGAGCTGAACTGATTCACAAGAAGTAACATTCGAGACTGTCGTTTGAGATAAGATATCTTTCAGAACAAGACTCGACAGCCCCCTCCCCTCAAACTAGAAATACGAAATTCCACTTTTTCTGGAGTTCTCAAAATCGCTCATGAGTACAAATTATAAAGGAAATATTCAATAGATATTTGCTACCAAAAACCCTTTTCAGATAATGCTATCAATAAAATCAAAGAGATATTTTTGAAAATGGCTTATTGAAATTCTTATTGCTAAGGATATTTCTCTACCATAAAAGATTGAAACTTCAGAATAATTTAGAATGCATAACAAAAGGTATTCAGTGCGGAATAGTTTTCGGAATACAAAAGGGGTAGTAATCTCTTTCATTCAGAGCAAACGTTCCGTAAATTCAATTCAACATAGAATTTTACAGTTCGAATCATCTTTTCGAACAACGAGTTTCGGAGAAACTTACCACCTTTGCGGACGGCAGCTGTTCATCGGTAGAGCAAGTGAGTAAGCTTGGATTCCTCAAATTTAGGTAGAGTTGATGATATACTGAACAAAATTATTAAGGGCGCCACCTTTTCCAAGTTTAAAGTCGTGGAAGTGGAAACGACTGATCCACAAAATCACTTAAAATAGCACCGTCTGGTGAAGGTATCCTACACTAGCAACAATACTCGGGAGTCATTATGAGCTCGTATTACAGTAGTATAAGTTTGTATAAAAAATTGTTAAAGTGTTAAGTATAGGTAAATAAATTTGGACAGCACAAACGAATTGACTCTACTCTAACTTTAGAAGTATTATGTGCCCCTATTAGTTTGCCAATAAATGGCTTGACCATTGCAATTGAAATTTACAGCTCTATTCGTAAAGCAGCCAAGTACATATAGGTTTAGGACTATAAACAATTTAAGTATAAATTTACAAGTAAAATTGGCACGATACAGAGATTAATTATCACACGATATTTGTAAGTAACATTTCTCGGTCTATGAAAGGTATATATTATTATTATTATTATTATCATTATCTTCCTTTTTGTGTCACCGGATTTACACCCGGCGTGTTTCAACGACAGTCGACCTCAACAGCAAGACTTTCGTTGTGTGTCACTATTCTAGAAATGACCTAACAATGTTTGTCGCATCCAGGATTACAGATTTTTGCATTAATCGGTAGGTTGACTCAGGAATATCAATGTCTTTGAGGGAAGTACTTAGTTTCTTGGGAATTAGCCCCATACAGGATAAAACAACTGGAATGATCTTGATTTCTTTAAGATTCCACAATTCTTTTATTTCGATCCTTAGCTCGGCGTATTTGCTTAGTTTTTCATTGTATTCGCTTTCTGTGTTAGAATTATTTGGAATCGATATGTCAATAAGCAGAGCTTGCTTGGATTGTTTATTAATGACTGTGATGTCCGGCCTGTTGTGTCGTACTGTTACGTCCGTCATGATAGTTTTATCCCAGTAGATCTTAATATACTGATTTTCGATAACTGGAGGGGGCTTATATTTGTAATATGGCTCGTTGTTTTGTGGATCAAGGTTAAGTTTTTTCAGTACTTCTAGGTATACTACTGTGGCAACTTTGTTGTGCCGTTCTAGATATTTAGTTTCAGCTATGCTTTGGCAACTAGAAAGAATGTGTTCAATCGTTTCTTGACTCCTGTTGCACTTTCTGCACCTATCTGTTGATATTTCTTCCTTCAAGATATACTTTTGGTAATTCCTCGTTTTTATAACCTGATCTTGTATACCAACCATAAAACCTTCAGTTTCTGGGAACAGCGTTCCAGTTTTAAGCCATTCAACCGATTTAGCTTGATCTATCGTGTCTTTCTGTAAATCATTAATGAATCTTCCGTGCAATTCTTTTGAATGCCAATTTCTAATTTTATCTTCCTCATTTCGTGTATTAAAGGGCGTAAAGTTTTCCATGCTTAGGTTTAAAGGTGTATAACCCGTATCTGTTTTCACTATGGTTTTATGAAGTTGACTATTTTGGTGGCGGAAAAACCTCCTCAAGCCTGCAATTTGCTGAGTGCAAGCTTCCACAACATCTTTTATTCCTCTACCTCCTTTTTCTCTAGGTAAATTTACCCTTTCGACGGACGCTTTTGGATGGTGTTTTCTATGTTTTGTTAGCTCGGTTCTAATCTTTCTGTTTACTGCTTCCAGGTCCGTTTGAGTCCATTTAATTATTCCGAAGGAGTACTGAAGAGCGGATATGGCGTAGCTATTTATGGCTGTGGTAAGGTTTCTTGAATTTAGCTTACTTTTTAAGAGGTTGTGAAGGCGTTTTTCGAATTCGGTGGTTAATATGGCTTTTATTTCTTTATGTTCTATCTTGTGTGTCTGAAGGATTCCTAAGTACTTGTAGGGTTTGTCTGTCATGGCTTCAATATATTTGCCTGGCTCTAGTTCTATAGGTTCTCCTTCTTTCAGCTTTCCCTTTTCAACCGATACAGTTTGGCATTTTTCCATACCAAACGACATTCCGACATCTGTGCTCCACTGGTGCATGAGTTTTAAGTTGGATTCTAGGTGTTTTTTGCACGCGGCATATAGTTTCAGATCATCCATAAAGAATAGATGACTTATGGTTGTTGACTTTCGATCCGCTCTAATAGTTGCTCCATATCCTGTGTGGTTTAGGCCACGTGATAATGGGTTTAAACACAAGCAGAACCATAGAGCGGAAAGTGTATCTCCTTTAAAGATTCCTCTTTTATTATTTTTATTATTATTATTATTATTATTATTATTATTATTATTATTATTATTATTATTATTATTATTATTATTATTATTATTATTATTATTATTATTATTATATTTAGACAAGGGCAGAGGGACAAATCCCTATTGTGTCCAAAAACAGATAATTACATAAGTAACCTACTAGTAGGTAAAGAACAGAAAAATAAGTACAATATATCTAATAAACTATAGGTGCTCTAGCAGCGCACGATCAAGTCTGTTTGTAAACGAGTTAGTAGATGGTGCAGAAACTGTGGATACATAAAGATTATTCCAGCTGTCGAATACCCTGTTAGGTAAGAAGTTCTGTCTTGATCTGACGGTAAAGTTTTCTTTTTTGAGTTTAAAAGGGTGTCCTTAAAGATTACCAAAATTAAATTTTCATATTTTAAAAGTGGTAATGAGGTCTCCGCGGTGTCTGCGAAGTTCAAAGAAAGTTAGGTTGGCCATGGAGAGTCTTTCTTCGTAGGAAGGTCTTCACTGTCCCAGGGACAGTCGAGTGGCTCTTCTTTGAACATTTTCCAAAATATTTCTATCGCGAATTAGGTCTGGATACCACGTTGGACCGGCGTACTCGAGAATTGGTCGGACATAGATAGTATACAGTTTGCAAAACGACTGAAACGAAACACTCGAAAAGCACTTACGAATGAGATAAAGTCTGGTGTTCGCGCGAGTTAAATTTATTAAATAAAAAATATAATTTTGAAAAAGATTTAATCAAACTTAGTGATCAGTTACGTTTGAAGTTACAATTATGACTGTTTCTTTTTTGGTTTACAAAAATGAGGAAATGTATTATAATGCTGAATAGAGAGAAAAATATATGATAACAAAAAAAAACAGGATGTCTCCACGTGTTTGCTGATTAGGAATTATGAATCCAATAATGTGGGAAACGTCCTGTCAGCAATTTAATAATAATATTAACAGGATGTCTCCATATGACTCGCGCTTATAAACTGAAGTTATATGATCAGACCAAGTTAGGTTGCTATTTACGATAATTCCGAGGTCGTTATAGGAAAACACAGAATTTAATGGTCGACCGTCTACGAAGTATGGTAGTAGTGGGTTGTTTTTACCAATTCGAAGCACTACACATTTTTTTGTGTCCAACGGGAGTAGCCCCTGAGAACACCATCTGAAGATGGAGTTTAAGTCCAGCTGGAGGGTTTGTTGGTTGGTGATTGGATTCGTATATATCTTTGTTTCATCAGCGTAGAAAGATGTTTTATTAGTTACGTGATAAGGAAGATCGCTGGTGTAAACCGTAAAAAGCAAAGGACCAAGAACAGAACCCTGTGGTACTCCACTTTCCACCAGTATATCCCTTGAGAAGTCTTCGCCAACTCTTACATGAAAATATCTGTCTGTTAGAAAGTCGTCAAAACAGCTAAGTAAAGAGCTGCGAATGCCGAAGTGTTCCAGTTTGTGTAGAAGTCTGCGCCTGGGAACATGATCAAAGGCCTTGGAAAAGTCCAGATAGACAATATCTACTGGCTGCCGATCGTTAAGAGATGATGTCCAGTCATTAACACAGTGTATCAGGTTGGTTAGGGTGGAACGGCCGGCGATAAATCCGTGTTGTTGCGTTGGAATCACATTTTCCAGGAGAAGAAAGTTGGTCGTCTCCTCCGAAATAATGGCTTCCATGACTTTACTGACCACTGGTAGCAGACTAATCGGGCGGTAGTTATTGGAATCAAGTTTGTTACCTTTTTTGAATATGGGGGTGATAGATGCTAATTTCCAGCTGGGGGGTATGGAACTTTGAGTAAAGGAAGTCTGCATAATTAACGACAGGGGAGTTGCAAGAGAGTTTGCGCAGCATTTTAGGTGTTTTGGAGTTAGACCATCTAAACCAGGTGATGCATTAGTGCGAAGTTTCAGTAAGTGCTGTTTTATACGGTCTGGTGTAAATACTACATGTTCTAAAGATGCCTTGAGGCGAGGACAGTTAATTGATGGGAGGTTATCATTATTGGGTTCTCGAGTGAAAACTTGTGAGAAAGCTAGAGAGAGCGTCTCAGAATACTCTTTATTAGAAGAGCATACAGTATGGTCGAGTTTTTGAAGTAGGGGAATGGAAACTTTTGATGATAGGGACGATCGTATATACGAGTATTTGGAAACCTTTTTACTGTTACCACTAGAAATGATGTTTTCCTCAAAATTTTGTCTTAAAGTTTTGAGAGATGGTATTAGAAAATCTGCGATGGTTCAGGAAGTCACTCAGAAGCTGTGTACGCTGATATTTACGCCAGAGGCGCCGTTTGTATTAGGTTAGGTACTATAAACACTTCCCGAGATGTGGCCGAAAGCCATTCCTATTGGGACACCCGGTACAAATGAAACGAAATACAATTGAATACAAGAATTGTAGAATACGTAAGAATATAAGCGCAACGGCTCGCGTGCTATCTTGTTTGAGTGTTCTCTCGTACGGTTGGGCTGAAATATTTGTAACATCATTGGTATAGTAGAACCAGTCAATAGTACCTACCTCACTACCTCCGAGAAATTTTGAAACTGAACGCACTGAATTATCTTAAGGCGCGTATCCACCAAAAAAGCGAGTAAGAGTGAATATTTGTTTTTGTTCATGTATGTTTGCTCATTTTCGCTCGACATATTGACATCTCGTCCATACCAGAGCGAATATATTCAGGTTCTCAGTTGATCCATCTACTTTCTGCGAGCGTGTTAAATATGGTTGACCACGAGAAATTATTGTTAGAGTTAGTGCTGCTTTCGTTGTATTGAGTTTATTGGAAAAGAAAAAACATATACCAAGTGAATCACAAGGTAGGTCATTTCTTGGTCTAGACAAATATAATTATTAAACATCAGGTAGTCATCAAATGAAATGTCGTCGTCGTTGTCGTCGGCCACTTTTGGTAACATGGTCTTGTTAGCACGATACAGCCTCCGGAGTGCAACAAGTCAGCAATTTTATGATTGAATATTGTTCAGGACATATCACAGATGAACCTTATTGATTTTCAGCTCACGAGATCCAGTACAATGGATGCTATGGTACTAGAAGTACGAAATTTTATAATTTTTTGAGAAATTTAAGTTTGTTAGCACGATACAGCCTCCGGAGTGTAACAAGTTACCAATTCTATGATTGAATATTGTTTATGACATATCACAGATAAAACCTATTGATTTTCAGCTCACCAGAGCCAGTACAATGGGTGCTATGGTACTTGAAGTACTACATTTTTGTCTGTTTTGGAGAAATATCAGTTTGTTAGCACGATACAGCCTCCGGAGTGTATAAAAGTGACCAATTTTATAATTGGTTATTGTTCAGAGCTTCCCACAAATGAACTCTCTTGATTTTTAGTTGACTAGAGCCAGTACAACCGCTGCTATGGTACTTGAAGTACCAAATTTTGGTAATTTTCGAAAAAATTTCAGTTTGTTAGCACAATACAGCTTCTGGAGTGTTTACAAGTGACCATTTCTATGATTGGATATTGTTGAGGGTGTTATATAGATGAATCTTATTGATTTTCAGGTCCCTGGAGATATTATAACGGGGCTATGGCACTGGAAGGGCCACATTTTTGGTCATTTTACTGTTCCCCCCAACCTATCAAATATGCGAGAAAAGTATTGGTTTACACCAAAAAATGTTGGAAATTTGAAATTTTCATGTCTTGTTAGCACGATACAGCCTCCGGAGTGCAATAAGTCACCAATTTTATGATTGATCACAGATCAACCCTATTGATTTTCAGCTCACCACAGCCAGTACAACGGGTGCTATGGTACTTGAAGTACGACATTTTGTCGTTTTTTGAGAAATTTCAGTTTGTTAGCACGATACAGCCTCCGGAGTGTAACAAGTTACCAATTCTATGATTGAATATTGTTTATGACATATCACAGATAAAACCTATTGATTTTCAGCTCACCAGAGCCAGTACAATGGGTGCTATGGTACTTGAAGTACTACATTTTTGTCTGTTTTGGAGAAATATCAGTTTGTTAGCACGATACAGCCTCCGGAGTGTATAAAAGTGATCAATTTTATGATTGGTTATTGTTCAGAGCTTCCCACAAATGAACTCTCTTGATTTTTAGTTGACTAGAGCCAGTACAACCGCTGCTATGGTACTTGAAGTACCAAATTTTGGTGATTTTCGAAAAAATTTCAGTTTGTTAGCACAATACAGCTTCTGGAGTGTTTACAAGTGACCATTCCTATGATTGGATATTGTTGAGGGTGTTATATAGATGAACCTTATTGATTTTCAGGTCCCTGGAGATATTATAACGGGTGCTATGGCACTGGAAGGGCCACATTTTTGGTCATTTTACTGTTCCCCCCAACCTATCAAATATGCGAGAAAAGTATTGGTTTACCCCAAAAAATGTTGGAAACTTGAAATTTTCATGTCTTGTTAGCACGATACAGCCTCCGGAGTGCAATAAGTCACCAATTTCATGATTCAATATTATTCAGGACATCTCACTGATGAACCCTATTGATTTTCAGCTCACCAGAGCCAATACAACGGGTGTTATGGTACTTACAGTACCACATTTTTGGCCATTATTGGAAAAAATTCGGTTTGTTAGCACGATATAGCCTCCGAAGTGTATACAAGTGACCAATTTTATGGTGGGATATTATTCAGAGCGTCTCAAAGATGAACCCTATTGATATTGAGCTCACTAAAGCCAGTACAACGGGTACTGTGGTACTTGAAGTACCAAATTTTTGTAATTTTTGGAGAATTTTCAGTTTGTTAGCACGATACAGCGTCCAGAGAGTATACGATTGATCAATTTTATGACTGAGTATTGTTCAAGGACGATGTACCCTATTGATTTCGAGTTGACTAGAGCGAGTACAGCGGGTCCTATAAATCCCCACATACTAAATTTTTGGTTATTTTTGGAGAAATTTCGGTTTGTTAGCACGATACATCCCCCGAAGTGTATACAAGTAACCATTTTATGATAGAATATTGTTAGGGGCCACAGATGCGGAAAAGTTAATTTTAATCTTTAAAACCGTTTATTTGATTTTTATTGGTACTATCAGCGTATTTAAAAAGCCTAAAAGACTAAATCACCAAGCTCTAAATAATAAATTAATATTGGACTTGATATATATTTTACTACCATAAAAATTAATTAAAAAAAATTTGAAAATCTGAAGTAGAGATAAAGTTGATAGATAATGTCGCAAACTGTTAAATAATGTATCGGTAGTTGGAGTAATATTCTTCAGAGTTAAATTAATATATTACAGTTATGAATATTTCAGAAACTAAATGATCCGTAAAAAAATTTCTGCGGAAAATTGTTGTATGGAGTACATTTAATCAAATTATTAACATACTTACGAAATATAATAAATGCAAATGTCGTTGATTCAAAATTACTTAATGCAGGTGACCAGCTTTCCAGGTATTTCTTCTAGTATTAGTTAAAGAGAAGCAGTTCTGAAAATTTAGCTTGAAATTGTTTTTGAACTATAATATAAATCAATGGTGTATCGTTATTTGAAAAAAATGAGCCACATAGCAGATTTGAGAAGGTGTTGGTATCCAGTGGACACAATAACCTGTTGAATGAAGGCAACCCAGGAAGTGTCACATTCTGGCATATACATAGAAAATTAAACAGTCATTTCAGTTTAATGGATGCTCATGTATGAAAAACTAGAGAATATTTCTTCATTGGACTGATTCCTAATCGGTTTATACCTTGCCTCGAGCACTTACAGTTCGTTCGCTGAAGGTTAAAACGGGCGGACAGACACCAGAATATAAGACGAAGGTCGGAGATAAAATATATATTAACGATGATTGGAAAATCCGCTCAGAGGAATCAGCAAACAAGAAAGTACGCCTGGAAGGTTTTTTCAGTCACGAGGGGGTTAGGGTTCAGGTGCCCTGATGGTTGCCGCTCAGCCATTAAGTGGCTTATTGTGCACCCCCACTCACAGGTATTAATTCTTAGCCAACATTGAGATTCGTCGGACTATGTTTTCCTGCATTCCCTCCTGATTTGTGCCTAGGAAGATATCTAGGCAGAAGGCTCGCCTTCTGTACAGGGTAGGGCAATCGAAGATCACGTGCTTTGCGGGTTCCTCTGCTTCTCCACACATCCTGCAATGGGGATTTGTTATTTCAATCCCCATTTTCACTAGGTGTGCGCTGAATATCCAGTGGCCGGTTATGAATCCTACCACTTTTCGCAGTTCTTTCCGCCGTATGCTGGTTCTGGTCACATGAGGGTGAGATGAGCTCCTTTCTTGGCACACTTATCAGCTCCCTCATTTCAAGCTACCCCTGTATGGCTTGGCAACCAAGTAAGAATTACTCTATTGTCTTTTGCCAAGGTTTTCAAGGTATTGTGACAGTGCCACACTATCTTCGACGTATAGCTGTGGCTTGCTAAGGCCAAAAGGGCCGCCCGACTGTCCGCGTTCACATAGATGGTCTTTTTGTTGTATTTCCTGTCTATGCATGTTCTGCCGCATTCGATTAGTGTAGCTATTTCTGCTTGAAATACGGTCGTCATTTTGCCAAGGCAAACACTTATGCTTTGCCTGGGTCTGACGCCGTAAACGCCTGCTCATGTACCCGTTAGGGTTTTTGACCCGTCGGTGTACCAAGTGATACTGTTCAACATAATATCCAGTACTAAAGGGTACCTAGAAGTAGTAAATTGGCACCATATTATTATATAATTGGGGAATAATATTCTAATATAAAGATTGTCATCATAGATGTATGTCTTTGAGATTAAGTCTAATAATTTTGTAAACATTTCTGTTATCAAGGCACTTTTTACACTTGATTAGTGCTTGTGAATTCAATTTGAGCTAGTGTTTTATAGAACTGTTACATATTTCTTATGCGTAATTGGATAAAATCACAAAATTTAAGCGTTCACCGAATTTTTTAGAATCACAAGAACATTCAACTTCAGCAACAGAGGCCATGGTTTGTACTTAGCGTCACCGTCAGAGTTACAGAAGTTCACCTTAAGTGCGGAATTTTGGTAAGATATAATTTTGATTACCAAAGTTAATATACTAACTTCTTCTTGCCATCTTCTCATAAAACTCGTTATTTAAAAGTATCATTGACATTTTCGTACGTAATAACTTCAGAACCACTCTATAGATTTCTTTCATTTTTGGTACGTGTAAGTTATATAAGCATCAAAATCTTATCATGTAACAAAAACAGTTAATCCAGGTTCGTGTTAAGAAAAAAAAATATTTTATCAAGATTTTTATAAATCAATACTTTATTCCAGAAGATCAGAAAAAATTGAGTTACACAAAATGTCAAATTATTCATAATAATTGTTCTAAATGTCAACCATTTTGTTCTATGCATTCACGAGCTCTTTTTAAGATGTTTTGTGTTGCTCGTCTTAACAATAATGGATTTGCCCTGATTTCCTCGCAAGCACCATCAATTCTTTGAATAAGATCTTCTAAGCTGTTTATCTCAGTAGAGTATACTTTGGCTTTCAGAGATCCCCAAGGCCAATTATTGGGCCCGCCGCTTCCTATCCTCATGTTTCTAGAATTCTCGTCTAGAAAATTTCGCACAATTACCCTAAAGTGAGGCGAAGCACCATCGTGCTGGAAATACATTCCTCCAATTTCCTCATTTTCTAATATCACTGGTAACATATTTTGCAAAAAAGCAAAATAGTCGTCCCCTGTTAATGTACGAGGTAGGACATATGGTCCAATAAGGTGATTATCTAAAACTCCACACCAAACGTTAACCGAAAACCTATATTGCGAATGTGTTTGTCTTTTAGCAAAAAGATTTTCATAATCCCAGACATGGGAATTTCGTAGATTGTAAACCCCGTCCCTTGTAAATGTGGCCTCATCAGTGAATAGGCACCTGCTAACTATTCTTCTCCTTCTAAGTATCCACCGACTAAAGTCTAATCGCGGTTCCAAATCACGTAGTTCTAGTCTTTGAACATGATAAGGGTAGAAGCTAATTTTTTTTAATCTCCTCCAAGCGGTAGGGTAAAGTGGGCAAATGGCGGTCACTTAAGAAAAATTTCTTCGTCGTCGTAATTTCAAATAATTTTAAGATAGCAATCACTAGTGCACTTAAAAACCTTTTTGATCTGAAAATATTTCAAAATGTTTTCTATACTTTTATGATAACAAAAAAAAACAAAAATGTGCATTTGACTGGCATTGTCATACCGGTCAAGCAGAAAAATGCTTTAAATATGATTAAGTAAACTTCAAATAAGCATTTTTTACCAAAATATTGTTTATTGAAATAGAAAATAAAAACAATGTAACTATCCAAGTAAAAGGCTGACATTCATCACATGTGTATCCTACAGGTGTGTCCCACCCACTGCATTCAGAATGTGCCCATCTTCCGCATAGGGTACATCTGTACCACTGCTCATAATCATTACATATCAAACATATATCTTCATCGACATCTTCATCTTCATTATCATCATATTGAACATCAGAATCTGATGAGTTTTCATCAAATAATTTTCTTTTATGGGATTCTCTCTTATTTCTTAAATTATTCCTTTTTTCATCAAGATTCATTTTAGAAGGTTGTACCTTTAATTTCTTTTTTTCCTTTAGCTGTTTCTTGGCTTCCTTTTCTTCCAACTCTTGCTTCAATGGTGTAGCTGTAAGTATTTTCGCGTGCTGTTTTTGCCCCGCTTGCTCTTTTCTTTTTTTCTGCTAGTTTCGGAACGGGAAGAATTTGTTGGAAAGAGAGAAATCCTGAAGAAGTTGAAGGAATTTCGTGTTGGTCTTTATTTGTAGAAGTCTTTGGTAGAGCATCATCGCTTGTTACAGCTTGGGGGTCATTGCTGAAAGACATATCAGCTTCGTTATCTTGTATGGCAATGACGTCCTGATTCAATAACTCGGAAGGCAAAAACTCTTGTTCATTAAAAACGTTGCAGTTAAGAGGATATATACCAACGCTTCTGAAACCAGCTACTCCTTTGCTCATTGTAGGCACAGTTGAATAAGCTTTATTGAATACAGACGCTACATCATAAGGAGTGATACTTTTCATCAACTGCGTCTTCATAAATAAATTGCACTGATTCCTGTATTCGGCGTTCAGGAGCCAGTAGAAGACCACATCTAATGGCTGTATTTTATCTGAACTGTGTGGTGGAATTGATACCATAACAATATGATTTTCTTTGCAAAACTCGTACGACTTCAAAGAAATATGGCTGGAGTGGTTGTCTACAATTAATAAAACCGGCTCGTCTTTCGTGAGTTTAGCGTGATTTCTAAAATGTGTTAACCAGTCACAAAAAATATTTTCATCGATCCAGCCATTCAGTGAACATTTATAAAGAGCTTCTGCAGGTCCATCTTTTTCCAGGAGAGGGCTTAGTCTCTTCCTAGGGAAGATAAACATGGGCGGAATAAATCCCCCTGCAGCATTCATAGCACACATGATGGTAATATTTCGGCATCTTTCGCCGCTAGTTACCACACCAACTCTTTTTTGTCCTTTGGTTGCGAGTATCTTTCCTGGATCCTGGACAGTTGAGATTCCCGTTTCATCTGCGTTATATATTTTGCTAGGGGAAAAGTTAAATTTTGACATCACTTCTTCCACCAGTTTATAAAATCTAGCTATTTCATCCTTGTTGAAACCAGTCAGACGATTTAGACTGATAGCCTCAGCTATTCGCACTGATATGGTGGAATTGCGTCTGACGAAACTTCTCAGCCAGTCTTTTTCAGCCAGCCTTTGCGTTGCGTTAAAATTATGTATAATATGGTGTCTCTCAACAAACTCAAAAACAAACCTTCTTAGTTCTTTTGTGGTAACACCGTAAAAAATGGATGCCAAGTGTTCAATTTGATTAGCAGTTTCCAGTCCCTGTTCAGCTGAAAATGCAGGTTTTCTTCCCATTATAGGTGCTGAGTCTTTTTTATTTTTTACCCTTTCCTGTAGCGTTGAAAATGGAATTGCGTATTTTTTTGAAGCTTGTCTTATACTCGTTCCATTTTGAATGTATTCTATCGCTTGCTTCAAATTATCTCTGGTCCATTTTGCTTTACCAGTCAATCTTTTTCGATTTCGAGACATCTGTAAAGACAATTAAAAATGAAATAACCATTAACATAAACAGTGGGTAATGCCGGTCACTTGACCGGTATTACCCACCTGTGTTGACCGGCATTACCCGCCTGTAACAATTTTTCTTATGGGTCATTTTTTTATGAGAAAAAAATGATTTTTCTTCTATCTTTTTATAGGACACTAAAGAAAAAAAGTCAACCTTTATGTATCAATTAAGTTTTTATGAAAAGAGAGAAGGGTTTTATCTCCAAACCTTATTTCATTTACCGTAAATTTTACATCAGAATTGCCGAAAACACGTGGTGATCTGCACTAACCAAAGTTTTAACACGAACTGAATATCAATCGGCTGTCGAAAATCGTAAGTAAGGTGGCATATTTGAGGCCACATTGCATTGTTGCCAAACCTAGTAATAATCATTGTTAAGAATTGAATAGATGAGGCTTTTACTTGATGAAGATCCATACTGAACGATGAAATAAAACAATATAGTTTGTTTAAATCTTAATATATTTGAACTAATGTTCAATTTAAACTTGTTGACGCGTTTCACTAACACAGTAGCTTTGTCAAAACGAATGAGGGTAAAATATAAAAATGGCTTAATATATACAGTGCTAAATCTATTTACTAAGGTTAACAATGGTATTAAAAGATATTACCTGGAAATTCATTCACTACAAACATTCCTAAGCTATCTTCTAGGTAAAGAGGTTGATTGATATCTATTTGGTCGTTAAGGAGATTACCTGAATATTTATTTTTGTTAATCTCTAGGGCTTCTAATAAATTTAAACTAAAGGATTTACCGACTACATGGAGAATTTCAAAATTTGGGTCGAAAATGTGTTGGTTTTCTAATAAATGATTTGAATAGTTAGAATCTAATTTTTTGTTGTCATAGCTACGTTTGTGTTCCGAAATTCTAGTTTTAAAATTTCTAAAAGTTCTACCGATATAAATTTTATCACAATTGTCATTACCACATTTTAATTTATAAACTTCTGATTTGTTTAATTTTGAAGATTTAGATTCATTACTTTTAATGAATTTGGATAAATTGTGATCAGTTTTAAAGGAAATATTCATGTCGAAAGTTTCTAAAAATGATTTAATTTTTAAGGATGGTGTTCCAAAGTATGTTAAGCTTTTAAATTGTCTATTATTTTTATCTGAAGGAAATACTTGTTCTAAAGTCTGTTTTTTTATCTTTTTATTTATGATATTGTCAATTAAATTTGGATCGTAATTATTATTAACTGCTATTTGTTTTATGATATTTAATTATTTGGTATAATTATTAATATTTAATGGGACTGTTAAGAGTCTGTGTATCATACTATTGAAAGCTGCTAGTTTATGACTGAATGGGTGGACCGAACTATTATGAATTGTAATATCTGTATGTGATGGTTTATGAAATATAGAAAAATCATGTTTATTATTTATATTTGAAATTGTAAGGTCTAGAAAGTTTATAGACTCATTTTGTTCAAGTTCTACGGTAAATTTGATATTATTGTGAATCGAGTTTATGTAAGTAATGAAGCTCTCTAATTGTCTATTTGTACCGATGAAGCTAGCTAAAATGTCGTCCACATATCGGTGCCAGTACATAAATTTTTTACTAAGGGGGTGTTCATGAATTATTTTTCTATATTATCCATGAATATTTCTGCTAGTAGGGGGCTGAGAGGGTTGCCCATAATCAAACCATCTTTACTGCTATAAACCTCTCCATTGAAATGGAAATAATTTTGATTCAAACACACTTTTAATAAAGTAATGATATCAGAGTGAATTATAGGATTAACATTATTGTATGTGAGCAAGTTATCAACAAGAGTTATAGTTTCTTTAGGAGGTATACTAGGGAATAGATTTGTTACATCGAACGATATGAATTTAGAATTATGGGGTAGTATTATATCTTGAATATTATTAATTAATTCCGTTGAGTTTTTAACTGAAAATCGAGGTATGAATGAACAATATTTAGAAATGACATCTATGAGAATCTTTGAAATTTTGAATGAAGGTGCTGTGAAATAAGAAACAACTGGCCTGATAGGGTACCCCTCTTTATGGAGTTTAATTAATGAATAAAGTTCAGGGTGTTGCGGATTGGGTAAAAATAATTTATATTTTTCTTTATCGTTAATTATTGATTTAACGTTATCTACTGCTAATTTTATTTCTCTCTGAAATTTATTAGTTGGGTCTTTTTTAAGGGTCTCAAAATTGCTTGCCTGAATAAAATTGTTGGTTTCTAATAAATAATCTTCTTTAGGTAATGCTATTACCGTATGTCCTTTATCTGCTTTTGTGAAAATAAGACTATTTGACTTTGATTTTTGTTGAATTGATTTGGCGGCTGATAATTCGAAATTGGGTTTGTTAAACTCGAAGAATTCTTTTTTAATAATTTCTGAAGCTTTGTGTTTTAGATTAGAATTATTTGGAATATTATACAAGTTAATTTCTGTTTCTATACCTAGTATGTTGAAGTTATCCAATGAACATGTGGGTTGAATATTATGTTTAAAACCTTTTTGTAATAATTGAATTTCTTTATCTGAAAAAATTGTATTTGAAAGATTGACGAATCTATTAAAAAATTTATGTTCTGAGAATTTGGTTTGTAGGTTTCTTGATACTGGTTTTTTGGTTAATAACTAATGACTTTAATTTACGTTTTTGTCCTTGGTACTTTTTGTGAATAATTACTTTAATCTTATCTCTTATGTCCCTATCTAGAAGATAGCTTAGGAATGTTTGTAGTGAATGAATTTCCAGGTAATATCTTTTAATACCATTGTTAACCTTAGTAAATAGATTTAGTACTGTATATATTAAGACATTTTTATATTTTACCCTCATTCGTTTTGACAAAGCTACTGTGTTAGTGAAACGCGTCAACAAGTTTAAATTGGACATTAGTTCAAATATATGAAGATTTAAACAAACTATATTGTTTTATTTCATCGATCATTGTTAAGGTCTGACCGGCATTGTCCATCTGACCGGTATTTGCCCACCTTACCCTAGTATGGGGTACATTTAATGCGTGGCCAATCCTTGTACTGATTGTTGGGTTGCTGTCAACCATATCTGGAACAAAATGAAATTATGGCACTGGAGGAGACTAATTTAGTATCACATATCAACGTATCCATGTAATGAACAATAGGTAAATTTCTAATCAACTCTTAGTCTTGATATCTATTAAATAAATTTTAATATCTTTACTTTAACTAGTATATTATCTTCAACATTCAAGTGTTGTCTTTCACCATAATCATTGTTCGTCGCTGTAGGAAATCTACCATGTTGCCGACTGTAATCAAATACTCTCGCAAATGTCTGGTAATGAGGAGTGCGACGATTAGGAAAGCGTCTTTCATATTCCCTTACTGCTTCTGTACCATTTCCGTTACAAAAGACATACACAAATAGTATGTCTGCATATTCTACATTTGTAAATTTACGAGGCTAAATTATTATGATTCAAAATGATCTAAATTATTTCGTGCGAAATTTCCTAACAACAAATGATTAACTACCAATAACAAAACGAGCTGTCAAAGTTTTCCGTACTTCAACAGTCTACGCCTATTTGATAATTTTTCTGTTCCTTTAGAATATTAGATCTACTTGATAATTGTTGATGATTTTGACTTGAATATTTTAGTGTGCACTTCGAAAAACATTTTCGTGTAACTCAATTTTTTCTGCTCTTTTGGAATAAACTATTGATGCTTATATAACTTACACCTACCAAAAATGAAAGAAATCTATAGGGTGGTTCTAAAGTTATTACGTACGAAAATGTCAATAATATATTTAAATAACTTTGACATTAAAAGTTAAGCAGTAAAACGGGATGTGCACTTCGAAAATTATTTTGGTGCCGCTCTATCTTTTCTGTTCTCTTCGAATAATCTATTGGATTTTTAAAATTCCGATATACAGGGTGTTGTTTTGGAGATTATCGAATTTTGCAAATTTTCCTTAAACCAGACCTGGATTATAATTATTTTTATTACACTATCTTATTGTGTCATCAATGCAATATTATTCTTACCAAAAATAAAAGAAATATATAGGGTGGTTCTAAAGTTATGGCCTTCAAAAGCATTGGACTAAATGAATAAAACACCCTGTATCTACGTTAATAATTAAGTTAGACGAATGAACCAAGTCTATTTGGAACCATCAAAGTGTCCTCTAGTTGCAGTTAACCTATGGCGGTTTAACTATGAAACACCCTGTATAAGGCTCCTACTTGGTGAAGCTATATTGCTGTCCGTTTTCCAGGCGCCTGGGATGGTTGAATATATGTTTTGGCAAACTTTTTTGGTTGACTTTTGTCAGAACAATTTTACCAGTTTTTGTATCGAAATTGATGTTCCCCGTAGAAAGTTTTACGAGCTACTAATTCTCTGGGCATGTCGACGTTTTTCTCAAACATGCGACAATAATGTGTTTCACGCGGCAAACTTTAAATACAAGAGATTCTTTAACAAGTCTCAAGAACTCATTTAGGACATCTGTAAATCTATCCCAAATACATTGTCTTTCTTTTCTATAACTTTCCAAGTATTTTTCTATCCACATTACTTTGTAGACTGCTTTCTCTGATTATATATTGAAAGGATCTAGAGAGACGGTCCAACCTTGCCCCATCCTTCTTCTAAGGGAAATACAGGTGACCAGTTCATATTTTAGTCGTATGTATACTGTGTGTCCCCAAAACAGATTTTCAATCAAGTCGCTGTAATCTAATCCTCTCTTGTGAAATAATTCAATCAGTTGTGTATTATCTACTAACTTATTATTATATTAGCTCAAACTTAACGGAGATGATTGGCGAATTGTTCCTACCAACGGAAATGCCGGAACCTCCCAAAGAAGGCTTCTTCAAAGGACTGTTCGGAGGTGGTGTTAGATCTTTAGACCGGGAAGAACTTTGTAAGTACATACATATGTGACAAAACGGACCCGGAATTTTTCATTTAAATATTTCTAATTAACCCTAGGATGCATAGATGAAATTCTCGATAAGAATGCAAAGCATGAGTCTCCAAGACTCTTATTCTTAAAAAAGAGCATTATATTTTTCGTTTATTCATCATAATAATAGGTTAAAAACAAGCGTTAGAAATTGAAATACATATTAAGATTTTTATTTCAAGCATATTGTGCATACTAAAACACTGTGTTCTTTGCATGTTGGTTTATTATACTTAGTACAAGTCAGGGTACTCATTCTTCCAATTCGTGTAGGACATTGCAAACATCTTCTTTTCTTTTTAAAAACTGAACCGGCTAAGATATTCTCTTCTTCCGAAACCGTAATAAAAAGTTTCATACTACTTCTTACAGTACGTGGAAGTTTTGTGTTTTTTGCTCTTCTCCTCATAAATGGTAACACTAATTCGGTTGCTGAGTCTCTGATGAACATTCTTCTCTTGTTAGTTTTTCCATCGTGAAATTTTTTATGTCCATGGGTGTACATAAAGTAAGTAATTAGAGTTGCTAAATCCATTATGTTGTACCAAACTGCGACAGGTCATCGTCTTGTTTGTCGCTTTGTGGTATAGTTGCCTACAATTTGATCAATATGATCAACACCTCCTTTAGTTTTATCATAAAATTCAATTATTTCTGTTTTTTTTCTAGTACTCTCATTATCTACTGAATCGCCGTGATGCATCGAGCTAAGAAGTAGCACAAATTTATTCTAACGTCAAATCTTTATTGAAACCAAAAACAGAGGAATAAACACTTCATTCCTTGGAGGCTGGAAACTCTTTTCCTTCTTATTTTTGCGCACAAACAAGTTATTCTAATAAGCAGCGGATGTTGTTTTAGTGAAATACTTGTAAAAAAATTGTCAACTGTTAAGTTCCATCCTGAGTTTTTTATGGAAACAGTTAGAGCTTTTACAACATTTTCTGCTACGTTGTGCTGTACTGGTTCTCCAAGTTGACGCCCCAAATATACTTGTCCAGCAATGGCATATCCCGTTTCACTTTCACAAAGCCAAGAAAACTTCATTCCATATTTTGCTGGCTTTGAGAGCATGTACTGTATGAAACTAAAAGCAAGCAATTGATCACCTATGGTAACGTACTCATTTGGAATCATTTGTATTCGGCACTGAACTAAAAATAATTCTCATATATGACGAATATCAGCAAATTTATCAGTTTCTAGTCTAACCGAATGACTTCTTTTCTCATCGAAACGAAGGTACTTTTTTAAATTTTCAAAACGATTTACTGCCATTGTAGCTTTGTACATTGAATTCGATATCTTATCAAGAAATAATTCCCTTAGAGGAGTATCCCAGTTTTCTTCAACACCAGCCAACAATAGCAAACCGAAGAAAGCATCCATCTCATCTCTTTGGATTTGTGCCCAATCTAACCTTGTTTCAAATTCGCGTTTTGCTTCTCGATTAGTACAAAGTATTATTTCATCAACAATTTCAGTCGTAATAAATTTATCCCATGCATCTTTAATACACCCAACTTGATTTCTTCTTTGAGGTCCTGATGTAAATCTTACTATATTATGTAATCTTACCCTTGTAAGGGCTGAGTAGAATCCCACACAAAATTATTTCTTCCAATAAACGTACCATTTGAGACGTTTGAAGGTGAGTTATGATCCGGAATACTTTCTGTTTCGCTATCTGAAGAGCTTCCTCCAGTGTCAATAGATCCTTCAGGTGGTTGATACTGTTCGTCAATGTCTGATGTATCACTTTTACTAACAACAATATTCTCATTATCTTCTTCATACCATGTGATCAAAGTTTCCTCAAAATTAGAGTCACTAGGTCGCATTGATCGTTTTCTAGATGTACCTACTTGTTGAAGCCATAATTTATACTATGTAAAAAACCTTATAAATATTGAGATTTTGTAGTTTTTTTAAATAATAACCTAACCTAAACTCTTACAAAAATAACTTACCAGTATTGCACAATAAAATTACATATGAAAGTCTTTGGAAACTGTGAGCACTATTATTTTAGGTTTACTTCTAGATTAGAGCAAAGCTAACTGAACAAACCAAAACAAATGATAATAATGCATGATGTTAATTGCACATGCGCATTGGAATAAATGCATACGTAGTTGCCGGTATAAATCGTACAGAATCGTCAAAACCAACAAGAGTCTGCCAGACTCATTATATGCATTTAGCGACTGTAAGTGAAAACAATTTTTTTTGTAAAAATTTGTAAAATAGAGAAGTTATGAATACAGTGATATACATTTAAACTAATAATAAACAAATTCTTAGAATTTGTACACGTTTAAATTTGTTCATGAGTCTCTGAGACTCATGTTATGCATCCTAGGGTTAAGTAATATGAGTATTTTTATATTGGTAACACTGTCCTTAATTACAATGCCAGAAATGAGCGGGATTTTCCAACATTGTGTTTAGAGCATCTGGTTGAATAAGTCCATCAGTAGTAGGGGATACCCGGGCAAAATAATCCCCCTAAGGTTTAAATATTCATAATTAAGGATATTTGCAATTGGAAAATTTGGTATAATAGGTGTAATTCGTCAATTTGCCCCTTCTAGTAGGGCATAATGATCCTACAATAATATAATTGAAAAACAATGCGATTACTGTTTAATTTTGAAAAATATAGCAATCATTGTGAAAAGAAGATATAATTGTAATGATCAATAAACTTAAATAATATATCGAGATTTTAATAAACCAACTTACAAAAATTATTAATTTAGACACCGTGAACCATAATCTAGCACTCTACGACCTACTTGCTCTGCTAACGGATCACATTGGAAGACGTGATCAATTTCATCCGCAGCTGAATTGGCGTCATATGCCCACAGATGATACTGGCTGCATTGAATCTAACTCTCTCCACTCTCAGACCTCTAATACGACTCATCACAGATTAAAAATTCTGGATGACTCTCTTTTTCAGAGTCTAACTCGGCTTTCTTATTTTCTTTTTTCTTCGGAATATTTTTTTCTAAATTCTGAGATTTGCTCTTTCTATTTTCCTGTTTTCGGCTTCTTTTTTTTTATAAAATCATGCTCATTTTTGTACGGACTACTGTTCTCCCTTCCTGTCTATTCGCCTTCTTTATAGAGGTTGTTATTTTTAGTCATTGTCGAGCAGGTATTTTAAAAGATGAATTGGCAATAACGTCCACTGACCCAACTTGAACGTCAGCTGCTACATTATTAATACCTGTGGTATCTGTTCTAGGGATATGATGAAATTTGACGCCTCTATTTGTTCTAGGTGTAGGTTGAGTCGTATTCGTATCTATACGTGTTCGGCTACATTAGAAACACTTTCATCCTTCTCGGAAACTTCTTTTGGAGCAAAATCAAGTCTTTCTGTCAGTAGCTATAATGTCCGCTTTTTTAAAAGTGTTGATAGCATTCTCGGAAGTACAACCTTTCAAATATGGTTCCCAAAAAACTTTGATTATTTGAAACCTAGATACTATTTTGTTACAAGTTTTGATTAGTTTGCATGTAATTGAGTAGGTATAAACGATGCAGTCTCTTAAAGAATAAACTTCAAATAATGTCATAACTCACCTCTAAACAAAAAAAAACTAGTAAGATGAATAAAGACATCCATTATTTTAATATTCTTCATGTATTGTTTACCAGTACATGTTATAGTAATTAACATTAAATTTTCCATGGAACTTATATATGTTGATAAATCATAGGAATCTAACCTGGTTCCATGTCATATACAAATCTACATTTCTATGATTAGGCAAGTTCAAGGTTAAGCAGGTGATATATTTAAAATACTTCTATTCATTGAAAGCTAAACCTTTCAAGGCCGAGGGTATGTTCCGTATCATGACTTGCCACCGGGTAAAATCAATTTTGACAACTGCGATATTGTGTGGGCAGAAGAGAAAATAAAATATCAGGTCGCAGGTTTCAGAAGCCAAACAATGTAAAAATGCTCATCACATAATAGTTCTTAGCAGCTTCGAGAAAAAATGAAGAACCACCTGCATTAGGCTGCAGGAGCTTGTTATGCGTACCAGAGGCAGAGGGATAACCTATACATAAATATACATGAAAATAAATAAATGTCAAATGTTACAATAGATTCTTTACTTCAGTATGTAAGAAAAGAGATTATTTACAGGAGAAAAAATAAGAGTGAAAATTCCAGAGGTTGGATAAAAAACATTCTGCTATATATCTGGAAACATGTTGCGTGTTAAGAGTAAATACAGACGTCACTTCTATGACATTGTCAATGAACAAGTAAAGTTTTTAGCGGGAAAGCGAACTAGACCAACGTTTGCACTCAAATATTATACCAGGAGCGGACCGACTATTGTACGAATTTAATGAGAAATTCGTACATATATCAAGAGTTGATAAGTAAAATATATTACTACAACTTGCCATTACAATTCTTTCCCTCCCTACTCTATTCTCGTGATTCCTGGTGAACTCTTAATCCAATTGCATCTACTTCTCCTTTTATATTAAACACTTCTTCCTGATTTGTTCTGATCTGTTCTTCCAAATTTTCCTTCATTTTCTGAGCCATTTTCATCATTTCTCTTCTGCTCTCCTCCATCCTTTGTTTCATCCGTTCATCGTTTTCTTCCATTTTTCTCAGCACCTTTTCATTGGTTTCCTTTAAATTTTTATTAGTTTCCATTATATTTTGGGTCATATTCTGATTATTTTCTTCCAATTTATTGGTCACATTAGTTTATTTTCTTCCATCTTATTGTCTAATCTTTCCGTTATATTTTTTTCCATGTTCCTCATAAATTGCATCAAATATCCAAGCTGAATTTGTGGATCTTCTTGCCTTGTTACTCTTGCATCTCCCCTGTCTAAATTATGTGTAATTGTTTCTTCAGGTGATTCATTAGAACTATGAACATCCTGAGAACCAGGAAATTTTCCGTTACGTAAATCCATTATGTCAGATCAATTAATCAAAGTAGGCGGTATGTAACTACTCAATTTGCAATTTAAGGACGCTTTGTTGTCGTTAAATTAAAATATCAAAGTTTGTTGCTGTTACTATGAAATTGGAATGTGATTGTTTGCTATTCTTTCACCTAAAAATTTGAGGGTCCCACGTTGTTGCGACAATTTATAATGATATGAATCTTGCCCTTTTCAATTTTATTTGTAATTTCCGTATTTCTGTAAATACTCCTATCTCAGGTAGGGTTCGTATAGCGCCGAGAGATTTTATTTATTTCAATATGTGAAATTTTGTTGCCCAACTATCAAATATGTAATTGAATAATAGATTCTATTGACAAAAATCAGATATTTATGATCACAAAAAGATAGTAAATTTTAACTGTAACTGATATAAATTTTTTTTAACGAAAATGAGAAATTAATTGGATAATTTTAATTTTCAAAACATTTAATACTAGTCATTACATATAACAATTAAAAATGAACTCAAATCAAAACAAAGGAAATACAATTTTAATTTAGAGTAGACTGATCAGGCCTCTCTATTCGAACAAACTTATTATATAAATAATCAAAATAATTTCGATAAATTCAGATAGTTTTGCTGCCAAATTGTACTCAAATAATTTATTAGAATTTTAAGTTCATAGATTGCAATCTAAAATTTTAGTTAAATGGCCAAATAATATAATTTTTAATCACCTTGTGCACTGAAAGTTTGCCGAAATTGGACGGGAATTCTGTTTCACTCCAAAACACGCCGTCAACACCTTTCCCCGGCCACCAGATCCGCTCCAACAGGTATAGCAGATTTTTTTTATACTGACTTTATAATTTTCTATTTATTTCAGTTAATATCTTTCAAAATAGGTCTTTTAGGATAGTTTTTATATTTTTTTGACTTCTCTCCTTCAAAACTTCAAAACCGTCTCTACAACAAACTTTCTTTTTTTTTATTACCTCCCACAGAAACTCTTAACAACCAATTAGAGCACGAATAATGAAATTACAATTTCTATAACCAATGAAAGGAATCAGGTTTATGAATTTGGAAATACATCTTAAATTTCTCTTACTCTGTTTAAATGAATTTAAATTTATCAATTTCCATGATTCTATACATCTTTTTTATAATCCTGTTTACTTTCGTCTTTACAATTTTATTTAAAATTATCCATTTGATATTCAGTTCTTTGTTTTATCACTAAATCGTTTGATCCAATGAAATTCCGTCTATTTTTGAATTGTTTGTTATCTATAATATCTGTTTTTTGCCTGCAATCTAACCTCATTTGAATAATAATTCTGTCACACGTTCCATACAACACGATGAAGTACAGAATAAAATCACTATTATCATCGTTTCTCTAAAGATATTTCAGTGAAATATTTTGACTGTTATAATATGTTGCTGTTGAATTTCAACAAACTGTTATTTAATTCAACCCGAGAGAAAAGGATTAACAACAAACAATAACATATTTTGGCAAGATCTCCCTACACAAAAAGGCTGTCTTTGACCAACTTAACTTCCTTCGAAATTCGTCAATATCGTGGAGACTAAATAACCACATTCTCAAAGATACTGAAGTACAATTTCGGAAATTTAGACAACATGTTTCTTTTAAATTGGGGTAGTCGCCTCATCAGTTCAAACTTAAAAAAGAAAACTTTGTTGTTGGGCAGAGATAGAATTTTGTATCAAGTAGAGTATTTACCACTTGGATCGATTTGGATAATGACAAAATCTTTCAAAAATTAACTTAATCTTAAACTGATTATCTTTTATTGTTTTTGCTTTTTTTATTTTCGTAATTGATATTTTTCACTTGTTAGTTACGTAGTATAACATACTGATGTTTGTTTTCAATTGTTTTTTCTTGGGCATAATAGGGACATATTCCTTTGACCTTGCCAAAATATAATAACAATAATTAAAGAAATTCTGCAGAGGGAGTTGAAGAATATCCCGTAAAGTGCCTATAAAATTGTTATTTGTAAGACAAGTGTCACAATGACTTGTTTTGTAGTACGAGTGAAGTTTGTGCAACGAACCGCGAAGCAGTGAGTTGCGCAAATCACGAGTACTACAGAAAGTTATTGTGGCACAAGTTTTACACAATATTTTTTAAAATTCGCATTTATTTAATTTCTAAAATAAAATAGAATTACATATAATCCCTGTTTTTAAACTAGGAGGAGTGGTTTGAATTTAAGTTGGCAATTTTTTAGATTCCTAATTGGTCAGATCACAGATGGTTTTATTCAGCACTTTTGACATATTATAACCCAATAATTGTGTAAATTGTGAGCAAACTTTCATTTAAGCAAACAGAGGATGATTATTTGTTTAAAAAAGAGCTTCTTCGTATATGCTCTTGCGATCTATTTATATTATATCATGAACACAATTATTTCTGTAATACATCTTCACATAGATATCTGGTAATTTATCCCAAAAATCGAACGTTATGTATACCTATAATATTGATCCTACACAATATAAAAATTGACAAATCATTGATTAATAAACGTTAGCGTACTTTATTCATTAATTTATTCATTAATATTCTAATTTACCTTTGAGAACATTTAATATAATAATTTGCTAGCTAGAACAACGCTAGACCATTTAAAAATTAATAAAACAGTGTTCATAGAGCTTCATTGTGACACTGTAAACAATGTTATAATAAAGTCTCCTCTATACGCGAGTTATAAAAAAATATTTTTGAAATCGTTAACGGTATTGGCATATGTTTATCACTTCTAGTGGAACCTATTTGATTTTGATTCAATAAATATTGATAAAGATTTCCGGGTAATTTTTTTCTCAATATTTTTTACGTTTATACTAAATTCTGGATTGAATTTCTAGTTGGTGAATCGAGTGGAAAACCCAGTAAAGCTGTGGCGAAACACATTCCGGGCACCATGTCTGATCTCAATCAGCGAGCTACTACTGCCATGAGTGACGTCAGTAAAGCTCATAAACTGATGCTGGAGAGAGGAGATAAACTCAATCAATTAGAAGATCGAGCGGAGAAAATGAGAAACGAAGCTGAAAACTTCTCGTCATCGGCACATGAAATCATGCTCAAATATAAGGATAAAAAATGGTATCAGTTGTGAAGTGCTTATACAGTAGTTTTAACTTACTTTTCATAAGCGTGTTAATATTGGTAAAAATGAATGAATTGTACAGATTTTCGTACTAGGAACGTAGTATTAATAGTATATAAATAAAAGAGTACGTGACAAATCAATAAAAATACAATAAAAGATATAATTAGTGGTCAAGTTAATGTTTTTTTTTGCAATTATCCAAATTTTTTGTTTAATTTGAGCTTATTAATTGTCTTTTTGTAAAATGTAGCGTCTATAATTAGAAGGTTCGTTTCAACTGCCAATCAATGATCGATTATTGCTATTAATCAGTAAGAAAAGGTACAAATCTCGTGGAGTTTCATAGTGAAAGTTGAGTAAAACTCACCAATTTGTAGATCTACGATAATGTATACTATAAATGTGTCACTTACCTGAAACAAGAAAAATTATTATTATATGGAATCATTTGCAGAAAAAGTGATTCATTCAAAAACGTCTACTTTACAAGCAAATAATGAGGCCAAAACTGACATAATATGGCTCTACTGTACGAAAACACGTGTAGGTGTCAAACTATTCAGATATAGAGCTTCGAAACTATTCGATTATTTTGCGAGTAACGTGACGTAATCTGCGGATCGAGCGTAACTCGAGTGGTATTTTAAGGATTGCGTCAAATTACTCATAAAATAATAATCGATTATTTTCGATTGCTCGAGTGGTATTAGTTACGATTATATAATGAATGGACCGATAAAAAAATCATTTATTTTGTATTCATATTGAACGTACAATTTGAGAAATATTGTAATCCGTCGATGAGCTTGAACTAGCTATATTGTTATTCCACGGTAGCGTTGTTTCTCTCATTTTTACAACGCTGTTAAGATGATGTTCATTGCTTAGGTTTAGGTATGGCTTTAGAGACTCAGTTGAAGAATGACCACTAATTTGGATAACTTCTTGTAAGTTGGCTACATATTTTGTCAAATTGCTGACAGCGTTTCTGGCATTCTCAAGAACTATCTTTAAATGGGTCTATTTTTCGATTAACCCATTAACATGCGAATTATTTTTTTATTGTAAATTATATGAAATTGATCGATTTGGAAGTGTTTATAGTGTCAATAATAAAGTGGTGTCAAATTTTTATCAATTTTTTCATTGAAATACAAAAAAATTCCGTTACATACAGGGTGATTGATTAGTGTGATAAAGTTCAATATCTCCTATGTCCTCTGAGACATCTACTTGAAAATTTGGGTAATTCCAGCCATCGTTAGTCTTCACATTCTAAAATTGTTTACAACGTTACAGAGTGTTCCAGAATGCTGTGCCATATCAAAGTTACATTTTTTTTAATAAATTACGAACGGAGTTTATAAATGATCAAATAGCAAAATCTTATCTACAACGAATACAAATTAAATTGTCACTTTGAATTCGCGAATGTCAAATACCCGTTCATAGTCCCAACTTCTTCTAATATTCTCTTCCAACTGTATAATTGTTGAATAGTATATTTCTGTATTTATTTTGAATTCAAAATTTTATGATTTATTATTTAGATGCATCTATTGTTAATTTTGATTAAGGCCTGATATTTTTCTTCGAAATCATGCAATATTGTAAATTATCAATAATCTGGAATAGACTCCCTGAAATCTGGAATACTGTAATCTCGTACACTTCTAAGTCTAATTTAGAATGCAGGATCTTTCACTTTTCCGAATTGACGAATAAATTGTCATATGTAGAAAGAATCATTGGTCCACATACATCACTGTGTATAATTTCCGAAGGTCTTCTTGATTGTTTAGCGGAGTTCTTATTAAAAGGCAATTTTGTTATTTTACTTTTGACACAAATCTCTCATTTGTGACTTTTATTTATTTTTTCATTACGAGTCACATTCATTACCATATTATTATCAAACAATTCTGACATATTATCATATCCCAAGTGACCAAGTCTTAAGTGTGTCTGAACAAAAATTTGCCTCATGTTTCTTATTGGCTTCAAGTTCAATTTTGAATAAATTATTTTCTTTATTTCCTACAGCTAACAACACAGAATTTTTATGTATTTCTGACAACCCTACAACTACTAGCAACAACAAAAAATCGATGTCCATCCATTAAAATCGATCGCAACGTAGCGGCGCATAGAGAAATGGTCAATCGCCTGAAGGACGAGATTAAGAATAACTTCGAAATAGATTATACCAACAATTCTTCGATTGTCTTTACAAAGTCAGTCGAAAAATTAAAAACTACATTGATCAAAGAACAAGTAAACCACCACACATACTCTAGGCGCGAGGACATAACCCATGCTTTCGTTTTCAGGGGGTTGGCTGAAGGGATGCAAATCAGCGACATAAAAGAAGAGATGGAGAAAATTTATAAAATATCAACAGAAGATATTTATAGAATGACTACCAAAGGACGTCCCCTGTAGCTGGTGGTGACAGACTCGAAGATAACTCTGGATTATCTAAATAAAAATGCCAGAGTAATCGAACACACAAGGGTCTAATGGGAGCATCGTAGGCAACGTAAGCCAATAATACAATGCCACATATGCCAACTCTGGGGGCACGCGACGGCCAACTGTGGAAGAACCCCTTGAATTGCGCTGGACCTCACCTTACACCGGAGTGCGTAAAAGAGCGAACCAAACCAGCCAAATATGCGAACTGCGATGGGGATCACCCCGCAAATGCTGAAGTATGTCCCGAATACGTCAAAAGAAGAGTGTGGCTTGAAGAGAGGAGAGCGTTAGTCGACAAAACTAAAGTTGCTCCCACAAAGTATATCCCAGCTCATGTTCCTGTAGTAAATCCCTGGAATAAAAAATCAAACTCTCCCCAACCCAGTCAAACCGACTTCCCGAGTTTTCCATCCAAACCATCCCCGCAAATACCCCCACAAAACACTTCCCTTCCCATCCAACAAAGAGCACAGACAAATTCAACTTCGAATGATATCACCAAATTCGCTGAAATCAATAGCATTTTCAGAGAGCTTCAAAGACTAGTCGACCTGGATGAACTTTCCAGAGCAGTTTCAGACCTAATTCAGGAGATGAGAAAGGCCAGTAACAAGATTGAAAAATTTCAAATTTACAACAACTTTGTTGCCGGCATAGATAACTATGACATCTAGGCAGATAGGTGGTAAAACGGCTCTCAAAAACGATAAAATCTGAAAATCATTTTCTGTAATATACAAGGAAGTTTGAACAAACTCCACTTAATTCGCCACTTTCTCAACAACGAAAAACCAGATATCTTCTTTCTAATAGAGACACTCCTAAAATCAAACAAAGTCATCAATTTCAAAAACCCAAAATATCGTCTCTTCAGACAATACCGCCCCTTCGATGCCCCTGGCGGCGGTATCGCCCTACTAATCAAAAAGGCATAAATTTCGAACACTTGCAACAAAATAATTCTTCTATTGAGCATATCGCTATACTTTTTGACAACATAATCAAAATAGTAGGGGCCTACAACCCTCCTACTAATAAACTAAAAGAGGTTGACTTGCATAACATTATGAACTCGCACAATGAAGTTTTATTGGTAAGGGCAGACACCCTCAATGGGACAAATTCACACGCAAACGGAAGTACTCTCCTGAAATTCTGTGACAACTCTGATTGTAATATTTTTAATACCGATGACCCCACCCACTTTCCTTTCTCAAATCACGCCCCCACCATACTTGATATTGCAATAGGAAAAAATATCAACATCATCTCGAAAATGAAAACATTGAATGACCTTAATTCCGATCACGATCCCGTCCTTATCCATTTAAAACTCCCTCACACCATGCAACACTCCCAAAAAACATACATATGACTACACCACCACTAGTTGGCTGAACTTTAGAAAATACATAAATAATAACATTAATATCACAGACTAAATAGAAAACTCAGAACACCTCTCCACAACAATTAAACATCTTCAAGACACAATTATTGCAGCTAGAAATCATACAAGTACCCTTAAACCTAAACCCACCCGTCATAACACCCATCCCGAGTATTATCACCCGCATACAAGATAAAAACAGGATTCGAAAAAGATGGCAAGATTCTAGATGCGAAGAAGATCGTTCCCTACTAAAATATTATCGAAACACAATAAATTCACTCATGAGAGATTACAAAAATTATAATTGGACGATCTTCCTAGGCAAACCAAAACCTCAGGACAACTCTATCTGGAGGATTGCAAAATTTCTCAAAAATCCACATAAAGACATAGATAAAATTGAAAATAATGGACATTCTTTCACCGATATGACGGAAATTGCGCAGAATTTCGGACATTACTTTCAAAGCAATTTTATAAACAATTCACCACACACAGATCATAACCAACACATTTCTTAAAAAGTAAAACAACATTTACAGTCACTAAACACGGATAACTTAGCATCGTACACTGAAATATACAACACTATTCAACAATTAAAAAATAAAACAGCCCCAGGACACGATGGCATTCCTAACATCCTACTAAAGAACCTACCAAAAAAAGCCATTGTGCAATTGACTTACATCGTTAACTATATAATCAAAACCGGCATCTACCCCGATATGCTCAAGATCGCCAACGTCATACCCATTATTAAAGCAAACAAACAGCCTTGTTATGTAGATAGTTATCGACAAATATAATTATTAAATAATATTGCAAAGGTGATCGACAAAGTCATTCTAAGAAGAATTCAATCATTCACAGATACACACAAGTTATTACCCCCCGAGCAATATGGTTTCCGAAGTGGCCACAGTACCATAGCAGAAACAATTAGAGTTATAAATTTCATAAAAGAAGGCTTTCGGGACAAAAACAAAGCAATTTGGTCGCGATCGACGTAGAAAAAGCCTTCGACTCCGTATGGCTGGAGCGATAAATACTCAAACTGAAAATTCCAAATTATTTAATTAACTCATATGTCTCAAACAGAAAATTTTCATAAAGATCAATGAACAACCCGCTGGACCCTATCCTATTCAGGCTGCTGTCCCGCAGGGCTCAGTGTTATCACCTTTGCTCTATTCTTTATTCATCCAGGATCTCCCGACTCACATAAACACTCAAATAATACCCTATTTTAACAATAGAAAACTTAACATAAACGCCTTCAAAACAGAGTATTTATTACTCAGGAAGATCACTAGGAAAGAGAACTCATTGCAATCACAACTTTGTGTAAACGGACACATCATCCCCCAGAGCAACACTTTGAAATACCTTGGATATACCATCCAAGGTAATACAAACGCCACAGCTCACATAAATTGTCAAGTGCACAAAGCCAAGATTGCAATGAGTAAACTTAACCGTCTGCATCTGCAAACACAGTCATCTCACTACACAAAATAAACTACTTATATACAGAAAAATTATCAGACCTATTTTAACATATTCAGCCCCAGTATACTACACAGGAACAACCCAGAATTTTCACTCATTGCAGGTGGTACAAAACAAGTATCTGAGAATGGCAATAAAACAAAATTCAACCTATCCAACCTACCCCCGAAACTCCTGGTTACATGACAAAGCCGAAATGCCCACTATTGAGGACTTCATTGCAACAATATCCACGAATTTTTACAATAACTGTCTGCCGAATGATCTTCGAAATACTCTTAAAGCCGCATTTCAAGCAGAAGAAATCCGAGATAATGGGTGTAGAGTGTAGACTTCTGCATGGATCTCTAATTACATAATCGGTTTGTTTGTCATGAACCCTCCTATCAACAAACTGGGGTACTTTCAGGGCGGCACAAAACCAAACTGATCTACCCCATGCTGTTAGAAAAATAATACAAACTAAATTAATGTCTGAAATATTGCCACTCCAAAACTAACCCGCCCCCCCTATCAAGTATTGAGACCCTGTTTTCTTTTCAGAGAAAACTCAGCCGAAAGATTCTAGGAACCACAATAATACTTGAATTTTATTTAATAAAGGCATATTCTTATATATTTTTTAAACAAGTATTTGTTGTATCCTTAGATACCTTCATAGTTATAACTAAAAGCGGCAACATTGGTCAAAATTTCAGTAGCTGTTTAATGTGTCAATAGTAATCTATTTAGTAGTTTTGTCCTTGTTTAATTAACATATAAAGAGAGATGCAAATATCGTCAGACTGTGATCGACGATCATTTCGATTACGTCGTATTATTGTAGTAAATAATGTCGAACGTGGTTTGTTTTTACGAGCGCCATTACGAATAGAGAGTAAACATGTAGTTCTTTTGTTTTGATGTGTTTCTCAAAACTAGTGAGAAAATAAACTCTTAAGTTAATCAATTTAATGTTTTTTATTATCATGGTTCGTCGATGCCAAGTTTTTCAGAAAAACGGCCGAAATTGCCAAGGCCATGTAGTTACAATACCATCCCCACTTTTTGTAATTCATTCATTATTTCACTACTGGCGTTTAGAATTGTTGGCCGCACAAATAAACGTGTTTATGAATGAATAGCCCTCTCTATGTTTATTATTACTTTAAGATTAATATCAACAACATTTCAGTTCCAACCTCAAAAATTCCTTTTAAAAATATCAGACCCCTTAAAAACATTTCATTACGTAGTATAGAACAGAAATTACGAATTTAGTTTTATAAAGAATATAAAAGATGTTTTTAAGAATAGTAGACTTTTCATAAAGAAAAACTTTTTTTCGAAAAATTAATAATGAAACTTTCTCATATGCCGCCAACTTACGTCAACACACTGTATCAGCGCGGAATAAATGAGCAGAAAGTGATTTTTAACTAAACTCATGGACAAAATTAATGAAACACTTAAAATTTTGCATATTTCTTATTTAGAATTACTCTTTTAATTTTCAATCGATTAAAATGATTTTTTTGGCACATTGTAGGAAATTCATCGAAATTCTCACAATCATTTTGAATTTCTGTGAAAATGTATTTGATAATTCATTATACGGGATGGAAAGAAAAAATATTTATGTACCGAGGGGGATAAATTGAAGGCTACACATTTGTTCTTTGCAAATGATTAGAAAGAATAATTAATTTCCGATATTTTGGTTTTTTATTCATTCCGAATGTGTATCCTTCAGTTTATCCCACAGGGTGTCTAGAATTTACGGTACATAAATATTTTTTCATGCCACTCGGTACCTATACTAAATTGTCAAATTTATTTTAACACAAATCGAAAATCATTGTCATCGGTTGGAAATTAAAAGAGTTATTGTAAATGAAAAATAAGTAAAATTTTGTGGTTCGTTAATTTTATCCATGAGTTTAGATGCTCACTAGAAAATTGAGTTCTGAAAAGTCGACTTAAACTGTTAATTATTTTAAATATAAAATAAGCCAAAATTATACAAGAGCCAATTCAGTACTTTCATAACTATATTCGCAAACTATGTACTTGAAAATATAGAAATCCACAGGGATTTCCGGGGAAACAAGGAAAAAAAAATTTGTTGAGCTTTGTAATACAGAAGAACCAGAACATCAGCAAAAAATTTCTTCTAAAGGAGTAAGGACACTTCAAACAATAATAAGAAAAAACTATTATTAACTTTGAATGCAGTATGAAACTGAAAATGTTATTCCTCAAAACTAACAATTGTAAGTTTAAATCGTTGGTGAGCTTAAAAAAATGTGCCCATTCATTCTAATTTTAGAGAAATTCTTAATGAGTTTCCCTGTGGAATATTTTTCCCAAATTGTGAGGAAAGAAACATCACATATTTTAGAAACCTTTTCAAAAATATATAAGAATCTATGGGGATTTTATATATAAAGATGATGGTCACATTAGAATTTTATTGATTTGTTCCTAAAATATTCTCAATTCGTTATTTGCGCTATTTTTCATTGTACTGTAATGTACATATAACAAAAGATTATTTCACTACTTTTGATTGTAATGTTACTGATTTGTCGCCTACTTTCATTAGACCAATAGGCAGAAACTTATTTCATTTGCTTTATTTTCGTAAGAATGGATCGACTTTATTGTGTTTATAAAAAAACTGAGGAATACATTTGTAAAGACACAAAAAAAACTTTTATTAGTAAATTAATTGTTCATTTATATTAAACGTAAGATTGAAATTAATTTTATACAAAAATTAACATAAAAATCATAACAAACATTCAATTTTAACATATAAAATGCGTATAATAAAAATAATACATGACATCAAAATTTTAAATATAAAAAACACGTTTGTCAAGAATAATAACACCGATAACCACAATCAATTATCATTCAACACCATATATAATGTAAAATCAAACACACACATATGCATATTTATATATGAATTTTTTATTGCCTTCTTCTTCAAGTGCTCTTTGACGTTGACAATTACATTGGCGAGTATTTCACAATATTGTGCTATCTGGAACAGTTTTCCTGCATTTCATACGCCCGAATTATCCTCAGCAAGAAAGTCAATCTCCTGCCATTTTCTTATTTCCACGTGTTGTCATAAATTATTGAATAATTTTTTTTTTGAGATACGGAAAAAAAGTATTCTTCTTTGATGACTAAAAGGTACTCAAATTCCAAGAAAGAAGAAACTAATAGTCTATTTTTATCATTGATAGATTTATTTTAATTAATAACTACCTTAAATAATGTTGAGAGTTACCAAGAAAAGTGACACAGATTCTAACGCGACATGTTGAAATATATTTTCGCCATAGGATTCCTGTCAACTGTCACAAAAGTCGTGTATCTCAATATTAAGCAGATTTTTACTTTTCCGCCCAACCTATCTATATGCGAGAAAAGTATTGGCTTACCCACAAAAAAAGTAGAAATTTTGAAAAATTTTTTTGAGTAAGTTTTATGTTATTCATCAAGAATAACACGAAAAAATGGTTTTTAGAAAAAAATCCTGTGTGTATGTCGTCGTCGTCGTCGTTGTCGTCGGCCACTTTTCGCTTCATGTCTTGTTAGCATGATACAGCCTCCGGAGTGCAACAAGTCACAAATTTAATTACAATAGCCAGTCCAACGGATGCTACGGTACTTGAAGTAAGACATTTTTGTAATTTTTTGAGAAAATTCAGTTTGTTAGCACGATACAGCCTCCGTAGTAGAGAAAGTCAACAATTTTATGATTAAATATTATACAGAACAACTCGCAGATGAACTTTATTGATTTTCAGCTCACCACAGCCAGTGAAACAGGTGCTATAGTACTTTAAGTACGACATTTTTGTCGTTTTTGGAGAAATTTCAGTTTGTTAGCACGATACAGCCTCCGGAGTATATACAAGTGACCAATTTTATGATTGGATATTACTCAGGGCATCTCAAAGATGAATCCTATTGAAATTCAGCTCACTAGAGCCAGTAGAATAAGCGCTATGGTACTCGAGGTACCAAATGTTTATCAGTTTTGGAGAATTTTCAGTTTGTTAGCACTATACAGCCGCCAGCGTGTATACAAGTAACCCATTTTATGATTGTATATTATTCAGGGCCTCTTATAGATAAAACTTATTGATTTTTAGCTCACCAGAGCTAGTATAACGAGTGCTATGGTAGCTGAAGTGCCACATTCTTTGTTCGTTTTGGAGAAGTTTCGGGTTGTTAGTACGATACAGCCTCCGGAGTGTATACAAGTGGTCATTTTTATAATTCGATATTTTTCAAGGTGTCTCACATATGAACCCTATTGATTTTCAGCTGACTATAGCGAGTACAGCGGGTTCTATAAAACCAGATATTTTTGACATTTTTGTTCACTTTTGTAGAAATTTCGGTTTGTTAACACGAAACGTCCCCCGAAGTGTATACAAGTGACAATTTTATGATAGAATATTATTCAGGGCATCTCACAGATGTGGAAAAGTTAGTTTTAATCTTTAAAACCGTTTATTTAGAATAACATTTGTCTAGGAATTTCAATGTTCATCATTCATTTCAAGTCTTGATAAACTATATAAAATAATTTTGACTTTCAGGAGGTACTGGTCTCAACGCGAGAAATTGATAGCTTCTATAAATCTTGTAAAATCAATTTTGCTTGGATAAGAACTGGTCCCGCAAACCCTAGGGTACCTTTTGGTCACTTTTTTCAAGGGCGTAATTTCAAATTTTAAAGAAAACCCAAAGAAATCCAATTTTGTGTCACATAAAATCCCCCTAAAGTTTTTAGTTCATTGTCATCACTGATAAAAAAGCTCGTTTTATGTGATTCATTTAAAATGCTCGACTCGTTGGATGCCCACATTCTAAATAAGAAATGAATGTTAAAATAAACGGTTTTAAAGACTAAAATTAACTTTTCCGCATCTGAATATTATACTATCATTAAATTGTCACTTGTACACTTTGGAGAACGTATCGTGCTAACAAACCGAAATTTCTCCAAAAGTAACCAAAAATGCAGTATATCTGGATTTATAGGACCCGCTGTACTCGCTATAGTCAGCTGAAAATCAAGGGCACATCTGTGAGACACCTTGAATGAGAAACCTTGAAAAATATGAAATTATAAAATTGGCCACTTGTATACACTCTGGAGGCTGTATCGTACAAACAACCTGAAATTTCTACAAAGTAGACAAAAAATGTGGCACTTCAGGTACTATAGCACCCGTTGTACTAGCTCTGGTGAGCTAAAAATCAATGAGGTCTATCTATTAGATGCCCTGAACAATATTCAATCATAAAATGGGTCACTTGTATACACGTTGGAGGCTGTATCATGATAACAAACTGAAAATTCTCCAAAAATGACAAACATTTGGTACCCCAAGTACAATAGCACTCGTTGCACTGGCTTTAATGAGCTGAATATCAATAGAGTTCATCTTTGAGACGCCCTGTACAATATCCAATCATAGAATTGGTCATTTGTATGTACTCCGGAGGCTGTATGGTGCTAACAAACTGAAACTTCTCCAAAAATGACAAAAATGTCTTACTTAAAGTACTATAGCACCTGTTGTACTGGCTGTGGTGAGCTGAAAACCAGTAGGTTTCATCTGTGAGATGTGTTGAATAATATTGATTCATAAAATTGGTGTTTTTTCGCGCTCCGGAGGCTGTATCGTGTTAACAAACTGAAATTTTTAAAAAAATGACAAAAATGTCGTACCTCAAGTACCATTGCACCCGTTGCACTGGCTATTGTGAACTGAAAATCAATAGGGTTCATCTCTGAGATGTCCTGAACAATATTCTATCATAAAGTTGGTGACTTGTTGCACTCCGGAGGCTGTATCGCGCTAACAAGACATGTAACGAAAAGTTGCTGACGACAACGACGACGACATACACAAAGGATTTTTTTTGTAAAAAACGTTTTTTCGTGATGTGCTTTATGAGACACGTAAAAATTACTTAAGCATTTTTTTCTAAATTTTAACTGTTTTGTGGGTAAACCAATACTTTTCTCGCATATTAGATAGGTTGGGCGGAAAAGTAATAATGAACAACTTGAAGTTATAGCAAAGGAAACTCTTTCAATATAACGTTTATTCTTTCTTGTTAGTTTTTCTGTTACTACTAAATAGTCACCTATATTTTTACTCGTAGATGGCAATCTATAGATAGTGTCTCTAGGAGGTTTTATGACAACTCTTTTTTCAGTTCTTGTCACTATCACAATGTCGTCTGCGAATGTTAGGCATTGATGTCGTTTATTATATATTAACCCTGTCCTGCTTTATATTAGCTTCTCTCACAATCATTTCTTACTCCTTCTCCCACCATAAAATTTTTTGTTACTCCGTTTCTTACTCTCAAACAGCGTTTTGTTTCTTTTAATATTAGTTTTATCATTCCAGTCAACTTCCAATTCTTGCAACGCTGGGGATATAATACTTATGTATTTTTACTGGAGGCTTGTTTAAAATCTATGAATATTATGTATGTGTACTCTCCGCATGGAAATGTGATTTTTTGTTATACTACTTTGTATCATAGATTGTTCTTATAAAAAGTTATATCGATAAAACCCAAAACCCAAAAAGAAAAAAACCGAGGAAACGAATATTGAATGTATTCCCATTTTGATTGTGAAAAAAATGGATGGTTATGAAGACAGAAAAATAACTCAAAATCTATCAGATAAAAGTGTTTTTTTCCTCCTTCAAAAAATTGTGTAATTTTTAAGAATTCAATTCCTAAAAATTATAAACAAAATAAAGTTTGTTCACTTTATCTCTGTTTGTTAGCCCGTTGGTCTATTCTTGAACTTCTTAAACTTAATGCAAATTGTGATATTCTATTCTGCCTACAAGGACAGATCGCGATAACTTTTAAACTACCTTAGATGATTTGTTACTGTCTAAAAGAGTAGCACATGGTTTTTGCACCTAAAAAAAATTGTATGGGTATAGTAATCTCGAAACTTTTTACCTTTGCTACCAAATATAAGTTAATTTGGTATAGTAACTGTAGATTATTATATTCAAGTTTACTACTTCTTTTATTATATTTTGCTTCATTTCGTCTAACCTCGTATCAATACAGAATGTCACTAATTTTTTATTTCTATCTTACATTACACTATTAAAAATGGAAAAATGTCGTATATTTTCTTTATACGACTTATAGTTTCCGAAATTCTCTTTTAGTCGCTATGACGTCATCTAAAATTAAAGTTTTCTACTCGCTCAACTTTAGATTGCTACTAGTGGGTCTAAGACAGTTCATCTAAAGATTCATTTTGCACTGAAGTGCGCGAGTCTACAACTGATATGTTGGCAGATATGCTATTTTATCCACTGGTTAACATGATTCAATGTTACCCATGTTCTCTACTTACTTTAACAGCTGGCACTACATCCCTATGTGGCTCCTGGTCTTCCCCACATTTTGCCCCTAGCTATGTCTATCCCTGACGAGAAAACACCATTCTATATCGATGAAATTAAAACAATTTAATTTGTTTAAAACTTCATTTATTTGAACTAATGTTCAATTTAAACTGGTTGGAGCGTTTCACTAACACAGTAGCTTTCTCAAAACGAATGAAGGTATAATTTAAAAATGTTTTAATATATACAGTGCATAAATACAGAATTCCATTATACTAATGTTAAAAAAGGTATTGAAAGAAATTACCTGGAAATTCATTCGCTACAAACATTCCTAAGCTATCTTCTAGGTAAAAAGATTTGATAAAGGAGAGTGATTGATGTATATTTGGTCGTTAAGAAGGTTACCTGAATATTTCTTTCTCTTTATCTCAAGAGCCTCTAATAAATTTAAACTAAAGGATTCACCGACTACATGTAAAAATTCAAAATTTGGGTCGAAAATGTGTTGGTTTTCTAATAAATGATTTGAATAGTAAGAATCTAATTTTCTGTTGTCATAGCTACGTTAGTGTTCCGAAATTCTAGTTTTAAAATTTCTAAAAGTTCTACCTATATAAATTTTATCACCGTTAATTGACAATAACATAAATGAAAAGATACAAAAACAGATTTTAGAACAAGTATTCCCTTCTGATAAAAATAATAATAAACAATTTAAAAGCTTAACATACTTAATAATATACTTTGAAACACCGTCCTTGAAAATTAAATCATTTTTGGAAACCTTAGATATCAATATTTACTCTAAAACTGATTACAATTTATCCAAACTCATTAAAAATAACAAATCTATATCTTCAAAATTATACAAATCATGAGTTTATAAATCAAAATGTGGCAATGAATACTGTGAAAAAATATATATTGGTAGAACTTTTAGAATTTCGGCACATAAACGTAGCTATGGCAACAAAAAATTAGATTCTAACTATTCAAATCATTTATTAGAAAACCAACACATTTTCGACTCAAATTTTGAAATTTTACATGCAGGGTAGGGTGGGCCTCTATGAGACATGGGCTACCATGAGACAATTAAATATTTCCGTTTAGATATAGTGTTGACCTCTGTTGGTCGAGGTAATAAGTTAACACTACGTGCCGGTTTCCCAATATAATTTTCTATTACCGTACGTTAGTCTTAGTAGAGTTATGACCACCAGTGTGTGTGTATCTTATCGAAATTTTTAAGACGTGCATGTTCGTTCGTTCGTCAAGAGAAGAATAAAACTAGTAAAGGTAAATTTTCTATACCATTTTTTAGAACAGTTAATAAACATTCTCTCACTCGTCATAAATGTATGAAATGGCAAGTAAAAAAATTATGTATGTACATCTACTAACCACGTGCAAATGGGCCACCATGAGACACATTTTCAGGGCCACCTTAAGACACTGTCTCATGGTGGCCCACATAAGGAACTGGCTGTATCAGGTAAATTATTTTTTGTAGATGTCCAGAGGTCGCAAAAGGAAAAGCCAGAAAGGTTTGTTTTCAGAAGAATGTATGAGAAGAGCTGTTCCGCAAGTATTGATAGGGGAAGGTGGCGTAAAACTGTCTCTACGTAAAGCTGCAGAAGAGAACGGTTTATCCTTTCAGACGTTGCAGAAATATGTTAAAAAACATGCAAATATCCATGAAAAGCCGATATAAACATAGATCAATTTTTACAGATAATGAAGAAAGAGCGCTTGTGGATTATGTAATCATATGCTCTAGAATGTGTTATGGACCAACAACAAAAGATACTCGAGAATTGGCGTATGAAATGGCAAAAATTAACCAATAGAAAATTCCGTTAAGTTGGGAAAGAAATAAATTGGCTGGCATTGACTGGTTACAAGGGTTTCTAAAAAGACATAGCAAACAGTTAAGTATTCGGCAGCCTGAAGGGTGCAGTCTTTCCAGAGCTTCGTCATTTAATGAGCATAACGATAAGTTATTCTTTGATAATCTTAAAAATGCATATGATCGCCCCGAAGTATTTTTTGATGGCACTCGCATCTAGAACTTGGACGAAACGGGGACGGCGACCGTTCAGAAACCGAAGAAAGTATTATCGGCAAAAGGAGTTAAACAAGTCAGCCAATGTACCAGTGGTGAACGTAGAGTATTAATTACTACGTGTTGTATAATAAGTGCCAATGGAAATACTTTACCACCTGCCATGGTGTTTACACGAAAAAAATTTAGAAGCCATATGTTAAATGGAGCTCCATCAGGTACATTAGGTCTCGCAATTTCATCAGGTTGGATGAATGGAGAAATATTTCCATCTGTAATGAAACACTTCGTAAAATATACTGGATCCTCCGAAAAGAGCCTCACTATCTTAATATTCGATAATCATGAAAGCTACCTTACCATAGAAACACTTAACATTGCTAAAGATAATGAAGTTACAATTATTACACTACCTCCACACTGTAGTCACAAGCTACAGCCGTTAGATATATCAATATTTGCTCCGTTAGAGGTATATTATAATTCTGCAGTTGATTCCTGGCTTCTACATCATCCTGGCACACCGTTATCTATTTATGAAGTTGCTGGTTGTGTTGGTGTGACATTTGAACAATCCATGACTCCATTAAATATTGAGGCATGTTTCAAGAAAACCGGAATTTTTCCTTTTGATCGAGAAATATTCACCACTGATGATTTTTCAAGTAGTTCAGTGACTGATCGAGATGTATTGAATGATTCAGCTTTGTACACTGCTGATGAGCAAACTGCGTCAATGACTATGGATGTCCCACCTGACATTGAAGCTTTTACAGAAGAAATACCATCAACTTCTGTGGAAACATTCCATTTTATACACATTCCATCTACCTCCTTAAATACACCACAGGTTACAGATAATCCAGCTGAAGATAAACCTGCTACAGCAGTTTTTGTTTGTCCCCAGATATTCAAAGGCTACCCGAAGGCAGGCCAAAGAAAATTACAAAAGAGCAAGCGTAAAAGAGCTAAAAGTTGTATACCCACATACACACCTGAAAAGGAAAAATTGAACAGAGAAAAATGGAAAAAAAAAGAAAAAGAACAGAAGAAAAGAAAGGAAGCTAGCAAAAAAACGTATTTGCGGAGAAACGAGAACAGATCACTAAGAACATATCTTCCGATGAAGATGATACCCAAGTTGAAAGTGAGATACCTTTCCAAGACGATTCTGATGAGGATGGGTGGATTCCTGAAGTCGAACCGTCAAGCTTTGAAGAACTTGATAAGGATCCTGAGCCCAATGATTTTGTTTTGGTACAATTCAAGGCAAAAAATGATGTATTCTTCGTAGGAAAAGTAGTCGAACTAGAATCAGTATCTAGTGATGTCAAAATCAATTTCCTAAGAAAAGCCCCGAAGGTTGAAGGACATATGATATTTCCAACTGTCCCAGACATTGCCACCGTTCCAGTCATTTATGTGAAAATGATTTTACCCAAACCAACTCTTTTAGGAAATACAAAACGATTGAAATCGTATTACAAGTTTGAAATCAATTTTAATCAACTGAACATGCGTTAATTTTTATTATTAATATAAGATAAAGATTAATCCTTTTTGAGTGTTTTATAAATATTTCCTTATTTCAAATGCTGTGATGATACTAATAATGGTTTCTTGTGTGTTTCATAAATATTTTAATACAATTTTTAGTTTTTTTCCTGTCTCTGAGTGGCCCAAGTAAAGGGCCACTATGAGACGGGCACAAAAAATGAATGTCACATTACTTTAAAATCTAGTCAAATATAAATAGTTTATATCCATTTTTTACATTAATGTAACATAACTTATGCACCGACGACATATATGTGTCGTATTTACAATAAATTAACCGACAATTTAAACCAGACTTTTTCCGTCTTATGGTGGCCCACTCTTCCCTAGTCATTAAATCCTTTAGATTAAATTTATTAGAAGCTCTTGAGATAAACAAAAATAAATATTCAGGTAACCTTTTTACCTAGAAGATACCTTATGAATGTTAGTAGTGAATGTATTTCAAGGTAATTTCTTTCAAAACCTTTTTTAACATTAGTATAATAGAATTCTGTATTTATGCACTGTATATATTAAAACATTTTTGAATTATACCTTCATTCGTTTTGAGAAAGCTACTGTGTTAGTGAAACGGGTCAACCAGTTTGATTTGAACATTAGTTCAAATAAATGAAGTTTTGAACAAATTAAATTGTTTTATTTCCATCGTTCTGTATGGATCTTCATCAAGTAGAAGCCTAATCTATTCAACCATTCTATAACCCACATTGCACGGAGATATTCAGTTTCATTGTCTATCCAACGCATTTGGACCTCCCCTTTCTCCTCATCTTGTAGACTTTTGCATTAAGGATTCTCTTTGGTATTGTCGTTGTACATCTCCAAACCATTGGATAACGTGTGATATGATTTGGCAAAGTCTTAATTTTCCACAATGTAGTTATATCTAATCGTTCATTATTTTCTTTCACACCTCCATGAATCATCCTTATTACTTTTCTCTTAAATCGACGAGGTCTTTCCTTGTCTGCTACTTTCAGCGTCCATGTTTTGTTGTCATAGGTCACCAGCTGGTCAAATGAGGGTTTCGAACAATTTTGGGCACCGATTAACACGTTTGCTTCAGACAAGTTATCCGATTCTCGTTTTAGAAGACAGTCATCCTTATACGATATTATACTATAACTCTATTGTAATACTAATGGACATAAAAACTCAAGTTAAAAACTTTATTGTGGTCGAATATAGTAACATCCGTTACCGAAGCAGTGAATGGGTGTAGGATAAGAACGGTGCGTTGTAAAATAACGTCACGCGAGCTAAATATTTGAATAGGACGGAAACTAACATTGTTGTAACATGAACACTACTCACTTGATTCCAATAAAACAGAATCAGGTGTATTTCTAAACATTAAGGCTATACAGTCATAAAAATGTATTTAATAGAATTAGTGACATTCTTCATTGTTATATTTGCAAAAATAATGTCTGGAAATTTGTTGTTTTTAATTTAATAAAAAAATTTTGGCCAGTTAAACAAAAAGTATGCCATATGGAAAAATATAAATTTATTTAATTAAATATATAGTAGTAAGTTTTATAAAAGACATTTTAAAGTTAAATGGACTTGGGCAGAAAATTACCTGTATGATAGAAAGAAATATTAATGTGTATAAAACAATGTTACTATTATTAAGATGAATTTTTTTCCATTATTATGAAAAATATACTATATATGACAGAGTAGAGTAACAAAGTGTATACTTCTGACTAAACAGAAATTTTCTATTGAACTAAGTGAGCTGTTAAACTAAAGTTGAATTTTTAGCACTAGGAATCTGCAAATCAGCGAGAATCCATAGGCAGGACTGATCAATTCTCAAAATGATCTTATATCTGGTTATCCTGGAGGCATTGGGGCATTGGTATGAAATCGAGGAATTTACCTCACTATCTTTGAATGAATTTTCCAAAGGTGTTAACCTTTGTTTGCAAGCAAATTTTTTGTCTAACATTTAAAGAAACGTCCTCCAACAACATACAAAAATCTTTTTTTTATAATGCTGAAAAATTTCTGCCATTTAAGTGGCCATCAAAAAAATAAGGATCAATAACTTTATTACCACTTATTTCGCCAAAATCATTAATACTCATAAAGGTGTCATAAAAATGAAAATTATGGCGGTTTACTAGTCCATTATTATGAAAAGTTGACTCATCGGTAAATAACACGTTATAGAAAAAAGAGTCTTTTCTGCTAATTGATTAAGAACCCATAAACAAAAATCTATCCTTCTCTGAAAGTCAGTCCCGTACAACTGCTGACGTCATGAATATAAAACGGATGCTACTGTAATGTTTTTTCATATTTATTTGAAAGTTTTTATCTGCAACAGTCATGTAACAGGTACGATTTGACACTATTTTCAGTGTCATAATGACGTATATTACCGCACTAGTGCGTTTTTGAATACATTACCGCACTAGTGCGATAATAAGAATCAAGAAAATATTAATAGCAGAATTAAATATTTATTTTATACTTATTTATTTTATATATTTACAGTGTACTCCTTACAATTGTATAAATTAATCCTAGACGCTGACATACCCAACGCTTCACTGGAATAATTGCTTATATTTTGATTTTGAATATTTCCTGATATCGAAGGAATGTTTTCAATTTGTCCCAAAACTTTTATTGCTGTTCGGTTTCTATTTTCATCAGACATTTCGATATAGCCTTCAGCGACAGAATTACTCTTCCAGCCACCATATCTTTTTATATTCAAAAAATCTGCCCCAGAATCACCAAAAAGTGTGGTTGAAGTTCTTCGAAAGCAATGTCCAGTATATTCTCTTGGATTAGGCAATTCAAGAAATTGGGCAATTAATTTCGGCATATTACCATTAGTATTTATACCAATTGGTTGTTTTGTGCATTTTCCATCCCGGTACCCAACAAAAAATCGCTTATGTTCGCAATTTTTAGGTCTCAATTCAACGTAATTTCTGACGACTTCAACTAGATTCACGCCGTCAATATTTCCAGATGTTATGAAAAATTCTCGAGACACCTTTGTTTTGGTATTTGGTATAGTAATTTGATATCAAATTCCTTGCTTTTTCATATTTTCAAACAACACATTTGTTAGCTCTTCCCGCCGACCTGCACCAGCCAAACCAAAGATCAATATAACCTTAAATTGAATATTATATGAATACACCTTTTTATAATCTACAAAATAGTCTTACCTACCTTCATGCACAAATATCTCTCATCGTTCGCATTTGTTAAAAATCTGGTTATTCCCTCCTTTGTAAATACCTTTGACTATTTAGGTTTGTACCCTTCTGATTTTCGTTTTAGGAATGCTATCAAATGTAAGTATTTCTTGACGTCGACATTCTGAAAATTCTGTTTGTAACATGGAATAGTAACACCAAAGGGTAAAAGTCTAGTTTAGTGGTACAACGCGGATTTTGATGAAAACATTTTTTCTGGCTAATTCGAGGTCGCTGAACACGAAAATGAAAGAAAAAAATGGGGCTCTCTTACCAAAATCGAGTTATGAATTTTTGAAGACGTGTTCAGATGAGTACTGCACTGGATTTATTGTCACATTATAACTGCTATAATGATCCGTAATAACTGCTCCACAATGTTAGTGATACACTATAGTTGCCTTTTACGATATTACTCTCTCACGCACATTATAAAAAAACAATTATTATATCTTTTGTCGTTTCCGTTTAATATAACTGACATATAAGTTTCGTCTGTTTCCTCTTAGCAGTAAGACGTTTATCTACTAGCATATACAGCCATCTTTAGTTACTTGAAAAAAAGTTGCTGAATATTTTCGATATGCAGAGATCATAGCACAGAAGATATAAACAAGATGTACATCATGAACATACACCGGCTCTTGTGCACTTTACGACCCATGAAATTAAACAATTTTCTATAGTAGAAACGAAAGTTTACTTCAATTGGAGACATTTAACACAAAAAAAGTGTGGATGAACCATAATTTTCAACGAAAATTGGCAAAAATAAAAACAAAAGGAAAAGGGTGAGTCCAATGATTATATTCTCTTCCCCTTCTTAATTAACTTAATACCCAATACTTTGTAACACACAATGAGTTATTCTAGAAGGGGAAGGAAATATAATCATTGAATTCGCCCTTTCCCTTCTAGAATAACTTGATGTGCGCAATAGTCTGTAACGCACATCAGGTTATTCAAGAAGGGAAAGGGTGAATCCAATAATTATATTCCCTTCCCCTTCTTGAATAACTTGATATCTAATACTTTGATACGCACATCAGGTTATTCAAGAAGGGAAAGGGTACACAAGAGCCGGTGTATGTTCATGATGTACATCTTGTTTATATCTTCTGTGCTATGATCTGTGCATATCGACAATATTCAGCAACTTCTTTTCTAGTAACTAATAATGGCTGTATATGCTAGTAGGTAAAAGTCTTACTGCTAAGAGGAAGCAGACGAAACTTATATGTCAGTTATATTAAACGGAAACGTCAAAAGATATAATAATTGTGGAATTAAAAAAATAATTTACAAGAGATTTATATCAATATCAGTGTTTTTTTAATGTGCGTGAGAGAGTAATATCGTGAAAGGCAACAATAGTGTATCACTAACATTGTGGAGCAGTTATTACGGATCAATATAGCAGTTATAATGTGACAATAAATCCAGTGCAGTACTCATCTGAACACATCTTCAAAAATTCATAATTCGATTTCGGTAAGAGAGCCCCATTTTTTTTCATTCTCGTGTTCAGCGATCACGAATTAGCCAGAAAATAATTTTACATCAAAATCCGCGTTGTACCACTAAAGTAGACTTTTTCCGATGAAGGCTTCTGTATCTTGCTTAGCTCGTTAAAATATGCTAATAATGCTTTTTCATTACTCATGTTTCCAACCTTATTTTCTCAACACCATTTCTCGTAACGATCATGAGTCAGCTGGTATTTTTCTCGTGATTTCACTGGCTCAAGATTTGAAATAACACTGGAAGCTGTATTTTCAATATACGAAGGGAGATTGTCCGCGCTTGAACTCCTTTATAAAGATTTTTGTTCATTCAACTTTAACAATTTAGTGACATAACTAATTTTATTTCCACAGCTTTGTTTGACTTTGTTGCTATGGTTACAAAATATGTTCTACAGTACCTTATGTTTGCAGTCAATATTATTAACAATGCGTTGGATTGAAGTATTCTTTAAATGAAATTTTATGATATAAGTACTTTTAATAATACCTACTAATAAACAGTTGAGGGATTTTTTGCAAAAACGTCACAAGTCAAAGATTTTGTTTTGCAGAAATTACAAGTTTCTTTCGGGCTTCTTACTGGAAATAGGCACCTTCATCAAATTTTCCAGACATGTGTCAATTTGTTTTACATAGACTCATGTAGTTTTTGACAGAAAATTTAACGTTACAAAAACAATATATTAAATTCAAAACTCGCAACCACTGCTGTTGTCATCTTCTGAAACATCTGCGGTTTCCGTGTCGTCATCTTCAGCGCTTTTTTGGGCCAAATTTTCATAGAACGCAATATTACGTACATCCTTTAGGAATTTATTAAGTGACATGATATTTTGCATTTTTGCTGAGGCAATGGGTAATGGTCCACTATGCAAAAATGGCATTTCGCTTTCTCGTGGCAAATTTTGTTTAGGGCCAACAACAATAATTTGTGCCCAAAGACCATTATAGCTTTCACGTGTAGATACATATCGAGTTTGCTGCTTTATTTTTAACATTCTGACACTTTTGATCTTCAATGTAGGCTTTGGTGTTTTGAGAAATAGCTTATCGGTCGCTTTTTTGATATCAAAGAATTCGTGGTTCTTCACTTTATGTAAATTGAAGGGAGATGGTACCTTTCGCGCTCCTAGGATGATTGAGTCCCAATCTTCAGGTACCTCGGGAGCTTCTAATTTTTATTTTTTGTTTCTCTATTAATGAGTAATCTTGTTCGTTCGGTAAGTAACTGTGTCCTCGAACAGGAAATAAATGAGTGATTGAATCAAACATTTTTGGACAATGCACTAAAATATACAAAAAGGGAACCATCACATAGTTTTTATTTTGATCACAACAGCTGTCGCTAATCAGTATAGATCTCTATGATCGCCAGCTACACTTTTTAAGTATTGTAACAGCATGGATGTAACTTGATTGGCACCCTTTGAACATCATGACTTCATTGATACCAAGATTATGAACTCCGAAGACATTGTACCAAAGCTGCCTACTGTAGAACACGAATTTGTTTTCAAATAAGGCAACGGTAAATTTTGCATAAAGTCAAAAGATATGCATAAGATTTCACCGCTTCTGGCCCTTTCTTTAAATAGTCTCCTTTTTTGTCTAAAAGCTTCTGCTTTTTGTCTAAATCTTCTGCTTTTCTCAGATGAATAAATATCTATAGCAAGCTGAATTTTGCCAGAGTTAGGATCATTCGCTTTCTGCTCATATTGATCACAAATGGAACAGGTGTCAGAACGCGGATACACGAAGGCAAATTTATTTGAGTCAATTCAAGGAAAAGTTTTCGCTACTGCCAAACTCTCAGGTAAATACTTCCTACCTGGATTGTTTCTTAATGAGTAATGAGATGACCGAGCTTTGGAAGATTTTATATGTTGCCTCACAAGTTCTACGACTTCGTTTGGGCACTTATTAGGCCGATTATTATGCAAACCTCTCAGATCCTTGGGAGATTTTCCCAAATGTAAAAGACTATGTTGTATGCGACGAATTCTGCGTAGTGTTACACCGTGAAGACTCAGAAAAGCTTTCAAACATACAGTTATGTCTGATCCACTTACTCGGATTTTATATTTAAATGCAGCATCGTGATCTCTATAGCTTTCACCCTCAGGTTTCCTAGGTCTGCACCTGGTGATGTATTGCGATGAGCCCAGCTAAATGTGAATCTTGTTCATTTTTGTCTAACATTACATTAAATTGTGAAAGAACTCAATGCTTATTTTCCTCGATGATTTTAGAAAAACATTTGAGCTTTGTACATCTGAAAAGCGACCATTGTCTTAATGTTTAAGGAACAAATTCAATATAAGTAGTATTACCTGCAATCCGATCCTGTTTGTCGTCTCTCAACTAGTTTGTCGGCATTGTTTACATGTTCATCTCCTCTGACTTCTGCTTTCTTTGTCAAAGTTTCTTTTCCCCGCAACGTTCACGCTTAGGCAATTCTTGGTTTTCCATTGTATTCACTTATTTTAATTTTAAAACGATTCACTACGACACCTAATATCTTATGTCAGATTTTATGGTTACAATAAGCTGTTATATCATGGAAATATGTTATTTTGCGTACATAAACGTAATCCGTTTGGTGAATTATTGTCGTTCTTGCCAGACAACTCATGGACTAGTGTCGTTTTTGTAGAAGCGTTGGTTTTATAAGCTCGTGAAACTTGGCATGTGTGACATTTTTGCCTTCAACCATTATTCAGTTGCATGGATACGGGATTTCACTATAAGATGGCGCTATATTTTAAATTTTACCAAATTTGGACTTGTGATGTTTTTGCTATGAACCCCTCAGTTGTAGATAAAACTTTGTACGTAACACGTGGGATAGGAATTCATAACTCACTTATGTGAGTAAACTTCACATGCGTGCGTTAATAATGTCCATATCCCACTAATTCCGTAAATTACTATTATTACGACGGGTGGGATAAATTCATACACACGGTAAGTCTACTCACTCAATTGATCTATCCCCTAAACTATTCACTAATTTACATTATATACACAGTATATTCACTTACACTAATTTATATAAACACTTCACTACTGTTTATTTTCTTAGACTCTTCACTTGTTTTCTATTTATATAACATCCCCGCTGGTTGGTTCTTTATATATAGGTGCCCTTTTTCCTAAACTTTCTAGTATTGCGGCTCACAAAAACAATCGCCTCCCTGGAATTTTCTAGATAAGACTGGTCACATACACAATGTACCTCACCGGAAATGTCTAGATAAGACTGGTCACATACACAATGTACCTCACTGGAAATGTCTAGATAAGAATAGTCACACAAAATAATGATGAACAGTTCGAAGAAATTCCTGCGCATTCGCCAAAATTTTAACTTTCATACATGGCTTAGACAGAGTCGGATTCAGGGACTACACCAGAGTGCGATTTCGTAACATTCCCCATTCCCCAACACATTGGCTGCCACCATAAGAGTGTTAGATAAGTTCCCCAGGTGCCAAAGTGAAAATGCTTACCAAACAATATTTATCCATACAAACGGTTATTAATACAAAGTAAGTTTACATTCTTACAAAGGAATTTTACTAGTTGATTTGACAACGTCTTGAAGTTTCGCCATCCCGTTAGCTGTAAATTGCCCTGGCTGTTGAGGATAAATTGTAGTCACGGTTGGTAAATTAATATTCATTCTGATAAGCAGGAAAGAAACTAAAAATGACATCATTGTCTTTTTATCGTAAATAAACTATAGTGTTCTTAATAAGTGACTATTAGCATCTAATAATTGTTTTGCTTAAAGCACAGACGTGTAGTAATTATCGCTTATTACAACTCTTTTTGTAGATAGTCTTTTGCTAAATCTAGTACAATAAATCCTCCCCTTTATTAGCCATTTTGCAGGTATACATTATCATTTTTAGAGTATAACCTGCAGGATTACATAATTTAAACAGTTTCAAGCCATAGCGGTGACACTTTAAAGGTATATATTGTTTGAAAAGTAGTCTTCCTCGAAAGGGAATCAAACTTTCATCAACAACTAGTATTGAGTCAGGATTGCATTGTTGAGCAAAACGTAATTGTGTCATTTCAAATAATTTTCTAATTTTATGGCAACGATCGTTTGGTAAAGCAACCGTGTTGTCAGCAAAATGTAAGAATATCAAAAGAAGCTGAAATCTGCTTCTGGTCATTACGGAAGAAATAAAAGTAAAATTATACAATGGTGACTTATTCCAATAATCAGCAATTTTGGGAAGCTTGTCAATTCCTATATACATAACATAACCCAAACATTTTGAAATTTCCTCTTTATTGGTAGGTTTCCATGCATGAATTCTGGATGATCTGCTATAATGTTGTGCATTTTTCACTTGCGCAGCATTTCTGTTAGTCTCCTCTACAATAAGTAAAATTTCATCATGGCTTAGTTTCCTGTATACATGAAAAGGAGTTAGTTCGGTTCTATTTTTAAGATAACTATCATCAGAGACATAGGATTCATTACCAGCAAACTGTATATCGAGACGTAAATGAGTACAGTCAACTTCGTCATTATTTTGCTGGTCGTTAGATTCTACCGGTTGTTGTGCATTTTCATCCAATAATCTTGAATCACTGTTACACTCATCTTCTTCATCAGATTTTTCTTAGTCACTTGGGTTGTATTCTGAACCGGATAACACAAAATCATCAGAATCCTAATCCTCTAACAATTGGAGCAACTCCGCCTCTGTCAACTTTTTATTATTTTCCGCCCAACCTATCTATATGCGAGAAAAGTATTGGTTTACCCCAAAAAAGCTAGAATTTTGAAAAAAATTTTGATTTTTTTTACGATTTCCATCAACAACAACACGACAAACTGGTTTATAGAAAAAAAATCCTGTGTGTATGTCGTCGTCGTCGTCGTTGTCGTCGGTCACTTTTTGTTACATGTCTTGTTAGCACGATACAGCCTCCGGAGTGCAACAAGTCACCAATTTCATGATTGAATATTGTGAAGGACATGTCACAGATGAACCTTATTGTTATTCAGCTCACCAGAGCCACCGTGCATATAAAAGCCTAGTAGCGACACTCTGTGCGGAAGCCGATATGCGAACCCGCTGTACCTTGCCTTTAGAGTATCAGGTTTCTAGCAGGTGACGTCGGCTTGCTTAGTATACAGGGGTTCGCGTTAGAGCATACGACACGAAGCTCTGCAGTATACAGTATATATTTCCATAGAAGTAGCACGACAGCAGTCCCTCGTAAATCCGCCGGCCAGTGAACAACTGCCCGACTTCTTAGAACATTGTCGGCGAAATTATCCACAAAGACTTCAAAGGGACGAGTCGAGAGTGTCGCCACTATGCTTTTATATGTAACGTGCCAGAGCTAGTACAACGGGTACTATGGTACTTGAAGTACGAAATATTTGTCATTTTTTGAGAAATTTCAGTTTGTTACCACGATACAGTCTCCGGAGTTCAACAAGTCACCAATTTCAGGATTGAATTTATTCAGAATATCTCACAGATAAACCCTATTGATTTTCAGCTCACCACAGCCGGTACAACAGGTGATATAGTACTTTATGTACGACTTTTTTATAATTTTTGGAGAAATTTCAGTTTGTTAACACGATACAGCCTCCGGAGTATATACAAGTGATCAGTTTTATTATTGGATATTATTCAGAGCGTCTCAAAGATTAACCCTATCAATGTTCAGCTCACTAAAACCAGTACAACGGGTACTTGAAGTATCAAACTTTTTATAATTTTTGGAGAATTTTCAGTTTGTTAGCACGATACAGCCTTCAGGGTGTATACAAATGACCAATTTTATGATTGAATATTGCTCAAGGTGTCTCACAGATATATCCTATTGATTTTCAGCTGACGAGAGCGAGTACAGCGGGTCTCATAAATCCAGATATACTACATTTTTGGTTATTTTTGGAAAAAATTTGGTTTGTTAGCACGATACATCCCCCGAAGTGTGTACAAGTGACAATTTTATGATAGAATATTGTTCAGAGCCACAGATGCGGAAAAGTTAGTTTTAATCTTTAAAACCGTTTATTTTTATTTGGCATACGCTGCGTTTTACTTGTACTTGGTGAATTATCCGAAAGACAAATTCCAATCAAAAAAAGTAACTTTACTAAGCATCATTTTTCATTAATTAAATATAAGCAAAAACATTTGCAGACGAGGTATAGGAAGACGCCAACATTCGTGGTTGAAAAACATAAGAGACTGGACCGGACTAGACTCACATTCCTTATTCCGAGCTGCTCAAAACCGAACCCAGTTCGCCGAGATTGTTGCCAACCTTCACTAAGGTGAAGACGGAACCGAAAGAAGAAGAAAAACATTTGTAAAATAAATACTGTAATATTTTGTTTATCCTTGCAAATAATCCAGCAACAAGATTTTAAAACGGATAAACTACATATACTTTCTTCGTATAATTCCAAATTTATCCAAAAAAACTGGTAATTCCGTAGAAAAATTTGATAATGAACGCCACTAATCGTTTCTACAACGCCTTATTATCAACTGTCGTTATAAGCTGTTTACTACATTATCGCACCTAACAAAAGAATATAAGCAAGCCATGGGTTCCTAATGTGCCACAGTAAAACTATTTGAGCGTCCTCACAGTGCGAACTGTTATAATAATTCTGAAAGTTAAATATGCACAAGTAATATCCTAATGGCACAATTGTGATGTATTAGTTAGGATCACCAGTGATCCTTGTGGCTGCCAAAGTGTTAAAAGGAAGTTCCTCCTGGAACTTCGGTGTAGACGGAAATGGATGTTTGAATCGGCAACTGGACTCATGTCTGCATTTTTCGGTCGTATGGAAATAATAGGGCACCGTCTTCAACGGGTACCGATAACGAAGGGTATAGCTGCAGATTAATATGTGGACACCAGTATCTTGGAAGATCATCTCTACCATGTTCCTGATGACTCGCCAATCCAATTGGCTGCTCTCTATACTGGGAATTGCTAGTTTCTCCACGTGGGATTTCAGCACATGATCTCTAAGGCTTCGTAGCTTCTACCAGGTAGAAGGCGTACCTCGAATTGTGTTTGAGTCTCAGTGTCCTGACAGGGGCTGGCATCTGATCTTCAAGTTTATCTAATTGTCCAAACTTCTTTCGAAAGACGGTTGCCAACCCTCCTACGTGTTTGTTACTGGCGGAGATATTATTTGCCAGTGAGTACTTTTCCGGGAGCGTGAACAAATATTGTCTTTGTTCTGTAGCGACTACGTATCTTTCCCAGTACCTCCGATGCGCCCATAAATTATTCGAAGGCAGGGTCAGACTGGTGTTGTAGACGGTTCACCCCTTCCTCTTTGTGATGGTCTCCTTCAAATGGCGCTAGTCGATTTTGGTGGACTACTCTCGGTTTTGCATTGGGGATCTTGCTTATACGATAAATGATGTCGTTGATCCTCTTCTTGATTAAGTATGGACCTTTCCATGATTTCTGTAATTTTGGAGAAAATCCTTTTCTCCTTGTCGGGTTGTGTAACCATATTTAATTTCCTTCTTTGAAACTGCCTTCTGTGGTCTACGTATCATACCGTGTTTCTATTCTATCACTGGCAACTTGAATATTCGTTCGAAACAATTCGAACCATCCTTCTTCTCAATTGGATCACGTTATCTTCTCCTGATAGATCTTCTCCAGGTCGACAGCCAAACTCCAGGTAACAAGGAAGCCTCATTTCACGTCCAAATATAATTTTCGTAAGTGTTTCACCCGTGGACGCATTCATGGCAGATCCATAATCCAACGAAAATAGGGGAATATACTGATACCAGTCTCTATGGCGGCTCGAAACTACTTTGGATAATTATTTTCCAATGGTCCTGTTAATTCTTTCGACCATTCCATCTGATTGTGGATGCAACTCTGTTGTCCTGGTCTTGTTCATTCCCAGTTTGTCAGAAATTTCCTGGAATACCTGGCTCTCAAAATTTCTTCCTTGATCGCTGTGGAATTCCAATGGCACATCCTATCGGCTGATAAATTAATTCACCAATACATCCGCGACAGTTGTGGCCTCTTAATTAGGGATCGCCTAAATTTCCACCCACTTTGTGAAATAATCCATTACTACCAGGATGTATTTACCACTTTCTGTCGTCGGAAATGGTTCAGCGGTGTCTGAAGCAATCCTTCCGGAAGGGCTTCCAACAATATATTGTTTCATATGTGCCTTTCTTTTGCGATGTGGTCCATTATTCGTATCACAAGTCGTACATTTCTTACACCAGTCCTTCATATCGTTGGAGCTGTTCATCCAATAAACCATTTACGGATCTTCACTCCCAGATGACCTCCCGATGGACTATCGTGTAATTTATTCAGTACCTCAGCTACTCTCGGGATAAGAAGCTGTCTCCTCATCTCTGAACCATCATCGTTTTCGAGTACTCTTTTTAACAGCCCTTCTTCCTGGACAAGGAAGTCTCACTGAACCTTATATGCCTTGAGTATCAGTGAAAATCTTGACACTTCTTGCCATGTAAAACGTTAATAATTATTTCACGACACTGCTCACTAAACTTTACTTTCTGGAGTCGCCATAACAAGTTAGTATTGCAGAACACCGGTAATCACACTTTTCTCTGAACTGTACTGTCGAAACGAATCTTACGAATTCTGCCAGCGAAGTGAACTTTTCCAATCCGTATACGTCTTTGCTACGGCGCATCGGACGTTGCCAAACTTCCGACTGCCAAAATTGATTTGCCCACTTGTACATCATTTTCCGAGGACATAATGAGTCTTATTGGTCGAATTTAATTATTAGTAGGTTCACCAAGATGATGTATTTTTATATTTGCATATCTTTCTTGGGGAAGATTAAGATGCAGTATGTTGAATGAATATTACTGCTGTAATTCAAAAACTGACCACCTGACAATGCGCTCTTGCCACATATCTAAGAAGATCATGGTTGTCCGTGTTAATTCTCACAACTGACCTACCAAAACCAAAATAACAAAATTTTGACAGTTTTTAAGCAAAACATATTTTTGTTTGATAAACACTCATGTGTCGATGATAAACTGTTCTTATCAATACGTTAGAACGATTAAATTATGTAACAATATCTAAAAATATACAAAAAGTCTCAATAAAATAATGAGAAAGTGGAGTTAACATTAGAACCACTACAGGAAGGATCCCTATTTCAATTATATTTTACCTATTTTCACGTTTATTCATATCATAAGAGGAGGACTTTCCCCATACTGAAAAAATAGCAAAGGGTAAGAGGAGATATAATTGATGTAACTGGTAATTGATATACGAGTATATTTTAACTTTAAAATAACATTCCGCATGTATATAATCTGCTATATTTGTAGAGAAAGAAGTAGTTAGTGTAAATATGTACTAAATTTGTTCTTTTTATCTGATAAAAAACATGTTATAAGTATTTGGAAGACAATAAGGTATGTTTAAAAAGCTGAATATTTTTTTATCGGTACAGCTTCTCTAATCTAAACTTTTTTTGTTACCTTAATTGACATAGCTTATTTTACAGAAAAGAAACCAGTTTTTTCTTCATACAAATTATTTATATCGACAAAGTGAAATGCATATCAGTAAGAGTATCACCTGAAGTTGTTATTTTATATTCTAATCCACACTGTTGATCAGATTTATAGTTTATAATACATATTTTAACAATAAAAAAAAAGATAAGTAAAGAAAGCTGGTTTTGAAATCATTCAATTGTATTTTTCGATAACAGATATTTATTTAGACAACAATATAATTCCAACAAAACATATGCAATACTTGGTTATTTATTAGCAGCTAGTAGTGAAATACTTGCTTGATGCTGAATAAAAATTGATAAAACCATTTAACTTTTAATAACATTTTATGACTTTTTAGTGATTTCATATCAAAGAAAAATATCAAAATGTTTCTATTTATGACTTTGAACATTAGCATATTTAAATTTATTACCAACATATGAAAATGATCAAAAGTATGATGTTGTCTATTCGAATATTTGTACTTCCAGGATACATTTTCATGGGAACAATTGGCTTTACCATTTTTTCCATCTTTGCAAACGATGATAAATGCCAAGGAGGCCTAACGCTTTCTAATTATTTAATGTCTTCCTATTTCTCCATTTATAATATATTATATTGCCAAATGTACCTATAACCGATTGAAAATCAAATAAATATGTGAATATATGTTAGTATTCTATAGATACCAAGCCGTATGTAGAAAAAAAATAAGAAGAATTTGGTTAGTGACGAAAATAACTCTTATTTTCCTATACACTGAATGAGCTGTGACATTGGGTGAATTACAACAGATGTTTTATGCTATAATTATTTTTTTTATTATAAAAATTGTGTCCATCTCATTCAGATCTCTATGAGTTCAAGAATATATTTTTATATAGAGTGTACCAACAGTAAATTGGTAAAATAACACAAAATTATCATTTGACAGTTACATCTGGAACACAATATTTTCCTCATAGGGAACAGCTTAGTAACTGGTATTGTTAAACGAATGTTCCATAGTAATAAGAGAAATACTCTTTGATATGTTCTACATATTGATACATTGCAAATAACAACGTAAATAATCGCAAAACTGGGTTATAAAAATAAATAGTAAATCACGAAAATGTCAAAAATAAAAAGTACTATTGTATAAAAAATATTTTAATGGTTTCAATGCTTTTCATTGTGTGGAAATTAAAAATAATTCATTTTTTCTTGTTGGTACACCCATTATTATTTGGTATATTGAGTATGTTGTTGTCCTTGATTTTACTGAATTTGGAAGTGGGAACAATTGTTATATACATTGAAAATATATTACTGTATAAACAAACATTGCTTCGTTTAAATAAATATGTCCTGTTTTGTGATAATTTCCAAATATTTAGTTCCCATTTCAATGTAACTTGTTAAGCTATATTAGTAAATGAAGAAAGTATATTACTGTTCTATTAATAAACGAGAATTTGTTTATATATTTGTTGTTTTAATTACCCTATAACTTTTTCTATTTCAGTCTAACATAACTAGTTCTTTTTCATTTAAATTTAGGACACGTTTTAGTATACATACACATTCGGCTTATATTTTTCTTGTATATTACCGTTTAACGGGAGGAAAAGAGACAGCTTTATAAAAAGCGAGCACGCGATAAACACCACTCTGTGATGAACTAGATAGTGGGGATGCGCTCCTCCCACACTAGTGTGAATTATGACTTTCTGCTTTCTGTAAAGATTTTAAGTTTAGTAATGTGCAATAATCGGTATGGTATTCATCGAATTGCAGCAATCGCTGGAGTATTATACGATATTTTATTTCAAATGAATGATATTTTCTTATCTTTTAAATAGAATAATATCTTATCTCCAAACTTATTTACTTAATTTCTTTTCTGCCATAGCAGACATGAAAAATAAAACTGGCTGACTGTGTCTAAAAATGAATCTGTACTGTGTGTGTGTTGGAAGTCGACGGGTGATATCCAGTGTTGCCAGCCGAAGGGAAATTTCTCGTTTTGCGGGAATTTTCAGCACAAAAGGGAAAAAGTTAACTGAAAACGGGAATTTTTTACTCTAGGCTAAATTGTAAAAAAAATTCCAAAGATTATTAGAAAATAATTCGAATGAATGAAAACTAATAAATGGTTTACTGTTTATGACCATTTCTTTAGGTTAAATTTCAAACTGTACTAAGTATGCAGTTAGGTATAATGATAAGCACTTAAATATGTATGAAATAGAATTGTTAATTCTTTGACATATTTTTAACGTTTTGTTAAAAGCTTTATGTTTTTTAGACTTTTTATACTTTGTTATGCAACTACATTCGTTTTACTTATAAAAATATTTTTTTGAAAATATGCACATGTTTGTATTTTTGGTATGAAACCTATTTTGTTAACGGGAGGGATTTTTTTCAAAAAAGTGGGAATTTTTAACGTAAGTGGACGGAAAAAACTTACTTCAAGGTTGGCAACACTGGTGAGATCGGTCGCTGTGGCAGTGAATAGTAGGGATATCACCGCCTTTATCTACGTTCTCTCTCCTGTCCTCGCTTCATATGAATATCGTTCTCTTTTATTGCCACTTAATAGTTTTGCCTATATCCAAGAAAAATATAAGCCGAATCCGTATACTCTTGAATAATTCGATTTTTGATCTATTTTGATAAATAATATGTTTTTTTTTATCGGAACCTTTTTCAACTCAACTTTGATAAAAGCAGTAGTTTAATACTCAAAAACCAGTGTCTGGCAATCCTTATGATCATATTATGATTGAACCATATTTTCTTGAGGTAAATTTAAATGACGAGTTTTATCCAGAATTACACAGGAGGAGCTACAGGGAACCCACAAACAGCTTGTATTATTGCTTCAATCAGCAAATATTCAACTTCATAAGTGGTGTTCGAATTATAAGGAATTTGTTAAGGAAATTTTGAAAACTAATATATCTCCTAGTTATGAAGTTGATGAAATTAAATACGAAAATGACATTAATAAAGTTCTAGGAATCTCATGGAATCCTAATTCTGATGAGTTTACTATTACACTACCAAAGATTGTTGATAAGATCGTCGCTACTAAAACGGAAGTTCTCTCCCAAATAGCGCAACTATATGATCCGTTAGGTTTTGTTGTTCCAATTATAATTGTAGCTCTTATCATTTGTAATGAACTAGATTAATGGAGTGGACTGTTGAGTTTGTCGTTCGCTACTGTACCTAAGTAAATGTGTTGTTTGTTTTTCTTCGATAAGGTTGTGGGAAGAAGGACCAGTCGTAATTTTAAGTAACATTTAATAAAACACTTGAATACGACAATATTAAACACGTAAATCACTTTACCTACGACCACCCCTGTAAGTAGTCAAAAACAAACAGTCGGTAATCAATGTAAGACGTCTATTACGCACGGTAAAACAAAACGCACGTCTGCAAAGTAAATCGCACGGCTTCCATAGCAACCACTTAGCAACTGTCAATAGACGTAGCCATTTTATTCAAAATGCATTACTTAGATATTTGACGTTGGATTTTATTCTATATAATATATAAATGGTATATAACATTTATTAGATATGAGATTGCATTTAATACTAAGAGTTATTTGGAATTACATGATAATTGGTTTCGTTTCATTCAATCCGCATCTTTTAGGTGTCAGAATGTATCTCATATTAGTAAACAATAGTATATTATACACCAAGCGACTAAAGTGGCCCATTTAATCCCGCGGGTGGTGTTTGATTCCTGATGGAAGTAATCCACCTAAGGGATTAATGTCACTTTGGTCGAGAGGTGTATACGCTATTTTATGCAATTCCGGTAATTCTACATACATTTTCAATAAAATAAATACTACTTAGGACGTTCTTTTACGAAACTTGGCTGGGCATCGAGGGTCAACTTCTAAGATGCTTGGCTGGGTATCGAGGAGCGACTTTTATAAAATTTGGCTGGGCATCGAGAATGTACGTTTTTACTTGTACTTTAAATACCTTAATAAGATTATAAACACAAGTACAAGTGGGTCGTAGGTGAAGTATAGTATGTAACTCGTGTTGTAACGCATTTTACGCACTCACGGAATTACACACTCGCCGCTATGCGGCTTCGTGCGTAACTTTTCCGATCGTGCGTAAAATGCTTCTTACAACACACGTTACGTAATATACTATTACAACAAAATAGTGACAAGATAGAGCAACAAGAATGTCCACAGCGAGTTGATAGTTGGTTATAGTTCTCTTAAAGAAACTAAATGCTCGTGTGGTAGATATGTATACTTTTCCGATAATTCTCCAACGAATTCACAGAAATTTGCACGTTTTTATATTGCGTCTTAACGCGGGAGATATTTTAACACTTCAGGTTGATCTAGATATAGTTTACGCACACTGTATATATCGAACGCGAGGAATTGTCACAGTTTTTTATGTCGACCGATCCAGAGTGGATTTAGTAGTACTGCCTGATGTTGAGAAACTGACTGTTTGTAAATTGGTTAATTTCTGTAGATATTCCATATTTTTGGGGGTAGAACTTTTTCTTCCAGACTATAACTCTGTCAGTTGAATGGTGATATTTTTTGACATAAAATTAATTAGAACTGTCTGGATCTAGATATAAATTGAGTGAATGAAACGACGAGTACTCAGTGTGTAAACTGAGTTTACACTTTTAAATAGGACGTTTCATTATGTGAAATATAATTGTACACCCTCTTGAAAGGATAATTTTAATGTTTTTAATCATTTTATTCCAATAATGATGTAAGATCATACATTTCTTCATTCTGTATTTATTGGATGTTTTTTGACACCTGTTGTAAGATTTTTTATTACAATAGCTTTGAGAATGGCCTAATGGCCGAAAGCGCTTAGGTGAATTTTAATAATAAATACACACTGAGTACTCGTCGTTTCATTCACTCAATAACGTTAATTACACACTTTATCGTGAAGGAATAAATAGTGTCCTGTTACTTAATTTATGTCAATCCATAAAAAATTCATGTCGAATACTTGATTCCCTATTTATTTGTGAAATGGTTTGAAAAAGCGTTCACAACATTATCCCCCCGGAAATGAAGTCTGTGCTTCATTTAGGAGAGAGAGCGAGAGGAAGATAAATAAGTTTAAGTATAGATAAGGATAAAGTAAAAGTGCAAGTTTTGTTATAGCTTGGACATAACTTACAACTAAGAAAGTCGCAACTGCTAATTGAGGTTGATTAGGCAAGTCGCTGACCGATTAACATATTATGATGCTTAATCATCTTCTTCACAAGACGTGGGCAAAGTTTCGTTATAGCCCTAGTAGCTTCGCCTTTCTTAGTTTTTAGGCGTACGACCCTAACTTTTCCATCAGGTCCGCTTATGGTTTCTATGATCCTTGCCATAGGCCAATTAAGAGGTGGGATGTTTTCTTCCTTTAAGAGGACTAGATCGTTTATTTGTAGGTTCTCATATGTTTTTAGCCATTTTGGTCTCTTCTGCAGTCTATTCAGGTAGTCTACCCACCACCTTTTCCAGAACAGCTGCTGAGTTTTTGCGCATTGTTGCCAAAATTTAATTTTGTTTTCTGGTGCATGAGATAAGTCTGTCTCCGGATAAGCCGTCAAACTGGATCCGATCAGGAATTGCCCAGGAGTGAGATATTGAAAATCAGAGGGATCGTTATATAGGGTACACAAATGCCGCGAATTTAATATTGCTTCGATTTGAGAAGAATAGTTGAGAATTGATCGAAGGTTAATTTTGATAAGCCGATGAGTCTTGAGATATGATACTTGGCGCTTTTAATAGCAGCCTCCCAAAGTCTTCTCCAATGTGGGGATCTTGGCGGAATAAATTTCCACTGTGCCTCGTTTTGAGTCAGACAATTTTGTATATATATATATATATATATATATATATATATATTAACATAGAGTAAAACAACACCCTGTATACTGAACATAAAATAAAAAAACTACTTATTTCAAGAAATAAAAATTTTTGAAATTTCAATTTTTTTAAAAAAGATTATCTAAAAAAGGAGACAATCTGTACCATATACTATTCAATAGAGAAAGCATCTAACTGTATAATTTAAAATAAGATTTAAAAAAAACATTTGTGAAATGAATTAACAAAATCTCTATAAACCTACAAGACGGAATATTAGAACGTTGTTACATATACAAATGGAAATGATAATCCTTTATTTTTATTGTCAAGGTAAATAAATAGTGAGATTCTTTTTAAAATGAATATTAGGGTTTGAAGAACATGTAAATAAGATTTTATAAATATTTAAAAACATAACGATATAAGAAGTAAACTGAAAAACATTAATTCTATGGAATGTGACATTTATTGAACGGTTTGACGTTATGAACACATATTTTGTAAATTTGAAAATGTCATTTTGTAAACTAAATGAAATATAATTTAAGAGACACAATATGAGTTAAAATCATTAAAGAACCTTAAAACAAAGCGTTTTCAAATGATAGATGGACAATTCACTATTTGAAATGAAATCTATAAAGAAAAGTTTTGATAACCAAATCTGATTGGTGGAATGTATTCAACAAACTTTTAATCTGCGACAAGTAGTTGTTAATAATAAAAAAATTGAAGGAGAAAAGTTTGTTGATTATAGAGACTATTGACTAGGTAAAATCCTTTTTGGGTGGTAGAAAATTTGAGAAGCAGCAAAATTTTGGGAATTAAGAAAACTTTTCGAAAAATAAGATATTTGGCATCAAAATTCAGAAAAGAGAGATACATTGTACTTATGATATGGTAGATTATATATTTAAACAAGCAGATGTAGAAACTAAGAAACAATTTGGTAATTATGTTTGAATACTAACCGTATAATTGATATATAATACTTGATTAATATTTGTATGGTGGAATGGATATATCCACCATACCTTTTAGAAAGCTTTTGATTATGTAATTGGACTGAAATGTATTGATGTGGACAGGACATAGCATTGATTCCTGATTTTGTGTAAGCTGGACCAGTGATGTGACAATTTCCAGAAGGTAACCTAAAATAAAGTAAAGGATAATTGAAGTGAATTACTATACAGGAATAAGGTATTTAGACTATTTTCATTATACATAAAAAAGGTTGAATAAAACTTACCAATTTAGTAAAAAAAATTGAACTTTGGTATTAAACAAACATTTACAACCATTGTGTTTCGCCATTTTGATATAATAATCGTTTATATAGAAGTTTCAGTATTATAAGATTTGTATTAAATGTTGCTATTTTAGATTTGTATATAGAGATAATTTTTTCATGTGAGAACGTGATTTTGTTTGAATGAGTGGTCATAATAGATAGTAGGTTTTTTATTAATTTGTGTCTTGTAAAAGAACAATGTATTGGTCTATTCAAAATATTAAATAACGTTCCTTCTAGTTTGAAGAACATTGTAAAATTGTTTTTGATACATTTTATTTCTTTGTGGTGATGGCTCCATCTAGTTTGAACCGTTGGTAGTTTAAACTGACATCTGTGAATAGTAAAAAGGTTCAACTTGAAACACAGGACCGTCTTAAGAATTTATTACGTATTATTAAACAAGCAAGTACATTTTTATTAACAAAATTTTTAAGAAGACAGAGATATTTAATCAAATCTAGGCGCTCATATTATAAATTGAATTTTTGTTTCTCTATACCTGAACCCTACTCTGAGGTTAAAGAGTTTCTCATGTTTTAAAATATAATCATTTTAGTAATAAAATTTTAAATTTTTACAATATACCGGGCAAATCAAAACTAAATATAAACTAAACTAATAATAACTATAAATCATTATTTCTCTCCCCGTTCTATCCAGTTTAACATGTCGGCCCAACGTAGGGCAAATTAGGGAAAGTATATTTGTTTTGAAACATTTAAATTACACACCTTACATATCAGTTTAACATGGCGCCCAACGTGGGGCTATTATAGAAATTTTGTAAGTAGTAATAAAAAGCATTAAAATAATTTTTTTTTGACTTTATTAAAAGAATTTAAATACATAAAATGGAACGGAAAATGACATTAAGAGACGGAAAGCAGGTAGGAGTTGAAAGTAGGCCTGATGAAGAAAGAGAAGAAAGAAGCAATGGTAGAGGAGATTTTCAGGTACAATACTTGGAACAGGGCAGAGAAAATTTGGAAGAAGACATTGCAGAACAGGGACAAGAAGAAGAAGATTTACCATTGTCAGAAGAAACAGGACAAGAGGTCAAACAAAAATCAAAAGAGAAAGAGGAAATGGACGTAATGAGTATGCTTCAAATGATGATGAAACAAAATAAGGAAGATATGAAAAGAATGGATCAAAATATGAATAATATTAGAGGAGATATGAATAATATAAATGGAAAAATGGATAAACAAAATGAGAATATGAATAATATGAATATTAAGATGGATCAGAATAAGGAAGAAATGAATATTAAAATGGACCAAAATAAGGAAGAATTAAAACAAGAAATGAATATTAAGATGGACCAGAACAAAGAAGAAATTAAACAAACTAAGGAACTGATAATAAAATTGATGGATGAAAAATTGGGACAGGTTGAGAAGAAATTGGAAGAATCAAACATATACATGGAAAATAAATTAGAATCCACTAAACAAGAAATAAGAGGAGAGGTGATTGGAAGGATCATGGAAATAGAAAATTTACAGATCAACAGACTCAAAGAAATAGAGGAGAAGGAAAAGGATTTCAAAGGAGAAATTCAAAGAGAAGTTAAGGAAATCAAAATGGGATTTCAAGACACCCAAGAAAGAATGGGACATTTAGAGGGAAAATGGGACAAAACTTTAACTGAATTTCAACAAAATGTTGAAGAAGCATGTAAAGAGAATCAAAAACTAGAGGAAGTGAAAACAGAAAGGAAGATTAGGGAAATACAAAAGGAAATTGAAGTTATGAAAGGAAAAATTGAACAAACTGGAAGTAGAATTTTCAAGGAAGAACAATCAAAAGAAACACTGGAAATGACAAGAAAATTAGAAGACATGGAAGAAAGATTATTTTATTTACAGCAAAAACATGACCAAAGAGAAGATAGGAAATTTCATGAAGTAAGAAATGGAGTGATGGAAACAAAGATAATAAACAATTATATTGGAAACAGAGGGGAACATAAATTTGAAGGAGATAATAGGAAAATACACCCAAAAGTGTTCATTAAAATTCTAAAGAATAAAATTAAAAACATGCAAAATAGAGAAGACACAAAAGAAATGATAAGAGAGAACTTAGACAATCATGCATTAGTATGGTATACAAGTAAAGAAGACGATTTTAACAATTTTGAAGATTTTGAAGAACAGTTCATAAGATATTTCTGGGGAAATAGTGCTCAAGCAAGAGTAAGAGAAAAACTCTACTCAGGAAAATATGAGACAGGAAGAGGAAAAAGCATGAATGATTATGCTATGACAGTATTCATGAATGCGAAATTCCTAGACCCACCCATACCAGAAGAGGAAATAATAATGTTTATATCTAGACATTTTAAATGTGAAATAACAGAGACAATCACTATTCAGAATGTTAAAAATATAGAACAACTTAGTAGTTATTTACAACGATTAGAGAGAAATAGAGTGGACAATAACAACTATAACAGAAATAAAAACAACAATAATAGTAACTATTTTAACAGAAATAATCAACATAATAACAATAATAACAATTTTAATAGAAACAATCAATATAATAACAACGATAACAATAATTATGATTATAATACAAATAATCAAATTAATAGAAGAAATAATTATGAACAAAATTTTAATAGAACTAATAATATGAATAATAGAAATTATAACAATGGATATAATAACAGAAACAATAATAATAACAACAATTATAATAGAAATTTTAACAATCAAAATAATTATAACAGAAATTTTAGATATAATAATAACAACAATAACAATTATCGAGAGCAGAATTATAGAGAACAAAATAATAGAAGTGGACAATATGATAACCGACAAAGAGAAGAAATTAGAGAACAAAGAAAAGACTATAGGGAGGAAGATAGAGGAAATGAAAATGGAGCACAAAGAAGAGTAAACAATATCCAAAGAAGAGAAGAGAGAGTGATATCGGTAGAACCGGAAATTATTACTGAACAAGAGCCCGATCAAAATTTTGGATCGAGCACATACCAAATGTAAGAAATATCATCTGTACATATGAACATCCAAGGGAATACATTAAATTTGGGGAAGATTTGGAATTAAAAGAAATAATGGGATTAATAAAAATTAAAGGAAAATTAAATGGGAAACAAGTTAAAATATTAATAGATACAGGTTCGGAAGCGTCCATAATAAAAACAAAATTGATAGAAGAAAATATTAAAAATTATGAAAACAAGCTAGTCAAGATACCGAAAACTACATTAATAGGAGCAAATGGAAAGAAATTGTGTGAAGTTAGCAGATCTATAATACAAAGCATTGAATTAAAGGATGGGAAAGAAGTTGGAATGCAATTATTGCTAGTGGATAATTTAGAAACAGACATAGTTATAGGAATAGATGAATTAACGAAATATAAAGCAAGAATTGATTTTGAAAAGATGGAGATAGAATTAAATGGTAATAAGATTGAATTTGAAAAAGAAAATATGGAAGAATTAGAATTTGAAGAGGATAATAGGCAGTTATGGAATATAGAAAAGAATGGAAATATGGAAGTATTGGCAATTGAAGAGGATAATAGGAAGTTATGGAATATAAAAAGGAGTGGAAATATGGAAGAATTGGAGAGGATAATAGGCAGTTATGGAATATAGAAAGGAATATAATTATGGAGGAATTGGTATTAGTGTGTGGAAATAAGGAATATGAAGAGAAAGTGAAGAATTTGATTATGAAGTATGAAGGATTGATTAAAAAGGAGATGAGAATGGCAAATAATTATGTACATAAGATAGAAGTTAGAGGAATAGAAAATTTCAGAATAAGAACATATCCCATACCTTATAAATATAGAAAAGAAGTTGATTCAGAGATACAAAATATGTTAAAAGACGGTATTATAGAGAGATGTAACACAAGATATGTAAACCCTATTGTGGTCGTAAAGAAGGCAAATGGTGAATTAAGATTATGCCTAGATGCAAGAAATATTAATCAATACACTGTACCACAATACGAGGCTCCGATGAATGTGGAAGCAATTTTTGGGCGCATTACGAATACTAAAATATTTTCTAAAATTGATTTAAAACACAGTTTTTGGCTGATTCCTTTGGATGAAGATAGTAGAGATTACACAGGCTTCTCTATTGATGGTGTGTTGTACAGATTTTGTGTAGCTCCATATGGTATACAAAGTGCTTGTTCGGCCTTGGTTAGAGCATTACACCAAATACTAAATAAATTTGAAGACTTTGCACTTCATTATATCGATGATATATTAATCTTCTCTAATGAGGAAGAAGAACACCTAAAACACATTGAAATTATTTTAAAAGAATTAGATAGAGCAGGTTTAAAAATAAATCAAAATAAATGTAAATTTTATCAGGAAGAGATATGTTTCCTAGGTTATAGAATAGACCAAAATGGAATGTCTATGGATGAAGAGAGGATACAAGCAATAGTAGAATATAAGAGACCATCAAACCTAAAATCTCTTAGAGGATTTCTAGGGATGATGAACTATTTTAAACGTTTGATACCTGATTTGAGCATGAAACAAATACCTTTAATTAAGCTTTTAAAGAAGGAGAATAAATGGAAGTGGACTGAGGAAACTGAAATAGCTTTTAATGATTTGAAGGAAGCATTTACTCAACAATTGAAGGTTTATCATCCAAATTATGATTTACCATTTATATTAAGAACAGACGCATCCAAAGAAAGGTTTGCAGGAGTGCTATTACAGATGCAAAATGGCATGGAAGTACCCATATGTTTCGTATCAAGGGTGACGAAAAATTATGAGAGAAATTATGGGGTATCAGAATTAGAATTGGCAAGCATAATTTTCTGTGTGACTAAATTTAGATTTTATTTATTAGGAGCAAAATTTACGATAGAAACCGATCATTCCTCACTTACAACTATTTTGAAAAACAGATTTGGCAACAGTAGAATTCATAGATGGGGTTTAATATTACAGGAATATGACTTTGAAATTAAATTTATTCCAGGAAAGAGAAATGTAGTGGCAGATGCATTAAGCAGAGAAAGTAAGGGGGATAATAATAAGGCTAAAAGAATTGTAAAAATTGGGGTAAATATCATGAAAGATTTAGATGGGATATTTTCTTTAAATAGCATCATAGAAGACCAAATGGAATTAACTGAAAAACAGAAAAGGAGAGGACAGTTAAAAGAAGATATATGGATAAAGAAAAATGGGGAAACAGATTTATTTATAATAACAGAGAATTTAGCTAAGAAAGTTTTGGGAAATTTACACAGAAGAAATGGACATATAGGAGCTAGGAAATTATGGCTACTATTCAGAGAAAATTATATTAGTAAAGAGGACCAAAGTATAGCAAAATTGATCACCAGTACATGCCATATTTGTAAATTAGGGAAAAGCAAACATAGAAGAAACGAGAACATAGCAAAATCTATATTAACAACAAGATGTGGGGAAATAATTGCAATAGATTTCCTAAGTAATTTGATACCCAGTCAACAAGGAAATTGCCATATTTTGATAGTGGTTGATTTATTTTCAAAATTTATAAAATTATACCCTACAAAAACAACAAAAAGCAAAGTCATAATGGAGAAACTATCAGAATACATAAAAGAAGTTATAAAACCTGAAAATTGTATAATAGATAATGCTACCTACTTTACAAATGAAAGGTTTAAAAAAATTTTGTAGTAAAAATCAAATAAATTTAAGAACGATTAGTATTCGACATCCATCTTCAAATCCATCTGAAAGATACATAAGAGAAGTGATAAAGTTTTTGAGAATAACTTTGTGGAATCAAAACCATAATAATTGGGAAAATCACATAGAGGAAATTCAAAATTATTTAAACAATTTACCGAACACAGTAACAATGGAAAGTCCAATTTATTTAATGAAACAATTGAAACCTCAAAGGAAATGGGAAATAAATTCTACAGAAGAATTTGAAAAGGTATTGGAAAGAGTAAATAAAAATCTGCAAAACAATGCAAACAAATATCTAAGAAGAATGGAAAAGAAGGGAAAAGCTAAAACTACATTTAATAAAGGAGACTTAGTAATCGTCCGTGCTTTAAGGGTATCAGATAGAAGTAAGAATGTATGTGCAAAATTGAAACAACCTTTCGAGGGACCATATGTTGTAGAGAATGAGAATGGAATAAATAGTTACGTTTTAAGATATATAGAAAGTGATGAAATAAGAGGTATTTTCAATATAAAAGATTTATACAAATATAACAAATAATGGAGAAGTTTAAAAAGAAAAGAATTTTATAAATATTTGAAGTAAAATTTGCATTCATAAAATTTTTACTTACATAAAAATTTGATAAACGCAAAATTTAGGGGATGTTAACATAGAGTAAAACAACACCCTGTATACCGAACATAAAATAAAAAAACTACTTATTTCAAGAAATAAAAATTTTTGAAATTTCAATTTTTTTAAAAAAGATTATCTAAAAAAGGAGACAATCTGTACCATATACTATTCAATAGAGAAAGCATCTAACTGTATAATTTAAAATAAGATTTAAAAAAAACATTTGTGAAATGAATTAACAAAATCTCTATAAACCTACAAGACGGAATATTAGAACGTTGTTACATATACAAATGGAAATGATAATCCTTTATTTTTATTGTCAAGGTAAATAAATAGTGAGATTCTTTTTAAAATGAATATTAGGGTTTGAAGGACATGTAAATAAGATTTTATAAATATTTAAAAACATAACGATATAAGAAGTAAACTGAAAAACATTAATTCTATGGAATGTGACATTTATTGAACGGTTTGACGTTATGAACACATATTTTGTAAATTTGAAAATGTCATTTTGTAAACTAAATGAAATATAATTTAAGAGACACAATATGAGTTAAAATCATTAAAGAACCTTAAAACAAAGCGTTTTCAAATGATAGATGGACAATTCACTATTTGAAATGAAATCTATAAAGAAAAGTTTTGATAACCAAATCTGATTGGTGGAATGTATTCAACAAACTTTTAATCTGCGACAAGTAGTTGTTAATAATAAAAAAATTGAAGGAGAAAAGTTTGTTGATTATAGAGACTATTGACTAGGTAAAATCCTTTTTGGGTGGTAGAAAATTTGAGAAGCAGCAAAATTTTGGGAATTAAGAAAACTTTTCGAAAAATAAGATATTTGGCATCAAAATTCAGAAAAGAGAGATACATTGTACTTATGATATGGTAGATTATATATTTAAACAAGCAGATGTAGAAACTAAGAAACAATTTGGTAATTATGTTTGAATACTAACCGTATAATTGATATATAATACTTGATTAATATTTGTATGGTGGAATGGATATATCCACCATACCTTTTAGAAAGCTTTTGATTATGTAATTGGACTGAAATGTATTGATGTGGACAGGACATAGCATTGATTCCTGATTTTGTGTAAGCTGGACCAGTGATGTGACAATTTCCAGAAGGTAACCTAAAATAAAGTAAAGGATAATTGAAGTGAATTACTATACAGGAATAAGGTATTTAGACTATTTTCATTATACATAAAAAAGGTTGAATAAAACTTACCAATTTAATAAAAAAAATTGAACTTTTGTATTAAACAAACATTTACAACCATTGTGTTTCGCCATTTTGATATAATAATCGTTTATATAGAAGTTTCAGTATTATAAGATTTGTATTAAATGTTGCCTATTTTAGATTTGTATATAGAGATAATTTTTTCATGTGAGAACGTGATTTTGTTTGAATGAGTGGTCATAATAGATAGTAGGTTTTTTATTAATTTGTGTCTTGTAAAAGAACAATGTATTGGTCTATTCAAAATATTAAATAACGTTCCTTCTAGTTTGAAGAACATTGTAAAATTGTTTTTGATACATTTTATTTCTTTGTGGTGATGGCTCCATCTAGTTTGAACCGTTGGTAGTTTAAACTGACATCTGTGAATAGTAAAAAGGTTCAACTTGAAACACAGGACCGTCTTAAGAATTTATTACGTATTATTAAACAAGCAAGTACATTTTTATTAACAAAATTTTTAAGAAGACAGAGATATTTAATCAAATCTAGGCGCTCATATTATAAATTGAATTTTTGTTTCTCTATACCTGAACCCTACTCTGAGGTTAAAGAGTTTCTCATGTTTTAAAATATAATCATTTTAGTAATAAAATTTTAAATTTTTACAATATACCGGGCAAATCAAAACTAAATATAAACTAAACTAATAATAACTATAAATCATTATTTCTCTCCCCGTTCTATCCAGTTTAACATGTCGGCCCAACGTAGGGCAAATTAGGGAAAGTATATTTGTTTTGAAACATTTAAATTACACACCTTACATATCAGTTTAATATATATATATATATATATAAAGAGCAAACAACAAGTGTTATCATGGGAAAGCACGCAAAAATAAAGAGGTTACTGAAGAGGAGTGGTAACCGTAAACATGCATGTTTCTAGCTCATTAGCCTTCATCAGTACGGTATAACCAAGTATGGATGTGAAACTTGGGAGCAACGATGTTAAATGAAACATGGAAGAACACAAAGAACGGGAAATAACAGGACAACCAAACGTACATTTGTGCCATCAATTGGAAGATTCCGATTTTGGAACAACAACCAATATCAACACGGAGACGCATAAAGCCCTCCTGTCTGGAAAAAACCAACCCAAGGTAAAGAAACAAGATCAAAAATGGATCATGCGTGAATTTAACAAAAACAAAGAGCAAACAACAAGTGTTATCATGTTAAATAATGTTGTGTATATGCGAATCACCTTGTCTTACATCCTTATTTATGTTTATTTCATCAGTTTCTCCTCCTTGTGTTTTTATCGTAGCCATTGAGTTTTCCATAGTCATCTTGATTAACTTTCTTAATTTATCATTAATGCCTAGTTCTTTCAAAGCAGACAAAAGTTTGCTTCTATGTTTTGAATCGAAAGCTTGCCGAAAGTCTACAAATAACATTTCCAGTTCTATTCGATGTTCATATGCTTTTTCCATTATCTGCTTCAGTGTATATATACCATCCACCGCTGATCTACCTTTTACGAATCCACACTGATCGTCCTATAGTATTTCCTGTAGTGTATCTAAGCCTTCTGTTTATTGTAGCTGATAGTATTTTATGTGACACTTTATCGGATGAACAGGCGGATGGCCTATGGGTGGTTACCGATAGGAACAAGTTTCCAGAGGGTTTACAAGAAGTAAAAGAAGTCTCTAGATGGTTAGCAAGTAATGACAGTAGCGTCTACGGGAGTTATGCAAAAAGTAAATAAGTGTGTATGTTGTTACGTGTATAAGGTATCTAGAGGGTGGTTTAGAAGAAGCGAAGGGGTTTTTAAGGGTAGCGTCTACGGGGATTACGCAAAAAGTAAGGGTGTATACATGAACGGGGGTTATGCAAAAAGTAAATAAGTGTGTATGCTGTTACGTGTATAAGGTAGAGGGTGGTTTAGAAGAAGCGAAGGGGTTTTTAAGGGTAGCGTCTACGGGGATTACGCAAAAAGTAAGGGTGTATACAAGAACGGGGGTTATGCAAAAATTAAATAAGTGTGTATGTTTTTACGTGTATAAGGTATCTAGGGGGGTGATTTAGAAGAAGCGAAGAGGGTTCTAAGGGTAGCGTCTACGGGGGAGGAGAGCGTCTACGAGGATTACGTAAATAAGGGTGTATACAAGAACGGGGGTTATGCAAAAAGTAAATAAGTGTGTATGTTTTTACGTGTATAAGGTATCTAGGGGGTGATTTAGAAGAAGCGAAGAGGGTTTTAAGGGTGGCGTCTACGGGGGGGTTGCGTAAAAAGTAAATAAGGGTGTATACAAGAAGTAATTAGAAGAAAGAAAATATATGGAGGATTGTGTGTGTAAGAGATGAGGGGTAGTGCTTACGAGGGGGAGGGGCTATGCAGTTAGCTGATTTTTTAAGGGTTCTATATTTTGAAATTCTCAAAGGAATGTTATTAGATTGATAACCAACATTTTTTTTAAAACGGATATGTGTGTGAATTCATATCATTTTATAGAAGGTTTTTTATATTGTCATAAATGAAATCTCGCAATATTATGAATACATCTAAGACAAACAAGCAGATTACAGCAACCACATTAGACTTTGCAACTTAGCAATAAGTGATGGGGATCTAACCATTGGTACAATATTTTGAAATTCTCAAAGGAATGTTATTAGATTGATAACCAACATTTTTTTTAAACGGATATGTGTGTGAATTCATATCATTTTATAGAAGGTTTTTCATATTGTAATAAATGAAATCTCGCATTATATTAAATTCGCTTAGTAGGTAATATTTATGTGTTATTTCTATAGTTAGCAAGCACGTGCAGACCAAATAATTTATTCAGACAATAGCGAACTTGTTTCAAATATGATAAGATTGGAATGTCATGATAAGGGAATATTACTTTATATTACGGAATATTACTTTAGTATCCTTTAAAAAATATATGATATCAACTTGATATTGTATTAGTCATTTACGATAAAATCTAAACTGAGGTAATTCATGAAACAGCAGAATTTAGTTTTCTATCAAATTAATAAAAATTGATTTTATGTTGCAGTTTTTTTTTAAATCATATTTAAGTGATGTCTTTTTCTTATACGGGGTATTTTGAAAGTCTTGAAAGCATGTGCATGATTTCTTTTATAATAAATGAATGAGAGAATTGAGTGTTTGTATCACAATGTCATCGGAAGAGTATAGACGCAAATTGGAGGAATTTCCTAAAAGCGTTCGAGAATTGAGTAAAGATATTTCAATTTATGAAAATAAGATTAAACTGATAAAGCAATTGGAGCGAATGTGCTTGGAGGATAACGTCTTCAAAAATCGCCGCCTACAAAAAATATCCACAGAATTGAACCGGCTACAATATGATGAATAATACAATTCGGGAACAACAAGATGCCATCAAGAATGAAATTTATAATGTTTTTGCAATGACATGTATAATTTTAACATCAGTATTTATTTTAATATTGAAAATTATATTGAATATTGTAAAACGAAAGTTTAAGTCTTCATGTAATATAGACATAAATGAGTATACAATGTGTTTCAATAAAACAACTCATCAATTTTTTCTTAAGAAATTCAACAAGAACTTTTACGTTTTGGATACAGAAGGTTCGGGAACAACAGGATGCCATCAAATATAAAATTAATAACGTTTTTGCAATGACATGTATAATTTTAACATCAGTATTTATTTTAATATTGAAAATTATATTGAATATTGTAAAACGAAAGTTTAAGTCTTCATGTAGTATAGACATAAATGAGTATACAATGTGTTTCAATAAAACAACTCATCAATTTTTTCTATTTATTTGAGTAAAATTACAATGGTATTACATTTAAAAACCAACATCGTAATCGTTCTACATTAATTTGTGTACAATTGAAAGCCCCATCGGCATGACAAGCATTCGAATGTTTTTTAAAACTTTCCATGGCTGAGGACGTTCCATCAAACTTGCAGATATCAACAACAGTTGTCGTAGAAATTCCATATTCTTCACATTTCTTTTGTAAAAATTCATATTTCTGATTACCGCGAACGTAAATACAATCGACATTAGACATTGTACTTTTCAAAATCTCGTCCAATTTTGAATAATCAACATCGCCAGAAGAATACTTGATTCCATGGATATGGTGTTCCAAAAAGTTGTTTGTTTTTTTATCTTGATTGCTTAGCAAATGAAAGGGTTGTGGCGGCTTGAATATGTAGTGTCTATGTTTATATCCGATTTCGATGGACAATTCCTTAGGATGGAATGTACCCTCGATAATGAAGCCTTGAATGTCAATGAATGCTATTCTCATCGTGGTTTATTTGTAACTGTCTCGCTGTGTATTTCAACACTGGTATTATATGATCGTTTTAATAATTTCCGTTAGGGGGTAATACTCCAATAAACAGTCATGTATAATTATACAATATGCTCTAGTATTTGCAGGAAATCCTACACCTACTTCAATTTCCACTTTTATATCAACTGTCGATGCCCTCATACCCTCCTCCTCCTGTTTGGAACAGTCTATGACAAAGAGAGCACGATCTTTGAATGCTTCATAGTCCAATGTTGAATGTACTTTGCTGGAATTGGTATAGCTTCTATAGAATGAGGCGTAATTATGATAGGCAAGAGTATAGTCGTTTTTTCCGAAATCCATCTTTAATCGTTCGGTGGGCCAAAAATCTACGTTCAAAGCCAATCTTACATTGTTGGTGTTCAAGTGATCGAATTGCGAAGGATCGTTTGTCTTCTTGTTGCGTCTATATATTAGAAAGCATACGATAACATATCGAGGTCTCTCGACAGACGAGCTCGTTTTAACTGACCAAATCTCATTTTTAGCGTCTTTCGTTAACGTAGGCAATACACAAAGTTCCCATTTTCTGAACGGAATGAATATTGGTCGATCACTTTTTATTTGCTCCATCATACGTAATTTTATTTCATCGTTAGGATAGACGTGTTTAACTTTCAATGCCATGCTATCTTTAACAAACTTTATTGTAGTGTTAGATGTCGTAGTACCTGTTGTTACTTCATTTACTATTACAGCATCGTTATCATGACGAGTACGTATGAATCGAAAAGTTTGTTTTCCATATGTGATTTTAGTATAGTCATTGAATACATTGAAAATGTGTTTTAGAGGAATCAACAAACTAAACGATTTATCAACATCATTCAATAGCGGTTCATTGGGATAATTCCAGCCAGCTAAAGCCATTTCTTTCGATTGTGGATTATAACACAACAAACTTCTTGCGGTACTTACTATACCGGGATCTCGTACTATTTCTATTTCCTTTCCACTTTGAATGTAGGAACAAGAATCGAAGAGGAATGCACCGCAATTTGGCGTTAGATTAACATGTCCTCCTCCGCCACTAACTTCTAATTTTCCCTTAATTTCAAGTTGAGTTTCGTACATGAGAAAAAATGCGTCAGTTTGTTGGATGTCAAATTCCACAGAATCGCTGTTATTGAATGATTTCACATAAGGAACATAGGTGTGAAAATCTTCTTTTCTCATCGACTCTTCATATTGTCGATCTCGGTAAAGGTCAAATATCGAAGATATTTTCGTTGATGGTGGTGTCCTATCAGAACGCACGTACTTTCTTTTTAGTGTAATTCTTCTTCAACTTTAATCCGATTGCTTTGAGAAACGCCCGATTTGCAGGAGTTAGATGAAGCTTCGTTCTTTTGAACGATCTGCAAGAGACTAATTTTGTTGTAGATGATGAGGGACTTTTATAATAGTCGTTGTTGATAAGTAGACCCATTAACGTTCCAATAGATGTAAAAGTAACGTGCTTTTTTCTCCTCGAAAATTTACTGGTTCGAGATCTTGATTCAACACTCTTACGGTAATGTTGGTGATTTCGTTTGTGCTGCTCACAGCTAAGTAAATCTGATTGTTCGGTCGTTCGTTGATTGCATAACCAGAGTCCACTGTAATTGGGAAACTGAATATTGTATGAGCAAGCTTATCTCCGTCAAACGATCCTTCAGCAATATTGCAATCGAATAGTAAAGTTGATATTTTACAAATGTTAACAGGTAGATCGGAACGGTGGACTTTACCAGGATCTAGTATCTTCGGAGAAAATCCTAGTATTTTACTCAAACTATCAGAGTATTCAAAATCGATGGCGTGCTGTCGACTGTAAATTTCACACTGAAGAGTGTTGTTGTTGGGCTTCAAAGATATATCGGCCACAGTTGTATCCGTCTTCAATTTGAATTGATCGATGAGATAAGCTTCAATATCTGTGATTTCGTAACATCCTGACGGGAAGTTAATGGTGATGAGTCCTTTCTTACGATCATTTTTATTGTAGAAATAAAATTTCTCACCATCGATATTCGGTATAGAATGATACGAATGAAACCCCAACACACCAATAAAGTATTCTTTTTCAGGTTTCAATATTATCGGTGTGGGAGGAGTGAAGGATAATTCATTCGATGTGGACGTTAAGTTCAACAGTTGAGACATGACTGTGATGTTTATGGGAGTGGTGTATTTAAATAATATTACTAGATTAGAAAAAACAATTTTATTTTTTCAAATAATAATTACATGCATGACAGTTGCGTTGTGAGCTAACCGGACCATCGACATGAGTACGTTGATCCGGTCGATTGTAATGCACAAAACAAGGCAAGCAAATTTGCAAGTTGAAATTCGATTGATATTCTTTTGGTAATTTATGCCAATTGTCTAATAAATCCCAAGGTTTAACTCGCTCTACCAAATACTTTAGAGGAATAGTTTTCAATTCGGCACTTGTAAAAGACGACAACAATTGTGTTTCGCCAACCAACCATGCTTCAGACATTATAGAGGAATTGCAAACACAAATGTCCACAGTTGATCTGATTGTAATTTTGGTATTGCTCGTAATTGTAAAATATTTTACTGCCCGCAAGATAGGTGACAAGTTCTCTCGGAGGCTTCAGATTACCAAATGAATCGAAATATTCGACGCAGTCATTCATCTTCCTATATGCTACCCAATGCGTGCCTGAGTTTTTAGACACATCCAAATTTAGTATTGCTGATTCACATCGTCGAGGTCCATTTTTCGGTAGAGAATCGCGCATGTACACATCTCGAAAATATTTTATTTTTAATAATTTGGCAAACTTGATTAATTCATAGTCTAATAATGCTCTCTATTGGGTAGCTTCAATGGTAGTTTTTTTTCAAGAATAATCCATATCCACCTTAGCGTTCTTTCGCAAATACAATCCTTTACCTATAGGCTCCATAGCTTTATTATGACGATGATCTCCTTCCAATTTCTCTTGAGCATTTTTTGCATCGATCACAGTTTTCGCAATTCCCGCAGCACCGCCTGATAATGCTCCCAAAGCTGAAAGTCCAGCGAAAAGAGGTATTAGAGGTAAAAATCCTCCAGATTTAGTTACAGGTATTATTCTAGGTATTGGAACATGTTTTCGGCCTCCGAATTTTTTAATAAGAGATTTTGCTGCTCGCAATGCAAACATCGCTGTATCTGACAGCGAAGATTCTTTTTTCATGGATTTCTTCACCTTCATAACAACATCACGATGAAAAGATCTACGACGCTTCGGCTTCATACCCATTCCCAACTTGCGTTTGACCTTCATTCCAGTGGTAACGAGCCAGGCGGCTGCCTTTTCACCTAATTTAGCGTCTTTTGACTTTACTCGCTCCCAAGCGGCGTTTTCTAGTACCAAATCAGCTTTATGACGATCTGTGAGTGACTTGTTAGATGCGTATGCGATATCGTGATTTTTGCAAGCTGCGTCGAGAGCGTTGACACCTGTATCTCCTCGTAGTAGCCGTTTTTTCAGACGCGTTCCAGCTATATAAATAGAGGATTTAATATTGTGAAAAAATAAAAATAGTAATACTTACGTCCACAGTATTGGTAGCCAGGAAAATGAAGCTCAAAAGGCAAATTGTTTATGAGTGAATTTAGCACACCTTCACCTTCGTGAATCAACATAAAGACTGACTATTTGCTCACGATGGAACCTATACTTATAGCTGCACTGTTTGAAAAAGTATCATAAGATGGAGATTGTTAAACAAGAGCAGTCATTACCGATTGAAAATTTCGATAGCGTTTTGGAAGATAGACGTAGCCGAAAACATGGACTTTCATTACCTGATTCGTTTCGTGCTATTATTTGTGGCCCCAGCGGATGTGGGAAAACAAATATTGTGCTATCATTGCTGTTCAATCCAAATGGTGTAAAATTCAAAAATGTCTACGTTTATTCTAAATCTCTATATCAACCAAAATACCAACTGCTCGAAGAAGTATTGACTGGTGTAAAAGGTGTGGGATATTATCCGTTTAAAGAAAACGATGAAATTGTAAGTCCTACACAATCCAAACCGAATTCGATTTTCATTTTTGACGATGTGTCATGCGACAAACAACAAACAATTCAAGAATATTTTTCCATGTGTAGGCACAGAAGTATTGATGTCTTCTACCTATGTCAGACTTATTCGAAAATACCAAAGCAGCTAATACGTGATAACTGCAATATGATTGTAATGTTTAAACAGGATGAAATTAACCTTAAACATGCCTTCAACGAACACGTTTCCCCCGACATGTCATTTGAACAATTCAAGAAAAAGTGCTCTGAATGCTGGAATGATAAATATGGCGCTTTGGTTATTGTTAAAGACTTTGATTCACAAGATGGTAGATATCGTAAAGGATTCGATATGTATATAAAAATATAATAATTATTTAACCATTCATTTTTCATTATGATGTCATCTGATGCAGACGCTGTGCGAAAACGAAAAATTGCAGATCTGAAACGAATTATTAGAAAAAAGTATTTATCTTTTAAACTGAACAAAACTGAGCATGATGAGACACTAAATAGAATTTTCAAACCTATATCTAATCCACTCAAAGATATCGTAAATATTATGAATACATCTAAGACAAACAAGCAGATTACAGCAACCCTACCTCCACCACCACCACCACCACAGCCCACATCATCTAAGGAGAAAAAAGAACATGTTCCCAATTTTATCAGTGATGAAGAATTATACAGTTATGATCCGAAAAATGAATCAGTATTTACGGATGATGATGATGATGATGATGATGGTGAACCTCAAGTGAATACTAGTGAACATGTTTCACCACGAACAGTCAACGAGTACATCGAACAATATCCTACAATGGGTCGACAATGTGTCATCGATTTTTTCAACGAAGACTCACAAATCGATGATTTGTACGGTCCAAAGTATAGTGCTGAAAACGATCAGTGGACTCTGGGGAATAAACGCATAAACTTTGACTCAAAAAACGGAGATATATTCGTAGAAGGAGATAAAGGATGGGATAGAATACCTGCTACTCCATGTCTTTACCAATTACTTTTCTACCAACATCCCCAATATACCGAAGATGATTTACCTACATACAAAATATTATTGGAACGAACGGGGGTTCATTTAAAAAAAGATAGAACACTAAAAGGTTCTCAGCGGTGGGAGTATATTAATATTATTAAAAAGCAATTTATTATTTATAAGACGAAACATTACCACTAACATCGTAGGTAAAGGATTACCTGATCACATCATGACCTATAATGATAAAGATATAGAGTACGTTTACTGCGACGATGTAAACGAGATTGTTGAAAGACTTAGAGAGTTAATAGCTTCCAAGGATGCAGGTAACACTTCCAATGATAATGAGATTGTTGCCATTATACATGAACTTCGTGAAGCCGATTATATACATTAACCATCGATTGATTTATGTTCATTTTCAAAATGAGACTCGACAAGTTTGGTCGACATTCTGACGCATATAAAAAGAAGTATGATACAAATCTCGAAGCACGATTTAAAAAATCGAAATAGCTCAATTGTCGTTGAACACAAGTATTCAGCAAATAAATGATAAAATAAAATCCTTGATAAATAATGGATCAACTCAAAAGTATGTAGATAATGCAATAAAGTCAAATAGAAAATTTATAGCAAACATACTTGACAAAAAAATGAAAGATACATTGGATGAAATACATAGAAACTATGATTCAAGGATTGCTACTCTCAATACAAACATTCCGATAAAAAAATATGTCGATAATCTCGTTTCAGCAGACAGATACACCAATTCGCAGAAAAGTATCACACGAAGTGTCTAATCAGCTTTAGGGGCACGAAGAAATTCAACAAGAACTTTTACGTTTTGGATACGGAAGGTACGGCTTTTGTATTCCCTTTTGATTGTAAAATTGAAAATTATAAACATTATGCTTCCGATGGCAGGCGTTTTATTGAAGAATAATATGGAATATCAGTATCAACAGTAAAACGACCTTAGCATAAAGAAGAACGATAAAATAGAATTAAAATTGGGTAGTAGAGATTATTTTTGTATGGATCTTCTCGTACAGTGTAATTTAGAAGAAGAACAATAATTGACCTTTAGAAAATATATATATATATATATATATATATATATTATACTGAATAATGATATATACTTTATTATTTAGATTATGAAATTTAAATGTAGATTTTTATTATTTAGAATTTTTGTTTAGTTTGGCTAGCTCAGTTGGTTATTGTTATTTTATTTAGTAATTTATTTTAATTTGATTATTCGGGAGCATGAAAACCTTTTTCTCTTTGAGTCCTGGCTTTTATATTGTTGTAATTGTTTAAATAAAAAGAAAACACATTATTTTGAAATCAATTCAATTTTAAATTTAATATTTTATATATTTGATAAAAATAATATGAGACGCCACTGGTTGTATTGTATCTACTTATTTATTTTAATCATTTCATCAATGCGCATGCGTGAAAAACTAGTCATGCGCTTTAGCATAAAAAGAACAATTCTTACACTAAAGAAGCATCTATATTTATACAAACATAGTTTGTTTGACGATGCAGACACGTAAAAGAATTTATATATAAATCATACATATATATGATACAAATTGCTGTGGGAATAAAATAGTTATATACTTAGATAGAAATATATGGAATTATATACAGATGGACATAGTTATTACATTATGAAATTTCAATCACCAGATTTATGCGATTACAAGATGTCGTAAGTACATATTTTAATTTATTTAAAATTCGGCCTTTTATTAATTTTAACGATTTATGCGATTAATTCACTATATAAATTCTGTTTCTTTCTTTTTCAGATCGATCATATATGCAAAAGTTTATCAATTTATGAAATTAAGTACTTATTTGAGTATTTTGAGTTTTTACTCTGATTATTGGCCAATAATGATTTAAAAACACTGACCTGTTGCTCTTGAATTGGGATGAAAGTCTCTGGATCCCAGGAACACTCCACTGAAGCTCCAAAAAACCAAAATTAATGAAAATTTCGTAGATTCTTGCCGAAAAACTTGATACAATTGACTGTGAGTATTACTAAGATTGTATTTAATAGTACTTTATAGGTTTAAATGTCTTAAAACCGGGAATTTCTTGAAATTTCAGGAACACCATCACACACACTCCTCGCTTCTTGACACCAGCTTCCCTTCTTATTTTAAGCGTCCCCTCGATTCTCTACTTTTTTCAACAAACAGTCTTTTGTTCTTTTTCAGGTCACTATTTCAAAGTTTATTTGTTGATTCACAATTTGTTCTGTCATATTTTATAACCAATAAAATATTGTCTTTTGCAATCAGATTAATTGAAACTTCTATCACTTATTAAAAAATTTCATATATACACTCTTTTGCATTATTAGTTCATTTATAGAGTTCCTATGAGTTTTCTTTTCATCATACAAATAAATTAAAATTGGTTATACATAGATACATTTACATGGTACAACATTCAATATTGTTATTGATAGTATATCCTTGTTACACTCATATTAATTATAAATATAAAATCTCTTATGTTATTTGTCTAAACTCTTTGCATTATATTATTTATAATAAACTTTAACAAATTACTATTTATTGATTCAATGTTTATTTTATTTACCATATATCATTTGTCTATATGTCATTATTTGTTTATCTAGGAAAATCTATTGAATTCTATTCTATTCAATATTTGTATTTGTTTTTATTCTTAAATTAATGATTATAATGAATTATCTATAATAATATTTGTATTCTAATGTAACTACTTATATCTAAAATTCTCTTGACTTGACTATATAATTATATCTTTTTAGGTGAACAGCTGGTTATGGTATGGAAATATTCTTCGTCTAAGGCAACTTTATTTACATCATTACATTGGTTAGGCAATCTCTATATTTTGTATTATTATTGAGGTAATTCTTTATTTATTATATTGTTATAGGCTATTATTTAATATATCTTTATTTGATATGTTGTTTAAATTAAGAAAAGTGTTTCCTTTTTACCTGTTTTCTTAAATTATCTTATTTTCATATATTTTAATACTAGCAAAATATTTTTATAATACTAATTCTCTTATTATCTATGATATCTGGTTCAATATTTATATAAACAAAATAACCTTCTTTGTTCACTATACATCATGTCTGCAGACAGGATTCAACTTGTTAAAGAATTGCATTTGAAATGATTTTGGGGGTTATCGATTGTTTCTCGAAATTCATGTGGACTCGTCCACTCAAGACGAAAACAGCCGAAGAAATAACACGAGCATTTTCGAGTATTATCAGGAGTCGAACACCAAAAAATCTACAATCAGATCAGGGAACGGTATTTTACAATAGTAAATTCAAATCTCTAATGAAAAAACATAATATCAATCATTATAGTACATTTAGTATGAAGAAAGCTGCAATTGCAGAAAGAGTTATTAGAACGCTCAAAACGACACTCTATAAACATTTCAGCTTAATTGGGAAATACCAATGGATCGATATATTACCTCAAATCACAAAGGAATACAACGACACAAAACATAGTAAAACTGGATACAAACCATCAGAGGGGAATTGAAGTAACGAAAAAGTGATTTTAAATAAGAAATTCAGTTATTTGAAAATCGCCGGACCCAGAAAATTAAATGTGGGAGATATTGTGCGAATAAGTAAAGCGAAACATGCTTTTGAAAAAGGTTACACTCCCAATTTTACAACTGAACTATTCTAAATCACGAAAGTGAAAATAACAAATCCTGTAACGTATTTGATAGAAGATATGACTGGATCGCCTATTAGAGGTTGTTTCTATGAAGAAGAATTACAAAAAACCAAAAATCCCCACATTTACATTTATCTCGTTGAAAAGGTGTTGAAAAGGAAACGTAACAAAATGTACGTTAAATGGTTAGGATTAGATGAAAAACATAACAGTTGGATTAACACTGATGATGTAGTAGTATAGATCACCAGCAATCAATCAACTTTAATTGAGTGGAGGACAGAGATAAACATATAAATTGATCGACATTAGTTTAGAAGTCATCATAATGAGTAGTCACGATTCTGGGTATTATAGTGTTACAATGTCATGTAGTGATAATAGTAGTTATGATGAAGAACCAAATTATGATCGTGATTTAGATCAAATTGTACTTAATTATGAAATTGCAATAAGAAAAGAATGACATTATTTATTGCATACAGTTTTCAATGTTGGTCATCGATTTGAAGTTGGATGTTGCCTGAGTCCTGCCAGAACTTTTGCACCTGCCATCATTTTATCATCGTTTATCGTGGAACCTTCAAAAATGTCATTCAATACTTTAGAATGGGATGAGATCATAGAAGTGCTGCAGAAAAGTAACGAGTTATTCTTCAATTCTCCAGATGATGATGTTGTAGATTCTAATCCCATCATGTTGTACCAAGATTTTTGTCAAATAACTAAAGTTATTTATGATAATCAAAAATTTGTGAAAATTCAGAAAGATGATGTAACAGTTTTCCTCGATGAAGAAGAAGTTGTAGAAATTCAACGTGTTCATGAGAATTTGCTTCAACATCACATTTCAATTTTAAATAAAGTGAACTTTTGCGATTTTTATTATGATATCATTAATTTATTAAAAACATTTATATCGAATCCAATATGTGGCTTTTCCAATTGTTTAGATTTAATGTATACTGTTTGTGATATTTATTCTTATGACAACAGCAGTTTAATAGGAAGAGCACTTAGAGAATATCTGTACTATTACAAAGTCCATATAATCAATGATTTAACATTAAAAAATTATGAAAATATTCTTTGTTTCATTTCACCTCTAACACAAGTAATGCTGATGATGAAAACTTTTATGTTGATTTGGAATCAGTATTGAACATCGAAAGTGAAGGATGTTTCTTTTACTATTAATAATAATTCTACCTTTAGTGACATCTGAGAAAATTGATGTAAATTATCGAAAGATTTGGATATGTTAACAAGTCGGAACATGATATCACAAATATGTCATCGATTTTAAAAGATTTCCAAGAGAAATTAAATTTTCCTGTAGATGGCACTCTAAATCCTGCAACTATTCAACTATTAGACCGACCTCGATGTAGTGTAAATGAAAACGGTCATGATGGTGAACATTCGTATCGCGTTAGAACAAAATGGGAAACAGACTAACCTAAATCGGTATTTTCCTCAAGCATCACCGTCATATGTTGCTGAAAAGGCATATTTGGCAGCCAAATTCCAAATTTACAATTTAAACACCAGTCTAAAGGAACAGCACTTCTTACTCATGTACTACTTATGAAACTTCAAATCGACGTAATAACGTTAAAAATTCTTGAAAACCTGTGGGGAAGGAGCTAGGATAAAAAATCAAGTTTCAAGGTTATATGAATATTGTTTTATTAATTGTATTTATATACATATTACATCAAATAAAAAAAACAGTACATATTACATTAAAGGCAAAATGAAAATTATACATTTGACAGTACATATTAAATATAGTTATACAGATAAAAGATACAGTGAAATCAGTATGGTAAATCTGCTGCAGCCTCTAGACACTCAAAATATTCGCATAATATGAAAACAACTGCCTCAAAATCGTTTTGACACCAATAGTGTTCAGAATTATAAAATCCTGTTAAATTTTCTGAAGTGCTGACACTAATTTCTTCGTGAAATGTGTAATTTATATTAGGCATAAGTTTAAAATATTTCTGAAAACACTCTTCGCAAACTTTTAGCCCCAAAGGAGAAATGTGGTAATGTTTACTAATTAGGCAGTAGAGATCGTGTTCAGTAAACACATCTAAATAAGTGAAATTTAATAAGGTATCTCGAAGCTCTGGTGAAACTTTTGTTTCATATTCAAAATCAAGCAATATAGCATCACAGTGATCAGATTTCTCACTTTCTTCTTTGATCTGCAACCATTTATAGGTACGAAATTCTCGAGAAATTTTTATTTTCAAAAACTGAGGAATTTGAGCTTGTACAAGAAAACTTGAAATTCTAGTAATACGATTACAAATTATCTTAGTACATAGATCTACCAAACTCTTCATATAAAAATAAATTCCAATCAATTTATTATAACTCCATAATACTATAATGTCCCCACGGAAGAGTGTCATGTGAACCAGGTATCAAATATCTTTTATCATCTGATGGGTTTAAAGCAATTTTTGCCTGTTCAATGGTGTATACATCATGTAACTTTGATAGTATACAACGTTGAGTTGCATGCATGAAACACTCTTCTTGAGGATTTTCTATAAATTTCAGCAAACAGAGAATATAATCATCAAAAGTTATTTTTTTCTTTACCACATTAGACTTAATACCTTTAGCTTTTTTTACATCGTTTTCCTCACCTAACACTCTGAAGGCATACTGTTTAGAACGTAAACCTACAAAATGTGTCATAATTTTTGAGTTATTTTCATCCTTCATAATTCCGGGTACTTTCTTATTAGCTAGAGGAATATCCCACACATTATTTACAGGATAATCACTAGTATCAAAACGGTGAATATCCGCCTTTATTACTTCTTCATATATGTTATTACATTGAATTTCGTATACTAAACTATCAGTATCGGTATAAAGTAATTTACATTGTTCAGGTGAAAATTTGGTCAGCATATAATCATAATGAAATTCATAAACACATATTTTTGACATATCTAAAATTGCTAATCCTATATAAAGAGGTTTGTCAAATACAATTTTAGTTTTCTTAAGCTCTATAGCCAATAAAGGATTCTCAACATCATCGTTAAATATAACACGACTATGAAATGTGGGACTTGCAATTAAATTTCTAGCTCCTCGTTTGCCATACCACGTTCGAACTAATTTCACTAACCGATGTTTACGCAAATTTTGCATCGTTTTCTCGAATACTGCATTATTCATAAGTTTATACAAATTTTTTTCAAAATTATTTTTTGCGTGGGATCTCATCAAAGTATTCAATTCTATATAAGGCTTCAACCAACAACTTTTCTGAAATTTTAATACCCTATGAACTTTCTTAAGCAATAATCCATGAGCTATAGCTTGCTTTAAATTTTTGTAATGTATAATATGATTTTTTTTATTATACAGAGTAGTTATTAATTTCTTTTGTTTAGAATTTGGTGGTGAAATATGTTCTGCACAGAATGGCAGATCTTTGTGTAGATCGTGTTTATTTTTTGGATATTCTAAATCAACCTCGAGCAGGTACCCTTCAGGGGAATCATCTGGAATTTGAGTTATATCAATATTATGATCTACCCATTTAAATCCTCCGTAGGGAAGCTCCTGACTCATAGCCCAACCATAAAGATTATTATTATCTGTATATAAAAGATACTTCACAGGTTTGTTTTCATTATACGTAGGCATATACTTGTTGTTGGCTTCACCGTATCGATTACAACACTTAGATATTCCACCCCTTATACCTCTTTCAAAAAATAGCAGCATGTCAATATCTTGCACTGTCTCTAATTTACAATGAGTATACTTGAGCATACAATCCCAAGTGTAACCAGGAACTGTATAATAATGACCAGGATCCAAACCATATGTTTTCCAGCAAGTATCACGAAATGTTTCAAAAACAGACGCTAGAAGTAAAATATCTGTGTTCATATACAAGTCACTGTAATCGGCAAGGGTTTTCATATTAAATGCTGACCAAACTAATTTTGCATGCCTATAGTCAATATCTTTTATATGTTCATCGTTAAGTTTGTTGTAAAAATATTCTTTACTAGGTAATGCAGTTTCATCTAATCGCTTTATATCATCTAAATAATCATAAAAGAAAACACCTTTTCTAGTTAATAAACTAAATGGTTCAGTATTTAGATTAGAAAATTCTTTTCTAAGTGGAGTGAAATTTTCTGGTTCTAATGTTGATACCAATGAATCTAATGAAAATCCCATAAATCTAAAAGAGTCTATAAATCTAAACCTAATATTTGTATTATTATCCCAGATTGTAAAACTTATGTATTTTTCTTTATTAACAGGTAAAAGTTGAACATAATTTCGGTTAGCTAAATCTCTAATTATGAAATGTGAATCATAACCACTTAGGTTGTGAAAAACTACTGGAATGACAAATGATTTTCTATAATTAAGATTACAGTGGTTGTGAGCAAAACCTCGAAAATTACCTGTTAGGTGACAATGTTCCCTAACAATCTTATCACCTTCCTTAAATATCTCCTCACAAATATGACATTTATCTGAAGCATCTTTTAAATTCACTTCAACATTTATTGGTTCAACATTTTTTAATTTTGACATTACAAATTTTGCAATATTTTCAATTTTCTCTACAAACCATAACATACAATCAGAACTTCGATTTCTATCATAAAATGACCAGTTATCGTTAAAATTACATTTAAAATATAGTCCAGCACTATAAGATTTATGTTTTTGATACCTAGCACTTCTCGTTACCGACTGTGAACCATATCCCTTTTGAGATTTTATTCTAGCATCTACATCAATATAAGGAATAAGTAGTGATTCAAAATCTGCATAATTAATAAAAGGTACTTTTTCTTTGTATACAAAATTTTTAAACTTGACATATGGATCTTTAGAAAACTCAATTTTACAATTATTATAAATTTTTTCACAATATTTGAAATGGTCATCCAATTTTTCTTGAGAAACAAAATAATTCAAACATCTATCACATATATATTTTTTTCTAGTATTTTTAGAGAGTTGCTTGGATAAAAGTCTTGACAAGTCTTTTATCCAAATATAATGATACTGCATATCATCACTAAAATCAAAATCATCATTATCTGACTCTGGTTCGCAATCATTCTTTTTAGGAAAATATTTATTTTGAATAATCAGTAAATTGACATGCTTTTCTCTTCTTTGTTCTGTTAAACGTACTGGCACAACACTAAAATTTGATGGTCTGAAAATTTCCAATTCAAAAACATTAACTGAAATATTAACATTATTTTTTTCGAAAGTTGTAATCTGATTTGGGTGTACAGGAAATGTAAGACCGTTTCTGTTCAAAACTTTGCTATAACGAGGATATGAACAAGTACGTGTAGGATTTTTATTAATAACGCAAGGGAACAAAGCTGAAACAATTGCCCAAGCAAAGCATGCATTATCGTCATTCTGAACGTTGATACACGCCTTTCTTTTAGCTATTATGTCTGGTAATTTAATATATGATGATATTCCACTAACCACCTCGTATTTATTTATATTGATTTCCAGACATATAATTTTACTTAAGACCCACCCCGATCCTTCCTCAGAATATTCTGAAAGTTTTCTTAAAATGACATCTCTTACATTAACTGCAAACCATTTTTTAAAGTCAGTTGTCTTATCAATTATTTCATTTTTTGTAGAAAAATATTTATTTTCTGTAATTTCAGTATCACCGGATTTTCTAATAAATTCTGCACAAAAAGTGTTTACTTTCAACAGTATTTACTTTCAACATATTGCATTTTTTTAATGCGTTTTTCATTCTAGTGCTGAAAAGAAACAACGAATCATCAAAAAACTGTAAGATATCTTTATGAGATTTATTTATAATAATCCCGGTTCGAACTCTACTTTCAAAAATTGAATTAATATCTTCCCATTTTACTCTCTTACTTATTTTTTTATTAATAGTAAGCCCCTTTCCAGATTTACTTAGATTCTGAATTATTGTTCTAAACCGCTTTAAGTGACCCAAGTTGGTTTGTAGTTTACGTAATGTACCAATGTTTAGATCCCCATCACGTGTTGCTAAGTTGCAAAATCTAATGTGGCATTTAGCTTGTTTTGACCATTTTTCTATATCATAAATAGTACAATTTTTTTTTGAAATAAAATATTTTCAATTGCTTGAAACTTTTTAACAATATTATCAGTTAGGAGAGCTACTTCCTCAGAATTCATTTTCAAAAAATTATAAAAACTTACGATTTTGAAAACTGAAGCTGTTCACCTGTGTCCAGATTATTTTTCAAGGTGTTGAAATTCAATATGTACTGTTTTGTTATGTTTTTTATACATTCTCCTCTATTTTGAAGGGGGTCCTAGGGGAAACCCTTTGGAAAGTTTGAAGTCCCAGGAATGTAATGCTGAACTTCCTCGGCGTAAATTGATTTACATGCGACGCAAATGCATCCGTCACTCTTTTGGGGAGAAATACTATATTTTCGTCCAGCTCCAGAAGTATTTGGACTCCAAATTGCCCCTGGTGCACCTTTGCGCTGTTTATTCTATGTGGTGTATCCCTTAGTAAATCTTTCAGTTTTATAACGGGTTTTATTTCTGCAAAAGCAGTGCTTATTGTATTAATCTCATTTAAAACATTCATCTGTAATAAAGAAAGAATTATTTGAAAAGATAACAGAATAATAATAATAATTTAACAATTAAGTTTTTTAAAATAGTTAAAGATGAATGAAAAAAAAAATAGTAAACTTATAAATAACTTACTATGTATTGTGGAACCTTAAACGACAACTTTTCACTGGAACACTAAGTACAGTCTATTGTAGTACAGTCTATTGTCTAGTATTTACTGTGAGCACTATTTAAAAGAATATTTTATTAAAGAGGGGATGCACTAGTCCAATGAGTTATTTTTGATATCATCATCATATTTCCAGAAAACTATATTTTTCTACGATTTCGTACAATCTAATCTGTTACTAACAATTATAAACCAGAAATCATGACATTCCAATCTTATCATATTTGAAACAAGTTCACTATTGTCTGAATAAATGATTTGGTCTGCACGTGCTTGCTAACTATAGAAATAACGCATAAATATTACCTACTAAGCGAATTTAATATAATGCGAGATTTCATTTATTACAATATAAAAAACCTTCTATAAAATGATATGAATTCACACACATATTCGATTAAAAAAAATGTTAGTTATCAATCTAATAACATTCCTTTGAGAATTTCAAAATATGGAACCCTTAAAAAATCAGCTAACTGCATAGCCCCTCCCCCTCGTAAGCACTACCCCTCATCTCTTACACACACAATCCTCCATATATTTTCTTTCTTCTAATTACTTCTTGTATACACCCTTATTTACTTTTCACGTAACCCCCCGTAGACGCTACCCTTAAAAGCCTCTTCGCTTCTTCTAAATCACCCCCTAGATACCTTATACACGTAAAAACATACACACTTATATACTTTTTGCATAACCCCCGTTCTTGTATACACCCTTATTTACGTAATCCCCGTAGACGCTCCCCTCCCCCGTAGACGCTCCCCTCCCCCGTAGACGCTACCCTTAAAACCCTCTTCGCTTCTTCTAAATCACCCCCCTAGATACCTTATACACGTAAAAACATACACACTTATTTAATTTTTGCATAACCCCCGTTCTTGTATACACCCTTACTTTTTGCGTAATCCCCGTAGACGCTACCCTTAAAAACCCCTTCGCTTCTTATAAACCACCCTCTAGATACCTTATACACGTAACAACATACACACTTATTTACTTTTTGCATAACCCCCGTTCTTGTATACACCCTTACTTTTTGCGTAATCCCCGTAGACGCTCCCCTCAAAAACCCCTTCGCTCCTTCTAAACCACCCTCTACCTTATACACGTAACAACATACACACTTATTTACTTTTTGCATAACCCCCGTAGACGCTACCGTCATTACTTGCTAACCATCTAGAGACTTCTTTTACTTCTTGTAAACCCTCTGGAAACTTCTTCCTATCGGTAACCACCCATAGGCCATCCGCCTGTTCATCCGATAAAGTGTCACAGAACATACGTGTATTAACTACTTAAGCAGTATTCAGTAATGTAATACCTCTATAGTCTTGGCATTCATGCTGGTCACCTTTTTTGTGGATTGTAATTATCTGGCCTATTTCCCATTCTATAGGCATTTTTTCTTCTCTCCTTATTTTTGTTATAAGTTGGTATACTATATCATGAAGCTTCTCACCTCCGTACTTTATCAGTTCCATATTTATGTTATCTTTTCCAGGAGCTTTTCCGTTTCGGCTGTTGTTAATAATCTCCATAATTTCTGCTCTTCCAATATATTTTCTTGTGATATTTCTATAATTTCTTCTTTAATATCTGAATCTTCTACTAGTAACGAACTAAAGTGATCCATCCATATTTGTTTGTATTCATTTTCTTCTTCAATGACTTTGCCATATTGGTTTTTTATACCTTTCGTTTTGCCCTTATTTGTTCATTTATATTTTTATAAAATTTCTTGGTATTACAATTCTTTCTTTCTTGTTCTATTTCTTTTATATTGTTATCCATCCATTCTCGCTTTGATTTTCTTATCAGTTCGTTACATTCATTTCTGCTTTTCATGTATTCTTGCTTGTGCTTTATTTCGTTTGTTCTTATCCATTTTTGTCTTTTTCCTTTTTTTTCTACTGCTACACGGCAACTATCATTGTACCACTCTTTTCTTTCATCTCTATCCATTTTTCCTATGTGTTTTTCCGTTGTTATTTGAATGGATTTATTTATAGCTTCCCATTGTGCGTTAACGTTGTCTTCCTTTTTTACTATTTTGCTTAGTAATTCTTCTATCTGTGTTTCATATTCTTTCCTTACTTTCTCTTCACTTTGTTATGTTCAATCTAATGAATTTCTGTCGCTTGTTGTTTTTTCAATCTTTTGTTTTATTTTGGCAATAACAAGAAAGTGATCGGAGTCTGCACATGCTCCTCTGTATGTTCTCACGTCCTTTATTCATGTTTGTTTTCTCCTATTAATTAATATATGGTCTATTTGAGATGTTGCTTTGTTATCACGCGACATCCATGTTATTTTATGTTTTTTGGATGTGGAAATTTTGTGCTACTTATGTACATATTCTTGCTTGCTGCGAGGTTACACAGTCGCTGCCCATTGTTATTTGTTTTTTCGTGTATAGTTTCCTTTCCTGCTACGCATTTTATGTAGTCTTCTTTACCTATTTGGGTATTGAAATCTCCTAATATTATTATAGTATCTTCCTTTGGTATTATTTCTATTTCTCCATCTACCTTTTCGTAGAATTTATCCTTTCCTTCATTGCTGTCCTTCTCTGTTGGAGCGTAAATATTTAATAGGTATATGTTGCATGGCTTTGCTTTCACTCTTAGGTATGTCATCCTTTCATCTATTGGTTTGAATTCAATAATTTTTTGTTTCATTGACTGGAATACCATAAATCCTACTCCCCGGTTTCCTTGCTTTTTGTCTCCAGAATATCTAAAACTATACATGTTCTCATCAATTGCCCCTTGATTCTTTCATCTTATTTCTTGCAAAGCCGCTATGTTTATATTGTATCTCATCAATTCATTTCCTACTTCTTGCATGTTCCCAGGTATCAACATTGTTCTTATATTCCAAATTCCAATTTTTATTCCGTTTTTTCTCCTATTTTTTGGCTTCCTCATTTCTTTTTCGTTGTTTCTTTGTATAATCGTATGTCCTTTTCCATTCCCAGTCATTATCCTGTCCATTATTATCTCCTCTGAATCTATTAGTTTTTTGCTTACCGTTTTTTCAGTGTTTCATTATTTTTGTTCCATCTACATTCTTCTCCTTCTATTACGATCCGATTGTATCCTATCTTCACATTTTTCCCCTTAATTTTTTCTTGTGCCGCTATTACGTCATTTGTTTATGTTTGTTCCTTTCTTGCTTCGTTAGGTCATTATTAATAACGATTTGCTGTGAGAGATTCCTAAGTTTCGATTTATTTTTCATAACTTTGTACTTGTCTTCTTCATTTACAATTTCAATTAGGCATGTTTTAGAGGTAAGCTTTGCGGTACTTTTGATATTAATGTCCACTTTTAAGTTTTTTGAAATAGGATTTTCTAATGTGGTTTTCATTGTCTCATTGTTAATTTTATCGACATCCTGTCCACTCATCACAACATTATTTATCTTCTTATCTTTATAGAACCACTACATATTTTTCTTCAAGTCATTCAGATCTTGTTTTATCTTCATATTCTCCTGTTTGATTATATTATTTTTTTCCCTTAATAACTCATTTTCTATTTTTATTGACATTATTTCATCACTAAACTTTTTTTGTTCGATTCTTAGTTGCTGCAGCTCATTTTTTATTAACGTTTGATCTTGTTTCATGTCTTTCATCATCGAAATCAATGTGTCCAGTTTATCTTCTTCCATTCTTTGATGTTTCGTAGGGGTTCTGAGTGTTTCTCTACTTTTCTCAACGCGTACTCCAAGGTTTTCCTCTGCAGATCTTTCCTTACTTTCATCTGTCACATAATCGTCACTGTCTGTGTACATTTTATTCCAAATTCCTTACACTAATATTTCATTTATTATTGCGAATATAATTAAATGCTGCCCTGTCCTTATTAACTTGTAAGCCGCGCAAAAAGACTGACCCCAGTAGACCCGTCGTCAGTCTCTTATCAGCAATACTAGTTTTTTGGTTTTTTGAGGGCCGCTTATTGAGTTTTGATATATCAATTTATTGTTAATAATCTTATTTTATTGTTTTTCAAATAATTATGCTCTTACCCAACTTGTACTTACGGTATTTTTCACTGTAAAACTTGTTTTTAAACGGTTTTATTTAGCTCACCCCGTTTGTTTTATTTACTCTTGGGTCAAATTTAGTAATTCAAATTTCACTCTCTTCCCGTCAACCGATTAATCTGAAATTTTGTATACACTTTGGATTTTGGTGACAATACAATTATGTTTATTCATTATCATTACAAATTCAAGATGGCCGCCGCTACAAAATGGCGGATAATTTATGTTTTATTAATCCCATCAATATGGGTATCAAATGAAAGGGCTCAACAAGCAAAATACAATATACTATAAAAAATTGAAATCCAAGATGGCGGCCGCTACAAAATGACGGATAACGTAGGTTTTATAAATCCCATCAACATGGGTATCAAATGAAAGGGCTCAACAAGCAGAATACAATATACTATAAAAAATTTAAATCCAAGATGGCGGCCGCTACAAAATGACGGATAACGTAGGTTTTATCAATCCCATCAATATGGGTATCAAATGAAAGTGCTCAACCACTAGAATACAATATACTATATAAAAATAGGTAAAAAAACTTTTTAAGTTAAACGGTTTTATGTTAAACATACATTGCAATGTTTAAGATAAATGTACTAAAAACCAAAAAATAATAAAATAGATACAGTCGTGGGAATTATAAACATATGCATAGACTAGACTAAAATAAAACCGTGGGGCACGTCAATTGTCTACAATCGTTGATTAAAATTTTTGTTTTGTAATGTTACACTAATTAGGCAGTTGTTCAACCGACAACGATGGACGTGTGATAAGTAGGGCTAGAATGTGGAAACAAGCTAGCAAGCTCGATTATAAGCGGGTTTTAGGGTTTCATAGTGGTGAGCGAGTAGTACTTTTATCATATGTTTTGTCGATTAAAGACAAACTACGAGCAGTGAAACGATTCCTCGCCAGCCAGCAGTGTGAATGTCCAACGATACACTAGTTGAAACATCTCTTTTATTTACATGGAGTGTATAACTATTGGAATTTCCATGAGCAAGAAAATAGTAAGTAATTTCCTCACCGTCTGCGGGCCAACTGCCTAACGACGAATTAAACGATTCTTCTATCGCACATTAAGTCGATAATTTGTAGACAATTGACGTGCCTCACGGTTTTATTTTAGTCTAGTCTATGCATATGTTTATAATTCCCACGACTGTATCTATTTTATTAATTTTTGGTTTTTAGTACATTTATCTTAAACATTGCAATGTATGTTTAACATAAAACCGTTTAACTTAAAAAGTTTTTTTACCTATTTTTATTATAATTATTGTTTCTTAATTTCTGTAAATAAAGCTTTTAATTGCAGGTCGATACCACACACAACTAATCACTTTTTCGCCAGAATCGGACGGACATAATTTTGTATAGTAACCGTAAATTCGTTCTTCTGAATGTGATTATAAAGTTCTCTTAACTTATTTCTAGCTCCAAGAAAGTTTGTGGCATTGTCTGAGTAAATGACACTGGGGTTACCCCGTCTCGCTTCGAAACGTTTTTAACCGGCTATAAATGCGTCCGTAGTGAGGTCGGATACTAGTCCTATATGCGCGGATTTGGTCACCATGCATACGAAAATTGATATGCAATATTTTGTTACTGGAGCTTTGCGTAGGGTGGAAGTTTTTATGAAAAAAGGGCCTCCGAAACCGATACCAACTTTTTGGAATGTACGCTATTGTGTGACCCTGTCTTTCGGAAGGTAGGCCATTATCTGTTGAGCCGTCTGTGCATTTAATCGATAACACATCTTACAATTTCTGATTATTTGTTTGATTTGCCCTAAACTATTGAGAGGCCAGTAGCGCAATCGTACATTTGATAGCACATTTTGTCCGCCAGCATGGCCCAAACGCACATGTTGTTGCTTGAGGATAAGGGAAGTTATTTGATTTTTTGATGGTTATAAGATTGGGTGCTTTTGACCGGAGGATATTTCGGCATTTTCCAACCTACCTCCGACACGAAGATATGCGGAAGTATTTAGAAATTGTTTTAAGAATATAAGTTGCTTGTTTGACAAATTTCAATTTTTAAAAGTTCCGCTATTCCTGTTGAAAAGGACTGATTTTGAACTTGTTTTATACTGAAGTTCAATGATGAATTCAATTCACTGACTAATTGATTTTCTTTGTTTCTCGAATTGTGATCTTAGAACGTACGCCACTGTGCGCTGTAGTTTGGAAAACGAAAATGAGTTTGAGAAAGTGTTATGCCAAAAATTTTATTAGTGAGAAATGATTGTTAGGGCTACCTTTCTTTCCTCAGGTGGGTTGACAAGATTTTTATTAATCTCGTGTTGGGGGAAATCCGAACTAAATTCAATGATAAATTTGGGTCCATTAAACCACATGGGGTGGATTTCAGGAGATAATTTTCTGCGTGACAGCATGTCAGCTGGACTATCACTTGTCCGCACGTGCCGCCACTGAACATTTTGTGTCAGCGTTTGTATTTTTGCTACTCTATTTGAAACAAATACCAACCATCGACTTGGGTGGCTTTTGCACCAACAGATTGCAATTTGAGAGTCTGTCCACGAGTTAACAGAATTTATGTTGATTTTCGTTTCCAAAACGAAATTCCTAAAAAATATATCTATTAACCAGTGCCGGATTTAGGTTACTTGCGGCCCTAGGCCAAATTAACCCGAGCGGCCGCCGTCCCGGCCACCCCTTAGGTGGAAAATTGAAATGTGCCTTATTTCAAGCTCACGTCAAAACAAGTGAGTAGTTCAGATATCTTAAAGATAAACACCAATTGGAAAACATTAATGGATGCAGGATGCGGATGCTAGCAATAATATAAAATGGCTTATAATTATTATATCGTATCCTTTAACTTCAGGACTATGGAATTAAAGTATAAAGCAGATTTCATAATAATACATAACGTTTATTTTTATAATTTTACTTTTCAAAATTGGTACAACATATTAGTTCTAAACATAAACATTCACTGACACTGTATGTATTACAGCGAATGTTCACAGTAATGTTCTAATAAATCTAAACGCTCACTTTCCTAGCTTTTTTGGCTACCAAATCTTTATTCAACTCGTTAAATTCTAATGCTTGAAAAAGCTCAAAATTTGCCACAAAACTAGCCAAACTAGACAATCGAGAATCTTCGTCAGAAGTCGAGTTCCTCAGGTAGTTTTTTATTCTTTTTAACACGCTGAATGATCTTTCTCCAGATGCATTAGATAGATGTCATCATACATAGTAGAATGCGCAAAGCCGTGTCCATATTCGGAAATAATGTTGTTAATTGTTTGTCACGAATGAGTTTCAGATACTCCAAAAGTGTATTTCTTGGAGGCTTGGTAACCTTGTTATCATGAGGTTCTCTTTCTTCATCAAATATACCTTCAACGAAGCCTTTGAACTGTACACACTCTTCTCAAAAGTCACCATCTATGTCGGTTCGATACTTTTTAGCCACAATAGAAGCTTTTCCCCTTATTTCTCCATTGGAAATTGATGATAAGTTGTTTAGAAACCCAAATTCTTCATTAAGACTGAAATAAACTTCGGACTTTTAATTCAATTCTGAATAAAGCCTGTCAATTACAACATTGAATGTATTTATCTTTAAGTCTTCTTTTCCATCAAAGTGGAGTTCAGGTTAATCTTCTTGATCTTCGCCAAGGAGACCTTTTCTTTTCTGGCGTCTTTTCATTTCAAGAATATAGGTTTCATTTTTAGACAACTCTTTTCCTTTTTTTTCGTAGGAATCAAAGTTATCTCTCAGACTTAGTACGTACCCCTTTAGAGATTTGTATATGCTGCAAGTCACATTCAAGTCTGTAGCAGTGTTTTGCAATGTTTTGCTACTCTTGTCAAAACGTTGTAAAATATCGTACCACATGTTCAGTAAAATAGAATTCTCTAACTCAAAAAATTGTTTACTGATTCCATTAGCTTCAGCTCGGCTCACATTTGTTTCCCCTTTATCGTCTGATATTTTTTTTACTGCATCGTAGTAGCTCCAGTAGTTGAGTAAAATAGCTTTTACAGCATGCCATTTGGAAGCTCATCTTGTAATGTTCACTCTTTTCGGAAGGAGTTTCTTTTCGCTTCTGCTATTTTTGACAAGGTTTTCCAACACGGCCCATCTTGAAGTAGATGCACTCATGAAAACGTAAAATTCTTGAATAAACATAAATAATTTTGTTACTGCCAAACAGCAATCAGCCGCATGTGTGCCTACTATATTCAACGAATGAGCGGAGCATGGAACGTACTCAGCTAAATTGTTTTGTTCTTTTATTATCGCTTGTAAACCTTTATATTTGCCTGACATATTCGAGGCATTATTATATGACTGGCCTCTCATATCGCACAATGGAATATCTAGCTCTGACAGGGTATTTAAAATAGTTTACGCCATGTGTGCTCCAGTTTGGTCATGAAATTTAATGAAAGCTATAAATCTTTCTACAGGAATACCATCACTTAAAATATACCGTAGGATCACTGTCAACTGGTCTGAATGAGTGATGTCTGGTGTAGAATCAACACTGATTTAATAGTACTTACTTTTCTTTAATTCATCCACAATGACAGAAACTACTTTTTTGTACATTAACTCTATAAACTCGTTACAAATAGTTTTTGACAGATAGCTTACTTACATTTCCGGATCCTGGATTTCCTTTACTTTCAATATGGGCTTTTGAAAAATCATCGTATTCTGCAACAAGCTCTAATGCCTCCATGAAATTACCGTTTCCTTGGAAACCAAATATTTCTTGGCTCCCTCGAAAAGCCAGACCACGGGTGCCAAGAAACTTGACAACGTCTACTACACGTTTTAGCACTCGATGCCAACTTCCTTAAGGTAGTTTTCGTGTAATGCAGAATCAATTTTTCCTAAAACATTGCCTCGTAAGACGAAGGTTTTTGTATTTAACCTATGTTCCGCACTCTGTTCGTGTTCTTTAAGTCGGTTAGAATTTTTCCAGTCATTGAATCCCTTGCAAAAAGAACTATCGTTGTGATAGTGGAATAATTTGCATGGAACACAATACAGGCAGCCGGTACTATTTGAATACATAAACCACTCTCTTTTCTTCATCTCGCCGTTTGGTAAACGGCTAATAAACATATGTTCTTTTACTGTTTGTTCTTACTTTATCAGGATAATGTCGTTTGGATTTTGAAAAATGACAATCTTTAATCGCTAGTAAGTGTTTGGGATGATTTCTTATTACAAAATCCGTCGAATCAACAGATAAATTGCCCCATAAACTAGGATCTAGAACATTTAAGGTGAATTGAGGCAGGGGCATGGCCGATTGAGTACTAGAAACATTTCTAGAAGTATTTAGATCACTCGAAAAGTCTGTAGTTTCTTCTACAGCAGCAGACGTACTGGGAATTTGAACATCAGTAATAACATAGTTTTCATTTGGACTATTCTGACTGTTATCTCCTGGCGTATTTTCAGAAAAACTTTCAATTTTAGAATTATTTTTCAACAATTTTGAACTTTTTTCTTCTTTGAGTTTTTTAATTTGCGTTTATATGCTCCACTAGCCGTATGAATATTTTGATTGTTATCGTTCATCATTGTCAGAGCAAAAAGTATTATGTGTTACAATACCTGTAAAATATGAGTTCACCTCACTGAGTTCACACCACAATAATTATTATGACAGTAATCACAATCTGTAAACAAAACAACTGTCATCATTCAGAAATCCTATATAAAACACGTACACGACAAGATTTACTTTCAAGAAGTAGCTCACTTGCCACTTGCAAAACTATACTGACGAGTGATGCTGGGTCGCTGACACTCTCAAAACAGCGTAAACAAAAGAGTGTCGACGAGGGAGGCGGAGAGGGGAGAGGGGGCCGCATCCGGCATCCCGGCGCCTTATACCCTGGCAAGCGTTAATATTTATTTTTATGTACGTTGGTTATTTTACTTAGATTTTAGATAGTATTGTTTCAAAAGTCATGTATTTGATTTGAAGTTGCGGTAAGTATTAATTTAAGAAAATGAAATTCAATATTTTTTCTTGATAATTTTTTTTTATGAAACGCTCGGCGTGGTAAATCCGGCACTGCTATTAACAGTTATTCAGTGGTGTCCAACAAAGTGACTTTAATAACCATAATAATGAACTTACTTGATGCCTATTTCATGCAAGTTTCTAATAACTGTTATTCAATTTTTTCTAACGGTTAATGGAAATTTCTATCAGTGCAATTTGCGTGGTACATATATCCATCTCAAGTTTTAGGTTGTTTTGTTTATGTATTAGTTGAATTTTGTGGGAGCGAACGTATTTATTGTTATGTATCTTTTATTTATCAATGTATGAATATTATAATTATTCAATTTTATTTGTCACACGTTACTTATTTATTTATAATTTTAATTATTTATTAGGTTTATATTATTATAATTTTAGTTGTTGAGCGCCAGATGAAATTAATGAAATAATAGATGAATATTTGTTTAGTTTAAAAAGTAAAAGGTCAGCTAACTTCAGTTCTCAAGATGAAACTCTTAATTATTTGTAGGGAATTATCGTGATTGAGGATACGTTTACATTTAAATTTAGACTTCAGAATAATTGAGATATCATATAATTAATAAGAAAAAGAAATATTTACATTAACTAATACTTATTATTTTCCAAAAATTTTTTAAATAGATCTGTACTGGATTTTTCGTCGACGTTTCTTTATTTAATTGTGTAATAATGAACTTAACCAAAATTCAGTTCTATGTTCTTTCTGGATACTGAAGACTGCTTTTCTGTGTTTCAAGTAAGTGGAGTTTCATTATTTTTACTTGTATTATAATCAAATACTTTTTCTCGTCTCTATTTAATTTATATTCTCCACCATTGTCGTTATACTCTCAAGTTATAATTGATTTTACTCATATTTAAGAATGATTTCTTCTACAGCTTTGCTTAAAGTTCCAAATTAATCTTCTTTCTTTAGTTTCTTATTATAATCTTATTTATTCTTCTGAATTCTTCTGTTTTAAAAAATCTCTTTCTTCCCTCCTTTTCAATCAAAAAAATCAACAACCTCTGTCGATTCCCGCTTAGCAACCATCAACATTTTTTTTATAATCATCCTAGATGAAACTTTTGATTTTCTATTTTGACTAAATAACCTATCACACTACACTTGCACACTTCAAAGTTTCTTATCTAATATTTTTACAATAGATTAAAATTAAAATTGAGAATTAAAATTTCAGTTCATTATATTTGTTTGTGCTATTTGTTGATATTTTCCAATATGAGTGATAACGAGGAGGAGGATATTTTTGACTCGTTCCAGTGATTTAAGACTCGTGTCAGTAACCAAACCGTTCCAACCACGATCTATTTTGGAACCGTTATTAGAACGGTAAACACTTGGCGCCCGCGTAACAAATCCTTAAGAACGATTTCGATAACGATTCCGGAACGATTAAAATTTGTGTGTTGGAACAAACCTAATGTATCATACAATAGAGTCCACATTGATTTTACGCACCCTTCGTATCCAAACAATACCGCAATTCCTTTCATATTGACCGGGACCGAATTTGCATTTAAAAAGTACGTGGTCCTGTGTTTGAACACATTTCCAATGACTGTTCGCTTAAATTGAAATGAACATTTAAAATCTCACACCAGTATAATGCAAATAGTGACATTCCAAAGCAGTAGAATGAGGTTTATTAACTTGTATCAACTTATTTTTTTATATGATTTATCTTGTAATAAAACGCTTTTATCTTCTTTCAATTTATTTTATAATAACCACACTGCTGACAATAAATAACAAATACTAAAGGCCAATTTCACCACCTTCTAATAGTATCTGAAAGCTTAAACGCAAGTTTTGTCCATTCTTACTTTATGTCAAGTGACAAAGATAAAAGTTGAGAATAAGCTATACAACACTTATCAGGAGGTAGTGATAATGGCCCTTTTAAGCGACTAAATAATATGAATATTGAAATGTTTAATAGTAATTCAAAAACGGTGAATTCCTTCGACGAAATTGTTGCCTTAACCATACCGGACTACCAGCTACATAACGCTGTTCTCTCACAACTGGTTCAGAAGATTCTGGATCTTTTTCTTCAACTGGAATTATATCTCTAACTGGCTCCGTAGACGTTAACGAAACTGGTGCACTATTAGATCCAGGCAATTCTAGGGTATATGGTAGAGGTACTTTTAATCCTACTAGTACATTAAGAGGTAAAGATCCAGACTTTCCTGTTAAATAAGATACTTGCACGGGAACTGTCTGAGGTTCGTTTACGGAAATAGGAACTAATTCTCGTGCATCTCGATTAACTGGGTTAGAGTCTGTAATAGGTTTAGCTGTAGTAGTATAAACAGGTGACCTTGCACGCCACTTGGGATCGTCTAAAGCATTAAAATTGGCTGATAGCTGTGGAAGAGAATTTTCATCTGGAGAGGATTGACGTTGATTAACTTGCGCATCCGAGTCATTATTTTGTCCTTGAGTTATTTCAGTGTTTGTCAACGATTGAGAAGAAGGATTTCTCGCAGTTAAGAGAGCAATTAGGTTTTCTAATGTAGATTCGTCCAAACTATTACCTTCAGAAGGTGTTAGTCCCAATAGTGATGAAGCTAATTGCGATGTAAGGATTCGTCTTACAGCTTCTACATTTTCCTCAAGATTGGCACGATCCTGTTCAGCTTCTTGGGCAAGCGAAGCAGCAACCAACAGCAATGTACAAACCTACAGTAATTTATTGAGCATTAGTTTGATGGTTGGGTTCAAACAAATAAATTTTTTTATATAAATGATGGGGAAATTTGAATAAAAGCAAGTATAGTGATAACATGATAAATGTATTGATTAGGAACTTGTCTGCTTGTATCTAATTGGAAACCTCACCATATTGACTTACAAATCGAAACAAAAGGAGCACAAAGTCCCACAAAGTGGCACAAATTGAAGTCCAAATGAAGTAGTAATAAAACTGAAGAGCTTGAGATCAGTCATATGTTACATTCGAAATTGCAATAATTGCGGTGAACTTAGGTACTTGTTTGGCATGCGGTTTGGTTCCACCTAGATAGTATTTATTCAGAGTTATTGATGAAAAACTGCTATTTTTTTCACTTTTTTCAAGTTTAGTCCAAAATAATAACATAGAAATGTTCTGACGAGAAATGTCAATATTATTTTTGACAATTTGAGCCTTCTCCCAATTTTCTAGGTCTATCTCCTTCCCATTGTGCTCTATTTTTCCCAGAAAGTTGTGAAATGGGATCAGATATTAACTGTCACGTAGCAAATGAGCTTGGATTAGAAGGAGTGGAGCAAATTGTTGGAGCAACGCTTGAAACCGTCAAAATTATAATTAAAGACAGAGTGACCTCCCTGGCTTCACATAGCAGCTCAGTTAATGTGATGAACAGCAAGCAAATGTGATTCCTCTCACGATTTTTTAGAGAGTTTCCATAACTAAAAGATCTGATGAGTAACTGGAACAACACTTCAACTTTGAGCTAGTACCATACCAATTGGCATTGTTTACAAAAGAGGGAACGAGGAAAGGGAGAACGTCATCCTTTTATGCTGCCTATGAGCCTGTCAGTAACAACATTTCGTTGGAATGTAGAAACTTCATTGTGGTATAAATTTATATGTGTTATGTGACATCCAAACAATTCCGTCCAAGCAAAGTCTCACTGAATACACCTTTGTTAACTAGTGTAGATTTATGTAGTTTTTGATAGGTATCCTGACAATACAGTTCTGAAAACCACTAAAAGTGCTAAACTATCTCGCCGCTACCCATTATTGTCAGGGAGTATACTATTCGAGAGGCACACCTTAATCAAAGCACCCGATGAGAAATTCATGTCTAAGGAATGCCTCATAAGAATGTTGATGGATGAATTCCAGAAGCATGGAGTGAAAGCCAAGCAAGAAGAAGACGATGCCAATCTATTGTTCGTGGAGTCAAAAAGTCAATCGTTTACCAATGTCATCATTTTTGGAGAGGACATTGAATTACTCTGCATTCTTCATGGACTAGGATCCACATATGCCAATGTATGTCTTCATAAAAGTGTCAGTGGAGGCTCGAATTCCCGACAGTTTGGCTCCACCTAATTCAATAGCGGGATTGCTGGCCTTCCGCCGGGCAAGTTGCTTTTCCTACATGCATTCTGCGGGTGTGATGTCACCTCAACTCTTTTTGGACAGGGAAAATTGAAACTTGTGTCCTCAAGCAAAACCCCGACCTCGTTCACCAGCTGGAAGTGTTGTTGTAGCCAGATTTCCGTCCAGAAGTGAGAGAGTGCAGGCGAGGCATTTTTAATTACTCTGTATGGCAAAGATTGTAAGAAATATATTAAATTTTGTGTTAGCTCGTCTTCCACCTACCATAAACGTAGCCAAGTTTCATTTATTTAGGATCTACCACCAGGTTCAGGAGTGGTTGCGGTGCATAAGACCCTCACTAACTGGGGATGGCATCAAAAAGAAGTTTGAAGCCACCGAACAGGAATTTCAAGCCAACCAGGACATTTATGACCCCAGCGACTCAACTACTTCTGAAACGCCTCACAGGTACGTGCAAAAAAGGTTGTACTGGAACTTGCTCTTGTAGGAAGCATGGGATGAAATGCTCTATACTCTGCAAATATTGTAAGAGGAGTGAGTGCACGAATGTCCTACCAATCGAGGATGTAGAAGAAGATGTAGACGACCCCGATTATGCTATTGGACTAATGTTTGATGTCTCTTCTGCTATTCAAATGGGCATCAACCTCCCCATCGACATTTCCCGTTAATTTCTCCGTAGATACCTCATTATACCCATTTTTCAACTTTTTGGGAAAAAATTAAAACATTGGAAAACCTGTATATGAGATATTACACCTAGAAAATTGGATTAGGGCTCGAACTGTAAGGAATGTTGATTACTTTGAAAAAGTAATATCCGCCTTTCTCGTTAGAGCCTTCCTCAGTTGTTTTTTGCAAAAAACTAAAAAAAGTTAAAAAATTTAGCGATCTTTCAGCAATAACTCCGCACCCTTACGTTTCAGAATTCAAATGCAAATGTGGTTACATACCATGTAAGTGGATCCAAACACCATATCAAAAAATAAATTTTACTACAATTATTGCAATTTCAGCGTTTATTTTTGTACGATATGACTGACCCATTTGGCAAACCGGCAGAATTGTATAACGTCAACAGAAATTGAAATATCACAGAAGAAGATTATAAGAGCAACCATAAAGAAACAGAGATAAATGGTATCCAAAGAACCGAGTAGAAAGCTAATGCGCTAGTGAGACTTAATGGCATGGATGCTACGTGATATTAGAATTATTATTGAAAAGTAATAGAGAAATAAAATATAATATTATATGCAGCTTACTGGTCAAGAAGCAACTGATATAGCTTTTGGCGAAGATGATGAAACAAATCACAGGATAGAAGCCGTTTATCTGGTGCCACCAGATCTAGCTACTCTTACGGATAAGGCTTCCGGAGACGAGGACGAAGGCGGGAATATTGATAATTTGAGGTGGAGTGAGTTACTGCCTAATGTGGAAATATGAACTGCTAGAGGAATTACACTAGAAGACGACTTTTCTATGGATGAGATGCAAACGTGAGAATCTGATGAAGAGTTGTTGGAAGAGGGTGTTTCTCCGATAAGTGATGTAAATATGTAATCAGCCCACATAGTATCTGTATCTGTAAAGGTTTGAAGGGTGGGTGGGCCCACAGCACTTCGACCACAATTGGCCCATTGTGCATCCTTCTGAGGTCAAAAGCCCACATAGTATATCTAAAGGTATCTTAATCTCGGGACTGGACATAAGGAGATTTCAGATGTAACGAAGAATCATTTCTCGTAGCAGAATATTCACAGTTACAAAACATATTAACTGTTCACGTCTTCGATATGGAAATAATTTTGTATCTGGTAGAGGAAATAAACAAGTATGTTTACTCTCTTCAAAAAACAATCCGATAAAAGAGTATAGCTAGATAAAATTTTTATTGTCACATTGATTCTTAGCGGTTATATTGATCTACACAGTAAGCAGATGTATTGGGAACAAAACCTTGGCACTATAAATGAACTGGTATATAATTCAATAAGATGCAACAGATTCAAAGAAAATTTGAGGTTTCTGCAGCTAGCTTCCAAAATAACACAGTTCTTAAACAAAATGGAAGAAAAATGCAGAAAATACTTTGTTCCTGATAAAGACATGGGTTTCGATGAAAGTATGATCAAGTATTACGGTAAACACAGCTGTGAGTAGTATTTAAGGGCCAAACCTATACGGTTTAGATATGAAATCTGGTGCCTAAATACTATAATAACTCCTGACGTTTGCATTGAAAGAAATTACGGGAAGGCGGCAGCACCATTGGATAAAATAATAGAAGAACTACCCGATAAATTTAAATCCTTGCCATTATCCATTTACATCCACAGTTTATTCACGTTTAGTTTATTGTTCTATTTATGGAGATACATTATGGAAACCGTTTACCCAGAAGCTGTCCTCAAAACGATACAGAGAACATGAAAGTTAGCCATACAGCTTTACAAGAAAAAAAGTTGATGATACTGATCGAATAGATTAAATGAGCAAAAGAAGGCGTTGGACAGGAAGATCTTGTAAGAGTTTTATGCGCACCCATTATATAAAATGTGACGTAGCTATTGATTTTTTAGTTTCCTACCACACAAAAAATATTTAATTCCTTGCTCTTCATTTTTTGTATGATTTTCAATAAAAGACTTTATTTTTGAATATATGAATTTTTTTATCCCAGTAGTTCCTAGCGTTACGAATATGTAATACCTCATCCTGAAGGATCTAAAAATCTAGTTGCAAAAATTCATGCTTATTGATAAATTCTAATAATTTGTACACAAAAAATACTAAAATTATCCAAAAAACACTACACTAATGTATTAAAGGCAGTATCAATTCCACTCATTTATTCTGTAGATCAATTAGACCTCACTTTGGAAAATATATATTCAGGAAAAAATAATTTAGACATATTGTCTTAATATTTCAATCTTAACAAAATTCAGAAATATATTATCGCTATGCTTTGAATTATTATACCTTTTTAGAACTAAAGATTTTCGTATACAAAAAAAAACTAAGAATACTTTTCTATTCTACAAAATATATTGATAATTTCATTGAAAAAAAAATCGAATTTTTGAAAAATACTCACCAAGATCTTCATGATGTATTAGTAGAAAACGATGTTGAAAAAATGATACTCGTTCATGATACGACCGTTCTTTTATATGAAAGATATGAACAAATAATATTCATGAAAAACATCATTTAACTATTTCTGATTGAATTTTGTATTGAAAAAAAATAGTATTTTTATGCTACCATATGGCAACAAAGTGTTTTTCAATGGAGATTTCGATATTAATATGAATGGCAATGAACTAGTGTCAGCTGCTTACAAGTTCATATTATAATTATCCATCCGATCTACAGATACAATAATTAATCACAAAAATTTTTCATTTGTCAATACGAGAATCACGAAACACAAAATAGATAGTTATGTTATAAGGATGATACTAACGATTTTTTTGATACTAGCCATGAATAACATGGCGAGTGCCGTGATTGTTTATTTCTTATTGCATTTGAGTACCTAAGTGTTGAGGTAGCTTAATTTCAGTAATGTGCATAAAACCTACGATTACAATGGAATTTAAGGCTTGCGTTCTCATGTTATTATTAACGTAAGATTAATGGGAAAGTTCATCAAGCATTGTGAAATGAATTATTTACCCCACAAATTGGAATTATAGACGAGACAATGAATCACTAGAAAGGCTAAAAGTTCGGAATCTTTCGAACTAAGACGGATCGGAATGCTGTTTTTGGCTTACGCCTCCAAAAATTTATTGTGAAAAATATAACTACTTGATATGCTATACAAACCTGAAGTTGCATTGCTGCAGAAAAAAAAATACATAAAAAAAATGCGACGGCTTTTGGTATCAGAATAAGAATAATTTATTGTTCATACAAAAAGTATATGAACAAGGAGCCGGTTATATAGTAAATATCAATTATATATATTCTCCTAAACTAACATGGGTAATAAAAGGTATTACAAGAATTGAAGACGTAGTTGATAAAAATTACTTTTTAAAAGAGATTACTTTTATTTCTACAAACCAAAATGAGAGTTTACAACTAGGAAGCTATATAAAATCTGAATGCGATAATAAAAAAAACGTTATAAAGAAAACAATCCGTGGGATTGCAATTCAACAATCTACCGGTGTCCTATTACCATATGAGTTCCCGTAACTCCTCCGCCATTAGATAGAAATTCAAGGAATTTGTTGAATTTCAGAGTTCCAAATTTTGGGGACCATTCTGGATTTCTTGGCCTTGCCTTCTTCGTCGGGTTTTTCTTGTTAAAATGAATTTTACAGTCCAATACAAAGTAATCATTAATATAATGAAATAAATGAAAATAGTCCAAATATTAAATTTTGCAGATATTATTGGAGATGAAATGTTGGCGATTTTTTGTTTTTAAATGCTTAAAGCACTTTGAACATATTTAACGTCATTTAAATTGGAAGAATTTAATTGAATTGGTTCCATTTGAAAATTTGCCATTCCACTGTTAAATTTGGAAAGTTTGTTAGTTTCAGTTCGGTTTGATAATTTCCAAAAAGTTTAATTTGAATACCATCAATGTCCACCTTGCACTCCGAATCAAGTTCTAGAATAAAAGTTCCTTTAATTGGAAAATTGTCTTTGTTAGATCCGCACTTTTGATTAACTACACTTATTTCAGGAGATATTAGAACCCAATGATTCTTCTCTAATTTTTGGATTCGTAGTTTAGGTATTTGAACAGTTGACTGCTAGCATGATGAGACGTTCTTGAAGTAGCGAAGCATCTGGATTTTACATGGTATTTCTTCTTGGATGATAACGGGTCCATTCTGGTAGCAATGTACTGTTCAGATGAAACTTCTTGACAATTTTCGTCGAAAAACATATAGGAAAGGTCATTTAGAATAAGGAATTTCGCTTAAGGTAGAATTACTTCGAAAGAGTTGTGTGTGGATACAGGCAATGAGTATACGTGGAAATATTTGTACGTTTCGCTTTTTACTATAGGAATTTCTAAGATAATTACTATTTTGTATCTCTTGGTATAACATTTTACTTCTGTTACCTTTTCATATAAATGAGTATTTCCTACTTTTGGTTCAAATGGAAGCTTATTGAATTTCAATTGTTCATTTACAATCATTATTTCATTTAAAAGTTCTCTAGGTTCAATTTTTGAATTATGGACTGTGTTTAATTTGGAAAATGTGGTAACTACTTCGATTTTCTCTAGAATATTGTAAATTAATTGATAAGTTGGAGTGTATTCTCCTTGTTTGTTATAAGTTTCAATTTCCTCTATTCGTTTCAATAAAGTTTGTTGATTTTGTGCCAATGTGTTTGTATTATTTATAAAAATATTTATAGAATGTTGAAGAAGTGTTGTTTGTGAATTGATTTTATTCTTTAATTTTGATTGATTCTCAGAAAGTGTGTTAATTGTTTTATCATTTTTCTGCATCGTTTTCATCTAGATTACCCGTTAAAGACTTAATTATTGAGCCAATTCCGTTTATTACTCCTCTTTTGATTCTTATATTAAAAACTGGATTTATCTGATTGAACTGGATTTGTATTTTTTGTTTTAAATTTGATATTAGGTTGCACATACTTTCAAAATAATTAATTAACACGGATTCACCTTCATCCTTTGGAAGTGTGTGCTGAATTCTTAAAGTGATTTTGTACAGCTTCAAATTGGGTTATTATATCTGAAATGTCGAAAGTTTGAATAAAAGACCGAAAATCAATTTTATTTTGAGCATTGCCAAATCTATGAGGTATAAGACCGGGGTTATTATTTAAGTTATGGAGTCTTCGGTGATTTGATCCCTCATAGATGTGTAGCCTCTAACAGTTGGTGGTTGTCTTAGTTCCTTTATATGTATTATCTCCTTTTTATTTTGATTTTCCTTAGAAGTTATTTTCACTTTGTTCCTATCTAAAATTTCGGTTATTTCATAAGGTCGTATAAATTTATTATCTTTTTTATTATCATAACGCAAGTTTTTCTTACTATTTGTCCTAATTTAAAATCAGTATTAGCGTTGGGATTTGGGCCTAAAGGGTCCAACTCCCAACAGGGTTGTCTCAAAGGAAACATCAATCAAATGGAAGAATGAAAATTAAATTATAAGTAATCCACACTAGCTATGAAAATAATAAGTTCGATGACAGAAGTGAGAAATGTCATCGGAGTGTCAGAAAGAAAAACGAAGTGTCTGGGTATGCCGGTTGTTGCAATGGCATTTACATGTATTTTAAATTACATGTATTAAGTATTTGTTTCTTAGTACATTTTTTATTGTCCCTGATGAGCATACTTCACTATGGTAATAAAGTCCTTAAAGAGTCAGCGACTTTTATTGGCCCCAGCTATTGAAGGTCTCTTTGTTGTGGTGTGGTGTTGGCACCCGATCATGGGGGATGCCTAGTAATTAAATGGTTTCTACCCATAATTTGGCCCAGCTCGAATCGGATTTTGGAGGAACAGAATAATAATAGACATTGTGTGAATATCTCAGAAAAAATTTACATATTCCAAGCCATTACTGAAAGAACATGTGTTTGGTGTGAATAAAAACGTAGTTCAGGACTGAACGAACAGGTCAGCGTATTCATTCTATTCACAAAAAACGAGAAACCTATCTCACAAATCATATATCTAGAAGTAATACATGAACATTGACAAGTTATTAATAATATTTTGTGGATTAAATTGAGATGTATTTATTATATGCAACATCTCTGTAAATATTGTTGTCTACAACTTACTCTTATTGTCATTTAAAGAATAATTACATTCCCTCATCTATCCTGATCAAATTTGTTGATATATTATCAGGAGAATTTGTATTTTGTGGAAGAATTTCTCAGACTGAATTAAAATGGCAGACTTAATTAAAACTCGAACCATCAGTAAAGCCCAGATTACACGGATTGCCAACTGGTATACAAACAACAAAGATAATATTGTAGATAAAGCTAAGCTAGAATTTAAAATAAACTCATTAACTGCTCATTTTGAAAAATATAGTGAAGTTCAGGATGAATTAGATGCTTTGACTCTGAACCCTCCAGATACAGAGGATCGAGATGTTGTAGAAGACAATTATTTTGCTGTGCTTTCCGAACTTCAAAACCATTTAACTAGTCTCAATAAATCATTAAATACTCAACCAGTAACTCAAAACAAAGTACAACTGCCTCACATAACCATTAAAAATTTTACAGGAATTCCTGCTGAATATCAGTCATTTATTGATCTTTTCACAGCTCTTATCATAAATAATACTAACTTACAGTCTAATACTGAGAAATTCTTCTACCTCAAAGCTCATCTTAGAGGTGAGCCTCTCACATTGATAAATAATATTGCCGTTACTGAGCAAAATTTCTTTATTGCACTAGATGTGTTACATAAGCGTTGTAGTAATAACAAGCAGTTGGTCAACTCTTATTTTAAACAAATTTTGGATATAGCTGCCATTCAAAAATGTAATGCCGACATACTGAGACAGTTCTCCGCTAATAGTAAAGCAGCTTTAGACTCACTATTGACTTTGAATTTTTCCAAAGAACAATTGTTTGATCATTTGATTGCATACATTTTGGAGAGTAAACTGGATTTCGCCACTAAAAAGGCTTTTGAAGAGCAAATAAATTCAAATAACTTAATGGATACTAACACATTTTTAGAATTTTTTAATAGTAAATGTACAATTTTAGAAAATCTCTCTAGTGCCGGAAGTCTAGTGGAGAATAGGACAGATTTTAAAAATAATTTCAATTCAAATAAATCAATCTTCTTCCAGTAGTAATAATCACAATGTTGTAAATAAAGGTTCATCATATATAGCTATGCACTGTGCTTGTTGCAATGATACGAATCATCGCATTTATTCATGTCAAAAATTTGTTCATATGTCTGTCTCAGACAGATTGAATTTTGTTAAGGTTAACAAACTTTGTTATAATTGTTTAGGTACAAGACACTCCTTGAATGGGTGTGGGTCATCCAGAGTGTGTGATATTTGTAATGGAAAACATCATTCTTTATTACATTTATCTACTCCGCGCAATGTAGCAGTAAACTCATTGCCCAGCCCAACACATGGAACGTTCTCAACCCCCTCGCACTCACAAACTGGTAATCCTCTAAGGTCACAATCTTTCTCTCAACGAAGTGATTCTCTAAGGTCACACTCTCAATTAAATTTTGCTACTCCAGTCAGTACTCGTGGAGATGATTCTCTAAGGTCACAACCACAAAATAGATTTTCTAGTTCTTCTCGTGCTCAAGGTTCAGTGGTTAACGCAACCTCTCTCTCAGCTACTCAGGCTTGCACTTCTCAAGTGTTATTGGCAACTGCAAAATTGTTAATTTTCTCCTCTCAGGGTTCCCCTATGGTGGTCAAAGGTCTTCTGAACAACGAAAGCCAATGCTCTTTTGTTACTCTTAAGACAGCGGAAACTTTAAACTGTAAATTTGTTTCTCGTTCACTTCAAATTTCAGGCATTTTTAATGGTCAAACCACCATAAATAAAATGACTGAGATAGAGTTTCACTCCATTCATGACCCTCCAATGAAATTCACAATTTCTTGCGATGTGGTTGATCAGATTACTCAGAACCTACCTCAAATCTCTATTAATACAAACTTATTGAACATTCCCCACCATATTAGACAAGCATTGGCCGACGACACCTTTGACACCCCATCAGAAATTGGGATCCTTTTATGAGCCGACATTTATTACCTTCCATTAAAATCTGACATAAAACATCTAGGAAATGGGCTTCCTACATTTATTCATACTCATCTGGGGTGGATAATTTCAGGTACTTTACCTCATCATTACATGACTCTCCATGCTGATGTTAATTTAGCACTTCACTCCTTTCACATCGCCATGAATCCTGATGTAACTGAAACTAGATGTGATTTTAGAAAAATTCTTCAAACAAGAAGATGTCTCTTCTCGTCCTGTTGTAACAGATGAAGATGCAAGAGCCGAAAAAATATTTGTTTCCTCCACTGAAATCCTTCCTAACGGAAGGTTACAAGTCCATTTACCATTGATTTCTCCTCAAGCTCACTGTCTGCTAGGTGACTCATTTATTTCTACTAGAAATAGATTTCCGTCCCTTGAAAGGAAATTTGAAAGGAATCCTGAGTTGAAAACTAAAAATAAAAACATTTTAGAAGAATATCTTAGATTAGGACATGCTAAGGTGATAGATACCCTTGTCTCTTCTCTCCCCTTTGTCGGAACATAAATACTTTGTCCCTCATCTCAGTATAGTAAAGACCCATAGCGCCAGTACAAAGGTCCGGATTGTATTTGATTTTTCTTCGAAAACTTCGAGTTCCCTTTCTTTAAATGATATAACTTTGACAGGGCCTAGAGTTCAATCCTAACTGTTCGATATATTAACAAGATTTCGGACTTATCCTTATGCTCTGACCGCTGACATCGAGAAGATGTATAGACAAGTATGCATGCACCCGAAATTTCATTTTTTGCAGAATGTCCTTTGGAGGGACTCTCCTCATGATCCTTTCACTTGTTTAGAGCTTACCACTGTCTCCTTTGGCCAACGTAGTGCACCTTATTTAGCATGCAGAGTTTTAGAAAAAATAGCCCTACGAAATTCTCATTTACCCCATGTACAAGATGCTCTCTTAAATCAAACATATGTAGATGACATATTGACAGGTGCTCACTCAATAGCAGAATTGGAACAATTGTATTTTGACTTAAGGCAAACTCTTGGGTCCTCTGGATTTAATTTACATAAATTCCGTACTAATTCCAATACAATTTTTAAAACAATATTCTCTGATGATTCCTCGTGCAAAAAGCTATACTCAAAAGACAAACCATGTACAGTTTTGGGTATTACGTGGGATCCTAATTCTGATACATTTAAAATTCACACTCCCTCCTCTTTGGACAATAGTGTCCTAACAAAACGAGTGATTTTGTCAATAATTTCCCAATGCTATGACCCCTTGGGTCTGGTAAACCCGATACTCGTGCAAGGCAAGCTAATCATGCAAAACCTATGGCAGATATGATTACAGTGGTATACCCCTATTGACAGTCCTCAGATTAAGAACGATTGGATGAACTTCCTCAATAACATCATTTTATTGGAAAATATCTCCATTCCCAGGAGCATTAGAGTGAATAAAGAAGTTTTATTCTTTGAACTTCATGGCTTCGGTGTTGCTAGTGGTAAGGCTTATGGTGGTTGTGTCTATCTGCGTATTATCGACACTGATAATACTGCTAGTTCTCATTTAGTGGCTGCTAAGTTCAAAGTCTCCCCATTAAGCAAACCCCTCACTATCCCAAAATTAGAACTAAATGGCATGGTTCTTTTAGCAAAACTGTTTTCAAGAATTTCAATAATTTTTAAAAATCATCTTCAAATCTCTGCATATGTATTATGGTCAGATTCTCAAGTAGCATTGTCATGGATAAGTTCTCCTCCTGAGAAATGGACAATCTACGTTAGTAACAGAGTTAAACAAATTCAAGCCTTTACCTCAGAAGCTTCTTGGAGGCATATCAAATCTAAATTGAACCCTGCAGATTTGCTTTCTCGTGGCATGTCCCTCACAAATGATTCGTCCTTGTGGTTTAAAGGCCCTCCTTTCTTAAGTACCACTTCCTCAGATACCGTCATATACGATTCGTTTAAACAAGTATCGCAATTACCAGAAGAGAGAAAAACAGTTCTGATCTCTATACATCCACCCACTAATACTTGGCTAGACTTTATGTCAAAATTTTCATCATATAATAAAATGCTACATTCCATGGCTTATATACTTAGATTTGTTCGTAACGTTAGAAGCCCTGATAAACGAATTGGTCTCCTGACTCCAGCTGAACTATTCGATTCTCGTAAATTTCTTATTATTCAGGTTCAATGCTCAGCATTCCCACATGTTATCCGATTGCTCAAAGGGAACAAAACACCCCAAGACAAACATCTTTTGTCTTTTAATGTTTTCCTAGACCCAGACTCCATTATTAGAGTAGGTGGTCGTCTGTCCAATGCCGATATACCTATTGACCAACAACACCCTATTCTATTGCCACCCAAGTCTCAGTTTGTGACTTTGTTACTGAGGCACGAACATATTCGTCTTGGCCATAGTGGTCCTCAAAATGTGCTCAGCAATGTACGCACTAAATTCTGGCCAATTAATGGACTACGAGAGGTGAAGCGAATTATTCATAAGTGCGTTATCTGTACCCGACTTAAAGCAATTACATCCCAGCAAATGATGGCTGATTTGCCCACAGAACGAGTTACTCCTCGAGACCATTTTTGCACGTAGGAGTGGATTTCGGAGGGCCATTCCTCATTAAAGCGTCAACTCTTAAAAAAGCACCAGTAACAAAATGTTATATGGCTCTTTTTGTCTGCCTTGGATCTAAGGCAGTTCACCTCGAATTGGTGTCGGATTTATTGCATGCCTCAAACGTTTCGTGAGCCACAGAGGAGTTCCAATTACAATTTTTAGTGATAATGCCACCAACTTCGTTGGGGTACACAACCAGCTCAGAGAACTCTACGAGCTCCGTAATACTCCTAATTCACCCATTTTTGACTATTCAACTTCAACAGCCATCACCTGGAAATACATACCCCCCAGATCACCACACTGGGGTGGAATATGGGAGGCTGCCATAAAGAGTGCGAAGTTTCATATCACCCGTATGTTACAAGGGTCACATTACGTTTTTGAGCAGTTTGCTACTATACTAGTCCAAATAGAAGCAATTATGAATTCAAGACCACTTTTCCCATTATCATCAGATCCTCATGACCTTCAGTCATTGAGTCCCGGTCATTTTTTAATAGAAGCTCCTTTAGTAGCTCTTCCTGACCGATACTGTGTTCACATCCATGAAAATAGGTTGAAATTTTGGCAACAATGTACCAAAATCCAACAATGTTTTTGGAAACGATGGTTCAAAGACTATTTGAACCGTCTTCAACATCGGCCTTAGTGGCTTGTCCCTCATCCAAACTTAACTGTTGGAGATATGGTCCTTGTCAAAGATGAGGAAACTTCTCCCTTAAAATGGCCATTGGCCCGTATTATAAAGTTGTTGCCTGGTCCTGATGGAAAAGTAAGGACTGTCCAAGTAAGAACCTCGACAGGAATCTATTCTAGGTCCATTGTTAAGCTGATTCCTCTCCCCACTCATGATGGCAATGTATATCCCTCACAACTTTGACAGAAAGTTTCTCAATGTTCCTTTCACGTTATACTTGTACATAGTATAGTTCTATTATGTTTTTTCTTTATTATCTCTCCAATATGAATTGCCTTCATTTCTAAGTTGAACCATTGCTTTATCACTCTGGATGATCCTCTCCTTATTGCGCTCCTCAAACTTGGTACTTCAATCTTATGATCTCCGGCGGGGGAGTATGTTGGGATTTGGGCCTAAAGGGTCCAACTCCCAACAGGGTTGTCTCAAAGAAAACATCAATCAAATGAAAGAATGAAAATTGAATTATAAGTAATCCACACTAGCTCTGAAAATAATAAGTTCGATGACAGAAGTGAGAAATGTCATCGGAGTGTCAGAAAGAAAAACGAAGTGTCTCGGTATGCCGGTTGTTGCAATGGCATTTACATGTATTTTAAGTTACATGTATTGAGTATTTGTTTCTTAGTACATTTTTTATTGTCCCTGATGAGCATACTTTCCTATGGTAATAAAGTCCTTAAAGAGTCAGCGACTTTTATTGGCCCCAGCTATTGAAGGTCTCTTTGTTGTACAACACAGTGGTGTTGGCACCCGATCATGGGGGATGCCTAGTAATTAAATGGTTTCTACCCAATTAGTATTACATTTTTGATTATTCTTATCAACAATTTTATCTTTTTGTTTTTCTATTGATTCTTTAACATTTTCATATATTATATGTTCAAGTTTTTTCTTATAATTTTTAGCATAATCTGAGTAAAAGGCTGCGGGAATAAAAATTTCATTTGGATTTCGCGAATTAGTGTGTCCGAAGGTTAATTCGAAAGAAGTAAATTTAGTGCTAGTATCTATTGAACTGTTTTAACCTAAAATTGGATAGTCAATTAAATCATCTTTATTAGGGTAAATTTCTTTTAGAATTCTGAGATGTACTATTAGACTGAATTGAATCATTCTGCAACACTGTTTGATTCGTGATGTCCTACAGTGCCAATATGTATTTTCATTTCATATAAATTCAAAATTTCTTTTACAGTATCATTATTAAATTCAGTACCGTGGTCAACAATTATTTTTTCTGGTATTCCAAAAGAACAAAAGTATTTTGTTAATGCTTTACTTACATGAATAGCAGATTTGCTTTCCACTTGGTATCCTTGTGCGAACTTGGGAAATGCATCAATAATAATTAAATATATTTTATTGTTCTAATGAAATAAATCTATGTGAACAATTTGAAAAGGTTTTGATGTTGTATCAGTTATTACCAGAGGTGCGTACGGAGGATGTCTGCCATATTTTGTTTGTTAACAAATATCACACGAGGTTATATATTCAGTAATGGTAGTTTTCATATTTCTCCAATAATAGTCCCGTTTTAAATATTCATACGTTTCTACAATACCACGATTGTTAGTTTTGCCAACGTCATGATGTTCTATTAGCATTATTTGTTCTTCCCTTTCCTTGATTATATTTACTTGTTTTAAGTATCTAATTAATTTTGGGCCTTTTTCCGAAAAGTATTCTAAATAGATTTTATTGAACTCGTTATAAAGAGAATCATTGTGAAAATACATGCAGTAACAACGTTTCATAATTGTGTAGATAGTCTTTTAAAAATTCGAGTATAAAATTTTGATTATTTAGGGTCGGATTTTTAACTGTTCGTGTATAAGGTCATTCAAAAATTGGTCTAATTCATGAGGATAGTGTCGTTGAATCATTTTCGAGTGCGTTAATAACTACTCTAGAAAGTGCATCGCAACTAGAATTTAAAGTACCTTTTTTGTAAATTATTTCATAGCCGAATTCTTCCAAACGTAATCTCCAGCGTATTAATTTTGAATTCGGTTCTCCGAGACTAGATAGTCAAATTAAAGGACGATGTTCACAATATATTTTAAATCGTTTACCTACGACCACCCTTGTAAGTAGTCAAAAACTGTCAATAGACGTAGCCGTTTTATTCAAAATGTATTACTTAGATATTTGACGTTGAATTTTATCCTATATATAAATGGTGGATAACATTTATTAGATATGAGATTGCATTTAATACTAAGAATTATTTGGAATTATATTATAATTGGTTCCGTTTCATCCAATCCGCATCTTTTAGCTGTCTGAATGTATCTCATGTTAGTAAACAATAGTATATTATACACCAAGTGATTAAACTGACCCATTTAATGCCGCGGGCAGTGTTTGATTTCTGAGAGAAGTAATCCACCTAAGGGATTAATGTCACTATAGTTGAGATATGTATTCGCTATTTTTTGCAATTCCGGTAATTCTACATACATTTTTGATAAAAATAAATACTACTTAGAATGGACTTTTACGAAACTTTGCTGGGCATTGAGAATGTACGTTTTTATTTGTACTTTAAATCGCCTAATAAGATTATCAATACAAGTAGGTCGTAGGTAAAGTATAGTACGTAACACGTGTTGTAACGCATTTTATGCACTCACGGAATTAACTTTTCCATTCGTGCGTAAAATGCTTCTTACACTATGGCCTAAAGTATTTACTAGTCCATACTATGGCAAGTAATTCTCTCTCAATGATACTATATTTTTGTTCAGAGTTATTTAAGGTTCTTGAAGCGTACGCAGTTGGTCTATCCTAACCAATTGGACCTTGAGATAATACTGCACCTGATGCTACGTTTGAAGCGTCCGTGGTTAAAACAACGCGCTTAGAAAAGTCTGAATACTGAAGTATATGTGAATTAAATAATAGATTTTTACAAGTGTTAAAAGCTGAGATAAAATTATGATCGTGTTTGACTTTAGCATTCTTTTTCAGACAAAAAGTTTACGGTTTTGTTATTTTCGCAAAGTCTTCGATGTATCGTCTATAATAGCGTAATAGTCCTAAAAAGCTTTAGATTTCCTTTTGAGTTTTTGGTATTGGATGATTTTTATTGCATTTATCTTGTTTGGATTTGGCTTTACTCCGTCTGGTGTAATAACATGCTCTACGCGACTTCTTTTCTTAGAAAATCAGATTTGTCAAGTTGGATTTTAAAATTTGATCGTCGTAATCGGTCAAATACTGTTTTAAGTCTTTCTACGTGTTCTTGCACGGATGTAAAGTAGATTACAATGTCGTCCAAGTATACTAAACATATTTAGTTATTTAAACCTCGTAAAATGTTATCTATAACTCTTTGGAATGTAGAAGGAGATGAACGTATTCCCATTGGCATACGTTTAAATTCCCAATGTCCGTTTTGAGTTGAAAATACTATCTTCGGAATGTCCTCTTCATGCATTTGGATTTGGTAGAATCCGCTAGCTAGGTCTAGAGTACTAAAATATTGACTTTTGCCTAATTTGTCTGAAATTTCCGTAATGTTTGGTAATGGGTATTTATCAGGTATGGTTTTTTCGTTCAATTTGCGATAATGACTAAACGGAATTTCTTTTTATTTGATTTGTCTGTTTTCTCCGGTCCAATTCAGATAGACGATGGGTAGGGAGAACTGGAAGGTTGAATAATACCTTGATCAAGCATTTTGTTTATTTGTATTTTTACTTCTTCTTTATGAATTTCGGGGTAACGATATATCTTAGTAAATATTGGGGTATCGTCTGTTGAATTTATTTTGTGTTTTATTAGATTAGTGAGAGAGAGCGGTATCTCTTCACAATAAAAAATGTAACGATAGTCATAAAATAATTTTTTGATAACGTCTTTTTCTTCTGGATTGCAATGATTTAGATCAATATTTTTTAAGTTTGTCTTTAAAATATGGTCATTTTCTTCTCTAATTTCATGATCAATTTCCATTTTTTCAATGAAATTAATTTCGTTTATATTTAAAATTTCTATATCGATTGGTTCGAAAAATTCGGTTTTTTCAGATTTATTGTTAGAATTTATGATCGTAGTAAGAGCAAAGTAATTTTCTTCATTTACTACAGCGACCGGCATCTCGATATGAGGTGCAAACTTTTTATATTCTAAAAGTCCGGTGCCTTGTTTCATATTTACTGGTATTTTAACTTTTTGTTAAGTTCTAGGTGGTATTTTTAAGTGATATGTATGATATTTAGGATTTTGAATATTCGATATTTCATTCTGAATTTCGTATATTATTGAAAGTTTTGCAACCGGAGAGACGATAAATTATGAGTTTATTTCTACTCAAGCTTTCAATTGTTTCAATAAATCAATGCCCAATAATCCGTCATATTTATCTCTAAGGTTAAAGAGATAGAATTTGTGATATTCTGAAACTCTAAAAATTCAAAAATTGGTATTTCTATTACTTCGTCATGGTATGTTATATTATGAGCACTTTGTATTCGAAAATCTTCTTTAAAAATTTCATTTGAATAAAATTGAAAAGCTAAATCAGGTTTAATTGAACTACGAGTACTACTTGTATCGATTAAAAAAATTGCAATTAGTTCGGGGATGTAAATATGTGGTAAATTTGCTCTGGATATATTTAAAGTTATTAGGGGGGATTGTTCTGTGATGCTTCTTGTTGAGAATTATCATTTAGGTCTTGAGAAATTTGATTAGAATCATCGAATTGATATTGATTAGAATTGTCATATTCTGGATATGTCTAATCGGTTTCATGTGGATTAAAATAATCAGAATTTTGGACATCATGGGTTTGGTATGAGCATTCACGTTGTATTTGATTCTCAAACGGGTTATTGAGTTCATAATTTTGGTGATTTACATCAGGTGGAACTAATTCTGTGTACGTAATTTTTCTCTGACACTGTATTACCTGATGATGTATACATTGGAGTAGGTTTATATGATTTGTTGGGATTTCATTGATTTCTGCTTTGATTTGAGGGTGCTCTCAATATCTGGCTTTGCATGGGTTGATTAGAAAATGGTTGTCTCTGAGTTTGAAAAGTAATATTGTTCTTCCACTGGGGTTGTGAATTTTGGATGAAAGGACGATAGAAATTATTAAACTTCTGTTGAGGTTGCCAGAATTGATTATTAGATACACCTGGATTTGAATTCCGTTTAATTGGAATAATGGATTGAAAAGGAGGCGAAGTGAAATGTTGGTAATTTTCATTGCGATTCTGGAAAATATTGGGATGATGATTAGTTTGTCTGGATGGAGTGATTCTCGGTATTGGTTTGTAACATTTATCATTTAGAATATTATTTCTATTCTGACTATAACTAAAGACATAGCTACTTCGAAACTATCTGGGTTTCGCAAACGTATATTATTTTGCAATTGACCAGTTAAACCTCTAATGAAAGTTTTGAGTGCTAAATCGTTATAATTTTTTATTTCAATAGTTGTTTCTGCAACTGGATCATTTGAAGCATTTAATTTTGAAATTACTAAGCTACGTGCTTCTTGACATCGCATACCGAAATTGTATGGTGTTTCATTTTTTAATGATCTCAGAACAATTAAATCTTGAACTAATCAATCTATATTTCTTTGATCTCCGAAACATAATTGAAGAGCTTGTTTTATTTCTGCCCATGTTCATAATTCAGTTCTTAAACCTATAAGCATTAAAGCTCTACCTACTAATTTACTTAACAATGCGCGTAATAAAAAACTATTCAATTGTGGATTTGTTGCATGAAAAAATTGAGAAATTAGTGTATCACAGTTATGTAGAAAAATATTTAAAGTATGAGGATTACCCTCGTATTGTGGAATAATATCAATATAGAATTTTAATACTTGATAGTTTGGATTAGCTATTTCTACAATTTCTGGTATATTACTTTTTTCTTCCTAAGTTATGATAGAATTAAATAAATCTGCTAATTATTCTAGAATTGAGTCATTCATAAACTAATTTGAATTATATTACTTATGTTTAAAAAATGTTTTATTTTTCTAAAAGTATGTAAAACGTAAATAAAAGCGAAAGTTTATTTGAAAAAGGAAAAAATGTAATGTTTTTCGACTTACAGTACTATGAAGAAAATCTTTTTCCAATAGGATCTGGGCGATGTGAGGTCCCTCTTCCCTGGACTAGATTCTTGAACTTAATTTAAAACCAAAAAATAACACAAAGTTCGAGATTGCAATTAAATCGTAGATACGGACCGGTGTCACGATTTTTGTTGAACCGATTTGCAATCCTACTGACTGCGCCAATTGAATTGGTAATTTATAAAAACTACTTCTTTAAAAAAATAACTACCATTTCTACAAACTTAAATGAGATTTTATAACTAGGAAGCTATATAAAATCTGAAAGCGATAATAAAAAACGTTATGTGGGTTTGCAACTCAGCAATCTAGCGATGTCCTATTACCATATGCGTTCCCATAACTCAAGAAATAATGACATAAAATTTACACGTTTTTAAAGACAGCGCACAACACATAATAGTCCAGCAATAGAGAAGTGAGAGAAAAAATACAAGATAAACAGATAATTCCCACAACTTATCCTATACTATAAGTTGTTTATGTAGAGATACTGTGGATAGCTAATTATTAATAATGAATGATCTAATTTTCATAGCTCCGCTGATAAAACTATGCAGTTGCTTTAATAGTAAGAGATCGTTTGAGGCAATCTAGATCGTCTGAATACTTTCGTGTTCCTATGACTGTATTTCTTAATCCAGCATACATTGGGCAGTTAAATATGATGGTTTAGGCTTCCATCGGTCTGCTGGTTATATATTGTACATACCTGGTCGGTTTTTATTGTGTGAGGAGAACTTCTCTCCAATACTTTTGAAGAAAAAATAGAAATAAGTTTAATTTTTTTTTATTTCTGGTTATTTAAAATCTGAAATCGCTTCGAAAAATTGGAACCCATTTAGTTCAAAAGGCAGCCATTTTTTCCATTTGCAAAGGTAAGCTTTTGGTTATTTATAGAGACTATTTTTCATAACTGGTTCCAAACCACTGTTCTCGGTATCTAATTTCAAAATTTCTAAGGGTTTTAAATTTTGTAATCAGATACAGTGAACACTTACGAGCACACAGATTAAAACCACCAGATAAATTCGACTACACAAAACATCTACTTGACACCTAACGCAGAACTAGAAGTACCACATATTTGTATTGAGAAACAAGAACTGGATTTCCTCGAAGAATTGGAAATTAGAAGGCACTTAAGAAACCCACAATATCAAGTCGTCAATAAACAAATAAATCTAGGGAGTTCTCCACTTTTAAACTGTCATCTTAAGTGATAATTATAAAGATCAGCAGATATAGTTTTCCTGGTTTTCTATATCATTGCACATTTTAACTGATCTTAAATGAGGAAAAGATATCCACGATATCCCAATAGGGCTAATAATATCTGAGCTTTGATATTTGTAGTATCATATCTTCTTTCTTTTCTATTAATCACAAGGTAGGTCACTTCTTGGTCTAGCTAAAAATGATGATCAAACATCAGGAAGGCATCAACTTCTGTCATTATGACGATGTTATTTAATATCGAAACAATTGCCAATTTCTTAGAATTTTTAACATTTTTTTTTAATATATTGTGGAATTATCTAGAAACAGTTAATTTCCTTTGAAACAGTAATAAGAGTAGATTCCACGAAGTAAGGGTCGAGACAGTAAATTTCACTATTAATGTTATTCAATTTTTTTTTCAATTTGTGGATATATTTGAAAGGATACAATGTATATATGAATATATAAATATATTTTGCTGAAAAAAGAACAAATAAGACATTGGTTCACAATGAAAATATACAATATAAAAACTAATAAAAAAAATTATTAAACTTAAAGTTGGGATTTTGTGTCATCTTGTTCATAGAAGAGAACATATGCTTCTCCCCTGACTAAAGATTTCCACGATATTAAAAGCACTTGAATCGTTATATTCGTGCCACTGTCCCGTGTAGGGATGTCGGCAAAATGCTGTGTAGTGGCCATTATAAGTGGTTCCACAGTGACTTGATATAGCGTAGAGGTTGTACATACAAGGTGCCACATTATCAGCCGCGTAATGGCACATATCAAGCCCTTCTATCGGAAAATCTATTGAAAAATTAAGTTTTGCACTAAGTCTTTCTGTTTGCGTGAAGCGCTTCAGGTAAATAACCAATATTTCCGGAAATTTAGAATTGAGAATGATTTAATGCATCGTCTTCGTTCCTTACATTTCGAACAAGTTGGTTTCTCAACACCGTCGAGTGTTTCTTCTCTTGTAATTGAATCTAAACATTGTGAAAGTCGTAATTGACCTGTTCTTTGTGGTATCGAAACGGATAAATCCCAAAAGGGGTCGTAGGTAACTGAACAGTGACCACATTGTGTGCACTTGATTGTTGATTTTAATTGACCGACAAAGTTATCCACAATCTTGGAGTTGTCTATTCTCGCATATCTTAACAAAGATTCTTTTACTTTCTCGATATCACTAAACTTGTCATCAATTTCTGTTGATATGGGCTCTAGTTTTTCATATACCTTGTTGACATCTTCGTGAAGTCCTGCTAATAGGTAACGAAGAAACTCATGTGCATCATGTTGAGTGTATCCCATGAACCTTGAAGTAAATCGCTGAATCTGACTTTTCAATGATACCGTATTAACCACTCTCTCTGAACCGTCTTCAGACCAAAGCTCTTGAATAACTTCAGCAAATGCTTTAATTAGTGTTCCTTTCATGCTAGATATGTTCATGTTAATATCTTTTATGTATGTATCTTTCCTTAGATATTCTAATAGCCACCTTGTGTTTGATAGGCATTGGATAATACTATTCATGAAACATGTGTTACCAATATTTTTGAGGTCTTTGAGACCCAAATATACTTGGGGAATACTCTTTATGGATCTGATTGTGGAGATTATGTTAAGAGCTCTTCCGCAACTACTGTCATTGTACGAATACTCTCGGATTCTATTATTGTCTTTCTCACTTAATCGGTGTGATAAGGAATTTGAATTGATGTTGAATTGGATGTAGATATTACGGATTTGGAAAGTTTTGAAGATGTCGATAGATCATTGGTCTGGTTCACTTTGTTAATATATTCCTTGTTATATTCATCATTTTTAGACGTGTCCTTTTGTTCTTGTTTCCCTTTCTGATAATCTTTAATCGAAAATGAAATGTATGAAGAGAAGTTGTTAACACTAGGATTATTTATAGTAAGGGAGTTGATGTTTATTGATTCCTCAGTTATTATGACCCTATCGACTTCTGAACCATCATTTTTTCTACGTCTTCGTTCTCTTCCAATTTTGAATTTGACTGCAAAACATCGCGGAAGCAAAACTTGTTGGAGGCAATGACATTTCTTTTGATCACCGAAAAATTGTTACTAGATTTTTTAACTCTGGTTGATATAGATTTTGTACTTATTGGTTTCACTCTTTTGGTCACATCAGATATTTTGGATCTAACCAAAGTTGTCTTATTGGCGACGTAAGTACCATTTTTTACTGTTTTGGAGAGTTTGGAATTAAAATTTTTATTCAAATCGACTACTGATGTGTGATTTCCGTTATCATCTTCATACAAATTGTCTATATTAGTAATGATAGAGTATGCCACACTGTTAGTATGAATCACTTCCATTTGGTCGTTTACCTTTTTATTTGATGTCTCTATTTGGGGTAAATCAGTTTTATATTTTGTTTTGGTAAAAGATAATTTATTGCGTATAGGAATCGCATCATTCTCTAGCATAGTCATCTTCTTCGGTATTCCTATGAATGGGACATCATCTGGCTAGTGGTTATCTATACTTTCTAGTACACTGAGGCCCAAAACCTTGTTGGAGGCATAATTTATCAAATTGTCAACGCATGCATTATCAGAAGGCACACATTCTGAAGACGAGAATGAAGATGTTAAATAAGAATTTCGGAAAAAGGAAAGATCACATGTTTTATGGTCTCTAACCCTGGAACTGCACTGTTGGGTCTCAGAAACCCAGAGCGTCCTTCATTGTAATGTGACATGCGCATGAGTGGTTTGTTTGCGTCGCCCGTCTATGTAAATTTAGTCTATAGTTAGCCGACTTAGAATACGGGTGTTTTGCTGCATTGGAGTGAAACAGCGAGGTACTATATTTTCAAAAATACGAGCATGGGTTCCACAGACCCCAATGTGATGTTTATGGTAATTATTTTGTTTTTACTTACGTTTATTTATTTTAGTATAATGGCGTCCACTAGCAGAGAAAATCGTCGTCGATTAACCGAGGTGGAATTGCAGAGAGAGGCAGAAAATGTATGGGAGAATGAGGGCGAAAACGAGATCGTTGACGATATGTTTGGAGGAAAAGATTCTGACGAAGATTACGTTGAAGAGCGGCTCTCAGAAAGTAACAGTGACCAAAGCGAAAATGAAGACGAAGTATTGGATGAACCAGTTAGAAATGTCCATAGTTTACAGGGGAAAAATGGTCATCGATGGAGCACACAAGCCCCAGCAATACAGAGTCGTACAAGACAAGAAAACAATGTAATGCATTTACTTGGCCCTAAACGAGAAGCCAGGACAGTTCAGTCTCCTGAACAAGCTTGGAATTTGTTGTTCAACGAACAAATGATAGATAGTATTGTTTTATACACAAATGAAGAAATTACTCGTAAATGCAATGATATTAGACAACAGAGTTATACAAGGCCAGTAAATAAAGCAGATGTCAAGGCTTTTATTGGGCTGCTATTTTTAGCAGGTGCATTACGCGTATCAAACTGTAACTTAGATGAACTTTGGTCAGTAAAATTTGGAAATGGAATATTTCGGGCGACAATGTCACAGCAGCGATTTCAGTTTATTGCATTATGTCTAAGGTTTGATAGTAAAGATACTAGAGCCGAAAGAAGGTTGGTTGATAAATTTGCACCTATACGGGAATTATTTGACATTTTTGTGGATAATTGTAAATCATACTATACACCATATGAATGCTGTTCTATAGATGAACAGCTCGTAGGATACAGAGGGAAATACCCGTTGCGAATTTACATGGCTAGTAAGCCTGATAAGTATGGAATTAAAATAATAATGTTGAATGATTCAAAAACTTATTATATGCTCAATGCAATTCCATACGCAGGAAGAGTAACTACAGAAAACAATGAATCAGTACCGGCTTATTATGTGTGAAAACTTTCAGAACCAATACATGGAACTAATCGAAACCTCACAGTTGACAATTGGTTTACGTCAATTCCCCTAGCTGAACAAATGTTAGAACAGTATCAATTAACTCTCCTAGGAACTTTGAGAAAGAATAAGAGAGACATACCTACTTCCTTTCTACAAAAAAAAAAGTAGGTACATCGCTATTTGCTTTTGATAGAAATAAAACTCTTGTTTCATACACTCCTAAACCAAACAAAATTGTACTTTTGCTGTCAACATTGCATTCTGATGATTCCCTAAATGCTATTACTGGGAAGCCCAATATTATACATTCTTATAATAAAACAAAGAGAGGGACAGATACATTCGATCAGCTCTGCCATGCGTACACTACTTCACGAAAGAGTAGACGTTGGACGCTACGAGTTTTTTTCAAACGAGTTTCTTTCAATATACTTGATGCTAGTGGAATAAATGCAATGGTTTTGTTTTCTCTCGCAAATACACACTGGAAAGGAGATAGAGAAAATAATCGAAAATCTTTTTTGAAGCAGTTAGGAATGAGTCTAATTGAACCATGTTTATGAGAACGTTTGACAGTTACTACGTTACAAAAACCATTGCGGCAAAAAATTTCAGAAATTCTCAAACACAACATGATGTTCATTTGGCAAAAAAAGTTAGATGCTCCTTCTGTCCAAAAGGGAAAGACAGAAGAACTAATTTTGTGTGTTATGCGTGTCACATGCCATACTGCATGGAGCATAGAGCCCAGCTATGCTGTGAATGCGAACATCAAGATCCAAGAAACTGAAGACCTGGCTAAGAATAACTAAGACTGATAATGTCAAAAGAGTTTATTTTTTGTTACAAGGATAGATATAGAGTTTGTATTCGTAGATAATAATTTGAATTTCATGTTATTTTTTTTTCAAAAAAATGTTTTATGTTTGGATGTTATTTTGTTTTTTTTTCACTTCCAACAAATATATCTTTTTGTGAAATAAAACACCATGATTATATTTTTTTTCTACGCAAACTACGAAATTTAGTTATTCTCCCGAAACCATAAAATATTTAAATTTTTTGTTTTTTTGCTAAAAAATAGCTTTGGGTTTCTGAGACCCGAGTGTGAAGTTCTTGTCTCAAAAAATAAGTGTGATGTACCAGGGCTAATGTGAGAAAAATTGAAACTGGTAGAAGAATTAGGTTTCATAAAAAGTTCTTCTAGAGGCTTAGAACGGGGAGACGTACCGAGAAAAGATGAAACGTTTCCTCTTTTTTGAATTGCAATACTTATTTGTTGTATAAAGAACAAAGTTGCTTTTGAATCATTGGTTTCTACTGATATTTTTTACCGATTTCTTTAATGAATTTTAAAGCTTCATGACCGAAAACACCAGAGGTTTCAATTGCTACAGGAATAAAAATGTAAATATTCTCCAAATTTTTGTATTTATTGATTTCAAAAGTTTCGCCTTGTAAAGCTGCAGCGCCTGCGGAAGTAGATGTGGATCGGATATGGGACGGAGCCCAAGTGTCAGTGCAAGTGAAATCCCATATAACTGGTCTGCCGCGTTGCCATGGAATGAGGGTCATACCATCTGGACGTTTACCGTCGTCGCGCAAGTACCTAACGGTTCCAACGAACAGGGAATCTTTGCAGATGCCATGCCTCGTTTGATTAGGTCGTTTACTGCAGAATGACGTGAAAAACGGCCGACACTGAGTTTGCTGCTTAGGCCGTGTCTACCATATTCATCAACATCAGCTCCGCAACGACTGCGATATTATACACAAATTTGAGAACCTAAACGGAGACCAATAGAAATACGGAAACTTTAGTCATCTAAAAGCGTACCTAATGGGGCCGACGGTATAGCGTTCAACCATGCTCCTGATTCCTTTGAAAATGCTGCATTCAAACGAGCTTTGTCTGGTAAATTGATAGCTTTCTGAAGCAGATTTTCTTTTTCAATGTTCAATAAGGAAATATCCCAGGATTTATATTCATCGGGTACAACTTTGTTAGACTGTAATGACCAAATATTTCCTGTCTTCATTAATAAAGGGTCTTGTGTGTGGAAAAATATAGGCAGAATGTAATTAATGAATTTTTTTGAACTATTTAATGATGACAAAAAAGAAGGAAGAGCTATTGATTCGATTGAGCGAATTCCTAAACCACCATATGAAACAGGTAGTGAAGTTTGTTTTCAAGAGAGGTCCTCTAATTTAATGTTAATTAATGACTCTAATGAACGATGAATGGTATTGTCAAAATTGATTAAGATATCATTATGTAACCAGGTCGGACTACATATGTATTATATTAAGATATATGTTAATTTCGGAATTAATAGGCAATTCTTGAGAAGGTAATAAGCAATATGTGTTGGTAACCAGGATAAACGAGATGATATTTTTTTGAAAAAGGTTAGTTTTTCATTGAAAGCTGATAGAAAGGATTCGTTTAATAGAGGAGCACCCAACTTTATATGGAAAAAGCAATAGATTTTCCCAAGTAGTAATAGAATTTTGTCTTACGCATTCTTCAATCAGATTAGATAGCGTTGAGGCACAAAGAGCCCTTGAAGCTTATGGGACTCTTCTGATTACTGATCTAAGGCTCTTCAATTTTGCCAATTTCATTTGAAAATTCGTATCTTTTATATCCTTATTTCCAAAACTTTCTATTGTAATTGAACTTAAATTTTGTCCACCATGCGTCTTGGTTTGATGTGTTTCTAGGTCTCGCTTCTTAAAAATTTTACCACAAATTTCACACTTCACTGTGACTGGCGCTGACATAAGGTTTATATAGAAGTTGAAGTTATGCAGTCCAAAATAATTCTACCATCCGCTTCACTTTGATAAATGTACATTCCATACCAATTTTATATCATCTTATCAATTTACAAAACAAACACTTTCTTTTATGAAAAGATTCAGTCAATATTGACAGCGATAATATTCGTTTGCCAAATTTTTGATATAAATCAACGTAATATAATTTTATAGTTTTATTTTCGACTATCCAGAAACGGTAACGGAATGTCCATTTTCTATAACTCAAAGTTCTTAAATTCGCGCTTAACACTTCGAAATATTTAAATTTTAAAACTTTTTGTAAATGACATAAAATTACAAATGTCATGCATAAATATTATGTTTCGTTGTTATTATTGTTGTTTCATGATTTATGTTAAGGAGTACATTTCGCCTCATAAGATAATTTTTTTTGAATGTGAGTTAAGCGAGATAGGTTACGGGCAGTTTTTTAAACTTTGTAGTAAATTCTCTATTTATTCAATTATTCATATACAGTATGTCTGAAAAAGTTGGAAACATATGGGAAACTTTTTTATTGTGAGTTTTATGAAAAAAAGTTTTTCTTTATGAAAATCTCTGCTTTCGAGAATAATTATATTCAGGTATTTACATTTCACATTAGACGTACAGGGTGTCCACAAATTACAAAAGATTAATAGGAATATTTTGATCACTTCAATTTCAACTTAAATTTTGCAAATTTTAGTTGTGAAACAAGTCAACTTGTATCTTATTTAACAAGTCGACACACCTCAAATGTTCATTAGTTGATTTGAAATATTTTAGCAATGAACTTAAATCAGTAATAAATAAGTAATACCCAACAGAATAATGCATTTTCTACTGTACCCACTATACAAATAAATATTACAGTTATGTTAATTCAACATCACATTGTGATAATGTTCTTCCTTTTTTTCCTCTTGTTTTCATCACATGCACATATACACTGTGTCCGTAAAGTATGGAACAAATTCATTTTTAGCTAAACAGGCCATTTTATGAAATAATCCTGGAACACGTCGATTTTTGATTTTAATTTACCATATTTTAAAATAATAATCTGATATACAGGGTGAATTACTTTCGAGTAATGACGTCACCGTCATTTTTTTTAAATGGAACACCCCCATTTTCTCTCAATTTTCGGATTACTCTAGCTGAGCTGATTCCAAAAATGTATCACATGTTGATTCCAATTGGTACAGGGTGGACAAAAATACAATAGTTTTGTGTGTGCTCATAAAGTAACGCCTAACATTCTTTATTAGTTAAATTAACAATATTATTGAAAATACTCATTATCTAGTGGCAATTGGTTTAATTATAACACCCTGTAGTTTGTTACATTTTTAGATTAATAAAAATGAGCTGTTTCCAAACATGTTTGGTACTTGTGGTCTAGCAAACAGAATATGAAAGAAATTATTTCTTATCAATTTAAAAAAAAACATAGTCGTCTAGTTTTTTGTGAAATGTCATTATTTGTTTACTAATTTATTGATGTTCAGTGACAGTTTAGTACTACAATATTTTTGGTATTCGTGAATATTTTAATTATTGCTTAGATTTAATTTGAATTAGAAATGAAGTTAAGTGTAAAACAAAAAATTGAAATACTTGGGATGATTGGGTATGGAGACAGATCGCGAACTCAGATGGAAGTGTGTAATTTGTTTAATAATAAATATCCAGAAAGACCTATAACGCGTTCAACAGTCAGTAAGATTGAAAAGAAATTTCGAGAAACTGGTACGGTTAAAAATGTACGCAAATCAGGTCGTCCCTCTGCAAATGCTGATACATCATTAGATGTTTTACTTAGTTTTGAAGAAGACGCGCACACTTCTGTGCGTAAAGTTAGTCGCGATATAGGTGTTAGCAAAACAACCGTACACAAATTATTGAAGCTTGAAAAATGGCATCCTTATAAAATCAAACTTGTGCATGAATTAAACGAAGATGATCCCGATAGAAGAATCCAATTTTGCGAAATAATGATGGATAAATGTCACCGAGACCCTCTATTGATACAAAACATTATTTTTTCTGATGAGGCCACTTTCACGTTAAATGGCGAGGTTAACCGTCAGAATTGTAGATACTGGGCCAAAGAAAACCCCCACTGGATGCGTGAGCATCATACACAATACCCGCAAAAGGTAAATGTATGGGCTGGAATTGTAAGAAATCGAATCATCGGACCCTACTTTATCGAAGGTAATTTAAATGGGGCAACGTACCTTGATTTTTTAAGGGAGTATCTCGTACCTACTTTACGTAATTTGTTTCCCAGCAGACGTAATCCTGAATGTTGTGATGAAAGTTTATGGTTCCAACAGGATGGTGCACCTCCACATTATGCTGTAGATGTTAGAAGGTATCTGGATGAAATTTTTCCGAACAGGTGGATTGGTAGACGTGGACCTATTGAATGGCCAGCGAGGTCACTAGATTTCAATCCTTTGGATTATTTTATGTGGGGCCATCTGAAGAATGTTGTGTATCAAACGAAACCAGCAAATATTCAAGAATTAAAAGAGAGAATGCGGATAACAATAAACAATATTTCTCAAGACACAATAAACAAGCTTCAACAAGAATTTGTACACCGTTTGGGTTACTGTCAAATACAGCAAGGGCTGCAGTTCGAACATTTATAAAGTCATGTATTTCATCATATTCTGTCCGCTAGACAATAAGTATTTTTGATAATATTGTTAATTTAACTAATAAAGAATGTTAGGCGTTACTTTATGAGCACACACAAAACTATTGTATTTTTGTCTACCCTGTACCAATTGGAATCAACATGTGATACATTTTTGGAATCAGCTCAGCTAGAGTAATCCGAAAATTGAGAGAAAATGGGGGTGTTCCATTTAAAAAAAATGACGGTGACGTCATTACTCGAAAGTAATTCACCCTGTATATTAGATTATTATTTCAAAATACGGTAAATTAAAATCAAAAATCGACGTGTTTCAGGATTATTTCTTAAAATGGTCTGTTTAGCTAAAAATGAATTTGTTCCATACTTTACGGACACAGTGTATACAACCGCTTATGCCCAGCTTGTGGCTGTTAACTTTTGTGATGTTTCAACTTAACTTCTCAGTGATGTTAAAGTGCTGCCTTTTTACATTACTGAGATGTTACTAGAACTCTTTCAAAAGGAAGTCTTTATAACGAACTAAAAACAACATTTTTGTTACATTCTGGAATGCCTTTTAACATCTTGTCGATGTTAATGCAATGACTAAAAAATAACATCTTATCAATGATCTAAATGCGACATTTCAAAAACAATACATTGTATTCTCTTAGATGTTGTATGGACATTACTTAAACCTATAAATAACACCTCAAACATTCTAGATGACATCATATAGATGTTTCTGTGCCTAATCAGCAAATGCAGGGTGAACAACTAAGAACGCCGGCTGTCGGCCATATTTCAAAAGATAGTCATGGTACAACTTTAAAAAAATATCTTCAGAAAAATAACCCTGAAACATCGCTGGAAAATATCTTTGATTTCCTAAAATATCTGCTATGGGGTGGAATGAACACTTAAAAACATAATATTGTGATTATCTCCAAAAAAGACACACTAAAGGTATCCTAGAAATACAATTTTTGATATATTGATGAGATTATGAAAAAATGTGGTTAGGGACTTCTTGTCTTTATTCTTCAAGTAATGGGTTCAACTTAAAAAAACAAAAATGTCGTAACACTTTTTTGTTTTTTAATCGATATCAATGTTTTGGCGTCATTTAATAGTTTTTCCTCTTTAATAAGATAAGCTTAACAAAAATAACAAAATTGTACAATTTTGTCAACGCTATGTGAAAAAGTCGACAATTTTCACATTTTTCTCGGAAATTTCAAATGTAATGAGATATTTTTTTAAATTCTGATAAAAAGGGGTTATAAAAAAAGGAATAGCAAGATATACGATTTACGATATCAGATATAAAAATTAAAAAAATGCTTCAATTTACATTTGAGATTTTCGAGTGGATACAAGATTATCTAATTTTGTTATCAATCTTATTAAACAGAAAAACTCTTTCAAATGCAGCTAAAATAATTAATATCGGTTGGAAAACGAAAAAGTTATACTTTTGTTCATAAGTTTGAACCTTCCCCACCCATTATTTGAAGAATAATGGCAAAAAATCTCCTTAGTTAAATTTTTTCATAATCTCATCAAGATTTCAAAAATTGTATTTTCAGGACACCTTTAGTATGTTTTTTTGGAGTATTATGTTTTCGAATATACTATTCTCATCTTGTTATTTTCATCCTGTAACATATTGTATATTAACATCGTGGAATTGTAATTTAATGAAAACTAAGCATTATTAATATACTATACAAAAAAAACTACCTACCAAGAAGTGATATGAACAAATTATCAAGTTGAATGAGTTCATAATTAATTGTATCCAATTGAGTATCCAATAGCTGTGTTTCTACAATAATAAATAGTTGTATTCTGTTTGTTGACTGGATCATTCAGTGTCATAAGTTACATATTCGTAAACTAGATTAATATAGGTACCATTGTACAGCTTATTTATTGTATTCAGAGTATTTTCAAATAGAAATGAGCTTTTTAACAGAAATTTCTTTAAAGTCTTAAACAGTCTCCAATTGTTTACAAGAACTCTTAGTATTAATGTTAAAAATTTCTAAGCCTGCAAAACTATATTGATGGACTAGAGATCCTTGATTCAATATTTTTTGTACTGTTTAATACAATGTCTATATCAGACTATCTGAAATAGTTACTCCCCTTTACATAATTACCACCTATTTGTTTTTTATTTTATTTATGTAAGTAGCTTTTCTTCTAGATTGAATTTTCTGTCAACATATGATCATGTTTTATTATTAATAACAATATCTACCCTATTGCAATATTTTGATAGGGTATAATGCATATTTAGGATTTGAAATATTGTGAATCGTTTCTGAAATATACTTACTAACTAAAATATTTTAAAAGTTGAAAAAACGCTTATGTTATAAACTCTATTATATAATGTTAGTGTACATTTCCGCCACCTGGAATATCAATGTACCGTAGCCGATTAAAGTATTGAATGAGTATTAAGTTTTAATGATTATAATTTTGGAATAGGTAGGTACTTACCGATAGAAACTGTTGTTCGTCCATTATAACTAAGTATAGAAACTGTAGCTAAGTAGGAACTAACGAAAACGAAGGCCACTTTATTCAAGTACTTTTTCTTACAAAAACTGTGCTTTCTGCAAATAAAATATAACACAAAATTGAAAACCACCCGCCATTTCATGCTTGTCATTTGTTTTCACAGATAACTACTGTTTGTCAGTTCCTCTTCTGTTTTCTTCTTTTTTTATGTTACTGTGATGTTTAATATGAGATATAACTGAGAGGTTTATGAACTAACATCGTACAGACGTAATAGTAGGAAATTACTAAAAATTATTTCGATAGATGTAAAAGTAACTGCCACACATGTGATCATCTTAGAAACATGTTAATTTGTAATATAACAGTAACATTCTGTATGTGACATTAGTGACAAGTATACAAATCAGCATCGTTTGAATGTTTCCTATAGGCAGTTGCTAAAAAGAACTTCATAGGATGTGTATGTAACTGCGAATTCAAGTATTATTGTGTACATCAAAAATATGTTTTATTTACATGACATGGATGTTAATAGAGTTGGTAATAAAATTAAGACATCTAGGAGATATCTTATTAACGTTTTAAATAAACATCACGAAAAGTTTCTAAAAAGAACATAACAAAAAAGACTTGTTATGTTTCTTGTTTAGTGGGTAATACACAAAAATAAACGAAATAATTTCAAACGTAGGTGGCTCTCACACTCCACCTAGTAAGTGTGCCATGAAATTGGAATGTAAGTGTAATTAATGTAAACAAAATTGAAAACGTTAGTTTGTATTGATTGTACTTCAAGAAGTAACAAAAATTCTGTTGAAATTGACTCTTAACGAAAAATTTGAAATTGTACTAATTGTTGGAGATAACTACAAAACTTATAGGGAAGCTGCAGTAATATTCAATAACAGATATCCCGATAAAAATGTACATTTTGCAACAATTAGTTAAATAATGAAAAAATTCAGGAGAGATGGAAATGTCGATAATAGATTCAGAAAAAAACATCAGTCATGGATCGCAGTAGAAAATCCTTAAGATTCGATAAGAAAAAGGTCGGCCACATTTGGGGTGAGTAAAGGTGTAGTTGCGAAGATATTAAAAACTAACAATTTCAAACCCTACAAACCCCAGTTGCAAACCCTAAAGCCCGAAGATATAATTAAAATGTTTGGATTCTGTGCTTGGTTCCAAGGGAAGTTAAAAGATAATCATTATATGGAACGGTCCATACTTTTTTCGAACGAAGTAACGTTTACTTCTAATGGGACAGTTAGCTCACAACATAGCCGCTGGTTGAACGACACTAATCCGCATTTTACTGTCGAATGTCACTACCAATATTGATTTAAATCAAATATATGGTGTGGAATATTTAAGGATAGAATAGTTGGAACCCTTTTTAGGAATACTATATTCAGAACGTTATTTAGAATTTTTGAATGATAGAATTTCGTGATTTTATTGATAACCTACTAATTATAGAAATACAACGTATATAGTACCAACATGATGGGTCACCATGTCATAGCACAATAAATGTTCGAGAATGTCTACAGCAAACTTTTAATGGACGAGTATTAGGAAGATTTGTGGAATTTGCTTGGCCTGTAATATCTCCATACCTAAACCCTCTAGACTTCTTTTTGTGGGGATACCTAAAGCAAAAAGTGTACCTTAATGGACCATTCGATAATATTGATCATTTGGAAAGAACAATTCGAGAAGCATGTGACGATATTACTCCGGCTGTTATTAGAAATGTAATAATAGCATTTCCTAAAAGAACAATTAAATGCTTAGAAAGAAACGGTGGTCAAGTTGAGATGCATATTTAGTGATGAAAAAGTGAAAACAGATTTTTATTGTTCATGCACATAAAGTCTGATGTTACGTTTTCGAAATAAATAATTCTAATTACGTATTTTTCTATTTGAAACAATTCTTAACAGTCAAAGTTTATCAATATAATTTTCTATTTCGAAAAACACTTCATAATTAATGTTTTCGATATTGTAAAAAATAAAGTCACTTTACTCTTGTACCAAATTCTTATTTTTTGACAAACCTCGTATACGATTTGAAAAATTGACATCTGACATTTGCGTTTTACTTTATGGGCCATGCAGAACTTTTTATGAAGAATAACTTTTTTCGTAACATTACAAATAAAAAAGTTTCCCATATGTTGCCAACTTTTTCAGACATACTGTATGAGTAAAAATTGAAGTGATATCGTTTTCCGACAAATCTACATGGCGTGAAATAGTTAAGTGACGCTGAATGTTTTGGTTGGAGTCCAAGAAGGATCTTATGACAATACGATTCCTTCTATATTGAAATAATTCTTTTTCCATGCAATACTATTCACGTCAATATACAAATTTAGTGAACAGTATTTTCAAACTTTACGTTTCATTCATGGAGTTGATCTTGTTTTGTGTGTTCAGTAAGTGCTTAATAAAATAACAGTTTAAATAATGTTTCTTTATTTTCTAATATGATACAAAAAAAGACTAGTCATGTACAAGGACAGATGAGAAAATATGTTGTATTTATAGATGAATCAAAACGGTATATCTCATCTCAGTACCGCTTTACCATGAAGAACCAGACCATCCAGATGACCATCCTTTATTACCAGACCATCCGGGAGAACCATATCCTCCCAAAGAACCAGACCATCCAGAGGGACTAGACCATCCTGATGAACCTGTCAATCCAGATGAACCAGACCATCCTGAGGAACCAGACCATCCAGGAGAACCATATCCTCCCAAAGAACCAGACCATCCTGATGAACCAGTCAATCCTGATGAACCAGACCATCCTGATGAACCAATCAATCCAGATGAACCAGACCATCCTGATGAACCAGACAATCCAGATGAACCAGACCATCCTGAACCACCATTCCAACCATTATTTACTAAAACGTGTACTGGTTTTCTCACTATTACAGGTGTATGTACGGGAACAGGTACATGTTTGGTGATGTGTACTGGGTAGGGTTGTGGTACTGCTACTTTGTATGGCACTGGTACGGGTACGTTAACTGGTACTCTAACAGGTACTGGCACGTGTTTTTCAATTGTTACTGGAACGCGTCTTTCAACAGTAACTGGATAAGGTTTAGGTACGTGAACGGGGTATGGACGATCAACTGGAACTGCTACAGGGTGAGGTACTGGAACTGGCACTTTCCTCTCAACAGTTACGGGGTAAGGCTGTGGGACTGGAATTCCTACTTGTTTAGTTACAGTGATGTGGTTTGAAACAGAGGAGCCCAAATCGATTTGTCTGTTACCAAGACCAGAACCAATGTTCGATATGCCCAATCCAGAACCGATTCCAATTCCAGAACCGTATCCAGAACCGAGTCCAGAACCCACACCCGAACCGAGTCCGGATCCCCATCCAGAGTTGAGTCCAGAGCCCCATCCAGAACCGAGTCCAGAGCCTAAGGAAATGCTTCCACCATGAATACCATTACCCAAGTTCCATCCTGATCCGGATCCGTAACCGTGTCCTATGCCTCCCGCACCCCAGCCGAGAGATTCTCCAAAGACACCACGTTTCGTGGTCTTCTTTTCTTCGGCCAAAGTGGCGGAGACACTCAACAGCAAAAGAATCACCTGAAATGAAAAATTCACATATTTGTATCGAGACACACTTATATTAAGTTGGATAGGAATTATTATTATTTACTCTAGGAAAATACGGCCTAAAGGGACACCAAATAGAAATATTGTTAGAAACATTTTTAATATCTTGGAAGGCAGAACTCACATAACTTTGACATATACATTAAAAGAAATGTTTGGAAATCATAATATTCTCCTAGTGGCAGTTTTTCTAGATCTACATGGATTTGGAGGTGGAAGGAGCACAAAAGATAATGTATTTATGATAAAACGGGTGGCAGAGAAATGTATAGAAGAGAAGAGAAATATATATATATATATATATATATATATATATGTATTGCATATTCATAGACTTAGAGAAGGCATTTGATAAGGAATCAAGGGAAAGAATGTGGAAAATATTAGAAAAAGACGCGCACACTTCTGTGCGTAAAGTTAGTCGCGATATAGGTGTTAGCAAAACAACCGTACACAAATTATTGAAGCTTGAAAAATGGCATCCTTATAAAATCAAACTTGTGCATGAATTAAACGAAGATGATCCCGATAGAAGAATCCAATTTTGCGAAATAATGATGGATAAATGTCACCGAGACCCTCTATTGATACAAAACATTATTTTTTCTGATGAGGCCACTTTCACGTTAAATGGCGAGGTTAACCGTCAGAATTGTAGATACTGGGCCAAAGAAAACCCCCACTGGATGCGTGAGCATCATACACAATACCCGCAAAAGGTAAATGTATGGGCTGGAATTGTAAGAAATCGAATCATCGGACCCTACTTTATCGAAGGTAATTTAAATGGAGCAACGTACCTTGATTTTTTAAGGGAGTATCTCGTACCTACTTTACGTAATTTGTTTCCCAGCAGACGTAATCCTGAATGTTGTGATGAAAGTTTATGGTTCCAACAGGATGGTGCACCTCCACATTATGCTGTAGATGTTAGAAGGTATCTGGATGAAATTTTTCCGAACAGGTGGATTGGTAGACGTGGACCTATTGAATGGCCAGCGAGGTCACTAGATTTCAATCCTTTGGATTATTTTATGTGGGGCCATCTGAAGAATGTTGTGTATCAAACGAAACCAGCAAATATTCAAGAATTAAAAGAGAGAATGCGGATAACAATAAACAATATTTCTCAAGACACAATAAACAAGCTTCAACAAGAATTTGTACACCGTTTGGGTTACTGTCAAATACAGCAAGGGCTGCAGTTCGAACATTTATAAAGTCATGTATTTCATCATATTCTGTCCGCTAGACAATAAGTATTTTTGATAATATTGTTAATTTAACTAATAAAGAATGTTAGGCGTTACTTTATGAGCACACACAAAACTATTGTATTTTTGTCTACCCTGTACCAATTGGAATCAACATGTGATACATTTTTGGAATCAGCTCAGCTAGAGTAATCCGAAAATTGAGAGAAAATGGGGGTGTTCCATTTAAAAAAAATGACGGTGACGTCATTACTCGAAAGTAATTCACCCTGTATATTAGATTATTATTTCAAAATACGGTAAATTAAAATCAAAAATCGACGTGTTTCAGGATTATTTCTTAAAATGGTCTGTTTAGCTAAAAATGAATTTGTTCCATACTTTACGGACACAGTGTATACAACCGCTTATGCCCAGCTTGTGGCTGTTAACTTTTGTGATGTTTCAACTTAACTTCTCAGTGATGTTAAAGTGCTGCCTTTTTACATTACTGAGATGTTACTAGAACTCTTTCAAAAGGAAGTCTTTATAACGAACTAAAAACAACATTTTTGTTACATTCTGGAATGCCTTTTAACATCTTGTCGATGTTAATGCAATGACTAAAAAATAACATCTTATCAATGATCTAAATGCGACATTTCAAAAACAATACATTGTATTCTCTTAGATGTTGTATGGACATTACTTAAACCTATAAATAACACCTCAAACATTCTAGATGACATCATATAGATGTTTCTGTGCCTAATCAGCAAATGCAGGGTGAACAACTAAGAACGCCGGCTGTCGGCCATATTTCAAAAGATAGTCATGGTACAACTTTAAAAAAATATCTTCAGAAAAATAACCCTGAAACATCGCTGGAAAATATCTTTGATTTCCTAAAATATCTGCTATGGGGTGGAATGAACACTTAAAAACATAATATTGTGATTATCTCCAAAAAAGACACACTAAAGGTATCCTAGAAATACAATTTTTGATATATTGATGAGATTATGAAAAAATGTGGTTAGGGACTTCTTGTCTTTATTCTTCAAGTAATGGGTTCAACTTGAAAAAACAAAAATGTCGTAACACTTTTTTGTTTTTTAATCGATATCAATGTTTTGGCGTCATTTAATAGTTTTTCCTCTTTAATAAGATAAGCTTAACAAAAATAACAAAATTGTACAATTTTGTCAACGCTATGTGAAAAAGTCGACAATTTTCACATTTTTCTCGGAAATTTCAAATGTAATGAGATATTTTTTTAAATTCTGATAAAAAGGGGTTATTAAAAAAGGAATAGCAAGATATACGATTTACGATATCAGATATAAAAATTAAAAAAATGCTTCAATTTACATTTGAGATTTTCGAGTGGATACAAGATTATCTAATTTTGTTATCAATCTTATTAAACAGAAAAACTCTTTCAAATGCAGCTAAAATAATTAATATCGGTTGGAAAACGAAAAAGTTATACTTTTGTTCATAAGTTTGAACCTTCCCCACCCATTATTTGAAGAATAATGGCAAAAAATCTCCTTAGTTAAATTTTTTCATAATCTCATCAAGATTTCAAAAATTGTATTTTCAGGACACCTTTAGTATGTTTTTTTGGAGTATTATGTTTTCGAATATACTATTCTCATCTTGTTATTTTCATCCTGTAACATATTGTATATTAACATCGTGGAATTGTAATTTAATGAAAACTAAGCATTATTAATATACTATACAAAAAAAACTACCTACCAAGAAGTGATATGAACAAATTATCAAGTTGAATGAGTTCATAATTAATTGTATCCAATTGAGTATCCAATAGCTGTGTTTCTACAATAATAAATAGTTGTATTCTGTTTGTTGACTGGATCATTCAGTGTCATAAGTTACATATTCGTAAACTAGATTAATATAGGTACCATTGTACAGCTTATTTATTGTATTCAGAGTATTTTCAAATAGAAATGAGCTTTTTAACAGAAATTTCTTTAAAGTCTTAAACAGTCTCCAATTGTTTACAAGAACTCTTAGTATTAATGTTAAAAATTTCTAAGCCTGCAAAACTATATTGATGGACTAGAGATCCTTGATTCAATATTTTTTGTACTGTTTAATACAATGTCTATATCAGACTATCTGAAATAGTTACTCCCCTTTACATAATTACCACCTATTTGTTTTTTATTTTATTTATGTAAGTAGCTTTTCTTCTAGATTGAATTTTCTGTCAACATATGATCATGTTTTATTATTAATAACAATATCTACCCTATTGCAATATTTTGGTAGGGTATAATGCATATTTAGGATTTGAAATATTGTGAATCGTTTCTGAAATATACTTACTAACTAAAATATTTTAAAAGTTGAAAAAACGCTTATGTTATAAACTCTATTATATAATGTTAGTGTACATTTCCGCCACCTGGAATATCAATGTACCGTAGCCGATTAAAGTATTGAATGAGTATTAAGTTTTAATGATTATAATTTTGGAATAGGTAGGTACTTACCGATAGAAACTGTTGTTCGTCCATTATAACTAAGTATAGAAACTGTAGCTAAGTAGGAACTAACGAAAACGAAGGCCACTTTATTCAAGTACTTTTTCTTACAAAAACTGTGCTTTCTGCAAATAAAATATAACACAAAATTGAAAACCACCCGCCATTTCATGCTTGTCATTTGTTTTCACAGATAACTACTGTTTGTCAGTTCCTCTCATGTTTTCTTCTTTTTTTATGTTACTGTGATGTTTAATATGAGATATAACTGAGAGGTTTATGAACTAACATCGTACAGACGTAATAGTAGGAAATTACTAAAAATTATTTCGATAGATGTAAAAGTAACTGCCACACATGTGATCATCTTAGAAACATGTTAATTTGTAATATAACAGTAACATTCTGTATGTGACATTAGTGACAAGTATACAAATCAGCATCGTTTGAATGTTTCCTATAGGCAGTTGCTAAAAAGAACTTCATAGGATGTGTATGTAACTGCGAATTCAAGTATTATTGTGTACATCAAAAATATGTTTTATTTACATGACATGGATGTTAATAGAGTTGGTAATAAAATTAAGACATCTAGGAGATATCTTATTAACGTTTTAAATAAACATCACGAAAAGTTTCTAAAAAGAACATAACAAAAAAGACTTGTTATGTTTCTTGTTTAGTGGGTAATACACAAAAATAAACGAAATAATTTCAAACGTAGGTGGCTCTCACACTCCACCTAGTAAGTGTGCCATGAAATTGGAATGTAAGTGTAATTAATGTAAACAAAATTGAAAACGTTAGTTTGTATTGATTGTACTTCAAGAAGTAACAAAAATTCTGTTGAAATTGACTCTTAACGAAAAATTTGAAATTGTACTAATTGTTGGAGATAACTACAAAACTGATAGGGAAGCTGCAGTAATATTCAATAACAGATATCCCGATAAAAATGTACATTTTGCAACAATTAGTTAAATAATGAAAAAATTCAGGAGAGATGGAAATGTCGATAATAGATTCAGAAAAAAACATCAGTCATGGATCGCAGTAGAAAATCCTTAAGATTCGATAAGAAAAAGGTCGGCCACATTTGGGGTGAGTAAAGGTGTAGTTGCGAAGATATTAAAAACTAACAATTTCAAACCCTACAAACCCCAGTTGCAAACCCTAAAGCCCGAAGATATAATTAAAATGTTTGGATTCTGTGCTTGGTTCCAAGGGAAGTTAAAAGATAATCATTATATGGAACGGTCCATACTTTTTTCGAACGAAGTTACGTTTACTTCTAATGGGACAGTTAGCTCACAACATAGCCGCTGGTTGAACGACACTAATCCGCATTTTACTGTCGAATGTCACTACCAATATTGATTTAAATCAAATATATGGTGTGGAATATTTAAGGATAGAATAGTTGGAACCCTTTTTAGGAATACTATATTCAGAACGTTATTTAGAATATTTGAATGATAGAATTTCGTGATTTTATTGATAACCTACTAATTATAGAAATACAACGTATATAGTACCAACATGATGGGTCACCATGTCATAGTACAATAAATGTTCGAGAATGTCTACAGCAAACTTTTAATGGACGAGTATTAGGAAGATTTGTGGAATTTGCTTGGCCTGTAATATCTCCATACCTAAACCCACTAGACTTCTTTTTGTGGGGATACCTAAAGCAAAAAGTGTACCTTAATGGACCATTCGATAATATTGATCATTTGGAAAGAACAATTCGAGAAGCATGTGACGATATTACTCCGGCTGTTATTAGAAATGTAATAATAGCATTTCCTAAAAGAACAATTAAATGCTTAGAAAGAAACGGTGGTCAAGTTGAGATGCATATTTAGTGATGAAAAAGTGAAAACAGATTTTTATTGTTCATGCACATAAAGTCTGATGTTACGTTTTCGAAATAAATAATTCTAATTACGTATTTTTCTATTTGAAACAATTCTTAACAGTCAAAGTTTATCAATATAATTTTCTATTTCGAAAAACACTTCATAATTAATGTTTTCGATATTGTAAAAAATAAAGTCACTTTACTCTTGTACCAAATTCTTATTTTTTGACAAACCTCGTATACGATTTGAAAAATTGACATCTGACATTTGCGTTTTACTTTATGGGCCATGCAGAACTTTTTATGAAGAATAACTTTTTTCGTAACATTACAAATAAAAAAGTTTCCCATATGTTGCCAATTTTTTCAGACATACTGTATGAGTAAAAATTGAAGTGATATCGTTTTCCGACAAATCTACATGGCGTGAAATAGTTAAGTGACGCTGAATGTTTTGGTTGGAGTCCAAGAAGGATCTTATGACAATACGATTCCTTCTATATTGAAATAATTCTTTTTCCATGCAATACTATTCACGTCAATATACAAATTTAGTGAACAGTATTTTCAAACTTTACGTTTCATTCATGGAGTTGATCTTGTTTTGTGTGTTCAGTAAGTGCTTAATAAAATAACAGTTTAAATAATGTTTCTTTATTTTCTAATATGATACAAAAAAAGACTAGTCATGTACAAGGACAGATGAGAAAATATGTTGTATTTATAGATGAATCAAAACGGTATATCTCATCTCAGTACCGCTTTACCATGAAGAACCAGACCATCCAGATGACCATCCTTTATTACCAGACCATCCGGGAGAACCATATCCTCCCAAAGAACCAGACCATCCAGAGGGACTAGACCATCCTGATGAACCTGTCAATCCAGATGAACCAGACCATCCTGAGGAACCAGACCATCCAGGAGAACCATATCCTCCCAAAGAACCAGACCATCCTGATGAACCAGTCAATCCTGATGAACCAGACCATCCTGATGAACCAATCAATCCAGATGAACCAGACCATCCTGATGAACCAGACAATCCAGATGAACCAGACCATCCTGAACCACCATTCCAACCATTATTTACTAAAACGGGTACTGGTTTTCTCACTATTACAGGTGTATGTACGGGAACAGGTACATGTTTGGTGATGTGTACTGGGTAGGGTTGTGGTACTGCTACTTTGTATGGCACTGGTACGGGTACGTTAACTGGTACTCTAACAGGTACTGGCACGTGTTTTTCAATTGTTACTGGAACGCGTCTTTCAACAGTAACTGGATAAGGTTTAGGTACGTGAACGGGGTATGGACGATCAACTGGAACTGCTACAGGGTGAGGTACTGGAACTGGCACTTTCCTCTCAACAGTTACGGGGTAAGGCTGTGGGACTGGAATTCCTACTTGTTTAGTTACAGTGATGTGGTTTGAAACAGAGGAGCCCAAATCGATTTGTCTGTTACCAAGACCAGAACCAATGTTCGATATGCCCAATCCAGAACCGATTCCAATTCCAGAACCGTATCCAGAACCAAGTCCAGAACCCAAGCCCGAACCGAGTCCGGATCCCCATCCAGAGTTGAGTCCAGAGCCCCATCCAGAACCGAGTCCAGAGCCTAAGGAAATGCTTCCACCATGAATACCATTACCCAAGTTCCATCCTGATCCGGATCCGTAACCGTGTCCTATGCCTCCCGCACCCCAGCCGAGAGATTCTCCAAAGACACCACGTTTCGTGGTCTTCTTTTCTTCGGCCAAAGTGGCGGAGACACTCAACAGCAAAAGAATCACCTGAAATGAAAAATTCACATATTTGTATCGAGACACACTTATATTAAGTTGGATAGGAATTATTATTATTTACTCTAGGAAAATACGGCCTAAAGGGACACCAAATAGAAATATTGTTAGAAACATTTTTAATATCTTGGAAGGCAGAACTCACATAACTTTGACATATACATTAAAAGAAATGTTTGGAAATCACAATATTCTCCTAGTGGCAGTTTTTCTAGATCTACATGGATTAGGAGGTGGAAGGAGCACAAAAGATAATGTATTTATGATAAAACGGGTGGCAGAGAAATGTATAGAAGAGAAGAGGAATATATATATATATATATATATATATATATATATATATATGTATTGCATATTCATAGACTTAGAGAAGGCATTTGATAAGGAATCAAGGGAAAGAATGTGGAAAATATTAGAAAAAGACGCGCACACTTCTGTGCGTAAAGTTAGTCGCGATATAGGTGTTAGCAAAACAACCGTACACAAATTATTGAAGCTTGAAAAATGGCATCCTTATAAAATCAAACTTGTGCATGAATTAAACGAAGATGATCCCGATAGAAGAATCCAATTTTGCGAAATAATGATGGATAAATGTCACCGAGACCCTCTATTGATACAAAACATTATTTTTTCTGATGAGGCCACTTTCACGTTAAATGGCGAGGTTAACCGTCAGAATTGTAGATACTGGGCCAAAGAAAACCCCCACTGGATGCGTGAGCATCATACACAATACCCGCAAAAGGTAAATGTATGGGCTGGAATTGTAAGAAATCGAATCATAGGACCCTACTTTATCGAAGGTAATTTAAATGGGGCAACGTACCTTGACTTTTTAAGGGAGTATCTCGTACCTACTTTACGTAATTTGTTTCCCAGCAGACGTAATCCTGAATGTTGTGATGAAAGTTTATGGTTCCAACAGGATGGTGCACCTCCACATTATGCTGTAGATGTTAGAAGGTATCTGGATGAAATTTTTCCGAACAGGTGGATTGGTAGACGTGGACCTATTGAATGGCCAGCGAGGTCACTAGATTTCAATCCTTTGGATTATTTTATGTGGGGCCATCTGAAGAATGTTGTGTATCGAACGAAACCAGCAAATATTCAAGAATTAAAAGAGAGAATGCGGATAACAATAAACAATATTTCTCAAGACACAATAAACAAGCTTCAACAAGAATTTGTACACCGTTTGGGTTACTGTCAAATACAGCAAGGGCTGCAGTTCGAACATTTATAAAGTCATGTATTTCATCATATTCTGTCCGCTAGACAATAAGTATTTTTGATAATATTGTTAATTTAACTAATAAAGAATGTTAGGCGTTACTTTATGAGCACACACAAAACTATTGTATTTTTGTCTACCCTGTACCAATTGGAATCAACATGTGATACATTTTTGGAATTAGCTCAGCTAGAGTAATCCGAAAATTGAGAGAAAATGGGGGTGTTCCATTTAAAAAAAATGACGGTGACGTCATTACTCGAAAGTAATTCACCCTGTATATTAGATTATTATTTCAAAATACGGTAAATTAAAATCAAAAATCGACGTGTTTCAGGATTATTTCTTAAAATGGTCTGTTTAGCTAAAAATGAATTTGTTCCATACTTTACGGACACAGTGTATACAACCGCTTATGCCCAGCTTGTGGCTGTTAACTTTTGTGATGTTTCAACTTAACTTCTCAGTGATGTTAAAGTGCTGCCTTTTTACATTACTGAGATGTTACTAGAACTCTTTCAAAAGGAAGTCTTTATAACGAACTAAAAACAACATTTTTGTTACATTCTGGAATGCCTTTTAACATCTTGTCGATGTTAATGCAATGACTAAAAAATAACATCTTATCAATGATCTAAATGCGACATTTCAAAAACAATACATTGTATTCTCTTAGATGTTGTATGGACATTACTTAAACCTATAAATAACACCTCAAACATTCTAGATGACATCATATAGATGTTTCTGTGCCTAATCAGCAAATGCAGGGTGAACAACTAAGAACGCCGGCTGTCGGCCATATTTCAAAAGATAGTCATGGTACAACTTTAAAAAAATATCTTCAGAAAAATAACCCTGAAACATCGCTGGAAAATATCTTTGATTTCCTAAAATATCTGCTATGGGGTGGGATGAACACTTAAAAACATAATATTGTGATTATCTCCAAAAAAGACACACTAAAGGTATCCTAGAAATACAATTTTTGATATATTGATGAGATTATGAAAAAATGTGGTTAGGGACTTCTTGTCTTTATTCTTCAAGTATTGGGTTCAACTTAAAAAAACAAAAATGTCGTAACACTTTTTTGTTTTTTAATCGATATCAATGTTTTGGCGTCATTTAATAGTTTTTCCTCTTTAATAAGATAAGCTTAACAAAAATAACAAAATTGTACAATTTTGTCAACGCTATGTGAAAAAGTCGACAATTTTCACATTTTTCTCGGAAATTTCAAATGTAATGAGATATTTTTTTAAATTCTGATAAAAAGGGGTTATAAAAAAAGGAATAGCAAGATATACGATTTACGATATCAGATATAAAAATTAAAAAAATGCTTCAATTTACATTTGAGATTTTCGAGTGGATACAAGATTATCTAATTTTGTTATCAATCTTATTAAACAGAAAAACTCTTTCAAATGCAGCTAAAATAATTAATATCGGTTGGAAAACGAAAAAGTTATACTTTTGTTCATAAGTTTGAACCTTCCCCACCCATTATTTGAAGAATAATGGCAAAAAATCTCCTTAGTTAAATTTTTTCATAATCTCATCAAGATTTCAAAAATTGTATTTTCAGGACACCTTTAGTATGTTTTTTTGGAGTATTATGTTTTCGAATATACTATTCTCATCTTGTTATTTTCATCCTGTAACATATTGTATATTAACATCGTGGAATTGTAATTTAATGAAAACTAAGCATTATTAATATACTATACAAAAAAAACTACCTACCAAGAAGTGATATGAACAAATTATCAAGTTGAATGAGTTCATAATTAATTGTATCCAATTGAGTATCCAATAGCTGTGTTTCTACAATAATAAATAGTTGTATTCTGTTTGTTGACTGGATCATTCAGTGTCATAAGTTACATATTCGTAAACTAGATTAATATAGGTACCATTGTACAGCTTATTTATTGTATTCAGAGTATTTTCAAATAGAAATGAGCTTTTTAACAGAAATTTCTTTAAAGTCTTAAACAGTCTCCAATTGTTTACAAGAACTCTTAGTATTAATGTTAAAAATTTCTAAGCCTGCAAAACTATATTGATGGACTAGAGATCCTTGATTCAATATTTTTTGTACTGTTTAATACAATGTCTATATCAGACTATCTGAAATAGTTACTCCCCTTTACATAATTACCACCTATTTGTTTTTTATTTTATTTATGTAAGTAGCTTTTCTTCTAGATTGAATTTTCTGTCAACATATGATCATGTTTTATTATTAATAACAATATCTACCCTATTGCAATATTTTGGTAGGGTATAATGCATATTTAGGATTTGAAATATTGTGAATCGTTTCTGAAATATACTTACTAACTAAAATATTTTAAAAGTTGAAAAAACGCTTATGTTATAAACTCTATTATATAATGTTAGTGTACATTTCCGCCACCTGGAATATCAATGTACCGTAGCCGATTAAAGTATTGAATGAGTATTAAGTTTTAATGATTATAATTTTGGAATAGGTAGGTACTTACCGATAGAAACTGTTGTTCGTCCATTATAACTAAGTATAGAAACTGTAGCTAAGTAGGAACTAACGAAAACGAAGGCCACTTTATTCAAGTACTTTTTCTTACAAAAACTGTGCTTTCTGCAAATAAAATATAACACAAAATTGAAAACCACCCGCCATTTCATGCTTGTCATTTGTTTTCACAGATAACTACTGTTTGTCAGTTCCTCTTCTGTTTTCTCCTTTTTTTATGTTACTGTGATGTTTAATATGAGATATAACTGAGAGGTTTATGAACTAACATCGTACAGACGTAATAGTAGGAAATTACTAAAAATTATTTCGATAGATGTAAAAGTAACTGCCACACATGTGATCATCTTAGAAACATGTTAATTTGTAATATAACAGTAACATTCTGTATGTGACATTAGTGACAAGTATACAAATCAGCATCGTTTGAATGTTTCCTATAGGCAGTTGCTAAAAAGAACTTCATAGGATGTGTATGTAACTGCGAATTCAAGTATTATTGTGTACATCAAAAATATGTTTTATTTACATGACATGGATGTTAATAGAGTTGGTAATAAAATTAAGACATCTAGGAGATATCTTATTAACGTTTTAAATAAACATCACGAAAAGTTTCTAAAAAGAACATAACAAAAAAGACTTGTTATGTTTCTTGTTTAGTGGGTAATACACAAAAATAAACGAAATAATTTCAAACGTAGGGTGGCTCTCACACTCCACCTAGTAAGTGTGCCATGAAATTGGAATGTAAGTGTAATTAATGTAAACAAAATTGAAAACGTTAGTTTGTATTGATTGTACTTCAAGAAGTAACAAAAATTCTGTTGAAATTGACTCTTAACGAAAAATTTGAAATCGTACTAATTGTTGGAGATAACTACAAAACTTATAGGGAAGCTGCAGTAATATTCAATAACAGATATCCCGATAAAAATGTACATTTTGCAACAATTAGTTAAATAATGAAAAAATTCAGGAGAGATGGAAATGTCGATAATAGATTCAGAAAAAAACATCAGTCATGGATCGCAGTAGAAAATCCTTAAGATTCGATAAGAAAAAGGTCGGCCACATTTGGGGTGAGTAAAGGTGTAGTTGCGAAGATATTAAAAACTAACAATTTCAAACCCTACAAACCCCAGTTGCAAACCCTAAAGCCCGAAGATATAATTAAAATGTTTGGATTCTGTGCTTGGTTCCAAGGGAAGTTAAAAGATAATCATTATATGGAACGGTCCATACTTTTTTCGAACGAAGTAACGTTTACTTCTAATGGGACAGTTAGCTCACAACATAGCCGCTGGTTGAACGACACTAATCCGCATTTTACTGTCGAATGTCACTACCAATATTGATTTAAATCAAATATATGGTGTGGAATATTTAAGGATAGAATAGTTGGAACCCTTTTTAGGAATACTATATTCAGAACGTTATTTAGAATATTTGAATGATAGAATTTCGTGATTTTATTGATAACCTACTAATTATAGAAATACAACGTATATAGTACCAACATGATGGGTCACCATGTCATAGTACAATAAATGTTCGAGAATGTCTACAGCAAACTTTTAATGGACGAGTATTAGGAAGATTTGTGGAATTTGCTTGGCCTGTAATATCTCCATACCTAAACCCACTAGACTTCTTTTTGTGGGGATACCTAAAGCAAAAAGTGTACCTTAATGGACCATTCGATAATATTGATCATTTGGAAAGAACAATTCGAGAAGCATGTGACGATATTACTCCGGCTGTTATTAGAAATGTAATAATAGCATTTCCTAAAAGAACAATTAAATGCTTAGAAAGAAACGGTGGTCAAGTTGAGATGCATATTTAGTGATGAAAAAGTGAAAACAGATTTTTATTGTTCATGCACATAAAGTCTGATGTTACGTTTTCGAAATAAATAATTCTAATTACGTATTTTTCTATTTGAAACAATTCTTAACAGTCAAAGTTTATCAATATAATTTTCTATTTCGAAAAACACTTCATAATTAATGTTTTCGATATTGTAAAAAATAAAGTCACTTTACTCTTGTACCAAATTCTTATTTTTTGACAAACCTCGTATACGATTTGAAAAATTGACATCTGACATTTGCGTTTTACTTTATGGGCCATGCAGAACTTTTTATGAAGAATAACTTTTTTCGTAACATTACAAATAAAAAAGTTTCCCATATGTTGCCAACTTTTTCAGACATACTGTATGAGTAAAAATTGAAGTGATATCGTTTTCCGACAAATCTACATGGCGTGAAATAGTTAAGTGACGCTGAATGTTTTGGTTGGAGTCCAAGAAGGATCTTATGACAATACGATTCCTTCTATATTGAAATAATTCTTTTTCCATGCAATACTATTCACGTCAATATACAAATTTAGTGAACAGTATTTTCAAACTTTACGTTTCATTCATGGAGTTGATCTTGTTTTGTGTGTTCAGTAAGTGCTTAATAAAATAACAGTTTAAATAATGTTTCTTTATTTTCTAATATGATACAAAAAAAGACTAGTCATGTACAAGGACAGATGAGAAAATATGTTGTATTTATAGATGAATCAAAACGGTATATCTCATCTCAGTACCGCTTTACCATGAAGAACCAGACCATCCAGATGACCATCCTTTATTACCAGACCATCCGGGAGAACCATATCCTCCCAAAGAACTAGACCATCCAGAGGGACTAGACCATCCTGATGAACCTGTCAATCCAGATGAACCAGACCATCCTGAGGAACCAGACCATCCAGGAGAACCATATCCTCCCAAAGAACCAGACCATCCTGATGAACCAGTCAATCCTGATGAACCAGACCATCCTGATGAACCAATCAATCCAGATGAACCAGACCATCCTGATGAACCAGACAATCCAGATGAACCAGACCATCCTGAACCACCATTCCAACCATTATTTACTAAAACGGGTACTGGTTTTCTCACTATTACAGGTGTATGTACGGGAACAGGTACATGTTTGGTGATGTGTACTGGGTAGGGTTGTGGTACTGCTACTTTGTATGGCACTGGTACGGGTACGTTAACTGGTACTCTAACAGGTACTGGCACGTGTTTTTCAATTGTTACTGGAACGCGTCTTTCAACAGTAACTGGATAAGGTTTAGGTACGTGAACGGGGTATGGACGATCAACTGGAACTGCTACAGGGTGAGGTACTGGAACTGGCACTTTCCTCTCAACAGTTACGGGGTAAGGCTGTGGGACTGGAATTCCTACTTGTTTAGTTACAGTGATGTGGTTTGAAACAGAGGAGCCCAAATCGATTTGTCTGTTACCAAGACCAGAACCAATGTTCGATATGCCCAATCCAGAACCGATTCCAATTCCAGAACCGTATCCAGAACCGAGTCCAGAACCCAAGCCCGAACCGAGTCCGGATCCCCATCCAGAGTTGAGTCCAGAGCCCCATCCAGAACCGAGTCCAGAGCCTAAGGAAATGCTTCCACCATGAATACCATTACCCAAGTTCCATCCTGATCCGGATCCGTAACCGTGTCCTATGCCTCCCGCACCCCAGCCGAGAGATTCTCCAAAGACACCACGTTTCGTGGTCTTCTTTTCTTCGGCCAAAGTGGCGGAGACACTCAACAGCAAAAGAATCACCTGAAATGAAAAATTCACATATTTGTATCGAGACACACTTATATTAAGTTGGATAGGAATTATTATTATTTACTCTAGGAAAATACGGCCTAAAGGGACACCAAATAGAAATATTGTTAGAAACATTTTTAATATCTTGGAAGGCAGAACTCACATAACTTTGACATATACATTAAAAGAAATGTTTGGAAATCATAATATTCTTCTAGTGGCAGTTTTTCTTGATCTACATGGATTTGGAGGTGGAAGGAGCACAAAAGATAATGTATTTATGATAAAACGGGTGGCAGAGAAATGTATAGAAGAGAAGAGATATATATATATATATATATATATATATATATATATATATATATATATATATATATGTATTGCATATTCATAGACTTAGAGAAGGCATTTGATAAGGAATCAAGGGAAAGAATGTGGAAAATATTAGAAAAAGAAGGTGCAGATAACAAAACAAAACAAGAACGGTACAAAAAATATATTATAATAATCTAAATACTGTTATGAGCCATAATAGAGGATCAGAAGCGTTCACAACTCAAAGTGGACTTAGACAACGCAAGCGATTAAGCCAATTTATATTCATTTCGCTTAAGGATGACGTTATAAAGAAAATATGGTAAGACATAGAAACTTGTTGAAATAACAAATGAACCTATGCAGACGATTTTGTTATATTTGCGCAATGTGAAGGGGAATTGCGACAAAACTTAAACATATGCAATGAAATATTGGAGGAGTATCAGAGAATTTCACCTGACCTCCAAATCCTTAAAGCCATCTCGAGCAGAGTAATCCATGTAACATTCAAGATAAACTCAAATATAACCATAAACGTAGTCCAAGTTTATGCACCAACAACCATACACGAAGATGAATAAGTAGAAACCATGTACGAAGAAATCACACAGAGTTTGATCGAAAACAAAATGCATTATGCTCTGGTAGTTGGCGATTTTAATGCCAAGAAAGGCAAGAGCTGTGGTGATTCAAAGTATGTCGGTAAATTTGGTCTTGGATTAAGAAACTAACGGGGCAATATGCTAACCAGCTTCCTAGAAAAAGAGCAACTATACGCCACTAACACATTCTTAAAAAAAAGAACAAATAAGAAGTGGACCTGGATAAGTCCAAACGGAGAAACTAAGAACGAGATTGACTATATTCTGACTCATCATAAACACATCATATCCAATGTCGATGTACTGAACTCGTCCAATACGGGTAGTGACCATAGAATGGTCCGTTGTAAAGTAACAATAAATGGAAAACTAGAAAGGGCCAAAAAATTCAAGAGCAAGCAACAAAACTTCGACATCACCACATTAAGAGATCAAAAGGCGAGATATAATACTGAGCTAGTGGAAAAGTATACGAATGAAACAGCGCACCCCAACCAAAACATAAATAAAATTAATAAGCGTCTAACAGAAATAATAAAAGACACGGCAGAAAAATGCATGAAACCAAAACAGAAGAAACAAGACACGCTCTCCCCAAAAACAAAAGAACTCCTAGAAAAAAGAAGAGAACTCATCAGAAAGGGGAAAAGACAAACTGTAGATTACAAGGAGATAAACAAAACGGCCAGAAAATCAGCAAAACAAGACATCAGGGAAGACCAAGAGAAACAAATAGAAAATATCATTCGGAATAGGGGACTGAATATTTTCCATAAAGAAAACAGCTACAAGAAAGAGATCCAAAAGCTATCCGATGAGGAAGGAAATATAGTCGTTCATAGACAAGAAATCATGAGGGTTACCGAGGAATTCTACACAAAACTATGCAGCTCACACACGAGACAAAAGGAGGCAGAAAGCGAGGAAGAGAGAGGAATAATGAATGTTGGATCCGAAGACCTTCCAGAATTCGAGATCGAGGAAATCAATAGAGCACTGCGACAAACCAAAAACGGAGAAGCAGCAGGAGATGATGGTATACTGCCAGAGATGCTGAGGGAAGGAGGAAAAATTCTAATGGAACAACTAAAATCGCTTTTTAACAAATGCCTGAGTGAAGAAACCGTTCCAACAGACTGGGAAACCTCCATAGTTATCTTTATTTATAAAAAGGGAGATCCGGCCAGTCTTGAAAATCACCGACCAATAAGTCTTCTCTCACAGATCTAAAAGCTATTCATAAAAATAATTACCAATAGATTAGAAAATAAATTTGAGGCATATTTATCGAAAGAACAGGCTGGCTTTAGGAAAAATATGAGTACAATAGAACATATACACACAATCAGAGTATTAATAGAGAAAGCCACGGAGTACAACATCACAACAGGGATGGCATTTGTTCACTTTAGGAAGGCCTTCGATACGGTGGAATCCTGGGCGGTAATCCGAACAATGAGAAAAGCCAGAATCGATCAAAGATACATCGACATCATAAGCGACATCTACGTAAACTCTAAAATGAAGATCAGGATGCAAACAGATACAAATGAGATAAAGACTGGAAGAGGAGTGAGACAAGGGGACGTGATATCACCAAAATCATTCACGCTAGTTCTCGAAGATGTATTTCGAAATTTACACTGGGAAGACAGAGGAATAAACATAGCAGGCGAAAAACTGAACAACTTGAAATTGCAGATGACATCGTCATATTCGCTCAAACCGAGGCAGAACTGATAGGCATGATTCAGGAACTATACCATAAAGTATACAAGGTTGGACTAGAGATAAACATAAATAAAACCAAATTCATGACAAACGAAGATACAATTACCAATACACTAACCATTGAGAACCAGTTAATCGAAAAAGTAGCGTCGTACATTTATCTATGCCAAGAAATGACAATTAGTAAGGAATGCCAGAATACAGAGCTCAATAGGAGAATACGGTTAGGATGGGCAGCATATAGCAAACTAAAACCGGTGTTTCAGTCAAATCTACCAATAAAACTGAAAGCAAAAGTATACAATACATGTGTCCTGCCAGTGTCTACATATGCATCGGAAACTTGGGTCTTGACAAAAAAGAACTTGAACAAGCTCAAAACACATCAAAGAGCAATAGAGAGAAAGATAGTTGGAGTAACACTGAAAGACCGAAAAACTAACGAATGGATCAGGAGAACGTCAAAAATCGAAGACATTGAAAGGAGAATGGCCTCACTCGAATGGAACTGGGCTGGGTATATTACTAGAAACAACAACAACTGGAGCAGCAAAGTGACTAGATGAAGACCTTGGGGCGAGAGGAGAAGCGTTGGCACACCTCAACAGCGTTGGTACGATGATATAAAACGCACAGCAGGTTTAAATTGGTATCAGGTTGCACAGCACAGGGATACCTGGAGAAAATTGAGAGAGGCCTATATCCCACGAATAGAAAACGGCTAGAAGGAAGGAAGGATGGATGGAAATAAGCATGAATAAGACTGAACATATGATGGTAATAATGATTGGTAATAAAGCAGGAAAGATAAAAATTTATGTTGAAGATCAAAGTCGAATCATTTCAGTATTTGGAGTAGAGTTAGATCAGGGTGGAGGTCAAGAAATCGAAATTAAGAGTTGAAAATCTATATTGTTCTATGAATAAAAAGTTTATTAATAAAAAGGGAATCTTATGAACAATTAGAGTTATGGTAAATGAAAGCACCATTTATATATGCTGGTATACATCTTTATTGTGAGCAGAGCGTGTTCAGTTTAATACAAAACCGTCCTCAGTGCCCCACGGTCAGGGTGTACAACAAGATGGTCATTATGAGAAGGTGGTAATACCATATATTAAATTTAATATATCCTGATAAGGGATCTAATTGTTTTATGTATGTAAAGGTTTGTTATTTTGAGTTATTTTATGAGTGATATGAACATATTAACATCAATTTTGAACCTAATATATGCTCGATTAACCGGTTAAATTAATTACAGAAAAATAACGGAAAAACAATCAATTATAAACTACCCATGAACTTAGCTTCAAAATTAACCATAATAATTATTTTATTGTTAAATGACACACCAGCTATTTCTATATAATTCCACTATATAATAAATAAATCATGAAAATTCTTATTTTATGGTGGAATTATAACAATTTAGCATGAACAGAAAAGTAAGAGTTGAGACAGTAAATTTAATAATGAATATTATTTTATAATCCCAATACCGATTTAACAAACACTTTGTATTCACATAATTGCGACTGATGCTTTCACTGTCACACACTTGCAAATATTAACCAACTTCTCAAAAATAAGTAAAAATTTAACCACTTACGGTTGTCTTCGTCATGCTGTACATAGAAGTAGAAAAGTTAAGCAGAAGACTGATACGAATTACATCTCCAAATAGAGTATTTATACTGAACACACTAAAAAAATTTTTTATGCGTCGAGAGGGGCGGATAAGCAAGTTGTTGGTTAACAGATACACAGATAGATGGTCTACTTTCTGCGTTACGTAACTGAGACGGATAAAATCCACCTTCAATGTCGTGGTGAAGGTGTAGGTTACGAAGAAATTATGAAATTTATCTCGAAGAAGAGGTGGACAGGATGATTATATCGACATTTTTGGTGCCGTCAATGTTAAATTGAGTTGCATTATTTCTGTCTCAAAATAGTTTCCTTTTACTTAACATTAAATAATTTTAATTGGTCCTGTGTCGATAATTATAATTGACGGAAACATTAAAATTTATTTTTGGTTATAGGTATAAAAGTAGCAGACTTTATTAACACGGAATTCGATACGTAGGTACATTTTGTTGGGATAAAATTGGAGTTTTCAAAATTTTGGAGTTAGAGTTGGCGTTTTGATGGTCGAATTCTAGTCAGAAGAAAAAGAGAGAGAGAGAGAGAGAGAGAGAGAGAGAGATGATAGCAGAGTAATGTCAATTCAACATCACTGGCTAGAAAGTTTTTCAGTTTTAGAAAAATTTGTGGAATTTTCCATATAGGATCAGGATGTTACCAAATTTTTCAGAAAAATACAGAAACTTATCGTACTGTTGAGGAATTGCTAGAATTTTTAAGAAAGATCCAAACAGTGATCAAATATTTGCCCTAATGAATAACAGTGAAGTGATTGTTTTTTCCTATTAAATTGAAGTAATTGCTTGGAATCCAAGGAATAAAAACTGAAGTAAATGCTTCTGCTTTAAGAAATTGCTAAGGAATGCAGCAATTGCTGTCAGCCAATGCTTTTTCTTAAAAAACAGAAGCAATTGCTATCATTAGCTTGAAATCTAATGAATAAAATAAGTGATTGTTTCCAAATTGCTAGTATAGCAATTGCTTCCAAATTTTCAACGTAGGGTAACCGCAGCATCATTTGCTTGATAATAGTCGACTTTGGTTCTCTTTGAATACAGCTTCGTGTATTTTGTACTAAATATGGCTGAATATATGAATGTGCGTAAATAAAAAATATACAGTGTACGTAAATATTATAGAGATGTGGATTTTAGAAAGTTATATCGTTTTGACAGGAATAATGTTGAGTTATTTTTTAAAAGGGACTGGTGAAAAGCGCGGAGCTGCACTATCAAGTTTGGATGAAATGAAAATTGTTATGTATTTGTTACCCTTTAAGTAGATTAGATATACCAAACCATATTATTGTTTGACACTGTATATAAGACAAAGAGGCATTACTTATATTCATTCACATAATCCATAAGTTGAATTATTAATGATCCTCTTTAGTTAATTAGACAATTAATTTCAGTATTAAATAATATGAATTCATATTATATTTTGTTAAGTAAATAAGTTGGTGGAATGTATTTAAAATGTAATAAATGTGTTGTACTTTTATAAAAACAAGCATGACTAAGCGCATATAAATTCGATAACAGAAAGAAATAAGGTATTGGATATTTTTAAGCATTCATTCTATTGTGTTACGGCGAGAGGAACAGTGGTAGAATTATTAACTAGCGATTTTTGAAGAAATAGTGTAATTATTTCAACACCCGTGTAATAATTCAGAAGTGGGATAGACACTACAGTTTTCTTTGTATTTTTTTTTGCTTAAAAGTAACTTTTGACAACAAAAAAAATGAGTGAAATTGGAAAAAGTGACGAAGAAGTGCGACGAAATCAAGCATATGATGATATAATTGAAAGACATATACAAAAACAAATCACAGATGCGTTGAAGTGAAAATTCGACACGAATCCGAGGCTACCAACTGCAGGTTTGGGAGATTTAAATCTGGAACAAAATGAGATTGCTGCTATGGATGTTAATGCTGGAAAATTAACTGTCAAAGGAGACATAATTCCACCTTTCGATCCCGATGATCGTCATCATACAGTGGTTTCGTGGCTGAATAAAATAGACCGACTATCTCAGATTAACGAATGGACTGATTAAGAAAAATCGGGATACATGCAAATGAAATTAAAGGGAGCCGCTCGTGAGTGGCTCTTTCGTTTAGACTACGACAAGACTTGGACAGAATGGAAAACAGCCCTATCCAGAGCCTTTCCCAGGTGTGTGGATTATGCCGTACTTTTGGAAGATTTAGTGGAACGAAAGGAGAAACCCGACGGAAGTATGACGCATTATTACCATGCCAAATTGAATTTAACCCAACAATGCAGGTTCGACAACGAAGCCGCGATTTCCTGCATCATTCGGGGGCTCCCTCGGGAATTGCAACCGAATGCCCGTGCCTTTCAATGTTCCACACCGGATGAGTTATATGCTGTGTTCATTGCTCCTATGGACAATTACCAAAACCCCTCAAAAAGCGCAGTGCAGTCCCAGCAGGGAAAGCGAACAAAGATTGAGTGCTATGCCTGTGGAAAGTTAGGACACTTTGCTAAGGACTGTTGGAGCCGCAGTAAACCAAGCACTTCAAGACAGGGAGGATCATCAGGTCTATCACGATGTGCAATATGTCGCCTTACAAATCATGCCACCAAGGATTGTTTCAAACGGCAAAGTGGATCAAACCAAAGAAAAGACCAACAGCGATGCGATGTGTGCAAAAAGACAGGACACCGTACAGAATATTGTTGGCATACAAACAAAAATGTCGAAGAAGCCAATACTCTAGGGCAAGTACAGAATAATTAATATAAAATATGCATAAAGATAAATAATATTTCGTTTAGAGGGTATTTAGATACAGGAAGTTCAGTAAATGTGGCAAATATGAAAGTTTTAAATAAAACGAAACTACAATTAATGCCCTCTAATACGATTATTAAAGGTTTTGGTAGGTCTTTAGTTATGCCAAAAGGCACGATAAAAACTGAGGTAGTAATTAATGGTGACATACGAATTTTTTCAGAAATAATAATAGTAAATACACCTATGAATGACATTGATATTATTATAGGACAACCTATATTAAGTCAACCAAATTTATTGCTAGAAATAAAGCCAAATTATCAAAATACGAAAATAAAAATAATTGTGAAATCAAAGAACTAAATAATATTGAGTCATCTCTGATAAAACATGGTGATCTAACTACCGAAAATGTTGATGAATTATTTAAACTACTAAACCTAAAACAATCATGCTTTGCTCAATCTCCTGCCGAACTAGGTACCATAAATAACATTGCATATTCTATAACTTTAAATTCAAAACAAACAATATACTATAAACCGTATAGATTATCAGAAAAAGAAAAAACAATAATGCCAAACCAAGTAAATGAATTATTAACTGCAGGTATTATACAAAATTCCAGTTCATCATATGCTAGCCCCGCGATTTTACTAAAAAAAACCAAATGGAGATTACCGGCTTTGTGTTGACTATAGAAAACTAAATGCAGTTACTGTAAAAGACCGCTATCCATTGCCAAATATTGAAGATCTTAAAAACAATTTAGGCGGAAATAAATATTTTTGTAGTCTAGATATGAAACAGGGTTATTATCAAATTCCATTGACAAAAGATTCTATTGATAAAACCGCATTTATAACTCCGGATGGAAAATACGAATTCCTTCGTCTACCATTTGGTTTATGTAACGTACCCGCAGCTTTTCAAAGGTGGGTAATAATATCATGGGTTCACTCCGTCATTCAGAAATTTTAGTCTATCTTGATGACATTTTAATACCGTCAAAATCAATATCGCAAGGCATGGAAAAACTATGAAATTAACTATCTCGACCCTTACTTCGTGGAATCTGCTCATATTAGTGTTTTAAATGAAACTCACGGTTTCTAGTTAATACCACAATAACTTTTATTATATTGTGGAATTAACTAGAAACCGTGAGTTTCATTTAAAACACTTAACACTATCTTAAAAAAATGCGAAGAAAATAATTTAAAATTAAACTTAGAGAAATGCTATTTTTTCAAAACTAAAATTGATTTTCTAGGGTTTGAAATTAGTGAGAACCAAATAAAACCTGGTTCAAAGAAAGTGAATGCTATACAAAATTTTAAAACCCCTTCAAATATTCATGAAATAAGACAATTTCTGGGCCAAAGTTCATATTTTAGGAAATTTATTAATAATCATGCAGAAATAGTTGCACCATTAACAAAATTACTAAGAAAAGATGTAAATTGGAAATGAGGTGAAAATCAAAATAAAGCGGTTTCAAAAATAAAATACATTTTAACAAACGAACCTGTTTCAACGATTTACAATCCGGAAACTAAAAAAGAAATACACACTGACGCTAGTTCAAAAGGCATTGCAGGTATTCTATTTCAAAAATTGAATGAGGGATTAAAGCCAATAGCTTATTATAGCAGAATGACAACCGTGGATGGATCTTTTCACCATTCTTATGAATTGGCAACATTAGCAGTCGTAGAATCAATAAAACGATTTAGAATTTACCTTCATGGTACTCATTTTAAAATAGTTACGGATTGTAGCGCAGTGCGAAGCACATTTGTGAAAAAAGAATTGGTGCCAAGAATAGCCCGTCGGTGGCTAGCTATTCAAGATTACGATTTTGAGATTGAACATCGCCCAGGGTGCAAAATGTCACATGTAGACGCTTTAAGTCGAAGTCGATGATTGGGCACTAACAGTACAAATGCAAGACGAACAAATTCGAATGATTCGCGAAAAATTAAAATCGAACTCAGCGGGCCAACAGATAAAATGACAGGGTTTATAGGAAAATATTAAATGATGAATTAAGACTTGTAATTCCAAAAGTATGTAGGTTTAGTATAATGAGAAAATACCATGACGAAATAGGCCATATTGGCTTGAAACGTTGTGAAAATTTAATAAAGAGTAAGTTTTGGTTTCCTAAAATGAAGAGATTTATAAAAAAAATATGTTTATGCGTGTATTGACTGCGCATATAAAAAAAGTCAATATGGTAAAAAGGAAGGTTTCCTCCATCCTATACCTAAATCGAAGGAACCCCTTTGGCATATTGATCATTTGAGACCTTTCTGTAAAACAAACAAAAATTACGCATACATTTTTATGATCGTCGATTCATTTTCTAAATACTTGTTTGCCAGGCCAACTAAAACGACAAATTCAAAAGAAGTCATTTATTGTTTGCAAGATTTATTTAGTATGTTTGGAGTACCGAAGTGAATTATTGCAGATCGTGCAAAGCTTTGAAATCCAAAACATTTAAAGAGTTTTGCGACGAAAGAAAAATTAAATTAGTTCTAAATGCAGTATCTTCACCTCGTTCAAATGGTCAAGTCGAACGTTATAATCGTACTCTTTCAGACGGTATAAATACAAGCCTAGAAAATGAGAACGAACGGAATGATAAACTACCGGACGTTGTCTGGGAAATGAATAATACTTTTGATGAAAGTACGGGGTACACCCCTCATACACTAATATTTGGTTTTAGTATAGACCGTCGCGGAAATTTATATCAAGATGACATAATTAGCGAAAATAGGGAACAAATTGCAGAAAATGCTTAACAAAAAATGGACTTACTAAGTAAGGAAATGAAAAAGCGGTTTGATAGAAATCGAAAAGAAAGTACCAAATACAATATAGGAGATTTAGTTCTTTGGCGCGGAGCTAAATAAGACCCCAAAGATGCCAGCCGTAAGACAGGGGTAAAATATGTAGGGCCTCACAAAATATCCAAAGTTTTTGAAAACGATCGATATGAAATTGTCGCCCTCAAAGGAATGAAAGGCTACTGACGATACTCGACAGTAGTGGCTGCAGATACATTAAGAAAATTTAAATCCGGCGCTATTATCGTATCTGGTACGTCTTCAGATTCTGATGTGAATACCACGGATGAATTAATTGATTTATTAGAGTCGTAATAAATTTAAACAAAAAAAAAATAAAAAAAAAATGGAACACCATGTAAAACAAGATGATCGTTTTGAAAAGTATGGAACACCATACCGAAACATGTTCACAAGATATAACCCTAGAGTGAATAATGTGCTTAAAAAAATATGTATATGTGTATATATGGATATTCAACAATTATTTGATATATATTACACTAGTTGATAATGGATCACCTTATAAATGAAGTTTAATAATAATGGAAAAAGTTGATTTAAATATTTTGTGTGAATTTTTATACCTACAAATTCATCTATATTTCAGAAACAAGAAGAAACAATAAAAATATTATAAAAACCTACCCACCTAGTCGACTCGCGAGGACGCTCAGTGAATAGGATGGCCGAATGTTATGTACTTGTTACCCTTTAAGTAGATTTGATATACCAAACCATATTATTGTTTGACACTGTACATAAGACAAAGAGGCATTACTTATATTCATTCACATAATCCATAAGTGGAATCATTAATGATCCTCTTTAGTTAATTAGACAATTAATTTCAGTATTAAATAATATGAATTCATATTATATTTCGTTAAGTAAATAAGTTAGTGGAAAATATTTAAAATGTATTAAATGTGTTGTACTTTTATAAAAACAAGCATGAGTAAGCGCATATAAATTCGATAACAGAAAGAAATGAGGTATTGGATATTTTTAAGCATTCATTCTATTGTGTTACGGCGAGAGGAACAGTGGTAGAATGATTAAATAGCGATTTTTGAAGAAATAGTGTAATTATTTCAACACCCGTGTAATAAAATATTTTTAAGGCAATTGTCAGATCCGGGCTACCAAAATTCTGTAGCTGAAGAAATCAGTGTTCATCAAACGACCGTTTCTGAAGTTTCTAAATTTGTAATGGATGCTGTTTTGGAAAAGGAAAATATTCTTATGAAATTTCCCAAAACTACTGAAGATGTTGTTGAAGCTAAACGGTTGTGGTCAGAAAAATACCGTTTTCCAAATGCTATCGGTGTGATGACTGTACGCACGTCAGGATTCCAACATTTCAAGAATTCGGTGATGAATATATAAACCGAAAAGGATACCCCAGCATAAACGTTCAGCTAACTTGTAACGCTAAGGAAATATTTACAAATGTAGACTGCCAGTGGCTAGGCTCTGTACATAACAGAATTTTAAAAATTCTAATATATACAACACTCTCAAAAACTGCACAAAAGAATGTTTGTTATTAGGAAATGATGGTTATTCTATATCGCCTTGGACTATGACACCCTGGAGGAATCCAGAAACCGAAGAGCAACTATATTTTAACAACGTTTTCTGCTGAGAACGGGTGATTATCGATCGATGTTTTGGACAATTAAAATAAAGATTCCCTGTCCTTCAATATAAAGTTAGGAGGAAATTAGAAAAAATTCCATCAACAATAATTGCGTGCATCGTTCTTGATAATATTGCCAAGTTTTTAAATGATGAAGATTTTCAGTATCCCGATGATAAAACTAATTTTGAAATTAACGTACCAACAAATAATAATTTGACACCAAATATAATTCGTCAATTAGGACAACATAAGAGAGAATTAATAACCCGAATTCTCTTCAATAATCGAGTAAGTATTAAAATATTAATCATATTGTAAATATTTATAGATATTTGCGATTTTAAAAAGAAACAGCAGATTCAAGATAATAAACATGTATTCTTCTAACCGAACTAAAGCAAAAACATGAACATAAATAAATTCAAATTTAACTTAAAAGATTATAGATTATGAAATATTTTGCCTTTTTCCCCTGGACTAAATTGGTGTTTGTCATCATTCTCCTGTTTTCTTTTTAAAATTTCAATTTCTTCCTGTTGCATACGACATAATTTCAGTTGCTCTAATAAAACTAAACGTTGCAGTTCAGCATTTGATAATGATTTGGTCTCATCAGTTTCAGGCAAACAATTTGATATTTTTTTAAGCTATTGCATTAGATTCTTTCGCGGGCCTTGAGCGTGGACACCGAATCCAGAAATTCCGTAACGAAAATAACCTGACACGATACGAGGACTGTCCAGTAAATTTTAATACCCATATACTTATACGAGGACTGTCCAATAAATTTTGATTCTTTATACTTATACAAGGACTGCCCAATAGGTTTTGATTATTTTATGCTGATACGAGGACTGCTCAATAAATTTTAATACTGATATGATTAAACGAGGACTGTCCAATACATTTTGATTTTTTCATACCTATACGAGGAGTGTCCAATAAATTTCGATTATTCCATACTTATACGAGGACTGCCCAATAAATGTTGATACTTTTATGATTATACGAGGACTGTCCAATAAGTTATGCTTATTTTATGCCGATACGAGGACTGTCCAATAAATTTTGATTCTTTATACTCATACAAGGACTGCCCAATAAGTTTTGATTATTTTATGCTGATACCAGGACTGTCCAATAAATTTTGATACTTGTATGATTATACGAGGACTGTCCAATAAGTTTTGATTATTTTATGCTGATACGAGGACTGTGAAAGTGAAACTTCTAATGCTAAAAAAGGGCTAAAAATAAAACGAAATTGTGAACGTCAAAGTTTAAAACTCTATGCAATAGATTTACCGCGGCAGTCTCCGAGTGCCACACGTCTTTTTGTAGGAACAGTCGATGTTGCTATGGAGGGGTTACTCGATGATGTACAGGACTTATCCAGTAATACTCCTACATCGACTCCAACAGACAGAGCGCCTTAAAATTTTAATTTTTGTACTTAAAGGGAATATATTATAAGAATGTTTTACCGGGTATTTTTTTTTAAAATGGGATTCTTTTCCACCTCCAACAATTCCAAAGGTAATTTTTCCAAGGCTTGAATACTATTGGTTTATTACCGGTTTTAATAATATCGATTTTCTTTTGCATCTCAACTTTCATATTACTAATTTTCTTTGATAACTGTTTTCTTGTAAGAGTGGTATTATAAATATCTTTTTCTACACCCGTGTTATAACAATGCACTTATATGCCCATAATCCGTTTCATAATGATACCCATTACGATACAGATCTTTCATTACGATACAGATTTTTAATCAATAGAAACCCATAATTTTTCAATCAAACATGCTGTGCATTTGACGTTTATCCTAGGTCCCTATGTAATTATTTCAGATGTCAAAATCAGTACGTAATAAATTTTCGTAGATACCTAACTAAACTTCGATAATTTATCAAAATGTCTGATATCAGCGATATCGGATTAATTACAATTAATATATGTTGAATATAAATACCATTGACATACTATACTGATGGACTGGCCCGCCTACCGGACAATTGATGCCATCGCAGTGCGAGAGAGAAAGATAGAAAAGGATAGCGCTAGGAGTGGCAAAAATATGTTTCAATGTATGGTTACGGTATGGTTTTATGTGTTACTGCGTGAACGTTTGTTATATATTTTAAATAATTTTGAGAAATATTTGAAAATGAGATCGTGTTCATCTTATACTTGTACTACTAGGTTTAAAATTTCACAGGTAGGTAAATAAACAATAAATTTTATATTATATAAGTTAGGTTTATCAAGATGATTAAAAATATTTTTCATGTTTTATAGATTTCCAAAAGATCGCAATTTAAGTAAAGGTTACACGCTGTTAGAAAGAGATAATTATAAGCCAAGTGATACAGCTGTTATTTGTGAAAAGCATTTTAGAGTTGATGACTAGGTATTAAATGTTCACGGAAATCGGGTATTAAAAAAACAGCAATTCCATCACAGTTTGATTTTCCAGCTCATTTGATCAAAGTTATCAAAAAGAGAAAACCCGTAACAAGAATGTAATGTAAACCAAGATGAAGGTGCTTTTCTTAAAAAATTTGATTTGAAAATAATATTTTTAATATAAACATTCGAATACTTTTTATATTACAATTTTAATATATTTAAGTGTACATTTTTAGGGGATGCTGTTGCAGGATGCAGTACTGATATAATTCCTGAAGTGGAATCTATGGAAGTCGATTTATATGTACCAGAAGTTAATAAGCCAGAAGTTCCAGTAAACAATAACATAATATCCAATGAAATAAAAACATGTTTGAGTGTGGAAAAAAGAGTTGCAAGGTAAGAAGACCTACTGATTCTTAAGTAGTTGACCATTTCAAAAAATTCCTTCAATTATGCATTTTTTCTATTTTTAGAAAAAAAACGAGATCCAATAGTCTTTGGAAATTTTGTGGAGAGTGATTTAGAATTTCCATAAAAAAGAAAGAAATTTTTGAAAATTGCCAATCTAACTGTTTGTAAATATAAAAAAATGAATAAATATTACACAAAAATCGATTTAGTTTGTTTTGGACTATTTTTTGACCTACCCTCTTTGACTTGCAACCATTCTGAATGCATCTAATCTACTTATCGAATATGCACCAACTTTTAGCAATATTTGAATTTTTACTGAGCAATAAAAAGAATTCCACGTTGCACACTTATATGACCACACTGTATAAATAGATACGTAACAATATATTTTTATGAAAATGCATTGTCTTTTTCGTAATGTATAACAATAATATTTGTATATTTTCTATTTATACGTAATAAAATGATTTTTTTAGTGGTGGTTTCATTATTTTTTTGTGTTATTTGGGTTTAAAATAATATTAAAGGTATTAATAAAACATAGTCTGTTATTTGTTTATAAAATTAAAATATTCTTTGAAGCATCTAATGCAGTTACAACAACTTTTACTAATAAGAAAATAATTTTATAAGCACCCTTTATATGCTTTCTCCGTGTTTTCTGCCACACCTAGGTCCATGTCTTTCTAGTCTCTTCCACATTTTATCCTACAGCGTTTATTACCGTAGGCCAGTCCACTAGTATAATATGTCAATGATATATACAAATAAAATGTTTATAGTTTTCTTGTATCTGTTGCAATACCAATACCCGAGGTATTAATTACAATTTTGTAGATTTTTTTTATAGAAATACGAATAATTACTGTTACCTACTGTGTTCAATAAAAATATAAAATTTATGGTTTTTTATTATTTATCGGGTGTAGAAAAAATAACGTATGCAACTCTCATATAATGGTTATTAATACACTCGCATAAAGCATATGAAACTCGCCTTCGGCTCTTTTCGTATCCCGGTTAATGCTTGTGTATTAATAATTATCATTACATGATCGTTGCATAATATACTATTATATTCCTGTACCAAGTCAGCTTAACATGCGGATTTTTGATTTATTAAAAATTATCTTCTTTTGTTTTAGTTTTTGTACAAATATCATTTGTTTAACTGTAATTTCCTCATCACTACTATTATCAAATTCTTCACTCTCTGCCATATTATTATTATTATTATTCATCAAATAACTGTAACACATTTAGATATTCTTAAAAATGTAACTGAACTGAATAAGTACGTCTACGAAACACTAATATGGAACAAGTACTCGTATGAGTAGGGATTACGATTTTGTAAACTTGCGCCGGCAAGTCTGGACTTCTGTTGAGAAAGCAATTGCTACGTTGATTTCAGAAAAGCAGCAATAGCTTAAAAAATTATTCATAACGAGCTCTAGCAATTGCTTTTTCTTAAAGCAAATGATTTAAGCAATTGCTTCATTTTTATTCATAAGGCCCATTAATCCTATAATGCGCGATTTTTCCTATAAACTTAATGAAAATATTAATGGATACAAAGGGATTCATATAAACATGGAAAAATAATAAAAAAATAAACGGTTTTAAAGATTAAAACTAACCTTTCCGCATCTGTGACCCTGAACAATATTCTATCATAAAATTGTTACTTGTATACACTTCGGGGGATGTATCGTACTAACAAACCGAAAGTTCTCCAAAAATAACCAAAAATTTAGTATATCTGGATTTATAGGACCCGCTGTACTGGCTCTAGTCAACTGAAAATCAATAGGGTACATCTGTGAGACACCTTGAACAATATTCAATCATACAATTGATCACTCGTATACTCTCTGGAGGCTGTATCGTGTTGACAAACTGGAAATTCTCCTAAAATGACAAACATTTGGTACTTCAAGTACCATAGCACTGGCTTTAGTGAGCTGAATATCAATAGGGTTTATCTTTGAGACGCTCTGAATTATATCCAATCATAAAATTGGTCACTTATACTCGTATATAATTCGGAGGCTATATCTTGCTAACAAACTGAAACTTCTCCAAAAATGACAAAAATATCGTACTTAGAGTACTGTAGCACATGTTGTATTGGCTCTGGTGAGCTGAAAATCAATAGGGTTCATCTATGAGACGTCCTAAATAATATTGAATCATGAAATTGGTGACTTGTTGAACTCCGGAGGCTGTATCGTGCTAACAAACTGAAATTTCTGAAAAAATTACAAAATGTCGTACTTCAAGTACCATAGCACCCGTTGTACAGAGTCTGGTGAGCTGAAAATCAATAGGGTTAATCTGTGACATGTCCTTAACAATATTCAATCATAAAATTGGTGACTCATTGCAATCCGACTTTTGTGGGAATTCAGCAAGATTGCCAAGGTGTCTTGTGGACGATGCGCTCAATTTTTTAGTTAGTTATAGACTAGATTTCAAACTACAACCATATATTTTTCATAATTGTTATAATATCATTTAAATTGTAAAAATGGAGTTTCTCAAAAAGTTACTTATAGTTATCCGAATTAAAATTGGCGCAGTCAGTAGGATATCCGGGTTATCGCGTATCGAACGTGGTGATTTCGCTTTAACGATTAACTGGATACCAAGCATAGTTGATTCGTTGTGAAGTGTTGAAGAGGACCATCTACCAGTGACCCGTCTGAAGCCCTTCGTCACCGGAACATCGAGAATTGGAACTTAAATTGTTCATTTCTGCAAGGATTGATACTTCTGGAAGAGACATAAATCGCAAATCCAGGGCCCTTCCTTATAGCTGTTAGGAAGGGTATGCTTGAAGTAACTCTATTATTTCTGTAAGTACATTTGAATGTCTATCGAGAATTTATCTGATGTACTTATATATCACATTCCCTGGTAGGTGGATAGGAAGAAGAGGAGCAGTAGAATAGCCACCAAGATCCTGTGATCTCAGTACAAATGGCTGAATATCAATAGAGTTCATATTTGAGACGCCTTGAATAATATCCAATTGTAAAATTAGTCACTTTTATATACTTCGGAGGCTGTATCGTGCTAATTTCTCAAAAAACTACGAAAATGTCGTACTTAAAGTACTATAGCACCTATTGTACTGGTTCTGGTGAGCTATAGGGTTCATCTGTGAGATGTTCTTAATTAAATTCAATTATAAAATTGGTGACTTGGTGCACTCTGGAGGCTGTATCGTGTTAACAAAATAAAATTTCTCAAAAATTGAAAAAAAATTCGTTCTACAAGTACCATAGCACCCGTTGTACTGGCTCTGGTGAGCTGAAAATCAATGGGGCTCATCTGTGAGATGTCCTGAACAATATTCAATCATAAAATTGGTGACTTGTTGCACTCCGGAGGCTGTATCGTGCTAACAAGATATATAACGAAAAGTGCCCGACAAGGACGACATACACACAGGGTTTTTTTTCTAAAAACCGTTTTCTCGTTTTTGTTATTTATGAAAAACGTAAAAATAACTGAGTGAACAAATATTTTATTTATGAAACAACGTAATACAAACATACTTCACTCACATTTGCTGTAAGATCACTTCAATCCCTTGTTCCTTTTTAAGTGCAATCTTCACACATTGGTTAAGCATAGCCTGTTTTTACACTTTACACAAAAATAAAGAGTTTAACGAGTAGGGCAATAGGCATAACGACCTCTTCCATTTTCGCGAAGTTCCTGATTTACTTTTGTAAATGATAGTCTTTTGCTATTACCAATGATTTAAGAAATAATCCTCCCTCGGAAATTATATCTCTTTCATTTGCATTACATTTATGTACATAATGTGAATTTATACCTGCAATATTGAACAAATAATAAAAAATAGTCATTGGCCATGTTCGTATTTCTCTGCTTGCATTGTATGCTGCACATTTTTGGTCCAATCAACACCGAATTTTGTAATGTCATAAAGTGTCATCATGTCTGACTTACATGCATCTGCATTTTCGTCAATGGTGTCATCATAGTGAGAAGATAAAAATATTGTTAAAACTTTTTCTCTCTTTTGGAATGTATGATACCAAAGTCATTTGATTAGGGAATGCAAACATGGACGAGTACAGTGGCCTGTTAAGATTTAGACGTTCTTGCGAATTTCTCGTTTATTTTTGCGATTACTTCCAATAATTGTGAGCTTGTGCTGTTACAGCATACTTTCAACAATTTCATAACTGGTGAACCAGTCTAAGTGGAATGTGGTGTGGCCAGCAAAGCGATGAGAATTTTTCAAGAGAGTGTCGGTGATAGTTAATATTTGTGTATTTTGGGAATGTAAAAGGTGTTTAAGAAGATGTCCCTTTCTGGCTAGACCTTGGCAATTCACGGTCCCGATTTTAAAGTCCATAACTTGGCGTTTCTGAGTAAAGACAAAGTGGACGCAACTAGTGGCGATATAGTTCTCACCGTAAAATGTGGGGACGAGGTGAGTGACGGTATCGGCCACTAGGCCACGGGCTGTCGGGACAGCGTTCATGATTGATGTCGCTAAAATCTCGATCAAGATTTTAGAGTCGATAGAGAAGTTATATGGGGTCTGTGGTTTTTCAAGAGTGATGGGAGCGGTTTCTTGGGGAGTTTTCGGTGTTTCCAACCGCTTTGGATACTGGGGATGGTAGGCGGGAAGCGAGCTACCGCAGTTTTCACAGAGAGGTTCATTTGCCTTAGGGCAATTGTTGGGTTTGTGGTCTGATGCACCACAGGAGGGACAGACCGGTTTGGCCTGACATGTTTCAGCAAGGTGGCCTATGGTGGAGCATCTGTGGCAGTATTTGGATACTGCGCGTAGTGGGTTGGTAGGGTTTGACGCCTCACATTGATGTGACAGGCCGTGAAATTTGATGCTCCATGTTAGGACGCGGTGGTAGTCCAGTTCACAATTCGTCATAATTCGGATCGTGGAAGTGGCCTTTTTAGACGTTGTGAGATGATACGCTAGGATCTGGTGAAGATAAACTTAACTTCGTTGAGCAGGATGTCCCCGAATTCCTTGTCGGTCAGGGATTTGTCTACATTTCTGCAGACAAAAGAGAAGGTGAGCTTGTGCGTTCTTGATTGTAAGCGGACTCGGGGAGTTGGATTTAGGGGGACGATGGTGACCTGGGGTCACCGATAGCGTTTCGAAGTACGTTGGCAAGAGATTCGTGTGGGATGTTGGCGGGTATCTTCAGGAGTGCTGAGCGGTTTGGGTTTGCCTTCAAGAAGGAGATATTTCCTCTCAACAGCTCGTTTGTGCTCGTTTGTGTTGAGGAGGTTGAATAACTCCCTCTGGGAGGTGTAGTTGGAATTAAGTTTCGGATATTCAGAGTTTGAAGTGGTTGTGTCAGTTGGGAAGGTCCGGTTTATTGGGCAGTTCGTGGTTGTCGGGTGGGGCGGGGTTGTTGTGTCAACTGTTGTTAAGTTGTTTGTGGTTGTTGGGTGGTTTGTGGGGGCGGGGTAGGGATTCTTCGAGTCCTCTTGGGTATGGCACCCAAGAGAGTGAAGTTCTTCTCTGGTGTTTGGCAGTTGGTTATGGGAGTCATGTTCACAGAGATAGTATCTATGGCAAAGTCAAATCGTATAATTTTCACAAAAGCAGATAAAGGAAATACGGTGATACCATTACCTAAAGAAGATTATATATTAAAAACCAACAATTTTATACAGGCAGGCAATTTTGAGACCCTTTAAAAAGACCCAACTAATAAATTTAAGAAAGAAATGAACTTAGCGTTAGATAACGCTAAATCAATAATTATCGATAAACAAAATATTCATGTTTGGTTGTCGCTAAAATCTCGATCAAGATTTTAAGAGTCTGTGGAAAGGTTATATGGGGTCTGTGGTTTTTCAAGGGTGATGGGAGCAGTTTTTTGGGGGTGTTTTCGGTGTTTTCCAACCGCCTTGGATACCTAGGATGGTGGGTGGGAAGCGAACCACCGCAGTTTTTATGGCGGGGTACGTTTGCCTTAGGGCAATTATTGGGTTTGTGGTCTGATGCACCACAGGAGGGACAGACCGGTTTGGCCTTGCATGTTTCAGCAAGGTAGCTTGTGATGGAGCATCTGTTGTAGTATTTGGATACTGCGGTTAGTTGGTTGGTAGGGTTTATCCAAACTCATTAAAAATAAAACATCTAAATCTTCAAAATTAAACAAATCAGAAGTTTATAAATTGAAATGTGGTAATGACAACTGTGCAAAAAACTATATTGGTAGAACTTTTAGAAGTTTTAAAGCTAGAATTTCAAAACACAAGCGTAGCTATGACAACAAAATTCGAAAATCAACATACTTTCGACCCAAATTTGGAAATGTTCCATGGAGAACCTAAATCCTTTCGTGTTTTAAATGAAACTCACGTTTTCTAGTTAATTCCACAATATAATAAAAGTTATTGAATATTGTGAAAAATTGACAATTGTTTCGATAAATCAATATCATTGTCAATTTTTTAGAGTTTCCAATAACTTTTATTATATTGTGGAATTAACTAGAAACCGTGAGTTCCATTTAAAACACTAATATGAACAAATTCTACGAAGTAAGGGTCCAGACAGTTAATGTCATTAAATCCTTTAGATTAAATATTTTAGAAACTTTTGAGATAAATAAAAACAAATATTCAGGTAATCTTCTTAACGACGAAATAGATATCAATCAGTCTCCTTTATTAAACCTTTCTACCTAGAAGATTGTTTAGGAATGTTTGTAGTGAATGAATTCCCAGGTAAACTTTCTCAATACCTTTGTTGCTATTCGTACAATTCCGTATTTATGCACTATATAAATTAAAAAAAATTCATTATACCTTCATTCGTTTGAGACAGTTACTAGCTTAAAGTGAACATTAGTTCAAATATAATGAAGTTTCAAACAAATTAAATTGTTTTATTTCATCCTCCAGTGTGGATCTTCATCAAATAAAAGCCTCATATATTCAATTTTTGAAAGTAGGGGAGACAGGGGATGGTTGAGTACAGGGGTTGGTTGACACACTGTCATTATTCCTGTAATATGCCGCTAGAGTACGACTTTACACCGTATGTTAGTCGATTTAAGTCATCTTCAGTCAGCCGTGAAACGCTGGTGAACGTGGTTGTGGTATTATGAGTTCGGTAAGTAATTTTATGATATGACGTTGCCTGAGTGAATGAAATTGAAGTGAATAAAATTATTTTTGTCTGATAACTAATTATTTTTCCAAATGTTTTATATATGGATTTGTAGGCTTATGATATAAGCTTTCATGTCATTCCATGGTTTTCATCAAAGTTAGCTCAAGTATCAAATAATGACATATCAAATATTGTGAAACGTGTCGGGATGGTTGGCACATGTGCCTTGGGGAAGGTTGGCACAGCGAGCCAATAACCGCCGTTATTCATCAAATTTTAAATCTCCTGTCTTTTTTAGAAAAATTATGAGAAATCCGAAACGAAAAACTGCGAGAGCTAGTAAACCCCCTGATATTGTGTTAAGGGCAATTGAGGAGGTTAAAGACGAGAAAAGAAGCATTAGGGCTACTGCTACCAATTATGATATTCCGTTAAGTACTCTTGCAAGGTATTGCGTTAAAATTCCTGATGAAAAACTGAACAATGCAGAATTTGATCAGGTTATTGGTTACAAACCAAATAGAAAGGTATCAAAAACAACCTTTATTTTTTAAGGTTTTTAATTTGTGTTGTTTTTAGACTTGTTCAACCGCTGATGAGGATAAAGTAAGTAAATACTTGAAAAAAGCAGCGGATATGTATTTTGGACTTTGTCCTAAAGAAGTGCGTAAGTTTTCCTACCAATATGCTGTATTTTTAAATAAAGAAATACCTTATTCCTGGAAAGAATTTAAAATGGCTGGTCCAGATTGGTTCACCTCTTTTTAAAAAAGGAACTCTACTTTATCTATTCGAACTCCTGAAGCCACTAGTTTGGCCCGAGCCTCGGCATTCAACGTCCATAATGTTAATGCTTTTTTTAATAACTTACAGAAAGTAATGGATCGCTACCACTTGGAACCATGCGATATTCGGAACATGGACGAAACTGGTATCACCACAGTTCAAAAACCGGACCGTGTTGTTGCTCGGAAAGGCTTTAAACAAATTGGCAGAATCACCCCTGCTGAAAGGGGGACACTGGTAACTATGGCAATATCTGTTTCAGCAATAGGTAACTCGACTCCCCCGTTTTTTGTTTTTACACGAGTCCATTTTAAAGACCATTTTTCAACCGGAGCACCTGCTGAAAGTGCCAGTTCCGCCAATCCTTCTGGATGGATGCAAGAAGATCAATTTTTTAAGTTTATTCAGCATTGTGTTAGAAATGTCAGATGCTCAAAAGATCATCCAGTTTTGTTGTTGGATAACCAACCACTTATCCATAGATATTTAAATTTTTTAAGAGAAAACGGAGTCTGCGCTTTGTCATTTCCACCTATTTGAAGCCACAAATTACAACCACTGTATGGAAGCGTATATGATCCTTTAAAAAAAATTGTTAATACAGCATGTGCTGCCTAGATGAGGAATCATGCAGGTTCTACAATGACAATTTATATTCTTGGTATCGTAAATACATCACTTCCTCTGGCAGCTACGCAGATGAATATTATAAATGGTTTCAGACTATCAGGCATTTTTCCCCTCAACAGAATAATTTTAGATAATTCTGAATTCTCACCTAGCAATGTAACAGAACGAAGAGATCCAAAAGAAGGCACTTCTGATCGGCCAGATTCAGAAGAAAGCACATCTGACCAGATAAATACAAATGAAGGCACATCTAACCAGTCAGATCCTAAAAAAATGATTCTGATCAGCCAAAACTAGGAGAACGGACACCTGAACGACCGTTCCCAATTAATCAGTTTGGGGAAAAATACTTTCAAAGCCTTACAGCCATGTTATGTCGCCTTTAGAGAACCTCAGACCTTTTCCTAAAGTTGCACCAAGGAAAAATAGAAAAAAGATAGGAAGAGAAGATCAACTGCTATACTGACTGACACCTCTATAAAGGACGCACTGGAACAAGGGAAGTCTGAAGCAAATAGAAGCCGATCATTGCGAGAAAATAAAAGAAAGCACATAAAACAAAACAAAAAATAAAGAGGACATAAAAACTGAAGAAACAACTGATGACGATGACGATTCTGGAACTAACGGCGATGACGAAGACGTAGACTGGGCGAATATTAGACCTGATGATTTTGAAGAGTTGCAGAGAAATCCTAATAAAGATTATTTCGTGTAGGTGAAATTGCTAGACAGTGAAAATACCCGGTCAAAGGGAAAATATTATATTGGAAAAATTATTGGCCATGGGGACGTTGACAAGGAATGGAAAGTCTTATTTCTGGGTAAAAATGAAAAAGTTAGTGGATCCTTCATATTTCCTGTCATAGAGGACATATATATCGTACATTGCAATGTACCCCCAGGGGAACTAAAAGACTTCAGTCCATGTTTAAGTTTGAAGTAAACATTTCTTTGCTAAATATGGGTGGATAAAATAGTTTCTGTATAGTTTTTTATTATTGTTTATCCTGTGCCAACCTACCCCTTAGTCCGAGCCAACCAACCCCAAAATAGGGATAGGTTGGTTCCCTAAACAATGGATTCAAACAATACTTAGGAGGTGCCCAATTTTGGTCACTTATTTTTCATATTCTTATACAATAAAGGTAAGACTTCAATAAATTATTCAAAAAAATGTCAAAAGAATTAATTTTTTTCTAAAAAGTGTACCAACCATGCCCGGTCTCCTTTACTTCACTTTCGATCAAATACTCGGTATAACCAAAATTTAATCACAGATAAAATCACAAACAACCAGTGATTAGTTTACTTGTTTAGTTAAAAGTGACGTCAAAATAATTATCGAACTTCCTCTCCATAAAAAAATAAATGCGTATTTCGGATTCCCTGATTCAAGATCTATTAACTAAATACATAATTTCATTGACTTCTAATCACTCTCATTATGCCTACTTTGCAATTTCGTTCATTGAAATATCGATCAGTTTAATCCCATAAATATCTAGTTCAAAAAATGGCACACCTCTGCTTTATGTTGATAACAAAAATGGAAATTGCAAAATAAACATTAAGACTCGTTTGAATTCATATTTGTGTGCATATAGAGATCCACAGAATGATGTAAATATAGCTATTTTTGGTGTGAATGTGAAAATAAAGACCATTTCAAGAGATTGCAAAAATAATTAACATACATTTAGCAAGATAAATTGATTTAATAATTTAATTCAAAGCAGAGTTTCTATTAATAAATTCCAGCTGAAATATTATATGAATAATAAATTAATTAAATGTCGGTGGATATTATGAAATATCATCTTCACTAGAGTTATGTCAGTATCTAAAATTGTGAAATAGTTTTATTCAATTTTAATTCATATGATGTGATATAAAGAAATTCATAAATATATAGTTCAAATTTGTCCTTCTCTTTTTTCTTTTCTATCTAATTTTAATTTCTTAGTTTTTTCACTAATCCTCTCCTAGCTATTGTTACTATGTGTCCAAACCAGTTTAATGAAACTATTTGTTATTAAAATGTTTTATATTTTCTTCAGGTTTTGCTTAACCATTTTTTTAATTTCCGCATTTTCCTTTTTTCCTCATGATTTTATCCAATTTCTTTTTTCGTTTCTTTGTCCTTTCCAGTCTTCACAGTTTTCTTCTTCCTCTCCTAAATAGAAAGTTTCTTTCTATTGGGGTTCCCCCCTTCTTCCACTGTATTCATCATTAGAAAATAAAAGAAATGCTGTTAGACCGATGGAAACCCGCAGTAACTGAATCCATTTTCACAGTATTACGTTTTTAAATCCACTTACAAGATTTACTAGTTACGCAATTATTAATACAGAACAAGTCAACGAATTCTACTTTTCCCTTTAAATGTAAAAGTTACTAAACATTTTTACAATGAATGAACTTTCATGTACCTGAATTATCTCGAACATAGTTAACTTGTATGAGCTTATTGTGTTAATTATAATGGACCATTATAACAACTGGTCCTTTGTCAACATACGTACTAAAATATTTTACATTTCAACGTGGTTGAAAATTGCATAATTCAAAGTTTTGTATATGTTATATATTATATACAAGCCGTTGTTAAATTTGGAATAATCCTTTAATAACTAGGAAATAAAATTGAATTTATTAATATTATCTAAAATTTCTCTTTTTTATTTGTCTATTATGCTGTTTTTGGGCAAGTTATAAGAAGATGTTGCGTCAGATTAATATATATGGATTCAGAGATATGACTACATCATATTTATTCAAACTGGAGTTGTTCAAGAATATTTTAAAGTGAAGTTGTCTCAATATTCGTAATTTTTTGCACCTCTTTAGATGATTTATTTTATATATCCTTGTAGGTTGGCAACTACAACATTTCCGACTAGCTGGATTCCATTACCTCAAAGCAAGTTGCAAACAATATTTCACGAAAACTAATTGAACCACCCAGAAATTATTTTAATAACACAGCTCAAGAAAAAAAACAATTTATTGTTTCTGTGGATATAGTTGACGTAAAAGATATAGTGCGAACTTTAAGCTGTTGGCTTTTCGTTTGACTGGAATACGAGGATATCGTCATAGTCCCGTCAATATTATAATGTGAAATGCTCAGTTGGCGATAAATTCATTCATTATTATAATTTCAAATAATAATCGTCAAAATGCATTTAATAGTTTCATAATCATTCAATACATCTATCGACTGTCTAACGATTATTTTAACCCGCAATTAGGGAGCGCCATCCTACATTTTAAAATACTTAGCGTTCATGTGTAGAACAAAGTACATTACTTCAAAAAATATTGATCTATTTATATTTAAAAACATCTTGAACATAACAGCAGACAATTAATACATGAATATACAAAACAAAGAATCACTGAAGCGCCAAAGACGCGTGTACGTACAAAACACCGTAAATATATAAAATCGACATACAGCCACCTTATTATACTGTATTGGGAACATACGTTTTACCGTCAATGTGTTAGAAAGAGACAAAATACATATACATTCAGTGTATCACTCCTCTTCGCTAACAGGGTATCATAAAGTGAGAAACGAAATAACTGTGTAATGGGATGTCTGTCAAGCACCGCCTTCGAGAAGCGTACAGTAGCTCGTATGTCTGGCTTTTACTTACAGTTTTAAATGAACAAATTAGAAAAGAAGTGCATTCAGGATATTACTAGTCACTTTACCACAGCAAAATGTTGTATAAACAACTCATTATGTTAAAGATCGCAATGAAAGAAGTTAATGTTAGAAATACAGATGTGCAATGTGAACAGTTTAGTTTATTAATTGAAAAAATAATAAGATTGTACTATACTATTACTTTCGTTTATCCCTCCATGATTAACTTACAAAGAAATAATTCAGTGGTAATTAACTAATTCCCTATATCAGTTCGGGTAGTACACGCTAATATGATTTGAAAAATAAATTAAAACCTAGCTAGTAGGTATTTGAAATAAGTACCACTAAAAAAGCACTGGGGGATATCTAAAAAAATTACATTCGTCGATATTGGGGGTACAATTAATGAATATGAGCATTAACATCATCAGGAATAATCTATGGCAAGAATACAGAGTCCAAAAGCGACAATATGTTGTAATAAAACAAGTGTATCACCATTTTCTTTAACAGGATATCATAAAATGAGAAATAAGTCGTATGCTAATATTTTTTCAACTGTTTTCTGGTTTTAAAAATATCTCAATGTAAACCGCCTGTTTCCTACGCTCCTGATAAAACGATTTCGTTTGCACCTCTTCATTTTCTATCTACGCGTTAGATTGTAGTGCCCTTAAAAATTTCCTTTTTTTTTGTGAGAGAAATCAGTCACATTTAATTTCAACGTAAAACAATAACCTCTCACGGCCAAAGGGAAATTATAATGGTCACATGGCGTTACCAGTGTGTTAGATAAGGACAATCATGATACAGAGAATTAAAAGCCAGCGTAGATTATTATACCAGACGAATACGAATCGCGCGTGTGCAGTCTGGGTACTTCACTTAACGTTTGTTTGGGAATGAGTAACGATATTTTGCCAATCTTATTAAAATGAGTATGCAAGTACACCATAAAGTGCAAATTGTAAAATGGTACTACCAGGGTCATTCATATCGAGAAATAGCAGAAAATTTGTTTATTGCGGCATTCGAAAAAATTTTGAAGAGCATGAATGTGCCAATACTACTAAACATGAACCGCGTACACAAAATCGTCAAACCCAACCCGACAAAGAAGAAAGAGATATTTCAATTGGTGCCAGTGTGGAAAATAATCCCCTACAATCGTCCACTCATTTAGCAAAGGATTTTGAAGTTGATTCGAGAAAGATTCGGACTGTATTAGAAAAAATGGTTATTGTAGTTTCAAACTGAAAAAGAACCATGAAATTTTCCCAGGCGATCAATTTCGTAGAATGGAATTTTGTGAAATAGTTATGGAAAGAATACAATTGGACACAAACATTACAATGATAGAACTCAATATCCCCAAAAGTAAAATGTTTGGGCTGGAATATTAGGTGAACATTGAATTGGACCATTTCTTATTGACGGCAATTTAATCGGACAGAAATATTTGGACATGCTGGAAAATCAAATTACTCCTGCCCTTATACAATTAGATGTCAACTTCAATGATATATGGTACCAACATGATGGTTGTGCATCACAGAATTATCGACTAGCAATACATTTTTTAAATACACAAGTTCCCAATCGGATAATCTCCACGAATGGTAAGATAAGATGGCCTGCGAGATCTCCAGATCTGGCTCCCAATGATTTATTCTTCTGCGGTTATATGAAATCGTGAATTTATGGGTTCCAAGAAAACAGAGCCACTTCTCTAAATGAACAGATTTCACCAATTTGTATGCAAATAACACCTGAAATGCTCATACGTGTTCGTCAAGAATTTTATAACCGTCTCGGTTACTGCTTATCTCAAAACGGGGGTTTATTCAAAGATTTGATTTAAGCTCATTGAAGAATTAAGATGTTTTGTTTTTTAATTTATTACATATCATAATATTACTTTTATTTTTAAATTGTAGGAATTAGAAGTCGATTTTATTTTTATTTTCGTCTATTTTTAATTTGTACTGCATACAAACGATAAAGATACCAAATTTTTTTTACTAACACATTCGAAACACAGCAGATGTTTCGAGACCAACTTCACGTTGCCAAATTTGGAAAAAAGAAGAGGAATTAACCACGTTCAAACTAAAAACTAGAACAATTTCCAGCATTACAATAAAATATTCAACGAATAGATGGAATTAATTATATCTTGATCTGTTACATCCTCTTGAATTATCATAATTAAAATCTTCTTGTAACTTGTTCTCGTGTTAGAACAATACATTCTACGATTAATATAATTATACAATGAAAATTGGCAATACTGTTAGTAGCTACAAAGAATTTGTAAGAGGCCGGCGTTGTGGGTTTTCCACTTATGAGATCCTGTTAGCGAAAAATGAGAATTGAGATATTTGGAAACACATATTATTATTCATACAAATTTTATTTCGCATGTTATGTTATTTATCCCAATACTAACCGAACTAATATAGTGAATTAGATTATTCCTACTGAATTATTTCTTTGTAAATTAATCATGAAGGGATCAACGGAAGTAATGTTGATTTTTTCCATTGTTCATTGCATTAAGCTATCAGTTTAGTACAATCTTATTATTTCTCAATTAATAAACTAAACTGTCCACATTACACGTCTGTATTTGCACGTCTGTCGAAAGCGGTGCCTACCAGACATACTTTTACACGTGGTGGGAGTATACTTCCACCACGACTTTCCTCATATACAGTGAATGCACGTTTTCCACTTTATGATATCCTGTTAGCGAAAAAGAATGATACACTGAATTTATATGTATTTTGTCTCTTTCTAACACATTGAAGATAAAACATATGTGCCCATAGAATTTTCCTAACACATAATACGTACATGTTTATTTACAATTATAACAAATTGTGATAACAACACATGGTGGTAACAGATTATCGTGAAATGGTTAGTGAGACTTGTAAACAAACATTTAGAGTAAGTCCATTAGAACCAATGGTCGTACGTGGGTCCCCTTCACATTATTATTTACAACTATCCATTTTTAGGTGTGGAATACATTATTATACATTTTCTGCTCAATAGCAACAATATAATATATAAGAACAGTTATAAAAACAATATAACTGTGGTGTTAGTGATAACAATAAATGCGGTGGCCATACATGATGGTCAACAATGGTTCAGAAGGAAATAAAATCAATTATCTATTGATTTGGAGGAATACAATGATGAAAAAAGTAAGAACTATTCTGCTCATGACACCCAAACATTCAAAATAATTACAGGAACACTGAATTCATAAGGTGACTCGTTGTGGATTAGGTACCAATCCATCAACCTTATCCCATTTCACTTAGTCCAAACTCCAAGCAAATATACTTCACTCAACAAGTTTTCTGACGTCGGTTCTAGGTAGATCGAGGACATACGTTTTAAATATTTTTTTCAATAGGTCATCTGAGTTTATAGTTTTCAGGTACTTTTTGTATAAATCAAGCAGTACATTAAATACTTTTGATGACAAATATAGATAATATTTCTGGCCTATGGTTTTGTTGGCTCGAGATATTTTGAGATTATTTTTCAGTTTGTTACGCGTCGGATAATTGTGGTCAACTCGATCAAGTATTTTCCTGTTTTTGTATAGATATAGTATTATATTATACATACACATCTGTCTCATATCCATAACTCGTGTCTCTACAAATAATTCATCTGACGGGTAAGTAAATTTTTTGAAGGTCATTACTTTCAATATTTTCTTTTGTAGCACGTCCACTTATTTCAGATGACTATAAGTTACTCCACCCCAGCTCAAGATACCATATTGTAGCCGTGACTGTACTAATGAGTAGTAAATTGTTCTCAGGTGAGTGTTATTCATAATGGTACGTAGAAATTCGAATTTTGGCAATAGACATCCAATAATTTTGCATATGTTAGAGACTTGATGATCCCACCTTAGGTGCGATTCGATTATAACACCAAGGTACTTACTTTTATCTGTTATATTAATTTCAATTTGGTTATATATCAGTAATTCATCAAATTCGGGAAGTCCATTTTTGTAGATAGAGGAGGGTAAGAAATGTGTTTAATAAGATTTGTAACTCTAGAGGGATCGTGATGATGGGTGACTTCAACAGCCGAACAGGAAAAATGACCAACAGTAATATTGTAGGCCCATTTGGAGAGGAGCAAATGAATGATAATGGCAACAGACTCATACAATTATGTGAAACCAACAACTTAACAATCACGAATGGCTTCTTCAATCATAAAGATATACATAGATACACCTGGACACAACCAACACGTAATCTGAAATCAGTAATAGATTACTTCATCCCTAGACAAAAATCAAGCATACAGATAAATGATGTCAGAGTACTAAGAGGAGCTTTTGGTGGTTGATCAGATCATTTTCTGGTACGAGCCAAAATATTCTTTTCGCTAAAATATGAAGTACAAAATAAAGACAACCAAACGATTGACTTACAAGAAATGCCACATACAAAATATAATCTTGATAGCCTGATACATGATAGTACAATACAATTATATCAACAAAGACTAGACAATAAGCTGATACCAAATTTTCAATACCTCACATTTCAAGAAACCTATAATAACATCATCTCAAGTATACACGAAGCGGCTAAAGAATCATTAGGAACACATAAGCAATATATAAGTGATAATTGATTCAGAAAGAAAAAATGAACTTTGGGATAAGAAATGTCACGATATCAATACCTACATTGGAGGACGGAAGAACACAGAAGCTTGGAGATTCATAAATTCAGTTCGAACATCACATAAGGAAAGATCACACATACAGATAATAGGAACAAAAAAATGGATAGACTACTATAAAGAATTACTTACTGAAGACAGACAAGAATATTTGAATGAATCAATTACGGAAGAAATAGATATACAAGGCGAAAACGTTGAAATCACTGGGGATATAATCAAAAAAGCAATAAAAGGTTTGAAAAATGGAAAAGCTTGTGGCCCTGAGGGTGTGTGCGCTGAACTTCTGAAGAATGGAACAGATACATTGTTCGGGGGTCTAGCGTACATATTCAAAATGTGCATTAATGGACATCCCGTTCCAGAAGAATGGAAAACTGCATATGTAACACCAATCTATAAAAAAGGCGATAGAAAACGATGTGAAAATTACAGAGGAATATCCGTAACAAGTGCAGTCAGTAGACTGTTTGGACGAGTACTGAGAGATCTTATAGAGGATGAAATTAAAGGTCAAGAAGAAGAAGAACAAAGCGGATTTCGTGCTGGAAGAACATGTAACGATAATATATTTTGTCTTAAACAAATTATTGAAAGGAAGACGGCAACTAACAGAGAAATACATATAACATTTGTAGACTTACACAAAGCATACGACACAATACCAACGGTGAAACTCTGGGAAGTTCTAAAAGACACCAACATTAATTACAGTCTTATTACAGCTCTACAAAATCTTTATAATGGAGCAAACTCAAGAGTAAAAATAGGAAAATATATCACTGATGAATTTACAGTGAATAAAGGTTTGAGACAGGGATGTTGTATATCGCCAACATTGTTCAAAATCTATGTGGCAGCAGCTCTAAAACAATGGAAAAGGAAAATTCATGGAATGGGAATAGAACTCGATAACACAACACTTTATACTTTGCAGTTTGCCGATGATCAAGCAATTATATCAAATGATAAGGAAGATATGGAGTACATGATGCGCAAGTTGATTGAAGAGTACGAAATCTGGGGTCTAAGGGTCAACATTCAAAAGACCAAATATCTTTGTATCGGTGGAGAACCTAGTGATCTAACATTAAATAATGATCGAACAATAACACACTGTCAGGCCTATAACTATCTGGGAGTGACATTTGACTCAACTGGGACAGATAACAAAGAAATAGAAAGTAGAATAACAACAGCGAAAAAAGCGATATCTTGTCTCAATGGCATTCTGTGGAATAAAAATATTACAAAGAACAGAAAATTCAATATATATGAAACTTTAGCGAAAAGCAGCCTATTGTATGGATCTGAAAACTGGAGACTAACAGAGAAATATAAAAAAAATTAGAAGCTGTTGAAATGGATGCGATGAGAAAATCACTCAGGATTTCAAGAAGAGATAGAATCGGGAATGACACCGTTAAAGAAATAATGGGGATTGAAGGTACCATTATAGACGACATAGAGAAAAAACAACTTACATGGTATGGGCACATACAACGTATGTCAGAAACAAGACTCCCTAAACAAGTAATGAACTGGCAACCGATAGAACATCGGAAAAGAGGAAGACCGAAAACCACTTGGAAACAGGGCGTGGTTAAAGCCCTGAGTGCTAGAAACCTGCAAGAAGTGGACTGGGACGACAGGAAAAGATGGAGGCAAGGCGTCGGACAACGTCGAAAGACGTTCTAAACCGGCCTATATATATAATATATATAAGAAATGTGTTTAATGAAAATTTATGGTTAATAATTAGGAATTGAACCAGTCCGCTATGTTCTTGAAGTCATTTTCAACGATATTTTTTGAGTTCTGCGAAGAGTCTGATGAATATAGGACAGATGTATCATCAGCGAAGCTTATAATTTCACCGGTTGTTTGCATGGTAAGTAAGCTATTTATGTAAAGGTTAAATAATATATTACCTAGAACGGTACCCTGGGGTATTCCGTGGCAGAATGTGTTTTCGTGACTAATTTTGTCCTTGATTTTGACGACCTGTTTCCGATCTTTTAGGTAACTGGAGAAAAGTTCAAGCGCAACACCTCGGATCCCCGCTCTAACCAATTCCTCCAGCAGCTGTGAATGATCAACTGCATCAAAGGCCTTGGCCAGGTCGAGGAACACACAGAGCGCCGGCTTTCCAGAGTGTACAAATTCATGGATATCACCCACTATTTTTGAAATTGCATTATTTGTGGAGCGGCCCACTCTGAATCCGTTTTGATGGTAGATATTATCATGTTTGTTAAAAAAATCATTCAACCTTTTCCTGAAGCATTTCTCAAATATTTTTGCCATTGGTGATATGACCGAAATAGGTATATAGTTGTTCAGTAGACATGTTAACCCTTTTTTGTGGATGGGCGTCACAACCGCTATTTTGAATTCAGAAGGACATACACCTGTACTGAATATTTTATTAATCAGGAAAACTAGGGGATCGATTATTTGTTCACGAATTTCCTTTAGTGTTCAGATCTATGCCGCATGATTTATTCACTTTCAGGTCCATTATTATACTGAGAACTTCTTCTCTAGTTAACGGTTCCAAACAAAGCGAACTAATAATAGGTGGTTTATGTATGTTGGGGGGATTTTCTGGCTTCGTAATTTTTCCTGAGAGGTTCTTCCCTACACTGATGAAAAAACCATTGAAAGCATTGGCTATATCTGTGTGGTCTGAGATAGTTGTTTGTTCTTCAAGAATAATTTTGTTTATATCATCTAGCTTAACAGACCCTGTTAGATTTGTCATAACTTTCCACAATTGTTTGGAACTTTCTTTGTTTCCGTTTATTAGTTTATCGTAGTATTTGTATTTGTTAATTTTGATAAGTTTATCTATTTGTTCCCGATATTTAATGTATGTTTCTTTTTTTTTCTGGATTTGTGGGGTCGTTTCTATGTTCGCGGTATAAATAATTTTTATGATTACCGGATTCCACCAATCCTTTTGTAATCCACATTTTCCTTTTGTTTTCTTTCCTTTGGTTTTTTATGTATTTGTTGTTCTATTCAATTAAACAACCTAGTACGTGCATAAACCTTTTTGTTTGTTGTTGAACGTCGTCAGTGTTGTAGATATCACTCCAGTCAGTTTGTAACAAATCATTTTTCAATTTTCCGTATTGAATAGCTTCATAATAGTACATTTCGTTTTTTTAGCAGAATTTCTTTCAATATTTTCTTTTGAGGGAAAATTAATTGCTGTGGCTTTATGATTTATAACTACGGCAAGACATTTTTTAAAGAAATTATTTGTTTTCGATTTAACAAATATATGATCTAGGCAACTCCTGGAATCACCCTGTATACGAGTATATTTATTGATTACTGAGGTAAAATTGCTTTTGCTATAGTTGTCTAGGTAGTCGAATACCGTTTGGTTTCCTTCGAGTAGATCCAGATTGATATCCCCAATAAGAATGTGATTATTGATCGCGATTCTTTTATTTCGTTGGGCGGCCTGTAGATGCAAGTAATGAGAGTATTTATATGATTTCCTGTTTCAACATTTATCTCTAAAGCTTTACACTAATCGATTAAAATTATTTTTTGGTTACACCTGTATTCATTTTTCAGATAGACTAATACCTCATCATTTTTATTTATATCGCCTTCAGAATAGTAGCTTCGGTAATTGTTGAGTTTAAAAATATCTTTGTCCAGAAGTTGGAACGTTTAAGTTTTCAGAATCAAATTCGAATGCAAGTGTGCTTAATGCAATTAGCAGTTGGTCAATGCTCCTGGAAACAATGTTTTGGTGTAGTATTGTCAATTTGCCATTCTTTTGAAATTTTGTTATACAATTGAGTTCAGCCATATTATTGATCTCTAGAATTTCAAAAGTTTGGTTATGAATATCTCGAATATAGGGATCCATTTTGATTTCCCCAGATACCAAGCAAGTAAAACTAGTAATATGACACTTAACAAAAGATTAAATGTTCCAATTTGATGAATCTAGGTTTATTGCGGACATTGAGAAGAAACAATTTAACTATTTTCCACTGTTCAAACGTGTTTTCATTTTTTTTCTGTCACCTATCTCTCTAGATGGTATCCCAGGTAATTGTGAGGTCGCTGGGGTTTTGGTTTTTTCTTGCGTATTCTTTGCTGAGGGTTCTGGTAGTTTTGTATTGGATTTAGTAATTTCTTTGTATATTTTTATCGTCGATGGGGTACTTGGAGAGCTCCGTGGTTTTTCCAAATTGTGATATTCAGTTTCTTCCAGATTTTCCAGTTGTTCAGGTTTGTAAATTCTTCCTTATATCTACATTATACCTCGTTCCATGAAGAAGAACTGAAAACATAAATTCCAAATAACTTATTATTATTCACATCTTTGACTGAACTATAACTAATAACTGTTTGTGCGGTTTTTATACGAGCATAAGTGTCCACTTTTTAGTTGGTAGCCTGACATCAAAAAAGAGTGTACAGGTTGGCAAATTAATTTTGGCAGTTTGAAGTTTGGCAACTTCCGATGCGCCGTAGCGAATACGTATACGGATTGCAAGAGCTCACTTCGCTGGCAGAATTCGTAAGCTTCGTTTCGACACTAAAGTTCAGAGAAAAGTGTGATTACCGGCGTTGTGCAATACTAACTTGTTAAGGCAACTCCAGAAAGTAAAGTTGTTATAAAAAGTTGAGTGAGCAGTGTCGTGAAATAATTATGAACGTTTTAAATTTCATGACCGAAGAGGCAAACAATGGCAAGTCGACAATTCCATTAACAAAGGTAACTTTTAATTATTGCGATAACATTTTTAAACCAAAGTAATTATTTAACAAATTTACACTAGATAGTAAATTTTTTGAATCGATTTTCGCACAGAAAATATTTATCTGTTAAACGATTTGAAAAAGTGACAAGGTGAGAAAAAGTATTTTTTCTACTACCGTGCGTAAAGTACGTACTTTAGACACACTTTCGAGTGCGTAAAACTTCACACTAGTGCGTAAATAAAAACTCTTTGCGCACTAGGGCGTGAAGAAAAAGTTGTATGTAGTTATACAGTTATAGTCTTATAAAAATATAGGTAGGTATAATAAACGGATATTGAATCAAAGTTTTTTTTTAAATCAAAGATTGAAACATACTATTTAGTAAAGTACATACGTAATAATTATTGGGTACTGGAAAATAATAGAATAGGGTGCATAGGTAGGTATCAATAAGTTGGCTGTGGGTGACTGACATTTCTTTATGCATTGAATCTGACATTTAAATTTGAAATTGAGATCTTCCGACTATACCTAGAGTAAGCAAAAGTATTTATATTTAAGTATTTTTTAGAAAACGGAATAGGTAGGTACAGGGTTATTGGTTATAATTTGACCACCCTTTTATATCTCTTATGCATACAGATACAAAAAACAATTCCAAATAAAAGTTGTAGGAGTATACTTTGTACACCAGTAGAGCTTTTGCATTAGGGGGTATAAAATAAGAATATATATTTTTAAATAAAACACCCTGTATATTATGACATATTCAGAGAGGGCTTTTTTTCCCATAATAAAAATATATATTTCCATAGGTCTAGCTTTTATACTTTCCAAAATAATGGACAGTAAATTCCTAAAGTATTTAAGTTAGTATCTAGCTAAAAAACGTAGTTGGCTATGCATGTCTTACTGCAATATTGTTGATGTTATCTATCATAATGTAATGTTTTTGTTATTTATTTAAACAATAAACGAGTGGGATAAATTTTAAACACTCGGTATGGCTACTTACTAATTTATTTAAACACTAACTCACTAACACTTAATTCATATATACTTAAGTAATCACTTAATTATTAATTTATATTAACTGTATATTCACTCAAACTAATGTATATAAACACTTTATATTCACTTATTTACTTGTTCATCTGTCAAGATCACTTTATCAACTAACTCCTCCGCTGATCGGTCCTTATTTATATTAATGCTTTTCTTACTACAGAATTCTACTCAAAACAATAGGATTTCTGGCATTTTCTAGATAAGAGTGGTCACAAAAACCAGTTCTAGATAAGATAGTCACAAACTCGTGAACAGTTTTTTATAACTGCGTATCCGCCATAATTTTAACTTTTTTACCTGGCTTAGACAGAGTCGGTTTTAGGGACTATACCAGTGTGCTGTTTCGTAACATTACCCCCTCCTTAAATGGAAGTTCCTCCTGGGACTTTTGTGTAGCCGAGACTGGATGTTTGAATTGGCAACTGGCCCCATTTCTACACTTTCCGATCTTATGAAAATAGCAGGGCACCTTCTTCATCGGATACTGATAACGGGGGTTGTAGCTGCAAATTAATATCTGGACACCGGTATCTTGAAAGATAATCTCTACCATGTTCCTGATGATTCGCCAATCCAACTGGTTACTCGCTATCTTGGACATAGCCAGTTTCTTCACGTTGGATTCCAACACATGGTCTCGGAGGTTTCGAAGCGCTTCCCACACATCGCGGTAGGTAGATCGATCTTGGAATTCATTTTTAGTTACCACGTAGAAGACGTACCGCGAATTATGTTTCAGTTTCAGTGTCTTGCCAGGTTCTGGAATCTGGTCTTCAAGTTTTTTCTAATTGCCCGAACTTCTTTCGAAAAACGGTTGCCAACCCTCGTGCGTTCTTGATACGGGCGGGATGTTGTATGCCAATAAATAATCTTCCGGGAGAGTGAATGACACTTCTTGCCAGGTAGGTCGCCGGTTTTCTTTCTTCCATTGCCGGATCATCTTCAGGTGAGGATCATTCTCTTGATCTTCTCTGATCCTGGTGAGTGACCATTCCTCGTTGACTACAGTAGTTCTTGAAACTGCAGCTTCCCTAGATTCCACCTTGTTGCAGTGGGAGCAGTCTGTTGGGCACGGCCGTCTGGACAGGGAGTCGGCATTTCGGTGACTCACACCAGCTCGATGTTCGATGTTGATATCATGCTTTTGAAGTCGTTCAATCCATCTAGCGATCTAGCCCTCGGGATTCTTGAACTGCATCAACCACTTGAGTGCTGCATGATCAGTCCGGATTAAAAACTTCCTACCATAGAGATACTGTTAAAAGTGTTCCACAGACTTCACTACCGCCAAAAGTTCTCTTCTTGTGACGCAGTAGTTTCGTTCTGGTTTGGAGAGGACTTTACTAAAATATCCCAGCACTCTTTCTTGCCCTCCTTGGATCTGTGGGAGCCCTCCACCAATTCCTACGTTGCTTGCGTCAGTGTCCAGAATAAAGTCTCCCTCCGGTAAAGGGTATCCTAATATTGGCACCGTGGTTAAATGCCTCTTCAAGGTATCAAAAGCCGTTCGACAATCTTCGTCCCATTGGAAAGCTCTTGCTTCTTCTGTAGGTCGAGTTAGAGGCTTAGCAATGTCTCCAAACTTCCTGATAAATCTTCTATAATATGTGCAAAGTCCAAGGAAACTCCTGATTTGATGTTTGGCGGTTGATTGCGGCCATTGCCGAATGGAAGCATTTTCTGTGGATCCACCGCCACTCCTTCATTGCTCACTATATGACCTAGATAGTTGACTCGGTTTTGGAACAGCTGACATTTCTTCGGGTTTAACATAAGCTGGGCAGCTTGGAGTCGTTTGAATACGTCCTCCAAATTCTTCAGATGTTCGTCAAATGTCTTCCCCAGTAGTACGATGTCATCCAAATAGACCAGGCATGTCTTCCAAGACAACCCTCTCAAGACATTTTCCATGAGTCTTTCAAATGTCGCAGGCGCATTACAGAGCCCGAATGGCATGACGTTGAATTGCCTTAATCCAGATCCGGTGGTAAAAGCAGCCTTCTCTTTGTCTTCTGGGTCCATTTCCACTTGCCAATAACCAGACTTCAGGTCCAACGTGGAAAACAGTTTGCTGCCGGCCAAGGTGTCTAGCGTATCGTCAATTGGAGGCAGAGGATAGCTGTCTTTCTTCATCACGTTGTTAAGCTGGCGATAATCCACGCATAATTTCGTAGTTCCATCCTTTTTCTTGACGAGCACTACTGGAGACATCCATGGACTAGTAGATGGTTCTATTACTTTTCCTTCTTCTATCTCTCGAATTATTCTTTCAGCTTCCTCTGTCTTCGCTCGTGGAAGTCTTCGAGCTGACTGTCTAATTGGCTTAGCATTACCAGTATCGATTTTGTGTTTGACGGCTGATGTTCTGCCAGTCTTTCCTCCTTTTGGCACGAATAAGTCCCGATACTGCAAGAGAAATTCTCTCAATCTATTTTTTTCAGCTCGATCCAAAGATTGACCAGCTACTGATAACATTTGTTCGAATCTGGCATTGGAATTGTCAGTGGTCGTTGTTTGACGAGCTATAGACGTCACTGGTACGCAGGATCCAATCTTGGTTTCCTTCTTGATGGTAATTGGGTAATCATTCACGTTTATCACACGTACTGGGATCTCTTTCGCCGATGTAACCAATCCTTTTCCAATTAGTACTCCTTTGCCAACTTCTTCGTCGTGGTTCCTTAGCTTCATCATAACCGGTGTACCTTCCTCCATGATTCCCTGTAGCCGTGCTCCTATCATGGCTTCGCTTCGTGCAGGTAGAACGGTATCTTCCTGTACAGCTGCCAACACCGCGCTGCCTTCATATGGATGGAGGAATACCTCCTCGGAACCCACTTTAATGGTTCTGTTTCTGAAGTCCAATTGGAAACCATGTACATTAATTACGTCCATTCCCAGAATCACGTTTTCTTCAATGTCAGCTACGATTACCGTATGCGTGAACTTTTCTGCGCCAATTCCTAATTGGATTTGTGTCTCACCGTAAACGTTGGCACTCTCACCTGTGGCTGCCCGCAGTCGCAGTCTTGTTGGTAAAAGCTTCTCCTTGGAGTTTATTAGTACTGGTTGTATGATGGTTCTAGTTGCTCCAGTGTCAACCAGCAGAGCATATTTCTTGCCATTTACTTCGCCATCCACATATACACTGTCGTTGCGACATCTGAGAGAAGCTATCAGTATGAGAGGGTCTTTGGAACGATCATGGGTCGGTGCTGCCCCCTCGTAGCCGACCCGTTCTAGTTTTCCTGTGACTGGGGTGCTTGGTTTGCAGAAGTCTTGGGGCGCTTACATGAACTACGTACATGCTCTAGCTCGCCACAATTCCAGCATCTGATCTTTTTCGGCTTCTTGTCCATCATATTTTTCATTAAACTGACGAACTGGTCAAATCTGTCTTCGTCACCTTCTTCTTGGATGGTCCTGATTTTGTTATATCCTGAAGCCTTCGTTGCTGCTTCATATTCAAGGGCAGCTGTCAATGCGTCGACTAATGTTTTCGGATGGGCTGAACGAAGCGTCCTCTGCATATCGGGGTCACGTAAGCCATCAATAAAGGCCTGGATGCCCAGACATTCCATCATGTTCTCTGGTGCTGACGGATAAGCAAATCGAACTAGTCGAGCAATGTCCACTTCATATTCTTGAAGGGATTCATCACGTTTCTGCCTTCGGTTCTTCAGCTGAGATTGGTACAAATGTTCTTGACCATCTCGCATGTCCAACCTCTTCTTCAGCTGCTCTAAGTCATGCGTTTCTTCCAAAGGTGTCGTCTGGAGTACATCTAAGGCATCTCCGCGAAGCGCGATGGTTAAGTTCACTGCTTTCTCTCTATCGGACCAATTATTCACTCTAGCGGCTGCTTCAAATTGTTTCACATAATTGGTCCACGACATTTTTCCATCGAACGTTGGGGCCTTGACTCGGGTAAAACTGCCAGTGTCTTCAAACTTAGTTAGTGTTTCTGTCTCGCAAGGTTTCGTTTGCTCGGTCTCCTTTCCTTTTTCTGGCGTTCCTCGCGTTTTTCAATCGGTAATCTTTTCCTCTAACTCCTTGATTTTCTCGTCTATCGTTGTAATCTTATTCTCGATTTTCTCGTCCATCGTCGACATCTTATTCTCGATTTCAGATTTTAGAGACGAAATTTCATTTTCAACGTCAGCGGCAATGTCGTTTTTCATTAATAAGATATCGTCAGATATATCGTTTGTCACATTCATTGAAATTTTCTCTTCCATGGCAGAAATATCGTTTTTCATAGCAGAAATCTTTTCGCCCATGTTAGCAGAAATATTAGCAGAAATGTCGTTCTTCATAGCAGAAATCTTCTCGTCCATGTTAGCAGAAATATTAGCAGAAATAGACGAGATTAAGGTGGAGGCCTCGTCAGTAAATAAAACGGTTTCTGGATCAAAGCCGTCATTTTCCAGTGCCACTTTACGTCTTTCTACTAATTCGGTTTTCTTACCGGACATTTCCAACTCACGATCTCCCAATTCTGCTCTTAGTTCCGCCACTTTGAGGTCACATAGTCTCTTGGCCATTTTTACGTAGCAATTTATTTATATTATCCCACTTCTGACACCAATGTAATGTTTTTGTTATAACAATAAACGAGTGGGATAAATTTTAAACACTCGGTATGGCTACTTACTAATTTATTTAAACACTAACTCACTAACACTTAATTTATATATACCTAACTAATCACTTAATTATTAATTTATATTAACTGTATATTCACTGAAACTAATTTATATAAACACTTTATATTCACTTATTGACTTGTTTATCTGTCAAGATCACTTTATCAACTAACTCCTCCGCTGATCGGTCCTTATTTATATTAATGCTTTTCTTACTAGAGAATTCTACTCAAAACAATTGAATTTCTGGCATTTTCTGGATAAGACTGGTCACAAAAACCAGTTCTAGATAAGATAGTCACAAACAGTTTTTTATAACTGCGTATCCGCCGTAATTTTAACTTTTATACCTGGCTTAGACAGAGTCGGTTTTAGGGACTATACCAGTGTGCTGTTTCGTAACAATAATTATAAACTAACGTAACAAATATAACTAATTGTTAGCTTCTAAAAAAGTAGAAATATTTTCTGTAAATGTCAAAAACCACAATAATAAACGTGCTGCAAGACGAGAATATCTACAGTTGTATCCAAATCGACGATGTCCTCGTCTAAACACATTTGTAAATATTTACCATCACGTCAATGTCTATCATAACTTTTTGAGAAAGAAACGTATTGCCATAGTAAATGAAGAAGAACAGTTGAATATACTGTTACACTTTGAAGGTAAAATAATACTTTTATTCAATTAATATTAAATTATCTAAAAATATATTCTTAGAATAAGACACATCAACATATCAATTATTTTTATTTTAGAGAATGCACATAGTAGTATAAAAAAAGCTTCCGGGGAATTACAGACAAGTTACTATAAAGTTCAAAAAACACTAAGAAATAATAACTATCGTCCTTACAAAATTTTACCAGTACAGGAACTATGTGAAGAAGATAAGCGAAAACGATTGGAATTCTGTCAACAAATGATAAGAAATTTATTCGACAACGAAAATTACTTTAAACAAATTATTTGGACGGACGAATCAAGTTTCTCTACATCAGGTCTGTTCCACAGAAAAAATATATGTTCTTGGTAACGAAAAAGTTTTAGGAAATACAAAATTGAACAAATTAAAAAATCAGGTAGAAAATCTATGTCTAGTGTGGAATTTTTCGGGGTAAAGTAGTTGGGCCAATATTCTATAATTTCACTTTAACGGGCCAATTATATTTCGATGACATTCTGCGACAAGTTGACGATTTTCTTCAGGAATTTCCAGAAGATGCGTGTGATGTCATAATATGGAAACAAGACAGAGCACCTCCGCATAATATAAAAGAAGTTCGAGAACACTTAATTAGTAAGTTCGCAACTTGGATAGTTAATGATGACACGATTCAATGGCCGCCAAATAGTCCTGATATAACACCTTAAGATGGAATTTTATGAGGATAGTTAAAAGAAAAAGTTTATTCCGATACCAGTAACAATATTGTAATAATTAGAGAGAAAATGGAAGCTGAAATTGAACTTCTTAACCATCGAAATAGTAATAAAATTTTAAACTGTATAGAAAATTTAAGGAGAAGCTATGAACTTTGTATTGAAACTAATGGTGTTTTTTTAGAGAACTTACTTTAGTTTGCTTGAAATTTATGAAAATATCAAATCGGTTTCTATTTTGTAATAAACACTGCATTGTTTTTTATGTTGTTTGCTATTGTATTGTATCTCGTAATAAAAACTGTATTCTTTTTTATGTTCTTTGTTAATGTCACACCCAGTCGCATAATTTTCAACTATTTACTGTCCATTACTTTAGAAGTTACTTAGTTTTGACAGATAATATCAACAAGTGCAATGAGCCAGCATAGCCAACTACTTTTTTTAGCTAAATACTAACTTAAATACTTTAGGAGTTTACTGTCCATTATTTTGGGAAGTATGAAAGCTAGACCTATAAAAGTATATATTTTTGATATGCGAAAAAAAGGACCTATCCGAATATGTTAAAACATACAAGGCGTTCTATTTAAAAAAAATATTTTTATATTATACCCCGTAATTTAAAAACGCTATTGGTGTGCAAAGTACATTTTAATAAAATTCATTTATACTCCTACAACTTTTATATGAAACTTTTTTATGTATCTGTACGCATAAAAGTAATAAAGGGGTGGTCAAATTATAACCAATAACCCTGTACATATAATTATAAAGATGGATTCCTCTGACGATCTCTCAGAAGATTATTTGGAAAATACACCACCAAACATATTACACGTAGCACAGAATGCTTCTAATGAATAATTGCCCCAAAAATCTGTGAATATTTACGAAACAAAATATAATTTGTTTAAAGAATGGTGTAGGAAAAATAAAATACAAAATATTAAGAAAATGTCCTAATGCACAAATTGCACCTTCAATATTAGTATTGTTAATAATTGAATTCGTCTGTTGTTTTGTTAATTTGTTCTAATTTTGATTGAAATGTTCAAAATATTAATTAATATATAATATCTTTTATTGCGAATCAATAAAAGCGTTATAGCTTCTTGTGAAGAAAAATTAAACCTACTATAGTGCGCAAAGAAAATTACTATTAAACTTGTGTATTTTGATAAAATTTTCGGTATTACAAAAAATATTGTATGCGAATCGTGTGTAAATGCCTTTTTTCGACTTATGTGATTGTCGCATTCACATTCGTCGAAAAAAGGCTACTTTACAAACTTGTTACATAAATAACTATTATGCTCTCATGTGTCAATTTTATGCATCGTTGTCATCATTACAAACAAATCGACGTCATTTGCAGTCCATTTAGAGCAACCTAAATGAGAACTTTTTTTGTTTTTTTTGCGTCAATTTTTCCATTTGTGAAAAAAAGCACCACTTTATGCACTTGTTGCATAAATAACAATTCTGTTTCTGTCTATGTTTATTTTGTGTAAGATACTTATTTAAATGTAATAGGTTTTTTAGCTTATAATTATAATTATTATACTCATTTCATATCTATCTCTATTATGTTTCGGTTTTATTATTTGTTTTGAACCATCTCGCAATTTCAGTTACAATTGCGGTGTGGTCATATTAAAATATGTTTGAACTAAAATCTTAAGATCGTTTAAAACAACTAATGAACTGAAACGTAATATAGTATTTTTAAATTTAATACTTCTTTCAAACGGCCGAAATCCACGACAAAAATTTTTATTTCAAAGAACGGCTGCTGAAAACAAACTTAACTACTTCCTCAATTTATTTGTATAAGGAAACACATGAGAAAAACTTTTATTATAACATTTATATCGACTTATTTTATTGTCAGGTCAATGAACTGCTGCTACGAAAGTTAGCCAAAGAACGCTTTCCCGTATTAAAAAAAAGCTCCGGCCGGAAGTAATGCTGACCACTGATGTACCTACTGAAAAACAAAGAACGTCCAGTATCCGTACGGATCAATTCGACAAAACTGTGCTTAGAAGGTACATAACAAATTATCACATATCCGAGAAAAAGTACCCACGTTAACCTTTGCAGATAGTTATGGCTTTGCAGGAAGTCGCGAATCTCTGCGGAAACAAATACATTCTTTGGGTTTTAGTTGGACGATCATGAAAAACAACAGAAGTTTGTTGATGGAACGTCACGGAATCAGACATTTACGCCTACTATATTTAAGAAACATAAAAAAGTGCAGATAACAGATCAAACCTATCATTTATATGGATGAAACCTACAATCATTCATGTCACGTGCACCTTAAAGAATGGAGTAACAAAGAATTAGGAAAACCCGTTTCAAAAGGTAATAGGCTCATCATTGTGCATGCAGGAAGTGAAAATGGTTTTGTACCTAATGCTGGTATTATGTGGAACTCCCAGTCATAAACAGGAGATTATCATAATGAAATGGCATTGGAAAATTATGAGAAGTGGGTACAAGAAAAAATTATTCCAAACCTACCAAAAAACGCTGTTGTGGTAATTGATAACGCTCCATATCACAATGTTCTAAGTGAAAAATTACCTACAAGTGCTTGGTCTAAACAACAATTGGAAAACTGGCTTCCTGGAAGAATAGTAATTTACGTTACAAGACCGGAAAGTAGTGTTTTTCAGGTCGAGACAAGCAGATTCCAGTGCAAGCCGTAGGCGAGTCATGGAAGCTTGGAGAAACCTGAAAAACACTAATATCCGGTTGCGTGACGTACAATATTTTTTTAAGTCAGACACTTCGATATACATTTAATTCTTCATTTTACTTTTTATAACAAAGTGATTAACAAAACTAAAACCACATGAAATAATAAAGATAATGGATACAACTGCATAAATCCGGTATTTTTGAATATTTATGGTAAATGTGCAATTGTGAACGTTAAATATCTGAAGGGAAGATGTGTCTGAAATGCTGGGAATTGTTATAATTTTTATAGTGGTAGTAACAAAATTAGTTTCCTGTATATTGCCTTTGGAACATCCCGCATGGCTTTTGTTTGGTATATCAATTTTGTTTTCTACTGCATCTTCTATGTAACCTTCTGCTTCAGTGGAGGATTTCCATCCTCCGTGCCGTTTTAAATTTATAATGTCACCTCCTCCATCTACTAGTGATGTTGCTGAACTTTGACGAAAGTACTGGCCGGTAAATTCGCTTGAATTTTCTAATTTAAGATGAGAGGCGATTTTGCTGGGGGCTTTTCCCACAGAATGCAATCCTACTACTTGAGTTGATCACTTCCCATCTTAGTACGTGGTGGTCTCAGTTTCAAATAACTCCTATAAAGTTGCAAATCTCTTTTGGAACTTACAATGCATGTCCTGGTGGTATTTGTCTTGGTTATGGGAATTTTAACTATCAACATTATTTCCTATCTTCGATATCATCGAGTGTCATATAAACGAGTTCCTCGCGGCGACATGCGCCTGCCGAACCTATAATCCAAAGCACCTAAAACAGAATTAAGGTTCATTGTAAATTGTAACGAGTTTTTAACTTTTAACTTACCTTATGCATAAGATATTCGCTATTGGGAACATTGTTCAGAAACGTTTCAATTTGTTCTCTTAACAGCATTTTTGATTTCTGGGGTTTATGACCAATAGACTTCTTTTTGATGAAAGCTGTTAGTTTGAAGGAATTATTAATGTTCACATTATCTTTTATGGCCAGAGTAGATTTTAGCATTGAATATAAGCTTAATAATGAAACCAGTTTTTGGGACTTTTTAGCAAAATATGCTTAAAGTACTTCTTCATTCACATTTTTCACTGTTTTTCCCGACACCAATTTTTAAATGCATCGTACGACTTCTCTTAACGGACTTTTGATTTTACTGGTAATATATCGTAAGTCGCTTTCCTCGCTGCTTCCAAAACTTCTTCTGGAATCTCATTTTCCGTGTCAGGTAATTCAAAATCTGAATTCATATTATTGTTAAATTTGCGCACTCGCGAAATAAGTTTGACATAAACGACAAATTAAAAATCAACGAACTGTCATCACTCGATATTATATCGAAACGTTGTTATCATAGTAACGAATTCAAGGTAGATTGTATTATAAAAAAGAGATTGGAAAAATGAAAAATCAGGGACCGGAAATAGTATATTGTGCAACAAGTGGGAAAAATTCAACTTTTCTCACGAGTGTGGAAGTTTGTGGCACGAGACAAGGGCGAGTGCCGCAAACACACGAGTGAGAGAAGTACTTTTCCCACATCTTGCTCACTATACTTTTTCTACAACTGCACAAATTTAAAGAATACAAGTAAATAGTTTTGTAGAAAAAGTCTAAGCATCGAGGACCACCCACCGAAAACGGCTGGGCATCGAGTATAAGTTTCTGAAATTGGCTGGGCATCGAGGATCCCCTACTGGATTCTCCATATAAATGTATGTAGTGAGGGCAAAGTGCCGTGAGAAATAATATTTCTCACAGTGTGAGAAATATGTGGTTTTGAAATTAAGTAAGCTATGAGAAATATGCTACTTTTCATAGCAATTGTAGAAAAAGTATTTTTCCCACATGTTGCACACTATACTTTTTCTACAACTGCACAAATTTACAGAATACAAGTAAATAGTTTTGTAGAAAAAGTCTAAGCATCGAGGACCACCCACCGAAAACAGCTGGGCATCGAGTATAAGTTTCTGAAATTGGCTGAGCATCGAGTATCCCCTACTGGTTTCTCCATATAAATTTATGTAGTGTGGGCAAAGTGCCGTGAGAAATAATATTTCTCACAGTGTGAGCAATATATGGTTTCGAAATTAAGTAAGCTATGAGAAATACGCTACTTCTCATACCAGTTGTAGAAAAAAGCTATTGCAGGTCCCCCACGTCCATTTTCCAGTCTTGATCGACAAAACGTTATTTTCTAGACGAAAAATTGTCCAGAATGTGTATATTTTCTGGTCAACCTTAAAAAACATATATTACAGTAAACAAATGTTAAAACCAGATCTTTATAACGTTGCAAAAATGTACAAACCGCAATATAAAATCGATGAATTGTTTATTCGACATGGATTGCAAGTTTTAAGGTTACCCCCTTATCACCCGGAATTAAATCCGATCGAAAGTGTGGGGCACTTAAAGAATGTGGCCAAAAAAATGTTACTTTCAATTTTACAAAGGTTAAAGAATTCTGTAATTAATTTTTTGACACATTTTCTGCAAATTATTGGAAAAATAGATGTGACCATGTTAAAAAGATTTAAGATGAATTTATGAACAATGAACCACTTTTAGATACTGTTGTAGATATTATTATTAATTTGGCCGAAGATGGAGATAGCTAGGATGATGAAGTTGATATAGAAAATGATTTTGAAGAATCATTTGTAGCTGCACATAATTAATTCACTGTTGATGATCCCTGTACTTCTGAAACATAATTTTCATTATAGTGTTTGTTTCTAAGTGGTATGACTGAATAGATTAAACGCATAAAATGTGAAAATGCAAATAGTTGTTATAAAATTGTAGATATTAGAGACGAATTCCAATAGAGTATTATAATATTTGTAGAACATCTGTACATCGTTCTAAATAAACAATAAATGACGGCACCCAGAACCAAGATTTTTTTGTTTTGCCATGTCCATATGAAAGTTCTTTTGAAGAAGACATGCTTATGTGTTCATCGCTGCCGACGAACACTACCGGAGAAGAAATTTTTAATAAAGTAAATATTAGTGTTTTAAATGAAACTCACGATTTCTAGCTAATTCCACAATATAATGAAAAATGTTGAAAATTCTAAAAAAATTGCAATTGTTTCGATAACTGAATATCATCGTTAGAATGACAGAATTTACATTTCATTTGATGCCTACCTGATGTTTAGTAGTTATTTTTGGCTAGACCAAAAAGTGATTGAGTTAATATATGTTAATAGAAAAGCTTAGATATTATTAGCCCTTTGATGATATCCTGGATATCATTTTTCCAATTAAGATCAGTATAACTGTGCAATGATATAGAAAACCAGGAAAACTATATCTGCTGATCTTTAGAATTGTCACTTAAGAAGACAGAACTCCCCAGATTCAACTGTTCATTGACGATTTCATATTGAGGGTTTAATAAGTGTCTTCTAATTTCCAACTCTTCAAGGAAATCCAGTTCTTGTTTATTGTCACAAATATGTAGTATTTCGAGTTCTGTGTTAGGTGTCAATGAATGATTGGTGCCAAGTAGATGTTTTGCGTGATGGGATTTATCTGGTTGTTTTAATATGTATGCTTGTAAGTGTTCACTGTAGCGGATTTCAAAATTTCTAAGGGTCTGACCCAAATAGACAACATTACATTCAGGACATTTGAGTTTATATATACCTGATTTCTTTAATGGTGGTATTTTTGTTTTTACATTTAATAATTTTTTACTTGCGTTATTTTCTGAATCAAAAGAAATTGTTGTAATCGTTGCTAAAGATATTATCTTTGAAATATTATTAGAAATATTTCCTGCATATGTGATGGTTTTGATAAGTTTTTATTTCTTCAGTTTGTTTAGGAAATAATAGTTTTAATGCCACTTTTTCCTCTTTTCTATTAATTAGCTTATTTATCATATGTAATGGATAACCGTTGGATGTTGCTATTTGTCTAATTGTATTAATCTCTCTATCAAAATTACATATGTTGATATGAACTGAAAACTCTCTATGTATCATTGAATTATATGCCGCTAGTTTATGTGACATGGGGTGATTGGAACTATATGAAATTGTCACATCAATGTTTGTCGGTTTTTGGTAAATTGAATAATCAAGTACATTATTAAGTCTCTGAATTTTCAAATCAAGAAAATTGATTTTGAGTTATTTTCTTCAACTTCTAATGTAAATTTATTTTTTGGGTGTAAACTATTAATGTGGTTGAGAAATACATCTAATTGTCGTTCACTACCTATAAAACAAGCTAATATGTCATTTACATATCTATACCAAAATAGAGCATTTTTTGAAATATTATTTTCACAAAGATTTTACTTTCTAAACCATCCATAAAAATGTTTGCCAGTATAGGTGATATAGGGCTTCCCATTGGTGTAAAATTCCATTTTGAATATATATGTTGTTATCAAAAGAGAAATAATTCTGATTAATACACTCATCAACTAAATTAAATATATCTGATATTGTTCCTGGATTAATATTTTTATCTTCTAGTAATTTTCCTACAAGTATTAGACATTTTATTGAACATAACGTCAAATGAAATATTCTTAGAGTTATCTTGTAATTTGAATGCTTTAATTTTTTGATTAGTTCTATTGAATTTCTAATTGAGTATTCAGATGCATGAATGACAATTAGATATATTTTTCAACCACATTAATAATTTACGCCCAAAAATTAATTTAAATTACAAGTTGAAGAAAATAACTCAATCAATTTTCTTGATTTGAAAATTCAAAGAGTTAATAATGTACTTGATCATTCAATTTACCGAAAACCAACGCACACTGATGTGACAATTCCATATAGTTCCAATCATCCCTTGTCACATAAACTAGCGGCATATAATTGAATGATACATAGAGCGTTTTCAGTTCCTATGAACAAATGTAATTTTCATAGAGAGATTAATACAATTAGACAAATAGCAACATCCAACGGTTATCTATTACATATAATAAATAAGCTAATTAATAAAAAATCCCAATGGCACAGGACCAATTGGACAGGCTTATTTCAGTAACATGTTTGCATAAAACCCAAAATAAAAAATTAGATACAAAAGTAATAGAGTGTTTTGAGATGTACAAAAGCCAAAGTAACATTCTGGCATCAAATCAAAAAATCCCAATGGCACAGGACAAATTGGACAGGCTAATTTCAGTAACATGTTTGCATAAAACCGAAAATAAAAAATTAGATACAAAAGTAATAGATTGTTTTGAGATGTACAAACAACCAAAGTAACATTCTGGCATCAAATCAAAAATAAAAAAAAAATTCTGGTAAATTTGTGAATTTTCTTAAATAAATGTTTTAATGTACGATTTCGAGAAAAATGTTAAATACAAAAGATGTAGAACGTATTAAGGTCTATAAAAAAGCTCAGTCACTTTTTTGCGTAAAATTAAAAACAAAGGAAATACAATTTTTTTTCAACTTTGACAGGCCGCCATTTTGTTTTTACTGGGCCGATTTGGCTCATTAACGAACTCGTCCAAGATTTTTGCTTAACCGATTTTGTAGCCAGTTTGGTTCCGATCCGTCAAAATTTACGCCCTCTATCGTGCTTACAAATTCCGTTAAAATTTGTGAATTTTCTTAAATAAATGTTTCAATGTACGATTTAGAGAAAAATATTGAACACAAAAATTGGAGAACGTGTTATGGTCTATGAAAAAGCTAAGTAACTTTTTTGCATAAAATGAAAAACAAAGGAAATACGATTTTTTTTCAACTTTGACAGACCGCCATTTTGTGTCCACTGCGCCGAATTGGCTCATTAACGAACTTGTCCAAGATTTTGGCCTAACCGATTTTTGTAGCGAGTTTGGTTTTGATACGTTAAAAAATACGCCCTCTATCGTGCTTACAATTTCCGTTACAACACATATATATATATATATATATATATATATATATATATATATATATATATATATATATACATCTGACTATCATTTCTGCATCCTTTCAAAACTCATACATTTTAGCGTCCACGAGAAAGAAGCCAAATAGAGAACTGGAAGTACGAATATATTGTTGCTCACTTCACCCCGATCCCGGTAATGGTCTCAATTTTCAATTATCTTTTAAATAACCATATACGTTATTTCTACATTTTACTATCATTTTCACGACCTTTTAAACGTAAGTTAATGTTGCGTCCCTTGTATAGTTTACTTTCAAACTGCTGTTAATTTTTCTATCAATGTGACGTCCTGCAGTGTTGCCATATTTACTGCATAACTGACAAAGACAGAATAACGGTGAACCTTGTCGAAATGGTGAGATGTAAATAACATCATACTTTCTACAGATAATGATTCTTTTTTGGATACCTACTTTTACTGCGGAATAATTCTAAACTGCTTTCAGATATTTTTTAAGTTACTTTCTCAGGTACCTCGTTCCAAAAATTTCTATTACTTCATTAATATATATAAGTCTTCTTCACTGGCTATTTAAATATGTTATGCATCTTTTTATTTTACTTTTCATTGACTTAAAAAGTTAGCTATTAAAAGAAATTTCACTTGAAAACGCGAAGTATGTCTATAGGTATGATATTATGTTCTTTTCAGGAAATGCTGTAGCTTTCGAATCGCTCATGAAAACAATGCTTCTATTAAGCGTTACTCATAGCATAATGTCGGGTCTCATGATAATTTTTTCTGAGGTGTCTTTTTCTTTATGGGGAGGAGTTTATAATAGTAAATAAATCCCATCTTCAACGTCGATTTATTAGTTGTTATTAAACCTCTTCTTGGTTGTGCTGAAAAACCATATATAGCGTTCTTACAAGGAAGAGGCAGAACGTGTATATAAAAGTCGGATACGATATGTGTAACAGTTTCGTCGAAATCATTCAGCCGGAAGAACAAGATCATTTACGAAATATATGTACATAATTAGATTTTTCGTTGGCTGATTATTAAGGGTACTTAGACACGGGATACCTTTAAAATAGTTTGATAACTATTTTATGACGTCTTATTGCCTGGCAACAATCTTGTGTTATAGCTTGTAGAAAAAGATTTAAGAGCCTGACATAAAAAATCGATTAACCGAAAGTCGTGGGTTTTTAAAATCAATCAATATAGTCGAAAATTCGATTAGTTGATTAATCGATTAGTCGACTAAAGGAGTAGTTCAATAAATGGTTATTGGATTGATAGTATAGTCGATTAATCAGTTAGTCGCCTAATCGATTTGTTGACTGTTTTAATATCTTCTTACCAACACAGCAACTTTGAATAAACTGCTGCTTTGTATGATATTATATCTGCTTTACCCAAGCAAGTGCCTCTTAGTTCTAAAGGGCTACTCTAAATGGAAGTTTGACTATTCGAGTAATCGACTAGTCTACTACTCGATTTATTGATTATTCGGTTAATGGAAGAGCAAATAAAAAAGGGTTGTCTTTAGGAACAACATGCGTTCGGGCTGTGTTTAATATTTTTATATGATCTTGTACCTCCGAACTAAACAAAACAGGAACACAATTGCCACGTTTACTTCTTGTAACGACTCTTTTAAATTTCTTCAGCAAAATTCTTTCTGTAGGGGAAATTACATCATCAAATTCCTGGTAAGTAGCTTGTTCTCTGTTTGTATTTTCGTATATGTAAAGATACCATCGCTGCAGTTCTCCTGGACGTTTTCTATTCAATAAGATAACGCGACAAAAAATTGTTTCTAGCAATGTCAAATATGCAGCTTTGTTTGTATTATCTGCGGAAAGAATTGACGCAGATACCGAAGCCTTTTGAGACAGATACTCTTTTAATATTCTTAAGTCACTCGCTAAGGGTATAATAGTGACCTTATTCCACTTTTGTGATTAAAGTTTACTTGCAGCATGACTAGAAATTTGAAATTTCCAGTTTGCGGTAAAAAGATGAGTCATCGTTTTTAAATTGGCTTCTGCCTCAGCCGAAGAAACATTGGCATAATGGCTTCTTTAAAGCAAAATTAATTGCTATGTCGCAACACTGCTTTAGAGTAGTGGCAATATTCATTGCAAACGTAGGGGACTCAAAGACATCTTTGTCCTTATTGTACTTTGCAATATTTTTAGTTGCCTCCACGAAGAAATCAAAATGCTGTGGCTGTAGAGCATATCAAACATAGAGCGAATAGATGGTTCTAGTTGCATGACTTCCAATAACATTTTTGCAAGTTCTCGTATTTTCCGTTGCTTAATTATTGAAGTATCAAATGCTGCGGTGGTGGATTTACTACAATAAAATTAGAGGAAGTTCTAAGAAACAGCTTGATGCATAATAAACATTTTTGGAACATTATTTACCTACAGATTAATTTGCCACTTCTGTCATGATTTTGACATCAGAGAAGTTGATTTCTATTCTTGGTCTTAAAAAAACCCATCATTTTACAAATGCCAAGATTTGAATGTTTTATGAGGTGGGATATGATGTATGCATTCATCGACTGAAGCTGACAAAATTTAGAAGCTGCATCTGAATTATATTTGCAAAGGTACTCCCATCGTTCTCAACCTAATCCAACTATTTTCACAAAATTCGGAAACATTTAAAAACGTTTGGATATTTATTGTGAAATAATATCAATATTAAAATTAAAAAAGAAAGTTATATTGAGTGTTATGTGTTTTAACAAAATGGTAAATTCGTATAATTGATACTGTAGCCGCCAGCCTCCTGTGTATATATTCAAAATATAATAAAATATTTAAAACCCAGTAGCAATTTCCACTGGACGGCCGAGAAACTATTGTGAATGTTGGAGTGAAGGTCATGTCGGCAAAAAAAAGGATAGCTAGAGATGTGAGCTTTTTACAAGAGATCATATGTGTTCGGCCGATGTCCGATTATCGCAGTCCATACGAACTGAATTATTTACAGATACTATATTAAACTATTTCAAAGCCTACTTGTCAAATGTTTTCCGCCTATGTTTATTTATTTATTCCATAATTATACAGAATGCCTTTTATTAATTTGTTTTCGAAAAGAAATAACTATATATTCTTGAAAATCTTAAAAAATCAGCAACTTAATAGAATTAAAGCCAACTATATATTCTATTTTAAAAAATACAAGTTGAGTTTATTGCATTGCCACCGTTGAATTTATCTCAAAAAAAATTGGCCTAAGAGTATAGTATCAGTTTCTCTCTAATGCCGCTGGTTTCTAAGAGGCCCTAAAAAACCATAGAAAATGGGCCAACCTGTACAAATAATAGGACGCGACCAAAAACAAAGTTTTCAATTTTTTTTCATATTGCACGGTTAAGACGTTCATTAATGTTTATTTGACACTAAACTACCCATGCTATTATAGAAGTATTGGTAATTTGCGGTTTAGTTTTTCGTACATACGCTTCACGACTTTTATATAACACATCGGCTAACTAACCATAAATCGTAAATAAAGTTCAGTCTGATATTCAAACTTTTTACAAATCACTACTACTAATACGAACGTAACGTTCGCCAAAGTTGTAACTATACTATACTCCCGCAAACTAAAGAAATGAATTTAGTTTAAAATGTATTGTTATCAATACCAGATACTACGTTGCCAAATCTACTGGACGTCAGAATGTTACGAAATTGTAATTTTATGTATATTAAAGTATATTCTGGTGCGCCACCAGCAAAAATTCGTTGAACTAAAACTATACCTTTTTCGTACATTTCCTATCAACTTTGCGTCCATTTGACCTTGCCTAATACTTAAATATTGAAGTATCTGCAAAAGATGGCAGTTTGACACCCGTGGCTAACCATAGTACTTTAGGTGGTCGGTCTATCTATGGGACAAATATTCATCAGAAATTTCCAAAAACGAAAGATGTTTTGCGTCCGATATACGGACGTAAGTTTACAGAGGATGCAGGATTAAATGCGAAAGTCATTCTATCGGATGCAGAAATGATAGTAAGATGTGTATATATATATATATATATATAATTTCATAAAATACGAGGTGCTATATGAAATATAAATTTCGATTTTCTACTACACCTGTTTTAGTCGAAATTTCAATAATTTCGACTTATTGGCCTGACCGTTCTTCGAAGGGCAAAACAACTACATTCCTGGCTAATACCACGCAGAATATTGAATTACATCCCCTTCGAAAACCGTGACGTCGATCGGCCATTTTGCCGATACGGACATCTGTGGTGATTCGCAACTGATAGCGGAAGAGCATAGTACACTTACGCGTTTCGACCTTCTTGGGTCTCTTCAAGAGTGCCGTAATGCCTTCCAGTTCAGAATCTCTGATCCGAACTGAAGATTACACCCTCCGACAACCTCTCTTGGTTCGTGTAGTTACACAAGCGAGAAGTAGTCAGTTGGCGCCATCTTCACTTTCAGTTGCGAACCAACACCTCAGATAAATGCGACCGTATTAGTCGTATTAAATAAAAATGAATATAATTTCATAAAATACGAGGTGCTATATGAAATATAAATTTCATATAGCACCACAGATGTCCGTATCGGCAAAATGGCCGATCGACGTCACGGTTTTCGAAGGGGATGTAATTCAATATTCTGCGTGGTATTAGCCAGGAATGTAGTTGTTTTGCCCTTCGAAGAACGGTCAGGCCAATAAGTCGACATTATTGAAATTTCGACTAAAACAGGTGTAGTAGAAAATCGAAATTTATATTTCATATAGCACCTCGTATTTTATGAAATTATATTCATTTTTATTTAATACGACTAATACGGTCGCATTTATCTGAGGTGTTGGTTCGCAACTGAAAGTGAAGATGGCGCCAACTGACTACTTCTCGTTTGTGTAACTACACGAACCAAGAGAGGTTGTCGGAGGGTGTAATCTTCAGTTCGGATTAGAGATTCTGAACTGGAAGGCATTACGGCACTCTTGAAGAGACCCAAGAAGGTCGAAACGCGTAAGTGTACTATGCTCTTCCGCTATCAGTTGCGAATCACCACAGATGTCCGTATCGGCAAAATGGCCGATCGACGTCACGGTTTTCGAAGGGGATGTAATTCAATATTCTGCGTGGTATTAGCCAGGAATGTAGTTGTTTTGCCCTTCGAAGAACGGTCAGGCCAATAAGTCGAAATTATTGAAATTTCGACTAAAACAGGTGTAGTAGAAAATCGAAATTTATATTTCATATAGCACCTCGTATTTTATGAAATTATATTCATTTTTATTTAATACGACTAATACGGTCGCATTTATCTGAGGTGTTGGTTCGCAACTGAAAGTGAAGATGGCGCCAACTGACTACTTCTCGCTTGTGTAACTACACGAACCAAGAGAGGTTGTCGGAGGGTGTAATCTTCAGTTCGGATTAGAGATTCTGAACTGGAAGGCATTACGGCACTCTTGAAGAGACCCAAGAAGGTCGAAACGCGTAAGTGTACTATGCTCTTCCGCTATCAGTTGCGAATCACCACAGATGTCCGTATCGGCAAAATGGCCGATCGACGTCACGGTTTTCGAAGGGGATGTAATTCAATATTCTGCGTGGTATTAGCCAGGAATGTAGTTGTTTTGCCCTTCGAAGAACGGTCAGGCCAATAAGTCGAAATTATTGAAATTTCGACTAAAACAGGTGTAGTAGAAAATCGAAATTTATATTTCATATAGCACCTCGTATTTTATGAAATTATATTCATTTTTATTTAATACGACTAATACGGTCGCATTTATCTGAGGTGTTGGTTCGCAACTGAAAGTGAAGATGGCGCCAACTGACTACTTCTCGCTTGTGTAACTACACGAACCAAGAGAGGTTGTCGGAGGGTGTAATCTTCAGTTCGGATTAGAGATTCTGAACTGGAAGGCATTACGGCACTCTTGAAGAGACCCAAGAAGGTCGAAACGCGTAAGTGTACTATGCTCTTCCGCTATCAGTTGCGAATCACCACAGATGTCCGTATCGGCAAAATGGCCGATCGACGTCACGGTTTTCGAAGGGGATGTAATTCAATATTCTGCGTGGTATTAGCCAGGAATGTAGTTGTTTTGCCCTTCGAAGAACGGTCAGGCCAATAAGTCGAAATTATTGAAATTTCGACTAAAACAGGTGTAGTAGAAAATCGAAATTTATATATATATATATATATATATATATATATATATATATATATATATATATATAAAATATATATAACCTTTGGAACGGAGGGTGATTTTGGCATCTAGGAACACCAAAACGAAAAACTGCATTGAAATTGTTCCGAAGTCGCGTCATGCTACTCTCTACAATAGCCCTATTTTATTCTGAAATAAGCCTAAAAAGAGGAAGAAGAGGCATTACAACTAATATTTCCTAAGCAAACTGAAAAAATAAAAACTTATAAAACCATCACATATGCAGGAAATATTTCTAATAATATTTCGAAGATAATATCTTTAGCAACGAATACAACAGTTTCTTTTGAAACAGAAAGTAACGTAAGTACAAAATTGTTAAATGTTAAAACAAAAAAACAAATATTAAAAAATCGGGTATGTATAAACTCAAATGTCCAGAATGTAATGCTGTGTTTTTGGGTCAGACCTTTAGAAATTTTGAAATCCGATACAGTGAACACCTACGAGCATACAGATTAAAACAACCAGACAAATCCCATTACGCAAAACATCTACTTGACACCAACCATTCATTGACACCTAACACAGAACTAGAAGTACTACATATTTGTGATAAGAAACAAGAACTGGATTTCCTTGAAGAGTTGGAAATTATAAGACACTTAAGAAACCCACAATATGAAGTCGTCAATGAACAGATAAATCTAGGGCGTTCTCCACTATTAAACTGTCTTCTTGAGTGATAATTGTAAATATTAGCAGATATTGTTTTCCTGGTTTTCTATATCATTGCACAGTTATACTGATCTTAATTGGAAAAATGATATTAAGGATATCATCAAAGGGCTAATAATATCTAAGCTTCAATATTTGTAATATCACATCTTCTTTTTTCTATGAACATATATTAAGTCAATTACAAGGTAGGTCACTTCTTGGTCTAGCCAAAAATAACTACTAAACATCAGGTAGGAATCAAATGAAATGTAAATTCTGTTATTCTGACGGTGATATTCAGTTATCGAAACAATTGTCATTTTTTTAGAATTTTCAACATTTTTCATTATATTGTGGAATTAGCTAGAAACATTGAGTTTCATTTAAAACACTAATATGTGTAGATTCCACGAAGTAAGGGTCGAGACAGTTACTTTTTTAAAGTGAATATATTTTTTGAAGAAAATAATCTCAGTTGGACGGTTGTATTGACATTTGTACAGATGGGGCCAAGGCGATGACGGGTAAAATAGCAGGAGCAATTGTAGTTCCAGCCATTGTATCCTGCATAGACAAGCCCTTGCGATAAAGCAAAAGCCGTCAAATTCAGAATTACTTATGGATGAAGCGGTAAAAATAATTAATTTTATCAAAATCACGACCACTACAATCCCGATTGATCTCATTATTGTGTGAAGATTGTTGACAGCAAACATATAACACTACTGCTCCATACAGAAGTGCGATGGCTGTTTCGAGGTGAAACTTCAACAAGGCTATTTGAACTTAGAGCCGAGTTACAAACGTTTCCTTCAGATAATTCTTTTAATTTGTAAGATCGTTTGTATGATAAAACTTGGATGTTCCGGTTGACTTTAATGGCGAATATCTTTCATCAACTGAACGAATTAAATTTATCATTGCAAGGTAAACAGACAACAGTGTTCCAGGCCTGTAACAAAATAACTGCCATCAAAAGAAAATTAGATTTTTGGATTATATGCGTTGGTAAGAGAAAAATAGAAAGCTTCACGTCACTCAGTTTGTTAGCGATAATGACCCAGAAATGTTTCAGGATGATGTATTTCAAGAATTGGTCCAATATCTCACTTCGATGCGCGCATCTTTTAATAAGTATCTTCCCGAAGAACAGAAAACAAAAAGGAAACTGAATTCATGGATTTATAATTCTTTTTACTCAACTTGCAAAGGCCCGAAAGTATGTCAAATGATGTATGAATCTCTTTTAGAAATGTCGTCAGATACAAGTATAGAGTCACTGTTCAGAACGACGCCTTTCAACGATGTTTGGTGCAGAATTCTTGATGAATATCCAATGCTCGCCAAGATGGCTCTGAATATTCTTCCCCCGTTCCCAAAAACATATTTGTGCGAAACAGGATTCTCAACCTATGCAGCCACGAAAACAAAATACCGCAATAGAATGGACGCCGAACCTGATATCAGACTTCAACTGTCTTCTATCAAACCTAACATCAACCAGTTGAGGTAAAACAAAAACAACAGTTTCACACCTCCCATTAGTTCGATTTTTTTCTTTTTTAATATCTTCTATTATTATACTTGTTATGTAGTTTTTTACTAAGTGAAATAAGTAGTAACTATTACATTGTACTTTTATTATGCTTATTGATAAATAATACATTTTTAAAAACAATTGTTTCATTGTAGGTTTGCCTCATAGACCAGGGTCGATAATTTTTGAGACCAAAAAACATTATAGTGGGATGAAACCCATTGGAAATGGTAGAGAATATAACAAAAATGGAAGGAAAAATAAATTACGGGTGATCTGAAGTCGGAAGGGGGTGAGTTTTTAAGGGTAAAAAACAGTTAGTCTCGATTTCCGGTAAAACTGCAAGTCCTATAAAAAAAGTTAAATAGCAAAGTTGTAGGTAATAGAAAGATCTACAACTTTTGTATCGACATTTTTTTCACATCGCCTCAAAATTTATGTGAAAAATTCGAATAACCGAGTTTATGGTTTTTAATTTTTATCTTTTGCAAAAAAATTCATTTTTTCACAAAATCTGGTGAAAATTTACCTTTGTATGTTCCAAACATACAGTAATTTTTTTGATTTAAAATATTCATTTTTTCACCTTATTTTGACTTAATATCGAAAAAGCACCCTAATTTTCAATCGAAAATTCTCATGTCGAAATATCTATTTTTTTAAAAAAGTTGGTGTGTTTTTTGTTCGCTGAAATCCCTACTTTCTGATGGTATAAAAAATATACATTACTATGGTAAATGTTTTCAGAAAATGCAAATAATGAAAAAAACTCGAATCCGATATTTTTTTTTAATAAGTATGTATAATTTTGAGCTATTTATTAAAATGTACACTTTAGTTACTCGAAAAACGTGTTATATTGATAAACAAAAAAATTACAAATCTATAAAACCTCAAAATTGCAAAAACATGCGAAAATAGTTGTTCTTAATATTAAAAATAGGATTTAAAAAGGTTCATCTAAAAAATGTGACTGCTGCAATTTTTTTTTCAGTAATACAGTTGATTTATTAAGCTCTCATCACATTTATGTCATAGAAAATCTCATAATAGATAAATATACATGCAAATCGTACTATTGAATTCAAATACTTTTTACTGATGACGTTATTTATTATAATATTTTCAAATACAATAATCTTCTTATTTATAAATACCTTATCTTGCATTCTAATTACTTCTCCATTGGTTTTTGTTTCTTTGATGGCATTTCTTCATCGTTAGATTCGACAATCCTTCCCGATTCTAGTGGATCTTCGAAATTTTCAAGACCATCACCGTCTTCGTCTCCAAGACTATTTCCGGTCTGCATTGGTTCTTCATCCACAATTTCATCCGATTCATAAGCTTCTTCGTAGGTTTCTTCTTCCACATTGGAGCATGTTTCAGAACCATGACAATTTGAGCAAAAATTTTTTGTATTTCAAACCATGTTTTCGTCAGCCACATTTTAAACTGTTACATCCAGTTTCACAGCTGCAGCAAATAGTTCTAAGCAATATATACGGAATTAATTCCTTGTCTGTAAATTTGGGCATAATGCCGCGTTGATGTTGCTTTCAGCCCCAACCTGTTGCTGTCAGTTCCTCACCCAGACAAGTCTGAAGCTGATAATATGCCCTGTATCAATGTTGTTCTGATGCACCTCCTGTGGGTGGGAGATTGGCCGATATGAAAGAAAATTTAATTCTTGCCAATTGATATTTTTGAAATCTTAATTGGTTCAGTGTTATATAATTTTTACATATATAAATAGATTTGATTAATTGTAATCCATTTTTTTATATCTTCTATGCTCGCATCTTTTTCATAAAAAATATTGGCCAAATTTGACACATTTTTATCAGCTAATAAAGAGTTGAGGATACTTTTACTTCCTTTTCCAGCAAATCCATATGTTGTATCGCAACCAGAAAAACAATGGAGAGATGCAACGATATTTTTTAAGGATTCATATTTGAAACTATTAGATGTGAAAAATAGATTATAGTACCAGAACCTAGCTTGAGAAAATAAATATCATTATTATTAGAATTTAATTGGTTTAAAAGGACCAACAGATCAATATCTTGACCCACAACAATGATAGTTTTATTAGTATCTCTAGCAATTTCTATCGAGGTCTTAATAATGTCAGCATCTTCTTCTTGCTTGTTTACAGGAAAATCCTTGTGACTGTAATCTTTTTATTAACGTTTTTATTATTTTGTCCTTGTTTTTCTCGTTAAATGTTTTCTTTTTGGTATTTGTATGGTTTTGATAATCGAACTCTGGAATATTGTCTGAGGTTTTTCTACGACTACATTCTCCTCTTTTAGTTGAGTTAGCTGCTGGTACTGTTGTCACAGTAACTAATTTTTCAATTTCGGTGTACCCATCAAAAACGACATAGCTGCTTGCTGCGTAATGTTTTTCTACATAGCGCAAATATTTATTCATTATCTCTTCCACCGTTTCATTTTTCTGCCAAATTACTTTGTGCAGTAAAAATCCACCGTCGACGACATGAACGGTGCCGTCAGAATTCGTTGGTCCATGCGTGGTCACAAATAATTCGTAAAGTTGAGATTTGACATTTTACCTGATGCCATTTTCTGTAAAAAGTGACAATGGAAAAGGTGCAAACTCGTATTGTAAATAAGCTTCCATATCTTTTTTATTGTCGATCGTTAGCGATATTCTTTGAAATAGCAATAATGGATCGATGGCTATAATATCTCCATTTATTTTAACGGAAGAATGAACCGTTTTTAGAGACAAGACTTTGTTTTTTCTTTTAAATTTGACACTGCCAAAATTCATTCCAACAATAGCTTGCAAAGATTTTTTTCCTTATTCATACGCTTCATAGCAATTTACAGGAATACTGCCAATAATTCCAGAAAATATTGACATAATGTTATCAGTCTCTGGAAAAGGATCATAACTATTAAAAAAATTTTGTAACATTTGTAAATCAGCTACATCTCTTTTTATTCGATATTCCTTGGAATCAATGTGTTGCTCTGTAGTTGCAAAAGAAACATTACAAAAATCTTCCATTTCATTGCAAACTTCGACAAGTATGATCATTGTTAATACGAATTTTGCTAAAACACTTTCAGACAAACCTCGACCATATGAAAATCCACCCCGAGTTTTCATAGATCTCATCAAAACTTGCTCGATCGTCATATCCGTCCAAACTCATTATAGTAGTATATTTCGATTAGCAATTTTTTTGTTTATCAATATAACATGAAATCTTACGTTTTTCGAGTAATTAAAGTGTAAATTTCAATAAATAGCTCAAAATTATACATAATGATTCAAAAAAAAAATATCGGATTCGTTTTGACAAAGCTACTGTGTTAGTGAAACGCGTCAACAAGTTTAAATTGAACATTAGTTCAAATATATGAAGATTTAAACAAACTATATTGTTTTATTTCATCGTTCGAGTCTTTTTCATTATTTGCATTTTCTGAGAACAATTGCCATAGTAATGTATATTTTTTTCATACCATCAGAAAGTAGAGATTTGAACGAACAAAAAACACTCCAATTTTTTTAAAAAAAAACAGATATTTTGACGTGAAAATTTTCGATTGAAAATTAGGGTGCTTTTTCGATAGTAAAGTCAAAATAAGGTGAAAAAATGAATATTTGAAATAAAAAAAATTACTGTATGTTAGGGACATACAAAGGTAAGTTTCACCAAATTTCGTGAAAAAATAATTTTTTTTGCAAAAGATAACAATAAAAAACCAAAAACTCGGTTATTAGAATTTTTCACATAAATTTTGAGGTGATGTGAAAAAAGTGTCGATACAAAAGCTGTAGATCTTCTTATTGCCTACAACTTTGCCATTTAACTTTTTTTCATAGGACTTGCAGTTTTACCTGAAATCGAGATTAATCGTTTTTTACCCTTAAAAACTCACCCCCTCCCCCTTCCCGACCTCAGATCGCCCGTAATTTATTTTTCCTTTCATTTTTGTTATATTCTCTACCTTTTTCAATGGGTATCATCCTACTATATTTTTTTTCACTTTTTACCATTTTCAAAATTATCGACCCTGGTTTATCAAGAATTTCGCTTTCAAAAAGGTTCCGCCACCAAAAAAGTTTGAGAGCGCTGCTGCGTAGTCAGTTTATATTGGGCTTTTTCGGTGTGGCGGTTTGTGGGGGTGTACTTACGTCACCCGGCAACTACCGATGCCTGTGATAGTACAGTTTAAATTTAATTTTGAATATGTTCTTCCAATGTACCTTTATGTATTATGTATATTTTAAATTGATAAAATGTGTTTGAGTATTACATCAATCTATTTCTAGCAACCACAGGGAGGTATTATTATTCATGTGCTATAGTATAAACATCAGTTTTTGCCGCGGAAATTCTTCGTTTCTCAGAAAACTCGATTTTTTAATTTTTCTACTATTAACTAAAATTCGAATCTTTACAGTATTTTTAAATGTTCTTTTTATTATAGAATGACGTAAAAACATTCAATATAACGATGTGAATTAATTTTTATTCGAAAGTGTATTTTTATCACAATATTTTTTATTGATTTTTCCGGGTTTAGAAGTTCCGAAAAGTGATAGGAAGATAAAAACTACATATTTTTGTTTGATTAATAATTTGCAATAACTTTTCTATATAACTTTTTCCGCGGAAATTTATCATGAGGGCGGTGTAATAGAAATATTTCGAAGTTTTCTATAGTATTCTCAACTTTTTTACATACTTTCGGGATCGTGGAGTGAAGTGGGGAGCTGTATGGGGAATATGTGCGTTTTTTTTGCATTTATTGGAGATTTTGACCTTCTTAAGGTCGTATCTCACCTATCAGCACAGCACCTGACAAACATCATCACATCACCGGCGAGTGGTCAACTTAACAATCATGTGTAGGTTCATATAACCTCTCGACATCACAACAGCACCGCCGCGGGATCGGACTCTAAGCTTCACATTATATGTGCATATCTGCATATATGTATTTAAGTAGTTGTGTTTTGTTTCTAGAAGATTGATGTGCTCTTAAGTTACCTAGGAAATGTTCCGGTTTTCAAATTTAGAATTAGCTTCGATTGCGGTAGCATTAGATGAAGAGGAGAATGATGAACGCCAAAAAAAAGATACTGGATACACCCGAGTTTAAAATTCCGAAATCAGGAAGGGAAATATTTTACTCTATATCCACATCTGTTAAGTGACGAGGAAAAATTTTATAAATATTTTCGTATGTCGCAGACTCAATTTTAAACATTATTAACGAAAATTAAAAATGTTATTCAAAAACGTAATACAAAATATCGAGAAGTGATTACGCCAGTAGAAAAGTTAGCAGTCTGTTTAAGGTAAGTAAATAAACATTTATTACATTATTTCAAAACAGTTAGACAGACAACGTAATAGAAAAACTCTACAATACTACAACACTAAATATAAAAAATTAATTTCCTCTGCTGGAGAATTCGTCCAGTCTTCCATAGGAGATTGTATTGGTGACTATACTCGATAGTCGAAATTGTGTAAAGTGAGTCAGAGCTATCTAATCAACACTTTGGTTAAAGCGCAGTTGCCATATGTATTCTAGAGAGAAATGCTGTATTTTATAAATACACTTCAAATCCATTGTGTCAATATTTCAGGTACAAAAGATGCAATGTAATTAAGTCAATACCAATTTAATATATTTATGTCAAATTTCAAGCAGACTAATAATAATTAGTTTACTTGAAATGTGAAATAAAGTGTTTATGTATATTTCTTGAACGCAAAGTTTGTTGTGGAAAACTCGCCGATTTGACAATGTTGGAGAGTCGCTTCAATGTTCCGGCTTTGAGAACGAGATAGATAGATCGAGCTACGCGAATGAGACAGTGATAGTAAACAGTTATGTGAGGTGTTTATTCTCTTCATGAGCGTAACATCTGTATTTGTGTTGTGGTTTTGTGTGATAAATCGGTTATTATTGGTATTTATTGTAATATTTATATCGGTATATTTAGTGACAATAATGGCGAAGTGTAGCGGTGTTGGCGATAAAAAACGGCGTCGTAACAATTTAATTCGGGAAGAAAAAGTCCTCATATTAAATGTGTACGATGGACTGCGTGCCATGGACAAACAGTTGGGTGTTAGTGACGCTGTGATTAAGTGCAGTTATTTAACTAAAGTTTCTGAGAGTACTATATACAATATTCTAAAGAAATCGCGGGACGGATCTTTGACAAGAGAACGAGGTGAAAACTGTAAACCGGAAAGTAGGGGAAGAAAGAAAATTGTTTTGGACGACCAAACACGGAATGCTATACGTAGGGAAATACATTCTTTTTATTTTAGGAATGAAATCCCCTCGGTAGCTAAATTGAGCAAGGTAATAGAAGCTGATGATACTTTACCAAACATCAGTGATAAAGTTTTGAGACGAACTTTAAAATTAATGAATTTTCGTTACCAAACAAGAAGTAGAAACAGTGCCTTAATTGAACGAAATGACATTGTGGAATGGAGGAGAAATTATTTAAAACAGATACGACAGTTTCGTAACGAAGGACGGCACATATATTATCTTGACGAAACATGGTTAAATGAAGGCCACACTGTGTCAAAAGTGTGGCAAGACATGAATATACGAAGCAATCGACAAGCCTTTATGGAGGGTTTCTCTTCCGGTTTAAAAGCTCCCTCTGGGAAAGGACGTCGACTGATTATCACTCACATTGGCAGCGAGGAAGGATTCGTAGAAGGTGGATTACTAAGTTTTCAGTCCAAAAAAACTGTCGATGACCATAATGAGATGGATGGTAACCGGTTTGAAACATGGTTCAGATCAATTTTAACAAAGGTAACTCCTGGTTCAGTGATAGTTATGGATAATGCTTCATACCATTCTCGTCGACTGGAGCAAATACCTACTTCAGCTAGCCGCAAGAGGGTTATAATTGATTGGTTAGAGAGTAAAAGCATTCCGCACAACGAGGCAATGCTAAAAGTTGAATTATTATCTCTCGTACGGAAACATAAAAGCAGTTATATTAAGTACGTTGTCGATGAAATGGCGAAATATTTCAACGTCTCAGTTGTTAGACTTCCTCCCTACCACTGTGAGTTAAACCCCATCGAGCTGGTTTGGGCCTAAGTGAAAAATTATGTTGCGAGAAAAAACAGTACATTCAAAATGGCTGACGTTGAGAAACTGTTTGACGAGGCGCTGCATACCGTTACTGCTGAGAGTTGGCGTAAATGTATTCAACACGTATTAAAAGAAGAAATAAAGTTTTGGGATTTAGACATACGTGTAGAAGTAATGACGGAACCACTCATTATCGATATAGGAGGAGAAAGCGATGATTCTGAGGAGTCGTCAGGGAGTGATACCGCTTCCAGTTAGTCAGACATTTTACAAGTGACCTCGCAACATACCTATACTTATTGGTAATTTATTTTGGTCTTGACAAACAACTTTTCTTTAGTTTTAGTAGTAGTAAGTTGGAATTGACTTTTAAACATTTTTTTATTTTGTTTTAACTTACTTATGAACAACTTGTGATAAGTTATTATTTCAAATGTTAAAAATTGAAATTCCAGATATTTCAGTATTCGCACCATTAAACTATGATACGGTCATGGAGTTCACTGTAAATCGGTAGATAACCGATGACGCCACTTTACAGAATTTCGACTATCGACTTTTTTATATACATCTTATTATAGCTCATCCTTAAAAATGTGTATTATTCTTGGTAACACCCTGTATATACATAATGATACCTACCATGATAATTTCGTATTTCTGTTCTCTCAAATTTAAACGCCAGAGCGTACAAGAACATTTTCTATTTATTTTTTATTTAGGACTATTAAGAACCCTTCAAAAATGATGCGCTCATGAAGTTCGCTTCTGCAACTGATTTTATGGACAGTAAGAGCGATGAGTCACTTTACAAAATTTCGACTATCGAGTATAGAGTGAGAGCTGTTATATGAATGGGAGCTTGCCACCTGGGGCGTATCCATATGCCTTTGTTGGTGTGCGTTGTTTGGGATGCTAGCAGAGGAGGCGAGCTGAACGGGAAAGAAACCAGAAGGTGGCCTTTGGTGAGTTGGAGTTTGAATGTTGGGAAGGCCGTTTTGATGTAGTTCTGCCAATTCGAGTTCGGAAACAATGGCAAATATTTTCGATTTTGCCACAGCAATATTAATCGGGGTCAATTTTTTAACTGTAGCAGCCATACTTTCTAAAAAATATGTCCACTTCATCTTTTTTAATAGTGTTGCGCTCTTGGCTATTATTGTTTGTATTTATATAATCCATCAAACGTGAAAAAGCAGTAACCGGTGCCCTTTTTTTATTGCGCGAAATAATTTTTCGTGCAGATGGAGTTGTGTTGTTTTCTGCAACTGCATTACATGTATGTGGCTCATTTTCGGCATGGCTTAAATCTACCGTTACATTAACTTCCTCATCAATATCATTTGCATCACTGCTTTTGCCACTAATATTAGTTAACCTTTCTCTTTCTTGGTAGAAGGGCAAAAGAAATAACATTTTCTCTTCGTATTTCCATTTCCTGATTTTTTGGGCTGGATCGCCACTTTTAGAAGTTTTCTTTTCCCGGATTGCTCTCCTAAATGCCTCACGCAAATTATTTCATGCTTTTTTTACATACATTAGCTAAAACAATAAAGATTACCTATTAATTTTTCAGGTTTTTAGCAACAGGAGACAGTTTCAGAACAATTTCTTTTAGTTATCGATTGGGCGAAACTACTATTAGACAATCAGTAGTTGACGTATGTCAAGCTATATGGAGGTGTATGAAGTCTGAATATATGCCAAAGCCTACAACACAACAATGGGAAAAAATTGCGGACGAATATTGGTCAACTTGGAATTTCCCTAACTGTTTAGGTGCCATTGTTAGCAAACATGTCGTTATAAAGGCTCCAGCCAATAATGGATTTTCATATTTCAATTATAAAAGAACTTTCTTTATTGTATTGCTTGCCTTAGTTGACGCTAATTACGCATTCATTGCTGTTGACATTGGTGCGTACGGCAAAAATAGCGATAGAGGAATTTTTTCAAATTCAAAGTTAGGAAGAACTTTGGCTAAAAGAAAAAACAATATTCCCAATGAAAGAGCTCTACCAGGTAAATACATGCCATAAGAACTTGCACTGTTCTCACACGAATTGATTATGTTTGTCTCGAATACACACCTAGTCGTAATCTAATCATGATGTTAATAATTTTATTAAATAAATTTTGTGAGACTACTTCATATTTCAATTTTTTTATAGCAAACAAATAAATGATAATTCATTTCAAGTACGGACATTGAAATGCCTTTTGTTATCGTTGGTGACAAATCTTATCCTTTAAAAACTTATTTATTGAGGCCGTTTCCTGGACCACAAGTAGTTGACAATAACGTAAACAGAACTTTTAATTGCCATCTCTGTCGGGCTCGAAGAGTTGTCGCAAATGCTTTTGGAATATTGATGCAAAAATTTATGATAGACGTTTGAACCTAACACCGGAATTTGCCCCACTTGTAATTTTAACAACTTGCATTTTGCACAATTTTATCCGTTCGACAGTATCTTTAAATATTCGATATTACAATGATGCAGAAGTTGGAAATACAAGTGACAACAACAATGTTTTTGCTATTCAAAGACAAGGAGGTAATGCGGAAAATTCGTCATTTGTTGTACGAAATACTTTTGCGGAGTATTTATCAAGTCCTCAAAGAAAAGTGGCGTGGCAAGATCAATGTGTATAATAATTGAGTTTGTAAGTTTGTGTAATTGTGATAACCGTATTTACCTGATTGTTCCAATTTTTCACCTATTTCCAAGCGACTTCTTTTTTTTTGCTATCGCTGTATTTATTATCACTTATATCATATAAATAAATATAATTTCTAACTGCCTCTATCAGCTTTTCGGAATCATATTCACGCCTGTACTCTCTTAAAATTGCTACAAGAACTGCTGCAATAGTGTAATATATACCTAAACCTATAAAAACAATTGGTAAAATATGTACTAAGCAAAATATGATAAGTGAGTGTACGACATCGGCTCGGCATCGACAAATAACAAGCACGGCGTCCGCAAAAGATTCTCTCGGAGAAATGTCTAGTGGTTGAGGCATTGACGTGCCTTGCAGAGGATGTGCTGATGCTGTTGGGTGAGTGTGCTTACATTTAAATACACAAAAGAAATAAAATTTGCTTGTGATGATCAGTCGCTGTTCCTACGCTGTGCTGATAGGTGAGATACGACCAGCTCCGTCAAGCTGCCCCCCCCCGGTTAGATTTTTGTTACCAAAATGCTAGCACACATAAAGGGCACCTAGCACAACAATTTTTATAGCTAGCACACCAACAGCTCACAATAAAAATGCTTTTGAATTCGGGTGGGGCCAGGTTAACGCTAGCCCCCCCCCGGTTGAAATTTTTTCGCCAAAGTGCTAGCACAGATAAATTACACCTAACACAACCTAGCACACCATTTTTTATAGCTAGCACACCAACAGCTTACAATAAAAATGCTTTGGAATTTGGGTAGGGCCAGGTTAACGCTAGCCCCCTCCGGTTGGAATTTTTTCGCCAAAATGCTAGCACAAAGAAAATACACCTAGCACAACCTAGCACAAAATTTTTAATAGCTAGTACATCAACAATGCTTTCGAATTCAGAGGGTGGGGGGCATCTGCAAAATAATGTTATGGTTACACGAATGAATGAAAATGTTGGATGTATTTGTCCCTAAACATCATTTTCCTTTAAAAAATAGCCCCTAAACAGATGTTGCCAGATTGTGCGTGATATCTATATTTTCCTATCTAGCAGGGTATTTGATTAATTAATAATTAACTGTTATTTAATTATTAATTATCTATTTATTTTCAATTAATGCCTAAAAACGAAAAACTACAAAAAACCTTCACTTTTAAAAATAATTTTGTTGAAATGATAGTAATTTTAATAAAACAAAATAATTAAATTCAACCATTCAGTCACGGAATCAGAAACACTCCGTGCACGAATAAGTTGCAAATTACGTCACACTATAAAAAAAACGACAAACGTCTGCGTACAGACATGTTGGATAAATAAATGTCCAAAAAAGCGAAGCCGTGTTGGATATGTCCTTTGGACAAAGTTGGGCAATCTGGGAAGGGGCGGCTGAGATCCCTAAAAATGTTCCAATATATTGAGAATACATGTTTTAGACTGATCGTGGTTCACTGTAGTCCTTATTTGAAAGAAATACTCAAACTTTATATTTGAATTTGCCAGAATATTTATTGCCGAAGTTGATGGTTAATTAACAATTGTAATGATAATATAAATTTTGCATTTCACTATCAGATTTTTTTTAAATTCCCAAGTTAACTTAGAACGTGCAGCTTTTAATTCTTAGAGCCGGTTAATCAGAGCTCCTAATATTTCTGTGGCATATCATAAGACACCAACACTACCATGTATTTTTCAAAGTTTTTAGTATGTAACTGGCAATGTCTGTTTGTTCGGTTGCAATCTTGCAACTCAGTTTTGAAGCAGATATCTTCAACCGATTGATTTGAAATTCTGTATAAACGTCTAGTTTGCATGCCAATCCATGATTAGGTATGTGACGTCACTCTAAATTCAACATGGGGGATCACCAAAGTTGGCGGACTAAAGAAAGTGGACTAATTTTTTTGCTTTCTTACAATGTGGGTATTAAATGGAAGGCAGCAAAATTGATGACATAGGTATTTTTATTTTTCTAAAAACTAGTTATAATCCATCTGAAGTTCTCATCGGACTTTTTAAAAGGGTCGTTAAACCAAGTCTATCCTTAAAATTTGAATCATTTTTATAATGCCGTTTTTATGGGTCTTAAGAGTAAATAAAATTCTTGTAGGTACATCCAAACTGGCCGAATCAGATGTTTGGGTTAAGAAAGGGTTTCTCCGAAGGGCTGATGATTGTAATAATATGTATTGTTTCTAATAATATTACAAGTAGCATGGACCATATTAGTAAAACTAATGATCTAACTATTTTCATGAGTGTAATCCGATAGAATATTTCTTGATTAGACGACATAGAACTGTATTAATGCGAAACTTATATTATTTAAACAACATTACATGGTATTTATTTACCCTTTTTGGTTCATTTTCAATCATTTATTTTTGGATTGAAATTGAAGAATCGTTTTCAAACCGTGACATTTTTATGATATTTTAAATTAAAATTATGATAATAACAACAATTGTTACTTAGACGTTACTTAGATACGGACTTAAAAGGTAAATTATCGGCACTGCCGGAGAGTTATCTCCGAAAAGATCCTGCTTCATTTGAAATTTTTACCATATGAGTGGAATATTCCGAAAATTTTTCGTAACTAGAGTAAGAAACAATTAAACCAGCCCTTTTACATATATATTCAACCTACTCATTTATCCACTTATTTATTCATCGAGTAAGTATAGCGGTATTTCACTGACCTCCGTCCCACTCCCCAGAATTAAAAGTGTAGTTGCTGTGCTAGCTATAAAAAATGGTGTGCTAGATTGTGATAGGTGTCCTTTGTTTGTGCTAGCATTTTGGCGAAAAAATTCCGACCGGAGGTAGCTAGCGTTAACCTGGCCCCACTCGAATTCCAAAGCATATTTATTGTAAGCTGTTGGTGTGCTAGGTTGTGCTAGGTGTCCTTTATATGTGCTAACATTTTGGCGATAAAATTCTAACCGGGAGGGGCTAGCGTTAACCTGGCCCCACCCGAATTCAAAAGCATTTTTATTGTAAGCTGATGGTGTGCTAGCTATAAAAATTGTTGTGCTAGGTTGTGCTAGGTGCCCTTTAAGTGTGCTAGCATTTTGTTAGAAAAAATCTAACCGGGGGGGGGCAGCTTGACGGACCTGATACGACCTTTACTGCGCCTTATAATTCACAGAAAAACAGATTTCGTTAGAACGACTCGTTGTGTGCAAAACTCTAAAATATTGAATAATATTGTGAGGAGTTTTTAAAGAAGAAAAAAATGTACCTTATTTAGATTTCGGGAGCCAAATGGACGTGTTCAAACCACGTGTTTTTGCGACAGTTCCATCTGGACGACACTTTGCTGATTTTGAACAACGGTATATGCCCAGATCTATTTCCCGATGGTAATAATGGGAAAAAATATCAGGTTTGTTTCCATGCCCTTTACATTTGGTTTTACATAAGGGCCGTTTATGCAACAAACCATGTAAAAGACCGAATTCATGAGTCTCTTGTCGCGAAGAGCCATTTCTACAAATTGAGTCGACATTTTTGTTAATAATATGAACATAAAAATGTACGAAATGATTTAACTCAACTGAATATAGAATATTATATTCACATATATGTACAATGTATACATACCTACCTTTTATGCTTTATCAGGATTGTCGTTTTCATGCTTAATTGACAATGTTTTTTAAATTTTCGCATTTATTGACCATAGCGATATCAAGTTGATAATAATAGATATTCATTGATCTGTGTTGAAGGTCGGGAAGAGGATCACTGTATAGTGGTGAATCAACGCATTCCCGCGGATTTTCATTTTCGTATCGGTGCTTAAAAATAAGTCTACAATATAAAATAACATTAATTTTCCATGTTTCTCATTTCGTTACTTCTAAACCGTGTTCAAATAACGGCAACAGCGCAAAATTTGCTCAGTAATATACTCCCTGAGGTATCTAAATGACAAAAATAGTTTTTTTTCTTTTTTAACAGATTCCGGCTAAACGAAACTTGCCCCAATCTCTGTGCCAAGATTGACTATTTTTATTGCGTATACCTGAGACATGTGCAGAGTTTATATTACACCACACCTCTTGCCCGTCATATAAATCGTATTTATTCATATGAACTAACCAATGAGAGTGAAAGCCTGTTTTTATCCAAATGTTCATATTAACCATTATTGCTTTAAGTTATTATTTTGTTTTGGTTCCTTCATATTTATGTATATAAAATTCAATAATTTAATATTTCAAAGATATGATATAATTCCTTAACCAGAAAAAAAATGGGTTAAAAAGTATTTACAGGTTGAATACAATAAAACGTAACGACCAGTTTCTTGTAAATCGATTTTGCATACTTTCTTATGCAACAGTCCATTATTCAGAACCAGTTTTGATACTGTCATTAAACACCTTTATTACATTTTTACTTTTGTTTGAATTTCAGTTATATCCTCCCTCGAACAATGAAAATTGAATGATCGAGAGTTATTGAAATTGGTAACTGAAGAACTAGATTTGCATATTCGGTTACATCTGGTAAATTTCTATTCAAGTGACATCTTCATAGATAAAAATATTGAAGGATGCACTCATAATTTCATCTGCGGTAACATACAGTTTGTAATGTCGAAAATAGCATATTTTTCTTTTATCATTTTAAAATATTTTATACTTGTTTTATCATTATTAAACGCTGTACGAGGATTAAATAAGAACACCTCTGTAAAAATTCGTGAAAAAATAGAAGATACCATATATTAACCTAATAAAGAATATGTGTCTGTCTATCGAATACTCAATCAATCAATTATAGAAATTTTACCATTGCACTAGAATAGCGGTTCTTAAACTTTTTTGGTGACGGAACTCTTTTGGAAATCGATATTCTTGACGGAACCATACAATAAAACAATTGTTTTTATAAATGTATTCTTTATCAATAAGCATAATAAAAGTACAATGTAACGATACCCCTTAATACTTTTTAACTTAGTAAATTACTATATAATAAGTATAATAATGAAAGATTTTAAAAAAGAAAAGAGATTAACTGATGGGAGGTATGAAACTGTTTTTTTTTTCATCAACTGGTCGGTGTCAGGTTTGATAGAAGACAGTTGAAGTCTCATATTAGGTTCGGCGTCGGTTCTATTGTGGTGTTTTGTTTCCGTGGCTGCATAGGTTGAGAATCCTGTTTCGCACAAATATGTTATTGGGAACGGGAGAAGAATGTTGAGAGCCATTTTCGCAAACATTGGATATTCATCACGAATTCTGCACCAAAAATTGTTGAGAGGCGACGTTTTAAACAGTGACTCCATACTCGTATCTGACTACGTTTCTAAAAGAGATTCATGTATCTCGTTTGACATACTTTCGGGCTTTTGCAAGTTGGATAAAAAAGGATTATGAATCCATGAATTCAGTTTCCTTTTGGATTTCTGTTCTTCGGGAAAATACATCTCAAAATAAGTGAGATACTGGACCAGTTCTTTAAAAACATTATTCTTAAACATTTCTGAGTCGTTATTGCTAACAAACTCAATGAGTGACGTAAAGCTTCCTATTTTTCTCTTACCAACGCAAATAATTCAGAAATCTAATTTTATTTTGAAGGTAGTTATTTTGTTACAGGCCTGGAACACTGTTGTCTGTTTACCTTGCAATTATAAATTTAATTCGTTCAATTGATGAAAGATATTCGCCATAAAAGACAGTCGGAATATCCAAGTTTTATCCTACAAACGATCTTACAAATTGAAAGAATTATCTGAATTTCAAAAAGCCTTGTTAAAGTTTTACCCCGAGACAGCCCTTCTGTATGGAGCAGCAGTGTTTTATATTTGCTTCCATAATCTTCACACAATAATGAGGAAAATTGGGATTGCAGTGGTCATGATTTGATAAAATTAATTATTTTTACCGCTTCATCCATAACTAATTTTAGGCTTATTTCAGAATGAAATAGGACTATTGTAGAGAGTAGCTTGACTCGACTTCGGGAAAATTTCAGTGCAGTTTTTCGTTTTGGTGTTCCCTAATGTCAAAACGACCCCCTGTCCATCCTATGCGCATGCTCAACTAAAAACGAATGAATCCGAGACGGTACGAACGTTTCTTATAGACGCTTCGCATCTGCGTGGATATTCGATGTATCATAGAATCGTTGTCGTTATAATAATGTTGATGGATTTGCATAAAAGAATTTATGTTTGGAAATTATATACATACAAAAGATACATTTTTCGGAAGAAATATGTTACAAAATTATATATATATATATATATATTCATATATATATATATACATATATATATATATATATATATATATATATATATATATATACAATTGGAAAATTATATGAATGGATTAAATGCATTTTTCTCAACGATTTGAATTGACGTTAGTACAAACATTATTTTATTACAAAATAGGCCTTTTCAAATAATATTGAAAATTTTGTCTATTGAATAAACTACATAAAGTCTTTTTCTTTTTATATAGATCGATCATATAGATGCAAGAATTATTATACACATGTAAATAGTCACTGAATTAATACGCGAGAGTTATTATTCTTATTATTGGCCAATAATATTTAAAGAAGCACTGACCTGATGTCTGGATTCTGGATCTATCCCATCTGTAAAACAGGAATACGCCTTTCGAAGCTCAAGCTGTGTAATTTCTTGAGAATTTTGGATATTCTTACGGGAAAACTGGATACAAACACATGTGAGTGTTCTAACTTTTATATTTATTAGGAATCTATAGCTTTGATCAAGAAAATTTGTGATTTTACTTGAAATTTCTGGGAAAATTGTCCATCACGTCCTCGCTATTTCAACGCCAAGAACCAACTACCAACGCTTCTATTTGGTCGTCAATTTTTTTATCAACAAATAATATATTGTTTCTAAGCTCACTAATTTTCAATAAATTTTTGTTTAATTTTAGTTGATCAAAATTTGTCCTGTCATTTTTCCACCAATCACATTCTATCTGGAGCTGTCGAATTATATTCACAATTGCTACACTTTATGAAGTTTTTGGAAACATATATGAATGTGAATTTCATTTGGAAATTATCTGTTTTCTTTTACTAATTCAACGAATTTCAATACAACAAGTATTTTACAGATAGTGAAATTCATTGTTATATTTCAATATGACAATGTCTAGTTTTGTTTTGACATTTATGACAACTTGAAAATAATATTTATATTTATGAACATAAATTCTTTTATATAACATATATATATATATATATATATATATATATATATCTTTTGCTTTCGTTATTTGTACTATTTAAATTCTATAGTAGCAAATATTTCCTTAAATACATCATCATTTTATCATTCATTGACTCCATAAATTTGATATAAATTGTGACACATATAAATTACCTTTATGTCATTGATATTTTTATCTTCTAAACTTATCTAATTCTTTATACTAAATATGAACATAATTTACATTATTCTGTTTCAACTAATACTTATATTATAATTAGATAACTGAAACTTGTTTAATTTCAGATGAAACAGCTGATTCCTTCATGCCAAATAAACATCCATATTGGGCAGATTTAATGTTCTCCACTATACATGTTAAGCGTTTTCAAAATTTAGACAATTATTAAGGTAACTTCCTTATATTTATTGTTGCTCTTTTTAATTATTATAAACAAATGATTTGATATATTCTGACTTTATATGCATTTTTACTTATGATTGTGGTTTTTTAATGTATTTTTAATTACATTGTTTCAATCCATTTTAAATACTAAGCAAAATATTCTCAAACAGCTGATGTTCTTTATTATATAAGATATATGGTTCAATATAGATATTATTGTGATTCGTTAGGTGTGTAATTTTAATGTTTTAAGATAAATATATTTTCTCTAATTTGCCCTACGTTGGGCCGACATTTTATTGTGGATAGAATTGGTATGAGAGAATATTTAAAATGTTATTATTATTGTTTAGTTTTTGTTTGCCCGGTATATTATAAAATTTTTAAAATAGTTTGTAAAGTAATTATACCCTTTGCATGAAAGACTCCACAATTTCAAAGTAGGGTTCAAATGTTAAAAACAAAATTTAATTTCAACTATGAGCGCCAGAGTTAAATAAAATCCTTACATTTTAATAAAGAAATTTTGTTAATCAAAAAATATACTTGCTTTTATTATTTCTAAATAAATTCTAGAGACGGTCCTGTCTGCTTAATTTCAAACCTCTCCACGATTCACAGACGTCAGGTCAATACTGCTAACTGTTGAACATAGATGGAGCAATCACCAAGAAATGAAAAGTCTCAACAATATAATTTCAAAATGTTTTTCAAAGGGAAAAACGTTATTTAATGTTGTGGAAACAAATACATCATTCTTTTACAAAAAAAAACTTGTGAAAACCAACTATCTAGGATGATCATTCATTCAAACAAACCATACACTCAGGTGAAATATTATTTCTATGTGCGATTACAAAATAGGCAACATTTTATACAAATTTGAAAAAACGAATTCCGTTATAAAACGTCCATGACAGAAAATGGCGAATAACAATGCTGATGAGCGTCTATGTAATATCAAAGTTCAATTCTTTGCACAAAACCGGTAAGTTTGTATAACCTTTTTTATATATAAATAAAATAGTTTTAAATACCTGTTCACTGTATTGTTCTAGTACACTCCAATGATTGGTTTTTTTTTATTTTATTTTAGGTTACCTTTCGGAAAACCATACAATTTGTCCAGCTTGGATAATATCATGAATTGATGCTATACTTCGTCCACATCAATACATTTTAGATGAATCCCATAATCCAGTGCTTTCTGAAAAGTATTGTGGAGACACCATTTCCACAATACAACATTTTACATGGTTATATTGATAAATTTTATGGTTAGTACTCTATTGTATTTACCAATTTTCTTGTTAAAATATGTTTATCTACTTGATTAATGACATTACTGAGTTGCTTTTAAGGATAATGTATTTCTTTCTCTAATTACCATTCCAAATTGTTGTTTCTCAAAAAGTTTAAATATTTTTTCTCAAAAATTTTGCTTCTTGTTTCTATTCAACTTTTTTATTATTATTAATCTGCTTGTCGCTGATGAGAATATTTTAAATGTGTTCCACCAATCAAAATTGGCTACAAAAATTCTTATTGAAAAGTTTCACTTCAAATTGTAGATCGTCCATCTATCCTTTTAAAACATTCTGTTTTGAGTTTTTAAATGATTGAAACCATATATTATTCCCTTTAAATTGTATTCCAAAATATTTATAAATGACAGTTCTTAATTTCAATAATATCTATACGGAATGACAATTCATTTCACAAATGTCATGCTCTATAAAATTAATGTTATTATTTGACTTCCTACCTTGACATATATTAAATAATTACATAATCTTATTAGAAAATTTCTTTCAATATCTAATATTTACTTTTTTAAGACAAATCATAATATTATTTTACTTTTACAATGAGAAAAATGGATTGTTATTATTTATATGGAACAACGTTCAAAAATTCTCTCTCTCAAATATTAAAATCATGTTATTTTATTTCACATATGTATTTATAAAGCGTATTTAAAATTTCCTCCACAATTCTACAGCTTGACTCTTGTCTACTTTCTCTATTTAATAGTGAATAGTACAGATTGTCTCCATTTCAAACGATTTTTTTAAAAAAATTCAAATTCTAAAATTTTGTACTTGCTTACAGTGTGTAGTCTTTTATTCCATAATTTAGTATACAGAGTGTTGCAGGTTTCTCTATATGTTAATAAATATACATATATATATATATATATATATATATATATATATATATATATATATATATATAAAACGAGTACACTTCACACTTTTCAATGTCCAAGTTTTCAGAATTTATTTACTCCATTTTCAAGAATAAAGTATATGAGAATGTATTATACTGGGTTTTATTTAATTATTTATAATTATTTTAATATTTAGATAGATATTTAGATTTGTTTGAATTTGTGTGGCTAGCTCAATTATTACTTATTTAAATGTTATAATTATATTCGTTTGGGAGCATGAGACTTTTTCTACTCTTTGAGTTCAGGCTTTGTTTGGATATACTTTGCTCATTCAAAATAAAAGGAAACACAATACTTACAATAATTTAATTTTATAATGAAATTATTATTTATAAAATAGTTACGCCTATGGAAATTACCAACACAGAATCATAAAGGATATACACCATCTTATGCGCATGCCCAACTAAAATCGAACAGAAACGAGACGGAACGAACGTTTCTTATCGACGCTCTGCATCTGCGTGTATATTAGATACATAGCATCTTTGTCGTTATAACAATGTTGATGTATTTGCATAAAAGAATTTACGTTAGAAATTATATACATACACTAAATAAATTGTTCGGAAGAAATAGGTAACAAAATTTTATATACAAATGGAAATATTATATGAATGGATTAAGATGCATTTTTCTTATATAATTTGAAAATACGTAAGTACAAGCATTATTATATTACAGAATATGCCTTTTTGAATAATATTTAGATTTTGTCTAGTGAATAAACTACATAAAGTCCTTTTTCTTTTTTATAGATCGATCATATAGACGCAAGAATTCTTTTATATACATGGAAATAGTCACTGAATTTATACTCAAGAGTTATTATTCTTATTATTGGCCAATAATATTTAAAGAAGCACTGACCTGATGTCTGGATTCTGAATCTGTCCCGTCTGGAAACAGGACTACGCCTTCCGAAGTTCAAGATGCGTACTTTGTTGAGAATTTTGGATATTCTCACAGGAAAACAGGATACAAATACTTGTGAGTGTTCCAAGTTTTATATTTGTTAAGAATCTATAGCTTTGATCATGAAAATTTTTGATTTACTTGATATTTCTGGAAAAATTCTTCATCATCTCCTCGCTATTTCGACGCCAAGAACCAACTACCACGCTTCTATCTGATCGTCAATTTTTTTATCAACAAAGAATATATTGTTTCTAAGCTCACTAATTATCAATAAAGTTTTTGTTTAATTTTAGTTGATCAAAATTTGTCTTGTCATTTTTTCACCAATCACATTGTTTCTGGAGCTGTCGAACTATATTCACAATTGCTACACTTTCTGAAGTTTTTGGAAACATATATAAATATAAATTTCACTTGGAAAGTATCTGTTTTCTTTTACTATTCAACGAATTTCAATAGAACAAGTCTTTTACAGATAGTGAAATTCATTGTTATATGTTGATATGACAATGTCTAGTTTTGTTTTGACATTTATGACAATTTGAAAATAATATTCTTTTATATTTGTGAACATAAATTATTTTATAATATCTATAAGATATATGGTTCAGTATATGATAATAAATGGTAAATTATATATAACATCAAAAGACTTATTTGTTTTTTTAAATAATTGTCAAATTGAAAGTAAATAAAAAATCATTTTAAATAGTTATTAATTTTTTTATATTGGAGCATAGAAATAACTAAAGAAATTAAGGTTAACCATAGATCTAAATAATGTTGATGTATTTATGGTTATCTTCTTTTTTTAATTATAAAAATGATATTTTATTAATCTAGAAATTATTTTTTCAAATAGAAGAATAATTTGAAATTGGAACACATTTATGATTTTTATCAATAGATAATAAATAATAATAATATCACTTGAATTATTATGATCACTTTTCTTATTAATGATATTAGTTTCTTGAGATATGTGAGCCATTTCTAAGAAAATTATTATCTAAATATTAGATTGAATATCTAAAATACTCACAGAATCAAAGTCCATAATCTTGTCTTGTCTTTATCAATAACATGTTTTGCCAAAGCACATCTATTGGGATATAATCTGCAATCGCTTTTATGTAGGGATATACGATTCTTGGGAATACAATATTCTGTAAAAATTGTGAGGATAAATATATAGGTCACAATGGTCAAAAATAGAAGAATAGTAAATACCTACATAAAAGCGATTGCAGATTATATCCCAATAGATGTGCTTTGGCAAAACATGTTATTGATGAAGACCATGTTATGGAATTTGATTTTGTAAGTATTTCATATATTCAATCAAATATTAAGAAAAGATTTTTCTTAGATATGGCTCACATATCTCAAGAAACTAATATCATAAATAAGAAAAGTGATCATAATAATTTAAGTGATATTTATTATTACTTATTATCTATTGATAAAATCATGAATGTCTTTCAATCTCAAATTCTTCTTCTATTTAAAAAAACAATTTTCAGATTAATAAAATGTCATTTTAATAATTAGAGAAGAAAGAAGATAACCATAAATACATCAACATTATTTAGATCTATGGTTAAGTCAAACATAACCTCAATTTATTTAGTTATATCTATGTTCCAATATAAAAAAATAATAACTATTTAAAATGATTTCATTTAGTTCCAATTTGATAATTGACTAACGTATAACGAGCGGCTCGTGATTAAATATTCTGCTTACCTCAAAGGTTAAAGTTAACTACTACATGAAATTTTTGATGCAATAATATACAGAGTGGCGAGAAAAATTGCCTCAAAATTTGGACACACATTTAATCAAATAACTTCTTGAAGTTGAATGGAACAACCCGTATTTAGTGGCGTAATTTGACGCAGAATTAGATTCCCTTCAAAACTGTATTAGGGTTCCCTATACCTATCTCCTCCGCTTTTTACTAAAAGGGCGTATTTGTTCCACTTATTAGTTTCATAGGAAATCGTAAATGTATGTTTATTTAGACCACATATTGTGATTTTGGTATTTATTTCAATATGAAGCGAATTTAATATATTTCGCCTCAATAATAAAGACACGTGCAACTTCTTATTTTCCATTCAACTTTAAGAAGTTATTCAATTAAATGTGTGTCCAAATTTTGAGGCAATTGAGACAATTTTCAAATTATGGTCTGTATTTTTAAAATTCTCAAAATGTCTCGGAAACGGTCACTTTAAAGTATGGGAAATATAATAGTATTTCACTTTTATTTTGTCTATAGTATCTAAAAATATAAGGTGTTCCATAAGAAAGAATATAACTTTGGTATGTTATTTTTTTGGGGATCACCCTATATATTTCAAAATAGTTTTGGAATATTCTTCTCCTGGACCGACATATGACTGTGCTAAATGTTTTCCCCTAACTCTTTTCATTTCTCGTAGAAATACCGAGGCGAATGTGGAGGGCCACCCTATATGTAAGTGTTATAACGGAATTTGTAAGCACGATAGAGGGCGTATTTTTTGACGGATCAAAATCAAACCCGCTACAAAAATCGGTGGGACCACGAGTTCATTAATGAGCCAAATCGGCACATTAAACAAAATGGCGGCCTGTCAAATTTGAAAAAAAAATCATATTTCCTTTGTTTTCCATTTGACGCAAGAAACCTGCTTAGTTTTCTCATAGACCTTAGCACGTTTTTCAACTTTTGTATTCAAGATTTTTCTCTAAATCGTGAATTAAATCGTTTATTTCAGAAAATTCACAAATTTACCATAATATCTTTTCATTATTTTATTTTTGATTTGATGCCAAAATGTTATTTATTTTGGATTTATTGAAAAAATATTACTGAAATAAGCCTGTCCAATTGGTCCTGTTCCATTGGGATTTTTTTATTAGTGACACTGCTCCTGCTATTTTATCCGTCATCGCCTTGGCCCCATCTGTACAAATGTCAATGCAATCGTTCCAACAGAGATTATTTTCATCAAAAACTATATTCATTTTATTAAAAATTTCTTCTCCGGCAGTGTTTGTGGGAAGCGATTGAACACATATGCATGTCTTCTTCAAAAGAACTTTCATATGGATATATCTCGATAACAAGCAAGATAGCCTGATCAACGACATCAGTCGATTCATCCATTTGCAAGACGAAAGTTATAGAACTAGAGATTTCTATAAATAAATAAGAATATTATGTTACTGTGAATAAGATAGGAAATGCTAAGTCAGCATATACTTTAATATATATAGAAATGTTGTTTCAAATAGCGTTGTTATAGTTGCTAAGCTTGGTAGTTAGTTGGCAAAAGTTGTTGTTTAATTCTTAGCATTGTCGGTTCATTATTAGCAAGTATTGTAATTCTAATTATATTGTAAAAATGAAGTTTTTAAAAATAGTTTTCCATGTTAAAAATTTATAATTGGCGCAGTCAGTAGGATCTGTGCGGCCGTGAAAAATTTTGTCGAATCATTCGTATAAAGAGCTTACGATTTGGTATTTCAACATCGAGCGCGGATTCCGGAATCTACCATAAACGAAGAAGGAAGAAACCCGAGCTCTTCAATTCGCTTGTAAGTGCCAAGTTTCCTTTTTTACCTTTCCATACCTTTTTAAAAGAGTAGGGGAGATAGTTTGTAAGATTTTAAATATACTTGCTGCCGATTTATTTCATGAACGGATTGGAAAATTCATTGGAAACATTCAATAAATTAAATATTAAAGAAAATAATAAATCTAATAATAATTTTGAAAATTCATTTTCATCTGTGATTATAAACGAAATGGCTACTGCTACTACAAAAACCCTCAATTGGGAATTATTGAAATTAAAATTAGAAAATATTAAACCATATGAACGTAATAGTATTACGTTAAATAAGTTTATAATCAAGTGTGAAAAATTAATTGAAACATATGCGATATATAATGATGTGAAAATAAACAACCAAATATTGGATTGTATACAAGAAAAACTTATAGGAAAAGCTGAAGCCATGGTGGGCAATCGAATAGAGCTAAGCACATGGCAAAATATTAAGGAAGCCTTGAAACAGTGATTCTCAGATTGAAGAGATATGGACTGCATCGTGCAGGAACTAACACGAACGAGGCCACTTAAAAATTAAAATTTAATCGACTTCGGGGCTAGACTCCAATTACTAAAAAGCAAGAATATACAGAGAATCAGTAATGACTTTATTCTTACTGAAAATGATAAAAGATGCAATATGAATCATTGTGATAAGACGGCACTGAACACCTTTGTTTCGGGATGTAAGGGTGTCCTTAAAAATAAGAGGAGGCGATGGCTTATGTCGATGAATTTGAGAATTTTGAAAGATTATACGGTCATTTGAATGAGCCGAAATCCTTCAAAAATTCCAATAGGTATATGTCACCTAATAATAATTCATATAATTGGAGTAATTATAATCAAAATCAGAATGATAATTATCCAAATTATTTTAGAAATAATTATGACCAATATCATGATTTCCAACAACGACAAAACTTTCCAAGCCAACCAATTAATATGAAACCACAATCACAACAACCTCGACATTAACCGACTAATGCGCAAGTATTTGGTCAAAAACGAAATGTTTTCAGGCCACACCAAATACCGTACATAGTTTACTTAGACCAGAAACTATGTCGACAATGTAGAAAAACTTTACGGATTCTCCAAGGAGAAGTAATAATTTCATGAATAGAAATAATAATAATACTGGTTATAATAATAATGATAATAACAGATTCAGAAATACTAATAATAATTACTTCCAAAATAACAATCATAAGTCAAATTTCATATCAGAGGAATTATACAACAATGATCATGACGAAACGGAAGAAATAGAGGAAATGAAAGAAACAGTTAATCGGTTAGAGGATTTTGAAACTTTCGTTTTTACAGATTTTATTTATTTAATCGTGTCTGAACTACAAATATATATATATATATATATATATATATATATATATATATATATATATATATATAGCTATAAATGTTCATATATCACTCCAGTGTCTGGCGCATAACACAGCATTTTCATTGCACGTCCATAGGTCCCGGAGGGTACATGGGGCTTGTAGGGATTGGCACGACAGGAGGTGTTCCATTGACTGGGCTTCTCCGCATTCACATGCTGCCTCTTCCACGTATCCCCACTTCACGAGGTTGGTCTTGCATCTCCCCACTTGGCACCGGAGTCGGTTGAGGGTCTTCCAGGTACCCCAGTCTAGGTCCGAACCTGCAGGAAGTTTTTCTTTTGGATTCCAGGTTGGAGTGCCGTGGTTTTTACAGATGAAAATGATGATCAAGAACAAAATCGAAATTTTCGGAAGTCTCAGAAAGGAAATCCGAGATGGCAGAAGTTAAAATTAAACCGCTAGAATACAGAGAAATAAAAAACCCAAAATTAAAATCTTTTCCAGACAATAAAACAAATAGAAAAAATTTAAATAATAAGTCACATGTAAGTAAAGTTAAACCTGCCATTGATTCTTTATCGATGATAAAACCAAATTATAATGCAAATGAAATAGATTTTGTACCTGATTTGTCAGATTTATTTAATATTGAAAATACTACAGAAAATAACGAAATTGAGAATATTGAAATAAATTTAGTACCTGATTTATCAAATTTATTCAATATTGAAATTGTTATGGAAAACAATATAATTGAAATTGATTAAAATGATATTAATAACATTTATACATCTAATATTCAAATGAAATCACGAAATAAAAATATGATATGGAATGACACTAACTTAAAAATAATAAGAAATACAAGGGAAAATAAGAATATTCAAATTATGGAAAAAGTAAATCAAGTGAATGGAAATGATATGGAAAATGAAAACTTCAACAAGAAGATAGAAGAAAACAATCAAATTATAAATAATGAAATGGATAAAATAAACAAGAATATAAATGAAACTATAAATAAAAAAATTGAAAAAAGTAACGAGAAAATATAAAGAAGAATAGAAACAAGAAAATTGTTAATAGAAATAAGAAAATAGAAGAGAGTTCTAAGAAAATTAATTAAAACTCAAATAGGAACAAGAACAAGAACGTAAACATGAGAAATGAAGAAAAAAGTATACAAGTAAACAAGAAAATTCAAAATCGTGAAAATAAAATATTAAGACGAGAGGATATTCAAGAATTGCAAGAGTTTGTCAGAAAAAATTGAGAACACTTTGCATTAAGGTGGTACTCAATACAAGAAGTCATCAAATGGTATAAAACAAATTCTATGTACATATGCAATTAGATAAGTAATGGTAACTAATATCATAATAATAATTTTCAAAGCTGGAAATGAATAACAAAAACATAATTAAACGTAGAAATATATAAATGATAATTGTCAAAGAGTAAAATATATAGTAGAATTAATACTATAATAAGAATAACAATGGTGTGTGTTTTACCTGCTTGTGCATGCGATATCTGACTGAATATGATGCCTACGAGGCAGTTTCATTGATAGTTTGTGTTACAAGCATCATTGTTTTTTGGATTTCCAATAATTGTTCTGTTTGCGAACATAAAATTCTTTATTGTTGTCTTTAGACTCGGAGTGTAGTTTCTAAATGTCGTCGCTACTTGGTAGGTGCCATGGAACTATTAGGAAGCAGCTTACTACATATCATGCAGAGAGGTGAACCGTTGGAATCAACAAATCCGAAGCTGATATATTATTTATCATACTTCCTCTTTTTCGCCTTTGAAACAGTGGAGCTTCACGTCGTTGCATCATCGACTGGATCGGTAATTGATGTATACTCCGCGCGTACTGCTTTTGAACATTCGGCTCCGTTGGAAGATGTGGCAACACGTTCAACGCCTTTAAGCCAACCTTCCATTCTACTTTATTAATAGTGTTACTGTGTAGAAGAGTTTAGTCTAAAGAAGAAATGTGGAAAACTGATACAATCAGAATACGGCAGTAGAACAATACCTAAACACTTCGTTTAAAAATCGCAATTCGCTAGCTAGCTTGTAAGTAGATAGGTACTTATCGCTCCGAACGCTAATCTTCGAGTGATGAGTGTTGAGGCGCGATCGTAAATTTTATAGTCCTAACCTAGATCTCGAACATTTGCAAAAATACTCGAGTCGGCGCCTTTGATACCTTTGATAAATAAAAAGTCGAAATAAAAATAGAAATACAAAAAATTCGACTTTATATTTTGAAGTTGGACCCGAAAGTCGCTTGTTCACAACTATTGTGTCTTATCTCAGAGGCGGCTTTTATCAAAGGGACTGCGGGTTCACAACGCCTTTGGTACATAGAAAGCGGAAATAAAAATAGAAATACAAAAAATGAGGTGTAAATAATTTCGACTTTATGAGCGCGCACAAGTAGATATCGGTGGTTGCTGTATAGTAAAATTGTACTGTTGTGGATGACAACTAAGTTTGACTGTGCCTCGTGATACGCCCGCGTCAAAACGATCGACCACGGCCTTTATTCTTGACTCGAAAGAAAATTTTACTCCCCGGGGAGCTTCCTGATTTTTCTACTCCTTCATAATGCCTCTTGATTTAAAAATGCTGTATTCTTGAAGCTAGGGAGTAGAAAGGAGTAAGAGAAAAAGCGAACACGGTTGCCAGATATCAGTGAAAAATTCTGACCAATCACAAATGCGGTAATTTGACTGAAAGCTTACGAGGCATTTATGACGTAACGGAGCAGAGACCAAAAATAATATATGTAAGAGAAGATACAAAATAATCAACCTTTTTTTGAACAAATTTATTTATCCGAAATTTTTAAGAAGTGATTGATATTGATAGTTGATAGAGGTACATAAAACGAGAATGTCAACACATATCACTCACGAGCAAAAAGAAATCATGGTCGACTTTATAAAAGCCAGACCGAAAGTTTACGTGGGAAAATTTTCACCAGATTTCACACAATCTCAATCAAGGGCGTTGTGGCAAGAGTTGACGGGTATTCTGAACGCTCATCCCAATGGGGCTAAAAAGGAATGGAGTGCTTGGCAAAAGGTAACTTATAAGATTTATTTTTTATGACTATTATGGTATTGATTAAATACTTTCCCAAGAAGGGAAACCCCATTTTACACCACACAATTGAATGTAACGAAAAGTATGCATTAGTGAGGTACCACATAATCTGACCTGTTCAAAATAATATGTCGATAATGTATAATTTGTTGAGTTTAATAAAAAAGGTTTTGCTTCAGAAACTTTATAAACATTTTTTTATTTGTGTTATAGAGTTGGATCGACATAAAAAAATGCAAATCCAAATTGGCTAGACAAAAAAAGACCAAAGAGTTACAGGAGGTGGGCCTCCTGAACCAGATACTACAGATACTTTTGAGTCCAAAGTCATGGAGCTTACAAGTCCGGTGTGTGTTACAGGCAATAATGATATACTCGAGCCAAGTATTATTCTTGACGAGGAGGTGATATTTGAGGAGATATTTCCTAGTTGCAGAAGTTGTACGAAATATAGAGGTAGGTAAATATTTATCTACCTAATATTAATAATTTTCCTCTCTTATATACATCATAGGAATTTTCCCAAAATATTAACACATTAATCACAAAAAATTGCTCCCCAGATATAAGCACAGAAAATAGCCTGTGTTAATTTCCCCTAGTCTCTTCTTCAAGATCCGCACACTGTATAAGTTACCCAAGTGCTCAAGTTTTTTCTTATATTACTGAAACTTACACACCTTTTGCTTGGATGAACTAAAAAGATACTAAACATCTTGTTATAAAACTTGATCATGCTTACATGGATTTGACACTTCCACTAAATGAAAATATAGATCCCACAGAGTTAAACAAAAATGAAAATACAAGAAAAAATCTAATCTCCAAGTTACATACTCGTCTTGTAGGTAGAGGCAAACCCAGAGTGCCAAAAACCATGAGGTTAAATGAATCAATCAAAAACCACAGTAAAATGCTCAACATTTCAGATCGTGCTATAAATGAAACAAATACATATCGCTCTGAAAAACTTCAAATTTTAAAAGAACAACGAGATGAGATGAAAAGACAAACCCAAGTAATGAAGGATATTTACATTTCTTTACGTAGCATTATGGAGATAACATTATTATAAATTTTTTCTCAAATTAGATTCTGTAAGTTCTAAAAGAATATTTTTGTTTCCACATTATGTATAAAAAAAATGTTTCATATGTGTTTTTTCACTTTATAGTTTGTACGATATATACTAAACTTGTAATTCGTTAATTTAAGAGTTTGTTTTATATTACTTTTATCCTTTGAGCTCTTTCATACTTGGCTGAGCTATGTGTGTCTGAGAAGTAGAATTAACATACATTTAAACTGGGGTTCAGTAGCGCTTCTGCACTGTTTTTATGTTTGTAGTATGAAAATTTTATTTGAAAAAATTGGTCTCTGACAACAGATGCCAGACTGGGGCTGACTCGGTTCTGTGTATCAGACTCTGTGGCCAAGTCTGAAAGCACTCTTACTTTTTGTACTTACTCCAGATTTCTATGACGGGGCCAAAAAAGTGGAAACCGTATCGAATAAAATTCACAAAAAATAATATATTGTTTTTTATTACATGAAGAGTAGGTATATATATTTGTTAAACAACCAATAGTAATTAATTAATGAAATGATTTAAAATAATATTTTGCTGTAAACGTCTGGCAGCTGCCAGATCTGGATTGGCTGTTGGTCGTATATTCACAGCATTATTATCAGCATACATGCCATAATCTGGCTCTATAGGATGGAATTCGTCTGGTACAGGTATGTTGTTCTCTATATACATGTTATGTAAAATTGAACATGCATTCACGATTTTTCCAGCGAATGTGAGGTGGTAGTGCAGTGTTCTATATCTCAATAGACAACGGAATTGATTTTTTAGTACTCCAATACATCTTTCTATTAAAGATCTGATAGAACACAGCCTTTCGTTATAAATTTGCTCCCCTAGATTAATTGGATTTGGCAATGGCGTTAAAAGCCATGGACGTGTGGGATATCCTGAAACAAAAAAATTGTACTAGAGATATATCTTTGGTTTGAAGCAATTATGATGAAAAAAATAAATTCATTGATTGATTAGAAAATAATTAAATAAATACAGTTTTGTGCATAAATAACGATATTACTATCACATCAAAAAAACTAGATTACGTTCTAACAAAAATACGTGAATGGTTCACTGAACTGAGGGTTCGTATGCGCCTACTAATTAAACGGAGATAGCCGAATGAAAAGGACACTCAGGTCAATGAACTATCTACAGATTTTTGTATAGTATTACATAATTTTTCTTTCTTCACCTGAATCTCCCAGCAAAAAAACACATTAGCAGGATTTCTTCGATAACACTGCTCCATGTACATTGAGACAGGGGATTGTGCCCATATAAAGGCATCATGAGTCGACCCGGGAAATTAAGCATTCACATTTAGAATTTTCAAATTATCATCACATATCTGAAAGGTACAAAAGATTATACACAGATAAAAATGTTTGATTATACTGTATTAAAAATTATAATAAAGATCACGTAGGAAGTTTCAATTTGTTTTATTTTTGCAGTTTTGGCCCTTTTATTATTTTTGACTCCAAATATTTTCATTTAAATGTGATAAAAGTAACTAATTATTTATATATTATTATATTTACCAGCTGCACATTTAAGGGGTGGTAATTTTTTCGATTGACATATATATGCTCTGGATGATTGGGATCATTTCCCATTGGGGCCAGTATTGCTACATGTGTGCAATCAATTACTGATAAAATTCCAGGCAATCCATACACGTCAAAGAACCTGATGAAAAAACAAAAATTATTTTTTAACAGTTCTCTTTTCCAAAAATTATTTTCTAAAATAATTTGCATTTGGTTTATGACGTTTGTGTACATATGGTGGTTTTTATAATTACTTTCTACGGAGGGTTTCCCTTTCTAGTTGCGTTCTTGGAAACTGCACTTTTTGATTAAAGATCTCGGGCCTGTTCAAAGCATTTGTAACCTCCTCTATGGCTCTGCTTGTTGACGGTTGGCTTATGGATATATAGTGGTTAGTGCTAGTTATTTCTTGATAGCTTCCACTGGAATGGAACGTTAATGCAGATAAAACCTAAAATAAGTTGAATAACATTTTTGGATTTTAGTGCTCATTTCCTATTGTTATTTCCTATACCTAAGTCTGCTTTGAATGCTTACTTAACCAATAATTTCGTGCAGACCAAATATGTCTGATCTGTTAGTTTACTTACCCTTGTGGTTTCAGAAAGGGCTGATGCTCTGGATTGACGCATCATAAATGGTGATACCATATCCTTGGATAGCCTAAATATTGGTTGAAATTTTCTATCTCATGATAAAATGGATCTGTTGGATTTAGGACATCCCGACCAATTTGAAGATCCTCAATCGCTTCCATGACATCATCATTCATATTCCATAACATAATATTGTTTAATACCATTTTATTAAAATTATTAAACACTTAAAATAAAGGTGTCTCCACTTTGTTTAGGTTATGTTTTGTTATTTCTACCAGTTTTTTACTCCCATTTTCATGTTATCTTACTTGGGACCAGTAGAAATTGAAATTCCCTTAGGGAGACATTTTTCTATCAACTTCTGAGAGAAATTTATCTCTCACTATTTCTACTCCCCAAAATTCAAGAATAAAGGCGATGCCAAGTGCCGAATGCTTTTTCGCCAATTATATTTACGACAGATCCGTATCGATGGATATTTCGGATTTCGAAGGACTTGTTATCTGGTCCGATGAATGTTATTTTTCAAGTGCGGGAATTTTTAAAAGCCACGATAAAAGACATTGGTTCACCGAAAATTAACATTCAATTTTTGAGAGGACTCGACAGAGATGTTTCGAAGTTTACGGAATTTTTGAAGGAGGTCTCATAGCACGTCGAGATCGAGTAATCCTTGATGAAGTTATTCCAGAATCTGATAAAAAATGCTCCATTGGTCTTTTATAACTCGGTCTATTTTCAAAACACCTCTGCCCTTTTGAGGATATTTTCAGACGAAAAGTTTCCTCAAAGATGGGTTGTTACCTACGGACCTGTCAGAAGGCCACCTCGATCTCTGGAACTTTCAATTTTGGATTTTTTCATTTGGTTTCATGAAAAAAGTCTATAAAAGAAGATATCATTCTGTAGCGGAGCTCCGTGTAGCAATTGATTTAATTTTCAAAAGTTTGCAAAGAAGTCCTAGGATTCTTATTAACGCTATTACAAGGATAACGAGAATGTGCCAATTTTGCATATGGTAATACGCCAGTAATTGACCATCAGTCAGTATTCGACCGTAGAAATCCCAGGAATATTTCAATAAATGAAGACACAAGTGGATGAAGGATTCATGTAACAAAACAATTATTTCGATTAGAGTGATTTATAAGTTCATCGCTTGGTACTTTTTTTGTAAGGGACTAATCAAATTCATTTTTTCAGCATCAAACAACTTAATTAATACAAATTAAGTGATAATATTTAAATAACAAAAATTAAAGTAAAACATAGAAAAATAAGAAAATAAATGTACATAGATCCTTTATGCACTAATCTACCGTTAACTAGAATTAGCATCACTTTGATGAAGGGTTCATCTATGTTAAATCTTAGGTAGTTTTTCGCTTTTTCTTTTTCGATTCTTCTGTATTTTCTATATTGAACTTTTCTATTATGTTGCGATAAAACACTTTGAGCGGATCTTTTACAAAAACTAGTTGCTCTTCCAAATTCAAAATTCTTTCATCAAAGTGTGTGTTTTGTTTCGAATGTTTGTAAGTTCATATTCTCCGGGCTGAATTTTGTTGTGGCCTGCTTTTAGAAGACCTACCTTCAGTAATGCTGTACAATCATCCAAACTTGTCTTATCAAGATAGCTACCATATTCTTCATCTCAACTATAAGCTTCACATAGAACGGGTGAGCATTTATGTTTCCAATATCTAGATGTCAGGTCAGCTGTTACCATAGTCATTAATGGGGAATTTTTAGTTTTCCATTTTAAGATGTTTTTCTCTGCTAACATTTGTCTCCGTAGTTCTGGGAGTGGTTCTAACGTTTCTACTCGAAGTGGTTCGATGGTAGTTGATTTCATCGCTCCAATGCACAATCTCAAAGCTTTATTTTGTAAGATATCCAGCTTCCGTAGCTCCTTCTTGCTTGCGCAGCCATATAATGTACTGCCATAGTCTATAATTGACTTTATTAATTGTACCATGTTTTCATCATATATTTGAGAAAGTGTAAAACAAGATATTTAAAGTCGTTGGCTAGAGGGAACCGAATATTTCTCAATGTTATTGTGGGTGCATTTAAAATGTTATGTTGAGTAAAGATTGCACACTGTGATTTGTTTAGAGAAATATCCAATCCATGTTTCTCTAAACAATTGAAGAGTGGTGTTATAGCTGCAATAAATGAAGTTAGGCACTGTTCAAATCTTTTCGAATACATGTAGATGGCAAAGTCGTCTGCATACTGGATAATATTAGCTTTCGGTGTATCGTGTGAATGTTTATAGTGTAAATAGTGAATAGTAATGGTGCTAACACGGAGCCTTGTGGTAGACCTCTGATGGCTACTCGACTTTTTAACAGGGTTCCATTCTGTTGTCGAACTGTTACGGATATATTTACATACAGTTTGCAAATAATATTTGCTATTTCTACAGATACCTGCAGATCGATTAATTTTCCGCGTAATATTTGCCATTCTCAGTCAATGCAATATTTCTACAATGAGAATTTCCCACTGAACTCAAGAGATCTTTAATCATACCTTTATTTAGAAAGGCAATAGTACAATGGTGACAAATTATAGACAGTAATCACACCTTTCGCAAAAGTGATAGAGTGAGCTCTAAATTTAAGATTACGATGGGGACTCTCTACAACTGATGCAATTCTAGAATTAACTAAAAACATTCATCACTCGGCGGACTTAGCCTTCGATACTGTACATCACGAACAGGTATTGCTGGGTTTGGAGGATGCAGGAATACGAGGAATGGCATTAAAACTTTTCAGAACCGATATCAACAAGTAATTACAACTGGTGTACCACAAGGAACAGTCCTTGGTCCTATACTATTTTCAATTTACGTGAATAATTTGTATATTTAACCGACTACGGGCCAAATTGTGAGTTTTGCTGATGACACGGCTATTTTCTATGAATCAGATACTTGAGAAGAACTATAATATAGAACAGAAAATGATTAAAAAATTATAGATTGGTGTAATCATAAAAAAACTCACTATAAATTATTATTTTTCGCCTTTTGCTAGCTATATTAACATATTACCAGGTTTTAATGAGCTCAATGTCACTTATAACAATCAGGAAATTACCCTTCAAAGACATAATTATATTAAATACTTGGGTGTTACCCTCGACTCGATTTATATATATATATATATATATATATATATATATATATATATATATATATATATATATATATATATATATATATATATATATATAAATATATATATATATATATATATATTAACATAGAGTAAAACAACACCCTGTATACCGAACATAAAATAAAAAAACTACTTATTTCAAGAAATAAAAATTTTGGAAATTTCATTTTTTTTAAAAAAAGATTATCTAAAAAAGGAGACAATCTGTACCATGTACTATTCAATAGAGAAAGCATCTAACTGTATAATTTAAAATAAGATTTGAAAAAACATTTGTGAAATGAATTAACAAAATCTCTATAAACCTACAAGACGGAATATTAGAACGTTGTTACATATACAAATGGAAATGATAATCCTTTATTTTTATTGTCAAGGTAAATAAATAGTGAGATTCTTTTTAAAATGAATATTAGGGTTTGAAGGACATGTAAATAAGATTTTATAAATATTTAAAAACATAACGATATAAGAAGTAAACTGAAAAACATTAATTCTATGGAATGTGACATTTATTGAACGGTTTGACGTTATGAACACATATTTTGTAAATTTGAAAATGTCATTTTGTAAACTAAATGAAATATAATTTAAGAGACACAATATGAGTTAAAATCATTAAAGAACCTTAAAACAAAGCGTTTTCAATTGATAGATGGACAATTCACTATTTGAAATGAAATCTATAAAGAAAAGTTTTGATAACCAAATCTGATTGGTGAAATGTATTCAACAAACTTTTAATCTGCGACAAGTAGTTGTTAATAATAAAAAAATTGAAGGAGAAAAGTTGTTGATTATACAGACTATTCACTAGGTACTTTCTTTTTGGGTGGTAGAAAATTTGAGAAGCAGCAAAATTTTGGGAATTAAGAAAACTTTCGAAAAATAAGATATTTGGAATCAAAATTCAGAAAAGAGAGATACATTGTACTTATGATATGGTAGATTATATATTTAAACAAGCAGATGTAGAAACTAAGAAACAATTTGGTAATTATGTTTGAATACTAACCGTATAATTGATATATAATACTTGATTAATATTTGTATGGTGGAATGGATATATCCACCATACCTTTTAGAAAGCTTTTGATTGTGTAATTGGACTGAAATGTATTGATGTGAACGGGACATAGCATTGATTCCTGATTTTGTGTAAGCTGGACCAGTGATGTGACAATTTCCAGAAGGTAACCTAAAATAAAGTAAAGGATAATTGAAGTGAATTACTATACAGGAATAAGGTATTTAGACTATTTTCATTATACATAAAAAAAGGTTGAATAAAACTTACCAATTTAGTGAAAAAAATTGAACTTTGGTATTAAACAAACATTTACAACCATTGTGTTTCGCCATTTTGATATAATAATCGTTTATATAGAAGTTTCAGTATTATAAGATTTGTATTAAATGTTGCCTATTTTAGATTTGTATATAGAGATAATTTTTTCATGGTGAGAACGTGATTTTGTTTGAATGAGTGGTCATAATAGATAGTAGGTTTTTTTTTATTAATTTGTGTCTTGTAAAAGAACAATGTATTTGTCTATTCAAAATATTAAATAACGTTCTTTCTAGTTTGAAGAACATTGTAAAATTGTTTTTGATACATTTTATTTCTTTGTGGTGATGGCTCCATCTAGTTTGAACCGTTGGTAGTTTAAACTGACATCGGTGAATAGTAAAAAGGTTCAACTTGAAACACAGGACCGTCTTAAGAATTTATTACGTATTATTAAACAAGCAAGTACATTTTTATTAACAAAATTTTTATGAAGACAGAGATATTTAATCAAATTTAGGCGCTCACACTATAAATTGAATTTTTGTTTCTCTATACCTGAACCCTACTCTGAGGTTAAAGAGTTTCTCATGTTTTAAAATATAACCATTTTAGTAATAAAATTTTAAATTTTTACAATATACCGGGCAAATCAAAACTAAATATAAACTAAACTAATAATAACTATAAATCATTATTTCTCTCCCCGTTCTATCAAGTTTAATATATATATATATATATATATATATATATATATATATATATATATATATATATATATATATATAACAACAAATATATTCATGGGTAATTCACGCAAAATAAAGGGCTACTGAAATAGAGTGGTAACCGTGGACATGCATGTTTCTGGCTCATTTTGCCTCATCAGCACGGCATAACCAAATAAGGATGTGAAATTTGGGAGCATGAACAGGAGGTTATAACTGCCTCAATTTCCTATTGAAGGCTGATATATTTCCTCGATTGTGTACTACGCTATGGCGTAGTTCCATGCGTAGTAATCAAATATACAGTTGTAGAATAAGAGTTTATTAACTATACTTTACAATGTGGGGCCGCCATTACTCTATTAGAACATCAGGTCCGACTCAGTTCTTCTGATGCATTCGATTTTTTATTAGTTTCTCTATAAACTTTCTCGCGAAGAAATTCTCTTTTTCAAAATTGATTAATCAATGTCAAACTCAAACGTGACAACACACACACACTCTGTAGTATGTAGAGAAGTAAATATAAAAATAGAATTCTAACTTATTGATTTGAAATTAACACAGTTTGTATTTTGTTAAATCCTAACATACTGGGGGGCTACACGAAATATAGCAAAGATTACCCTTAATTAAATCGGGCAGAGCATATATAGCCGTAAGGGCGTTCTTACTCACTAGTAGAACGGGTAAGTTAAAGAAAGGTTACTGAACAATAAATCATAAGAGCGTTCTTACTCACTAGTTGAACGGATACGTAAAAAAGGTTACTGAACAGTAAATCATAAGGGCGTTCTTACTCACTAGTAGAACGGATACATTAAAAAAGGGTTACTGAACAGTAAATCATAAGGGCGTTCTTACTCACTAGTAGAACGGATACGTTAAAAAAGGTTACTGAACAGTAAATCATAAGGGCGTTCTTACTCACTAGTAGAACGGATACATTAAAAAAGGGTTACTGAACAGTAAATCATAAGGGCTAACCACGAAGTTGAAGTAAAGTGTAAGAAACTCTTATTTAGAACAATGCAAGGGGTTATATACAAGGAAGTTTTGGTTTTATTTACATATTTACAAATGGTGTTAAGGCTATTGTGCAGAAATGGAATCGTTTGTGGGTAATGGCACAATTTTAACGATGGGACGTACATATTGTCCAGAAGTAGTTTTTACTTGAACTGACCTTATTCTGCCATCTTTGCCAGGTATCACGTCCGTGATGCGTGCCAAGGGCCATTTTAATGGGGGGGTTTCATCTTCTTTCACAAGTACCATGTCACCAATCTTAGGATCTGGCCGATGACTTGTCCACTTTGGACGATTATGTAGTTGGTTGAGGTAATCCACGGACCACCTTCTCCAGAAGTTTTGCTGCACATGTGAACAGTGTTGCCAGAATTTCAATCTATTCACGGGTATGAGGGAAATGTCCTTTTCGGGAAGAGACATTAAGGAGGCTCCTATAAGAAAATGACATGGGGTCAAAGGGTTCAAATCAGAAGGATCTGATGAAAGGGGAAATAAGGGTCTCGAGTTTAGAATGGCTTCTATCTGGGAGAGAATGGTAGAAAATTGTTCAAACGTGTAAATAGAAGTACCAACCACTTTGTACAAATGTGACTTAACACTCTTAATACCGGCTTCCCAAAGACCTCCCCAATGCGGGGATCTTGGTGGAATAAACTTCCAGTCGATAGAGCTCGAAAGTAGATATTCCCGTATAGGGTTAAACTGGTTCACAAAAAATTTCGATAATTCTTTCAGTTGGTTATTGGCACCAACAAAGTTAGTTGCATTGTCACTATATATGGCTGAGGGGAGTCCACGTCGGGACGTGAAACGCTTTAGGCAGGCGATAAAGGCCTCAGTTGATAAGTCGGAAACTAGTTCCAAATGAACGGCCTTGGATGAGAAACACACGAACAGTGCTAAGTAGCACTTTGTTATAGGGGCTTTCCTGATATATGAGGATTTTACTAAAAAGGGTCCTCTAAAGTCAATACCCACTGTTTGGAAGGGTCGAGAAGGGGATATTCGAGGTTTAGGGAGATCTGCCATGATCTGTTGTGCAGTTATGGCCTTGAACCTGTGGCACATAGCACACTTGTTAATAATTCTTTTTATTTCTCGGAGGCCCCCAAGGGGCCAAAACTGGAGGCGTACATTAGCCAACACATTTTGAGGGCCACTATGTCCTAATCTGCGGTGTTCCCTTTGCAGCACCAACGAAGTGAAATGACTACCAGACGATAGCAATATGGGATGTTTTTGCTGATATGAGACGTCAGCATGTGAGAGTCTACCACCGATTCTTATAATGCCATCTTCGTCAACAAACAGGTTTAACGAAGATAAACGTTTGTCTGATGGAATTTGTTTTTTACAGAGCACGCGTAGAAGGTTGGGAAAATCATGTTCTTGGACGCGAGTCACAAGGAAGGATAGGGCTTTGTCTAAATCGTTCGAAGAAAAATGATTTTCTACATCATGAGGAGTTTTAAGACTACGAACAAACTTAAACACATAGGCAACAGATCTGATTAACTTGGTGAATGAGGAAGATCGAGATATCAGGGCCATGAATATGTTTGTTGAGGGGGTTGTTACTACAAGGGATTTTTTATTTTCCTCGGGAGGATTTACAACTGTTGAAAATGTATCATAGAATGCAGTATCTTGAGATGAGTTCCATAAAAAGGATGGTCCGGAGAACCAAAACTTGTTCGGAAATTCTAACGGTTGACCTCTAGACAGAAGATCTGCAGGGTTCAAGTGAGACCTAATATGCCTCCAAGAGGCTAAATGGGTTAGCTGTTGGATTTGGGTAACTCGGTTGCAAACGAAAACTGACCATCGTGTAGGAGTACTTCGAATCCAGGAAAGTGCGATCTGTGAATCAGACCAAAGAATAAAGGAAGACATTTGCAGCTGTTTTTCAAGAATGAGTTTCACCCGGGAATAAAGTTTTGCCAGCAATGTCATAGCACACAACTCTAGTTTAGGCACTGTCAAGGGCTTGTTAAAGGGTGCTACACGAGACTTAGAAATAAGGAGTTGAGAAGATGCTGAGCAATCTGCATATGTTGCTCTTAAGTATATACATCCGCCGTACGCCACTGAGCTAGCGTCACAAAAGCCATGAAGCTCTACTTGACAAAGGGTTTTATTTAACAGAGTGTATCTGGGAATATGAAGTTTATGAAGCGACTGTATGCTATCAAGAAATTTACACCATTGTTTAATGAGAGACGGATCCGTAATAGGTTCATCCCAACTAAGTTTAAGCATCCAGAGTTGCTGCATTGTCAGCTTCCCTTGGACAATCACAGGGTTAATAAGCCCTAAAGGGTCATAGCATTGGGAGACGACTGACAGTATAATTCTCTTAGTAATACATTTATCAAGAGGAGATAAAGGAGTCGAGATTTTGAAAGTATCAAGTTTGGGAGTCCAATAGATTCCCAAAATTTTACTAGGGTTTTCGTCCAAGTTTAAGTCTTTCCCTGGTGGTGATTCAGGAAAATGAGTTTTCGTCATTTCAACAGAATTGGAGCAAAATTTATGCAGGTTAAAACCAGATGATGCAAGAACGCTTTTAAGCAAAGAACATAGTTTTTCAAGTTCAACTAACGAATTGGCGCCTGTAAGAATGTCATCCACATAAGTTTGTGACAGTAAAGCTTCCTGAACCTGGGGGAAATGTGGATGTTTTAAAGCAATCTCTTTTAAAACGCGGCAAGCCAAGTAAGGAGCACTAGTTTGTCCAAATGAGACTGTCGTCATTTGTAAACATGAAAACGTATCTGAAGGAGAGTCTCTCCAAAGTGCATTCTGCAGGAAATGGAAGTTTGGGTTTAATGGAATTTGCCGATACATTTTCTCAATATCGGCAGTCAATGCATATTTAAAGTTCCTAAATCTAATTAAAATATCCAGTAGTTCCGGTTGGACTCTGGGGCCCTTTAAAGAGATATCATTCAGCGAAACTTGCGAAGACGATTTTGACGAGTAATCAAAGACAATTCTTACTTTTGTACTGGTGCTGCTTTCCTTTAGTACACAAAGATGTGGAACAAAGTATTTGTGATTGAGTTCGGATGTCTGCAGGGTGAGGGGGACGAATTTACCATGTCCCAATTTAACATATTCAAACAATAACTTCCTATATTCATTTTTCACGTGAAGGTTTTTCGACAATCGTTTCTCAAGGGAAATGAATCTGTGCTTTGCTGTTACTAATGAATCACCCAGCGTTTTATATGCAGTTTCATAAATCAAAGGCAAGTCTACCTGGAATTTACCATCAGGAAGAGTTTTAAGGGTTGATGTGAAAATATGTTCTGCTTTCTCGTCTGCTTCAGACATCTTCTCAACGGATGAAATCTCCTCTTGAGCCCAAAATTTTTCTAATAGAGAGTCTATATATACTTCCTGGGGCATCTCACAAGACATGACATGAAATGAAGTAGAAAGCACTAAGGGTTTGAAATTGTTGTTTACACAAGAAGGGGGAACGACCCCTGAGATCAACCACCCCAAATGGGTGGCAATCAGTGAAGGAAGATTTTTTCCTAACTTATGAATTCCAGGTTTCAATAATGAATAGTAAATTTCAGCTCACAGTAACAAATCTATCAGGGAAGGTGTCCCAAAATTTGGGTCGGCTAACGAGGAGACAAGGTGGGGGGTATATTTAATGAAGGGATATCAACACTAACTTGAGGAAGGGCTTGTGTGATTTTGTCGACCACAGCGCAACTGATCTCAAAACATGAACTTTTGTCAATGGCAGAATGAAAAATAATATCGGTCATACGATTGATGGTCTGGCTATTATTGAAAATGCCTGACACCAATAAAGGTTGGTCATAAGTTACACAATTTAATTGTTCCACGAGGCTAGAACATATAAATGAAGTCTGGCTACCTGGATCCAGGAGCGCACGAGCTTGGATAGGGGGCCCATCACGGGGATAAAGAAGTATATTGGCAGTTGCCAATAGAACATGACTACCGTTAAGGTTCAACATGGACAAATGAGGAAGAGAAGGTACATTTTCAACTGTGTGTGTTTTTCTTGAAGTAACAGGGGTGCTAAAGCCATCGTTGCACGTATCAGTAGGTACAGCATCGTCAGGTGTGTTGTAAGGTCTACTGTTGGGGTAATTAGTTTGGCCATTACCTAAAGATGTTCTATTTATCGAGGATATCGCAACATTTCGTTTCGGACTTTCTGCCGGCAAATGAAGAAGTACATGGTGCTTCTTTTTACAAATGGAACACGAACCGGTTGATATGCAATTTGACAGTAAATGTTTTGAGCCTAAACAACCAAAGCACATACGATTTGATTTAACAAATTTATAACGATCTGGTACTGAAATTGATGAAAATTTAGGGCAAGAATAAATTCTGTGTCCGGTGTGTCTGCAATAACCACACCCCGGTGGAGTCGCAGGGGGGAATTGGGTACCACCAAGGAGTACTGAAGGGGTAACTTGATTAGTGCTCGATGCATTTGTTAACTGCTGGTCTGATGATGGTGTTTGATTGGACAGTAATGTAATCCGATTATGTGGTGTGGTCACAGTAGAAGAATGACCACGATGAAAATTATCAGACTTCTGATCCTGACCTTGTAAGTTTTCCAAAATGTTACACCTTTTATCCAAGAAATCAAAAAACTTTTCACTAGTAATGAGGTTTTGATTATTTTCATTTTCTTCTAAAGCTTTCTTTGTTTGAAAATCAAGTTTATTTTTCAGCAAATGAGTAACTAAAGCATCAAACAATCCTGCTTTATCAATATTTAAGTTTAAAAGAGAGTTTATTATTGACTTAGCATCAGAAGTAAATTGTCGAAGCTGCTGTGCCGTACATTTATTAACTAAGTTACAATTAAGAAGTTTATGGAAATGCGCAGCAACAATCTGCCGTGTATTGTTGTACCTACAATCTAGTAATCTGAGTGCGACATCAAAATTATGTTCAGTAACTGGTAATTGGGATATCAATGCCAAAGGTTCATTTCTAAGGTACGATTTCAAATAAAAGAATTTTTCTGTCTTAGAAGTTAATCGCGAGTTGTTAACTATAAGAGCATAAAAAAGGTCTATAAATGTACCATACTGCATGTAATCCCCTTGAAATATGGGAATATCAATATTAGGTAAACGTATATTTTTGCTATTCTGTATGCCGCTATTAGAGCTAGCACCGTGATTTGCAATGCTCAAATTATCAACGTGGTTTTGTAATCTACAACGCAATGCAAAGTATTTGTCTTCTACCAATTCTCTTTCTGCCATTTCACGCTCAATGTCATTAGACGCTAATTCAATGGACCCCTGTATTTCACAATATCTGTGAAAATGACTTTCCAGTGAGTCTAATCTAAATTTAAATGCATATTTGTCCGTTTCACTAATGTTCTTATCTAACCACGTTGCAATTCGAGTTATTGATGCTTTGCACACTGTTCTTTGTGTCACTAAATTATCCATATTTGTATGATTTTGGGCTATTTTAACTCTCAAATAATAAATTGAAAAAGTATCAAAAATATTTTGATGAAGCACTCACTATAGTAATAATCTCAATCTATATTATATTACAACAAATATAAACCCGTTTCCGTGAAGATATGCGCTTAAAAGTGTACCAAAATGTTTCTCTGAATATAAAGTAAAACTTTCAAAAACTTACATGTTACCAGGACGATATTGTTCGTTGTAACGTCACACGTCACATATATTTCTGGGGGGCCACACATAGGAAAGTCATTATGAACCGCAACACTCGAAACTGGGATGAACAGCATCAAAACCATTCCAATGAGGCTTGAAGTATTTGTTCAGTCAACTCGCTACTCTATCCACGAGCGATGAACAAAGACAATTCTGGAACCATATACTCTCTCGAAGGACCATCCTTTTTATGGAACTCATCTCAAGATACTGCATTCTATGATACATTTTCAACAGTTGTAAATCCTCCCGAGGAAAATAAAAAATCCCTTGTAGTAACAACCCCCTCAACAAACGTATTCATGGCCCTGATATCTCGATCTTCCTCATTCACCAAGTTAATCAGATCTGTTGCCTATGTGTTTAAGTTTGTTCGTAGTCTTGTTGTTGTTCACATATCACGCGATATTCCTACATCTTCTTTGTTATTTACTATGGGTCGGAAGGTTCATGGCGGGGGGGCTATATGCGCCTCCGTGTCGATGTTGGTTGATGTCCTGAAAACTCGGGATCTTCCAATTGAAGACACAAATGAGCGTTTGGTTTCCCTGCTGAAATCCGTTATTTTGTGTTTTCCTATGTTTCGATTAACATCTTTGCTCCCAAATTTCACATCCTTATTTGGTTATGCCGTGCTGATGAGGCAAAATGAGCCAGAAACATGCATGTCCACGGTTACCACTCTATTTCAGTAGCCCTTTATTTTGCGTGAATTACCCATGAATATATTTGTTGTTGTTGTTAACATATCACGCGATATTCCTACATCTTCTTTTTTATATATATATATATATATATATACAAATCAGTTTATAACATTCTCCGCCATCTTCTGATTTCCAGTCTCCATTGTTCTCGATCGGTCCAGAGACTCTCATCTACTCCTCTTTCTCTGATGTCTCTATCTATTCCTTCTCTCCAACTTGATCTGGGTCTTCCTCTCTTTCTTCTTTCTGTGGTGTCCAATTTAGTATTTTCTTTGGGATTCTGTCTTCCGCCATTCTTTGAACGTGTCCATGCCATCTAAGTTGCTTAATTTGTATGTCTGCCGTCATTTTGTGTTTAACATCCATAATTTCTCGAATTCTCTCATTTCTCACTCTTTCCAGTTTTGATTTTCCGGCGGCGCATCTCCAATAATCCATCTCGGTGGCTTCAAGAGACTTACGAGTTTTTTCTTTAGAGGCCACACTTCACTACCACTTTTCACTATGCTGTTGTGAATTATATGCTTATTTTGTTTTGATACTGCCTTATCCCACAAAATACTGTTGAGTTGTCTGATTGCTTGTCTTCCCTGGTTGTTTCTGTGTTTGATTTCTTCATCCAAACTACCGTCATTAGTGATGCGTATTCCAAGATATTTGTATTTTTTACAGTGTTTTATCTGTTGTTCCAAGATAATGTCCTGTTGTTCCCCACCAATGCACATATATTCCGTTTTCTGAAGATTCATCTCTTGCCCCCATTTATCGTATTCTTCAATTAATTTACGGGTCATGTATCCTAAGTCGTCGTAGTCTTGAGCTAGGACTATTTGATCATCAGCGAAGCAGAGAGTATATAGCATGTTATCGACCATCGTACGCTTTCTTGAGGTCTACGTAAAGGAGGTGTATTTCTTGATTCCGTGCCGTCTTTTTCTCAATAATCTCTGTTATTGTGAATAAGTGATCCACAGTGGTTCTACCAGCTCTAAATCAAGCTTGTTCTTCGGCCTCACTATCACAATATTCATCCTCAATTCTCTTTTTCACTAGCTTACCATAGACTCTCGAAATAGTACCAAGCACAGCGATTCCTCTATAATTATCACATAAGTCTCTACTTTCCTTCTTATGTATCGTTGTTATGTACAACGTTTTCCATTCTTCTGGCAAACCTTCTCTATCAATGCATTTCTGGAACAGGTAGGCTAATTGTCGATATAGCTTTTCTGTACCGTGTTTAAGTAACTCACTCCGGGGGGATATTACCGGGGCCAGGAGATTTTCTGTTTTTCAGTGCTTCACAAAGCAATTTTACTACTTTGGTATTGATTCTAAGTGGGGATTCTGTGGTTCGTATTTGAATGTCGGATTGTGTCTGTTGTAGTTGCTGATATTGTGTCCTTCGCTCAGTCAGCAGTTTCGCGAAGTATTTATCCCATTCTTCTAACGTTATTTGTGAGATAATATCTTTTCTCTTTTCTTGACGAAGAGATCTTAACATTTTCCAGCTTTCGGCACTTCTACTACCTTCCGGTATGTATTGAGTCTTGTACAGTTTCCTTCCCAGCTTTCGTTCTTCTTTTTTGTTATAGCTGTGTGTACGTTCCTTTGGGCTATTTTGTATTATTTTTTATTTTGATCCGACTTTGTGTTGAGGACTCTGTTGTATTTGTCTCTCTTTATTTCTATAATTTCTTCTATTTCTTCATTCCACCAATATGGTGTTCTTCGATTGGGCTTTGCGTATTCTCTCAGGGCTTCCAGTGCGGCGTTTTTCAAGCATCTCTCAATAAAATTCAACCAATACCTTAAGTATGTTGCTTTTCAAATTTAAATTTCTCAAAAAAAAAACATTGAGCGTTATTCACTTTAGAACTATTTATTACGCACTTGTTCAAACCAGACTCCAATACTCCATTATCTGCTGGGGGGCTACCACAAACAACCATTTAAATAAACTGGAAATTTTTCAAAAGAGATTACTGAAAATAATATTCAATAAAAAAATTAGGTACCCAACGGATTTATTGTATAATCTAGCCAAAAATATGGATGTCAGCCAGTTATATGTTTATGCAGTTTTAATGTATACTTATAAACATAAAGATATATTACAAAAAAGACATACAACTATCAAACAAGATGTAAAGAGACGAGCACAGTATATACTCACTTTGTGAGTAAATCAGTATCACAAAGATATCATTTGTATCTTACTGGAAACATATTCAATCACTTTCCGGAAATGTATAAGATTAATTTGTATTCCGAAAACTCACCTCAATTAATTAAAATATTAATGAAAAAATATGTTGTTAATGGTGACAGAAAAACTTTGAGAGCTTTGATTGAATGAGTTGTGAAAAGTTTTCGGCAAAATGTGATAAAACTATGAAATTAGAAGTACGTTATTAAATGGTTTTGTTGCTATATGTATACACTTAAAATTATTGACCTTTACCTTAACGTCATTAATATCTGATAACATAACCGACGAATGTCTTATTATTTTGTTTTGTTCTTCACTATTAATAGAAAAAGATGCGACTTAATAATTATTTCGGTTATCTTATCAGATATTAATGTTGCACGGGTAAAGATTCAATAATTCAACTCTATGTGTCTTTTAACAAAATGCTTCAACACGTCAATTTTTATTTTAAGCTGCGCATCTTACGCTACAATTGGATATACTAATGACGCTGCCCCTTTCGTGTACATGACATCATCGATTTTTTTAAATAGAATGACATATTTTTTTCTTTATTTTTGAATTCCCCAATAATAAACTATTACAAATATGTATAATACTTATAGTCCAACGTCATTGGTTTGTGAATTACAGACAAATATTGTAAATTTATAATCTGTAATTTTATTGACTGGTCTAATAAACTTAGTAGGTTTTTGTTTATCGTTTTCTATTTTTTGACATTTATTGGTTTTGTACACAACACTAATGTGAAACAATAAATTGTGCATTGTCAATTACTTAGTTGTTAACTTTCTAAATAATGCAACGTTTATGTGAAAAAGAACGAGTTGAAATTTTAATAATGTGTGGGTATGTTAATAAGTGTCCATCCCAACAAGAAGTTTGTGATTTATGGAATAGTAAGTATCCAGATCGTTCTATTTCTCAATCCACTGTATCGAAAATTGTGAAGAAATTTAGAGAGATCGTACTATAATTGGTGATGGTGAACAGTTGGATTTTTTACTAACGGTGCAAGAAAATCCACACGTATCCAGTAGACAAATCGTAAAGAAGAACTCACGGGGTGAATATACAGTTTTGAAGTATTTGAAAAAGCATAAGTTTCACCCGTACAAAATTAATTTAGTCTATGAGCTCAATGAGGAGGATTTTGATCGAGAGATTGAATTTTGCGAAGTGATGATGGACCGAAGTGATAATTACCCACAATTTGTGGAGCACGTAATATTTTCAAATGGAGCGTAATTTTATTTAAACGGAACTGCTAATAGGCAAAATTGTAGATACAAGTATTTCACATATGACTTGTTCCCTTTCTTTATCAACCTTTTTAAGTATATAATAACAAAAAAAGTGACATCTGCCTTTCCATTCGACGCAAGCAATATTTTCTCCGTGGTTGATACTGGTTACAGTAATCACACATTTTGCGCCATTCTTTCTGATTTACGAATCAAATCATTATCAGTTAGTACATTCAACAATTCAAAATATTCTCTAACATCCTGTTGATTCAAACGATTAGCTCTTGTCACTTTTATTTATATCTGGGCTAAACTATAAACCCGTGAAATGAATCTCAACCTGCTTGTATTTTCTCATTATCAAATCGATGTGGCAATCCCAGTTTCTTTGCAAGTCATGAGCAATAGAATGCTTGATTGGTCCAGAGGAATACCAATATATTGGGGCCTTTTAACTTGAGCCACATATTTCAATTCATTCTCATATCCTAATTTGGAAGATCTACCAATGTCCTGCTTGGTTTTCCAGCCTCTAAGGATGTGTAAGGTTAGTGATAGTATGTCATATGTTCGGCTCGTCTCACTTGCTCCCATTTTGTTGCTTATCACATCTTCAATTGTTTTTATTATATGTGCTTCCGTCCATTTTCTTGGATCTATAGCTTTGACCTTTCCCACTTCTTGAAATATAATAGGTAAATCAGAAATTCATGAACATTCATCACAATTTTAAAATAATCAACAGATGAGGTACATTACCCGAAACAAACCAGAGCACATTAGCCAATGTTCAAGGTAATGTGCCCCAAAAAAGTTTACTAAACACGGAACGTAATTGTAGGTATACAAAAGTCAGATGAGGTTAGATTTAGAATTAAACTTGAACTTTATATAGAACATATTGACATTGTGGTACATACCTATCACTTTTGACCACTTAGAACAAATAAAAACCGGCACTTTTGATCACAAAGCAACTATATTTGTAACCACTGACGTGTTCAGATCAAATTAGCGCCAAATTCAAAATGCATCTGTTAGTTTCGTGAGTGGGGCACATTATCGACTAGGGCGCATTTGCCTTATTTATCCTAGATGCTAGTAATGCCTTAGAAGCTGGAGCTTGTATTTTTGCTAAAGTCCAAACTGAACAGAATACTATTCTTTTAATTCATGTTCATGACAATGTCATTGTTTCTATTAAAATAATTGAGCAATATGTATTTAAGATTACTTTGGAAACAACCTGTATAGATATACATAACTGAAAAGTTTGATTATGTGGAATAAATAAAATAGTAATCACTTACGTGATTGATATCAGGATAACATCTTCCATATTCCATTTCAGTCAGCACCAGTCTGCACCATGTTTCAACACTTCTGTATCGCGAACCGAAATTTCCGAAACACCCGGCGGTTGCGATACCATATTCATTACTAACAGTAGAGGCAAACTTCACATTAAAATCTTTATGGCACAGATTTTCAGTTAAACATAGAGCAACTTCAAGCCAGTTCCCGTTGTATACAAGAGACTAAATTTAATATAAAAACCGTTTTAAATATTACATTCAAATCATTGTTATAAAAATTAGCCTTATCCAACAACCTTGTACAGTGAAATTATTTACGTGAGTTTGTATTTGATAGGGAAGGAAGTCAAAAGAGTGATTCAAAAGCAATAAAAATGAAGCATATTTTAGAAGGCAGAGGTTTCAACGAACCCTATTAAGGCCAACAGAGAAATACTATATTTTGGACTTCCCTTATAAGGTGATTGCATGTTCACATTGCCTTGACAACCATTGACGTTATGTGTTTAATTGTAATATCACAGTTTTGCCAAAAAGCCTTTATCTTTCGATATCTGAGGGTTATTATTTTACAATTTATTAAGCAAAAATTGTATTCTATACAACCGTCGTGATGGATAGCCGAATTTTGAAACCAGAAAAATTCAACGGATTGCCTGATTCGCTAAATTCCGCTAAGGGAGGGAAATACTTCCTTCAAACACTGACAAGTTCCATTGAGGAATCCAAGGTACCCGAAGATAAGAAGCTCAAGATATTGGTTAATTTTTTATCATTCGAAAATTACGAATTCATTTCCGAGAGTAAGACCATTGACGTTCTTAAAGGACTATTGGCGCCCCAACTCAATGAACTCTTTGCTAGGCACCATTAGCGAATCGAATACAGCAGAATGGAGAGTCGGCTGACCAATACTTGCAGGCCCTCCAAGCAATAAGCAAAGACTGCAACTTCAAATCTGTAGATACGCTGACGTACTGTAATGAGTATCTACGTGATGCATTCATAAGCGGCCTTAACTCTCCTCTAATCACACAACGCATTTTGGAAAACGTCACGCTGAATCTTGAGCAAGTGGAAAAGATACCGCGTTCCCTAGAATCCGCCTAAAAACTCGCAGTATCTTACAAAACAGCAACCTATATTTCCGATTCTAACTGTAATAGTTTGGAAACTCCTACATCTCTTCCAGCCTCTGACGAATTAGATAATTGTAAATCTACACTTCATTCAGCCTCTACTTTTCAGCAATCTCGACATGGAAAATGCTACTTTTGTGGTTGACCCAGACATCGTTCTAGACATGAATGCCCTGCTGTAGAAGCGATTTGCAAATCTTGTGACAAAAAGGGCCACTTCCAGAAGGTATGCCTATCGAGATCAAAGGGTAAGTCGAGATCCGCTTCTACGTTTCTAGCTACTATCACATCAGCAGCTTCTCCAGGAGGTCTCTCCAGAGCAGTCGTTTTTGGACGAGTAAATTGTATCCTATCTAGCATCCTTGTAGACACTGGTAGTTCTGACAGCTTTGTCGACTACTCCTATGCCAGAAGGAATAAATTCAAAATTCATCCTGAGAACTGAGAGGTGAAGATGGCTTCCACTTCCCTTCAATCAAAAATTAATGGGTACATTTTGGTAAACCTTCATCTTCAAAGCGAATCATACCCCAAAACTAAGCTTTTAGTAATACACAGTCTATGTTATGACGTTCTTATAGGGCATGACATTATGAAACTCCACTCTTCAGTTCGACTCCATTTCGGTGGTTCCAAACCCCCTCTTTCTCTTTGTAACGTCGCTTGTGCCGAAGTTAAACCACCTCGACTATTTGAACACCTAAATGACGGCTGCCATCCCGTAGCTACTAAATCTCGGCGTTTTTCTGAAGCTGATATAATATTCATTAAATCTGAAGTCGAGAAACTAGTTCGTGAAGAGATCATAGAGGAGAGTTCATCACCTTGGAGAGCTCAGGTTTTAATAACGAGAAACGAAAATCACAAGAAACGCTTAGTAATAGATTACTCTTAGACTATTAAAAAATTCACTTTACTAGACGCCTACCCTTTACCAAATATTGAAAAGTTAGTCTCAACTATAGCAAATTACGATGTATTCAGCACGATTGACTTGAATAATGCATACCATCAGATACCGATACTAGACTCGTAAAAACAGTATACGGCTTTGAAGCCAATGGAACTCTTTACAAACTTCGTCGCAATCCTTTCGGGGTAACAAATGGAGTAGCCTGTTTTCAGAAGACCATTGACAATATTATAAGTAAAGAATATCTTGATGGAGTATATGCATATTTTGATGACGTTACGATCGGTGGAAGGGGGCAAGATGATCACGATAGGAACCTTGAACGATTTCTAAGTACAGCAAAGGAACATAATTTAACGTTGAACCTAGATAAATGCAGATTCTCTCAAAATACAATGATTCTCCTTGGGTATCAAATTTCTAACAAGTCTATGCGTCCGGACCCAGATGATTTAAACCATTACAGGAGCTGCCTCTTCCTTCTGGCGCTTCAGCCATGAAATGCGCACTAGGGATGTTCTCTCTACTCAAAATGGGTCCCAAGATATTCCGACAAGATAAGGAGTTTGGTTGACTGCAAATCTTTCCCTATTCTACCGGACTCGCATGTAGCTGTTAATTTTCGGCTAATTAAAGAAGACATAGCCAAGTCATTACTCACGACAATTCAAGATGATCTACCACTTACAGTTGAAACTGACGCATCGGGCATTGCTGTAGCGGCTACTCTTAGTCAGGATGGGCGCCCCTTTGCGTTTTTTTCAAAAACCTTATTCGATAACGAAAAACGGCATTCTACTATAGAGCGAGAGGCGTTGAAGAAGTGGCGTCATTTCTAACTAGGTAGACACTTTCATCTGCTCACGAACCAAAAAGATCTGTCGTATATCTTCAATTTCCGACTTACAAGCAAAATAAAGAATGAAAAGATCCACCGCTGGAGTCTTGAATTATCTCCCTACTCCTTCGACATTCAGTATAGGCCTGGTGTTGAAAATCATTCAGCCGACGCTCTTTCACGCGTCTGCGGTTCCTTACACGCTCAGGACAAAGTTTATGAGCTCCATAAAGTTCTCTGCCACCAGGGTATTACAATGACGTACCACTGGGTTAAAAGCAAAAATTTACCTTACGGAATAGATAAAATTAAAAAGATCAGCGGTAACTGCCCTACTTGCGCTGCTGTCAAACCAAGGTTCTACAGAAATAACAACCAGCATCTGATTAAAGCAACATCGCCGTTTGAAAGGCTTAATATTGACTTCAAGGGCTCTTTACTTTCTAACGGCCACAATCGGTATTTACTCAACATTGTCGACGAATACTCTCGTTTCCCTTTCTCGTACCCTTGCAATGACATGACTTCTGAAACTGTAGTACGGTGCCTGAATGACCTATTTTCGAAGTTTGGAATGCCTAGCTACATATATTCAGATCGGGGAACTTCATTTATTTCAAAGGAAATGTTTTAATTCGTCCATAAACGTGGCGTTGCCACCAGCATGACCACACCATATAACCCAGCCGGAAATGGTCTGGTTGAACGATACAACGGGATCATTTGGAAATTGCAGATTTGCCATTGGGAAAGCGTTCTACCGGAAGCCTTGCACTCAATAAGATCGTTGCTGAACACTAGTACAAACTGTACTCCACACGAGAGGTTCTTAATTCATACGAGACGATCCCCTAATGGCACGACTCTTCCAGCCTGGTTACTTCAGCCTGAACCTGCCCTTGTCCGGGGAAATAACAGAACCAGTGAATATGACCCCTTGATGACGGACGTGAATCTACAGGCTCTCTCGAACAATTGGCCCCTAGTGGAGACCTGAATTTGGAACGCCCAGATCCAATATCTAACCACCTTCTCCGCCCCTTGCACACGCCTTTCAGCCACCTGTTCCTCTTTGTTCGCCTGCCCCTTTCTGTGGGCCTTCCAGGTCAGATATTCAAGATCCTCCAACCCCAGGTCAAGAAGGAACGCATGAAGATCGAGCTAGAAGAAACAGAAGACCTCCAAAGCATCTTGAAGACTATGTCTCCAATGTACTCTTCTCCTGCGAGGGAGAATGATGTGATTGCATGTTCACATTGCCTTGACAACCATTGATGTTATGTGCTTAATTGTAATGTCACAGCTTTGCTAAATAAAGCCTTTATCTTTCGATATCTAAGGATTATTATTTTACGACACCCTATTAAAACTAGACCAAGAAAAATAATGATACAGTGAAATTACACTACAAAATACGTGATGAAACAACAAAAATCCGAAATTAATCTTAGACAAGCAGAGAAAAAATAAGGTGAAAAAGAAAATTATATCTAGTTGGCTACTGAGATTTCCAAAAGCTACAATTCTTTATTGTACCCAAAGATTATAATGTGACCAAAATTATCAATTAAATAATCGCTGTCTTCTCCCACTAACTTCTTCTTGACGTCGATAGTCGATGCGGAATACGAAATGAATATTCATATGATTTTTAGCAGTTTATATTCATACCGATAGGTATAATTGAAATTGTAATGAATGTAGAGTGAGCAAAGTTTTTGGTTTGTAAAAATTCATTCTCTAGAATCATAGAGGGAGCAAAATACTTCCCAAATAACTCCTGTTCAAGATTGTAGAATCTTGAAATTTATTTGTTTAAATACCTTTAAAATATGTGAGATATTTGTATGCGTCCCTTTTTTTATTGTATATATTTAAGGCGTAAATTCATTCAGTTAATAGCTTCGTAGAAATATGTTGCAGAATTGATAACATCTTTATATTGTTGTAAATTCAAAGGATAATTTTATTTTATTTTCAAAATACTTTAAAATATCACGTTTACCAACAATGATTGTAAATTGTTTTGTATGGGCATATGCATAGCACCTTTTTTGAAAGTCGACATCTTGATGCATTGTCCTATAGTTAAGAAGTTAGGAAAAGGTCACGTTTCACCCTATTATATATTGTATTGTAAAAACCCTAAATTTAGTGTCAATTCTGGATGAATTTTATGGTCGAGGTTCGGAAGACATGGAAGACATTTTTGAATTACCTTTCGGAGTAAAAAGGTTACAATTGCTATTGTAGTATTCCATAGAAATTTAACTTACTATTGGCGGCACCCATAGTTGATTCTTGTCTAGGAACCCGACAAGTCAAATAATACTAGACAATAGGAAATATTTATTTTCGTTTGGTCAACCCAATCTACGTGTAAACACGCCCCTCGCAGACTTCTATTTAACACGTCTCCCAACGTGAAGAAATCAGTTACACAATCATCGACTCGAGCGCAACGCTCAACAGCAAAGTTAGTTTTTAACTCATTGAATCGAGCGCAATGCTCAACAGCAAAGTTAGTTTTTAACTCATCGAATCGAGCGCAATGCTCAACAGCTAAGTTAGTTTTTAACTCATCGAATCGAGCGCTATGCTCAACAGTAAAGTTAGTTTTTAACTCATCGAATCGAGCGCAATGCTCAACAGCAAAGTTAGTTTTTAACTTATCGAATCGAGCTCAACGCTCAACATCAAAGTTTTTACACACTCTTCGAATCGAGCGCAACGCTCAACAGCAAAGCTAGTTTTCAACTCATCGAATCAAGCGCAATGCTCAACAGCAAAGTTAGTTTTTAACTCTTCGAATCGAGCTCAAAGCTCAACATCAAAGTTTTTCTCACTCATCGAATCGAGCGCAACGCTCAACAACAAAGTTAGTCTCTCACTCAAAAGTTTCTAACTCATCGAAATCGGAGCGAGTTCAATACTCTCGATAACAAAGTTTTACACTCATCGACGCGAGTTTTACACACTCATCGAATCGAGCTCAACGCTCAATAACAAGTTCTTATACTCATCGAAACGAGTTCAACACTCAATAAAAAAGTTTTAATATTCATCAAATCGAAACGTAAAGTGTCTTCCGATCTGAAGCCACAGAAATTGTGCATTCACAACTTTGTACAATTTTGTAAATTTGTACATAATAAATTATTAATTTCGACATTAATTTTGTCAAATTAAGATTATTTATTCAGTTGAATGTCCACGCCAGTTGACGAAGTTCAACTAGAAATATAATCAAAAACAACTCCCAAATTTATTTAGTTTCCTTTGTGGTTGGTTAAAAAGGATGGATGTCAGTGACCTCTCTCGTTGATAACGGAATTAACATGCCAATATTTATAGTCCATTAGTTTAGCGTGCGAAGCAATTTTACTTGTGTGAAAGCAATAAAAATGAGGTTAATCTTCATAAACAATAAGCCTCCGTTTTAAAAATATAGAATGATTTATTCCAATTTCTGGCTCTTAATATTACTATGAAATGGAGGTATTGTAACAGTTTGGTAAGTAAATAATTTAAATTAATTGCGTCTTGGTTTGTAAACTCCTAGGAGCAGAGCAGCAAGAATAAGTGAAATAAATCTCTGAAGTTTGAATTTTTGTGAGATTAATGGCATCAACCATAAGTTTAAATCCAGTGAAATTCAAAAGTGTAGCTTGTTGTAGTTGTTGTGCTAAACGTGTATGATCCTTTTAACATCCCTTCACAAAGTTGGGCAAATTCTATTACACATGTTGAAAAAGTGAAAAAAATTTATATCCATATTGTGAATAATATAGCATCAATAGTAATTAGACCAGATGATGAAATTAACTGTCTCGACCCTTACATCATGGAACCTACTCATATTACTGTTTTAAATGAAACTTACTATTTCTAGATAATTCCACAATATATTGAAAAAAATGTTAATAATTTTAAGAAATTTCACAATTATTTCGATATTAAATATCATCGTCAGAATGACAGAAGTAACATTTCATTTGATGCCTACCTGATGTTTAATAATTATTTTTGGCTAGACCAAGAAGTGACCCACTTTGTGATTGACTTAATTTATGTTAATAGAAAAAGGAAGGAGATATGATGTTACAAATACTAAAGCCTAGATATTATTAGTCCTAGGGGGATATCCTGAATCTTTTTCCCAATTGAGATCAGTATAACTGTGCAATGATATAGAAAACCAGGAAAACCATATCTGCTTTTCATTAGAATTATCACTTAAGCAGACAGTTTAGGATTGGAGAACTCCCTAGATTTATCTACTCATTGACGACTTCATGTTGTGGGTTCTAATTTCTAATCATTTAAGGAAATCCCGGTCTTGTTTCTCATCACAAATATGTAGTACTTCTAATTATGTGTTAGGTGTCAATGAATGTTTGGTGTCAAGTAGATGTTTTGCGTAGTGGGTCTAGTGGATCTGGTTGTTTTAATCTATATACTCGTAAATGTTCACTGTATCCAATCTCAAAATTTCTAAGGGTTTGACCTAAATAGACAGCATCACATTCTGGACATTTAAGTTTATATATACCAGACTTCTTTAATGGGGATATTTTTGTTTTTGCATTTAACAATTTTGTACTAACGTTACTTTATGTTTTAAAAGAAATTGTTGTATTTGTTCCTAAAGATATTATCTTTGAAATATTATTAGAAATATTTCCTGCATATTGGATGGATTTATAACTTTTTATTTCTTTAGTTTGCTTAGGAAATAGTTGTAATTCCACTTTTCCTCTTTTTTATTAATTAGTCCATTTGTCATATGTAATGGATAAGCGTTGGATGTTGCTATTTGTTTACTTGCATTGATTTCTCTATCAAAATTACATTTATAGAAACTAAAAATGCTTTATGTATCATTGAATTATATGCTGCTAATGTATGTAACATGGAATGATTGTAACTATATGGAATAGTCACATCAGTGTGTGTTGGTTTTCTGTAAATCGAATAATCAGGTACATTATTCACTCTTTGAATTTTTGAATCAAGAAAATTGATTGAGCTATTTTCTTAAACTTCTAATGTAAATTTAATTTTTGAGTGTAAATTATTATTATGGTTGAAAAATATATCTAGTTGTAGTTAACTTCCTATAAAACAAGCAAATATGTCATCTACATATCTATGTAAGGAATATCTTTAGTCTAATTGAATTGCGCGCGTAATTAAGTCGGTAAATCAGATCTCTTAATATACGTCATATCGGCAATTGGCACATGTCCAGGAGTATGATCAATTCAGATATGCCAAATACAATGAGATAAAATATTGTGTAGTAGTTTGAGAATAACCTAGTGAATTATAACATTGAATGTTGTTTCTTTGTTATTTACAGGTAGGTTTAATATTGTAGATCATGTATATAATTGTAAATGTTGTATATAATGATGAAAATTTTTGTTATTCACAGAGAAACAGTTCGTGCATTATTCTCACCTCAAAAATCAAAATAATCAACATTATATCTATACCAACATACATTTTTTTTTGAAATATTATTTTCAAATATTTTTCTTACTATACTGTCCATTAAAATGTTTGTCAAACTTGCTGATATAGGTAAACCATTGGTAAACCTTCATTTTGAATATATATCTTATTGTCAAAAGTGAAATGATTGTAATTGATACATACACCAAATAAATTAGGTATATCTGATATTATCCCTGGATTAATATTTTTATCTTCTAGTAATTTTCTTACATGTGCTAGACATTCTTTAGGAGGAATTTTAGTGATCATATTGGTAACATCAAATGAAATGAGTTTTGAGTTATCTTGCAAGTTGAATGCTTTTAATTTTTTCAATAGGGCTATACAATTTTGAATTGAATAATCAGATGTTTAACCATTGTTAAGTTATTTTACTAATACATGATTAGGAGAATTAACATAAGAAACTACGAGTCTAATTGGTTTCGTTATTTTATGTAATTTGAAGGTTTCATGTAATTGTGGAGAATGAGGATTTTTATTAATGATGGAGCCAAACTGATACTTATCTGGAAGTGACCACCTACCTATAAGCATATAATTTAATTTCAGAAAAGACAAGAACGATCAACTTAACTCAATGGGGAGTTGAAATACGAGACGAATGAATTGGTCTAAGTTTGCTGAATATATAGGAACAAATCTTTCAGAAATTCATCAGATTGAAGAAAACATTGACGAAATAACGAATGTGCTTACCGATACCTTTATGCAAGCAGCAGAAATCCATATTGGGTATGTAAAACCACTTAAAACGAAAATTCCAATACCTTGTTGGACACCACAATATGAAAAAGCTATTAAAGTAAGCAAAAGAGCGTTAGGTAAGTTAAAAAAGACTAAAAACCAAACTAACTTAGATGAGTTTGAAAGGCTGAGAGCAAGATAAGTCACTAAGCAGCCTAAAAACAACTCCTGGAAATTATTTGTCTGAACAATCACCCCGAATACTCCAAACTCCGAGATATGAACAAAAATAAAAAAAAACTAAAAGGAATTTCATCACAACACAAAATAACAAGTTTATCCCACAATACTGAAATTATATTTAATAATGCACTTATAACACAAACATTTGCAGAATAATTATATAGGATATTAAGTGATGAAAACTACGACCCAGAATTTAGGGAATATAAACACGATACAGAACATAGAATAAAAATAAATCATACTACAGGTCAAAACCATCCATTAAATGTGCAAATCGATAAGGAAGATTTAGACGAGGTTCTGAAACAAAGCAGGGATAAATCCAGCCCGGGATCTGATAAAATACATTACAAAAAATTTGACACAACGTAATTTTGCAGTCAAAAATAATGGTGAATGATCTACCAACAATGAACTAGAGAATGGAATTCCTCAAGGATCTCCCTTAAGCACAATATTTATTGCTGCAATACATGACTTCACCTCTTCTATCCCATCTCCATTACGTGTAACCTTATACGTTGACGATTTTGTAATATACGGAAAGGGTCAAAATATAGAAACATTGCTGCCCCTGATTCAAAATGGACGAATCAAAATTTATCAATGGAAAAACAAATCTGGCTTCAAAATATCTCACGAAAAAACTAAATGTGTCTAATTTGCACGGAGAGCCCAGAAAGAATACCGGGAATTGACCATAGGTAACACCAAACTCAGTTTCACGAAAGATATCAAATTTCTGGGAATAATTTTTTGATGATAAACTTAATTGGGAAAAGCACTTTGACTAACTTAAAGAAAACAGCATGCAAGGCTTAAACTTATTAAAAATCCTATCACATCAAAAATGGGGAGCAGATATAAAGGGCTTACTCAACATCTACAGAAGTACCATTAGATGTAAGATAGAATATGGAGCCATGACTTTCCACAGCGCTAAGAAAAGTTATATAAAAACTGTTGGAATAATCTCAAATAAAGCTAAAGAATGATAATTGTTGCATTCCCAACAACCCCCACGGACAGTCTCTATAACCGTCTTGGAAAAATGCCATTTACATATAGAGTTCAACATTTATCTTATCTTACTCGACAAAAATTCTGGCGTTTCCTAATCACCCTTACAACAACAAAATATGCACTGGACCAGTGCAAACAGCTCTTCCCGCAAGTATCAAAATTACACCACTTTTTTACAACACAGTTAAAACGTATATGGCAGAAATCAGCTAGAGTTTTTCAGAGAGAAGATTTGAACCGACTGTACCAGTAGTTACAAAAAAATCGTTACAAAGCATCACAAAACATTTGGTTTAACCAAGAATGCCTTAGAAAAGAGGTACCAATTTATATAAATATAAACTGCCATACTAAATTACGTCAAGCACAAAAAGCTATAAAATGTGCCCAACGAGTATGTCTTAAAGAAGAATGTAAAAAATGGTTTGAAATAAGAGATTGCTCAGACAACTACATAAAAGTTGTACATTCAGAACTCACGTTCCAACTCTATCCAGTAGAATTTGACTGTTTAGATGACAAAATCAGATGATGTGTCAGCACGATGAAGCACAAGAAATTTAAGAAACAACAACAAAAGGTACAGAAACTTGAACACACACAACATAGAATTCAATACTCTAAACGCCATGAAACTGTAAGTACTTACATACCAACACACTTTGCACCACGATTTGAAAACCTTTCAGGCAGTAATTTTACAGATAATGAAATAGACTTTTTAAATAAAGGTTTGAAGTACAGCATACCACCAAAATTCAAGAATAATATTAAACAAATAATAGCTACCGAATCAGAAATAGCTTTAAAATTTAATTCAAATAATTTTCGTTATGAGAAATTACAAATTGCCAATTTAATCAAAAATATTGAACCGTGAAAGGTTAAACATCAAACAAAAAATTACATTACATTTTTAATTCAATAAAAAAAAGTAGAAAATAATTAACAAAACTGACAAGGGGAACGCCACTGTCATATTGACAACTAAAGATTGTATTTCAAAAATATATAACATTAGAGAATCTATCAATGTACAAGTTCTTAGAGCAGATCCAACAAAACCTTTTCTGATAATGTGATGTTAATAATTCAAATTACGAAAAGAAGTCCATCATTAATAAAAATCCTCACTCTCCACAATTATATGGAACCGTTAAATTACACAAAATAACGAAACCAATTAGACATGTAGTTTCTTATGTTAAATCTCTTAATAATATATTAGCAAAAAAACTTTACAATATACCAAATAGTTACGGTTATACATTTAAATACTCAATTAAAAATTCAATAGAATTAGTAAAAAAATTGAAAGCATTCAACATGCAAGATTACTCAAAACTAATTTCATTTGATGTTACCAATATGCTCACTAAAAGTCCTCATAATGAATGTGAGAAAATTACTAGAAGATAAAAATATTAATCCAAGAATAATATACGATATACTTAATTTATTTGATGTCTGTATCAATCAGAATTATTTCATTTTTGATATGTTTGAAATGAAGGTTTACCAATGGGAAGCCTTATATCACCATTATGGCAAACATTTTTATGGGCAGTTTAGAAAGAAAAATTTTTGAAAGTAACATTTCAAAAAATGTTTTATTTTGGTATAGATATACAGATGACATATTAGCTTGTTTTATAGGTAGTGAACGACAACTAGATATATTTTTCAACCATATTAAAAATTTACACCCAAAAATTGAATTTACATTATAAGTTGAAGGAAATAGTTCAATCAATTTACTTGATTTAAAAATTCAAAAAGTGAATAATGTACTTGATTATCCAATTTACAGAAAACCAACACACACTGATGTGACTATTCCATATAGTTCCAATCATCCCATATCACATAAATTAGCAGCATATAATTCAATGATACATAGAGAATTTCCATTTTCTATGAACAAATTAATACAATTAAACAAATAGCAACATCAAACGGTTATCCATTACATATGATGAATGAACTAACTAAAACTAAAAATATGAAAAAGCGGCATTTTAACTAATATTTCCAATAAAATTTCAAAGATAATTACTTTAGGAACAAATACAACAATTTCTTTTAAAACAGAAAGTAACGTGAGTACAAAATTGTTTAATGTAAAAATAAAGATATCCTCATTAAAGAAGTCTGGTATATATAAACCAGAATGTATATTTGAATCGAACCCCCTAGAAGGGTAGAAATCCGATACAGTGAACAATTACGAGCATACAGATCAATACAGATAAATGCCACTACGCAAAGCATCTGCTTGACACTAATCATTCATTGACACCTAGCACAGAACTAGAAGTACTACATATTTGTGCTAAGAAACAAGAACTGGAGTTCCTTGAAGAATTGGAAATTGAAGACACTAAAGAAAACCACAATATGAAGTCGTCAATGAACAGATAAATCTAGGGAGTTCTCCACTTTCAAACTGTCTTCTTGAGTGATGATTGGAAACAAAAGCAGATCTAGTTTTCCTGGTTTTCTATATCATTGCACAGTAATGCTGATCTTAATTGGGAGAAACATATCCAGGATATCTCCATAGGGCTAATAATATCTAAGCTTCAATATTTGTAATAACATATCTTCTTATTTTTCATATTAATCAATTCTTGGTCTAGCCAAAAATAATCATTAAACATCAGGTAGGCAACAAATGAAATGTAAATTCTGTCATTCTGACGATGATATTCAATATCGAAACAATTGTCAAATTTCTCAGAATTTTTAACATTTTTATTATTATATTGTAGAATTATTTAGAAACAGTAAGTTTCATTTAAAACAGTAAGACCAGATGATGATAACGATAGTGATATTTTATATGAGTACCGAATAATTTATATATTTTTGTAATCATAAATATAATTTGTAATAATAAAATCATTTGTAATTTCACATTTACATATAAATAAAATATAGGGTGTCCAGAAACTCTCCTGCCAAACGGAAACTACAGTTACTAGAGGTGATTTTGAGTCGATTTAGCTCAAATTACCTCAATCAGAAAATGCTTCCTAAGGGAGCTACATCCCTCATATGAGTCTTCTTCAAATTATTCAAAAATACCAGTTACTTAAAATATTGAATTTTGATATAGTCAATAAACAGTTACAAACAAGTCGTTTGCTGTAGATAATTTTTTTCCAGATCCATCACAAGCGTGTCAGTTAAGGGGACCAACAGGTATTTTTATTAAAATAATTATCTTCAAGTTTCTTATGTATCCGACACCGAATTTGGAAAATTCAAGATAATTTTCATAAAAAATGTTCTCTTCTTCCAAATCGATATCATGAATCGTTTTCGAGAAAAATAAGTTTAAACTTTTTGTGTTTCTTACATAAAATCATGTTGGATTATAATCTGGCTTTGAAAAATCAACAAAATCTGACAATGTGTCAAATTACTTTTATTCTAAACAGTTATTATTGTTATTGTGTGTGGAAGGTAAAAAATAATAGTTAATTTGATCAAAATGGTTGATTTTTCGAATGAAGAATATGCTGATATTCATTTAGTTTATGGGGAAGTACAATGTAACGCTCGTGCAGCAGAGCGAAGATATGCAGAAAAATTTCCAAACAGAAGGCATCTTGCTCGCGCAACATTTGTAGCCGTACACCAAAATTTAAGAGAAAGTGGTTTAGTAGTATCTAAAAATACTGAAACTGGTAGACGATATTTTGATTGAAATCGAAAATAATCCTGAGGTTAGCACCAGAAGAATCGCTGCTACATATCTTGCCATTTGCAAGTCTTCCATATGGAATATTATTCACAAAGAAAACCTGCATCCTTTCCATTTTCAAAAAGTTCATGCCATGGTAGATTTTTCAAACTGGTTGCGGAACAAAAAAAATCAGGATCCTAATTTCTTTTCCAATATTTTATTCTGCGATGAATTTACATTTACCCGAGACGGAATTTTTAAATTACATAATGCACATCATTATTCGTACATTGGTGATAATCCTCAAGCAACAGTAGAGAAAAAGCTCCAGCAAAGATTTAGTATAAATGTTTGGATAGGTGTAATCGGTAATCAGTTTCTGGGACCCGTAGATCTTCCTAGCCGTTTAACAGGACAAGAATATCTCAATTTCCTACAAAATGTTTTACCTGATTTAATTGATGAGGTTACCCTGATGATTCGAAGTAATTTATGGTGCATGCACGACGGCTGCCCAGCTCATTTTAGTAGAGAGTTTCGTCAATATCTCGACAATAACTATTACGATAATTGGACTGGAAAAGGTTGTCCAGTTAATTGGCCCCCAAGATCTCCAGATTTAAATCCCTGTCATTTTTGTATTTGGGGTTATTTAAAATCATTAGTCTATGCTGTTCCAATAAAAACCCGTAATCAGCTGTGGCAAAGAATTCAAAACGCTTGTAATGAAATTAGAAATAATGCAGGATTTTTAGAAAAAAGAATAAATTTGTATATTGAGACAAATGGTCGTCATGTAGAGCATCTGTTGTAAAATTAATTCTCTTATTTCTGTTGGTAATTATCTCTAACTTTGTTTTAATGTTGATTGTTGTTTTATACCCACACGCAATAAAATTGATTTAAAATTTCCAAAACAATGTAAGCAACTTAATACTTACGACTTTTGTTACCAGTATCTGTACAATTTATTGATTTTTCAAAGGCAACTTTATATTACAGATTATAATCCAACATGATTTTTTGTAAGAAACACAAAAAGTTTAAATTTATTTTTCTCGAAAACGGTTCATGATATCGATTTGAAAGAATTCGGTATCGGATACTTGAAACTTGAAAATAATTTTTTTTAATAAAAATACCTGTTGGTCCCCCCAACTCATATGAAGACGTCTGTAGGTCCCTTAGGAAGCATTTTCGGATTAAGTTAATTTGAGCTGAATCGACTCAAAATCACCTCTTGTCACTGTAGTTTCCCTTTGGCAGGAGAGTTTCTGGACATTTTGTATTATTTAATGTCTTACTTATTTTTATTACAAAATCATGAATCAATTTCATGCAAAGTACAGATCTTATCGGCCGTATTTCAATTGCCCGAGTTTTTCCTAATAAGAGTCAGTTAGTCACTCTCTTATATCTCTGTACAGACTCTATTTGCGAGTATACATTAGAATGGGTCGCTCTGTATTGCCTTATTGTTATTGCTTTCAGTCAGGTAATTTGCTTCGCCCGCTGAACAAATTGTCTATAAGAAGAATTGAGAATGGCAGTCAACTAATTTTTCCGGAGGATATATGAAGAGAAGCATTGATTGAAAGTTTATTTTGGAATGAAGGCTAGGAATCCAAAAAGAGCCAAAGCTTCCACTGAATAACTGAACCTTGAAAGGGAAGTAAACATAAAAATTCACTTTTGGTACAAGAAGATGAAGTCAAAATTATCGTTGAAACTGTGAAAAGACTGAAAAATTGTAAGGCTTATGCACTGAAATATTGAAGACCTAACAATGATTCCAAAAATATTTCGGTTCCAGAAGAGTGGATTTATTCAATTTATAAAAAAAGCGAGTAGACAATATTACGGATTTTGTGGGATCTATGAGAGGATGATTCAAAAAATGGATGAATAATAATTAATTACATGCAGGAAGATCGTTTGAATCTTTCGGATAATTTATTGTTACTAGAAGAATATAAATTCATGATCATGTGTACCTAGAAAAAGTGTTCGATACTGTTCCTTTATATAAATAATTGATTATGCAAATGGTTATAAATTAATTATATTTGACTGAATGGATACTGAATGAATGATAAAGATGAAAATAGTTCTCTGAGGGTTGCTCAAAAATATGGGGTCAAGTTCTTGATTGATACAATATAAATCTGGAAAATACCTTGTTGAAAATGATATATAAAACGAAATAATCAATTCACGTGGTAAAAGTGTGTACAACTTACGTCTGAAATAATATTGCCTATACTGAACTGTTAACCAAAATGAATCTTTTTATCCAATCAATAATTCAACTACAATTAAAGAACAAAAAAGCAATTTTAGGCGTAAAATCGAACGAATGAGTTCCCTCGATAACGATTTCCAAATATCCTTGTTTACGTAATGATGACGTCAAGTTTGAATTGAGGAAACCATATAGATCAGACCTTTTTAAGATATGGGTCAAACTGTGTTTATCTTTTAGTCTTATTTCAGAATTAAATAGGGATATTGTAGAGAGTAGCATGACGCGAAAATTTCAATGCAGTTTTTCGTTTTGGTGTTCCTAGATGCCAAAATCACCCTCCGTTCCAAAGGTTATATATATATATATATATATATATATATATATATATATATATATATATATATATTTATTTATATAATATATATATATATATATATATATATATATATATATATATATGTATGTGTTATAACGGAATTTGTAAGCACGATAGAGGGCGTATTTTTTAACAGATCGACACCAAACTCGCTACAAAAATCGGTTAGGACAAAATCTTGGACGAGTTCGTTAATGAGCCAAATCGGCACAGTAAAAACAAAATGGCGGCCTGTCAAAATTGAAAAAAAATCGTATTTCCTTTGTTTTTTATTAGACGCAAAAAAGTTACTAAGCTTTTTTATAGACCTTAACACGTTCTACAACTTTTGTATTCAACATTTTTCTCTAAATCGTACAGTAAAACATTTATTTAAGAAAATTCAAATTTATCTGGAATTTTTTTTATTTTTTTGTTTTTGATTTGATGCTAGAGTGTTACTTTGGTTCATTATACATCTCAAAGCATTCAATTACTTTTGTATCTAATTTTTTATTTTCGGTTTTATGCAAACATGTTACTGAAATAAGACTGTCCAATTGGTCCTGTGCCATTGGGACTTTTTTTAGTACTAGCACGAGAGTTGAGATTAAAAATTTTCAAAACTGATCATCTCAAATTATTATCTAAGTATTTTTAAAACTAAAATCTTCAAAATTCAAAATTCAATTGCTTTAATTTGTAAAAAAAGGCGTGGTTTGAAGATTAAAAATTCTTTAGTGAGGTAATGATCAAACTAAAGGTTATAGGCAGCATTTACATTTTTTATGTGTCAATAGAGTGCTTGAAAATATATAAATTATTCGCACAAATAGGAAAATCTAAATCAACCTACATAAATAAACAAATGGTTGCATAAAAATCGTAGGTCAGTTAAAAGTCTTGCGTGGGTCAGTATCTGATCAACGGATCATAGGCTTGCCATCCCTGATATAATTTATGATTTTGAATGAATATGAAAGCCGTTTCCAACGAAATTATTATTTTTTTTTAATTCTTATTCATGATTATTTATTGAATATAAATATTATCAAAAGTGTGCTTTTACAATATTCCCTACTAAATTGCATTATTTTCCTTAGCATTTATAATCTATTTCCGCAACGACAGTTTCTTGAAGCCTGAAAATATTTTATATCCAAACTGAAGAATTGTGATAGAAATGCAACTGTTAAAAAACGTCATGCGATGATGGTTTAAATGTTTTAGGTACTCTTCATGAACAACAAAAATAGAAAATCACTTTTCATTTGATATATTTTTAAATTTGAGACTATGATAAAATTATGGTACCTAAATAATGGTACATTTTTTATTTACATATTAATAAAAGACTTTTCTCAAAAAAACTATTTGCACTTATTGAGAAAGCAAAGGTGTCAGTTAATTAAGAGGCTGAATCTGGCAGTAAATTTGGAGCAGCTGATTTAAAATGACCAGGGACGGGTCCATAGAATGTTTTGATTTGTACTAAGCCAAACCTAAAATAGGAGCAATGGCAGAATTCAAAACTTATACGCGTATTGTATTTTTTCAAAATGTCGACTAAAGCATAGGGAGGAGAATTTAGGTAAGAGAAAATGGATTAGAATTAACAACATATTGGTTGTTAATAATATAATAATAATAATATTTATTCACATCAGCATAATACAAATATAAAGTAAAAAATATAAAGTTCAGCTGTGAATAAAAAAATACTCGATAAGCGGAAAACACTTGTTTCGAGAACTAATTGAATTGAACAATGTATCACAATGAATATTAAAAAGTTTCAATCAATGATAGACCTATCTCAATGTAAAATGTAAAACACAGTCTTATACAAATAGACGAGCAAAACTACACATTTACATACATAGATACACATGCACACACACGGAAAGCTAAAAAGTAAAAGTTACTAGTTACACGAGAAAACAACAATAAATACAGATGCACCTCGTTATCAAACAGATGAACATTGAAATAGGAAAACCAGCACAATTCGACATAAGGAATCTCAAAGTACCAAGCCGACGATTTAGCAAAGGTACGTAATTTTTGTATTATCTTTCTATATTATCTAATGGAATATTCGCTGAAGTTCAATTCTCTTACTCTGAAGTATATGTTTTTCCAGTTCTTTTTTGAAGTGGTTATTATTTTTTATTGATTTTATTGTTTCAGGGATAATGTAATACAGTTTTGGAGCAAAGAGAGAGTATGATCTTTGAGCAGCGACCTTAACCATCAGGGGAGTGACGTAATGATCCTTTTGGCGAGTGTTGTATTGATGGAAGGGAAGTAAAGCTGTATGCTTATTTGCATGATATTTGATATTTGTGCATAGAAAATACAACTGTCTTATATCTAGAATTTGAGTTTCAGTGTACAGAATATCAGAAGAACATCTGCTGCTACTAGTAAATATTAATTTAAGGAAGCGTATTTGCATAACTTCGATAGAATGTATGTGAGTATTCAAAGTTCCCCCCCCACACCGCTATTCCGTAACGAATACGACTTTCTACTAGTGAATAATATAAAGTTTTCAAGTGATTCAGTGGCAGGATTTCTTAGAGTTTCCTGAATTTATATAAAATAGTTCTCAATTTGTTGACAGTATACTTTATATGCAAATCCCATTTCATATGCATATCAATTATTATTCCTAAATATTTAATTTTTTTCCGGGGAGGATCTGGAAGGGTGTTTCATTCCTGACTACCAAGTGATCAGTTGGAGGCATTCCAGCTGAGTTACAACAAAATGGTATATAATGTGTTTTATCTATATTGACCGTTAATAATCTATTATCCAACCAACATTTTATCGTAAAAAACTCCCTTTCAACCGTATCCTTCAATGAGTTCCAGTCATTTGCTTTATAGAAGATGGCTGTATCATCTGCAAATATAATTATATTTCCGTTGTTACTCAATGAGAAAATTCCGTTCACATATATATTAAACAATGTTGGTCCCAGTACGGAATCTTGAGGTACTCCACAGTCCATCACCCGCTCACTGCCGAGTACATCACCGATTCTCACCGCCTGGCATCTTCCTGTTAAATAACTTTCGAATAGCTTCAACATGTTATCTCGCATTTCAATATCTTCCAGCGACTGAAGAAGAAGGTGATGACTGCCAGTGTCGAAGGCTTTGGATAGGTCTATGAACACACATAAGGACGGTCTACTCTCATTCAAAGCTTGGGCAACTTTTGAATTCAATGACAGAACAGCATCCTGAGTTGAAATCTTCTCTCTGAATACAAATTGATAATCTGAAATTAGTTTGTACTTATTGAGATAACTAACAACGAAATTGACTGTCTCGACCCTTACTTCGTGGAATATGCAAGTTATTGAAAATTCTAAAAAATTGACAATTGTTTCGATAAATCAATATCATTGATGATATTGATTTATCGAAACAATTGTCAATTTTTTAGAATTTTCAATAACTTGTATTATATTGTGGAATTAACTAAAGACCTTGAGTTTCATTTAAAAACACTAAACTAACAACCCTCCCTTTAATGATCTTTTCGAATACTTTCGATAGATGGGTAACTAGAGAGATCGGACGATAGTTGGTGATGATGGATGTATCCCCTTTTTTAAACAGTGGTGTAATAATTGATTTTTTAAACTTAGCAGCCTTCTTCCACACATCTATTCAATAAATAAGTCAAGGGTTCTAGATTATAGACTGATATTTGTTTTATGATTTCTGCCTTCAAGTCATCATAACCTAGTGCTTTGATATTTTTTAATTCTAAAATTATGTTTTTCGTCTCCATGGTGTTAATTTGTTTGAACACAAATGAGTTAAGAATAGGTGATCTTTTTATTTTGTAATTTCTGTTGCTTTTTATCCGACCAGCAAGAGTTCTACCCACTTCAACAAAGGTTCCATTAAATGCATTCGCAATCTCTGTTTTGTCAGTCAAAATTTTGTTTTCTGTAGGATGTTTAATTTTATCTATGACGTATTTTTATTTTTTTGTCCTTGATATTTGTTGAATAACATCCCACAGAGTTTTTGAATTGTTTTGATTTTTTTCTATTAATTGGTTATAGAAGTTGGATTTAGTTTTGTGGATCAGTGAAGTTAACTTGTTTCGATAGCTTTTGTATTCTTTTTTCAGATCATCATTGTGTGGCTGCTTGTGCATAAGACGAAACATCTTATTTTTCTTATTAATTGAATTTAGTAATCCATTCATAACCTATGCAGCTATTTTGTTGTTTTTCCTACGAATCTGACGCACCTCTGTGCATGCTTCCAACGTATTTGTGGTTATATTGATAAATTTTTCGGTTGCAGAGTGTGGAGTGGGTGCAGTATAGACGTCGCTCCAGGAGATATTGCTGAACATATTGTGCATTTTGTTGATATTTATACACTTTATTATTTTGTTATTGTGTTATTGTACCTTATTATTTTCCGGAATTACAACTTGGGGGAGAGTAGTGTAGTGGTCAGTAACTGTGGTTTTCAATATAATGGGTAGGATATTTTCGTTCAAGTTAGGGTCTTTGGATTTAATAAAAATATGGTCTAGGCAGGTTTCACTCCTGCCTTGTACTCTTGTAGGTGCGTTTATTGTCGATACGTACCCAAACTCATTTCGCGTGTTCAGAAATTCAATTGTATCCCTATCATCCGAATTATACAGGTTGATATTGATATCTCCCAAAAACAGAGATATATCAGTGTTATCATGAAGGTTCTCAAAAAATTTAAAAAGTTTTTTATTAAACTCTTGAAGGCTGGAGTTTGGTGATCGGTATAAGGCTGTAATGAGAAGTGTGTTCCCCATGTTTACATCAAGGTTGATTTGAAGCGCCTTCAGCTCATCAGAAATCTGTTTTGTTTCGTAACTTAAATTAAAACACGATTTAATATATGCAACTATCCCATCATTCTGATTATAACGGCTTTCGATATATATGATATTGTATCCATTTATGCAAAAAATGCTCTAATCGATTACCTCTCTTGTATCGCTTAGAATTATACAGTCAATATCAGTATTAAAAGTTTGTAACATCACTAAAAATTCATCAAAGTTTTTATAAATGCTACGGATATTCATTTGCAGAACCTTAAAATTAGTGGAGCTCCTATTGATATCAAGGATTTGATTGCATTCTTCGGTGGTATCTATGCTATACGTTTCGACACAATCAATTCTGAAATCCCTTACATACTGATATATATATATATATATATATATATATATATATATATATATAAAGAAAGATATAAAATATTAAAAAGAGGTATAGAAAAGAATGCTGTAGATATGAACACAAATAATTCAGAACTTACACAGAAAAAAAGAAGAAAAACGTAATTGTTGAACACCCAAACTAAAATGTTAATAAATATGAACAATTACTGACCAATTTATATAAAAACAACTGAAATAATATGGAACCAAAACAGTCTTATAATTGTGGTGTCTCACTTCAGATCGGTTAATTCTTGTTAACTGAGCGGGTTCTTGGTTTCCCCTCCAGAGCCTTTACCGGTTTATTAGAAGCAGGAATCCGCGGAGTAACAGTATCTTTTTGCGACTCCGATGGGAACTTCTCTTTACTCTCGACTGTTGGGGTAGATGGTGCACTGTGCGGTTGGTCTACAGAAGTAGCATCTGTTTCCAAGTCATCAACTCCAAAAGATACTCCATCCACGATAAGTTTATTTCTCCTTATATAATATTCTTTATAGGTACCTTCTTGTTTGGCTAGGTAGAGATGTTTTCTAAGAATTTTGTTCTCGCTCCTTTGAATCGGTGTGAGATCATGAACAATAGAAATATTTGTCCCCTTCAACCTGCTACAATTCTTCAGAACTTTCCTTTTTTTGATGTTCGAAGCAAACTCAATTTTGATGGGACAATTGTCCGACTTACCTATTGTTAGTTGTTAATAGAGAAATAGGAATTGAAAGTTATATTTACAAGAAGGTAGTGTGACACTTGTTTTGAATTTTTTCGTAGTTTCTTGAATTATTTAGTTTCATTGTCAAAACTGCAGTTGACATTGTTTCAAGGAGATGAATAAATCTGAAACATTTTATAAAATGATTTTGTTATATAGAATTAGTATTAAATATAGTTTAAATGAAGATATTCATAGCTACAGGAAGCTAAAAGAATAATTCTTTATAGAATGATGTGAGATTTGTTCAGATATTTTAAAGTCTGACAGTAGGGAAATTGTGCCCGAGATAGCATACTTGCTGAGTTGGCATAGTCGCTATTTAATGTAAATAAATTTTTAATTACGCGCCTTTTGTTGCGCCCCCTTAAAGCCACCGACTCAAACAAACTTTTGCGTTAATCGGAAGCAGGTCAGTTGTCTTTGAGTGGTCGAAAAGTATGTTTGTCAGATTTTTGTTTACCCAAAATATTTTTAAGTGTCGTTCGCAGATAGTTTGGTGGGTAACGGAAGGGACTTGAAGGTATGTTATTGTAACTTTCAGATAGATCATTTATTGAATATTATATCTAAGTTATCAAATACCTAGTTTAAAATATGTTTTAGTAAAAATTGTATTATTTAAAAATAACCGTTAATTTTATGAGATGGCATACAACAATTTTTATAAGATGACATGGAATGCGATCTCAGCAACTCAATTATTAATTGGAAACAATGTTTTTTTAGACATGGGTGACTACAAAAGGAAGTCAAATAGAGAGTCATGGGATGAAAATAATATGCAGGAAGCCATCTTAGCTGAGAAGGCGAAACGTATGGGGTGGCTTTTAGCGTCAAAAACATTTATTGTCCCTTTTGGGACTTTAAGACGTAGGGCAACTAAGGAGGAAGGCTGGAAAAAAGGTTCCATAGGGAGTCACAAAATCACATTCAATGAAAATCTAGAAAATGAACTGGTCCAACATATAAAAAAAATGGAATCCATGTTTTTGGGCTAACAACGGATGACGTCCGAAAACTGGGATTTCAAATTGCGGAAGCAAAACAAATCCCTCATCTATTTTCTACTGAAACTAAAATGGCTGGGTGGACCTGGCTGAATGGTTTCAGGCAACGTAGTCCTACGATATCCTTACGATCACCTGAGAGTCCTTCTGCAGCTCGAGCTAGAACTTTTAACAAAGTTCAAATTGACAAATACTTTGAAATGCTTCCTGGAGTATTGGATTAACATAAATTCCTGCCGAATGATATTTGGAATATGGATGAATCGGGCATTACAACCGTTTCTTTGAAGAATACAAAAGTTTTGGCCACCAAAGGCAGAAAACAAGTAGGCATTTTAAGTAGTGCTGAACGATGTCAGCGACTAACGACCGTTTGTTGTATGAACGCAGCAGGTAAGCTTATGATTTTAAAGTAGGTACCTATAAAGAATCGTTATGTATTTTTTTAGGGACATCTTCCTAAAGCTCTCATGTTTCCAAGAAAAAACATAAAAGCTGAATCAAAGGATGGTGCACCTGTTGGATCTGTGGCATTTACCCTAGAAAATGGGTACATGAATAGTGACATATTTCCTAAATGGTTGAAGCACTTTGCGAAATATGCCAAACCATTAAAGCAAAATAAAGTCTTGCTGTTATTGGATGGACACACTAGCCATAAAAGCTTAGATGCACTTGTATATGCTAAAGAAAATGGCATAACTCTTTTTTGTTTTTCCCCACATTGTACCCATAGGGTACAACCGTTGGATGTTAGCTTATTTGGTCCTCTTAATGCTTACTACAATCAAGAACTAACCTATTGGCTTAAAAATAACCCAGGCCGAGTGGTAACTCATTTCCAAGTAGTTTCTTCATTCAACGCAGCATATATCAAGGCAGCAACCATTCCCAATGCTCAAAGCAGATTTTCGGCGACTGTCATAGCACCATTCAACGACAAGTAACTAACGCTGAAGAGGATGACAATCGGGACGAAAATCAAATGCAAGATGGTCAGTTAAATAAAGTCAACGTCATGACAAACTCGGTGCCAAGTTTCCAATGTACCAAAGTCTCTAACGAAAAGACCAATGAAACTTTAGTTTTGCCAGTTCCTTCATCATGTTCTCAAAACATATTTCCAGGAACAAATCTTGACCTATCAATTGAGGAAATTTCACCAATGCCAAAAGTCGCAGAGATAGTGCTACGAAAAAGAAGAAGAGAGTCATATGGTAATCAAACAACAACCCCTGAAATTGAAAAATGAGGAAGCACAAAAGAAAGAAGTGATGTTAAGAAAGGCGGCGAGAACTGTTAAGAAGAAAATTGGCAGAGAGATTGAGTAGGACGAGGATGCACAAGAAAAGATGAGATGATAAGGAAGTCGAAGAGAACTATGAATAAAAAATGTGTTATGGAGGATGAGAATGAAGATGAGCAAGCCAAAGGTTTTGACGTAGGAGATGACCTAGATGAGGAGGAATCGCCTTGTATTTATTGCAATGAACTTTTCTCCTGGTCTCTATCAAGAGAATTATGGTTCCAATGTCACATATGTGCAGAATGTGCTGGAGTAGTAGAAAAATATTCAAATGTGAAATTTGTACCTAGTTTTATATTTTTTTCAATAGTTACTTTCATAATATGGCATACCATGTTTCTTTTCAAAATATACTTTTTCGTTTGTTAATAGAAAAACCGTTTAGGTTTTGTGAAAACTTACTTTATTTATTCCATTTTTATATATTTCCTACATGAAAAAATGTTTTTCATCATAAATTAAAAAATTATAGTACCCAAAATAAAAGTATGCCATCTCAGGCACACTTCCCCTAAATGACAGTAATTAAAAAAATAATGTATGCAATCAACTCTTGGAAATTAAGTTATTAAGTTAGTGATTGTAGTTTGTTGAAAATGGAATCTAATTACTTGACATATTTTTGAAATGTCGAAAAAAGATAATTTGAAGAAAAAAATATATTGAAGTAAATTGGAGATTATTGAAATATTAATAACACTGAATATATCCAAGGAATATAACGAATGATGATTTGAAAATAAAACATTATATTGATAATTGAGATTAAGTACTTCGAAATAATGGAAGGTTTGTGAATAAATACATGATATAAACTGAAAACAGTAATTATACGAATATAAACCATATATAGAAGATTTGGAAGAAAGAAGATAATAGTTCTGAAAAGGTCCGGTTAATTTTTATAGAAATTCTGAAGTTGTGTACGTTATTGACGTTTTTTTTATCATATGAGATTGAATGTCATGAAAATTGTAATTTCAACATATTTTTTTAAAAGGTAAACAAAGATCTTTGTCTGAGGAATACAAAGGTAAGACATTTCATTATAAAATTGTGTATAAATTGGTAAAAAAAATAATAATTTTTAGTTACACAGAAGAAGTTTACACACAGGGTGTTTCTTTAATGAAGTTTAGAATTTGAATTCATAATTTGGAAAAAGTATTTATAAAATTTAATATCAATATTGTTATATAGCGAAAAAATATGTACGTAAAGATCAACATCGATTGCAAAAAACAAACTGTTTTAAATGAAAATTACTGTTTTCAGATAATTCCACAACATATTATAAAAAAATGTTACTAATTTTAAGAAGTTTGGCAATCGTTTCGATTATAAATATCATCGTCAGAATGACATTACATTTCATTTGATGTCTACCTGATGTTTAATAATTATTTTTGGCTAGACCAAGAAGTGACTTTGTGATTGTCTTAATATATGTTAATAGAAAAAAGAAGCAGATATGATATTACAAATATTGAAGCTTATATGTTATTAGCCCTATGGGGATATCCTGGATATATTTTTCCACGTTAAGATCAGTATAACTGTGCAATGATATAGAAAACCAGCAAAACTGCATCTGCTACAACTATCGCTTAAGAAGACAGATTAAAAGCGGAGAACTCCCTAGATTTATCTGTTCATTAACAACTTGATATTGTGAGTTTCTGAAGTGCCTTATAATTTCTAATTCTTCAAGGAAATCCAGTTCTAGTTTCATATCACAAATATGTAGTACTTCTAGTTCTGTGTTAAGTGTCAACGAGTTTTTGGTGTCTAGTAGATGTTTTGCGTAGTGGGATTTATCTGGTTGTTTTAATCTGTATGCTTGTAAGTGTTCACTGTATCTGATATCAAAATTTCAACGGATTTGACCCAATTAGACAGCATTACATTCTGGACGTTTGAATTTTTATATACCAGACTTCTTTAATAGTGATATTTTTGATTTTACAATTAACAATTGTGTACTGACATTACTATTTGTTTTAAAAGAAATTGTTATATTTGTACCTAATGATATTATCTCTGAAATATTAATAGAAATAATATCTGCATATGTGATGGTTTTATAATTTTTTATTTCGTTATTATGTTCAGAAAATATTAGTGGTGATGCCACTTTCTCCTCTTTTTCATTAAATAATTTATTTATCATATGTAATGGATAACCGTTGGATGTTGGCTATTTGTTCAATGGTATTAATTTCTCTATCAAAATTACATTTGTTCATATCTAATCAAGTACATTATTATTTCTTTGAATTATTAAATCAAGGAAAGTGATTGATTTATTTTCCTCAACTTCTAATGTAAATTTAATTTTTGGCGGTAAATTATTAATATAGTTGAAAAATACATCTAATTGTCATTCATTGCTAATAAAACAAACTAATATGTCATCTACATATCTATACCAAAATAAGACAATTTTTGAAATATTACTTTCAAAGATTTTTCTTTCTTAACTGCCCTTAAAAATGTTTGCCAAAACTGGTGATATGGGGATTCCCATTGGTAAACCTTCATTTTGAATATATCTAGGGTGCCAGAGAAAAAGAGTATAAGTCATGATTTGCTCGAAATGAGATAAGTCGAGCAACTGAATTCTTAAAGGGTTGCCTACCTTTTGGTAAAAAGAGTATAAGTGATAAAAAGAAAATACGCATTATCAAGATATACTGTTTTAACGAACGATCGAAATAGTATAAGTTAACATGTTCTATTTTGATCGTAAAAACTGCTTGACTCATAGTCTTAGAGCATAACCTCAAAAATATTCAGTGCTGAAATGTACACATGTTTAATTTTAGTTTTACCATAGAACGTACAGTTTAATAAAACAAAAGTGTAAAAGTGTATTATCAGTTACAATGGCCAGTGACAGAACCAGAATAATAATGAGCCTCCGTGAAAATAAGGGTAAATACGAGTTTTGTTTACTTTTTAGATTGCTTCTATCTGATTTTAATCGCTGAATAATTTCATTAGACCAGGATAGTAGAGTAGTCTAACTAACAGACTTTTTAACCTGTAGCTCGAAGCTGCGAAATCTATGAAGGGAATCGGGTTGACGGCTTTACAGGAATTTTAAAAACACTTTTAAAGGGGGTTCTATTCGTAACTCACAAACGACGTTGTAGTTTTGAGTGGAAAAACACACTCGCCTCTATTTTTTGATTTTATAATGATTTGACGCAGTACGTTGAATGGTGAATGATTATTTCATCGGGTGAAAAAATCACAACCCTTTTTTTACAATAATGGTGTGTATGTAATATCATTTTCATGAAATTTTGTGTTATCTAGGAAAACAGCGGAATGAAGACAAGCAGATCTATGCACAAATCTTTGTCAACCATCAAATTCTATGCAGGACTTTGCTTCAATACTAGGAGTTCCAGATAATAACTACTTGTTACTTCTGTTTCTTAGCTACTATCATTATATTCAGAATCGTGCAAGAATAAAAAATATGGGCACACTGTTCGATTTTCGCGTGTAGCATGCTATAACGTTGTTGATCACCTGAAGTCACGAGAAAGACTTGATATCATTTTTGAGGGACCGGTTTTTTAAAAATACTCTTCAATGCGCGCCCTTTTGAATGTAAACTTTCAACAATTTTTTTAGTCTCATCCATGCCCACTGATGTACTATCGAAATGTAGTGGATGACAAAAATTATAGTCCAGATGCATTTGAATCAAGTGACGATAACGGTGTGCACGTATTTAAGACCGGTTCAATATTGAAGACATCAAAGAGACCCAGAAATAAAAAACCATGCGCAGCTGCTCCAAATGATGTTGCGATGGAAGATTCAAGAAGAAATGCTGCGGAGAAAGGCGCTTACTCCAGAAAGAAGGGAAGCGAAAGAAAATAAAAAAGAAACAGCGGAAAAAGTTGAATAACGGCTAAAAATGAAGTAGTGAAAGAGAGAGTGTCGAAGCCTTTAACGTCATGCCGAATAAAATATAGCCAAAAGTTGGAAGTGAAATTTGATGAGGAGAAAACAGTTGGTGACAGAAACAAAAGAGTGGGTTTTATTGCTGGATTAGTGGATACTAAGGAGCCCGCTTCTTCGAGATAAGGAACATTGGATTCTGATAAAGAAAAATACCGAATGACACATATCTTTCACTTTGTTATTAATGGTGAAAGTGTGGGTACGTGTGTGTCGTGCCTGTTTCATGAAAACGCTTGAAGAAACACAAATGTTCGTTACATTGTCTCTCTGCAATAAGAATAGCACATTATCTGGAATCATCTATGACGATAACAAGGGTAGATCAGTTTCCTCTAACAAACATTCCAATGAAACTCTACAACAAGTTAAAGACCACATATAATCATTTCCCCTATACCAATCACACTATACACGAAGGGAGAGTAGCAAAAGATACCTACCTCCTCATTTAATTCTGAGTTTGATGTACAATATTTATTGTGATCAAATTAATAGCACCCAAAGAAAGCCAGTATCCAAGCAAATATACGGAAGAGAATTCCACAAAATGAACTTAAGCTTCCAAGAACCCAAAGTCGATACTTTTAATAAATTTGACTTGCTCAGAATCAAAATCAGAGTAGCAGGGGATGAAAAAGAAAATAAGAAATGTAAAGAGGAGTTAGCTATTCATCATATAGAAGCTGATAACACCTACGAAGACAAAAGAAAAGATAAGGAACGGGCAGAAAATGATAAAACTCGGCGTTGTTTCATGTTTGATTTGCAGCAATGCTTACCAACCCCAATGTTGAATCCGCCTTTTACAAAATGCAACTTTGGACCTTCAACTTCACTTTACATGAAACTAGTATTAAAAATGTTAGATGTTCCATGTGGCATGAATATGAGGGTGGCCGGGGAGAGAATCAAATAGCTGCATGCATTTTTAAAGAACTTACTTCGCTTCCTTCACAGATATCGGAAGTAACCTTATATTCTGGTACCTGTGGAGGGCAGAACAAAAACTCTCGTGTTGCCACCATGTTTTCAGTGGCCATGAAAAAAAATACACGATTGGAAATTGTGGATCATAAGTTCCTTATTAGTGGACACATTCACCTAGAGTGAGATGTGGACAATGGACTGACTCATTGAAAAGCAAAAGAAGAAGTTGCAAGTGCCTACATCCCACCCTTATGATTGGTACCAGCTAGTTTGTTCAGTTGGGAAAAAGAAGATATTTGAAGTTATCGAGATCGGATTTCCTCAATTTTACAGATCCGTTAAAAAAGAGTTCGAAAAAAGGATGCAGAAGGAAATCAATTCAACTGGCATTCCGTGAAGTGGTTTCGTTATACACGCGAAGCTGGAAAAATACTTTACAAAACTACTTTGGAATACGATCTGCCTTTTCACATCTTGTGCCTTAATCGTCGAGGACAACCAGATGCACGTATACACCCAGAACGCCTTCCTTACCTATTTCAAAAGAGATGAAAAATAGTTATTTATGTAACAAGTGTGTAAAGTAGCCTTTTTTCGACGAATGTGAATATTGTCGCATCAGCCGCAGGCGAATGCGACAATCACATGAATCGAAAAAAGGCATTTACACACGAATTGCATACAATATTTTTTCTACTACCGAAAATTTTTTCAAATTACAGAAGTTTAATAGTAATTTCCTTTGCGCACTAAAGTAGGTTTAATTTTTCTTCAGAAGAAGCTATAACGCTTTTATTGATTCCCAATGAAAGATTTCATATATGAGTTAATATTTTGAACATTTTAATCAAAATTAGAACAAATTAACAAAACGGACGAATTCAATTATCAACAATACTAATATTAAAGGTGCAATTTGTGCACTAGGACATTTTCGGAATGTTTTGTATTTTAATTTTCCTACACCATTATTTAAACAAATTATATTTTGTTTCGTAAATATTCACAGATTTTTGGGGCAATTACTCATTAGAAGCATTCTGTGCTACGTGTAATATGTTTGGTGGTATATTTTCGAAATAATCTTCTGAGAGATCGTCAGAGGAATCCATCTTTATAATTATATGTACCTACCTATTCTGTTTTCTAAAAAAGAATCTCATAGTTTGGAGCTTTTTCTTTACGTGCGTAAAGAAAAATTCTTTACGCACTAGTGCCTAAAGTAAAGTTTTACGCACTCGAAAGTGTGTCTAAAGTACATACTTTACGCACGGTAGTAGAAAAAGATATTTTAGATCTTCTTCCTCTTCTTTCACCAACATTTCACGATTTTTATAGAAACCTCAAAAGTAGTGACATGCCTGATACTTACCCTGATTCAGAAGATGATGACCTGAGCGACCAACTGCAACATATATGAAATATTGTGGGCATCAATATTTTCCTAGTTTTTTCTTATTATTCTCGAGCGATTTTATGTTCCTTATAGGTTTGAGGACTTTGTTTTGTCTGGTTTAAATATTATAAGTTAAATTTTTCATTTGTTCAAATTAGGATAAGTCATGTTTTCCGTTCTATGATATTGTTGAGTTAATCTGTTCCTCTTGTACAATATTTTACATAATCAACTATTTTGTTAATACAGTAACTATTGATTTCCTTAAAATCGCATATAAATAAATTTGATTTCTGAAAAATAATTTTTTTTGACTTATACTCTTTTTCCCTGGCACCCTAGTTATATTTTATTGTCAAAAGTGAAATAATTCCGATCAATACATACATCAAATAAATTAGGTATATTTGATATGATTCCTGAATTAATATTTTTATCTTCAAGTAATTTTCGTATAAGTACTACACATTCTTTAAGAGGAATTTTAGTGAACATATTGGTAACATCAACTGGAATGAGTTTAAAGTTATCTTGCAATTTGAATGCTTTTAATTTTTTTATTGGTTCAATTGAGTTTTCAATTGAGTACCTAAATGTATATCGGTATCTATTATGTATGTTTTCAAATTGTTTGCTAATATTATTAGGAGTATTAACATAACAAACTACATGTCTAATTGGTTTCGTTGTTTTATGTAATTTAACGGTTCCTTATAATTGTGGAGAATAAGGATTTTTATATACGATGGACTTCTCTTCATAATCATTTGATAGATAATTTGAATTATTAACAGTATCTGTTACATTATTAGAAAACTTTTTTGTTGGGTCTGCTCTAAGAACTTGTACATAAAAAGAATTTTTTTTTTAATTATAATCTTTAGTTGTCAATATGACAGTGGCGTTCCCCTTGTATTAGAATTAGAATTAGAAGGCACTTAAAAATCCACAATATCAAGTTGTCAATGACTTTAATATCGACACAATTGTCAAATTTCTTAGAATTTCTAACATTTTTTTCAATATATTGTGGAATTGACTAGAAATAGTAAGTTTCATTTAAAATAGCAATAAAATATATACGTAAGATCCACATTGATTGTAAAAAACACACCTATAAATATTTCAATATATGTTTTGAAACTTAAAATAATTTAAATTTTCCAAGTTATTTGTGAATAAAATATACTCAAGGGTCTCGCTCTCGTTTATATAGCTAGTAAAATTTGTTCAGGATATATTTTGGAAAGTCTCCAAAAAATCGGTCGGTTTCAATAATAAACTACACAGAAAATGATTTTTCCCAAGTTTTTCCAGAATAAATTATACTTAACAGTCTCGCACCCTCTTAAATAGCCAGTAAAATTCTTCATGACGTCAATGTAAAAATGTCAATAAAGAATTTATCCTGTTATAGTGATTTATCTTTATACAGAATTAGTTTACAAATTCCCAAATGATGTTAAAAAAATCATTCTTGAGAACCAGGACCTATGAAAATATTCCACTGGACTAGTAGCTTTCAAAGCTGCCTAGCAATAATTTTTTTTGCCCCGATTTCTTTAATACTTATTTCTCCGCTAGATTTTGCTGCTACTTTTTGCTGCCATTCTCAGCCTCAAGTTAATTCATGTAATGGCTAAGAAATTTGACATTAATAAAGTAGGAAAACTGTTTCATAAAATTAATTGTAGTATTTTGGTGAAGCTAACTAATTACTACCAATTTTTTATTCTTCTCATATATGTATAAAAGATGGTGGGTGAAGCAAGTTCGCTCTCACCTGCTCCCAATGAAACCGTTAATATAATGTGCAAGTACTGTTCAACAAAAGTGAAAAATAAAGTGACGTGCATAAAATGTGGGAACAATTTTCATCCAGCATGTTTAAAACAGGCAAGTGAGTTGAAAAAGGCTGATTGCAGACATGAACCCAACCAACAGATAATCAACACTGAGTTAACAGAAATAAACGAGGAAACCTACCTTAAGGAAGAAAATAAGTTACTGAAACTAACAATAAATGACAAAGACGTTATAATTTCCGACAAAATCCAGATGATCAACCTGCTCGAAGAGAAAATCACATATCTGGAAAATAAATTAACATCCAATAGCAATCATATTTCAAACGCAAAACAGTCCAATATTGTAGCAAAAAAACCAAAGTCATTAGCAGATAAAACAAATTACACAAAAAAAGTAACTCCACAAGAAAGTGAACAATTAATACAAAATTATCAAAACAGACTAACATTAAATTTAAATACGGGAATTCCCAATATACAGGGTAATTCTAGATTGCAGATTAACTAAGTATCATGAGAAATTATTGAAATACAAACTGAACGGAGAACCAATGAAATAATAAACCTTGCAACCGATGATCATATTGAAAGAACTCCATTAGTACCAGCATTGAGTAAATCAAGTGACAATGAAAAAGATAAATTTGCCTCTGTAACAAGGAAAAATAAGAAAAAAGATCGCAAAATGGGTAGTGGAAATGGTGATGAAAACTTCAAAGGCATTGAAAACAGTAATAGAAAAAGCTGGCTATTTTTATCTAGAGTGCCAGATTCTGTTACTAAAGACAACATAGAAATATACATAAAAATTCGGACAAACTCTCTAGATATTTATGTCAAAAATCTTCCAACCTACTTTACCAAACCTAATAATCAAGCTTTCATGATAGGTATAGAAACAAACCTGCAAGATTCCGTTTATCAAACTAAGTTTTAGCCAAAGAACGTTTATTTTAGTCGTTTTAATTTTAAGCAGGGGCAAAGATTTTTATATCATCCCCGAAACTTAGCAGTTGTAAACCTAAGGCAAGACAACCTAACATCAACCAGCCCAAGATTTACAAATTGTCGACGAGATGCCTCTCCGGTAGAACTACCAATGTAGCAGCATTAAAATACCAACTAATCCATTTCAATTCCCAAAGTTTGGCGAATAAGATCAATTTGTTGGAACCATTTTGCAATAATGATAATCCAACATTTGTTTGCATATCTGAGCACTGGTTTTGTTCAGATAAATTAACAGAAAATGTGGTTGAAGGTTATAAACTTGTTTCCGGTTATACACGAGAGAACAAAGCTCACGGGGGTACTGCCATCTTTGTTAAGTCAGAGATGTATCACGAGTGTAAAAACATTTCCCATCTGGTTAATTATTCCTTGGAGATTCACTTTGATTGTTCTGCAATCGAGGTAAAAAAGCATCTATGTATCCTTACCATATACCATAGCTCCTCTGCTAACTCTAATATACAAATTTTCCTGGATAAACTGGTAAGTACTTGAATTGTGTAACAACTGAATATCTATACGTTGTATGTGGAGACTTCAGTATTAATTTTATTGGAACAAATCATCATAGAGAACAACTGTTAGATATTTTTGAAATGTTCAATCTTACTTTGTCGTACAATGAACCAACACGTGTTGCAAAATATGGGAATACAATAACATCAAGTGGACTGGACTACATTGTCAGTAATATTCGAAATGTTATTGGTAAAGTCACCAGTCTAGGTGTCTCAGATCATTATGCACAAACTATTACGTGGACGATGCAGAACTTGATCAACACTGAGGTAAATACCTACATATTAGCGCGAAAGTTGAACACCAACACACTACACGAATTTAAAAATATTTACGTGAGGTCTGATTTTGAACAGAGTCAGGAGTCATATATTGACACTGCCTTTAACACATTTATGTCAAATTTCGAATAGTGTTTTGATATAGCATTTCCAAAACAAAAATTATTTAAGCAAGTTCAAAAAACAAAAAAAGTTCCATTTTCACCACAACTTCTCTTAGAACTTGAACAACTCAAAAATATGAACTGGTTAAGGCCCAGAGACAATGATCCTGCCCTGACAGAAAATTACAAAAAATTCAAAAAATAATTTAACATAAAAATATCTAACGAAAAAAAACTTCACTACTCAAAAATTATTGCCCACTTTAACAATAAAGCAAAGTCTCTTTGGAGCCTGGTAAACACAAAAATGGGTAGACATAAAAAAGAATCAGAAATAGTACTATCTGATTCCGAAAAAAGTATTACAAATAAAAGTGAAATTGCCAATCGTTTCGCTGGTTATTTTGCAACGTCTGTTCGTGATATGATTAGTGAATGTAACTTTGCCGACGGTATTTGTACGACATCTAAGATACATAATCCATATTCTTTGTGCCAGTCAATGAACATGACGTAAAAAATATAAATTTAGATCTTAATAAAAAGTATTCGATAGGACTTGACGGAATCCCCTGTCTGGTATTGAGAGAATGCGTAGACACCATAATTTGTCAACTAGCCCATATGATAAATCTATCTGTGGTGCAAGGGAAATTCCCTACTAAACTGAAAAGGAGCAAAATCGTACCGGTATTCAACAAAGATGACCCCCAAAGGGTCGAAAATTATAGAATGATTTCTTTGCTTAGCTCGTTCTCTAAAATAATTGAGAAAACGATATGCAATCAGCTAATTGATAACCTAGATCAAAATAGAATTATAATCTCATCACAGCATGGTTTTCGAGAAAATTATTCAATAGAAACTACATCAACTGAACTGGTACAATATATTCATGAAAACATTGACCAAAACAAATACTTGGTGGGTATATATCTGACTCGTGCGTTTGACACTATCAATCCCCACTACTTATCCCTGAAAATAGAAGCCATGAGCATTCGAGATCCAATTCAATCGTGGATAATTCCTACATGTCTGGTAGAACACTCAGGGTGCAGAGCGGGGATGAATTATCAGATGAATTTAGCACCTCCATTGGTAACCCCCGAGGTGGTGTCCTGGAATCACTTTTGTTTCTTCTCTACATAAACGACCTACCCTTATACATCTCTCACGGACGTATTTTTATATATGCAGATGATACCTCAGTTATAATTGCGGCCGACAGTTTAGATGAGTTACTCAAAAAAATAATGAAAACCATGAAAGAGTTCACCTCTTGGTGTCAAAGAAATCACCTTATTATAAGTGAGGGCCAAACTGTTTTTGTTCAATTTACATCACCACTCAAGGAAGGCAATGCCCTTGTTTTTGATTTGAATAATTGCACGTTCAACACTTCTGAAAATAAAAAATTTCTGGGAATGGAATTAGATGGTAAATTGAATTTTAAAAATCACGTTGACTATGTATGTAAGAGGTTGAGCAGATTATATTTCGCTTTTAATAATTTATAAGCATATCAATATAAAGATTATTTACTAAATTTGTATTACGCACTAATATATTCTGCAATCGGAAGCAATATAATTGTGTGGGGCAGAGCAACCGAGGTTGGGCGAGTATTTATTCTCCAAAAGAGATTTATTCGTTTGATATTTGGCTTAGGCTACAAGGAGTCCTGTATGAGCACCTTTAAGAGCAATAACATCCTGACATTCACAGGTATATATCTCTTACAAACTTCTGATCTACACCTTTATTAACAAAAACAACCTTCAGAAAAATAGTGACATACATGATCACGATACGAGATCTAAGAGTTATATTCACCTGTACAAATTTGATCGTTCTCGATTGAAGAAGTCGCCAATATATGCCGGGGGTGAATTTTTTAATTGATTACAAGATGATATTAAGCAAATAAACCATCTCAAAAAATTTTAAAATAGTCTCAAAGGGTTTCTAATACAATATTGTTTTTACTCGCTGGATGAATTTAATGGGTGGCGTAGCATATCTCAATCCTAATTACTTACCTAATATTTTGATCTTTCAATATTTAAAATTTTAAAAACTTTTATTTATTTTACTGTTTCCATTTTCTTCATATTCTTGTTTATACCAAATGATTGTTATACGCTGTTGCCTGTATACATTTAAATTCTAATTTTAGTTTTAATTGTTTCAACTATAGTTTTATACTTTATCTGACTTGTCTTATGCCATATGTATGATGGTAGAGACTAATAAGTTATCTATCTATATATCTGATGAATATTTGGATTGAAAGTATTTCTATTTCTGTTATTCACTACAACATTCTCCTACCTTTGATGGCCTCTACCGGAATTTTCGAGTCGATCGTTACGGTAGTATCTGTAAAAAAATAATCATAATTGAAAATGGATGATACAGATTGATAAACTATAAACTTCCCTTTAAACAAGAAGCATAACAAGTCTTTTTTGTGATGTTCTTTTCAGAGACTATTCTTGATGTTTATTTAAAACGTTAATAAAAAATCTACTAGATTTCTAAATTTTATAACTAAATTTATTGACATCCAAGTCATGTGATTAAAACATATTTTTGATAATCAAAATAATACTGGAATTCGCAGTTACATACACATACTATGAACTTCTCTTTAGCAACTTCCCATAGGAAACATTCATACGATATTAATTTGTATACCCCTCACTAATGTCACATACAGAACATTACTGTAATATTACAAATTGCCATATTTATAAGATGATCACATTTTGCTGTTACTTTAACATCTCTCAAACTAATTTTTAGGAACTTCCTACGACTACGTTTATACGAATTTAGTTTATAAACTCTCAGTAATATTTCATATTAAACATCACAGTTACATAATTGGGTGAGCTATTTGATGTAATCATAAAATTACAAGGAGCGACGAAGAAATAGAACAAGATATTGAATACAGAAGAGAGAAATACCAAGGCTATTTAAACAGCAACTCGAACCACGATAAGATGGAATATGGAGAAGCAGAAGCCCGAGTGAGAAGAAAGATAACCCGGAAGAAAAATTAGTCATGGGAAAAAACTGCAACAAAATAAATAACTATCTAGGAGGAACAAGAAGTAGCGAAAGTTGGAAGCTACTTAAATCTCTACGACACGACAGGAAGAGAGATCTGATATGTCCCATTAATACTAATAAATGGGATGAATACTTTGTTGATCTACTAAAAGAAGAACGAGCAGAGTTCCATGATAACGACAATTCCAACAGAATACACGTCACAGCATCGCCAACTAGGATTACTATGCAGGAGGTAAAAGACGTCCGCAAAACCTAAAAAAACAGGGAAGGACCTGGACCTGATAATATTCCCGCAGAGTTAATTAAATATAGACCTGACAAGCTAAACCAACATCTTGCTACACTCTTCCAAAGCTGCATTGGCAGCGGAGATATTCCAGAAGAATGGAAATTATCCCTCCTTACACCTATACACAAAAAGGGCGCCAAGGAAAATTGTGATAACTACCATGGGATTGCGGTAACGGCCACAATTAGTCGAAGTTATGGAAGAACAGAATAGAGGGTGAACACTCAGATAGCGAAGCAGAAGAACAAGGAGGCTTCCGCGCAGAAAGATCTACTGTAGACCATCTGTTCTGCGTAACCCAACTCATAGAAAAAATGTCAGCTTTTAACCGGGAAGTACACCTCTTTTTCGTAAATATGAGATGAACGCATACTACAATATTCCATTGTCAAAACTTTGGAAGGCATCAGATGGGACTAATCTGAACGTTAACTTAATAAGGTCAGTAAAATAACTCTATAGAAACTGCCACATTAAAGTCAAAACCGGCAACCGAATAAGGGCTTCAAACAAGGATGCTGCCTGTCGCCCACTCTGTTTAAGATATATTTCGAACAAACATTAAAGATAGGAAGGAGAAAATGCGGAAACATGGACATGCGGCTTAACAATGAAACCTATATACCCTTAGTTTTGCAGACGACCAGTTCCTAATGGCGCAAGACTAAGAAGACATCGAATACATGACTCGAAAACTTATTGAAGAGTACAAGAAGTGGGGGCTGGAAGTGAACATCACAGACCAGAATACTTATGTATTGGCGGAGTACAGCAGGATCTCATCTTAGAAGATGGACAAATCATCCAAGCATGTCAAACCTATAAATATTTAGGAATAAACATATCAGACAGTGGAACATTAGACCACACCATTAAAGACCGGAACAACCAAAGCAGAAAGGCTATTGCTATGCTTAACAGCATCCTATTGTATCAAAGAATCGCAAGACGAAACAAAGGACCTAATATACAGTAGTATAGTACAAGAGTGCGCAATGAAACAATCCGCGCAATCAATTTCACGAGAAAATTTTGCAGTTATTTAACACTATTTGTAATTATAATGATTTACATAGTCAAGGACCTGAAAGGGACTCAGAGATCATTCTTCACTAAACAAGGTATAAAAATATTTCTAGCAGGGTTAGAGGAACCGCTAGGTCCTATAATTCGAGCTATGAAATCTAATAGTCTAGAACAAGCCATACAATTCATAAGAGAGGAAGATAACATTAATTGTATCCATAAATGCAAACACTTTTCTAATATAACGAGGAAAACCTACAAACCCTCACAGTGCTCGTTATAGGAATGCGGGTTGTCTCACGTGGTACAACCCGTGCTCGCCAGTCGACTAGCTTCGAGTCGAAGAAGGGGTGGATTCTTCAAAAAAAATTATTGAGTATACAAAAAGTGCGCCAGAGAAGTTTTGGCAAGCACCCAAGACTTCCTAAGTTAGCCCACAACTCCTCAGTGGGTTAACAACACTCACTACACACTCCAAAGGTTAAACTGATAGGTAAATTATCATAAATAAATAAAAGTCAGCAAATACACCCTGATTGAAATTTTAATTAATCTTGGTGGACCAAAGGTCTCTTTTCAAAATATATGATACAATATCACTACCAAAAGAAAAATATTATAAATAACGTCTGAGCTCAGCTGAAGGCTGTAATCTCAGGGTGCAGTAGAGCTGAGGGCCCCAAACTACACCGATGTCTCAATCCAAAGATTCTAGAGAATCGACCAAATTGTTCATGTACAAAATTCCAAAAATTACAACGATAATATATTATATATATGTCAAAAAAAACACCAATGTTTAGTTACAAGGGTTCACACTTCCGCAATTTATACCAATATAATAATTGCATAAGCCAGAAATTTAAATTACAACGAGTTTAGCGTTGCTGGAGAATATACAGCTCAAAATTATATACCGCGCAAAATTATATACAAGTAACCATTAGAAATAGGTAAAAAAAACTACTAAATACCGCTATACTAGGTACGTACCAAGTGTTCCAGCGTATCTTAATCTATGAGCAAGATTTCAAAATATTTTAAATACAAAATTCAAGTAAGAAAAAAAAAATAAATAAAACTTAATATAAAAAAACGGTAATATGTGAAGCATAGATGTGAATTTACTACTGAGTTTAAAGAAATAAGAAAGGAAAACTGTAACCTTTCCTTTCCCGGCACCAGAACAGGAACTGAAATTCCTCCAGATTAATCCAGGCCTCCTGGAACTGGTCTCACCGACCCATTAAATTCCAATCAGCGTTTTTATGTCCATATACTAAAACCCCCCTTTTTAATGAATCCAATGCCGTCTACGGGAATTTTCCACGTGTTTTCTTAAATCTATCAATTCTACTGGAATCCTTCGGTCATCGGCACCCCCTGGTCCAGTATATTATTGGGTCAGACCTTCGATTTGTTAAATCGAGCGATATTTTCTTCCCCTATGTAGAATTTATCAGGCTTTCCGTGAAATAGCGTTATGGCTCCCAGAGCACATGCAAATATCTCTTGTTGAAATGTGTGTTTACACCTTGACGGCAAATGGAGGACTGAAATTTTTAACTCGGTTCCGACAGCGCTGTGACTTCTCTCAGTCGACAGGTTAGCCAAATTAAATTTACAACGGCTCGGCGAATTTTTCGCGTTACACTAATAGTATGAATTCTAATAACAGTGTGAGGAAATCTAATAATAATTCTATGTATCATAATTCCATGCCTCAAAATTATAGACAAAATTATTGGCAATATTCTAACCAACCTCCTATAAGAAATCCATCATATCAACAACCCTCGGCGTCCCAACAATTTCCCAGAGGACCCATTCAAATACATTAGCATGCAAATCCTCCTCATTCTCCTGAATATCCAAATAATAATCAAGTTTCTAGAAACCCTCAGAATGTATGGGATCCAAACCCGCAATACTAACCAAATCTCGACTGGACAACCTTCAAATCATTTTAGAAATAAAAACCATAATCATAACCGTAACCAAAAACCAAATTATATTGCCGAAGAAATATTTAATAGTAATACTGGGGATGGAAGCGAAATAGCTCATTCTTCTGATCAAAATTACGAATATTATAGTGACGAAGTAGATGAAAATTATTCAGAAAACAGAAATTTTCAATTGGTTCACGAAATGGACGGAGAATGACATAGTTTAATTAAATATTTCTGCAAATAAGCCAGAATTACCTTATCTCAAAATTTCAAATCCTCCTCTAAAATTACTATTAGATACTGGTGACACAAAATCATTTATACGACCAGAAATTGCTTAAAAATATTATAAAGAAAAAAACGTCTGGAACCTTTTAATGTGACAGTAGTGTATCAATCGTCAGCTCATCAACAATGTACTTAAATACCTTTATTTTCAGAATTTAGAGAAAGTTGTAACATAAAATTTCATTTATTTGATTTTCATGAATATTTTGATGGTTTAATTGGGTCAGATGATTTAAAATTACTTAACGCCAAAGTTGATTTTGAAAAATCAAGTCTAGACACCCCATTTGCTTCTATACCTATAAATAATTTTTCAAGTAACCGTAAATGTAGCTTCAAGACAAAAATAGAACCATATAATAGAATTCTAGTTAATATTCATGTATCGACATATAATGGTGGTATTTTAATACTAAGGCAAAATATAAAAAATTGTGAATTTTCTCCTATTCCTAAAACTGCAAAAAACGGATATGCAATTGTGGAAATTTCTAATAAAACGAGCGAAGATATTATTTTTAGTTTAACAGAACCTATGAATCAGTTGTTCTTGACAAAAATTGTTATGAGTTATTTCACACAGATGTTGGAGACAGTGGTTACACTGAGAAACCTGACAGCACTTTTGAAGACCGATCATTTGCATTCGGAAGAGAGAAATCATCATATTTTGATACTTTGCTGTAAATATAAGAATATATTTTATAGAGAAGGAGAACCTTTAAGTTTCACTGATCAAATTAACCATAGTATAAAAACTAAAGACGAACTTCCAATTTATTCAAGATCTTATAGATACCGTTTTGCACATAAACAAGAAATTCGACGTCAAATTAAATCTATGTTAGATCAAGGTATTAAAAGGCCAAGTACAAGTGCGTGCCTTTGAATATTTGGTCGTTCCAAAAAAAAACAGATTCATCAGGGAAGAAAAAATATGGAATTGTAGTAGATTTTCCTAAGTTAAATGAAAAAACTGTAGATGATAGATTTTTCTAATATTTTCATGGGTTTCGGTCAGAAATAAAATCACTTGCTTTCCGAACTTATTACGGATTAAGAAAAATAATTTGAATATTTGTCATTTCATGTATGAACAAAAACTGAAAAAAATTGTTACCACATTCTATATACAATGTTTGAACCTAGTAAACAGTGATTGTTTTTCGAATATAATAAGGCAAAATTCATTCCACCAAAAATTACATTAGGCAAAATTATAATTCTTCGCAATATGAACAGTTTTTTATAAATCAAAATAAACGATATAACTTTGTTTTCAACAAAATCAAAATTGGAAAATTAGACACATTAATAAACTATAGATATTGATGAAAAAACATCACAAAAATGATCTTAATATTAATTATAATGGAAGCTGGTTACATAATTTAACACAAATAAACATTCTAGCCCACATTAAATATGTTTTGAGTTTGGGACCTAAGTTTAGTATATGTACCAATTTCTTCCCGATAGATGAAATTATTGCAAATATAGAAAACGGAATAAACTTCTTACAAAATAACGAAAAAAATATACTTAGGAACAAAATTTGTAACATATTAACGAATTATAAACACAAATATAATAAAGTAAGAAAAACTACTAAAAACAGAATCAATTATTACATTAAACAAAATGAATATTCCCTAGAATCGAATTCAAATATATTGATTCTAAATGCGGATAAATGCAATAAGACAGTTTTAATGTTGAAAGAGGAATATATGTATTACGAAAATGGCTAATCTTTTAAGTGACAATCTAACATATAAAAAAATTTGTAATGACCCAACAAGTGCTATTCAGGTTAAAATCAATAACTTGGCTAATAAATGGTTTAAAAGTAATTTAATAGATTTCAAAACCAAATTGGAGGAGTTCGGCCCTGACCGAATACAGAGAATCTGTGTTCAATGTGGGCTCTGATTATTTCCAAAGTTGCTAAGTGTTAACAAAGTAATAATTGTGAATTTTGTGCAGGGATACTTTTACAACAGTAAGTGCATTTGCTGGTATCTTCAAAATTAAATTATTGACAACAAAGTGTACGATATCTGTGTATTAAACAATTTCAGTTTCACACATTTTATATTGTTATTGATAAGAAACCGGTCTCATTAGCTGGATGATTACTATCGCAGGCCCATACACCTGTTTTATCAGGTGACAGGGCCGTATTATTATTTTTCGGACACTTCATCATGAACCCCAACCAAAATGTTTCAACTCTTCCACATTCTCAGTCTAGATCAGATATTTCCCGAACCTATTCATCAGCAGCTTCAAGCCCCATCTTCCCTTCAAAAGAACAAGCAATCGTCTTCAGTGCATTAGAAAACACTCGTCTTCAAGATTACCTAATTCCTCTGGGTAGTATAATCCAGCCAAAAAACATAATCTTTTCATCCCGGTTATCAAACAATCGGATATGCATGTATCTGTCCAATAAACAACTAGTAGAAACTTTCATGAATAACTATGGACAAATAGAAGTTAATGGAATGGTAGTCAGTGCAAGAAAACTAGTATCACCAGCAGAAAGAATCGTTCTCTCAAATGTGTGCCCATCTATACCTCATGATATACTGATTAATGAATTACAAAAAATTGGTTTAGCCCCTGTTTCACCCATGGCATTCCTGAGAATCGGTGCATCTCTACCGGAATATACTCACATATTGAGTTTCAGAAGACAAGTATTCGTCAGCCCACACAACTTACAGCTTCCAGATTCATTTATACTTGATTTCGACAACACTTCATACAGAATATTCATTTCTCAAGACAATATAGTCTGCTACAATTGCAAAAAACAAGGCCACATAGCATCTCAATGTTCTGAACCTATAATACAACCTACACTACTTCCAAATGAAATTCCTTCAGCACCGTCTCAAACAAATACAATAACGCAACCAACAAATACAAAAGCTGTCTCTGATAATCCACAAATACTTACAACTATGGAAACTTCTCAAGCAATCGTCGATATAAGCCAATCAAAACAAAATTTTGACGAAATCGTTTCACCTGAAGTGAGTCCACCCATCACACAGTGCAAAGAATTCCCTGTACCAAAAAATAAGTTAAAAGCAAAGAAGCCAAAGTTCAACTCTAACTCAAAAAATGAAGATAACAACATAAACATAATACAATCACTTGAACCAGCCAAAACATTTATCGAAAACCAGTCTCCTCCATTTGTGCTCAATTTCGATCAACTAACTCTTTTGCTAAGCAGTCTAAGCGGATCTTCAGATCCCATTAGTATTATAAAAGAGTACACTACAGATATTTTAGCACTGACTAGTATGCTACGTCTAATATATCCTCACGTAAAAGACAAATCAACGAAGCGCAAACTAACTTTACTTAAAAAGAAAATTTTCGCTCAGCTCGGTGGTAATTTCTCAGATGACGAAAGCGACGCCTCTCAGTTAAGCCAGAACTAACATATACAAATTATTTCCTTAAATTCACATCAATACTACAATGGAATATTGATGGATTTTTCCATCGCCTTGCTATGTTTCAACTCATTATTGCTGAACAAACTACGGACATAGTATGTCTGCAAGAAACCAACTTAAACCCTCAAAAAATATACAACTCTGTATCATTCAAATGCTTTCGAAAAGATAGAGTCGCAACCAACAATATATCGAGTGGTGGCGTAGCAACATTAGTTAAGGACACATTAGAAGCAAGTTTTTTTCCCGTAACAACTAACTTGGAAGCCATAGTTGTTAAAATTAAATCAGACAATGTTTATTTTATTTGTAATCTTTATCTACCGTCAAGCACTCCTACAACGTACAACGAACTAAAAGATTTGTTTAGCCAGATACCGGCTCCTCGCATTATAGTAGGAGATTTTAATAGTCACAACATTATATGGGGCTCGTTTCATACGGATGCTAGAGGGAATATTGTAGAAAAAATCATATCGAACCTTCAGCTTAATTTTCTTAACGATGGCTCTCCAACAAGATTTAACGTCAACACTGGGAACTCATCAGTAATTGATTTAAGTTTGTGCGACCCCCAACTTACTCCTCGCCTTTTTTGGGAAGCCCTTCAGTACACATACGGCAGTGATCACCATCCTATTCTTATCAAGAACTCAGCAGCCCTGACTCACGAAAGTTTTGTTCCGAAATGGAAAATAGGATCTGCAAACTGGACAGAATTTGAATCCCACATCAACCACGAAATGCTGGAATATACGATGACCGATGACATTGATGAATCCTTAAATAATTTCAACAGCATTATTCTATAAAGTGCAGAACTCTTCATAGGTAAAACTATGAGGACAAACAAAAAACGAACACCTGTACCATGGTGGAATACGGAATGCCATACGTCTATTCGTGCCGCCAAAACAGCACTCAATAAGTACAAGAGGCACAAGACCATCGAAAATAAATTAGATTTCAAAAGGCTCAAAGCGAAGGCACAGCTTATCATCAAAACAGCTAAGAAAACATCATGGTCAAAATATGTTTCCGAAATAAACAGCGCCACTCCCATCAGTGAAGTATGGAAAAGAATAAGAAAAGTTTCAGGACTAAAGTACACACCAGTATTATCTCGAATAAAGATTAACGATGCAGTCACAACCTCTCCACAGCTAATGGCCGACGCTTTAGCCAATCACTTCAAAAGTTTGTCTTCAAACCGTAATTATGATAATACCTTCCTTGAAAACAGATTAGTGGTGGAAAATTCAGAGCTACTTCAAGACGAAGACGAAAACTCTCCACTAAACTTACCCTTCTCTATGGAGGAACTTGAAAATGCACTTTATAGCATGAAATATGCTAGTCCTGGACCAGATGATATCCCAGTCACATTTTTAAAACACCTTCCTGAATCTGCGAAAACCCTCCTTCTCCAACTATTCAACTGTGTCTGGGAACATAATAAATTTCCTTCAATATGGTCAACGGCATACGTTCTACCTTTCCTGAAAAACCAAAAGTCAAGTCTGGAACCTGACTCGTATCGACCTATAAGTTTAACATGTTCAATGTGCAAGTTAATGGAGAAAATGGCTAATTACAGATTAATGTGGACCTTGGAAACATCAAAATGTCTAATATCCGAACAAAATGGTTTTAGACAAAATCGATCCGGCATCGATAATATTCTCGAACTGGAAAGTGATATCCATGAAGCACTGTCGATTAAACAATCATGTATATCTATATTTTTTGATTTGAAAAGAGCATTTAACACATGTTGGAGATTTAATATAATAAAAGAACTCCACTCATGGAATATTCGTGGTAAGTGCCTCAGATTTATTAGTAATTTTCTTAAAGACAGATCATTTCAAGTAAGAGTCCATAATTCTTATTCCGAAAGTCAAATTGAAGAAAACGGAACTCCTCAAGGCTCCGTACTTAGCCCAACACTGTTTCTAATAGCTATAAATAAGATTATCAAAGATATGCCAAAACCTCTCAAGTCTCGCTTATACGCAGATGACCTGGTAGTTTATTGTAAAGGCAAAAATACCACTTTGATGACAAATATATTTCAATCCTTTCTCACACAATTAGAACAATGGTCTCAGCACACCGGCTTCAAATTCTCAGTTTCAAAAACAAACGGAGTACTATTTTCTAAAAGGATTCCAGAATCTTATCCAAAACTCATTCTATACGATGAAGTTATTTCATTCAAGCCATCTGTTAAATTTCTCGGAATGTGGTTGGACCAAAAACTTTCTTGGAAAGAACATATAAAGCAAACCATATTATCATGTCATAAAAGGCTAAACATAATGAAGACATTAAGTAACAAACACTGGGGATCTGATTATAATATGCTGCTAAATATCTACAAAAGTTTAATAAGATCTAAAATAGACTATGGATCAATTGCTTACGCCTCTGCATCTAAAACAACATTAAAATTACTTGATACTGTTCACAATCATGGGCTTAGAATTGCTCTTGGAGCTTTTAGAACAACTCCTGTTGATAGTATTCATAGTGAAACGTGTGAACCTCCTCTACATTATCGAAGAATGTATCTAACACTATCACATGCTACCTCAATTGCATCGAATAAAAACAAGCCCCTTTATATTAACACATTCACCAATAAATATCTACATCACTTCAGCAATAAGCCCCAAACAGCTAAACCTTACTACGAAAGGATAAGAATATTCCTAAATAATTTGGACATTCAATTTCCTCCTGTATTTCCTGTGGACTTGGATCATCCTCCACCCTGGACCATCAAAACCCCTAGCGTTAATACAACACTAAGTATATTTAACAAAAACGAAGTAAACTCAGCAACATTAAGGGATAAATTTAATTTAATTTTGGAACAACAATACAGTGATTGCAATAAAATATACACTGATGCATCAAAATGTGAAACAGGGGTAGGGGCTGCCATTGTAAATTCGGGGAATATTTCCCAATACAGACTTCCTCCCAGCCTCAGTATTTTCTCTGCTGAACTTTTTGCTTTATACAAAGCTCTCTAACTCGCAAACTCGCTGACATTTTCAAACAGCCTCATTCTTAGCGACTCCCTCAGTGCTTTAAAAAGTTTGCAGCAAATATACCAACAAACCCCTATTGGAAAACTGATAAAGGCTGAATTACTGGAAGCCGAGTTGAATTCTAGAAGCGTTAAGTTTATATGGATACCATCGCATATTGGAATCGAAGGCAACGAGAAAGCAGACGCTAGTGCGCGTGATGCGATCTTTAATATTAATTCGGAAAGTGAGTGTCGAAGCGTTGCTAGTGATTTAAAAGCATTCTTTGAAATGAAAGTGTATAGTGCGTGGGATCGCGAGTGGTCGAATTCCAGTTCAAAACTAAGGGAAGTAAAGAGTAATATATCTCCATGGCAACCTACTACTAAAAATAGGAAAATACAAGTTGTATTAACGCGGCTTCGACTAGGTCACTCAAGATATACTCATTCCTATTTATTCACAAATAGTGAGCCCCCGATGTGTACAACGTGTAATGTCGTAGATAGCATGAAACATGTCCTTATTGCATGTCCAAAATACACAGTCGAACGAGCAACAAATAATTTTCCGAACAGTTTGGAAGTTCTCCTCGGAAAAGACTGTCAATATCATAGGCGAATCATAGACTATTTAGAATCTATAAACTTATTGTATAAGATCTAATGTTATTATATTATTGTATTGTCGCTAATAACCTTTTGGTGGATGCGACATGTTTCAATAAAAAAAAAAAAAAAAAAAAACAAATTGGAAATCATGTCATAATGGTCTTCCACCTTTCATATATGGTTTACCCAAATTACATGAACCTGGTATTCCACTGCGACGAATTGTTAGTAACATTAATGCTCCTACATATAAATTATCAAACATTTTATCCAATACACTATCATCTGTAATTGGACTAACAGAATATCATATGGAAGATTCGTGGGAATTTTGTAATTTTATTAAAAAGCAAGTCATTCCTCCAAATTACCGAATAATTTCACTAGACGTTGTATCTACAAACAAATTTTTGGAACAGCAATGGGATCCCGAATTTCTGCTCCGATTGCAAACTTAGTACATGAATATTTAGAATCCAATGTTTTAGCAGAGTTACCAGAAAAACAAATCTTTTTCAAAAGATACGTCGACGACAGTATCCTTTGTGTACCCATTGACCAGACTGAAAATATTCTAAAACGTTTCAACAGCTTCAATAAAAAATTACAATTCACCATAGAAATGGTCAAAAATCGTTCTATTAATTCTTTAGGTATGAATATAGAATATGACAACAACGGTCGAATATCTACAAATTGGTTCACAAAAAATGTATGGTCTCAACGATATTTAAACTATAATTCATACGCTCCCATAAAATACAAGAAGAATGTTGTCACTGGCCTCACTGATAGAGCGGTACAGTTATCACATCCAAAACAGGCCTAATAATATTAAAAAAATCAAAAATACCTTGGATTGAAATAATTATCCCAAACATTTTCATGAGCCCATTAAACAGAGAATTAACAACTATTACAACAAATTAAAATTTAATAGCCAAAGTAATGCATCAAAATATATTTCACTTCCGTACATTCCCGACATAAATAAACCATTTGATATTAAAATTGCAGAAATAACATTACAGGAAATAAACTTTTTTCTAAATTCAAACCAGATAATAAGAACACAATATACTCAATATATGAAATAAATTGTTCTGATTGCAATGGTACTTACATTGGTCAATCTAGCCAATATTTATATAAAAGAATTCAACAACACCAGCAATCAGTTCGAAATAACAATTGCATTATCAAAACATTCACTTGATAAAAATCACTCTCTTAATTTTAACAACGTAGAAATAGTAACTACAGAAAAAAATAATAGTAAAAGATTAATGAAAGAAATGATAAATATTAAAAAGAATCCTGACTCAGTCAATTTCAGAACTGACATAGACAACTTAAGTTTTATATATACGAACTTACTATTATAAATGAATATCTACAACTTACCTAGTTATTAAAAATTCAAAAATAGGTCTCTAGTTCTAGTTTTAATTTTAATTTAATTAGGACACTCTGTAATATACATTTCAACTATCTTTAACATAGTTCATTGTTTATATTGTTTGTTTTTATGTGTAATAATTGTTTTTTTTTAATTTAAGAAATACTACTGTACATTAGTAGACAAGCCTCTACGGAGGCATAATCAAAAAGTAAGTTTTAAAGAAATATATTTCAACTATATGTATTAAAATAAATGTATTGTATTTTCAAAAATTTTAGAAAGGTTTGAAAATGGTTTACATAAAATAGATATCCTATTCCTTTAATAAGTGACGTAATAGATAAACTAGGTAAATGTAATTATTTCAGTAGTTTAGATTTAGCTAGCGGATTTCATGAAATAGAGATGAGTCCTGAAGATATACAAAATCAGTTTTTAGAGTTGAAAACGGTCATTACGAATATTGTCGCATGCCAATGGGTTTAAAGAATTTACCTGCAACTTTCCAAAGGCTGATGGATAATATTCTCAGAAGATTACAGAACGAAATTTGTTTAGTGTATCTCGATGACATAATATTATTTTCGACTTCACTACAGGAGCACGTAACTAATCTTGATATAGTTTTTGAACGATTAAGAGGAACAAATTTAAAATTACAATTAGACAAGTGTGAATTTATTATTATTCAGATCATATAGTAACAACGGAAGGAGTGAAACCAAATCCGGATAAAATTTAAGCTATAAGAAAGTATCCAATTCCAAAGACTACCAGAGAAATAGAATCATTTTTAGATTTGATTGGATATTATAGAAATTTTATGAAAGATTTCGCAAAAATTACTTAACCTCTTACTAAATGTTAGAAAAAGGATGCAAAAATTATACATGATGCTGAATTAAAGTGTTGGTTTGAAACTTGTAAAAATATGTTAGAAAACGAACCAATTTTACAGTATCCGGATTTTAATGAAGATTTCATTTTAACTACAGATGCTAGTAATATTGCTCTGGGTGCAATATTATCGCAGGGCACAGATGGGAGAAATAGGCCCGTGTCTTATGGTTCTAGGACTCTTAATGAGTTAGAACAAAATTATAGTACGATAGAAAAAGAATTGTTAGCTATTGTGCGGGCTACAAAGTATTTTAGACCCTACTTATACGGTAGAAAATTTAAAATTATTACTGATCATGAACAATTGAAGTGGCTTATGAATTTGAAGGAGCCAAACTCTAGGTTAGTGAGGTGGCACCTCAAGCTGGAGGAATTCGATTATGAGATTGAATATAAACGTAGAGTGGCAAACAGCAATTCCGATACTCTTTCAAGGGTAGAAATTAATTCCAAAGAAATATTTGAATATATCAAAAATTTTAATAAGTCTCTTCCAGAATATCCACGAGATAATGATGAAAATGTGTCTTTAATAGTAAACTGGTATGATAATAATGACGACAGGGAAGGAACAGACGATCTCACTGTTCAAACCAATAGAGAAGATCCAATTTTAGAAATGAGAATTATGGAAAAATGTGTCAATTCTTATGATCATCAAGTTATAATAGATTTTGTTTTCATTCGGCAGCTAAACATAAAATAGAACTAATTTTCGAAACAAAAAAACGATTACATGTTCAAATTGCATTAAATAATTTACAATAAGACATTATAAATTTATTTAAAAATTATGTAGAACCAAAATACACTTATGGTATATATTTTCTGAAAGAAGGGCCCATATCACGTATGTTAGAAATATTAAGAGAAACATTCAAAAATTCGGCGTATAAGTTAATATATTGGAAGTTAAAGTTGACAGACGTAGACGAAAAAAACGAGCAACATGAGATTATTCGATACACTCATGAAGGTGAAACTAATCACCGTGGCATAATTGAGACTGGGACAAGAATAAAAAGAACTTATTATTCGCCTAGTACAAAAAATGATGTTACAGGTTTTATTAACAAGTCTGAAATGTGTCAAACTAATAATTAGGATCTTAACCCTCCTAGACAAAAATTAATGATAACTCCTACGGCAGCCAAACCGTTTGAAATTATTTATATTGATTGTTTTTCAGCACAAAATCAAAAAATTTCAACAATAATAGACAGTTTTTCTAAATATGGGCAAGTTTATCCAATTATGTCATTAAAAGGACAAGAAATAATTAAAGCATTATCAATTTTTATGACTCATCATGGTAAACCGACGTTAGTAATTATGGATAATGGTGAAGAAATCAAAAATTCATTGTCACAAGAATTTTTTGATGTGCATAAAATTAAAAGTCACTATGTTTCTTCCAACCGTTCACAATCGAAAGGTGCTATAGAACGTTTTAATTACACAATAATCGAACATTTAAGAGTAATTAGAGCAAAAAATAAAGATAAAATTAATGTAATAATGGATATGCCCTATGCAATTTTAGGTTACAATAATTCAATTCACTCAGTAACTAAACAGAAACCTATAGATATTATAAATGGACACGATTCGGATAAAATTTTCGATATAGATATTGACAAAAAATTAATCCATAATTATATACGCGAACATCGCGAGACAACCGTAGAACTTTATAGAAAACTGAATGAAAGACTTATAACAGAAAAAGAAAAAAACAATGAATTACCATAATAAAGACAGGAACGAACCTTTAGAGTACGAAGCGTATACAGACGTTTATCGAAAAAATACACTTATTAGAAATAAATTAAATCCAAAATTTAATAAAGATAAAATCAAAGAAAATAAAAACACTACTGTAACAACAACAAGAAATGCAATTTTAAACAAACAAAATTCAAGACGACCAAAAACTAACACGACAAAACTTTTACAGTTTGCCACTAATCCTTATGATCCAGGTCCTTTAAGCAGTATAACCCCAGGAAATTTCAATGACCAACCTGAACAATTATCCTGGAATATTTCCTTATTTATTAGGTACCGCTAAAGTTAAATCTAGTATTCATACATTTCTTCATTGTTATGAGCTTTTACCAATTAGAAATGAAATTCAAATTTTAAGATTATCTTTCAAAAATGTAACAGAGACAATTCAAATTGGCCTTAGTTATCCATATCACATAGAATTATAAGATTTTATTAAAGATGTTTCTTATCAATTAAATACTGCAGAAAATGAATTAAATTCTTTAATGCCTTCTATAAGGGTCAACCGAGGTCTTTTCAACGGCAATGTAATAAAAGTCATTTCCGATATGATAAAGCGATTTCAACACTACAAAACTCTCAGCAGGAAATTGTGAACAATCTAAATCAGCAAATATCACTTACAAGTGATATAATTCAAAACTTTAATGAAACGATGAACTTAATAAAACATAATCAAGATATAATTTTCTCAGTTATAGAAAAAATCAGACTCGCTTAATACGTCTATTTCTGAATTTGATGATTATTTACAGAGCGAGATATTTTAGATCAGTTAAATTTGAATATGAATATAATTTTACAAATTTTAGGGAAAATAGAAAATGCTATAGCATTCGCAAGCCTTGGTATATTTCATACAAGTATAATTAAAATTGAAGAAATTGAATCAATGGTATATACAGTTTTACAATTTCATACAATAGATGAAATACTTTCTCAAAATTTAGAAAAAGACACTTATAAATATTATGGAGTATTAGATGTAGAATCATATTACTCCGAAACAAAGATTATTTTTGTTATTCACTTTCCTATAGTATTACCTGATATATATTCTTATTATCACCTTTATTCCATATCTACCCCAAATTCTACTACGATTATCCCTGGTGATACCTATCTGATAATGAATAATGATTTCTACCAATACTTCCAACAACCCTGCATCAAGATAGAAACCATCCACTACTGTCCAGATGGAATAATGGAGAGCGAAGATTGCGTATTCGAATTACTACAGCTGCAACATCCAAAACCCAAAGAACCCCAATCAAAATTTCAAGGAATCTAATTCAACAAATTGATACGATCATTATATATAATAAAGCACCGAAATAACGTAGAGTGACTCACCAACACATAAGCGTACGATGACATTTAATATTTACAGACACAAGTATTTAATAATTAGAACAAAATTATTTTTTAGCAATGTAGATATAAATGATTTTGTGCATTGAAAAAATGATTTTCTTTTAAAAATGTTCTTACCAAAAGACTGGTTCAGGGCAATTATAGCCAATAACAAATCTTCACTACTAAACAAAATTTTAACTTTATATTACAAACTGTTTCACCTTATAATATGGAATCAAATCTATAACAGATTATTTTAAGAATAAACAAAATCTATTACCCAACAAACAATGCATTGACGGCAAAAGTCCGGGCCAATGACGGGATTACCGGGAAAATGGCAGACCATTTAAAGGCTCTAGAAGGCCTATTGCACACGAGCCGGTAACAACTTCCTCTGTATTGGGCTATTAACGTCCAGCCGTTACTACTCCATACCAAACAATATTTAGTCATGGCCTATTGCCGGACTGTTGCAAATGGGCCGATAATGACCAATCCACTGCTGGACCAGTAAAGCCGATCCGGCGTTCATCCTTACCAACTCTTATTGAACAAAATTCTGCAAACCCACAGTCGAGAAAACTATAAACATGAAACAGTGTCGACCTATTTGTATTTTTTTTTTCTGAAGCAAATCCACTAGAGTACGAAAACATCTTCAATATAGGTGAGGGTAAATATATTAAAATCCTTAAAATTCGTACAAGTTTTTTAATTACCACATGCCAACTAGTTTCGACTTAACAAGTCATCATCAGGGCGGGTAAATATTTACTGTGAAGTGAAGTGAAGTGCCCAAATGTTCTACAAATTATAAAACATGGAGGAGATCAACTTTATTAATGACAAGTTGGTGAAATGTGATATAACTTTGTTTGGTAGATGTAGCCGATTCTTGAATTTGAGCTCTTAGTTTATACTCAACTCTTGCAGTAAATGTATTAACCTAAATTATTTCAGTGTTTAATTAATTTCATAGCTGAATATCATAAATCATTGTTTATCCTAATCCCTGGTTGAAATTTTCCGGCTCTTAAACTGTTAAATTTGTTCTTTTTTGTGATAATTACATCATTTTGATTTTTGTTGTTTATCGCGGGAAAACCCACTGACGTAGTTATTGCCGTTACAAAAGCCGACATTGCAATTTAATATCATTTTTTGCACGATTTATAACTAACTCACCCCACCTTCCAGCTTCTGAATATACGGTAAAATCTGTGAAAAACTTGGAAGTATGAATAGAACATTAAAAAAATATAATTCCAGTGCAGCTTACAGAAAAATTAGAAAACAAATTAAACAGTTCTTAACACAAACTGATTTAGATACAAAAATAGATAAGGCTTATTTAAAAAGAGATATTGCAGTAAACTCCGAGAAAACAATTTTAAATATCCACAAAGCTTCAAATGAAATTTTTGGTACCGAAGTAACTTCTCCTAACTCGAGTAATTATGTATCTGATAGCTCTGCAGTTGAAAAGTTTAAAAGTGATGATTGGATATCAGAAATTTTTGTAACAGATATCAGCAGTTCATCATCAAATGATGGGGGGGAAGAATTAAATTTTAACGAAGATGTAACAAAAGTAGTAAATTGTACCAAGGATGCCAAAATTCTCTCAAAGACTTGGGCCATCCAAAACAATACAACTCATAAGTCACTAAATGAATTGTTAGCATTTCTTGCTACAAATCCAGATCTAACAGGATTACCTCTTGATTCAAGAACCTTATTAGGAACCCCAGTTCAAGTTAATGTAATAAAAATGGGAGACGAGGAGTTTATTTATTTTGGGTTGGAACATAACTTGAAAATATATGGAAACAATTTTTCGGGTACTAGTTTTCATCTAGATTTTGGAATTGATGGATTGCCTCTATATAAAAGCAGTGATGTGTCATTTTGGCCTATATTGTGTAAAATAAATGTTCCAGAGGCAATAGTTTTTACTGTGGCGATTTATTGTGGCAAAGGCAAGCCCCCTTTGAAAGATTTTTTAAATTATTTTGTTCAAGAACTTTATGGACTATTTCACAATAAAATTACAATAAATTCAAATGAATACACAATAATTCCTCGTCCATTTTGTTGTGATACACCAGCTCGTTCATATGAGAAAAGCATTAAGGGCCATAACAGTTACCGTGGTTTTGATAAGTGTGAGGTACTGGGAAAGTATGAGAATCGAAGGATGCTCTATCTTGACTTACATGCAAAAAATAGAACAAATGAAAGTTTTAAATTGAAATTAGATAAACAGCATCATCGGGATACATCATCTCCTTCGGAAAGTTTACCAATGGATATTATAACAATGTTTCCTATAGTTTATATGCACTGTGTATGCCTTGGTGTAGTGAGGTAGCTTCTCTTTGTGTGGAGAAATGGAAGTAGATTATATCGGCTTGATAAAGAACATTTTGATAGAGGCATTGTACATTTTAAAATCTATTGGCCTACTGAATTTAACAGAGAATCCAGAACTATAACTGAGATTGAGAGGTGGAAAGCCACAGAATTTCGAAATTTTTTTCTATATATTGGTCCAGTTTTATTGAAAGATCTTTTAAAATATGCAATTATTATTCTTTTGGTTGGAAATCTTAACGCACATTTCAATCACTATGCTAAATCTTTGCTGATAATTTTTGTTAGATATGCAAATCATTATTATGGAAAAGAAATATGTACTTACAATACACATGCTTTAATTCACCTTGCAGATGAGGCAAAAACATTTGCAAATCTAGAATCAGTGAGTTATTTTCCATTCGAAAACCACCTTCAAAAGTTAAAGAAGGCGTTGAGGAAACCAAACCAACCCTTACAACAAATAATTAGGAGAATTAAGGAAATGGAAAATGAGGTAACACTTTTGCTAAAAGATATGAAAGTTTCCATAATAGGAGAAGAAATTACCATCAAAGATACTGAATATGAACAACATGAGATTCTAAGAAAATATAAAAATTACCCCTTTTATAAAAAAATTTATGCTGAGCCAAAACAAAGCTGATAATATGGTTATGTTAAAATCCCAACAAATAGCTGAATGCTTATATTTTTTAAAAAAAAGATCAACTATACATAATAGGAAGAAAATACATAATTGTTGAGCCTTTTCCCCAATATCCCACTGATTCTACAATGTTATCTATGTTTGTGATTGAATCCAATGTAGATATTTATTTAGAATTTACTGCTAATGATGTGTGTTATAAGGGATTAGTAACCTAGACATAACCAGCTAATATTTTCTCCTCTGTTACATTTATTATGACTAGACAGGTTTGTTTATTACTTAAGCATGTTTGGTTACTCAAACTCTCAAAAAAACTGTCAACCACTTGGGTTTTTGGAAGTAACACAAGGTTTACAAAAATGCATAATTGTTACGGTTTTTTTAGAGATTTATATGTGGTGGAATTTCCCGATGGAGCTAAAAATGGTATTGTGCCTATGGCTGTTGTGCCATTTACATGGTTATTTACTGATGCAAATAATAAAACATCATGCCTATGGCCAACTATTTTAAAAACTGATAAAGAAATTTGGAAAGCTGTGAATGAAAAAATTGAATGTGATACAAGGAATTCAAAATATTGCAGAATAAATATTAAGTACAAAACAAGTATGTATTCATTGCAGGTTATTCAAAATAGTTATATTTAATAAAAGTTTTCAAAATTTACTTATAATGAAAGAGTTAAATTTATATAAAAATTGAAAAAAAACGATCTTGAAAAAAAACTTATTTTTGAGGTGTATTTTTATGATTGTTTTCCAGATAATTCTGACAAAGCTTTGTCGAAATTAAAGATCTTGGAAGACAACAGCAGTTTGTCAGCCTCAGCATCAGATGATGCCAGACCCGATAAAAGGAAAAGTCGTCGTAAGTATCAGTCGTCAAGTGATAGTGATAATTCAAATAAAGCCCCAACAGTTCCTACCTTAAAGACAAAACACAGAAACTATAACATTATAGTGCCAATAGCTTTGGATGGACCAATTGATAATGCTGATGCAACTTCAGATTTTGAAAAGTCTATATGTAGTGAACCTCTATACACTTCTCAAAAAATGTTTGAATGTGTAACAAAGATCCAAGGTAATAATTTTTAATAGTAATCGTTATCTGCAATCACACAATTTTTTCTTGAGCATTATTCTTTTTAAAATGTATTTCATTGTATGTATATACTTTTTTATGTATCTATTTATTTTAGGATTGGTCAAAAGGAATTGTACCAAACTAGAAATTCTAAAAAGAGATAGAATTTATCACAAAATTAACTCAAAATCAAACACAACCAGAAGTCAAAAAAGTTGACAGTGATTTGGAATCGCAATTACCCATTTATAATGTTGAAGAATCAATAACATTTAATCACAAGCTTGAAAATAAAACATTTTCTGAATTTGTTTAAAGTTTAAAATACATCTACATTTGAAATTTACCATTGCTCGTTGAAAATCTATTTAACAAAAAATTCATAATGAAAAGTTTTACATAGGTACATATACAAAATATGTAATTTATAATGTGGATCTACTTAAAAAAACTTTAATAGTGTAGTATGTCAGTTTTGTGTTTTCATATTTTTATTCTCAATACGATATATACATTTGTTTGCAACCTGAGCCGTATAAAAAAGCTTGCACATAAGCAAACAGCCATATTATTATTCCTACTTACTATTATTATTTTGGAGCAATTGGATGACAGTTATCGGTGGTATGGATGGTCCTGAAACTGTAAGAAGGCTTTTGCAGAAGATAATAAGTCATGATTTGGCGCTAATTATGAACTGGTCGGGAAGAAACAATAGGCCAGCATTTAAATACTACAAGAATGTTATTGATCTGCTAATTGGTAATTGATTTGTATTAATATTAAACTTTTAAATGATAATAAATGATGAGGGTAACAACAAAAAGTTACATTTGTCAAACAGTATATTAGCTATACAGTTACTGTACTTGAATGATTTTAATCCAATTGATAATAGTTATATCATATCATATACTTTTCATGAAATATATTTTAGATGTAACAAGAAGAAATCATTTATTGGGAGGTGTTATTACATCGCTAGAAATAGAGGTGTACATTCAAAAATGGCTTAGGTCAGCACCCGACCGCCACGGCGGGAGAGAAAGGAGAAGGAAAAATTGAAAAATTGATTTGAAGATGTTTTTTGTTATTCATACGTACTAGGTACAGAATTAGTTTTGTTTGGTTGGTTTTTTTATTGATAGGTACTATGTACAGCATTAGTTTTGTTTTGTTCGTTTTTTATTGAAGTTTTATTTTAACAATTTCAGAATATACCGTTTTTTTATTAAAATCAATGCAAATTAAACTTCATTAGCCTGGCAACGGCCCGCCATAAAAATAATTCACAGCCTACTGGCATCTACAGGCAACGCAAGCATAAGCGCCGTTGGGCCGGCTGTCGGCCAAAGTGTGCACATAATATGTACTGGCCCGGACCGGGGGGTAGGTATTAGGCCAATGCGGTTGAGCACTGGGGTGCTTTAATGGGCCTCCAATGACCTATCATTACATTGTTTGTTGGGAAGGTAATTATTAAAGCAAAAAATTGCAAAAATAGTGCTAATATCATGAAAATATTGAACAAAAAGTACTTGAACAGCTCAAAATTTGCGGAAAAAGCAATAAATCAGCATACTAAGCAAAAAATAAATTATTAGTGTTTTAAATGAAACTCAACGTTTCTAGCTAATTCCACAATATAATGAAAGATATTAACAATTCTAAAAAATTGACAATTGTTTCGATAACTGAATATCATCGTCAGAATGACAGAAGTTACATTTCATTTTATGCCTACCTGATGTTTAGTAGTTCTTTTTGGCTAGACCAAGAAGTGACCTAACTTGTGATGGACTTAATATATTGATTTGTCGAAACAATTGTCAATTGCACAGCCGTACACGACAGGCAATAGGGGTTGATTCATAAAAAATAGGGTAAAATATCAAACTTAAATAATTTTTCACCATTTGGGAGTTTTTCGCCCATTCCATTTTATATAGATAATATTGGAAACCATCCTAGTAACAAATTAAAAATGTCAGATTAACTTGCACTACCGTACAGGACCGGCAATAGTGGTTGCTTCATAAAAATTTGGGTAAAATATCAAACTTAAATAATTTTTCACCATGTGGGAGTTTTTCGCCCATTCCATTTTATATAGAAAATATTAGAAACCATCTTAAAAACAAATTAAAAAGTACTTGCACTGCTGTACAGGACCGGCAATAGGGGTTGATTCATAAAAAATTGTGTACAATATCAAACTTAAATAATTTTCATTTGCGACTTTTTCGCCCATTATATTTTATATAGAAAATATTAGGAAGAATTTTGAAAACAAATTAAAAAGGTCAGATTGACTTGCACTGCAGTACAGGACCGGCAAAATTTTTATGAATCAACCACTATTGCCGGTCCTGTACGGCAGTGCAAGTCTATCTGACATTCTCAATTTGTTTGTAAAATCGTTTCCAGTATTTTCTATATAAAATGGAATGGGCGAAATGCTCCCAAATGGTGAAAAATTATTTGAGCTTCATATTTTGACCAATTTTTTATGAATCAACCCCTATTGCTGCTTCTGTACGGCAGTGTAAGTGAATCTGATATTTTTAATTTGTTTTTAAGATGTTTCCAAATATTTTCTAAATAAAATGGAATGTCCGAAAAACTCCCAACTTGTGAAAAATTAATAAAGTTGCTATTTTACCCAAGTTTTTATGAATTAACGCCTATTGCCGGTCCTGTATGGCGCGGGGAGGGGCATGTTAGTCCGACATTGTTTTGTTTGGTTTGTTCATAGGTAATATTCTAAATTTTGAGAGCCTTAAAATAAAATATAATTTTACTCCTAGATCCGCCTCTGTACTTTATTTTGTTTTCTCCTTATTACTATTTTTCGGTAACCATTTAAATAAAGTTTGCTTAAAATTAGAGGAAAAAACAAGAACTTCAATTATTTTTGGTAATTATATAAATATGCTGCGCCACTGATCATTCGGGTGTTTTCTTCAGAATGGCTGCTAGCCTTTGGCTGCCAATTTCACACCGGTATAAATTCACACCCATCGAAATATAGATGGAAAAATATTTCTGCAATGGTTTAATTTAGGAAATTTTACCAGGAATCTAAATGTAGGGAAAAAAAGTATTTATTAACTTAGCATTCAAATTTCAATATTAAAATTTTAAATTGTTATATATTTTTTTCAACAATAAAAAATCTGTATCTCTAGAATTAAATATTACATTTTATAAGCAGTTCAAAAAAGTATAATATGTATATTTTTCTTCTACTTATGACTTTTAAATTCACGTCCATCCCTCAAACTTCAAACTTCTCTAACTCTTTTAATTTTGAAGAGAGAAATAAGTAAAGACACCTATACAACTTTTTTGCATAACTTTTACCGTTTCCGAGTAATTGCTAAAAAATACTTATCAAAAAAAAATTGGACCCTTGCCGGGGGTTGCAGACACTAAAACCTTCACACATTGTTATAGTATGCTTGAAACTACATTATATCAAAAATACAAAGTTGTGTGAAACATTTTGATGTCGGACGTTATTTTACTGGACTAGTAACTCTCATATTTAAATTTTTACCCATTTTTTACTATGTATGACTCCAGCACTGACATTGAAATCGCATAATTAAATATTTATTGTTATCTAGATGTAATATATTCAGAGCAAAGAATGTGCATACTAATTTAATTTTTGTACATCGTTTTTAAAAAATAAAAGGATTAAAGTTTTTGTAATATCAGCTGCATCATTTAAGCTGTGAGTTACTGTATATAAAACTGCTTCCTAAATTATTTGAATGTATAATTCATATTTTGTCTCCCAGTAATTATTGAGATATCTACAGGGTGGGGCACTATGAATGAACTATTTTCTGGCGTCTTGAAGGCAAATAAAATTAGAAGAAATTAGACGTAGAATTGAGTAGATTACTTAGGACTATAATTTAAAAATATTTTGGAATATACAGGGTGCTCCAAAAAAGCGTGCCGTATCAAAGTTAGGTTCCTTTAAATGGAACACCCTGTATTTTATCACATTTTTTAATTGTACTATTATAAATAACGTAAGTTCATTACCATTTCCCTATACTTATCTAGTTCAGTTACCAGGATAAATCGATTTTACATAATTTGTAGACCCTCCGAAAAATACAATAACTTCAAAAATGTGGTTACATTTGCTTCACTCAAAGCTTCTAACATTCTGTGTCCAATATTTACTGGTATGCTATTATATACAGGGTGTTTTTATTATGACAGTATAACACTTAACCATTTAATACATGAATTTCTGGCTTAATTTAAATGGAACAACCTGTATCTGTTGGGTCTGTTCAACGTGGGAATTTATTACCTTCCAGTTAGTATTAGGGTTGCCTATATCTAACTATATCTAATTGTTTTCGAGAAATTTTAAATTTGTTTTTTAATATTCAATTATTTGCTGACATCTAGTTACCTATGACATGATTATACACCGATGGAAAGTTTTTAAAAATTCAAAATTTGTTATTTTGACAGTAAGTGCTTTGTTGTATGATTTATTATTGATAAATTAAAGGTCTCTTAAATCAGAATTTTATTAAGGGTACATTAACTTTGCATTATGATTAGTAAAAAAACTTACAAAAAATTTAAAGGAAGTATTCCAAATTATGCCTATCGTGTTAGATACAACTTGAACACTTTTAAAAAATTATTGTTTCTTTTTTTTAATATTTCTGGTGTTATTCTTTAAAAAGCTCGCATTATCCTATTCTTCATGTCCTCTGAAGTGGGTGGCTGTGTACTGTATTTGGTTTTTAATATTATTCACGGATTCGGTGTTAAACCTTTGTACAGTACAGTTGTGCGCTTCGAAACGATTAAGTAGTTAAAAAGTAATTAGTGAATATTTTCAAAGTGTACCAAAACAAGCAAGTAAGAATATCAGGTTAACTTTTTATTAAAACATTAGTAAAACAACACATTAACTAGAAGTGAATCTGAATTAAATATCAGATATAAATAACAGAAAATACTTCGCCAGATCCGTATTAAGGAAAACCTAAATGATACTTAAAAATGGATGACAACATATCTCAAATAGGGTGTACACCCACTAATAACACAACACAACAACCCAAAACATATTCCTCAGTAGCAAACCAACAAACCAGAACAAACAATTTCCCATCCAGAAATCAAGCTATACTATTCGACGCAATCGAAAACACTAGGCTAGAAGACTACCTAAAGGCACTATGCCAAACAATCCAACCAAATAACATAATTTTTTGCTCAAAGCTATGAAACAACAGAATATGTATTTATTTGGCAAATGAAAATTTAGTGAACACATTCATCAACAATCACGGTAAAATCCAAATAAACCAACAAATACTACAGGCACGTCGACTAGTCACTCCTAGTCAAAGATTAATATTATCCAATGTTTGTCCCTCTATCCCCCACTCAGTCCTTGAATATGAACTTAAAAATCTAGGGATCAATCCTCTTTCACCCTTATCTTTCTTGCGAATAGGAATCTCAGACCCAGCATTTCAACATATCCTAAGTTTTAGAAGACAAATATTTATATCTCCATTCAATAACCAGTCCCTTCCCGATTCATTTTTAATCACATATGAACAAACCTCATATAGAATATTTTTGTCCATTGATAATCAAGAATGCTTACAATGTAAACAAACTACTCATACAACAAAAAACTGCCCAAATAGAGCAATCACTTCAACTCACTTTAACCCATCAACAGAATCATCACCAGAAAATCCAGCCGACAATCAAACTGAAGAAGAAACAAACAACATTTCACAATATCAACAGGATCAATCAAATAACCAAAACTCAGAACAAATTTCCGAACCACAAACAATGAATACCCAAGTAGTTAAACACACCGAAAATAGTAAAGACAACACACCGACTGTCAACAGAAATGAAATCGAAACAACCAAACCTCAAAATAAAAGAACATCAACAGAACGTTCCCCATCACCAACAACAACTGAACACCTACCTACATTTGTAAAACCAACAAATAGTGAAAAGAAAATAAAACAAACCGAAAACAAAAAACCAAAAAAATCAATAGGAGAAATGTTAAGTCACACTAAAGCGCTTTTCAAGAATACAGATATCAATTATCCTCTAACCTATGAAGAACTTATAGATTTTTTTGAAAATTGTGAAGGGTGTACAGATCCTCTCAGTATCGTGAAAATGTACACCGAAGAAATAACGGAAGTCACAGACCTACTTACCACAATATACCCCTATTTAAAGGATAAAAAATGAAGATGAGATGCACTCGAATTAAAAATAAAATTCTCAAACAGATAAACCCTGAATACCAAACAGAACTGGACACAGATACCTCTATTGAAACCTATTAATCTTGTTTACCTTCACTTCCTTAATTCAGTGGAATATAAATGGGTACTATACCCACCTAGAAAACTTGCAATTAATAATTTCAAAATACAAGCCCATGCTAATATGCCTACAAGAAACCAATTTCAAAAACAATAGAATCCATAATCTAAAAAATTATAATTGTTTCTCTAAAAATCGAGAAAATGCAAGAATAGCCAGTGGAGGTGTAGCAACATATATTAGAAATACAATAGATGCAACATCAATTCATCTAAAAACTACTATTGAAGCAGTCGCCGTTAGAGTGAAAGATACAATGACCTTTTCATTGTGTAACATATACATTCCCCCAAATCAGGAACCTACTACAGAAGAACTCACTGAGCTGCTGAGCCAAATTCCAGCTCCTCAGATAATAGTGGGAGACTTTAATGCCCACAACTATATCTGGGGCTCTACTAAGCCTTTTGGAAAAAAAATTGAAAATCTATTAGAAAAGTACAATCTTAACCTCCTAAATTACGGCCAAAAAACCAGACATGACATAAGGACTGGTGAAGATTCAGCAATCGACCTAACAATATGTCACCCATCTCTCTCACAAATACTTAATTGGGATGTATCAACGTATTTATATGATAGTGACCACTATCCCATAATAATTAGCAGCGAACCGGAAAATACACCGGACCCAATAACAAAATGGAAAATAAAATCAGCAAATTGGAACGAATTCCAAGAATTTATACAAGAAAATCTCCACGAGTTAAAGGAAGATGCGGATATTGATCAAGAAGTACACTTTATCACAGAATTAATAACGCAACCAGCAGATAAACATATTGGACGGTACGAACACAATAACAAACACCAAACGGTTCCCTGGTGGAACTTGGAGTGCAAAGAGGCTGTGAAGAAATCGAAAGAAGCTTTTAACAGATTCAAAAGAAGCAAGACGGAACAAAATTCAATTGCATTCAAACGATTGAGAGCCAAAGCCAGATACACAATAAAAAAAGCGAAACGGGAATCATGGAAAGAGTATGTTTCAACAATAAACAGCTCAACTCCAATGTCCACTATATGGGAAAAAGTCAAAAGGATATCCAAACCAAAACAATCCAATACAATAAACTTTCTGGAGATAAATAACACTATTTATAAAAACCGAAATGAAATAACAAACATCTTATCAAGTGAATATCAAAAAAACTCAAGCAACTCAAACTACACACCAGATTTTTTGAATCATAAAAACAAAGCAGAGCAGCAAGAAATTGACTATAATAATAATAACCAGCAAACGAACAGTTTGAACTATGCAATAACCATTGACGAACTTGAAAATTCACTCCAAAACTCTAAAAACTCCAGCCCAGGTCCTGATAATATTCCACTCATTTTTCTAAGAAATCTAAGTAAACAAACATTTACTAAAGATATATAACCTAATCTTAACAAAGAAAGTATATCCCAGAGCATGGAACGTTTCCATTATAATTCCCATTCCTAAGCCAAGTAAAGCGAAATCAGATCCAGAAACATATAGACCAATTTCACTCACCTGTAGCATGGGAAAAGTTCTTGAGAAGATAATTAATAACAGACTTTTATGGCACCTAGAATCAGAAAAACTAATCATACCCGAACAGTGTGGTTTCCGTAAAAATCGCTCCACGTTAGACAATCTTATCGATCTAGAATCTGAGATCCATGAAGCCTTTGCAATAAAGCAGCACTGCATCGGAGTATTTTTTGATATTCGTAAAGCCTACGATACAGTCTGGAAATACTCAATAATCAAAACTCTTTACGACTGGTCAATACGGGGTAACATATTGAAATATATATCGAACTTTCTAGATCAACGACAGTACCAAGTACGAGTAGATGGCGTATACTCACAGCTGAACACCCAAGAAAATGGCATTCCACAAGGGTCAAATATCAGCACGACATTATTTCTCATAGCAATAAAACAATTATAGCAAACTGTAAGTCACCCGTGAAATGCAGACTATATGCAGATTACCTGGTTATCTATTGCAGAGGGAAAAATATGACTACAATACATAAAACCATCGAACAAACAATAGCTACAATAGAGGATTGGTCAAAAACAAGTGGACTGCGTTTCAACACGACAAAAACCAAAGCTTTATGTTTCTCGATAAGGACTCAACCACAACTTGAAAACTTGTACCTTTATGGACAGAAAATAGAATATGTGAGAGAAATAAGTTTTCTAGGAATGATACTCGACCAAAAGCTGACATGGAAATCACACATTCTGACATTGAAGAAAAAATGCCAACCTGGAATTAATTTACTCACTAGCATTCAAAAACTGGGGCGCAGACTACTCAAGTTTACTGCACATCTATAAATCATTGATCAGATCAAAACTTGACTACGGAGCGATTGCCTATAACTCTGCCAACAAAAGCCTTCTTCAGTCAGTGGAAGTTATACAAAACACAGCTCTTCGCATCTGTTTGGGTGCCCATCGTACAAGTCCTATCCAAAGCTTACATTGGGAGACTGGAGAGTTACCGCTTTCTTACCGAAGAGAATATCTAAGCATCTCTTATGCTGTCTCTGTAATATCAAACAAAAGAAATCCAGTAGCCCACAACGTCTTATCTGATCGTTTTAAAGCCAAATTTTTATCCAGCTCAACTACTCCTCCTTTCTATCACAGAGTCAAAACATATTTAAACAAAATAAATTCGCATTTCCCAAATATCTATGACGTCCCATCAATAAATTATCCTCCTCCATGGACAATAACACTCCCTATCCTAGACCTAAGCCTCGCCTACCTTAATAAATCAGAGACTCCAACAGCCAGAATAAAACAAGAATTCCTAAGTGCCTTAAATAAATACGGTAGCATTTATAAGGTATACACAGATGCTTCAAAAAACCAAGATGAAATTGGGGCTGCCTTCTACTCCGAGGACTTTTCGAAATCCTACATACTCCCACCCTTCACATCTATTCATTCAGCTGAATTATTTGCCATCTTAGAAGCACTCAAGAAAATCCAGAAAATCAAGCATAAAAATGTCCTTTTAATATGTGACTCTCAAAGTTCACTAACAGCACTTCGTCAACTGTACTCTAATCACCCTATAGCCATACTGATCAAGAAAGAGCTACATAATTGCAGAAACAGCAGCATACAATTAAATTCATGTGGGTCCCATCCCATACTGGAATAGAAGGGAATGAGAGAGTAGATCAAATAGCAAAAAATGCATTCACCAATCAACAATCAGAAAGGAACGATTTTACCGTACATACTGATTTGAAAGCGTTCTACAAGAGCAAAATCTGCGATAAATGGCAGGAAGAAGCAAGACATAACCAACACAAATCATATGAAGTCACTACAAATTCTCACGGTTGGAACTGTAAAAACATAAATAGAAGAGAACAAGTGATCCTTTCTCGTATTCGAATCGGTCATACGCGCATCACACACGACTACTTACTAGCAGGAAAAAATAAACCAATGTGCGAAATGTGTAACAGTGAGTTAACCGTGAAACACCTGGTAATCGAATGTGCGAAATACGACAAGGAACGGAAAAAGAATCAACTACCCCTATCACTAAAAAAACTATTACAAGAAAAGCAAGAAACTAAAAAACTTTTAAACTACCTAAAAGACTGCAAATTAAGTAGCAAAATATAGTGACTATAACCAAGCTACAATAAGTGAACTTCCATCATTTTAACTCGCTAATAACCCTACGTGGTTGATGCGATTGATATATAAAAAAAAATATTATTCACTTATCTGGCATCTAGTTACCTATGAAATGTCATTGAAATAGATATTATTTTAATAATGTCAAATAAATTTATAAATTTGTAGAGTGTGTATTTGCGTATTGTATTTGTATAGTGTTGATATATTATTAAGTTTTAATAATTGACATAGTTATTAATCCCTGGTTAATCATGAAAAAGTACTCTAACGAAGAAAGAAGAGATATGATTTTAATTATCGGTGAATGTCAGGAGAACTGTTTTTTAGCAAGTAGATTATGCGCTCAAAAGTATCCAAATAGAGATCATCCTAACAGAAATGTTTATAAAAGACTACTGCAAGTATTCAAAACTACTGGAAGCGTGCAATATACAACAAAATTCTAGACGAAAATTTGCAATTACAGACGATTCAGATTTGGAAGTAATGGGTGCGCTTGTTGAGAATCCACATACTAGTCAAATATGTATAAGTGAGCAAGTAGGTATAAGCACAAGAAGTGTCGCTAGGATAATTAAAAAACACATATTTCATCCCTACCATATTCAAATGCACCAGCAACTATTTGATAGGTACTTTGAAAATCGTATTGAGTTTTGTTTATGGGTTATGGACAAAGTGGCAGGGTATGAAGATTTTGAAGATTTTTTTGATTCTGTTCTGTTTACGGATGAAGCTACGTTTCATAAAAACGGTTTAGTAAACTAACATAATTTTCGTTACTAAAACGACGAAAATCCGCATTACTTCCGAAGTGTTGATCATCAACATCATTGGTCATTAAAGTTATGGGCAGGAATCGTTGGAACCCACATAATAAAGCCTAATTTTTTTAATGGAATGCTAACTGGAAGAGAACTTCGTAAATTTTTACGTAACAAACTACCCGAACTTTTAGATGACGTTCCACTAGTTACAAGACAAAAAATGTGGCTGCAGTTAAATGGTGCGTCTGTTCATTACAATGTAATTGTCCGGCATTACCTAAACAATATTTTTCCACAAAAATGGATTGGGCGAGGGGGTCCTTATCTTTGGCCGGCAAGATCCCCATGGTTGACGCCATTAGACTATTTTCTTTGGGGTTACATAAAAAGTTTTATCTACAATACAGAGCCAACCACTCCTGAGAACATGAAGGATATGATAAGGAGAGTGTTTCAAACAGTAACACCAGAAATGTTAAAGAAAGTGAACAATAACTTTTTTTAAAAGAGTTGAAATTTGTATATGGGCGTCACTTTGAACACCTTATTCAAATTTTTCATAATTTTGAAGATTATTGTATCTGTATGCTCAATAATAGTGTACTTACCCTTAATAAAATTCTAATTTGAGAAACCTTTAATTTATCAATAATAAATCATACAACAAAGTACTTACTGTCAAAATAACAAATTTTAAATTTTAAAAACTTTCCAACGGAGTATCATCATGTTATATCATATGATGTCATCAAATAACTAGATGTCATCGAATAATTTAAAATTAAAAAACTAAAATTTCTCGAAAACTATCAAAGTTAGGTATAGGCAACCCTAATACCAACTGAACAGACCCAACAGATACATGGTGTTCCATTTAAATTAAGCCAGAAATTTATGTATTAAATGGTTAGTGTTAACACATTAAAAACACCCTGTATATTATAGCATACCAGTAAATATTGGAAACAGAATGTTAAAAGCTTTTAGTGAGACAGTGTAAAGCAAATGTGGTTATTAGTTTTTATTTTGAAGTTATTGTATTTTTTTGGAGGATCTACAAATTATGTAAAATCGATTTATCCTGGAAACTGAACTAGATAGGTATGTTAATGAACTTACATTATTTTTAATAGTACAATTCAAAAATGTAATAAAATAAGGGTGTTCCATTTAAAGGAACCTAATTTTGATACGGCAAGCTTTTTTGGAGCACCCTGTATATTCCAAATTATTTTTAAATTTTAGTCCTAAGTAATCTACTTAATTCTACGTCTAATTTTTTCTAATTTTATTTGCCGTTAAGACGCCAGAGAATAGTACATTCATAGTGCCCCACCCTGTATATAAATATTTCGTGAGTAATATTAAAAAATATTCTTCTATATATTCTATAAAGAAATTTATACAACAACCAATATAACAAACTGTTTTTACTGTTCATAATAATATGCCCTTTTAATTGAAATAACCTAACCTAATCTATGATATCCTCTCCCCAAACGTATGAAAATAATCATATAGAAAAGTTTAAATATAAAATATAAACACTCTGTAATAATAATTAATAAGAATATTTATTAGTTACCTGGTTTATACTAATTATTTCCTGCGTTTAACACATCACTTAACACCCCACGCACAACTAATACCTTCTGTTCTAATTACGGCAATCGAATATTAAAAATTCCTTGTATAACAAAAAAACCAGTCTGGACGACAAATTCGCGGAATTCTATTAAGAAAAAAAGTGTAGACGTAAATAGGCAGGGAATAAAAACAAAAAACAATTCATGTACATACACTACGCATCCTGTAGTATTTCAATAATACTTATACAAAATATTATTTATTTCCATTGAAATAACGTTCAAAACATATTGGGGAGTTTTTTATTTAAGGATGTAAAACCAATAATAAATTAGAAGTAACTATTTCTATTACATGAAGGTTTTAGAGAAATAATTGATATTAAATTTCTTATACTTTTATGCGAAAATGTATGTTAGGATGGTGCTTTGAGACATATTAGAGAATAATTTTCGAACAGCCATGGTTTTCTTATGAGATAATATCGCACTGTCACCTGGTCGGTTTTTGAAGAGCATTTGTTTTTTCGAATAAACTGTGGGCTTCATTTCTATATTTGTATAGTACGGATGGTATTTTGAATTCTGTGAAGAGACGAATATAAATATTTTCAATTTTTGTAAATTAGTATCGGAGAAATTAATAAAAATAGTAATTTTGATTTGTCTACTGTGCAATACCTACTGTCATTATTTTTTTGGGAATTGCTTGGTTCGATTTCAAGTAACCAGCAGATTTTATTATCATGTGAATATTCTAGCTGGCAGCGTTGTTGCCAGATTTTCTTGCACATGGATAGAAATTTCTTATTTTCAGATGTATCCTGTGTGAGATTTAGTCAAATTTCAAATTAATTTTGCGTTTTATAATTAATTATATATACAATAACAATTATTTTAAATTTATAACTGCTGGTAAGTTATAGTATAGTGTATTCTGTAACAAGATTAAAATGAAAAATATCGATATGAGAGTGTAAGCGAGCTAGAGCAACCACGAATATGGATTTTTTCTATTATAACCGAGTAACAGACTATATTTTCTCCACGTCCAGAAATTATGAATGTAAAGTCAATTAAACATGATCTGCTTTATTGAAATATTTTTATTACATTGTATTAGTCGATATTTATATTCAAATTTGTGCAATTACTAAAGTCAAAAATTGAAGTATTGGAAATATTTTCTAAAATATTTTTCAACACAATTAGATTTGTAGTCGTGTAGTAGGAAGAATTGGAGGTTGAGGGTTCTGTTACTGACGAATTTGCTCCAGTAATTTAAGAAACTAATTGATTTGGTATATTTATTCGATTTTGTATATAATCCTCTACATATCTCTCTGCTATTTGCTTCCAGCCTTCATTCCTTTTTACTAATTACTCATTATCGAGCAGGAAGCAAGTAAAATTGGACTAGAACTAAATGAAGGGAATACTAAATATGTGCAGTTGGAAAGAAAACAAAATGTCATTAACTATTAAGGTGCGTACAGACATATAACAAAACTTCTTATCGTAACGCCGTCGCCTAACAAGTGTGGACGGCACTGCGTAACACAGTACCACCAGAACATAGTAAGATCTCGGCGTTCCATGGGTTGCCGGTTTTTTGGCGCCGCATCAAAGAAATAATACGCACTGATGTTGCACCACTTGTTAGCATGTCTGGACAGGTATGCGGTACACAGTTGCGATTTATTTTTCGTTTGGTTCATTCAATTGAAAACATGGAGTGGACAGAAGAATCTACCCTGGATTTCATAAATAGTTATCGTGATAAAGAAATTTTGTGGGATGTGAAACCTCGCAAATACTATAATAAAATAAAGCAGCATGATGCTTGGGAAGAACTTGCTGTAGAGTTTCGGACAACAGTAGATGAATGCAAAAAAAAAGTAATGTTCTTCTGTCAGGACTTAGGCGAGAGAAAGCAAAAATTAAAACGAGCCACGGTACGGGTAAAGGTAAGTTTGAATAATTGAAAATTAACTTCTTTTCTATTTTGTTTATTTACTTTACAATTACAAATTTTATTTTTATTTATTACAGAGGTTTCAGATATCTATGAAAGTAGTTGGTTTGTCTTTCAAAATTTGCTATTCCTTTGGGACAAAATCGAGGTTCGGGAAACACAAAGCACCGTAAGTATAAAACGAATTACAAATTACGTATATTCTTGCCACAAAAGTCGATTTTCGTTTTGAAAGTACGATGACAATTCGTCTCTAATTCGTGTTGCATTTTCGGTTGGTCTTCTGGGAATATTTCTAATTGGAAATAAAGAAGACATTGGTTCATTAGTTATAGTTTTATACTTTCCTTCTACAAGCTTTCCATCAATTTCTGTATCGAAGGTTCCATGTGGCGTATAGAAAGCACAAGATGTGGAACTTTCTCTTAAAAAATTATGTAGATGAGCTACTGCCATTATAACTAATTCAGCTTTTCTGGGTTCAAGTAACATCGGTTTACGAAGTACTCTAAAAACGGCTGAGGCGATGCCAAATACATTTTATGCAGTTCTTCGTGCGCGAGATAATCTGTAATTAAACACTCTTTGCAATGATCCTTTGGGATGTATTCCCGAAAACGGTTTTATTAACGACTCAGTTAAGGCAAATGCCTCGTCTCCAATAAAAAAATAGGGAATTTTCTGTTGCCTGCCATGTAAAGCTTCTGGTTCAGGTGAATTTAAGTCATTTCGATCTAATTTTTTGTGAAGCGAGCAGTTTTTAAAGATACCACCATCTGAAATTCTTCCTTGGCCTCCAGCATCAACATACAAAAAGTTATAATTAGCATCCACTAGGGCAAAAAGAACTACACTAAATGTTGATTTGTAATTAAAGAACTCGCTTCCGGTGTTAATTGGAGCTTGTAGAACAACATGCTTCCCATCTAAAGCACCCAGACAATGTGGAAAGTTCCAGGTGTCCTCAAACTGTTTTGCCACTTCTAACCATCTTTCTGGTGTTGAAGGTATCTGTAAAAATTAAAACAAATTTCGGTAAAACAAATTATACAGTGCGCCAAAAATAGGACATATTTTTATTTTCTGTATAAATTTGTTTATTAAATAGTTATTTTAAATTATTTTTAATTTTAGATTGTACACGAAGAAGAAGATAATGATGAAAAGGAAATATCGGGTGATGAAGGAACATTAGCAGATAACGATAAAAAGTCTGCTGTACAAGAGAATCAGGAAAGTATAGAAAATGTACCGAATAGAAAAGCAACACCTAGTACCGAAAAGAAAAGCGATGAAGCGACACCTAGTAGGAAACGCCAAAACAGGAATGAAGACTCTGAGAAATTAGATAAAGCTTTTAAAATACTGTCAGAAGCATCAGCAAACGCTAGAAACCCACAGGAGCAAAACGAATGTCATATATTTGGAAATCTTGTGGCTAAAAAACTGGCCAAATATTCTCTTGAATTACAAAGTACTGTACAACAAGATATTATGTTAATTTTGTTCAAAGCAGACAAGACCCATCTCGAACAAAGTTCAACCAATTTTTATTATTCGCAATCATACCGTACTCATACTCTTCAGTCATTCTTAGCCAATTCTGTGCCGCAACATTCTCAATTTGAACAGTATCAGGATAGCCAAGCGTCCAGTTTTACTTAACAGCATTCACAGGTACCATCTCCAGCATATAGTTATGCTAATTCTAGTATTTCGGATCATTCAAGTCGCAGTACTCCAGTCAATTCTTTACCACGCCAACTATTGGATATGCCCGATATTGAATTAGAGAATTTAAGATGAACATTTGTTTTGTTTAATGTGTGTTTATTATACTTCTTTAATAAAACAGTTACTTACCTGTATATTTTCTTTTAATCCTTCTATAATGGCTTCGCACACTTCAGGAACTATAGCACTTATCGATTGTTTAGAAATTTTAAAAAGGTATTGTAGACTGGTGAAAGAGTCACCAGTCGTCAGAAACCGAATTGTTACTGCCAACCTTTCTTGAACAGAAATTGCCGTTCTCCATCTAGTATCTTATCTTAATCAAGTAATCGAAGTTTGTTGGAGACATTCTAGTAAAATTTTTGTAAAGGCCACTAGTTGCCTGAAATTTTAAATCCAACAGTAAATGATTTCCGCTGTACACACTTCTATTAGTATACAACCGGGTCTGCCACCAGCGTCTTTCTGCGGGTATTTTTTTTATTTTTTTAACTAAGTAATGCATGTATATATAAGCCGCTGCAACAACCTCCATTGCACACAAGAAAAAATCTAATTTAATTGTTCTGTTTTAGTAAAGACGGAACGGCAAAATGTCCCGTTTATAAGATACGCGACGATGTATTGATACGCTATATTTGTTGACACGCCGTATCTTCGATTCGTAACAAACAATTGTTGCGCGACGGAGTTACGATACGAAGTTTTGTTGTATATCTGTACCCACCTTAAGAATATAAGGTTTGTTCCAACCGATGTAAATACCGTTTTATTACCGAACAATCTCAGTAACGCAGCAAATTTGATGTAAATTACACACACTTATTATATTCACTAATCAGCAGGTCAACTGGGTTTGTATCGTAATTGTACGGTTTTTGTGTTGGTTGGAACAGATCTATAGCCAATGTCTGAAAAAAAAAAAATAGTGTATCAACCATATGGACAAATTTATTTAACAGTTTTTCGTAATTTTGGACTAAACGTATAGATGGCGTATTGTGAATGGTGGACTGAACTTTAAGATGGCGCTGAATGAAATATTTCACTACGAATTAGGAAAGATGTCTGATTATTTGGAGTGATTATATTACTAAATGCTAGACATCACTTACGACAATTAGTACCTGTGAGTTTATGTTCCTAATCTACCTGCAGAACAAAACAATTTTTTATAGTCATGCGTGTATGTTATCTCTTCACTCCAACACCGTTCAATCGATTTTCATCAAAATTGGCATGTATATGTATTATTTCTTGAAGAAGGTTTTTACACTATTCTCTTTGTTGTAGCTCCTCACCAGGTGGCTCTGCACCATATCAAATTCTACACTGCTCAACCGATCACCCTGAAAATTGGCATTTATATGTATTTTTCAATGAAGAATTTGTATTTGCTATTAATTTCGTTATAACTTTCCACCAGGTGGCCTTGCAGCTTATCTAATTCTGTATCGTTTACTTTTCCCACGATGCAGAAGTTTATGGCACGAGCCATAAGGCGAGTGCTGAAAATCAAAGGCAGCGAGAGAAGTGCTTTGCGTACGAGTTGCACACAATATTTTTTCTACGACCACGTTTATTAATAAAAGAAAAAAGTACTTTTTATAGGTAGGTGAGTGCCGTCAATCCAGGGAGCGGGAGAAGTACTCTGCGTACGAGCTTTACACAATCTTTTTTTATGACCATCACGTTTATTAAGGAAAGGAAAAAGTAACGTATATAGGTAGACGAGTACCATAAATGAAGGTAGCGGACGCAGTACTTTTCGTACGAGCTGTGCACAATATCTTTTCTACGACCACATTTATTATTGAAAGAAATGAGTAACTTATATAGGTAGGAGAGAGCTGCAAATGAAGCGAGCGATGAATGGAGAGTGTGGCAACAGTGTCGAGTTCTGTTGTTTACCTTTGCGATAATATAGTATGGATTGCAAGGTTTATTAAAATAGTTATATGTTCAAAGTAGTGATAGATGATCATTAAGTGTCATAGTATCTGTGCACATTGAATAAGAGTGAAATTTGCTCTTAATCTGCTATAGATTACAACCTATTTACACAAAAGTGGGCACGCTCGCGTGACGTTGTTGCCAAAATGCCCCGAAGAACGGGAATTTGCGATATAAGCAACAAAATTGTTTTGGATGATCACCAAGCGTTGTTGTGCGACAAGTGTAACATATAGAAACATAAAGAATGCTTGTCCATGACACATAAAACGTATTTGAAATTAGGTAAATCGAATGAAGATTGGTTGTGTGGCTCATGCAGTGCAAAAGATGGTTCCAGTCACCCTCAACCAACAACGCAAGAGAAAAACTATACTTTGGCCGATGTTATGGCAAAACTGGAGGAGACGGATGTAAAATATAAATCTTTATTTACAAAATATAATGAACAAATAAAAGTAAATGAAAAATTACAAGAAGAGCTTTGTCAAATAAAACGGCAGTTAAACAAAAACGAGCAAAAAGTTTTAAAAACAATTTGTTGGTGCAGGGAGAACCCCAAAAAGAAAATGAGAATCTGCCAGAAATAATAAATAAAACTGTAACCTACCTTCATTCTGACGTTGATATTGATTTATCGAAACAATTGTCAATTTTTTAGAATTTTCAACAATTTTCATTATATTGTGGAATTAGCTAGAAGCAGTGAGTTTCATTTGAAACACTAATATTTTTAATTGAACTAAAAAACTGTTTCCTGGAAATAATATACTCGGTTTACACACTAGAATCTAATTCTCGACAACCTGGGATTCAGCAGAATAAAGTTGAGTCCTCTTCAACCTCCTCGGTTGGTTCTTTATACTCGCAGGAAGAATTATCTTTATTTTAATGTTATCGTTTTCCAATATTTCTCTTATGATTTGTTATTTCTTATAATAATCATATTTCTATAGCTGTTTTTATGTAACAAAAAATATTTATAAATCGTTTTTTCAGAGGCGTTGTCCATTTTTGTTCCTCTATTTGGAAACCGTATAACCATACAGGATATTCTTACGCCGTAATAAAAACATGATTTTATGTATTATCTAGAAAATATCAATTTGGGAAGTAGCAAATTAATTATCTTACCTTGAAGTTATAAGAAGCTTTTCTTCTACTTATATACTTTCCCCCTAAAAATACTATTTTTTAAGCACGGATCTTTTATAACTGATAGTAGTTTTTGAGATGAGTCTCTCAACATTCTGGTAAAATAACATGAAATGTGGGTCTTTAATCAGTTCGTAATAAGCATATAAATAAATCAGCTATTTTTTCTCTCACTTATTATTGGATGCATCTTAAATTTGTGTTTTTTCTCCGAATTCTATTATGGTCGTTGAAAAAAATAAATCAGCACTATCAACAGAAGATTCAGAAAAAACCACCGCTACTCTAAGCAACGTGCACAACTAGACAACAGCGCAAGAAATGGCAAACAACTTTTTCCGTCGCTAGTTGCGGTTACGCAGCATGCGTTTTCAGCCGATTCAGCTGCCGACTCGGCAAAAAAAGCTCCGTCTGTTTTTACTCTTACATATCTCTATTTAATTACAAGCAAGCAATTTTAGAACACTTACGAAAATCTGGTAAAGCTCTAATAGCGTGGAAAACAGGGGGTCCTGTTAATCATAGTAGAGATGGACTGCCACGGAAATCTCGCTCCATCCAATCTAGGAGAAGCAACTCTTCCAAAGAATATTAGAAGGGACTGAAAACCGACAAAAATGTCAATTTTGTGGCCAAAAAACTTATAAGAAGTGTAGAAAATGTGTACTTTTCATGTTACAATGATAAACGAATCTGTTTATCGGCAGTTCATGATTAAAATTATGGTAATCCTTTATTTTATACTAAAAACTGAAAGTTCTAACCCATATTATGACATTATTTTTGGTTTTTGTTAAGGGTTTCTTTCAAATTTCATTTTTGTAATATATTTTATCCCTAAATAAAGCCATAATAATCATCCATTATTTTTTAATTCATTTCTTTCTTAATTCAGGTAGAATAGGACTAATAGTCTAAAATCCGGGATTAGAGAAATATACCCTCATCTGTTATTTAGATGAAACAATTTTTTGAAAGCTGATATCAATATCATGAACTTATAAAAACAACCTCTGCCATCAGAAGCCTGCTGCAATTAATAGTCATTAATTAATTAACAACTAATTTATTTTTAATTTTTACTTTCTCATGTTAGTTACATGTAGTAAGTTAAAACCGTCAATATTTTATATTATATACCTCACTGTAGTAGGCACCCATCTCTATGATTGCTATATTTACCTGCAGCCTGGTGAGAACAGGTAGATAAATGTAGCTTATATCCCTCACATGATAATTAAAAATTACGAGCATGATTTGAAAATTAAAAAAAAAATTGAATTTATTTAGATGCGGCAGTTACCTTGAAATCATCTGCAGCCTTTATAATAAAAAGTTCAATTTCGAAAATTTAAGAAAAATATATTCTGATAAAAGAGACAGACAATCTGATTTTTTGTGCAAGAGACAAGGATACAACAGCGTAGCTGCGCATGCGTCCCAGAGTACACTGCGCGTAGTCGTAAACTCAAAGCTTGCTCCGTCCGTAATACCGCGTGTCAAAACATAACCAAGAAAGTTTAGTGGCATCGTGACAGACTGGATGATGAAAATATTGTTATATTTATAAAAATAAAAAAGAAATGATTTAAACTATATTCAAAATATTACATTTTGAATATATTATCACCCTAAAAATTAAAAATGGAGCTGTGTTTCATGTGCAGTGAAAATGGAGATGTGTGTGACTTTGATGAGCAAAAATTTGAGGATTGTTATTTAAAACTTTTATTTCGTAAAGAAAAAAAGTTTAAATACGGTGATTTAAAATTCGATGTTAAAATTGCCCATGAATTTGGATATCATCGTGATTGTTTAAAAAAAATTACAGTTGTAAAAGGAAAATATAAAGATGCATTTGAAGAATTTTTTATATCACAAGAGATATTTTCTCTAATATTGCACACTATCTCAAAAATCCAAAAAAATTCGTAAAAATTTAGAGCTATCTTTCTGCCTATCTTGCTTATACTCCAATTCTCATCTTCTCTCTCTATTCTAGTACGTTTTAATGAGCCTGTGGTGCGCGCGCGTTAGTTTTACGCTGTCTTTGTTCGTTGGAGGAATATGTATTATTCTATCTCTCCCTTCGCAATGAGCTCCCATATCTGCCGCTAATTTTTATTATTTATTTTTGGCTGCATCAGCCTTTTATAAGATAGCCAAACATTATTATGTTTAGAATTCGACGCCGTTTATTATTGTACTTGGATTTTTTAATTAACATGTAAGGGAAATGAGCTAAATTTATCTACCTTTCCTCACCTGGCTGCAGGTAAGTATAGCAATCATAGAGATGGGTGCCTACTACAGTGAGGTATATAATATGAAATATTGACTTTTAACTTACTACATATAACTTACATGAGAAAGTAAAAATTGAAAATAAATTAGTTGTTAATTAGTGTTTTTAAATGAAACTCGAGGTCTCTAGTTAATTCCACAATATAATACAAGTTATTGAAAATTCTAAAAAATTGACAATTGTTTCGATAAATCAATATCGAAACAATTGTCAATTTTTTAGAATTTTCAATAACTTGTATTATATTGTGGAATTAACTAGAGACCTTGAGTTTCATTTAAAAACACTAATATGAGCATATTCCACGAAGTAAGGGTCGAGACAGTCAATTTCATTAGTTGTTAATTAATTAATTACTATTAATTGCAGCAGGCTTATGATGACAGAGGTTGTTTTATAAGTTCATGATATTGGAATCAGCTTATAAAAAATTGTTTCATCTAAATAACAGATGAGGGTATATTTTTCTAATCCCGGATCTTAGACTATAAACTACTGAGTAAAAGGCTTACTCGCTTAAGTACTAATTGGAACCCACACGGCTGCATCAACTAAATTATATTTACAGCTATTGGAACCACGTAAATCCCCCATAATGTTTGCGGAAAAAATATATATTTATATGTAAGTTCCATAAAAGATTAATTGAAAAATTAATTAGATGGACTGCCGGATTTGACATGTTTTGCGTTCTCCTGTTTTCTAATGGAAAAGTTGAGTTGTTTGTTATGTTAAATGAAAATCGATGTGTATATGCACTTTTCTTTATATTTCTATTACTTTACACTTTCTTCATTTTGCTTCACAATTAAAGTTATCACAAATGCTGATGATACATTGTAGTTTGAAAGTTTTTACTTCTTCAAGATTAATTTTTTGACAATGTGACTTTTTATTATTTTTTGAATGAATGAATTGAATTTTTGTTACTCGACTAACAACCTTTTAAAATATTCCAATAAATTAATCTACTGCTAAAATCATTGTACGATACTTTCTGACATGTTGATAAAGGTATTTATTTTTCTCATTATTTAATAAATATTTTTTTTATTTATTTAGTGTCTCGACATCTCATGGTCATAGACACATTTACTTTACAACTGTAATACATCCATATAACTTTACATTAAATGAAACAATTGAATGTCTTTTAAGAAATCAATCACTGAGGTTCTATTGTCCGGACACAGAATATTCTTAAGATCGCCATTCATATGATGGCGTTGTCTTGCTGTGACTTGGTGAGGGCAGTCTATCAAGATGTGTTTCACCGTAAGAAAGGTATTATGACAGTATGATTCCATTAAATATCCATGCGTTGCGCGAGTATGTTCAATTCACAATCTTCTAAAAACGAGTTTTTCTTCCCTCTTGACTAATGGCAGCATGCTGGAATTAGGTGTTCGTTGAACTTCTGACAATTTGCACGTGGAGGTGCATATTTGCCCATCATCACAAATCACTGTAGAGCTCAATACGTTGTTTGGGTAGCTCTGACGATGCCGCAACTTTAGCGGGCTTATCAACAGTTTCATTTCCAGTAATACCAACATGTGAGGAGACCCAGATAAGGAAGACGTAAATTCCTGTCAAGTGAATGCACTGGATGCTTTCTTGGATCTGTTGGGCTAAATAATTTTTAGAGTAGATATCTCTTATTGAGAGGATGGGTGACAGAGAATCGGTGCATAATGCAAGTTTTTCATGGGTGTCCTCAATACATTTGACAGCCGAGAGTATACTGAAAAGTTCACTTGTATGTACACTACAATAGGGAGGAAGTTGATGTGCGATAATCGAATAATTTGTTGTGGTAACGAAGCGGCCTACTCCATTCTCCTGCTTAGATGCGTCGGTGTATAAAACTTCGTCAGGATTTTCCAGATCTATCAGTTCTAGGAAGGCTTGGTGAAGAAAAGAGCACAATACTTCATGTTTATTGTATTTACTTGAAGTTGTGTGGACTATTCTAATCCAGGGTGGTGAGTCTGAGAGGAAACTGTTGGCCGTTTGTTTGAGGTCCATATTTTCGAGTAAAGGTTGTGAAAGGTGTTGTATTGTATGATAGCTAGTTACAGTGTTCTGGATTTCGGTTTGGTTTGAGTTTATTATATGGGATTTGTAGGGTTGGATGACATCCTTACTAACTATGACAGTAGAAGCTGTTGTCTACGGAGATATAGGGGTATCTCATTCGCCTCGCAAGACTGGATCTGAAGGCTCCTAAACAAATGTGGAGTGAAGTATTTTGTATTGAGTTTAACTTATTTAGAGTAGATCTGCTTGCATTAGCATACACAATACTGCCATATTCTAGTTTTGATCGGATTAAAGCTCTATAGATTTTAAGTAGTTGTTGTTCATCAGTTCCCCATATGGTCTACTACATCTAAACTTTTCTCGTTGAGTTTAATATCAGGTGGCATTTGTTCGTTCCGCTTCATGCTGAATTTGATGACTTTCGATTTTGTTGGAGAGAAATTGAATCTTACTGTAACAGCCCAGTCGGAGATTTTGTCTACGGCATTTTTGAGTAATGTTGTTGTGGTTAATGAGGATTTACCGGGACAGTACAAGAAAAGATCATCGGCATAAATAGAATATTTTATTGGGGGTCTAACAGAGGAGCATACGTCATTTAAGACTGAAATGAATAGGGTTGGGCTTGATACCGAGCCTTGGGGGACCCCATTTTTAAGGTTAAATCGTTTGGAAAAATGACCGTTGACGGATACTTTGGAAGATCGATTACTCAGAAAATGTGTTACAAAGTTTAGGATATTACCTTCTAGATTTATTTTTATAGCGGGCCTCTAGACTTCATCAAACGCATTTTGTATATCAATAGTCACTGCTACCACTTCTTATTTCTTTGCGAAAGCATTGGAAATCTCATACATAGATACCAAACTATCAGTCGTACATCTTTGGGACCCGAAAACAAGATTGGGCTGAATTTATCAGTTTATTAGTTTCGAGGTACCAGAGTAGCCGTTTGTTTATTTCTTCTAGGAGCTTACACATCGTGCAGGTTAATGAAATAGGTTTAAAGGATTCTGGTTTTTTGGAATCGGCATAATTTTTCATAAATGGTAGTGTAACAGACTCTCTCCATATTTTCGGAAATTTGTGGTTGGTTCATATTTAATTATACAGTTCCAGCAGTTTGTTTAGATTGGATGTAGAAAAGTGTTTTAGGAAGATTAAATGGACGCCATCTGGTCCGGCAGCGGAGTTTTTGGAAGGAGTAACTGCTTGTGTGAGTTCTTGGAATATGGAAGGGGCATTGAGTGAGTTGGAATGTAAAGTATCTAGGGGATATTTGACTAGGGGAGTTTGAGGTGTGCTCATATTTTTCTTTTTTTTTTGAAGGGAGTCTGCTAGGATGTAACGCGAAAATTTGCCGAGCCGTCGGAGACTTAATATTGGCTAACCTGTCGATTGAGAGAAGTCACAGCGCTGTCGGTACGAAGTTAAAAATTCAGTCCTGCATTTGCCGTCAAGGTGTAAACACACATCTTTCAACTTAAAATTTTCGCATGTGCTCTGGGATCCATTAGCGTTTTATTAGAAAATCAAACAATTCCGACGAAGGGGAAGAGAAATACGGCTGAAACCAACAACTGGCAGCTCCGACCCGATAGGTTTCTGGTCCAAAAACGGTCGATGGCTGTGGGTACCATAAGAATTTAGAGGAATTGTGTATGTGTGGTAAATTTCCGTAGACGGTAAGAGTTAGAAGGATTCATTAACAAGGTAAATGGTTGAAAATACTTTCTCGGAATTAACAGTTTTATAGATATTTTAACGTAGAAATTTCAGCTTTGATTCGTAGTTTATTGGAGTATGTAATCTGGATATATATATTAGTTCATATTCTTCATTGCTTCATATTTTGTTTAAATAAGAATATATCACGGGGGTTGTATAAATATTCAGGGATGTGTCCGACGACATAGTTTTTTTATTATGGGTTTTTTTAGTATCGTAGTTTTTTGCTAAGCGGAAAAAAACCAGTCATATTGTTTTTATTCTCAGTGTAGGTGGCTTTTATACAGTTGAAAGTCATGATGTATGATTATTTGCGAATTTCGGGTGTTGTTAGTATAGTCAGTATGATGGGATATTACAGGGGTACGTCGAAAATTTGAACGGGGTAAAATGTAAACCCTATGTAGAGGCTAATTCGTTTCTCTATTTTAGGGGGTTTTTTGTACGTGGACATTAAAAAAAAATCACTGATTGGAATTTATTGGGTCAGTGAGACCAGTTCCAGGAGAGCTGGAATATTCTGGAGCAACTTCAGTTCCTGTTCTGGTGCCGGAAAAGGATAAGTGAACAGTTTTCCTTTTCTTTATTCTTCAACTTCATTAGTAAACTCACATTTATGCTTCACATATTACCGTTTTTCATATAAAGTGTTATTTCTTTTTTTTGGCAATTACTATAAACTCGCTTACACTTGTACTTTGTATTTAAAAATTTGAAATCTTAGCTCATAGTTCAAGATACGCTAAGACACTACGGTACATACCTGGTATTGCGTTATTTAGTGGTTTTTTTTGCCTATTTCTGACGATTTATGTATATAACTTGCACCGTACATAATTTTGAATTGTATTTTCTCTAGCAACGCTAAACTCGTTGCTATTTAAATTCTAGGCTTATGCAATTATTCATATTTATATTGATATTGGTATAAATTGCGGAAGTGTGAACCCTTGTAACTGTACATTGTTGATTTTGATATATATTGTCGTTGCATTTTTGAGAAATTGTACATGACTATTTGGTCGTTTCTCTAGAATTTTAGAATTGAGACATCGGTGTAGTTTTGGGCCCTCAGCTCTTCTGCACCCTGAGTTTGAAGCCTTCAGCTCTGCTCAGAGTTTATAGAATCTGCTTGACAGTTATTTACTTGAGTTGTAACTGATAAATTAGTTAGAAATTTTTGGATTTATGTAGATTTCGGCCTTCACCCTATCTACGTTCTGAGATTACAGCCTTCAGCTGAGCTCAGACATTATTTGTAACATTTTGTAGTGACATTGTAATAAATATTTTGAAAAGAGACCTTTGGTCCACAAAGACTAATTAAATCTTCAATCAGGGGATACTTGCTGACTTTTATTTACTTATGATAATTTACCTATCAGTTTAACCTTTGGAGTGTGTAGTGAGTGTTGTTAACCCACTGAGGAGTTGTGGGCTAACTTAAGAAGTCTTGGATGCTTGCCAAAACTTCTCTGGCGCCCTTTTTGTAAACTTAATAATTCTTTGAAGAATCCACCCTTTCTTCGACTCGAACCTAGTCGACTGGCGAGCACGGGTTGTACCACGTGAGACAACCCGCATACCTATAACGAGCACTGAGAGATTTAGTAGGTTTTTCTCGTTATAAGGATATTGGTAATGTCTTCGCTGTTGGTAAACAGTTGATCATTTTTAATTATTGCTGGTATAGTATTTAAAGTACTATGACCTTGCATTTGGCTTACTTTTTTCCAAACTTCCCCAGGAGTAGTTGCTGGTGTTATGCTGCTCACATAGTTGTTTCAAGATGCCGTTTTGCTTTCTTTAATGATACGTTTCGACCTGGCTTTTAATTCTTGAGGTGTATAAGATCCACTTATTCGTCAATCTCGAGTGTGTCAGTTAATTATTCAGTAATTAACTTGAACATATTCCAATCTGCGTATTATGTTTTCCATTTCGTCAAGGTATTTGGTGTTTTGATAGTGTTGTCGGTGATTAGAATTGGGATGTGGTCGCTATCGTATAGGCTCTGTAGTGCTCGCCACTTCGTTAAGGATGCTGTTCTGGGGTCGCTGAAACTGACATCTGTAGCTAAAAAATTCCTGATGCTATGCTGAAGTGGGTGCTGCTGCCAGTATTTAGTACAAATTAACTGGTATTATTGTTCAATATGTTTTCTATTGTTTTACCTCTACCGAAGGTGCGTTCTGAGCCCCACATTACGTTGTCAGCATTGAAGTCGCCAACAAGAATGAACGGCTTGGGTAATTGTGAAGTGAGATCTGCAATATCGGATTCTCGTAAGGCACAATTTGGAGGTACGTAAATGCTGCATATTGTAATCTTGTGTGGACACCAGGCATTTACAGCAACGGCTTCAAGGTTGGTGGTTAGTGGTAGATTGGAAGAGAAAAGATCATTAGAAATAAATATTGAAGCCCGCCCCTGGCCCTTGTGAATGTTGTTCTGATAAAGTGAAGGCCTTGAAATTTTTCAGATATGGCTTATGCGAATTTTTGAAGTTTGTTTCTTGGAGACACAATATAGGTATTAGGCTGATATTTAGAAATTTATTGTTGTATTCGTTCAATGCGAGGATAAAACCCATCGCAATTCCATTGTATTAAATGGAACATGATTAAAGTAATAAAAAAAGAAAAAAAGTGATTAGATACTATTAAGAGGATTTCTGTGATAATTGAGCTATGTCAAGATCTTCATTATCACTTTGCCCTACTGATGATTGCGTTGTTGCGCTAGAGATGCTCTCCGTGTCGGTTTCTTCGAGGGTTCGAGGGTTATGCTACCTTTGATTTTTTTCTGCAGGCGAGAAAATCTATTTTTAATTGATCGATCTTTTAGATGGGAATATATACCTTGCATATTAGTTATGAGGCCTTCAATATCAGCCGTGAGTTTTAGAGCTTCTGCATAAGGGTTAGCATTATTGTATGTGTTTTCGATGAAAGCGATGAAATTTTCCACGGGCATGACATAGTTTTCAGGGTTGTCTTGAAGGTACGCTTCTTTGATGATGGTTATGGTTTCCTCAGTTAGATATGATTGGGGTTCTGATTTTTTAGTAGTTTCTTTCTTTTGCTTTTTCCTTGTAGATCTACTGGGTTTGATGGCGTCGATGGTATTATTAGGAGGTGGCATAATAGATGATTCACTTAAAATTACCGGAGATACATTTCCAGAAACATCGTTATCGGTGGGTGTTGTATCTGTATGAACTCTCTTCAATGCTGTTTGAAGTACCGGTAGTTTATTTTCTTGGTCATTCACTTTGGTGCTTGTGTCTATTTGGCAAGGGGGCAGCTGTTGATTTTCGTTATCAGTAATAGTTTGGGATGAATTATGTTTGGGTGGGTTTGAACAGCTTGTTGCAATATGACCTGTTTCTTTGCATATGAAGCATTCCATTCGATCAGTGGAAAGAAATATTTGGTGATCGTTGTTGTCGAAGTGGATTGTTGTAGATGTGTGCAGTTCAAAATTGTCATATGGTGGGAAAACAAAAACTTGTCGTCTGAAGCTGAGAATATGACTATACTCATCTCCAGGGATGCCGGCCTTTAGAAAAGAGATGGGAGAAGCTAGATTCAGTCCTAGATTTTTAAGAGAGATTTCAGCTAGATCATGTGGAATGCATGGACTAATATTAGAAATGGATATTCGTTTGGTCGGTGAAATAAGTCTGCGGATGTTGAAGGTATTGTTTCCTATGGATATGATAGAGTGGTAGCTAACAATAAGATCAACTAATATAGTTTTAGAAAAGTATATGCATATTCTATTATTAGATATTCGGGAAGCAAATATAATGTTCTTGGCACCAATGATGTCACCTATGGCTTTAACGTAGTCAAACAATTTTAGGTTTTCTTCCGCATGTAAGACAATTGCTTGATCATTTTTGGGAAATGCAGGTTTGGGAACCGATTTAGCTACTGATGAATACGAAGTGCTAGGAGAAGGATTTTGAGTACCACTGATTTCTTGAGACATTATGTTTTTGGATGCAGCTTGAGTTTTATCTTGATTGGTTCTGCTTGCGTAGTCAAAAGCCGCACCCTGTATATTATCATTATTATTTGCCATTAATTTGTCGAAGGTGGACCAGAAAACCAGTTTCCATTATCTTGAAAAACTGATTGCTTATCATTTCCGATACTGATTATACTAAATGCGTCTTTTGTCGACAAGAAACAGATATTTTGGTACTATTAACAATTATCGCAAAAAGTGTTATTATTCATAGTTGAAAGTGTAATTACCTCGATGTTATTTTACACAACAAGAACTACACGTTAATCACTTTTAAGTTTTACTTATCTACAAATATTCGACAGCTTACGCACAGCGATGTTAACTTGTCGAGTTCACAAGCTCGAATCAATAAATAAATTAAGAGTATGCCAGTATAAAAAAAATGTATGCGTCAGTCCAAAACTAACAGCGTCAAAAGTGAAACTTTTCATGTAATTCAAAAACTGTCAATGAGTGTACAAAAAAATACATTGCAGCAAAGAAAAATTGACTGGAAATTATAATAAAAATGATTTATAATAAAAATCAAGAAAAATCTACGGACTATCCCGAATTAATTACTACGGAAGTTTCACTTGTACGTACTATTATTTACATATACATAAAACTATATACATATACGTACAAGTGAAACTTCCGTAGTAATTAATTCGGGATAGTCCGTAGATTTTTCTTGATTTTTATTATAAATCATTTTTATTATAATTTCCAGTCAATTTTTCTTTGCTGCAATGTATTTTTTTGTACACTCATCGACAGTATTTGAATTACATGAGAAGTTTCACTTTTGACGCTGTTAGTTTTGGACTGACGCATACATTTTTTTGTATCAAGTGCTGAATGTTTCAGATTTTCAATATTTTCTACCTCGTAATTTCCATTATAACATTGAATTATATCGTAATGTCCAGAATTAACTACACCACTAAGTTTCAATATTAATTGAAAATTAGATGTTGTATTTCCATGTACGACAGGTGGCCTATTATCTTGATGTATGACTATTTTTATATTGGGAAAAATATGTAAAAAAGCAGCTATTTCCACTTCACCTCCATAAATTCGTTGTTTCGATAAATGATTGTAATAATCTTCATTATTTGAAATTTGTATATCATATACTCCTTCTCCACATATAAATTCTTTAAAATTGTCCCAATGATCGTGAATAAATTTCACTATTATTAATCGTATCAAATAATGAAATTTTTGAGTTGAAAAAATAAAATAAGACAAACATCTGAACAAGCAATTTCCATCGCCAACGACTGAAATTGAAGTTTTTTGTCCATTCGTTTCCATTTATCAAAAAATAATTTTAAATTACAATTACAAAAAAAATATTTCCATGAATATAGCAACACTAGTTACAACGACTTTCTCTGATGAACTGAGACTTACTTGCTCTTCTACGTACAGGTTAGCAAATATAGCTGAAAGTTTGAAAGTGGACACGCCCACGATGCGCGTTGGTCTCAATGCAGAAAGTAGGAGATAACACAGTTTATGCCTTAACTTTAATGAGTACAGAACTTATCTGTACGGACAAGTATACCTGTTTATTTCCTTTTTCAATATATTTCAATACTCTTGTTACGTTTTATTACATATTTTTTTCAAAATAATACAAATAAATACACAATGCAAAGAAATTTCCTAGTTTTTATCGCCTTAATTTTAAAGGTAAACAATTTCTATATTAATTTCGCACTGGATTATACCAATATCGGCAGAAATTATTAAGCGCTTTTGGTATCCTTTTCCCCCCGAATGCGTTCTCACTTTATCGTTCGCGCAGCGAAGTGGGGATTGATAAACGGAATAATATGATCGCCATCAATAAAAAATGCCCTGCGACTATTCTCGGCGTCTCCTCTTTGTGCGAATCTTCGTTAATTTTTTCCGCCTCTCTCACAAGGAGTTTAACAGTTTTGTTAGCTCGACGAGTTAACTCTCATGACAAGACGCTAGTGTCCCATAAAAAGTTTCACTTGAAAAGGAAACATGTTAGTACAAAATTCCGTATTGAAATAAATACCATGTAATTGTGTTAACTATAACAACAAACCTTTTTTATTTCTCCTAAAGAATTAAGAACAAATATTATAATCACAATTTTTCCATTCAAACTTAATTCATTACAAATAAGACGATTCGTAAACGTTAGAAACTTGTTTCGGATAAATTGGTAAACTGTTTTGGTTATCCTCAATTTTAGTGAGTGTTTGTGGTGACGAATTTTGAGTCGTATGGGAGATAAATTGCGAGTTCGCCTGTGGTACTTGTAACGGAGTAGGAACTGCATAAGAATTGGTTACTTTTATTCGCCTCGGTGGTTGGGGATCACCAAATCCGACTCTGTTCGGTGACAGATATTCATAACCATTAGCGTCAATTGGAAACTGCTGACCTACAATAGAGAAATATTTTGTTTAACATTATTTATTATCTATGATAGTGAACAATAATTATACTCAATTTAGGGAAGAATCGTATGAAATAAATGCAAGAATATTTGATATTCGTACCTGTTGGATACGTATAACTAAAAATTGGAGTTTTCTGCGAAGTTTGTTGAGAACTGACAGCAGCGGGAAGTAGATTTGGATGTGCTTGAATTGGTGGTAAAGTAGCTGATCTTATTGAGGGCCTCGGATTCCTCCTTGTTTGCGAATAACCAAGACCTCCAGATCCAAGGACATACGCACCTTAAAAAATACAACAAATCAACTGGCAGTCAGGGTTGGTTTTTTACACGTGTTCTCAAGTTTTTTACATATGTTACGAAAAACCCGTTAAAACTGTATAAAGAACGTAAAATTTGTAAAATATGTAAAATACGAAAAAAAACAAGATGATAAAGCATAAAAGTGGGGTTATGTTCTAATGTTCACTACGTGAACGTGAATTTTAGTTGCCACTCTGTGTTGTTTTCACTTGACAAAATGCCAAAATCAAATATAAAGTGTAGTGGTAAAGGTTCTGGAGGTATGGCCTGGCGACAAAAATATGGGGAATTGGGATTTGAATACATCCAACATGGTAAATCGTACAAAGCAAGGTTTAACTTCTGTGAGTCAGTCTACGGCTATCAGCCGGCTAAAAATACACAGGTAATTTGCATTAACACTATGCATTTTCAGTTTGATGACATTGTATATGTAATATTTTTTTTATAGAAAGTTTTGCCACAATCCTAAGAGCTGACAAATTGATGACAGGTCTGACAATGAAATTGAAGAGGTACAGGCTCAAGAAATACGGTCCCAAGAGAACGAAACACATTCCCAAATGATTACATTGATGACCGATTAGATATATCTACAATGGAGGTACTTATAGTTGATGATATCAACATAGAAAACACTGATTTTACTGAATCAGATATTGTAAATGATTTAGTAGTGGAGAACATATCTATTCCTAGAGCACCTTCAAGCGATGTTCCAGTAACGAGAACGGCTGTAGAAAAACTATTGAATAAATTAACAACGCCCCGACAAGGAAAAGGCTCGCTAACAACCTATATTGATAATCTTTCTGAAAAAGATGAAGGTATTATTACACATGCCACTGCAGAGTTCATTTTTGCCTGCAATATTCCTTTTAACGTAATTGAGTAAAAATATTTTATCAATATGGTTACAAAACTTCGACCTGCCTATGCAAAAAAAATTCCAAATAGAAAGGCCCTTGGAACCCGCCTTTTTAACGCTACCTATAACCAGATTATTTCTACTAGTCACTTGGAAACTCATTCCGTAGTTTTAGTCGACGGCTGGAAGAATACTTGTAACCTGTAGTTTACATACAGTTGATGGTAAGTAATAATTTAAGAATTATGAACGCCGCAAATTATTGAATAATCGAAATGTTTTCAGGTCCAAAGGCTTTTCTCAGTGCATGGGATGTAACAGGCGAACCATAGAAACAGCTCATAAGCTGTGTACAATGATCTCCGAAGCAATTGATTTAGCCAAGGACACACATATTTACGCTGTAGTGTCAGATAACGGCAGTGCTATGGTATAAATGGGTAAGGATATGGAACATTGTTTATGGCATTCTACTTGTAACAGTCACACGACAAATCTGCTAGCAAAGGACATACAGGATATAAACTGATCAAACAAAGTTACAATGATTTTAAAAGAATTCAAGAGATCAGATTTAGAGAAATCATTAGTTGACAAAGGAGGTTCAAGAATACAACTTCCATGCGAAACTCGTTGGTGTACGTATAGAGATACTTATAAATGTTTTTTAAACAATCTTCAGCATATGAGAATAATTACTCCTGAGGCAAGGAATAATAAGAAAATTAAACCAAACGTCGTCTCGATCATTTTCAATGATGATTTTGTGGAGGAAGTTTGCAACAATCTCACTTTGTATGAGCCTATGTGTGACTTAATTAATAGGTGTCTAACAAAGCGCATATGTTGCAGATGCTGTGCATTACTGGTTGGAGTTGGAACTACCTGAAAATCTCCGTAAAAGGTTTTCTGAAAAACTAGAGGCCAGGAAAAATGGTATTTAATGTGTACGACCTTGCAGCCTATTATCTTCACCCGGTTTACAGCAACGAGAAGCTATCTTCACAAAATATGACTGAAATAAATAATTTCTTATTCATGTCACTCTCATATGTTGGCTGTGATGAATGGGACATTTACAAACGAAATGTTAATATCTTCAAAGAATTAAATGACAAAAATATAACAAAACCTTCGCTGTACTGGCGTATGGCAGCAATGTATTGTTAAGAACTACCTAAGTTTGCCCTTCGACTTTTGCAAATACCTGCTTCTTCAGGTGAAATTGAACGTGTGTTTTCTAATTGGGGGAACATACATGGACCAATTCGTAATAGACTGTCGTTTGACAATTCAAAGAAGCTTGTACATGTATATAACAATCTAAAATTGAAAGATAATCCCATTTTAAATAAGAAAGATAATGATTTTGATGAGGGAGAAAGGAGAAGGGAGAAGATAACTAGCTAGATCCTAATTATAAATCAGACAGTTCTTTGTTTCTTACATATTATTAAGAAAAATGTTTGATTTTTGTTGATACGTTACATTTCATGAAAGAGAAAATGCTTTAGTTTTGTTAATAAAATGTTTTGAGATATTAGTTTTTATAAAGGTGGAAATTTAATAGGTTTGTTAAAATACTACTTTTCCAATAAAGACCTTGTTAATAAATTATTTTTCTCAATAAAGAAATTTATTTTATTGCATGGCTAGTTTTTTACCTTTTTTACATTTTTTACGTTTCTTACATGCTTTAGGCTGAGTAAATTACATAATATTTTATGTGTAAAAAACGTGTAAATCACGTCACGTAAATTACATTGCCACCCCTGGTGACAGTTTAGTACTGTATTTGTTCGCCACTAAGGTACACGGCTATCTGTGGCAAATTTGAGAATCTTTTGAAGAAAGAAGAAAATGTTTCGAGACATTTTATCGTCTATGGTGACATAACCAAGATAATAGAATTAATGTTGAATTTAAGCAGTTAACTTTTTTACCAACTGTGAATATGAAGAAATTTCAGGCAATTTAAGATCATCATGATTGAATTTCTAATTGTCAAATACATGAGAATGTCTTCACGAAAGAGGATTAATATTAATATGTATTTAAATTTGTACGATGTTTTAACCCATAAACTCTGACTTAAGTAGAAGAAATATTGAGGGTTATGTAACATCGATTTCCTAATAATACTTTTTGTTTCATAAATTGGATCATATATCAAATAAATCATATATTATAATAAATGTAAAACATTGGCAATTTAATTGGTATTCAATTAAATTAGTCATAAAATTGATATATGACTTCCAAAAGTATCTAAATTACGTCATAAATCAACGATTTTTAACAAATCAATACGAAATATTTCTGTAATACCACAAAAATTTTATCACCTAATTTGCTTAAATACCGGAGGCTAACAGAAGCTTTAATAACTTGCTTTTTTCTAACAAAAAAATATTGCACGAATCACAGAAAAGACTGCACTACGGAAACAGGTGATTTAAACGGTTTGATGTTATTTTTTGGGTCTAATATCATCATCATAGTCACAATGTCTTGTCAGACATGTTGTGAGCCGATAAAATGTACTAGGTCACTATTGGAGGATTGTGGACACGGATATTGTCAATTTATTTGAAAATGGTATTTTTCCATCATTCGCAATTTTTGTCAGTTCGGTTGCTCTCATAACACTAATATCTAGCAATTTTGTCGCATCCACCCAACGTGTAGGAGAGCACCCACAACGCCTTCCGTTCAGAGCATGGCCATGGATAACAAGTTTTTCCTTATTTTGAACTCTATGAACATGGCCGAAGAACGTCAGAGTGCGTGTCGAAACAATGGAGGATAATCGCCTTGAATTTCCAAGCTCACTTAATATAGAGATGTTAGGTCGGTGGGCTCTGGGTCCACATCAGTAGATATGTACGTAGTTCGTGACTATTCGTCGGGGTATTTATTGATGTGGAGGGGGTGAAGCAAAAACCCGGCGCGTCTCCATGTGGCGAATAGGAGAAGGGCATCTGAAATGATTTTATATGTGGAGGAGGTATGCTAGGAAATACCTGGGGCTCGTTGTGTCTAAAAACTCAACTGGCAGCCCTCGAATACCCTGCCGCGGACCAACTTTATCTGTCCCAGATGTAGTATCGTGGCTAAGTGATTGCACACAGGGTTACGATGCCGGGTGAAAGTTCGAGCTTACATCGAAATCACCTGTTCTACCAATGTCTCCTGGCTGTCTGTGGTCAAGTCTCGTGGGCCAGTGGGATGGGGGGAGGAGTTCTTGGCTTTAAGGCCCGGACCAAGAAGAAACAACCTCATTAAAAACCTAAAGTCAAGGTGGGGAACCAGGCCGAAGAATTCGTGGCTATTTAGAAGAATAGTCCTTACTGGTTTCGACCTTGGAGCACCGGGGGGAACTCCATTGTATTGAACCCCTTACCTCAGCATGCGGGCTCTGCAGCGGGGGACCGTAATGACTCTAACTTCTCGTGGGACAATTTATGGACAGATAATGTAAAACTTCCACCGGAAAAGTAGTGGAGAAAACCTCCACCTCTTCATCCGGGTACCTCACAGAGGGAAAAAGGCCAAACGGTACAAAGGTTGTATGCCGCTTAACCTCCCAAAACTGGAAGAACCGGGCGGCATAGACGACCCACTAAGAGAAGGCCTCAGTGGAGCAGGGGTGCGAAAATACCTGTGACTCCTCAATCAGAGAATATCCCCTGAAGAGGCCAGGAAGCAGGCTATCCAGCGCCCTCCATATCCGGAGCCTCTGGAAAAGAGGAAAAAAGCGGAAGCTTGACTTTGGTTCAGCCCGAGATCTCCTCCGGTTTTGCTGGGGTGTCTAGGGTTGCGGAGATCGCCTCTGCATCCCGGGAAACTGGGCGGAGAAGCCTGGGGTCGAGAGTCTGACTCGGGATCAAGAAACCTGCACGAACTCCGAGGAAAATATTGCCATGGTGGTCGAGGAGGGACAGGGAGAGACAAAGGAGGGAGATGAATAGAGGCTGAGTAACTCGGCCTCTTTCATCCATAATAATTCACCTTCACGTTCAAGAATGTAGCTCAGATTAACCTACATCACGCGAAGGGAGCTTCAGCCGCGATTGCAAGGTTGTTCGCTAGACTACAACTGGATATTGTACTGATACAAGAACGATGGATCAACAAAGAAGGACGATCCAAAGGTTTGGCATGCAAGGATTCTAAATTGATTGATGATCAAAGGCAAGTATCTCCGCGTGCCTGTGTAATCATAAGAAATAACATAACATATATTTGTGTTTCAGAATACGTGTCACGGGACCTTGTTCCAATCATGGTTCACCTCAACATTGGGGATATCGACCGAGACATCGTCATTGCCTCTGCCTACTACGCTAGAGACGGGCTGGTGACATCGCCAGAAGAAGTACAAAAGCTAGTGAGACTGCAATGGCAGACGGCTGCCAATCATAATTGGTTGTGATGCCAACGCACACAATACCGTGTGGGGAAACACTAACAACAACGTCAAAGGTGAGTGTTTAGTAGATTACCTCTTAGCAAATAACCTTGAGACCTTAACACGTGGGGACAACCCCCACCATTGCCTCGAGAGCAAGAGATGAGGTCCTGGACGTAACAATTGTTAATGTTGCTTCTAGGAAAAATGTAAAAGATTGGAGGGTGATGAGCGAGCCATCACTTTCCAACCATAGGATCATCGAAATTAGGATATAGGGAAGTACCACCTCGTTTCCTACAATCCGAAATCCTAAAAATACTGATTGGTCTCTTCTCAAGACCAATCTGAAGGACAATTTGGAACAAGTCGAAGTGAATGGGGTAAATCACCTACACTACGACCTGGAACAAAGAGTCGAACATATCAGGCAGGCAATAATGGAAGTTTTTTATTCCAGTTGCCCCCTGTCAAAAGCTCGTTCAGAAAAGGACGCTCCTTGGTAGAATGAGAACCTGTCAAACCTCAGAAAAGAGGTCCGTCGGCTCTTTAATAGAGCCAAACGTGACGGTAATTCGCTGAGGTACACTGAGAAGCTTACTCAGTACAATAAAGAGATTAGTAAGGTCAAAAAGCTTAATTTTCAAGCCTTTTTGCGAAAAGATCACTTTCACTCACACAGCGGCCAGACTACAAAAGGTCATGGCAAATGGGGGAACTAACCCCACAATGTCACTGAAAAAGCCAGACGGATCATACACGGAAGGTGAAGAGGAACGATCGATTCTTCTTGTTAGACCCCACTTTCCAGATAGTGAACCAGCAACAAGCATTGAAATAGCAATGAATTACACCAAAAAATCCCGCAAGGGAAATTGGGACATTGCTAAGAAAATATCTACCAGACAACGGTTGGAATGGGCAATAAGTACCTTTCAACCACATAAATCATCAGGAGTGGATGGAATATTTCCAGTACTCCTGCAGCAAGGGATAGGGGAGATTTTTCTTCACCTGCTGAAGATCACAAGAAGCAGTCTAGCAGTGGGTCTAATACCTAGAAAATGGAGAAGGACAAGGGTAACCTGCATACCAAAAATAGAGAAAAAAGATTGGACTGATATCCGATCTTTTAGACCCATCTGTCTAACATCACTCCTACTCAAAACGATGGAGAAAGTAGTGGATAATTACATAAGAACAGAGAATCTGGAGAATATACCACTTCATAAATATCAGCATGCCTACAGAGCGGGTCGCTCAACTGAGACATCTCTGCATCAGCTGACCGAAGTCATCCAGAGAACTCTGACCACCAAAGAAATCGGAATATGCGCATTCCTGGATCTATCTGGGTCATTTGACAACACAAGTCACGTGTCTATCAAAGAAGCACTAAAAAGGCGAGGAGTAAATGAAACCATTGTAAAATGGATGTATGAGTTGTTGACGACGAGAATAGCTGATACACGGGTGGGGAATCAAACCACCTCAGTTGAAGCCACTCGTGACACACCTCAAGGGGGAGTGATATCTCCCCTTCTATGGAGCCTCGTACTAGATGAGTTGCTCTACAGGCTAACGGAGCTTGGCTTCGAATGTATGGGCTACGCCGATGACATAGTTCTAATAGTCAGGGACAAGTTCGAGTGCACCTTGTGTGATTTATTACAAAAGGGCCTCAGAATCATTGAGCAATGGTGCTTGTCAGTGGGACTAAACATTAACTCAAACAAGACCATAGTATTTCCATTTACCCGGAAAAGAACACTTCCAGCTATGAAACCCATATCCTTGAACAGCGAAATCATAGAATAGAAATCAGAAGTTAAATATCTAGGGATAACCCTACAGTAAGCTTCTGTGGAACAAGCATCTTGAAATAACTGCTAGTAAGGCAATAATAGCTTTGATGGCGTGCAGAAATTTAGCTGGTAAGAGATGGGGCTGTAACCCAAAAATACTGCGATGTAAGTACGCTATGATTGTGAAACCGGCAATTACGTATGGGGCAATAGTTTGGCATACGAAAGCAAGTCAGTACAGCACGAGGAAGACCCTCGACAAAGTTCAAAGGCTTGCCTGTCTGTGCATCACTGGAGCTATGAGAACGTGTCCAACTGGGGCACTTGAGATCATTACAGATCACACACCTCTACATCTGGTGATAGAAACATCTGCCCGAGGGGCAATTCTTGGAATACCTAAGGAAGGTTCAGGCAATGAGAGTATCAAAAATCAGGGAGCCTGGTCCTCTCTAACAGAATACATCTCATCAGCGAATCTTTCCAGTGACGAAATGATCAAGAAAGTAAGTATCGAAAAGAATTTCACTACAATGGTGAATACGAGGAGAGACTGGGAAAGGAAATACACCACCTAAACTCTCAAAGAAAACACCATTAGATGGTATACGGATGGTTCAAAAACGATCACTGGAGCAGGCTCCTTCCCGAGCGCATTTCAGGCAGAAATATTTGCGATTGAAAGATACGTGGAAACTATCAAAAATGTTACATATCGATCTATTCAAGAAACTTGTAAGAGTGAGTATATAACCTCGTTGAAGCCGTGCCAAATACTAGAGCTCATTAGAACCCAGGAACTGGAAGGCAAGCTGTAGTAGCAGTGAGAACAGCTCTGATAGAGGGGCACAATAAACATTAGGTTTCAGTGCAGTGTAGCCCCGTTAAAATCTAATCTTATCTAGGTCGGTGAGTTGTATAAGGAACTCCTAGCATTCTTTTCCAGGGCCACATTTCAAAAGCGTCGATGCGTCGATCTGCCTTCCCAACGGTCCAAGTTTCAGAGCCATACAAAAATATTGAAGACAAGAGATCGGACCAACGACATTTTGGTGACTTTGGTGATATTACTGTCGCGCTATACTTTTGTCAATTTTGTCGTGGGTGGCCGTGCTTGTCGAATGCACCGATAAATTTCAGCCTCGCAGCTACTTGAATTGTCGATCAGGGAATCGAGGTAAACAAAACTTTGGACTACCCCACAACGACTCACTGATGTAATTTTAGGATGATTGTTATGTTCCCTATCAATGATCATGAATTTGGTCTTGCTATATTTTATACTGAGACCACACGCTGCGCTATGTTGTTCTAAGATGTTGAGTAAATTTTACAATTTATCCTGAGAAACAGCAATAAGGGTAGTATTACCTAATATAGTCATTGAAATTTAACCCCCTTTCTATGGTCAGATTGATCTAAAATTCGGTACTCTCCTTTGATTCCGATGAAAATTCAATTTCATAAATATATTCAATATCATCATAGATACAAGATGGCCGATACAACCAAATGGCGGATCACTAATTTTTGTCACAACCTCTTTTTTCTTCAAATCTCTATAATTCTCACATATTTTGGATAAATGTCGAAAAACTAATATTAGGGTATTTGGTGTTTTGATGTGGGTCGTTTTTGACACATCTGGTCACATAGGTATACTATGGGAATGTACACAGGAAACATAATAACTCCAAAAAATTGTGTTTTGCATATTTATAGAATCGGTAAATTTTACAAATTAAAACAAACAAATGAAATATCATCTGAACACTTATATCCCATGGAAATGTAGAAAACATTTATCATGTACAGCAACTTCGCACCGCTCACAAACTTCAGTGGTTTTGTTTTTATATGACCACTCAAAATAAGATGTTGCCCATGCCTACGTGCTGCTGGACTAATAAGAATAGGCTTTGGGCCAGTGGATAAAGGAGGTTTTCCATATTTTTGTAGTATAGATAATACAATTAATCGTCGAAATTAGGGATTATAATTTTTTTCCAAACTTCCGAGCCAATACCCATGCATAATTCATGAAAACATCAAACATCCAAAATAAAATGGGCATATACCATTTCATGCCTCGAAATCTTATGCGATAGTTTGCCACATTGTTGTTAATTTGGTCCACACCACCTATAAACTTGTTACTATGTATGACGTTCGGCTGGGGTATTTCAACCCTTTTTTTCTTTTGCAGAGTATCTAACAGCTTGACGAATCGGTCCTACGCCATATTCGTTCGACAACATTGTGACAATACTGTTGTCCTTCCAACGTACACAAATAATGTTATTATCTTTATCGAATCATTGAAGATTGAGACATTTTTATATGAAATCTTTATTAGTAATTATTAACATCATAAACGTACCAAAACTAACATAAAACATTAGTTACTCATAATACATAACTAAAAACGTTAGTTACTAAGCCATAATACTTTAGATACTAAATAATATTAGAACTAGTTTTCATGAACATGTAAAACAATATTTTGACACTTTTCAAATTTGATGGATACACCTTTGCCGTTAGCGTCCACCACTATAGGTGTATCCTCTGAAGATTGATTAGTGACCGAGCCAGCACTCCTTCGATTTCATGCGGTTCCCTAGTTCTTAATCTACTGCCGAAAACATCGCGGATTTGAATTTTGTGAGCAATGGAAACTTTTTTTGTCACACTTTCTTCCAAATACCCTCAAGCAACCTTCGCCGATTCCCTTCCACCAAGTTCTTGTAGGTCTAATATATCTCCTCCAGCATTCACAAGAAAATTTACCGAAGATCTTCTAACGCAGTGACAGGGATTTTCAAGTGAGAGATACTCAGCTATTTTTTTAGGTATTCTGGAGAAGAAATGAATTCCGCAGGGCTGCTCCGTACATTTTCCCTTTCTATATGATACAAACAATCTTCGGTGAGTAACATGGACTGGCCTTAAAATTGCGTACTTCTTAAATAATAGCACAGTATTGACCTCGCCGTCAGATACCACATCAAAAATCCGTTCCATATGGGTTTTTGAGTCAGGAATAGTAACAATCAGCTTGTCTTCTAAAACTTCAACATCTTCCGTGATCATATTCACTAATTCATTAGTTCGACAGGCTCCTCCGATTCCAATTAAAAAAGCCACTTTCATCATTAAAAACTCCTCGTCTGGGCAGAACGCACAAATTCGTTGACTTGTTCTCTTGTAAATACTTTTGATTTTTTTGCTGTATATCCAACATTTTTCTTATTGATGAAACGTATTGAGGCACCGTATTTATCGATTTCTAGTCTTTCCTCCAGTTCTAAAGTCGCTCGTAACATGGAATATTTCGGCCATAAGGATGAAGCAGAATATTCTCCAGAGAGTTTCGCGAAATATGCCAGCTACACAGTTTCTTCTGCACCTTGAACATGTACTTTGTTTCGCCACTCACAAAACTGCCGATATTCTTTTTCATAATGTATTTTAGATTTGTCCGAAAGCAAGTTCAACCTTATAGTGTTGGCTGCAGCTAATATATCGTCAGGAATATTGAAATCTTGCATGATTATAGAGATTACTTCTTGAAATGATAAATGAAATGACATAAAACCGTTTTGTTTGTATTTTCGTATCGCCGTTGTCAATGATACGATGAAGCTTTGAATGTAACTTGATTATTAGCGATTTACCACCGTTTCGGACATTAATAGGTGACTCGGCTATCGCCTCGTCATCTAGCAATGTCCTCGACAATTATAAATCTCATAATTATCTCGTTACATTAATAGCTATTGTCAATTGCATTGCCAAATATACCCCTTTCTTTTTTTTGCATTTGTGAAGAAATTTGGAGTGGATATTTATCGATACTTATTATTCCAACGAACAGACCTAACCCCAAAACAAATATTACTTCGTATCACTTGAAACCTGGGCAATAAATATGAAAAACAATACAATGAGTACTCAAAGAAAGAAATTATCAGGACGATTTTCTCTTCATGTAACACTAGAATATTTTATCGTCTAAACATGTTACGATAACCAAAAAATATAATTCTCAGAACGTTCTGTGAACTTATACTAACGATGTTTTTTGATTTGACTACTAAATTCAAATATAGGCAATACTTTAAAACATGCACTTGCATACTGCCGTCCTAAGACAAAAATCAGTTTTTCATCTACACCTATGTATTCGAACGCGCCGAATTCGAATATGCAAGAAAAAATGCAGTATATACAATTGGAGGGTTCAGAAGCCAAACAGCGTATGTCATTATTTTCCTAAAATTGACTTATGTAGTGTAAGTCCCACCGCAATGTTCAGACTTTCGGTTGACAAAGCGCCCAAGTCACTGCTTTAATATATCAGTAATAGATGGCGAAACTTATTCTAACCACAGACTAAAAATGCCAAATTGTTCGGATGTCAGTTAGTGTAAGTCATTTTAATGTCTTGCTAGGTTAATGGTATGTTATTTCACCTTTAAAATACAATAATTACGCTGTGCAATCTATACAATGAGTGAAAATATACCTGATTCGTTGTTAGAAAATGATCCTCACTCTGATAGTGGATCCGAATATGCACCAAACAGTGAGGAAAATTCATCTGAATCTGGTTAGTGATTTCTAACCTCTGAAGAATGTACAATTTTATGGAAATACTTTCTGCGCTTAATTTTATTAATTGTTATTAATTAAAGTATTTAAATTTGTAAAAACACAGACGAATTTTTTTCTGACTCACACTGATTGACCTCTGAAATATTTTTTTTAGATTATTCAGAATTTTCTGGAGATAATGAAGCCGAGGTGGAAAATGACGAAGTCGAGAATGAGGTTGGTACCAACATAGAGGCTGTAACTAAAGGTAGAAAACGCAAAAGGAACTAAAGTGTATGGAAGCGAGTAGTCAATACTGATAATAGGCACTCTGGGAAAGCTTACATGAATAGAGGCGGTAGGCATGTACCTGAAAAAACTTTTAAAAATGTTGATTGTAAATGTGTGCGGCGATGTTTTACTAACGTACAACCTGAAGAACAACAAATTATTTTTAAGTCTTTTTACAAATTAAGTGATAATACGAAGCAAAATATTTATCTTTGTGGGCTTATTCATAATAGCACTGTTAAACAGCGCCGTGCTAGGAATTCGTCAAGACCACCATAATCAAAATCAATAAAATATTTTTTAACCACCGCAGTAATGTCAATTCGTGTGTAATAAATTTTTTATGGCCATATTTGAAGTTAACGATGCTCGTATCTATAAAATATCATGTCATTCGGAGCCATCCGCCTGCATTGATAAAAGGGGCCATAGAAAACCAACCAATAAAATAGATGTCACAAAAGTCAAAGAACATATTCAGTTTTTTCCTTCGTATAGAAGCCATTAAACCCGTCGAGATACTCCAAACTGGAGATATTTGAATTCAGATTTGAATATGAGAAAAATATTTGAGCTATATAGAGAGAAATGCGAAGAAGAAGGCTCAGAACCAGTCAAAAAAATGTATTATCATGTATTTTCTACAAATTTTAATCTTCATTTTAAGCCACCAGCTAAAGATACCTGCCATTTATGCGACAATTTGCAGAATGTCATCAATTTTGAGTGAAACAATGAAAAAAAACGTAAAGCAACGTCAGATCAGGAACTTCACCTAAGAAAGGCGGAACTAGCAAGAAAATCATTAAACAATGATAAACTTTCAGCTGATGAAAACACCTACGTTTTCACATTAGATCTAGAAGAGGCTCTTCCATTTCCAAAACTTAGCACTTCTGTTGCTTACTATAAAGTAAACATGTATGTTTATAACTTGGGAGTTCATACTTCCAATGACAATAAAGAATACATGTTTATGTGGGATGAAATTGAGGGGTCTCGGGGTTCCGAAGAAATTGCATCTTGCCTGGTGAAACATTTGAAAGAGGATGCTAACAATTTTATTCATATCATTATGTACTCAGACTGTTGCACAGGCCAGAACCGAAATATTAAATTGAGCTTATATTTGCTAAAGCTTGTGCAAGAGCCAGAAATAACTGCATCTTTTATTGACCACAAATTTCTCGTGTCTGGACACAGTTATCTTCCAAATGACACCGATTTTGGAGTGATTCAGTCAAAATCAAGAAAAAAAGAATTTATGTTTGGTCCTAAAGATTGGGTCAATTTAGTTGCAACTGCTCAAAAAACTAATCCATTTCATGTAACAGAAATGAAGAGGGAAGAGTTTCTCTCGACGAAACCGTTAGAAAAGTCTAATTGCAATAGAAAAACTAAAACGGAAGGGGGTAAAGTTAATTGGCTACAAATAAAATGGCTTAGATATTCCAAGAATAAACCAAAATCAATATTCTATAAAAAAACTTTGCAACATGAGTTTCCATTTTATGAGATCAATATTGCAAAGCCTCCATCAAAAGGAAGACCTTTCAATTTGCCTGATTATTGTTCAGGAGCCACTCTATCCAAATCGCAGACCTGTGAAGGAGTTAAAGAAAAAGCACATGTCTGATTTGTTGAGTTTTATTCCGCCGCACTACCACCCATTTTATAAAAGTTTGCCATTACTAAACGACAGAACACGAGCTTCAACTTCAAAACAAGTTAATGTAGAAGCAGAAAATGTCAGTGACAGTGACGATTCAGATTACATAGATTGATTTTTAGAAAAATGTTCAGTGGACACTTAGCATAAGTCAGATTTTTTTGGAAAATTTTAATTTTTTTTCAAACTTTAGTATTTTCGTGTTAGTTTTCTTGTATTAAGGTGTATAAGTATGTTATCTATCAATAAAAAAAATGCTTTGCAATTTCATAGGACTGTTATTTTTTTATAACTAATTTCACAAAAAAATTATTTATTCAATTTCTTTTTTTATAGACTTACACTGATTGGCTTCTGAACCCTCCCAATATTGCTGAGATATCGTCGTTCCTTTTGTACCTAAAAATATAGTATCTGCATCTGAGTAAGAAAGAAAGCAGTATCTGAAAGTAGACACTGTGTTCTAACTTACAATTCGTAGATACCACATTTTAACTTACTGTCTTAAGTGTACGGACAAGAATCAACAAGTAGATTATTTCAACTCACTGAGCTCAGCTCAGTTGTCTCCGTTGATTCCATTTATACGCGGAAATGTTTGGAAGTAGATCAACAAAAATAATGGCGATGGTGCGCGATAAAGAATTACAGAAGGTGTTGCAGCAGCAAGCAGATGCATTACCAGAAGTAGAAATGGCTAATCAGGAAATAGATTGTTTGCAGAGAACTGAAAATGTCGAAAGTGGGAATGTTCTTATCCCTAAAACTAGTGCAGGACGGAGTGAACTGGTAGAAATACCAGTTGTTATTCAAAAACTTGTTCAATTAGACGCTCATGAAAGTATTTTCATTATGCCAGAACTAGCGATTGAAAGTCACAAAAAAATAGACGACATACCAATTATATTTCAAGAAGATCTTGAAAACGAGAATAGTACTATTATAGACTTTGTCAGCCTAGCAGAAGGTTGGTAATCTTCTTCACATATTACCAAGGTAATTAAATAACGGAATATTACCATTTCCAGACCCAAACCAGCAGTTATCACAATTGGAAGAAGTATTGCTCGAAGAAGAATCAAGAGAAGGACTTATCCAGATATCACAAGTAGAAATACAAGAAACAACTATTCAGTCAAATGAAAGAGGTTAGTATAAGTTGCAATATTCAGAGTATTAATTAGCTCATACTATAATAATGTTTTGAGTATACAAAGAAAGGAACAGTGAGAAAAAGAAAAATGAAACGGCCCAAAATTGAAAAATTACAGGAAAAACGATTGAAATTGCAAGAAAATCATAGAGTTTTAAAAGGATGTAATGTCGATAAGTGTAAATTGAAATGTGGTGACAAGTTTGATGATGAGCAAAGGTATAATATCAATAGCGAGTGCTGGAAGTTAAACTAAGAACAACAGAAATCTTTCATTCTACATCAGTGTTCGAGAAATACTGTTAAACGCAGAACGCTCAAAACAGAATCATCTCAACGAAATGTAACTATACAATATCATCTCTATAGTAAAGAAGCTACAAAGCGGCACTTTTGTAAACTATTTTTTTTTGACGACTCTCGGTTACAAACCCAAGAACGACGGCATTGTTTTCCGTGCTTTATCAACAGTTGCGAGATCTTCAAGCACCCCTGCACCCGATCGGCGTGGGCATCATCCCAATAAAGCTAAAATTGACAGAGATCAAATACATTTGCACATTGAGTCCTTCCATCCGGAAACCTCTCATTATAGGAGGGAACACGCTCCCAACGTTAGATACCTACCGGATGACTTCACAATTACCTTCATGTTCAGCGATTTTTGTCGTAAGTACCCGATTACAAAAATTTTATATGAACTATACCGAAAAGTAGTGGGCGAAATGAACATTCATTTCACAAAACTTGGTCACGAACAGTGTGAACATTGTGAGACGTTTCGTTTACACAATTCAGAACATACCATCACCAATTTAGACACAAAATGTGAAATATGCAGTAAATGGCCGCACATAATTCCAAAGTTGTAGAAAGTAGGAAACGTTACAAAAAACATGCAGATGCGATATTTGATGAAAACACCCTGTGCATATCAGCTGACTTACAGAAGATATTATGTTACCTCGTATGGATATATTCAAGGCAGTTATTTTTATCAGACGCCTCACACCTTACAACGATAGTTTCGTACCGGTGGGAAGAGTGGAGAAATCTCGACGACCAATCGCAGTTTTGTGGCACGAAGCAATAACTTCTCGAAAAAAGGAGGATAATATAAGTACCTTTTACAAATTCTTTTTGCATAATAGGGAAGACAAGAATATAATCATTTGGCTAGATAATTGTTCCGCTCAGAACAAAAACTGGTGTATGCTCAGTTTTTTCGTGCATATTGTGAATTCTAGCATGGTGTCACATGAAAATTTGAAAGTTAATTATTTCGAACCAGGACACACTTTCATGAGTGCCGACAGCTTTCACCACCAAGTCGAATTGTGTTTTAAAAAGAAAAATAAAACATATGATTTCCTGGACTTTGTAGATTCAGTTTCAAAATCAAATTCAGGAAAAGTTGATGTAAAATCCATGCAGATCAACGATTTTTTCCAATGGAAAGACCATCATTCCGTGGCAAAGGCTAATAATACAAAACTCAATGATCCTAAGCCATATTTGAGTGATATTGTACAGATCCGCCCAGAGCGAGGAAAGTTCACATTGAAGTACAAAACAGATTTCAGTTCCGAAACAGAATCTGAGCTGAATTTCATCAAAAACGCTTCAATGAAAACGATTGGTACTGAACCCTCTGATTGCATCGAGAAAACCAAAAAGTAGGCTTTATTGGAAGTAGTGGGACCATTGATGGACAAAACTCGTTTAGAGTTGTGGAAAAACCTCCCAGTCAAAAAAGAAAATAATTCTACTTAAAAAACTCATTTATTTGTTCTTACAGTTGATATTTCGTATCCATTATTATTTTATATGTTACCTATTGATAATTCGTTTCGTTTGTTTTTATTTACCAATGCGGCATTGCAGTTGTGATTTCAGTTTGTGAATAGTAAGAAAAGTTGAATAAAAAATTATTGAAAACACATATTGTTTCATGATTATCAAGGTATGAATTTTTTTCATAAATTAAAATACAGTAAGTAGTTACTTACTACGTTTTATTTTATGGAAACGGCTCAACCTTGTGTTCATAATCACAGTAATTGATATATTTTTTGAAATATTCTTCGAATTGTTCCAAAATTCATAAAATATGAAACTGGAACAATAATACTCAGTTGAACTGAATTTCATGAATATATCTTGAATTGAACGACCTCAAATGGTCTTTCAATTTGTGTATGTGTTTAACTGCACAAATCACTTTAACTGCCATTTTACTTTTTTGTACTTACTGCGTTGGCACGGCAGTATAGCTAATTGCATAGTTTAGGGATTGGGTCGTTTTCGACCCGTTGAGCATAAATGGGTTGATAAGTGTATCAAATTAAATGGATTTACGGGTACAACGCTGTGCATGGCGAATGATACAGTTTTATGGACTAAAACTGAAATATAAGCTTCTAACCAGAACAGTAACTTAGAATTAGGATTCAGTTCCCACCCATGTCAAGCTTTCGTATCATGTAGAGGACTGTGGGGCGTTAGCGTTGCTTGAAATGTTGTAGTAAACTATCCAAGTTAAGGTAAAAGTTTCAAGCGCGCTAGTACATTACAATATTGGAAACAACGAGGAAGAATAGTAGCCTAACAACAAAGACGGAGAACAAAACGAATTCAGAGCAAGACAAAGTATTCAAATTAAAACACACCATTGAAAAGAGGTTAGCATGGAAGATTCCAATATATATACTTCCGTAGAGCGGGGTTACTTTGCCCCTGAGGGGTAACTTTGCCAAGCCGGTTAACACCGAAAATAAATTATATTATTATAGATCTGACAACATAAATAAATGTTACATGTTCATTGTATGAGAAGCGAGAAGGTACCGGCTTCTCTATCGTAGGCGGTTTTCTGGTAAGTATCATTTTTTTGCTTTATAATTGAAAAGTTGTTTTGTAATTTTTGTGACTAATGAGACAGACAGCTCTAAATGTGTTTCTAACAAATTTTTCAAAATCTTACCAGTTATAAGTCATATTAAGACGGTGATCAAGTGTCTAGAGCGATGTTGCCAAGTCGATTACTTACATTTTCACAGCCCTAGGCAAAGTTACCCCTCGTTTTGAAAACAGCGGATTTTACTAGTTGCCTTTCATTCTTTGCAGTTACAACGCCTCGCAACTACAAGAGGGTGCTAGGTGTAAGAAAATATAAAGATTATTCTGAAGAAGAACTAACCGAAGCAATAATTTCCATTCACCATGGCTTGAGTATAAAAAGAGCGTCACTAGTGCATAATATACCAAGACGAACATTGCTCAACAAAATGAAGAAAAAGCACACTAAATGTGGGGGGCCCCGACCTCGTTATTAGAAACTGAAGAACGATCGCTTGTTCATGTGTTGATCGGGAGTGCAGAGTAAGGCTGATCCTTTTTGATTTGTGGGTCATAGTAAAAAGTTATCTCACTCGGAGAGAAGAAAAGTTATAAAATTTGTGAATAAGTTGCTAGGAAAAGACTGGGCCACGAACTTTCTAAAGCATGACAAAAGCTACATAATGCAAAGATCGTGTCAGTGTATTAAATTTGTAAGAGCTGAAAAAACTGAAATAGAATTTCGCGAATATTTTGAGAACCTAACGAGCAGCACTGAAGATGTTCTAGCAAAAAATATTCTTAACTATGATGAAACGAACTTGTCGGATGATCTTGACAGGAAGAGGTGCATATTTTGGCGAAGCACCAAATATCCAGAAAGAATAACGCATTCTAAAAAAATTGATATGTCCATTATGTTTGCAGCAACATCTTCTGGAGTTTGCTTGCCTCCATATGTCATATATGAAGCCGGGAGAATATATGATCAGTGGTGCATTTAATTGTACAAAATCAGGCTGGCTTGACACCTGTTGTTTTTCGAACTGGTTCCATACCATTGTTTTACCTTGGGGAAAAACTTGAATGGGTGGGTCACAATTTGTCTTCTCACATTAACGTTGATGTGGTGAGAGAGGCACAAAGAAGAAATATTAAATACGTCTTTTTGCTACCAAATTTTACCCATCTAACTCAACGGCTCAGTTTTTTGCGCCTTTAAAAAGAAGATAGAGAGACATATTAACTTCATATAAAGTCAAAAACCCAAGGAACAGTACTCTAAATAAATCTAATTTTCCTTTACTGTTAAGAACACTGATGAAAAAAATTAATTTCAAGAATAAGGCAAATATAAAAAGTGGAATTCGAAGAACTGGAATAATAAATCCTTCCAAGCCTGAAAAGGTTTAGATAGATAGATGGATAGATAGATCTCTCTCTAGGGGAATCAGCACCTTGTCGTGGGTGAGAGAGCTCAGTAACCTCTATACCCAGGGAGCGATGCCGGCGGTAGCATAGCTACTGGTAGGGCCACCCATGCCGGTAAGGTCTCGAAGTGGCCGAGGTAAAGCTAAGAAGATTCCCACATCGTAGCGTCTGACCCAGAGTGGGCGGCTTTAGAGGAGTAAACTTCGAGAAAACATCCGGAAATCCTAAGGTGTCAACTATCGTGCTCAGGGGATGGATGGCTCTTCCGTGAAGGAGTCTCGAACGATGTCCTCCGATCACATGGTCGAAATCGATTGTAACACAGACCTTACCGTAGGCGGACTTTAACTTCTGCCCGACTCGTGGGATATACATGGATGGAAAAATTAACTTCTATGAAACTATTAATGATGCAATATCGGAAACGGAGGGTACCATACCAAGAAGAGACATATTAAAGAGGACTCCTCCTAGACCTAGAACTCAATCTCTGCCGGAACAGGTGGGTAAACGTAAGAGACTAGAGAACGCCGAGTCACCTGAAAAAGAACATGAAAGCCTCATCAAACAAGACACCATTAAAAAACACATGGAGGAGATGGGAAACCATATCAGACAACTGGAAAAAACACTTCAGGAGATGTATAAACCAAAGAAGGAGCTAATTGATATATCAGCTAACTTGAACCTACAGTTGGAAAAGCTACAGAGAGTTGAAATTAGGAACTGGTTGGATGAAACTGCCCAAGAAAAGGAGGATGAAAACAGAGAATCGGAATGTAAGAAAGAATTATTGGACCTACAGACACAAATGACAAACATGGAAATAATGCATAGGGCAGAGATAGAAAATCTTACCCAAAACCAGATCCAGTGCGAAAGCAGCAAATTAGAACAGCACAAACAACAAAGAAGGCAAATTCTGACCAAAGACGATAGCTACAACTGTTTCAAGCTTGCAACAGAAGAGGATTGGAGAGATGAGATCCTTCCGAAAATTAGTATGCAACATGGAAATTTATGCGATGTTGATACCGAATATACATGGATTCTCCCAAGCAGTAGGGACCTGAGAAATTCCGGCAAGTCAGTAGCAGGTATCATTAATAGGCTTGGGGAAAAGGGGGACCTACTGAAACAGAACAAGAAGAAAGGAGAAGTGGCGATGATGGTCCACTCGCTAGGCTTCCCTGATGAAGGAGGGAACCTTACCCACAAGACTAGGCTAATACTATACCCCATGATCACAGATGGACAAGTGAACGAGGAAGCTGAAGACAAGAATATCTTCAAGGCATTTGCAGAAGTCAAATCAATTATGCTCAAACACGGGGGCAAAAAATTAGCAATTCCGGAAACGGAAGGAGTAACAGGCCTGATAATCTGTAGAGTTCTGGAATTTCTATTCGCGAACACTGATATAGAAACCCTCTTAATGAAGGAGAGGCGTCAACACCCTGAAATACAGCAAAGCAGCTCCCGAACAGTGAAACCCGTCAAGCAAGTACAACCTAAACATGACGCATTACTTGTGAAAAAGGTACGTAGAATTGCTGAAAACTGTAAAAGACATGGTCAACCCAAGCGATATCGACGTGAGAAAAACTAGGAGCGGAGAACTCCTACTTACGGTAAAAAACGGGACTGGAAGACTACAAGTACTTAGGGAAATGATCCTGACGAAAGTACCAGAAGTATCAATGTCTCTCTTAACCAGCAAAAAAATCCTCCATGTCAAGGACATGGATGAGATAACAACTATTAAAGATATCAGGGAGGCCATTACAAAGTCCATAGCAGCTAAGCCTGTAGATGTCGAAACTAGAGCCTTAAGGCCCACAAAAATGAGCAAGCAAAATGTTACGGTCGTACTTCCCGAATCAGACGCCGTCAAACTCTTGAGCCTGGGGAAAATACAGATTGGATGGTCGTCCTGCAGAGTATTGGAAAGGAAATAGGAGCTAAAATGCTTCAAATGCTGGGAACTTGGACATGAGAGAGCGCGGTGCAAGGAACCAGACAGGGAATCCATGTGTCTGAGATGCGCTCAACAAGGACATAAAGCGGCAGACAGTAAGAACAACCCCTACTGCATTCACTGTAGAGAGAATGGTCACCAAACAGGAAGCATCACGTGTCCTGTAAACAAAGGAAGACAGAAATTGGTTGTCTCACAACCAGCACAGAGTCCTATCCAAAGCAATGGTTAAGTTCCTACAAATCAACAGTTTCAGGAGGAGGCCATGCCACGATTTAGTGCTTGCTATGGCCAAAGACATGGATATTGGAGTGATCCTCATGAGCGAACCCAACCGAAATGCCATAAAAAATAGGAAAGACTGGTTTTACGATGATGACCTAAACACGGCCATAAAAGTGGACGATAAGATCACCATAACACAACATGGAAAAGGTTACAGCTTCTCCTATATAGTAACACCAACATATACCATCTACAACTGCTACGCCTCACCCAACGAAGGACTAGATGATCTTGAAAGAATATTATACGACATTGGGAGTTTGATGAGATTAAACGGAAAAAACACAGTCGTCGTAGGGGACTTTAATGCTAAATTCCCACAACGGGGCACAGAAGCTACAGATAGAAGAGGGCAACTACTCACAGAATGGATGGCTGAACATGATTTACTTGTGGTGAATGAAGGGAATAAACCAACATTCCAAAGACGTGACTATTCGTCCATTCTGGACCTGACACTTGCCTCAGCCGACATCAGGATAAACATCAAGAACTGGCATGTCAGCGATCTTGAATCATTAAGTGATCATAACTTCACCCTTTTTGAAATCGTAGGAGAAAAATCGTCCCTACCTAGGACAACTATGAAAGATGGAGGCTGGCAGATAAGGAAACTGGACAGGGATAAACTTCTTCAATTAACAGTAGAAGATTTGGAAAGAATCATACATAACTCTGCAAGAGAACTAACCCACATACTGAATCGGATCTGTGACAAAACTGTGCCTCAGAAAAGATGCTCAACGAAGAAACAGCCTGTTTATTGGTGGAATGAGAAGATTGCGCAAGCTCGACGAGAGTGTATGCGTAAGAGACGGCTATATACGAGATCCAGGAGGAGGAATCAGCCAGAAGAATGTCAAAGGCTCTGGAAAGATTATAAGGAGTCGAAAAGATTACTCCAAAATGGCATCAAAGACTCCAAACGTAAATGTTTGAGACCGATCTGTGATAACATCGACTGTGATATCTGGGGGGATGGCTATAAAATCGTCATGAGAAACCTGACCGACTACCCTCCCAGACTACAAATTTCTATGCAAATGGTGGAAGAAGTGGCTGATCACTTATTCCCTTTACACCAAGATGTGGAATTTAACTGTGATACAAATGTGATATTTTTAAATTTTAGCTTAGAGGAGTTACGAGTAGCAATTAATAAACTGAAAGACAACAAGGCACCCGGACCCGGAAATATCCCAGCAGAGATCATTAAAGCCCTTGCCTCAAATGACCCTCTTTTCGTACTGGCTGTATATAATGATTTGGCCAGTCGTGGAGAATTTCCAGTACAATGGAAAAGGGCAAGTCTGCTACTTCTGAGGACAGCAGACAAGCCAATTGATAGTCCATCCGGATACATACCGATATGCCTGCTGGATATTGAGGGGAAACTCTACGAACAACTCATCCTCGTAAGACTGAAGGCAGAAATATCGCGAACGGGGGGGGCTCTCAACCAGACAGTTCGGTTTTGTAGAGGGGAAACAGACCGTAGACGCTATAGAAGAAGTGTTAAAAATTGCAAGGGCATCAGAACAAGAATATTCCACAGCGCACCGACGACTCTGCGCGATCATCACATTGGACATAAGAAATGCCTTCAATAGCGCTAGCTGGCAGAGAATACTAGATGAACTGCAGAGGAGGGAGATAAATGGTAGCCTAATCAAAGTAATAAGAGCCTACCTGTCAGAAAGGGAGATCATTCTGGAAGCAGAAGATACAGTAAAACCTAGAAACGTCAACAGCGGGGTACCACAATGTTGAGTCTTAGGACCAACGTTGTGGAATATATTCTACGATGGGCTACTGAGAATAAAGCAGCCAGCAGGAGTGACCCTTATAGGCTTTGCTGACGATATTGCCGTGATGGTGGTATCTAAAGGAGAAGAAGGATTGATGTGCGCAGCAAATACAGCACTGCATCGCATATCCATTTGGCTGGAGGTTAATGGTCTTCAACTGGCACCCGAAAAAACAGGGGTCGGTCTTGGGACCAACTCTATGGAATATTCTTTACGATGGAATATTGAGAGTAGCGCAACCTGCGGGTGTTACGTTAATAGCCTTCGCTGATGATGTTGCAATGGTTGTAGTTTCAAAATCCGAAGAAACCCTGATGAACAAAGCCAATATCGCTCTACAACGGGTATCAAACTGGCTCGAGTATAAAGGGCTAGAATTAGCCCCTGAAAAGACAGAAGCTGCTCTACTTACGAAGAAGAGAAAGATGAATCCGATTCAATTCGAAGTACAGGGCGTAGTAGTAATCCCCAAAAAAGCAGTTAAATACCTAGGAGTTTGGCTAGATACGAAACTGACTTTCGCCGAGCATATTGCAAAAGTTTCTGAAAAAGTAGAGAAAACAGTGACAGCCCTGTCCAGACTTATGCCCAATATTGGTGGAGCTAGATCTTCCAAAAGAAGAGCACTAATGAGTGTTGTACACTCGCAAATCCTTTATGCTGCACTTGCCTGGCACTCAGTGACATGCAATAAGAAACTGGTTTCCAAACTTGCCAGCGTCCAACGCAAACTCTGTATTAGAGTATGCTCGGCGTATAGGACGATATCAACAGGGGCAGTAGGGGTAATAGCTGGGGTACCTCCAATAGACTTGCTCGTACAGGAAAGACGGGAAAAATACCTAGGGATCGGCAGTGCCATCGCAAGGACAAACCTCATGATGCAATGGCAAAACCGTTGGATAACCGGTAAATGGGGAAGATGGACCCATCACCTCATACCTACATTGAAAAATGGATCGGCAGACCGTTTGGCGAGGTAGATTATTATATCACGCAGGCAATCTCTGGTCATGGCTGTTTCAGGAAATACCTGTATAACCGAATGAGATCGGTTACTGGGGACTGTCCGTATTGCGGAGAACAAGACGATGCGGAGCATACGATGTTTGCATGCGTCAGGTGGGAGAGAATCCGGACAGGATTCCTAACAGAAACTGGAACGAAGTTCGATGCGAGAAATATGATGACATCATTGGTCTCAGGCGAGAAGGGGTGGAATATAGTGTATAAGATAATAAGACATATAATTGATACGAAAGAAATGGAAGACAGAGCACGACCATAGACGGAAGTAATACATCACTATGAGGATAGTATGACAGCCCTCTCACTGAAGTAATGCGAAAGCCGTTCCAGTGCGAGGAGCGAGACGATAGGGGGAGGGGCTTTTTTTAGTCAGTAAGAATCTGACACTACTCACCTTCAGTGAGTGTCTTTGGAAGATTTTTTACCCTCCCCAACTAAAAAAAAAAGATAGATAGATAGATAGATAGATAGATAGATCGATAGATAGATAGCTAGATAGATAGATAGATCGATAGATAGATAGCTAGATAGATAGATAGATAGATAGATAGATAGATAGATAGATAGATAGATAGATAGATAGATAGATAGATAGATAGATAGATAGATAGATAGATAGATAGATAGATAGATAGATAGATAGATAGATAGATAGATAGATAGATAGATAGATAGATAGATAGATAGATAGATAGATAGATAGATAGATAGATAGATAGATAGATAGATAGATAGATAGATAGATAGATAGATAGATAGATAGATAGATAGATAGATAGATAGATAGATAGATAGATAGATAGATAGATAGATAGATAGATAGATAGATAGATAGATAGATAGATAGATAGATAGATAGATAGATAGATAGATAGATAGATAGATAGATAGATAGATAGATAGATAGATAGATAGATAGATAGATAGATAGATAGATAGATAGATAGATAGATAGATAGATAGATAGATAGATAGATAGATAGATAGATAGATAGATAGATAGATAGATAGATATATAGATAGATAGATAGATAGATAGATAGATAGATAGATAGATAGATAGTTTATTGTGCATAAGATAAATCTTTTCACAAGGGTTTGGTACAAAATTTCAAGAGAGGAATTAAGATAATTCGAAATAAATTATGACGTACAGTTAATTTGTAAATTAATAAAAACGTTAAGATAAAAACCAAAATATAAAATATGTGTGTACTTTATGATAAAGCCAATCATTCACTATGTTCAAATGCTTGCAGCTTTAATATGCTGTTAATACTATGAGCTAATTTAGTAAGTTCAAAGAATCCGTTCCGTGTATCATTAATATTAAGGTAGTGAACCGTGTGATGTATGTTTACGTTCCGTAGCTGTAATTTTGAGTTATTATATACATACAACTGCGAGTCTTTAGCCACGACAGTCAAATGTCAACTGTCGAACGATTTGTCACTGTATGTTAGTTGTCAATCATAGCCCTTTTTAATAACTTCTACAATAAAGTGTTCGTTATAATAGATACTTATTTCTCTGTAAATATCCCTAATAATATACATAACATGGTGGCAGCGCGTTAAAGTGCAAAAATTTACAAAGTAAAAGGGCTATGTAGCGGATTTCTTTTTATTTAAGCGCGGTACAACGTAACAGTTTATTAGACATTTGTGCCTGTCTGATTTTTATCTAGGTTTTTGCAATAATGGCTGAATGCAAACCAATAGATACCTTTAGCTTTACTGGCAGTGTTGCTGACAAATGGTGATTATGGAAACAGAAGTTTGAAATATTTCTGCTAGCCAGTGGTAAGTCTAATAAGTCTGAAGATCTTAAAATAGCCTTGTTGCTACATTCTTTGGGTGATGAAGGGATACAAATATATAATACCTTTGAATACAAGCCGAACGAAGATAAAGAACAGCTGGAGTGTATATTAGATAAATTTGAAAAATATTGTAATCCTCTCAAGAATTTAGTTTTTCCACATTTTAAATTTTTTAAACGTGACCAGTTGCCGAATGAAACTATAGATCAGTTCGTTACTTCAATAAAGCAACTGGCTGCTACTTGTGAATTTAAAGAGAAGGATGTCCTTAATCGAGACAGAATCGTTCTAGGTATAAGTGACCCTTGAATTCAGGAAAAATTATTGCAATTTGCAAACTCAAATGTGGAGGAAGCTATCAACATTGCCAGGTCAATGGAAAGCAGTGTTAACACACAAAAAGAAATAGCTAGATCCAATGATTTGGATTCGGCAACAGTTAATACTATTAAAAAACAGTGTCCAAAAAATGGTGATTTGCAAGATCGAGGTTAAAATGAAAATATTATCTAAACAGCCTCTGTCTTTTCGGAAGCCATATTGTGTTTCAGGAAGGATGGAATTATCTTCACACCAGGTGGACAGACTATTTAGTGAAATAAGTGTGAATAATGCAGCAATTAATTAGCGATATACCGCAATAGTTTTTTGGATCATCTAAGGGTCCTTTCTTGTGAAGCATTGTTAGAATTGTGCCACACCAGCCAAGTGGATTTTTTTCTGATTCTAATATTTAATTATATAAGTGACACATGTACAAGTGCCAATTTTGTGGTAAGTGTTTCAGAAACTCATAGGTGCCATCTTCACACACCAACAAGGATTGATCAAGTTTTGAGAGTGTTGAAGGTGAATCCAGGAATTCATTTCCAACGCCAAAAAAACTGATATCAAATTTAACCTTAATTGTAGTTAAGTTGTCGCAAAATGACTACCATTCTGCAATTCATAACGGAAAGAATTTATTTCTGCGCCTAAATAATGTTTTCCAAAACTCTGACGGATTTCTAGTATTGAAAAGAGCAACCATAACATTATTTTCACACACTCGTTTCTTTTTTTAAATTTGCTGCTTATATTATTTTTTTATAGTATTGTAATTCATTTCGTATGGTTCTGAAAGCCCATATTTTTGCACTCTTTTAATTCAATTTTTATTTGAGTCTTTAGCTCTTTACATTCATCATCCAACCAAGAGTTACGAGGATGTTTTTTGTATTACCAATTTTTTTTCGTTGAAAACAGATCTAAATTTCTTGCTACGTCCCATATACTTGAACAAATATCTACATCTCCACACATACCTACATTCGGAAAGTGCTGAATTGACATAATAAAATCTATGGTCTTAGTATTGTCCCATTTCAGGATAGTGATTGATGATGAAAATGTAATGTTAGGCTCGTTCCTTATTAAATGGCCGAAAGTCAAAAGTACTATGGAGTGGTCTGACAAATATTGATCATCTAGTACACTAAATTTGTCAACAAATCCTAGTTTATCATTACAACAGAAACATAGATCAATAAAACTTTGCCCAAATACATTACAAAAATTGAAATTTGCAGGTCTGTCAGTATTAGCATGACCATTTACTAATGAAAAGTTTCTAAAAGACATAAATTCAAGAAGATAGCGACCTTGAGCATTACTCATCTTGTCGTGACTTAACATGTAACGAAAAAACTGAGTATTTGTTACAGTCTTTTCAGGGATCTCACTAAGTTCTGCGATTCGACTATTAACGTCTCCAATTATGAAAGTTATGCAGCCGGAATATTTTTCCAGTATCACATAACGTCAAACTCCAAAAGTTTCTAATAATTCAATGTAGTTACTTTTCGGTGGAATGTACACAAGGCAAACAATGAACTGAAGAGAAGACATTGTAAACTGATATATAAGCCACCAAGGAGATGTCTCCAGGAGTCTTGGGCTGTAACTGTTTTTGTAGAGTATGGCTAGGCCTCCCTTTGCACGTCCTACCGACTTCTCCCTAATTGCTTTGGAGTAAACAACACTGTAATTATTACGTATAAGATTTGGTACCTCAATATCAGTAGCTTGCCACGTTTCACATAAACATATGAAATCATATAGCACATACGAGTGTTTAACGAGAGAATTGTTGAGATATTTAAATCCTTGCACATTCCAGAGTACTACTCTAACACTGCGTTTATTACCCAAGAGCACATTCCGAGTGGAAGTGCTTGTTGCTTTTTCTCCATCATTTGAATTTATTATTTCCTTTCTACCATTTTTATTTAGTGTTTTGGCTTCATTTAGTGCAATTTTGTTTTCGTTCTTAGTGTGTCACTCCTTTTCAATTGTGGCTATTTTCAAGTTATTTTCTTTTATAAAAGTTTAAGGTTTTTTGAAGAATGCTTTTCTTGTGTTGGTGATCTATCACTTACTGTTCTTTCTCCTGCTTTTCTAAATTCTGTTGGTATTTGCGCACTTATATGCTGCTTTCAACCTCCCATATCGTTAAGTTCATATTCTTTTCCATTCACTACAAGTTTATTGTATTTAACAAAAGCTTTGCAGCCTTGACTCCTAGCTATTTTCATTTGATCCAAAACTTGTGTTCTCTGATATCGAATTTCTTTGGAGAGTCTTCGCTAAGACTCCACTTCGAATTTTTTAAACTCCGTGCCAATTTTAACATTTCAAATTTCTTACTTTTACGTTGCATTTCTAACAATGTTGGTCTATTATCGAAAAGAAACAATTATCGAAAAGAAACCAAATTTTGTATTTTGGTACAAGAATTTATTATAACCAGTGCGCTTTCGGTTCAATGATAAACCATCATCAGTGCCCCCTGTGAAAGTAAGAAAATTGATCTTACATTCTCGATCTAAAATAAAAGGTTTAGAAGGGCCTAAAGTCAAATAGATACAATTTACTCACATGGTCAGGGTGTACTCCAAATCCTCACAAATTAGAAGATACATAAAATGAATTAAAATATAGTGATCGAAACACAGTAACTATTCAATTAAAATAATAATAAAAAGCACACACAACCCATTGTACAATGAATGAATCCCTAAAATAGGGGATAAAATATAACTCAAAACATTATTTGTGAGTCAGCTGTTTGACATTTGACAACAATTGTAGAAGATAAGTTGAAAATGAACAATTTTTGAAGGTGGTAATTAGTAAGGTAGGCTAACAACAGACGGTGCTCTGATGACGTCATGAGAATCATAGAAGCAAAAGTTGACAAAAGCTTGAAAGATTAGTAAATTTATTTAGCAATTACGTTCTTATGACCTCCTCAGAGAAACAAATGTGTGATGGTGAGAATAACTGAAAACAGTTCAGGTTTTAAAGTAAAGTAAGAGCCACGAAAGAAAAGGAAAAATGGAAAACAACTTTAATGAAAAAGTGACTCACAATCAGACAAGAATAATTCGGCCTGCACACCACCACACCCCGGAATCCCAATCAGGGAAGCGACCCGAAAGCCTCCAAAGGATAAACAACTACTCCTCGAGCTATTTGCTCCGACAGGCATTGTATTACATCCCTCCAGCAACAAACCGGCCGATCCCCTGGAAGATGCCCCGAAGAGGAGAGGTGCAGAAGCACGAAACCTCCCGCCATGGAAGTTGGAAATGTAGCTAGAATTATGGTGTTGTGGTCACGTGTTGTATTGGTCCCAACTGATCTGAACTATTGTCATCATTAAGTAGGATCTCACCATCAAAAAGTTTTCTATGTATAGGGGTAAAATCTCTGTCAAACTCTGTCTGTACATTAAGGCACTTATTGTTTTTATCGACCTCCTTCATGATTTCCATATCCTCGTACAAATCAAGTTTTAAAAAATGTTTGGTTGTTATGTTATGTAAGAGTGTTACCCCGCTCTCGTGATCGATATTGTGGTTGTTAAATTTCAAGTAATGTCCAAATACGGATTTCTCCGGAGTTTTTTCATGTTCAATAACTCTAGTTTTTAGGGATCTACAAGTCCTACCAATGTAGGTGGCATCACAATCAGAACAAGAGAGCTTGTAAACGCCACTCCTCTGTAATTTATGTAATTTGTCCTTGGCATTGACCAGACACGCACTCAAACTGTTTTTAACATTATAAGAAATTTGAGTGTCGGGAAAATATTTTTTGATGCAAAGACTTAATTTGTTGCACAAGTTGTGGTAAACAAAAGGAAGACTCACATACTTGCTGGTGGCATCAGCAAGCGCAGGGTAGGCAGTATGCATTAGCAACTTTCCCTGCACTTTCTTGCAGACAATAATTTCAAGGAAATATCATACAATCCATTGAACCGGTTCATCAAAAGAACGAAAGATTTTATAAAAATTTACACAGACCTTTTTTCAGAATTCAATGCTCCTTTTACTAAGATTTCTAGCAATTCAACTATACCACGGTTGTATGGACTTCTTAAAATTCATAAAGATGGTTTACCGATCAAACCAGTTGTTAGCTTTGTGGGCACTACTGTTTCTGTGTTGTCTAAGTTTATATTTAACCTGATTGTCGATTTGACTAAATTTAAACCTGCTAATTCGGTAAGTAACAGCATGCACCATTAAGAAATTATCTACAATCAACCTAAGTGATGATATGACTATGTTATCCTTTGATGTGAGTAATTTATTTACCACCGTCCCTAAACAGGAAACTCTTGATCTGGTAACTGAACTTTTGTATGACTCTAGAATCACTCAACAAAATTCTTATTTCATTATTGAACTACTTAAATTTTGTCTTTCTCAAGATTTCTTTGTATTCAATAATTTATTTTATCAACAACCAGAAGGTCTAGCAATGGGCAGTTGTTTGTCTCCCTTTTTGGCAGATTTATTTATGGATCATTTGGAAAACAAATTTATTTTGAAGAACAGTGAAATATTGCATTGGTCTAGATATGTGGATGACTGTTTAGTTTTCATAAAGGGTGGCCCCCATATGGCTGATACTTTATTAGAAAAAATTTTTAACGTACACCCTAATATAAAATTCACTATGGAATTAGAGTCGAATTTTGAAATCAACTTTTTGGACCTACGTATTAATACAACAAACAACAAATTTGAATTTGGCATTTACCGGAAACCCACTCATACTGACCACTTCATTAACTCTAGTTCTTTCCACCCTATACAGCACAAACTAGCGGCCTTCAACAGCTATGTACACCGTTTACAAACAATCCCTTTGTCAGCTGATAATTACAATAAATAATACAATATACTAAAACAAATAGCTGTTAATAATGGATATGAGCCAACAATTGTTGACGATGTCATCAAGCGGAGGGAGGGAAAGTTGCTAATGCATACTGCCTACCCTGCGCTTGCTGATGCCACCAGCAAGTATGTGAGTCTTCCTTTTGTTGACCACAACTTGTGCAACAAATTAAGTCTTTGCATCAAAAAATATTTTCCCGACACTAAAATTTCTTATAATGTTAAAAACAGTTTGAGTGCATGTCTGGTCAATGCCAAGGACAAATATCATAAATTACAGGGGAGGGGCGTTTACAAGCTCTCTTGTTATGATTGTGATGCCACCTACATTGGTAGGACTTGTAGATCCCTGAAACCTAGAGTTATTGAACATGAAAAAACTCCGGAGAAATCCGTATTTGGACATCACTTGAAATTTAACAACCACAATATCGATCACGAGAGCGGGGTAACACTCTTACATAACATAACAACCAAACATTTTTCAAAACTTGATTTGTACGAGGAAATGGGAATCATGAAGGAGGTCGATAAAAACAATAAGTGCCTCAATGTACAGACAGAGTTTGACAGAGGTTTTACCCCTATACATAGAAAACTTTTTGATGGTGAGATCCTACTTAATGATGACAATAGTTCAGATCAGTTGGGACCAATACAACACGTGACCACAACACCATAATTCGAGCTACATTTCCAACTCCCATGGCGGGAGGTTTCGTGCTTCTGCACCTCTCCTCTTCGGGACCTCATCCAGGGGATCGGCCGGTTTGTTGCTGGAGGGATGTAATACAATGCCTGTCGGAGCAAATAGCTCGAGGAGTAGTTGTTTATCTTTTGGAGGCTTTCGGGTCGCTTCCCTGATTGGGATTCCGGGGTGGGGTGGTGTGCAGGCCGGATTATTCTTGTATGATTGTGAGTCAGTTTTTCATTTAAGTTGTTTTCCATTTTTCCTTTTATTTCGTGGCTCTTACTTCACTTTAAAACCTGAACTGTTTCCAGTTATTCTCACCATCACACATTTGTTTCTCTGAGGAGGTCATAAGAACGTAATTGCTAAATAAATTTACTAATCTTTCAAGCTTTTGTCAACTTTTGCTTCTATGATTCTCATGACGTCATCAGAGCACCGTCTGTTGTTAGCCTACCTTACTAATTACCACCTTCAAAAAGTGTTCATTTTCAACTTATCTTCTACAATTGTTGTCAAATGTCAAACAGCTGACTCACAAATAATGTTTTGAGTTATATTTTATCCCCTATTTTAGGGATTCATTCATTGTACAATGGGTTGTATGTGCTCTTTATTATTATTTTAACTAAATAGTCACTGTGTTTCAAGCACTATATTTCAATTTAGTTTATGTATCTTCTAATTTGTGAAGATTTGGAGTACACCCTGACCATGTGAGTAAATTGTATCTATTTGGCTTTAGACCCTTCTAAACCTTTTATTTTATATCGAGAATGTAAGATCAATTTTCTTACTTTTACAGGGGGCACTGATGATGGTTTATCATTGAACCGAAAGCGCTCTGCTTATAATAAGTTCTTGTACCAAAATACAAAATTTGGTTTCTTTTCGATAATTGTTTTCCTCTGGTACACTCAGCTGACTTCACTCATTTAATGTTGGTCTAGTTGAATTTTCCCTTTTCTTTCCTAATCTCCTGATATCTTGTTCGAATTTCAGCTGAACCCCTAGTTGGTTAATTACCTCCTGTACTTCCATCTTTTGGGTTTCGGTATTTTCATCCGTTACTTCACTGATTCCATAGATATTTGAATTTTTACTACTCAGTTCCCTTTCTAAGACTTCTATCCTTTTATCTTGTTTGTCTAGCTGTTTTTTAAGATCTTTATTTTCTTGTTTTCTTTCGAAGCTTTCTTTCATTAGGGCGGTTAGTTCTTTTTGTAATCCATCTATTTTCTCTTCCATTCTAATGTTTCTTTTATCCATGGTGTTTAGTTTCTACAAAATTTTATCCATTTTAATAAATATTTATGTTTCCAAATACAACCCTGTTATACTAAGTTCTAAATGCTTGTTATCAGTTGATGAAAACAAGTTTTTGTGAAAATTTAATGACTAAAGTTTATTCTTTAATATCTTGGAGGACAATTTTATGAAAATGTTACCATATAAGAAACTGGGGGACAATAAAGAATAAATGGGAGAAATAGTTTTATACTACTCAAAAGTTATTAGAAGTCCCGAGTTAAAAAAACGAACAAAAGAAAGAAGATGTTAAATGTAGAACAAAACAAGTAAGTAGGTATAGATGACTAAGAAGTCGAAAATGTGATTAGGGAAGAAGTTAAAACATGGCGAGGACTCAAACGAATTTGAAAATACGCACAGAGAAGCCGAAGAAAATATGGAGCAAGTTGAAAATGAGAGTGCCTCTGAAGATAAACCGGCTATAAATGTTAACGATTTTGTTTTTGTCGAATTTAACGACAGGAAACGGGGCCGCTCATTACATAGAGCAAGTACTAAAATTAGAAAAAGATTGGTTGATGGAGGTCACATTCTCAAGAGAAAAATTATCCTAAATTTACTTTCCCAATACTAGTGACAGCGCGCGTATGTCACTGGATAAAGTAACCCCGCTCTATGGTATTTATCCACTCACAAAAAACAAACGATCTGTTTCAATAGTCACACTTTGGTAATAATTGCAACGAAGTATAAGTAACAACAATCTAGTAAAAGCAATACGAAATTTATACCGCCGTATAATATAATCGCTTAGAATTAGAAATACAGCCTAAAGAGTTTATTGTTAATATGTGATTAAGACAAGACTTTGCCTCTCTCCTATATCAAAATTCATATTGCAAAAGTTATAGATCCACGGAAAAGGAAATATGAAGACTTGGTAATACCAATAGATTATGAATCATACTGAAATACAGTCCAATTCTCTGAATTATGTTAGACTTCCTGCATCTCAATCCGCTCAATCGACGATAGCTAACTAGCTACCGTCTCGTGTATCAATGTCAGTGCGTGAATAATTACTTTCGGCACACTGTAGCATGCCGGGTAAAGAGAAAATCAGAAGCAAATGACAAAAACCGCATTGAATACATGATTCTAAAATCGAAATATTGTATATGGAAAGATTCAAGTTATGTATCTAGGAAGAAAAGCATCGGGACTAAGGTAGAACAATAGAAAAGATATTTGATACACACGAAGCACATATTTAGAAAGAAAAGCAAGAAACTAAAATGTAATACTGCGGTTCAGATGTGAATGAATAACTGAAAGTAAAGATATATCATACACTAATGACTTAAAAACTAGAAATAGGAAGTTTCAGAAATATTTGCTTGAAGAAGATCAGTCAGAACATCAAGAAGAAATAGAGTTAAGACAGAAGTAATATAAAAAAGAAGTGGTTACAGGAGAATATCTCAAAACATAAACAAACATTTGAAAATATGTCAATACTTACCACCTCCCAAATTGACAACTCCTATAGATCCTGATCCTAGAAATATGGCATTTCCATTTCCAGGTACGTTGGAAGCAGCTGCGTTAACCGGTGTTGCTGGAGGTGGGTAGTAGGGTATAATTGCTGCCCCAACTGACACAGGAGGGATATATTCTTGCGACTCCTGTACTGGTTTTTCCAAGGAATTTGTTAGAATTGGATAAGTGCTTCTTACATTTATACTCTCTGTTGGATAATAGAAGAAATTTGATTATATGATGTGATTTTTGGAAATGAAAATTTTTGTTTAGGTCTATTTTCTGTAATAGCTGTCACCGACGATGTCACTTGAAAGCCAATATGGCGCCTGTCGGGCGTACAAACCGATTGTTGCCGTTAGTTTGTATACGTTTACCATGAGTTTCTAGTGTTTTATGTTATTCCATAGTAGAATCAAAATAGTAAAAGAAATGTGAGAAAACCAACATCTTTATCTAAAATTTCTAACACAAAGTATCTAAAAGTAAAATTATCTCAAGATAAGGATATGAAGAAAAGGTGGTATTTCCGACATTCTCCCACCTAAGGAATTATTTGGTAAACAAAATTATTCCCCAAAACAAAGGAAATACGAAACTATAATCGATATCACAGGAATTCTACTCAAGCGACCCATACGCGTGATTTTCACTGTATCGGTTACTCTGCTTTTAAACACTCCCACACTTTTTGTGAGCTTTACTATATCGGGTACTCTGCTATTAGACACTCCCGCACTTATTTCCACATACTCTGTTGGAGGCTCTCGATACTCATCAGGTTGCTCTTGGTTTACTCCCGCATCTTCGGATATACAATCCAGTGGAAATAACCGTTGAACAGGACGTAATAATTCGCAAATGCTTCCTTTGTATTATTTTCAAAATAAAATTTTCTGCAATCTGCAACTCATTAACGGTAGTCAAACCTATCTTTTTGCGTTAGGATGACGCATATTGTGTATAAATCTAAAAACCAAAGCAATCCTCTTAACTGTTTTCGAAAATTTACTAAATTTTTCATGTTTCCAAAAATCAATTTGTTCAATAGTAGTTAATGTTATTATTAGTCTTTTTCTTCGTTCAGTGGCAATTTCCATCTTATTAAAATCCATCTCTTCAATAGGCCAATTTTCTTTCTTCCGATACAACCACTTAGAATCCTCCCACCATTGGGAATGTAACAACTGTTTTGCAGAACATCCTCTTGAAGGCAAATCTGCGGAGTTCAAAATTCCAGGAAGGTGGTGCCATTGTGAGGAAAAAGTTAATTGTCGGATTTCACGAACTCTATTAAAAACAAATGTTGTCCATTGCGTTGTATCCAATAACTCACAGTTGATGAATCGCTCCAAAAAAATGCTTCACAGTCAAACCCCAAACTTACTGCAACCTGATTATAAAGTCTAGCAGCAATATTGGCCCCCAACAACTCTAATCTGGGAATTGATAACTTTTTAATTGGAGCGACTCTAGACTTTGCAGCAAGTAAATGGATTGAAACTTCTTTAGTTGCTTCTACTCGACAAAAAACTACAGCTGCGTAAGCTTGCTGACTAGCATCGCTGAAAGTATGTAGACTTGAGTCTACAACATTTTTGGAAATTTAAATCCATCGAGGTATTCTTATTTTGAATATATCAGATAAATCAGACAAACATGCCCTAAAAATATCAGCAACATATTTATCTACTGGTACATGCGATATAATTCTGTTCTCCCACAACTGTTGCCACAAAAGCTTAGGAAAAATAGTGACTGGAGATGTGAATCCGATTGGATCAAATACTTTTTGACCTAGCGACAGTAGACAACGTTTCGTTACAGCTATATCTTCCATTTCCTCTATAAAAAAATCAGAGTTTATAGCCAGTATGTCAAGTCCAGGATACCACAATAGACCTAGCACAGATATCTTATGATCTGGGGTACAATTTTCACAGGAATACTCCCACCCTGGTAAATTAAATTGGCCTTTGGCCATCACATAGAAAGCTTCCTTAATAAACTCCCTTCAGAACTAAAAAGACTGGTTACGCAATTGTTTAGATGAAAACTTTTTGACAATTTTTTCACTGTATATGCTGTGAAGGATGGGTCTTCTGAAACTCCTGCCAAACACTGGGATAAGTGGAACCAAGTAAAAACGGACTACAGTTAACACAGAAAACTACTCTCTTATGCCTATATGCAATTTTCGAATCATTTTCATCTACCCAAAGGATTTTGAAAAAAATTCTGTCATTTGAATTAATGTTTATTTGTAGAAAGGCCTTTTTTATGTCAGAAATCACACCGTACTTTAATCGTCTGAACCGAACAAACAAGGAATAAATCAATTCAATCATGTTTGGCCCTTTTTCAAGACAATGGTTCAATGAAGGATTGTCTTTTTCTGGACAAGATGCATCAAAAACTGGTCTTACATCCATTGTAGAACCTTATTTTAAAACAGGACGGTGTGGTAAAAAATGTCCGCACTGTGTGCTTGGCTCTACCTTTTCAATAATATTTAAACTTTCCCATTCTTTGAAAACGTTGTTATACCTAATTCGCAAATGATTTTTTTGTGAAACTTTATAATTGGTCGGAAGCGGATTATGCCCATCTATCCATGGCAATCTTACTTCATAACGTTCTTCATTATATACAGTAATAGTATCTAAAAATAGCTCCTTTGCGACAGAAGTTCTTTCTCCCCTAGATTTTTGTTCACCAGGATCCTGAATGCCCAAAACGTCCAATTCTCATAAGTATGTGAAAAAGCCACTCGCAAATAAAGACAAAGCAGAAGTTGATAAATTCGAATGTGAAATTTGATAAGGTATTTTTCCCATAACAGTCCATCCAACGTGTGTTTCAATTCCTACCAAACCTCACTCTAAAGTATGTTTGTTTCCAGTATATAAAATTCCTGCAACGTCTGCACCTAGATTAGATTAGATTAGTTTTTAACGGGGTTACTGTGCACTGAAACCAAAGGTTTATTGTGCCCCCCCCCCCTATCAGAGATGTTGTCGCTACTACTACAGCTCGCCTTCCAGTTCCAAGGTTCTAATGAACTCTAGTATTTGGGACGGCTTCAGCGAGGTTAGGTCCTCACTCTTACAAGTTTCTTGTCCAAAGCATTTCTTGCGTTGGCTTGCAATGGCAAGGCATTCTAGAACTAGGTGATCAGGAGTTTCATCCTCCTCCCCACAGAATCTACACTCGTCAATCTCTGCTAGACCTATTCTCATTAAGTGCTTCCTAAGGCGGCAGTGTCCTGTAAGGAAGCCCGTGAGGAGATGTAGCTTATCTTTACTAAGGTCCAAATATTTTTTGGACCTAGCAGTGTCCCGAGTGACCAGACACCCAGACTAAAGAGACCTTGTTATTCTTGCCTAATTCATCAAGTTTTCTTCGGCACTCCCATGCCAACTTTGAATCAATGACATGGGAGCTCAATGTTTTGATAGCTGCTTGACTATCAGAATGGATCGATATGTCACATCTATGGTAGTTTCTTTCTAGGTTCATTTCCACGCATCTTTCAATCGCAAGTATTTCTGCCTGAAAGACGCTCGGGAAGGAGCCTAACGATAATGAGTATCTGGTGCCAGGCCCAAATACTCCAGCGCCTGCTCCATTGGTGGTTTTTGAACCATCCGTATACCATCTAATGGTGTTTTCTTTGAGAGTTTGGGTGGCGTATTCCCTTTCCCAGTCTCTCCTCGTATTAAGCATCGTGGTGAAATTCTTTTCGATGCTTACTTTCCTGATCATTTCGTCACTGGGAAGATTCGCTAATGAGGTGTATCTTGTCAGAGAGGACCAAGCTCCCTGATTTTTAATACTCTCATTGCCTGAACCTTCATTAGATATTCTAAGAATTGCCTCTTGGGCAGATCTTTCTATCACCAGATGTAGAGGTGAGAGATCTGTAATGATCTCAAGTGCCCTAGTTGGACACGTTCTCATAGCTCCAGTGATGCACACACAGTCAAGCCTTTCAACTTTATCGAGGGTTTTCCTCGTGCTGTACTGACTTGCTTTTGTGTGCCAAACTATTGCCCCATACGTATTTGCTGGTCTCACAATCATGGCGTACATCCATCGCAGTATTTTTGTTTTACAGCCCCACCTCTTACCAGCTAGATTTCTGCACGCCATCAAAGCTCTTATTGCTTTACTAGCAGTTATTTCAACATGCGTATTCCACAGAAGCTTACTGTCTAGGGTTATCCTTAGATATTTAACCTCCGATTTCCATTCTATGATTTCCCAATTTAAGGATATGGGTTTCATGGCTGGAAGTGTTCTTTTCCGGGTAAATGGAATTACCATGATCTTGCTTGGGTTAATGTTTAGTCCCACTGACAAGCACCATTGCTCAATGATTCTAAGGCCCTTTTGTAATAAATCACACAAGGTGCTCTCGAACTTGCCTCTGACTATTAATACAATGTCATCGGCGTAGCCCATACATTCGAAGCCAAGCTCCGTTAGCCTGTAGAGCAACTCATCTACTACGAGGCTCCATAGAAGGGGGGATATCACTCCCCCTTGAGGTGTCCCCCGAGTGGCTTTAACTGAGGTGGTTTGATTCCCCACCTGTGTCTCAGCTATCCTCGTTGTCAACAACTCATACATCCATTTTACAATGGTTTCATTCACTCCTCGCCTTTTTAGTGCTTCTTTGACAGACACATGAGTTGTGTTGTCAAAGGCCCCTGATATATCCAGGAATGCACACATTGCGATTCCTTTGTTGTTCAGAGTTCTTTGGATGACTTCTGTCAGCTGATACAGAGCCGTCTGCACCTAACCAAAGTTCAATGGGATCTTAATTATTTAAATCAGAAATAGAGATATTATATTTGTTCAGTTCGCAAATCCAAGGCCCATTAAAAAAACCTCAACGTTGTTACAAATATTGTCTTGATCTAATACTTCAAAAGTGTATGGGAATTTATATAGAGAAATACTAACATCATAACAGTTATGTGCAACTATAATCTCTTTTCCTCCAAATAAACCATGCACCAGATTCTCTGAACTCTTGACTCGCAAACCAAGAAATGATACAGTTGATTTCAAATTATATGAACGTTGTGATCCTGTGTCAATCAAAGTCCGAACAAATTTAGAGTTACTGGGACCTACTAATCTGATAAGCAACGTCTGGAGTAATACATGACCACTGGTATGATTTGCATTCGAATTTGTATGATATGAAAGTTTGTTGTTATATGTCAAAGTAGATAAAGGTTTACTTACATTTGATTCAGATATATTCGGAGAATTACCAGAAGTAAAATTATTAAACATAATAGAGTAATGGGATATTTTACAAATTATGCACTTTAAACGGCAATTTCTTGCATGATGGCCAATCTCAATCTTATAGCATCCTTTTTCACCCGATACAATATTCTTTCTCTCTTCCAAAGTCATTTCTAGCGCCTTAAAACAAGAATATCCATTATGAGACCCGCTACAAAAAATACAAGTATAAGGAAAATCTTTGTTATTGTTTGTGTTCTGCAAACCAGCGGCGGTAGATAGAGCAGACCCTTGGTACGAGTTTTTCTTTCCGCAGCACGTCTCCCCAGATTTCGACCTTCTATTACTGTCAGATATCAGTCCGAAGCCGTCACTTACTAATACAATTCTTTGTTCATTTACCACTTCAGAACAGAGAAAGGATAAAATATTTTTTAGCTTCTTCTCTAGCGTACAATCAATATTAATATTTCCAGAAATATTGCTAGCATTACTAATGCTAAGCTCCCCTGTATTAAATGCTGAACGCTGCCAAGTTCTGAGCAGATCATGTGGCAAATAAGATTCTATTAACGGAAATAAAATTGCAGCACATTTGTCCGTTGTAATGCCTAAAGTACCTAAAGCGCGTAACCGGGTTTCAATTTGATCGTATAGTTTAGAAATTTCAAGTTTTTGTTTTCTAATAGCATTATTTGAAACAAGTTTTGATAATTCACGTACGTAGACCTCTATTTGAAGATCCTCTCTACCAAATCTGGACTGCATACATTAATAATTTTTCCATAATTCTCACTCATTAAAGGAAAACTTTCTATTAATTGACGCACTCTAATACCTGGAACCGTGGCCTGTAGCAAATATTTTATTTTATCACAATTTTCAATGTCCCGATCTTCATGTACTTTTTAAAATTGTGACTAGAAACCCAACCAACCTTTGATACTGCCATCATAACATTTAAATTCGGTGCACGGCATCTTGAACTTTCTTTTCGTTGATTTGTCGACAACAATTGTTGAAGGCATTGCAATTGTAGCAGATATATTATATTATTATTAGAAAAATGGGTGTATCTTACTTTTAGTTTGGTGTACCTTCTATGATAAGCATCACCTTGTTCCATATCTCCTATTATGTCTTCCTCTGTCGCCGTCTCTACAAGAGCTTCATATAGACGTTTTTCACATACTTGCAGGTTTTCATATTGTGTTTTCCAAATATCTCAAGAAACCTCTAAATCCAGCAAACAAGGTTCTTGAGCACGTTGAAAAGCTTAAAATTCAAGCTGCTTTGGAAAAACTATATCTTAGCACCTTACGTGACTTCTTCATGCTTAAAAGCCAGCACCCAGGCGTTGCTGCCTGATATATACAAAAAATACACAAACATGTTAAGTTAGATCCATACTGTTTATACATCAGCCGATAACCAGGCCTGCCTCTTCATTAGTAACGAGTGGATAAGGTCTTCTAGATATTCAAAATTTGTAATCCAGTGAAATTCGAAAAAACTTCACGTTGTCTCTATCTCCACGTTTTGCACATCCCACAATACAACAAAAAGCAGGCATTTTCACGCTTAGCTATTATAAAAATTAATTAAATACGTGTTAAAGTGCTTTAAACAAGCGCTGTACAATGCAGTCTACAGCTGTGTATGCCCCACAGACGCCATGTTGACATTTGAGTGACAGTTTGCTTGAGTGCCCTATTTATAGTATATGTTCCTTTGACCAAGAAGTTTATTGGGCAAAAATGGGAGTGACTGTATTTTAGGATAACTAATTATATCAAAAACGGCACGTTTGTTTTTATATAATTTTAGTACATATTGTACTCTTGGACTCGTCACTCTCCTTCTGTTTTTCTTCATTGCTATTAAAATAATTCATAAACTATTGAAGGATGATAACGATTCCAGACATTTTTGTTCTTCGTAAATTAATGACCAAATTGAACTTTGCACCTGACATTCAAATAGCTGACAAGCCTTCATAATATCAGTTATTAGTCGACAAACAATACAAAAGCAAGTTTCATATTTGTGTTTTATTTCTGTGATTTTTGATACCGAAGTTTTAAAGCTCAATTTGTTCATTATATTAACGAAAAACTTTTCAAAGATCTATCACCAATGCATTTATTTATAACAATTACTTAAATAATTAAAATTAAATTTTTGTTTAAAATCATTATTATTGTTTCAGCAATAAGAATCATAACAGTCAAAAAAAATTCCTGATTGTTTTATTTACATTATTAATTTTTTAATATTTTTGATTGTTAATACTGTTACGAAACAGCTTACTGGAATAGTCCCTAAATCCGACTCTGTCTAGGCCAGGTATGAAAGTTTTTATATAACTCTTTACGATTGTGCCTATCTTATCTAAACATTGTTTTTGTGACCAGTCTTATCTAGAAAATGCTAGAGCCAATTGTTTTTCTGTGTGTAAGCCGCAATCTAGAATTCTCTAGTAAAAAAGGCACTAATATATAAATAAAGGACCGATCAGCGGATAAGTTTAGTTTATAATTTGACATCGTGAGATAAACAGTAAATAAGTGAATATAAATTAAGTGATTATATAAATTATTTTAAGTGAATTTACTGTGTATAATTAGTGAATAGTGTAGTGAATAAATAAATTAAGTAAGTGAACCTACCGTGTGTATAAATTTATCCCACCCGTAAATAAAAACGTTCAAATAAATAAGGAAAACATTACATTGTTGTCAGAAGTGGGATAATATAAATAAATATCTACGTAAAAATGGCCAAGAAACTAAGTGATTTGAAAGTGACTGAGTTAAGAGCAGAATTTGAAGATCGTGAGTTGGAAACGTCCGGTAAGAAAAGTGAATTAGTAGAAAGACTTAAAGTGGCACTGGAAAATGACGGCTTTGATCCAGAAACTGTTTTATTCAATGACGAGGCTTCCACCTTAATCTCGTCAATTTCTGCCATGGAAGAGAAGATTTCAACTAATGTGAATAACGATATTTCTGCAATAAAGAACGATTTTTCTGATATGAAGAACGATATTTCTGCTATGAAGAATGATATTTCTGCAGATATCTTATCAATGAAAAATGACATTGCTGCTGAAGTCGAGAATAAAATTTCGTCTCTAAAATCAGACATGAAGAATAAGATGACAACAATGGAGAATCAGATGGACGAGAAAATCGAGGAGTTATAGACAAATATTGCCGATTTAAGAACGCGAGGCACGCCAGAGGAATAAAGGAAGACCTAGCAAACGAAACCTTGCAAGCCAGAAACACACCCTAAGTTAGAAGACATTGGCAGTTTTACCCGAGTCAAGGCCCCAGCGTTCGATAGGAGAATGTTTTGGACCAATTATGTGAAACAGTTTGAAGCAGCCGCTAGAGTGAATAATTGGTCCGATATGGAGAAAGCACTGAACCTAACTATAGCGCTTCGGGGAGATGCCTCAGATGTAATTCAGACAATACCGCTTAAAGAAACGGATGACTTCGAGCTGCTGAAGAAGAGGTTAGACATGCGATACGGTCAAGAACATCTAGAACATTTGTACCAATCCCAGCCGAAGAACCGAAGGCAGAAACGTGATGAATCCCTTGAAGAGTATAAAGTGGACATTGTCCGACTGGTTCGACTTGCTTATCCGTCAGTACCAGAGAACATGATGGATTGTCTGGGCATCCAGGCCTTCATTGATGGCTTACGTGACCCCTATATGCAGAGGACGCTTCGTTTCGACCATCCGGAAACATTAGTCGACGCATTGACAGCTGCTCTTGAATATGAAGCATCAACAAAGGCTTCGGGATATAACAAAATTAGGACCATTCAAGAAGAAGATGACGAAGACCGATTTGACCAGTTCGTCAGTTTAATAAAAAGTATGAAGGACAAGAAGCCGAGAAATATCAGATGCTGAAATTGTGGCGAGATACGTAGTTCGTGTAAGCGCCCCAAGACTCCTGCAAACCAAGAACCCCAGTCACAGGAAAACTAGAACGGGTCGGATACGAGGCGGCAGCACCGATCCATGATCGTTCCAAAGACCCTCTCATACTGATAGTTTCGCTCAGATGTCGCAGCGACAGTGTATATGTAGATAGCGAAGTGAATGGCAAGAGATATACTCTGCTAGTAGACACTGGAGCAACTAGAACCATTATACGACCAGAAATAATAAACTCCAAGAAGGAGCTTTTACCAATGAGTCTGCGACTGCGGACCGCCACGGGTGAGAGTGCCAACATTCACGGTGAGACGCAGATCCAATTGGGAATTGGCGCAGAATAGTTCACGCATACGGTAATCGTAGCTGACATTGAAGAAGACGTGATTCTGGGAATGGACGCAATAAATGTACATGGTTCCCAATTGAACTTTAGAAACAGAACCATTAAAGTGGGTTCCGAGGAGGTATTTCTTCATCCACATGAAGGCAGCGCGGTGTTGGCAGCTATACAGGAAGATGCCGTTCTACCTGCACGAAGCGAAACCATGATAGTAGCACGGCTACAGGGAATCATGGAGGAAGGTACACCGGTTATGATGGAGCCAAGGAACAACGACGAAGAAGTTGGCAAAGGAGTACTGAGTGGAAAAGGATTGGTTACGTCGGCGAAAGAGATCCCAGTACGTGTGGTAAGCGTGAACGATTACCCAATTACCATCAAGGAGGAAACCAAGTGTGGATCCTGCGTACCAGTGACGTCTATAGTTCGTCAAAAAACGACCACTGACAATTCTAATGCCAGATTCGGACAAATGTTATCAGTAGCTGGTCAATCTTTGGATCGAGCTGAAAAAAAGAGAATAAGAGACTTTCTCTTGCAGTATCGAGACTTATTCGTACCAAAAGGAGGAAAGACTGGTAGAACATCAGCCGTCAAACACAAAATCGATATTGGTAATACCAAGCCAATTAGGCTATCAGCTCGACGACTACCACGAGCGAAGAGAGAGGAAGGAGAAAGAATAATTCGAGAGATGGCTGGAGAAAAAGTAATAGAACCGTCTACTAGTCCATGGGTATCTCTAGTAGTGCTCGTCAAAAAAAGGATGGAACTACGAGATTCTGCATGGATTATCGCCAGCTAAATAACGTGACGAAGAAAGACAGCTATCCTCTGCCGCGAATTGACGATACGCTGGATACTTTGGCCGGCAGCAAACTGTTCTCCACCTTGGACCTGAAGTATGGTTATTGGCAAGTGGAAATGGACCCAGAAGACAAAGAGAAGACTGCTCTTACCACCGGATCTGGATTATGGCAATTCAACGGCATGCCATTCGGGCTCTGTAATACGCCTGCGACATTTGAAAGTCTCATGGAAAATGTCTTGAGAGGGTTGTCTTGGAAGACATGCCTGGTCTATTTGGACGACATCGTAGTACTGGGGAAGACATTTGATGAACACTTGAAGGATTTCGAAGACGTATTCAAACGATTCCAAGCTGCCCAGCTCATTTTAAACCCGAAGAAATGTCAGCTGTTCCAAAACCGAGTCAACTATCTAGGTCATATAGTGAGCAATGAAGGAGTGGCCGTGGATCCAGAGAAAATTGATTCCATTCAGCAATTGCCGCAACCAACCGACAAACATCAAATTAGGAGTTTCCTTGAACTTTGCACGTATTATAGAAGATTTATCAGGAAGTTTGGAGATATTGCCAAGCCTCTAACGCGACTTACAGAAGAGGCAAGAGCTTTCCAATGGGACGAAGACTGTCAAACGGCTTTTGATACCTTGAAGAAGCATTTAACCACGGCGCTGATATTAGGATACCCTTCACCAGAGGGAGACTATTCTTGACAGATCCAAGGAGGGTAAATAGGAGCGTAAATAAATGAGGAAAACATTACAATACGAAAGTGAAAAATCAAAGTTTCAAATCTTTTCCAACTGAGATCCTTTCTATACCCTTTTAAGAATAACACCAAAAATTAAAAAAACAACTAGGTCTCAAGTTCAGAACTAATCATTGTTTTTATGTTAAGACATTCAACTGGGAAGAATTAACTAATTAACAATAGCAAAATTAATTAAAAAATTGGGATAAACTAATGTTTTCTGCCTTTAAGGACATTTATTCAAATTTAGATTATTTCAAACATTTTTCGAAATATTTTTAAAGAAACAATCCATTCTTTTTTTCTTAGGTAATTGTTTATAACCGTTGCATTTTTTGTCGGCCCCTATTGTCCAGTTGATCGTTCGTCCTAGATGCTATTTCGAATCGAATGAGAACAAAACATAATTTTCGGTGGTCCAGACTAGCTTTATGACGAATTGGCATTCGTGAACCAGACTATTACACTGGTCAACAGTGATTTTAGTGTCGGGGAATTTTTAGCTGTTTTTATATAAATTTGATGCCCTGATCCCAAATCTGTTATTTTTTGCCTAGGAACTGAAATTTTTGAAATACTACATTTTAGTGAGAACCCCATAATTCACCACTCTAATAATTTAAAAAAAAACAAAAATGTGTGTCATTATTATATATTACTCAAAAATATCAAAAATTTATTAAATTTTGGACAAAAATACAGATAAAAGGTATTATTAAAATTAGCAGTCACTCACGCACACTTTGAAACTTTCGTTTTCGTGAAATTCTTGAGTGCATCTTTTGGCAACAGTCTCTTTTTAAAGTCCAGCAGTAATCTGCTATCATGTTTGCATCCCAACGTCTTTGGTAGCGGTCCTTCATAGTCTTGATATCTTGGTGAAATCTTTCACCCTGTTCCTCACTGAAGTCTCACAAATTTTCTGGAGACCGATCTAAGTGACTATGTAAATAATGTGATTTTACGTTCATGTTGCACCCAAGGGATCTGAAATTTTCGAGCATCTCGTTGACCACTTGATTGTAGTTGTCAGCCTTGCGATTCCCCAGAAAATTTTGAACAACAGCAACAAATGAGGTCCAACCTTTCTGTTCGACCTCAATCATAAACGTTACAAATGCAGGGTACTTTATAAGTTTCCGTATTTGTGGGCAGTCGAATATTCCTGGTTTAAGTTTTTCTGAACTTAACTGGAGTATTTGTCTACATATATATGCAAAACAAGGTCCAGTTTTATCAAGAGCCTTCACAAACTGTTTCATTAGGCCCAGTTTAACATGCAGTGGTGGGAATATGATTTTCTCTCGTTCAACTAAGGGATCGGTAATAACGTTATCTTTTTCCACATCCAGGTTTTTTCTCTTAGGCCACTTCTTCCTAATCCAATGGTGTGTTTTATCTTTGCTATCCCAGAGGCACAGGAAACATGAATATTTGGTGAAACCACTCTGCTGACCCAGAAGGAAGTTTACCATTTTTAAGTCCACTCTCATTCAGTATACTTCATTTTTGTCAATACCAAAGCAATTGTGTCGTATGCTTCTTTCATTTTCATTGAGTGATCAATTGGTATTAAACCATATTTGTTTCCATTGTGTAAAAGGACACATTTGAAAATTCGCTTTGAGATAACGATAAATAAGCGCCATTCATTGGAGAATAGTCACAAAGTCCCATTCTTTCTTGTAGGCCTTTAACATCCTGGCAATATACAAGATTGTATACTTGAGAAAAAAAGGTTGAGAATCCTTTTCTCTAATCCGGTAGAAAGTAATCTTAGTTCCTTTGTTCGAGTAAATTCTTGTCCTTCAACCTAGAATTTCAGAAGCTTCCTTTGACAGGTTGAGATCTCTGCTGAGGTAATTTAACTCATTTTGATTAAAACGTTGGGGCATTGATGTCGTCCCCAAATAATCACAGTCACGTTTATCAATTTTTCAGAAGAGTGATCAGAGGAAAAATTCTCGTCCTGGCCAAGCTATGGCAGTTGATGAAATGTGGGGATTGGTACTTCATCTGAATGAGCGACTGGGCGCCTTGTAGACTCTAAATGGGTAATTCCACTTGCTACGGTGGTTTCGATTAATTCCATTGAGATGTACTAGGCACAAGTAACAGTCACTAGAGTGTTTTTTGGGTTTCCTCCAAACCATGGCTACCCCAAATTTTAAACATTTTTTTTTTCCAGCAGTCCACTGTCGTAAATGTTCAGTACACGTTTTACAGAATATATGTGGTGCCCAGGTTTTATCCTGATCACCAAAATATCCAAGATAAGCTCTCTTTACAAAGTCACTAACAGTTTTTCTGTTTTCTTTTAGAGCGAATTCCACACATATATAACAAAACACGTGATTTACACAACTTCTTCTACTGGAAACAGCAGTGGAACTCATTTTATGTCAATAAAAAAGCACAACAAAAAAAACTCAAGATATTTCGCAACTCCGTTCTACTCTCTACGACGTCAATCTGCAAACTAACTAACTCAAGTTCAAGTGCTAATACCCTAGGTTAATACGAAACCCGTAACTGGCGCCGCAAGTGGCGACAGTGCAAGTGTTGATAAGCCTTTGTTGTCCTTTCTTAGAACCCAATGAAGTGCAAAGAAGCCCTAGTTTTTTATACTGGGGGTGTAATTTAACACTGGGTTACTGTTAGAAAATACCTAGTATTTTTATTATTTTTCATTTATTAAATGTGTTGTAAATAAATACATAGATTGTATAATGTTTTTGTTAAATTACTAATTGAATACTAGGCCAATACAAAAAATATATAACATTAGGTAAAACAGGGAGCGGATAATAGCAAGCAGGTGCGTGTAACCTTTTTAAGTATAACTAATATCTAAAAAACTAGAGCTGATAGGGAAAACCTGACTTTATATTCAGATTCAGCGCCCAAAATATAGCTAAAATCAGCTCAAAAAACCTGTGCACCAAATTTTTTTTTTGTTGGCCTGTGTTATCTCAGCAGCTATCTTTCAATATTGGATTATCTACAGCAACTCAAATGTAAGGGATAACCAGATTCTAACTGTATTTTTTAAAACTTATCCTACCAATATCTTCAACGTTTTTGGCATTCAAATGCTATAGGTTGATTTACTAGAATCCGAAAACACATAGCAACCACTCTCGACTGATTAATCACTGAAGATAATTCAAAATTCCTTTATACGAACCTTTAGCATATAAGTCACTATTTTGTATCTGGAAATTATCTACATCTATTCCTGCAATTTGTAGGTGGGTCGTTGGAGGGAACGTCGTCCTTAATGATCCCCTGCGGATTCTTTCGGCTAATTTTCTGGATTCAGTCAATACCAATACAGCAAAAACATATATAAATATCTAAAAATAGTGAGAAATATACATAAATATGTCATGAAATTACTGGTAATGATGCACATTTCTCGAAATAATACACTCCCGCTAACGAAAAAACTACATTTTCAAGAATCGACTTCTTGCTGTGCATACTCAATGTTTGTCTTCTTAAGCAGAGGTTCTCAAACTTTTTGATACTGCGACCCTCCTTTTTAGACCTAGTATTTCGGCGACCCCCCTATTTTTAAATATAAACAAAAATGAAAAAAGACACTATTGGCTAAGTTTTATCCATAAAAATACTATTAAATAGTAAAAATAAATACAAATTATTGTCATTTGAATTGTTTTATAATAATCCTGAAAATTAATGTGCAGAAAATTACTGCAACCCTCTGTCGAGCAGTTTAAGGTAAAATTAATGAGCAGTGGTTTTCTGCAATTGTTTACCGAGGAAACTGTCAGATGCTTTTAATTCTGCTATGACTAACATTTTCAATACAAATGTAGTCTTGTTGCAATTCAACTTAATTGAATGCTAATTAAAACAAAAATAAACTCTGTTCATTATTTATTTATAATCCTTATTTAATCTGTAATTATTTATTATTTATACACTGACAAAAATTGTATTTTTGAATGTCCAACTACAACAATTTACATTAATTCACATAAACGATTAACAAAACTAACTATATGACCATATGGAGAAAACACAAACTTCAAATAATGTCAAATTGCTCGACACAGGATTGCAGTAACTTCCCGCACACCAATTTTGGGCATAAGAGAAAGTGGGATAACTCACTTCGTGGCACGAACAAGGACAAAACAATGATGACTCATGGGGCCTAGAATAGATTGCAGTCACAGCTGTCTGCGCGCGCGCACTCTGCCAGCCGGGACCCGGCAGACGACACGACAGTCTGGCTTCTTGAGTCGATCACTCAACACTGTGTGTACTTTGTGAGTAGTATTGCGAGCAAATACAGTTGGAAAAAGTAGCAATGGATATGTTTTTGAAAAGACCGTCGTCAAGTAGTGACGCTAGTGCTAGTGAGTGCGGAAAGACAAAATTCCGCAAATATGACCAGTCGTACATACAATTCGGTTTCACTGAACTGGCAAACAAACCTCAATGTGTGGTGTGTAGTGAAGTGTTGTCAGCTGAAAGCATGAAGCCTTCGAAAATTAAACGCCATCTTGAAACTAAACATTTTGCTTTGAAATACAAACCAGTGGAATTTTTCCAAAGAAAACTGTTATCCCTTCGAAGTCAACAGGTAAACATTACAGATCTTGCTAATGTTAATAAAAATGCTCTTAAAGCTTCCTACGAGGTAGCACTCAAGATTGCTAAAAAAGGGAAACCCCATACAATTGCTGAGGAATTAATTCTTCCTGCTGCAAATATAATCAGTCCTCAAGATGCTGAAAAATTGAAAAAAATCCCGTAATCAAATGATACTATTTCAGGAAGAATATGTGACATGGCTGAAGATGTTCAGAACCAGCTAAAGAAGCAAATAAAAGACAATATTTTTTTTGCAATTCAGTTGGATGAGTCAACAGATGTTGCCAACTGTGCTCAGTTTTTATGCTTCATCCGGTACGATTACGGTGATGCTATTCATGAAAATATTTTGTTTTGTAAGCCCCTGCCGAATAATACAACAGGTGAAAGTCTTTATAAGGTGTTTGTCGAAGCAACTGAACCTTTTGAGTTGGATTGGAATATATGTGTGTCAATTTGTAGTGATGAAGCAATGGCCCTTACGGGACAGAAGAGTGGCTTCATTGCCAGGTTGAAATCATTTATACCGAATGCAAGCTGGGTCCACTGTTTTTTACATAGGCAAGCTTGGGCAGCTAAGAAAATGCCAGATGAATTACGGCAAGTGTTAAATGAAGCTGTCAAGATAGTGAACTACATCAAAAGTCGCCCGCTGCAAAGTAGGTTGTTTAATAACTTGTGTGAAGAGGTAGGAGCCTTGCATAAACATCTTTTATTTCACACTGAAGTACGGTGGCTATCCCGTGGTAATGTATTAAGCAGGCTGTTTGGATTAAAGTCAGAAATGTTATTTTTGGTTGATAGTAAACCCGAACTTTCTACTTTTTTCAGTGATGAAAAGTGGTTGGTTAAGCTTGCTTATTTGGCTGACATCTTCTCTCACCTCAATATTTTGAACTTATCCCTACAAGGACCAGACAAAAATACGCTATATGCTCAAGACAGAGTAAATGCATTTGTAAAAAAACTCAGTGTTTGGAACGTAAGAGTTAAGAAAGAAGATTTTGAAAATTTTACACTAACTCAAGAGTTTATAGAGTATCTGTCAAGTTTTAACGCTACATCCCCTGACACTTCATCTCTCTCCTTACTAGTATCTTCTCATCTCGAAAGTTTGATTGAACAGCTGACAGATTACCTTCCAAATAAGGATACGAGTGGGGTTTTGTGAGTAGTCAATCCGTTCAGTGATCAAGTCGTAACAAAAGCATGGCAAACTGCTCGTCAACATGATCAACTGATCGAAATTTCAAGTGATCAGTCAGCAAAACCCACTTTTAACAGTGCTTGTATCGACAAATTTGGGATAGGTATTAAAAATGAATACCCAAAACTGTCCACAAAAGCATTACAGACTTTGATGCCATTTTCTACGTCTTATAACTGTGAACAAGGTTTCTCCATAATAGTGAATATCAAAACAAAATCAAGAAATCGTTTGACCCTGGAAAATGACATTCTTTTGTGTATAACAAAACTCAATCCGGACATAAAATAATTAGAAATGCCTGTGGATATGGTGTACACACTAGATGTAAATTGAGTGAATGAAAACGACGAATACTCAGTGTGTATTAGTTTATTACTTTCAGGCTAAGCGCTTTCGGCTGTTAAGCCATTATCAAAATGACGACGGCTTTGATAATGGCTTAACAGCCGAAAGCGCTTAGCCTGAAAGTAATAAACTAATACACACTGAGTATTCGTCGTTTTCATTCACTCAACATAAAATAATTGGTGAATTCCAAACAAGCTCATGTTTTCCATTATATAGTATTAGGCCTTTTTCAACTTGTATGTGTATTACAAATGTGTGTAGCCTATAAATTTTGTTATTAATAAAAACTACAGCTATGACTGATTTGTTTTTTTTCCTCCTTATCCCGCGACCCCCCTGGACACATAACGCGACCCCCCTGGGGGTCGCGATCCACAATTTGAGAACCCCAGTTCTAAAGACTGAACATTTTGATTAATAATTTTTTTTCACAATGTGCTTAGAAATTGATAATGACAAATTATTATATATCGTTTTATTTTCACTCCATCTAACGCAGCTTCCTCAATTATTCTCAATAAAAAATCACCCCTCAGGGTGCCTAAGAGATACTTCAATGATGGCACGGGCTTGATACTTCCGAGGTACCCCAGTCACGTTTGTGTCGTCCTGTATTTGTCCTTAAATGTTTGCAATCTCAAGGTGTGAGACACCGTGCCGATTGATGTATGGCTCTGCCGAGTGAGTCGTAAAAGGTTCCTCCAAATACCGGGCACCCTCTGGATGAAACTTAGCCTTATCGAGGTATCCAGGCTCTGCTTCGAACAACGGAACAATTCCTAGGCTACTCGTGGGATAAATCTATGAGCTTATTTTCTGAATACCCCCTTTACACGGGTCTCAAAAGAGACCTCGAACATATTCACCAGAAATATTTGAAAACCCAATATTTTATGAAAAGTACTATATAATCACCAGAAAAGAAGACAGTTTTAAGAAAGTATCACCTTTCACAATCCATAAATCACTTACCTCTTTAATAGGAGAAACTCAGAATAGGGAAAAACTAAGAAATGGAACACTACTGATAGGAGCACAATCTGAGAAAACCAGATTATTAAACTAGATAAATGTTATGGAAGTTACAGTCGAACCCCATAGAACACTAAACGCGGTAAAAGAAGTTATCACCTGCAGAGATTTATTGAACTGTGATACAGAAAAAATACTGTAGAATTTGTAGCCCCAAGGTGTGATAGAAGTTAAAAGACTAAATACCCAAATAGATGGGAAAATAGCGCCATCATCTACTTTACTATTAACCTTCAAAACTATAAGCATGAACATAAGAGTCCGCTCTTACATACTAAACCCCCTCCGCTGTTTTAACTGTCAAAAGTTTGGGCATGCATCGGATAACTGCAGAAATCGAACCACCTGCCCCAGATGCGGAAAAACATCTCATGTAGAAAATCCATGCAATCCGCCCCTCAATGTGGATGCCAAATATTCAAAATGGAACTTAATATATAAAAAATCAGAGTAACACAAAAAATACCATACTTTGAAGCAAATAGAAGATACAAACTACGAAATTCAGCTTCCAACAGTACTTTTTCAGGAATCTTAAGGAAAAAACAGACAGTAATAAAACCGCGATTTCTTCAACCGCATCCCAGACCCCTAATCCAACCCCCTAACATCGTCCCTAAAAACTAATACCAATTCCAATGAACCAACCCACCTCCTTTCCAACCCCTTAAAATATCACCGAAAATTAATCGCCACAAAAAATGTCTCAATTACTACCTCTAGCAGCAAAACCACAAGCGAAACAAATGACAAACATCTTACATTAATCAGAGGAAATCCTCTTCCTCATTATCTTCGAAAAGTACCTCTTCCAGTCGCAACAGTTCTAAAGATCATAAACTGAATAAACCCAATAAAAATGAAGTTAAACCACAGGAACTTAAACGGTATTAAAAATCACATAGAAGAACTCAAACTACTTACCAATACGCACCAACCCCAGGTACTTTGCATTCAAGTAACCAATCTCAAAACCACTGACCAACTTAAAATAGCAGGTTTCAATATAGAGAGAAGAGACCCCACTGATTTCCTCAGAGCCTAAGGAGGCGTAGCTCTACTAATAAAAGAAAATTATCCCTATAAAAGGATAAACCTCAACACCAACTTAGAGGCTCTTGCAGTCACCATCGTCGGAAATATAGAAACTACTATTTGCATTCTCTACCTTCCTCAATCAGCTAAAGTCAACGCAAATGACATCACAAGTATAATACATCAGTTACCATCCCCAATAATCCTAACCAGAGATTTGAACGCCCACAAGACCATATGGGGTTCAACTCATACAGACCAACGAGGCAGAATTATAGAAAATATAATCGAAAATGAAAATATTCATATATTTAACGATGACTCTCCCACCTATATATCTTCCACTACTTCCTCACTTTCAGGTTTAGACATTACACTATGTTCCCAAATTCTCTGAACAAACTTTCAATGGAGCACCCTAGATGATACACATGGGAGCGATCACTTCCCGGTCCTCCTAGAAAAATTACTATGGGGAAATTCCCCTAATCCATGTATTAGATTAAATCACAAAAAACAGACTGGGAAATTTTTAAACTACAGTATATGGCCCCCAACGTCGACCTTTTGGGAATTGATGAAGCTGCAAATATTATTTCTCAATCTATCATTGAAGCATATGAAAACAACACACCAGAATTCCGAACAAATCTCCTGTGCCATGGTGGAATGAACAATGTAGAAAAACAATGAAGGAAAGAAAATGCGCATTAAACATGTTTAAGCGCCAACCAACAAGCTACAATTTCATAAATCTTAAAAAGTCCAGAATAAAAGCAAAAATAATTATAAATGAGGCGAAATTGTCTTCTTGGAACAAGTTCACCAATTCTATCAACTCTAACGCCAGCTTAAAAGACATATGGGGCAAAATAAACAAATTAAATGGCGCGCCTACCAGAAACTTATCAGGCCTAATAGAGAACAATGTATGGATCGATGACACAGAGCATATAAGTCAGATATTCGCCAATCACTTCTTTACAATATACAACAAATATCCTTTTGTCACAAAAAAGCAAAAACAACCGGTAAATATGTTATACAACCTGCCAATCACAATAAATGAACCAACCTATGCTTTGAAGAACAAAAAGGACACAGCTCCTGGACCAGACCACATAAGAATATCTATGATGTTAAATTTACCCGAAAATGGAATACATAGCCTACTCCAATTATACAACACAATATGGGAAAACGGCCAAATTCCCAGCGAATGGAAATTATTAATACTCATTCCAGTCCACAAACCAGGAAAACCTATATGCCGGAAAGAAAACTACAGACCAATAGCTCTCACTAGTCATCTATGTAAACTACTGGAAAATATCATCAACAACAGACTAACTTGGTACCTACAGAAGCGTAACCTCCTAATGCGTGAACAAGCAGGCTTTAGAAAAAAATATTCAACTAACGATCATCTAATAGGCTTTGAAATGGATCTAGAAGACGCGTTCCGCCTCGCAAGACACACCAACGTACTATTCCTTGATTTGAATAAAGCCTTCGATACAATACACAGGCAAAGTATAGTGAATGCGCTCGAAGAATTCAATATAGTGGGATCAATGCTTAACTTCATACTCAACTTCCCCACAGAGAGAGTATTTCAGGTACGAATTAAAAACAAAACATCAGACATACTTTACCAAAACTCAGGAGTACCTCAAGTTTCTGTCTGTCCAACCCTCTTCATATTTGCAACTAACAATATAAAAAAATATCATATGCCACCTAATATTAGTTTTAGACTTTATGCAGATGATTTACTTATCTATCATTCAGCTTCTGACCCAGAAATTAGCATACTTAATCTACTAAACTGTGTAGATATATTGGACGCATGGGCAAATAATAACAATCTAGAATTCTCATCAAACAAGTCTAAGTTAACTGGGGTTCATTTTTGAAGCAAAAGAAACTGCACAAAAAATATTAACATACCTATCAACAATCAATACATTCGGAGTAATACACACCACAACTTTCTAGACCTCACCTTCGACTCAACACTAAACTTCAAAAATCACATAGAAGAACTACAAGAAAAATGTACAAAAGACCTCAGAATGATACGCATGTTATCAAATACAAAATGGGGAGCTAGCAAGGAATCTTTAATAAATATATACCAAGCAACAATAAAATCTAAAATAGATTATGGTTCCATGGCATACTCATCAGCTCCAAAAAGTTACTAACAAAAACCCCAATAGGGAACTCTGCAATTCAAATGGCCATAGAAGCAATCCACACAAGCCCCATTAACATTATCTACTGTGAAGCAGAAGTAATGCCACCAGAACACCGATGAATGCTACTTACTATTAAATATGCAAACTTCTTAACATTCAAAAAACAATATCTGTCTTTCATCAAATTTTTCAATATCCGTTACCAAAATATACAACCCACAAACAAAAAATATAAACCTGGAACAAATTATCGATATAAAGAAATTCAACATGGACTCAACTTATGATTACAGTCCTTCTAATTTGATATCAGTTTCCTGCCGGCTTTTGACAATAAAAAAGCACTCATGTTTCGTTTGTCTGCAAAATGGTGTTAGATGTTGGCTTTTTTAGTCATCTTATTGTGATTGTGCTATTTTAAACCTTTGTTAGTGAACTGTTTCATATTTGAATGTCCGTAGTTTATTTTTATACAACGTAATGGATTCTAACCTCAATTCGGAGGTAAGTTCGCACCTGTTGCGATTTCTTCTATATTGTATTTTACTTTTTAACTACAGTATCTTAATGCTGTTTTTCCATTTCAGTATTCCTGATTATGAGGACAATCATCCTCGAAAGCTTGAAAATTTTCCGTTAAGAGTACACTTTTTCCGTTTCTCTTGCTGCATACCCCAATATTTTCCAGTTTTATTCCTAACAGTCAGCAAAGACTATCTTCCTTTTATATATATATATATATATATACAGGGTGTCCCGGGACTAATAGGAAAAAAGTCAGTAGCGTATAATCTGAGCCAAAATAATGTTAGTACTTCATATAAACTTTTTCTATTCAGGCCCTCGTTTTCGAATTATAGGCCTCCAAAGTTTTAATTTTGAATTTGGTTTACGACAGTAAGAAGTATCTTGACACCAGAGCATATCGATCCGTGCAATTCGCCAAGAATAAGCAACAGTCCAATATAAGCTTCAATCTCTGTAGAATCAACAGGTACAATTTTATTCGGATTTTCTATATTCCATTTATCATAATATGTTTGTGCCTTTCTGTTTGTTTCGGTTACTATTATGTTCAGAATATCCGGAGATAGGAAAAGAAGAAAAGCGTCTTTTATACTTAAGATATCAGAACTGTAATTTGTAAGGCCTAGAGCATGTCTCCGAATATTAGCTTTTGAACGTCTAACTTTTGTGTTTCCTGGAATTTTTGACCACTCAGTTACATCTTTAGATTAATATACTGGAATGCCTTGGCTGTTACTAACTGTTGGTTCCTCTGGGTTCGTTTTTTCTATACTTTGATCAACAACTATTACATCATTTTCTTCCTCTACTTCTGTGATAATGTCTTCATCTTCTAAGTCACTCGATGTTTCCTCATTGATAACACTATCAAACTCTGGATCATCACTTTCAAGTATACGTAACATCTCATCGTCAGTAAGCCCCTTGCGATTGTTTCTAAATAAAAACAGACTCATTTTCAAAACTATGTACCCTACTCGCAATATCACAAGAGACTAACCCGAATATTCAAGTCTAAGAATTATATCGCAGTGCGGGGAATCCCCAATTTGAACTGGTAATTTACATTTTACAATTATATGGGTAAATTCCCTGTGAGTAAACAAACGTTAAATGTATGGGATTCCCCGATTTTACTAACAGTTACTGGGATTATTTTATCGGACGTAAAAGGCTGACCGGGGTCTGAAGAGACCCCTGGAATATAAAACTATCTTTTGTTTATACCAGCCAATGAAAACTACTAAATACATCATATTCTATCAAGATAATTCATAAACTGCAGCTAGATGAAAGATCAATGTTTAAAAATTTGCGTTTGCAAGGATACAGCAAAAACATACGTCATGGGGTACAAACGGACCCCGGTCAGTCCTATGAAGGTTAAATGAAACTCAACGTTTCTTACTGATTCCACAATATAATTATATATTATATTGTGAATTTAGTTCGAAACGTTGAGTTTCATTTAAAACACTAATATGAGTAGATTCCACGAAGTAAGGGTCGAGACAGTTGTACTGGCTCTGCAGAGATAAATATCAATAGAGTTTATCTTTGAGATGCTCTGAATAATATCCGATCAGAAAATTATTCACTTGTATACACTCCGGAGGCTGTATCGTGCTCAAAATTTGTAGTTTCTCCAAAAATAACAAACATATGTCTTACTTAAAGTACTATAGCACCTGTTTTACTGGCTCTGTTGAGGTGAAAATCTATAAGGTTCATATGTGAGAGGTCCTGAATAATATTCGATCATAAAATTGGTGACTTCTTGCACTCCGGAGGCTGTATCGTGCTAACAAACTGAAATTTCTCAAAAAATGACAAGAATGTCGTACTTCAAGTACCATAACACCCGTTGTACTGGCTCGGGTGAGATGAAAATCAATAGAGTTCATCTGTGAGATGTCTTGAACAATATTCTATCATAAAATTGGTGACTTGTTGCACTCCGGACGCAGTATGGTGCTAATAAGGCATATAAGGAAAAGTGGACGAAGGCGACATACACACAGGATTTTTTTTCTATAAACCGTTTTTTCGTGTTGTTCTTAATGAAAAACGTAAAAATAACTCAAACATTTTTTTCAAAATTCCAGCTTTTTTAGAGTAAACCAATAGTTTTCTCGCATATTAGATAGGTTGGGCGGAAAAGTAAAATGATGTACGATTTAATTTATTGTGAGTTCATTATTAAAACTGGATCTGAGGTAGTATCTTCGAGACCGAGGCCTAATACTCATTTGTTATTATTAAATCACCAAGGATAAATAAATTATTCAAAACTTCCTCATTTTTTGAGATACACTGTATAAATTAGGAAATTTCTACTTTTGATTAACGCAATATTTAAATATGGTAAAACTGCTTCTATGGGCATGGTATAATTCATACCAATAATGTGATATATTTAGAATGAATAATTATTTCACAGTAATTAAAAAATAAATAAATAGAAATGAAAAATGTATTGTCTACATGAGTTGAACGACCCAAAAACTGGTGTCTGATGCAGGATTTCATTTGCTCAAGGCAAAATAATCATGCATTTTAACGGTTCATTAATATAAGTAAAAGTTGTGTTTTTGTTACAGAAATACGATGAAAAAGAAAACGATTATTAATTAATAATGAACTAGTAATTTGTTCCAATTGTTTGCTTTATTTTTTCTTGATAGATTTATATGGATTATAGACGCATCGGTATCTATGACGTTTTTGCGTCTTTACTCTATCTTAAATTATATGAGTGTGTTCTTATTTTAAATTAACCTGTATAAGTTGGTATCTTTTAAGTATCTTAGTAGTAATATTCTGAGAAAAGTAATTTGATATTCGTAGGTAGATTATATTTGATTCTATATGGTGTTTATTTCCTGCAATGCATAATTATATGTTTAACGGTAATTGTAGAGTTACAGGTCCTACATATTGGTGGTTCTTCCGCTGATAGTAAATATTCATGAGTTAACTTTGAGTGTCTTGTGGGGACTATCCTATATTTTCTTGGTAGGTTATGTATTTGTGTTTTGTTAATGTGAATGTCTTTGATTTCGTAAAGTTTATTGTCTCCTTCTTGAAGGTCCCACTCTAACTGAATTAGGTTCCTAGTAGTGATGGGCAAAACCAGTACACTTGGTTGTACTAGCACACACCGTACAGTACATCAAACTGTGCCGTACAGTACGTGTCGTAGAATTGTACGACGGGATCGAGCGAAGGAAACGCGTGAACCATATCTGGTACTAAACAACTGAACAGTTTTCAGTAGTTTTTGGGGTTCTATTCTGCTCAATACTTGCTGGTGATGTAGGATCTACAAAATAATAATACATCTTAATATTGTTTTATTGTAATTATTATATTCATATTATTCATAAAATAATGCACTACTAATTGAAATATTTTGGGTTCAAATTTTTCAGCTAAAATTTGTTATAAATTACTTGAATTTGAATATTATATAAATTAAAAAAAGTTGTCTCACAATATTATTAAATTGTCTCAAGCTAATAAAAAAATTATATGAATACTTTCTTTACTAAAATTTCGTAAGCAATCAGTTCAAAATTATATCCATTTGATCAATATATTTATATTACGTACGTATTTACCTATTTAATTTACATGTATGAACGCAATAGTACCTTTATTCTGTTGTGAGTGCGTTGGGGGCTGCCGTCTGGGTGCTGTCAAAGTATAATATTCGTTTTGCTGCGAGGTACCGTTGACTCAATGGTTTTTCGGGGATCGTAACATTTACGCGACAGTTCGGTTCAAACCTTAGGCGATTTCGTCCCGCTTTGGTTGGTAGGGACTTTGGTTAACCAAATGGTAGGTCCTACGTCACCGGTATGACGTAAAGTACCAATTACAGGCGAAATCGTTTGGTTCTCAATTGGTACAGCTGATTGATGAAATTTACATTTACGTCACATACCACTATTTACGATTTGTATTGCGATCGGAAAAGTTGTTTATTGAGTATTGTCTTGGAGTTTTGAGTTGAATATATATAAATATATATATATATATATATATATATATATATATATATATATATATATATATATATATATATACAGGGTGTCCCGGGACTAATGGGAAAAAAGTCAGGAGCGTATAATCTGAGCCAAAATAATGTTAGTACTTCATATAAACTTTTTCTATGCAGGCCCTCGTTTTCGAATTATAGGCCTCCAAAGTTTTAATTTTGAATTTGGTTTTTATTTTTATTTTTTGTACTAGTTATTTGATCTTCATAAAATTTACGGCAAAGCTATAATATACGTGTATGTTTATTTTGGTAAGGTAAACAGATTTACAGTAGTGCCTTGAAGCCAGGGACGGACTACTCGCAATGGTTAGTGATCCAAAAATTTTGCAGGGATGGCACACCCTGTATGAAATTATCGAAATTCACTTCCCTACACATTAAGCTAACGAAAAGGTACTTCTGTTGGAATTCGATAAAATAATCCGTTTGGCTAATATTTACAGTTTTATTAATGCACTATGTACCAATTTACGCATTCACCATTTTTATAAGTACACGTGGTAAAACTAACTTATTAATACGATGTCCAAGATATACTTACAGTACTACAAAAAAATAATTTAACGATAGCAGAAAATAAAAAAACATTAACGACTTATTAATTGGAAAGTTGGTAAAAACTTTTGTTAAATGCGGTTGATAATGAACCATCAACGAGTTTACGAAAATTATCAAGAGAACATAACGTCTCGAAATCAGTTGTTCATCGCATCCTAGAAGAACAGCTGTTATATCCTTTTCACATGAAAAAAGTACACAGTATGACAGTGGCTGATTATCCTTCACGACTTGAGCATAGCCAGTGGTTTCTGCGACAACAACAAGCAGACAATACATTTATTAGTAACGTTCTCTTTACGAACGAATCCGGTTTCACCAGAGATGGAGTCATAAATTCAAACTAGGAGCCAGCATAGATTCATGGTTAAAGTTTGGGCAGGAATAGTTGACAATCATTTGATAGGGCCATACTTTATTGACGGTACTTTGACCGGCCAGAGATATTTGGAGTTTTTCCAAAATGAGTTATGGAACCTGTTTGATGATGTGCTACTGCAAACTCGTAGGAATTTATGGTTCATGCATGTTGGGGCCCCTCCTCATTTCAGTGTAGATGTACGACAGCATTTACACACAAGGTTTCCTAATAGATGAATTGGTCGTGGAGGCCCTTTTCAATGGCCACCGCGATCAGACGTTAATCCTATGGATTTCTTCCTCTAGGGTTATCTCAAAAGTAAGGTATACGCAACACCTGTGCAAACAAGGAATGATTTAATAGACAGAATTGTGTTACACTGCAATGTTATTAGAAATAATGTGGGATTGCTCTTTCAAGTGCAAAGAAACAACCTTCGTAGACTCAGAATGTGCGTGGAAGTAGGAGGAGCTCATATTGAACATTTATTAGAATAACGTTAGTTTTTGTTGATGTTTAGGAATTAGTTTTAGTCCAATGTTTTATAACTTGTGTTTTTTAGGTTTTCTTAATGATTTAATGATGCCGAGTTCGTAATTTTGATTAAAAGCAACTAATTACGTTGTTTGCGTACCTATTAAATTTTATTTTATAACATGCTATCATCAAATTATTTTTTTGTAGTACTGTAGGTAAATATTCGACATCGTATTAATAAGTTAGTTAAGTAAATTTGTATGTAGTGCATTAATAAAACAGTAAATATTAGCCAAACGGCTTATTTTATCGAATTCCAGCAAGAGTACCTTTTCGCTAGCTTAATGTGTGGGGAAGTGAATTTCGATAATTTCATACAGGGTGTGCCATCCCTGCAAAATTTTTGGACCACTAACCATTGCGAGTAGTCCGTCTCTGGCTTCAAGGCACTACTATAAATCTGTTTACTTTTCCAAAATAAACATACACGTACATTATAGCTTTGCCGTAAATCTTATAAAAATCAAATAACTAGTACAAAGAATAAAAATAAAAACCAAATTCAAAATTAAAACTTTGGAGGCCTATAACTCGAAAACGAGGGCCTGCATAGAAAAAGTTTATATGAAGTACTAACATTATTTTGGCTCAGATTATACGCTCCTGACTTTTATCCCATTAGTCCCGGGACACCCTGTATATATATATATATATATATATATATATATATATATATATATATATATATATATATATATATATATATATATATATATATATATATATTTATATATATTCAACTCAAAACTCCAAGACAATACTCAATAAACAACTTTTCCGATCGCAATACAAATCGTAAATAGTGGTATGTGACGTAAATGTAAATTTCATCAATCAGCTGTACCAATTGAGAACCAAACGATTTCGCCTGTAATTGGTACTTTACGTCATACCGGTGACGTAGGACCTACCATTTGGTTAACCAAAGTCCCTACCAACCAAAGCGGGACGAAATCGCCTAAGGTTTGAACCGAACTGTCGCGTAAATGTTACGATCCCCGAAAAACCATTGAGTCAACGGTACCTCGCAGCAAAACGAATATTATACTTTGACAGCACCCAGACGGCAGCCCCCAACGCACTCACAACAGAATAAAGGTACTATTGCGTTCATACATGTAAATTAAATAGGTAAATACGTACGTAATATAAATATATTGATCAAATGGATATAATTTTGAACTGATTGCTTACGAAATTTTAGTAAAGAAAGTATTCATATAATTTTTTTATTAGCTTGAGACAATTTAATAATATTGTGAGACAACTTTTTTTAATTTATATAATATTCAAATTCAAGTAATTTATAACAAATTTTAGCTGAAAAATTTGAACCCAAAATATTTCAATTAGTAGTGCATTATTTTATGAATAATATGAATATAATAATTACAATAAAACAATATTAAGATGTATTATTATTTTGTAGATCCTACATCACCAGCAAGTATTGAGCAGAATAGAACCCCAAAAACTACTGAAAACTGTTCAGTTGTTTAGTACCAGATATGGTTCACGCGTTTCCTTCGCTCGATCCCGTCGTACAATTCTACGACACGTACTGTACGGCACAGTTTGATGTACTGTACGGTGTGTGCTAGTACAACCAAGTGTACTGGTTTTGCCCATCACTACTAGGAACCTAATTCAGTTAGAGTGGGACCTTCAAGAAGGAGACAATAAACTTTACGAAATCAAAGACATTCACATTAACAAAACACAAATACATAACCTACCAAGAAAATATAGGATAGTCCCCACAAGACACTCAAAGTTAACTCATGAATATTTACTATCAGCGGAAGAACCACCAATATGTAGGACCTGTAACTCTACAATTACCGTTAAACATATAATTATGCATTGCAGGAAATAAACACCATATAGAATCAAATATAATCTACCTACGAATATCAAATTACTTTTCTCAGAATATTACTACTAAGATACTTAAAAGATACCAACTTATACAGGTTAATTTAAAATAAGAACACACTCATATAATTTAAGATAGAGTAAAGACGCAAAAACGTCATAGATACCGATGCGTCTATAATCCATATAAATCTATCAAGAAAAAATAAAGCAAACAATTGGAACAAATTACTAGTTCATTATTAATTAATAATCGTTTTCTTTTTCATCGTATTTCTGTAACAAAAACACAACTTTTACTTATATTAATGAACCGTTAAAATGCATGATTATTTTGCCTTGAGCAAATGAAATCCTGCATCAGACACCAGTTTTTGGGTCGTTCAACTCATGTAGACAATACATTTTTCATTTCTATTTATTTATTTTTTAATTACTGTGAAATAATTATTCATTCTAAATATATCACATTATTGGTATGAATTATACCATGCCCATAGAAGCAGTTTTACCATATTTAAATATTGCGTTAATCAAAAGTAGAAATTTCCTAATTTATACAGTGTATCTCAAAAAATGAGGAAGTTTTGAATAATTTATTTATCCTTGGTGATTTAATAATAACAAATGAGTATTAGGCCTCGGTCTCGATCATACTACCTCAGATCCAGTTTTAATAATGAACTCACAATAAATTAAATCGTAGATCATTTTACTTTTCCGCCCAACCTATCTAATATGCGAGAAAACTATTGGTTTACTCTAAAAAAGCTGGAATTTTGAAAAAAATGTTTGAGTTATTTTTACGTTTTTCATTAAGAACAACACGAAAAAACGGTTTATAGAAAAAAAATCCTGTGTGTATGTCGCCTTCGTCCACTTTTCCTTATATGCCTTATTAGCACCATACTGCGTCCGGAGTGCAACAAGTCACCAATTTTATGATAGAATATTGTTCAAGACATCTCACAGATGAACTCTATTGATTTTCATCTCACCCGAGCCAGTACAACGGGTGTTATGGTACTTGAAGTACGACATTCTTGTCATTTTTTGAGAAATTTCAGTTTGTTAGCACGATACAGCCTCCGGAGTGCAAGAAGTCACCAATTTTATGATCGAATATTATTCAGGACCTCTCACATATGAACCTTATAGATTTTCACCTCAACAGAGCCAGTAAAACAGGTGCTATAGTACTTTAAGTAAGACATATGTTTGTTATTTTTGGAGAAACTACAAATTTTGAGCACGATACAGCCTCCGGAGTGTATACAAGTGAATAATTTTCTGATCGGATATTATTCAGAGCATCTCAAAGATAAACTCTATTGATATTTAGCTCAGCAGAGCCAGTACAACTGTCTCGACCCTTACTTCGTGGAATCTACTCATATTAGTGTTTTAAATGAAACTCAACGTTTCGAACTAAATTCACAATATAATATATAATTATATTGTGGAATCAGTAAGAAACGTTGAGTTTCATTTAACCTTCATAGGACTGACCGGGGTCCGTTTGTACCCCATGACGTATGTTTTTGCTGTATCCTTGCAAACGCAAATTTTTAAACATTGATCTTTCATCTAGCTGCAGTTTATGAATTATCTTGATAGAATATGATGTATTTAGTAGTTTTTATTGGCTGGTATAAACAAAAGATAGTTTTATATTCCAGGGGTCTCTTCAGACCCCGGTCAGCCTTTTACGTCCGATAAAATAATCCCAGTAACTGTTAGTAAAATCGGGGAATCCCATACATTTAACGTTTGTTTACTCACAGGGAATTTACCCATATAATTGTAAAATGTAAATTACCAGTTCAAATTGGGGATTCCCCGCACTGCGATATAATTCTTAGACTTGAATATTCGGGTTAGTCTCTTGTGATATTGCGAGTAGGGTACATAGTTTTGAAAATGAGTCTGTTTTTATTTAGAAACAATCGCAAGGGGCTTACTGACGATGAGATGTTACGTATACTTGAAAGTGATGATCCAGAGTTTGATAGTGTTATCAATGAGGAAACATCGAGTGACTTAGAAGATGAAGACATTATCACAGAAGTAGAGGAAGAAAATGATGTAATAGTTGTTGATCAAAGTATAGAGAAAACGAACCCAGAGGAACCAACAGTTAGTAACAGCCAAGGCATTCCAGTATATTAATCTAAAGATGTAACTGAGTGGTCAAAAATTCCAGGAAACACAAAAGTTAGACGTTCAAAAGCTAATATTCGGAGACATGCTCTAGGCCTTACAAATTACAGTTCTGATATCTTAAGTATAAAAGACGCTTTTCTTCTTTTCCTATCTCCGGATATTCTGAACATAATAGTAACCGAAACAAACAGAAAGGCACAAACATATTATGATAAATGGAATATAGAAAATCCGAATAAAATTGTACCTGTTGATTCTACAGAGATTGAAGCTTATATTGGACTGTTGCTTATTCTTGGCGAATTGCACGGATCGATATGCTCTGGTGTCAAGATACTTCTTACTGTCGTGCTATAATTCCTGCTGCAATGTCAAGAGACAAATTCAAACAAATTACTTCATTTTTACGCTTTGATAATTTTCAAACAAGACAAGAACGAAAATTAGTAGATGAGCTAGCTCCGATAAGAGATATATTCGATATTTTCACTTCTAATTGTAAAAAATCACTCAATCCTGGCGACCATCTATGTGTAGATGAGCAACTTGTACCATTTAGGGGTAAGACACCATTCCGAGTTCATATGAAGAGTAAACCTGATAAGTATGGAATCAAAATATGGGCTCTTGTGGACTGCACCACTTCTTATATTGCAAACATGCAAGTTTATTTGGGTAAGTTATTTGAAAAGCAATATAGACAAATTTTATATTCCTATGTATCTATTAATTTTCAGGAAAACAAGGTAACAAAGCGGAAAAGGGTCAAGGTCAAAGGGTTGTTCTAGATTTGACTGACCATTTGGAAGACGGATTTGGAATAACGACCAATAACATTTTACAAGGTAAGAACTTGCTGACAAGTTGTGGAAAAAAAATATTACTTTATATGGAACCCTCCGGAAAAATTAAACATTTATTTCCAAGGAACTTCTACCGGCATCGTACAAGAAAGAGTATTCAAGTATGTTTGCTTTTAGAAATCAAAGAACGCTAGTATCTTATGTTCCAAAACAAAAACATGCTGTCATCTTACTTTCAAGTGAGCATACTGATAGTAAAGTAGCTGGAGAGGAACAGCACTATAAACCAGAAATTATTCTTCATTACAACAAAACAAAAGGTGCTGTCGACACTTCAGATAAGTTGGCCAAAGCATATACAGTGCAGAGAAAGTGAAACCGCTGGCCAATGGCAATATTTTCGCATCTTATAGATATCGCAGGAATAAATGCTTATAAATTGTGGTTACTGCAAAACCCGGATTGGCGAAAAAACAGTTTAGATAAACATAAAATGTATATTTTGGGACTAGGAAAAGAACTCATAAAGAAAACCGTTTTCGGGCGATATAATAATACATACATTCAGACGAATAGAAAACGGCATATGACAGATGTTTTTCCCGAACTACAGGATGCAACAGAGCATAGAGTTGAACAACAAAACATTACCAGGGGGCGCTACCATATGTGTCAAAGAGGAAAAGCCAGAAAATCCAGAAAAATATGTATTAGGTGTAATAACTTTGTGTGCCTAGAACATTCAAAATCGGAGATTGTTTGTAAAAAATGTTAAAATGATGTAGCTAGTAGTATTAGTGATTAGGGTATTTTGTATTTTTTCGTGATGATTTTTGACTAATAAATGGTTAATAGTAAACCTTTAATAAAACTTATTTTCTATATATATAATTTAAAGAAAAATACAGCATTTCCTCAATTTTACGCATAGGGTCTTCTCGGACCCCAGTTAGTCATTTACGTAAAATTTTGATGTCCGTCCCATTAAGGTTAAAACACTAATACCAAATTTCTGTCATTTTTTGAGAATTTACAGTTTGTTAGCACGACACAGCCTCCAGAGTGTATACGAGTGACCAATTTTATGATTGAATATTGCTCAGGGCATCTTATAAATTAACCTTATAGATTTTTAGCTCACCAGAGCTAGTACAACGGGTGCTATGGTACCTGAAGTGCCACATTTTCCGTCCTTTTCGGAGAAATTTTGGGTTGTTAGTACGATTCAGCCTCCGTACTACATTCTTGGTTATTTTTGGAGATATTTCTGTTTGTTAGCACGATACATACCCCGAAGTGTATACAAGTGACAAAATTTTATGATTGAATATTGTTCAGAGCATCTCACAGATGTAGAAAAGTTAGTCTTCATCTTTGAAACCGTTTATTTTCATATAAAATGGAAGAATTCTATTCTATCAATTGTAACACGGTCAACATTGAGAAACACCCTATATATAAAGATTTCTAAAAGAGGAATATGTATAACTATAATTCACTGCGTCGTATGATTCATAGCATTTAAACACAACAGAGAAATATTGATATCGTCTTTTTATTCGAAATTGTAAAGGCAGATAAGTTTCCATTGTTAGCGCATACGTTTGATAAAATTTAATTATTAAACTATATATATATATATATATATATATATATATATATATATATATATATATATATATATTGTATTTGATTCTATATTAATTTATTATTTTATTATTTGTGATTGAATAATCGTTAAGCATGCATAACAAACTCTATCAAAGGGTAGGGTTCAATTGCGCCATTCAAATTTACTTGAATTACCACTCCCACCACCATAATTTCCAAAAAAACAGCGTAATCATAGGATTAGTAGATAGAGCCATCACACTTAGATCACCTGAATATCGTCCAGAAATTTTATATCAAACAAAAACAATATTACAAGACAATCACTATCCTTCCAAACATATTGACAGAATTATTAAACAACGCACACATACATTTTACAATAGTCTAATCCAATCAACACGAACCAATACACTAGCCCCTATTACATACATCGCAATGCCATACACAAATCTTCTCTCAGAAAAACTAAACTATATATTATCTAAACATAACATAAGAGTTTGTCATAGGGCACAAAATACTCTATCACCATTGATCTCCAAATTAAAAAGTCAAATAAATGATTCAAAAAAATCTAACGTCATATATTCTATACCATGTTTAGACTGTCTAAAAAGTATATAGGTATGACAACCCAACATCTTGAAAATAGACTTAATGACCATAAATATACAAAAAACGCCTTCACTGCGCTTCATAAACATGTGAAAAATGAAAAACATAAATTTGACTTTAATAATACTAAAATAATAAACCGAGACTCCAATTACAAAAAACCCACAATAAAAGAAATGATACATATAAAAAAGGAGAACAATGCAGTAAACGATGAACAAGATATCAATAATCTAAGCCAGATATATTATAATGTATTAGAATAATAACATCAACTTAATGAATATCCCTTGTATATTGTGAACCGTTGTTTCCAAGGCAGGTACATTCGATTTCATTATTTTTGAAATTGTTTTATTAGTTACCAGTTTTTATAGTCTCTGTGTGTACATTTAATTTTAATTGTTCAATCGTTTTCGATTAATTGTTTTAACATCAATTAAACATTTTTGAAAATGCTCCGAACTTGGGAGCGAAACGTTAAATAAAAATATAATTTGATAAATTATATATATAAATATATATATATATATATATATATAGGAATTAAGTTTTCACATTATATTGATAGAAATATTTATTTTATTCGACATTCAAGCATCTGAAATTAATTCTTACACCCAACTAACGTGGTGCGGGAAAATTTGATTAATTTAGACATTATAACTGAATATATAATGTACGTTCGTGATCAATTACTTAAAGTAATCGTTGGTGAAACGATAAACAATGTTAATTTGAATACATTATGTACCATTTAAGCTGATATTAACTACCGTGTACAGACAGATTAAGATCTCAGTATCACGAAGATCAATATTAAAATGTTCCTAAAGTGAGGATATGTTAACAATAATTATTGCTTTTGTTTATAGTTTAATAATATGACTTTGACATCGTAATTACATGTAGGAGTTAACATATAATTTCAGAGAAGCATAAACCAAATTAGGACAGACAACAGAAACGTACTAGATATATTGTGGAATTATCTAGAAATACTTAGTTTCATTTAAAAAAGTAATACTAGATGTGATTGTAACTTGTACTGTTTCTTATAGCTTTAAAAATTTTTATTTCGGATGAAGGTCATAGTAAGACCGAACTGTCAATATAAAAGTATTAATTACAAATTAAATATTTTTACAAATGGTCCTTAAACTCAAGAATACAAAATGAATAATATATAATTGAAAAAGAAAAGACCAAGAACCGAAAAAACCGAAACTATATATAATATATATTTTTTAGTTTATCCTGATGAAGTTTGTAATCACAAACGAAAGCTTGGACTTGGAAAAAGGCATTTACTTAAGAAGCTAACTTAGAACTTTTATTGCTTCCTCCTTGGTTCTTTTGGGGTTTCCCACCGTTATATTTTGTTATATAGTTATCAGTACCCCGTTACTGTCCTCTTGTTATATATATATATATATATATATATATATATATATATATATATATATATATAAGAATATATAAAGAAGATCTAGGAATATCGCGTGATATGTTAACAACAACAACAAAGAGATTCATGGGTAATTCACGCAAAATAAGGACTACTGAAATAGAGTGGTAACCGTGGACATGCATGTTTTTGGCTCATTTTGCCTCTTCAGCACGGCATAACCAAATAAAGATGTGAAATTTGGGAGCAAAGATGTTAATCGAAACATGGGAAAACACAAAATAACGGATTTCAGCAGGGAAACCGAACGCTCATTTGTGTCTTCAATTGGAAGATCCCGAGTTTTCAGGACAACAACCAACATCGACACGGAGGCGCATATAGCCCCCCGCCATAAACCTTCCGACCCATGTTCATGGCGGGGGGCTATATGCGCCTCCGTGTCGATGATGGTTGTTGTCCTGAAAACTCGGGATCTTCCAATTGAAGACACAAATGAGCGTTTGGTTTCCCTTCTGAAATCCGTTATTTTGTGTTTTTCCATGTTTCGATTAACACCTTTGCTCCCAAATTTCACATCTTTATTTGGTTATGCCGTGCTGAAGAGGCAAAATGAGCCAGAAACATGCATGTCCACGGTTACCACTCTATTTCAGTAGCCCTTATTTTGCGTGAATTACCCATGAATCTCTTTGTTGTTGTTGTTAACATATCACGCGATATTCCTACATCTTCTTGTTATTTACTATGGGTCGGAAGGTTCATGGCGGGGGGCTATATGCGCCTCCGTGTCGATGTTGGTTGTTGTCCTGAAATCTCGGGTTCTTCCAATTGAAGACACAAATGAGCGTTTGGTTTCCCTGCTGAAATCCGTTATTTTGTGTTTTCCCATGTTTCGATTAACATCTTTGCTCCCAAATTTCACATCTTTATTTGGTTATGCCGTGCTGAAGAGGCAAAATGAGCCAGAAACATGCATGTCCACGGTTACCACTCTATTTCAGTAGCCCTTATTTTGCGTGAAATACCCATTAATATCTTTGTTATATATATATATATATATATATATATATATATTTATTGAACCATATATCTTAAATACGAAAGAGTATCAGCTGTTTGAAAATATTTTGCTTATTATTTGAAATGAATTCAAACTATGTAGTTAAAAACACATCAAGAAGAAACACAATCATAAGTAAAAATGCATATAAAATCAGAATATATTAAATCATTTGTTTATTATAATTAAAAGAACAACAATGAAATAAAGAAATTACCTTAATAATTGTCTTAAGTTAGAAAATGCTTAACAAGTATAATGGAGAACATGGAATCTGCCCAAATCTAGATGTTTAGTTGTCATGAAGAAATCAGCTGTTTCACCTGAAATTAAACAAGTTTAGTTATCTAATTTAATAAGTAGTTAGTTGAAACAGTAATAATATGAATCAATTTCATATTTAATAAGAAATAGATAAATTTATAATAGAAAAATATCAAGACATAAAGATAATGTATATGTATATAAAATTCTATGAAATTAATGGATATTAAATGATGATGGATTCAAAGAAATATTTGCTACCAGAGAACTTAAATAGTATAAAAAATCAGAGCAAAAGATCTTATAAAAGAATTTATGTTCATAAAAATAAATGTTATTTTCAAAGTATCATACGTATATGTCAAAACAAAATTAGACATTGCCATGTCGACATATAAAAGGAATTTCACTATCAGTAAAAGATTTGTTCTATTGAAATTAGTTGTACAGTAAAAGAAAACAGATACTTTTCGGGTGGAATTTACATTCATATAGGTTTTCAAAAAAACTCTTTAAGTGTAGCAATTGTGAAAATAGTTCGACAGCTCCAGAAACAATGTGATTGGTGGAAAGTGACATGACAGATTTCGATCAACTAAAATTTAATAAAAACTTATTGATAATTAGTTTGCTTAGATACAATATATTGGTTGTTGATTAAAAAATTGACGATCAAATAGAAGCGTTGGGGGTTGGTTATTGGCGTCGAAATAGTGAGGATGTGATAAGAAACTTTTCCCGAAATATCAAGTTAAATATTACAAATTTTCATAATAAAAGCCACAAATTCTTAACAAATACAAATCCTAGAACACTTACATGTATTTATAACCAGTTTTTCTGTGAGAATATCCAAATTTCTCAACAAATCAAGCAGCTAGAACTTCGGAAGGCGTATTCCTGTATCCAGACGGGATATATCCAGTATCCAGGCATCAGGTCAGTGCTTCTTTAGATATTATTGGCCAATAATAAAAATAATAACTTTTGAGTATTAATTCAGTGACTATTTCCATGCATATATAAGAATTCTTGCGTCTTTATGATCGATCTATAGAAAAGAAAAAAGACTTTATGTATTTTATTCACTAGCTAAATTCTAAATATTATATAAAAAGGCCTATTCTATGATATAATAATGCTTGTACTTACGTATTTTCAAATCATATAAGAAATATGCATCTCATTTCATTCACATAATTTTCCATTTGTATATATAAATTTCGTAACTCATTTCTCCCAACAATTTATTTAGTGTATCTATATAATTTCCAACGTAAATTCTTTTATGAGAATCCATAATCATTGTTGTAACGACAACGATGCTATACATTTAATATTCACGCAGGAGCAGAGCATCGTTAAGAAACGTTCGTTCCGTTTCGATTATGTTCGTTATTAGTTGGGCATGCGCATAAAATAGTCTATATTCTTGATAATTCTGTGTTGGTAAATTCCATAGGCGTAACCGTTTTGTTTAAAAAAATATATTTAAATATGAAAATTTCATTATAAAATTAAATGATTGAAAATATTGTGTTTTGTGTTTCTTTTTATTCTGAATGAGCGAAATATCTCCAAACAATGCCAGGACTCAAAGAGTAGAAAAGTCTTATGCTCCCGAACCTATATAATATAATATAAAATAATAATATATATCAAATAATTAATAACTGAGCTAGCCACACAAAAATTCAAACAAATATAAATAAATATCTATATAAATAAATATAAATTAAAATTATAAATTTTTTTATAATATATATATATATATATATATATATATATTAGTTGTGAATTAATTTGTATAATATTATTTCAGTTGTCTTGAAAAAGAAACTAACTGTTTCGAAAGTCCACACGATATTCGCATAGTTATACTTATACTTACATATTTAGAAAAATTTGTAGATACTTTTAATAACAAATACCTAGAGGCAATAGAAAAATGAAAAGTAGTTATTGTAGTAGCGATATTTGCTGTTGCAAACTCATTAATCACATCGCTAAAATTTATACCTTCAAAAATTTTTTGTTCAATTGCTAATATTGCTAGCCCAGACAATGTTTCTTGAAGCATTGTCGATCTTGAATAATTTTTAATGATTTTTAACTTTGAAAAAGATCGTTTGCCAGAAGCTACAGATATAGGCAATTCTTAGTGAAATTCCCACTGTAAAATACTTGAGTGGTCAGTATCAACAGGTAATAAAAACAACTTTAACGCTTTAATTTCAGTAAACAAATCATTGGAGTCTATATCCTTATTATCCCAATCTGTCAGTCGTTCTTCAAGAACAGAACAACGTTTTAACAGATGGTTGTCACTTGATTTGATTACGTCGTTAAAAATCCGAAAATATTATCATATTTATTTAATAAGTCAAATAGGTTTTTTAGAGAGATTAAAGTTAGCCCGATACAGTTGTTCTGAATATATATGGGATAATCGAACATTAAGAAGCGATGTTGCCTCCAAGCTACATTAACCAATACAGGGTTAAGATTAGAAGTCCAATTGAAGCGAGATCACGCCAGCCCGATGGTGATTAGAGGCGTAACAGGAAAATAAATATTCGTTACTGTGTAACGAGTACTATTCGAAATAACCGTTACCTCCCTATCATTACGTGTCCCTATCATGGCACCTCTCCCCTATAATGAAAATGTTGATTTGTTATTTTTTTGTCAGTTGAAAAAATAGAATTGTCGGTTGAAAATGAAAAGAAACTTCACTAGAACCTCAAATTGCATTTTATTTCATATACCGATAGAAATATTAGACGCTGGTTAATCTCACAATTTTTCTTACAGTAAGTTTGGAATGATTTTTAGAATTATGAAGATGACAAACTAGATACATTAACTATGTACTTGTGTACTTGGCAAGTACATTTGTATTGCTCCCTGCCGTCGGCCATTTCGCAGACGAACAAGTTCACCAGGCTACAGAGGAACCGCAGTAAGCTTAATCAATTAATAATAATCCTATCACATTTTTATTTGACTTTTCCTTAAAATTAAGAATAAATGTTTAGTTGACTAGAAAGTACCAAACATCCTCAAATAAATTACCAAAAATTAGTTAATATCACTGAAGTGTGAATTTATGCTGACGCCACTGTGGTTTTGATGAATTTTGCTCCAGTTCAGATTCGTAATGTTTTTAATATATTCTTGATACCAGACCTGTACAAGTTCTCACCTTACAATGATTTTTTGAACGTAAATAATTAGTTCACCTACAAACTTTCTCTTTTTTCTTCAAGTAAAAGACATTTTCAAACATGTTACGTACTAAAAGTGCATATAAATGGCTTCTATTATAGCTGGAATTGTTTTTGCTCTATTATACAATCCTTATGATGAATAGAAAGACTGTTAAGTATTTCGTTAATTTGTAGAACCTAATTAGATGGAAAGGAATTCTTTTAGGTATTAATTAAATCAATTGCTGCTTTCGGAGCTTATTTTTATGTTTTTTAAAACTTTATTTCCTAATTATTGGAAAAAATTCGTAAAATATATCTATGGAGATTATATCTTCTGAGAAATAAACCAATATAAAAGTGAACTAGTCTTCGTGTGTTACATCAGGGGTAGAGTCAATTATAATTGAAATATGTTTGACAGATTTAACTTCTGACACCGATGTTTATAACATTTTTTTGGTAAATATTTCGCTAAACATTTTATAATAACATATTTTTCAAGGTGGAGGGCTTTACCGGGCTCCAGACATTTGTCTATGCCATAGTCTGGCTCAGCTAAAGTTAATTTGGAGACCCAGTTAAGTGAGTGAGAATGCGAGATCTTTGGATTGTCGTTTCAATGGCAACGTTGTACTAACTAAACAGAGTACAACGTACATTTAGGTCAACACGTTCATGATTATGTTTTCGAAATATCTACTTTAATAGTAAAACGTACGCTGTTACCCCGTCTTGTATTTGCGGCATCATAAAGGTTAAAACCTTTAGATATATATTGATTGAAACTACTCTTCGTGAGATAAACAAACATGACCTTCCCATTTCACATTTTCTAAGCGAGCAAGAAGAGAATGAATATCATGAGATCACTTACGAAAAGTTCTGGTACTACTTTCATGTCAGGGGTTGGCATAATGAAAAAGAGGCCTATCTCTATGAATACTGATATAGGGGAAAGTGGGTGAAGATGACGCGTCTAAGAGAATAACTTTATGTTTGCTTTAAAATTCGATTTAAAAAGTCGGACTTGAAGCAGTAACCTGAAGTGATGATTAACAAAAAATATAGTTAATTTTATGCCTTTTAAATTGACCAAGGAAAAACTAGATACCAAATTATGAGAAAGTTGCATTGCCTCATCTTCTCCTGGTGGCAGGGTACGATGACGCATATGTGTAATCGAAGAATAATTGATTAAAATCATTGAAATGTGTGAATAAAATAGCAATAAATAAAAAATGTTATATTATGTACTAGAAATACTTCATTTTTGTTCTTTAAACTGGTTATTTACCTAACTAATAACTATAGGAAACGGAAAACTTAAGAACAATATTAAAAGTTAATATGTTATTCATTTATCGTATGGCACATATATGGAGTTATTCTCAAAAGTCTGAAAATACGTACACAAACATGAACTAACTAATACAAATTTAACACAAACATGAAAATACTAAAAAGGTACACTAAAAAATGAACGTATAAATAGGTAACACAGGGCTTAATTTACAGCGCGACGTCCAGGTTCTTCACCCACTCTACCACTGGCGGCGTTAGTTTGATGACATCAATTGGGTTCCCAGTATAGACCCTACTTGCACACTCCCAAACTATGTGGCACATGGTTTGACGCGGGTTACCACAGTCACACTGAGCAGATGTCAATTTTCCCCATTTATGCAGAAAATCAGTGGTTCTTCCATCGCCAGTGCGGATTCTGTTAGCAGTCTTCCAGGTCTGTCGCGGGATATCAAATCCATTAGGTTTCTGCGTTGTGGTAAGGTTGAAATGGATGTTGGGCTTCGTAGCCTGTATCCACTCTTCTGACCATTTCTGTCCGATGTTAAATTTGTCATTATATAATTCAATTGCTGTTCTCACTCGTGGTCTGCGAGATTTCAGCCTTCGGGAAGAGGCGCCTGTACCGAGCCCTACGGTAGACCGTTATGTAGCTTTTTCATTCTCCTTGTTTGATCACCCATTGTTACTTGAACTACTCTATCAATGAGCATGTTGTTTAGTAGGTTAGCCAGGTTTATGTTGGAATTTATAAATCAACCCATTCCTCAAAACCGAGTCGTATGCCGCAGTGAGATCAATAAACAAAGCTGATATTTTGTTATGCTCCTGGAAACCTGCCTCTACGAACGTGGTAAGGCTCAAAACCTGGTCTGTGCAGTGACGTCCTGGTCGCAATCCTGCTTGCTCGACGGGGATGTTTTCGTTTATTTTATCTGCTATTCTTTCCAGGATAAATCCCTCAAGGAGTTCATATCCAGAGCTCAGGAGGGATGTTGGTCTATAACTATCGGCTTTATCTTTCGGTTTTCCTGGTTTTAATATAGCTATGATTTTGGCCTTTTTGTATTCCTTTGGGAGAGTGTATGTTTTGAGTATGTCGGTGAAAAAGTCAGCTGACCATTTTTTGGCTGTTCGGCCAGTGTTCTTTCTGAACCCATCGTAGATTCCATCAAAACTAGGAGCCTTACCAACTTTAATAGTTTTCAGCGCAGCGATAACTTCCTCAGGGGTAAATGGTCTTGAAAGGTGTCACTCGTTCGAGATACTCTTCCTCAGTTTCCTTGGATCACACTTTGTTATTTTTGTGTGTGAAACATCCCTAGGGGCTCTTTGATTTGGTGTTACTTTTTGGGAAGTAGGCTCCAAGCTTTTCTACTTGACTGCTGGAAGTGAAGGTTTTCAGTTATTTCATACACCCAGCATCGAGAGAGTGCAGTTATTCATCTGCTATTTCTGTGTCACCGATTTCGAGAAAGTTTCTATATAGCGATCCGGTTTTGTTGCTCTAGCCCGGTATATACTCTGTGCGGTAGCCTCGACATATGTGTTTTCTTGCTACGCATTCGATAGAACCAATAAATCTATGATAGTTTTCCCATTCAGCGGGAATCCATCCGTCAACATGTTGACCTTAGGACTGGCAATGGTTACTGATATATCCTGTAGGCGAGTCGTAACGGCTACATTTTTGGTGTACAGAATAGCCGCAAATGGTGCACATATACCACATTTCTTCGTTTTTTTTTCAAGTCGTCACAAATAACGCATTTATCATGCTGCGAAGCATCAACCATATCATGTAGTTCACCATCCTTGCATAATTTTGTTTCGTCAATATCGCTTAAGTAACTCCGACTGTCGATGTCGTCCTTGTTCGTACATTTTTTCGCTTTATTTGCTTTTACTTTTCCGCCCAACCTATCTAATATGCGAGAAAAGTATTGGTTTACCCCAAAAAAGTTGGAAATTTGATTTTTTTTAAGTTATTTTTACGTTTTCCATCAAAAACAACCCAATAAAACGGTTTTTAGAAAAAAATTCTGTGTGTATGTCGTCGTCATCGTCGTCGTCATCGTCGTTGTCGTCGGCCACTTTTCGTTACATGTCTTGTTAGCACGATACAGCCTCCGGAGTGCAACAAGTCAACAATTTTATGATTGAATATTGTTGACATAACACAGATGAACCCTATTGATTTTAAATTCACCAGAGCCAGCATAATGGGTACTATGGTACTAGAAGTACGGCATTTTTGTCATTTTTTGAGAAATTTCAGTTTGTTAGCACGATACAGCCTCCGGGAGTTCAAGAAGTAACCAATTTTATGATCGAATATTATTCAGGACATCCCACATATGAACCCTATCGATTTTCAGCTCACCAGAGCCTGTACAACAGGTGCTATATTACTTTAAGTACGATATTTTTGTCATTTTTGGAGAAATTTCAGTTTGTTAGCAGGATACAGCCTCCGGAGTATATAGAAGTGACCAACGGTGTATGTGTCGTCGTTGTCGTCGGCCACTTTTCGTTACATGTCTTGTTATTACGGTACAGCCTCCAGAGAGCATCAAATCAGCAATTTCATGATTGAATATTGTTCAGGAAATCTCACAGATCAACCCTATTTATTTTCAGCTAACCAGAGCCAGTACAACGGGTGCTATGGTACCTGAAGTACGACATTTTTGTCGATTTTTGAGAAATTTCAGTTTGCTGTTTACTAGCACGATACAGCTACCGGAGTACAATAAGTCAACAATTTTATGATTGTTTATTATTCAGGACATCCCACATATGAACCCTATCGATTTTCAGCTCACCAGAGCCTTTACAACAGGTGCTATATTACTTTAAGTACAATATTTTTGTCATTTTTGGAGAAATTTCAGTTTGTTAGCAGGATACAGCCTCCGGAGTATATAGAAGTGACCAATTTTATGATTGGGTATTATTCAGAGCATCTCAAAGATGAATCCTATTGATATTCAGCTCACTAAAGCCAGTACAACGGGTTATATGGTACTTGAAGTACCAAATGTTTGTCATTTTTGGAGAATTTTCAGTTTTTGTGCCTCCAGAATGTATACATGTGACCAATTTTATGATTGAATAGTGTTCAAGGTGTCTCACAGATGTACCCTATTGATTTTCAGCTGACTAGAGCGAGTACAGCGGGTCTTAAAATCCAGATATACTACATTTTTCATTATTTTTGGACAAATTTCGGTTTATTAGCACGATACAACCCCCGAAGTGTATACAAGTAACAATTTTATGATAGAATATTATTCAGGGACACAGATGCGGAAAAGTTAGTTGTAATCTTTAAAACCGTTTATTTTTACTTCATTTTTCTGTTTTGGGTTAAAAATATTCTTCTTGGATGTTTCAACTTTCTTCTTGTTCCTTTCTTTCCTTTTTTTTCTAATTCGTTCTTCATTAGTGTGCGTGTCAATACTTCTGAGTGCTGCTTTTCACACTTTTTTTCCCAATTGGATTTTTGTAGACCGGAGTATTGGTAAGAGCTTGGCAACTAGTGTGAGCTGGCAAAAATAGGTTTGCTCCTGTGCCTGTATTTGATAGCTGGTAGAAGGTTGTGGTGAGTGTTTTGGATTTCCATTGTCTTCAATGGAGTTTGGCGGGTTTGATGTCAATATGAAGGTGAACCTTCCAAAGATTGCAGGCTGGAGTTTTCTGCTTGAGCAAAATCATCTTCTGTAATATTTTCAGGATTTATACAAAATATTCCGGCTGCAGAAAATCCAGAAACTCTTTTTTCCATATTAGCAACTTGTTCATATACTAATTTAAAAATTTCGGCAATGTCATATGGAGATAATTTATTGTCTTTATCTGGATAAGTGATGTTTATTTTTAAAAATAAATTGTATTCTCTGCTGTATGCACTTTTGAGAACATCGAAAAATGTGAGGTCAAGGTGGCACAAAAACGCTTGTAGCATTTACAGCACAAATATCTCTAACATTTTTTCCACGTTCCTAGGATGTTATTGTACCGAACTGCTTCAAACCTGTAGGAGCAAGCCCCTTACTAACCACTCTTGGAATTGTACAACACAAGTCTCGTCAACGTTATAAATACTGTCAGGTCCGAACCGAATGTGCAAGTTTCGTGTTTTTGGCGTTGTAAATGTTGACACAATTAATTTGAAAGTGGTACATTCATGAATTTAGTTTTGTAAACTTTATCAAGTATAAAATTGAATGTATCAGTTTAGCGTATTTAGCTTTGTGAAACGAGTTAATACTTTCCTGAATGTGACAGTTTAGTGTTTTTATATTTGCATATACCTATTTACAAATAATCTGATTGTGACACTTTCCGAATTTTGTCATTTTGAAGGTTAATGTGATTACACTGAATGCGACTTTTTCTGATTTTGTGTTAAAAAAAATTTAATACTATTACTTTAATTCATGTAACACTGAGAGTTATACATCAAATCACGGTTTTTTGTTACTGTTTTGGAGCCGGGTCCATATCAGTAGGTATATACGTAGTTAGTCGCTGTTCGTCGGGATATTTATTGATGTGGAGGGAATGAAGTACTCCAGGTGGCGGATAGGAGGGGCCTCTGAGATGATTTTGTATGAGGAGGTCTGCGGTGAAATGTCTGGGGGCCGTTGTGTCTAAAAACTCAACTGAAAACCCTCGAATACCCTGCCGAAAACCAAATGTACCTGTCCCAGCTGTAGTATCGTGGCTAAGGGTTTGCGATGCCGGGTGATATTTCGAGATTCCCTCGAAATCACTTGTTATACAAATGTCACCTGGCTGCCTGTGGTCAAGTCTCGCGGGCCAGTGGGATAGGGGCATTCTTAGCTTCACTTCCCGGACCAAGAGGAGACAACCTCATTAAAAACCTAAAGTCAAGGTGGAAAACCAGGCCGAAGAATGCGTGGCTATAAAGGAGAATAGTTCTTACTGGTTTCAACCTTGGAGCAACGGTGGGAGCTCTATTGTATTAAACCCCTCACATCTGCATGCGGGGCTCTGCAGCGGTCCACCGTAATGATCCTAGCATCTCGTGGGACCATTTATGGAAAGAGAAAGAAAAGACTTCCACCGCAAAAGTAGTGGAGCAAACCTCCACCTCTTCATCCGGGCACCTCACAGAGGGGAAAAAGCCCAAACGGCACAAAGGTCGTATGTCGTTCGACGTCCCAAAACTGGGGGAACCGGGCTGCATAGACGACCCACTGAGAAAAGAACTCAGTGGAGCAGGGGTGCGGAAATACCTGCTAATCCTCAATCAGGAAATGTCCCCCGAAGAGGCCAGGAAGCAGGTTATTCAGCGCCCAACACCCCCGAAGCAACCACCAGCGGGAAAGGTAAAACTGAAAAGAGGCCCGGAGCATATCACCCCTCCTCAGCGACCTCTCAGTAAAAAAACCACAAACAGCTGTACCGGTAACCGGGCAAGCCACTGGTTACACAGCAGCAGTTAAAACAGAGAAGGCTTTCAGGGTGGGAATGATGCCTAAGGATTATCCTGGGGTCATCCTGAAAGCAAAGCAGCTCTCCTCCCTCGAAAACACTCTGGTGGAAAAGCTGTGCCAGAGCAAGGACAAGGGGATCCATTTCTCAGGTATTCATTTCCGTTGTGGAATGATACTGGTGAACTGTGTGTGATAGAGGGTGATACTTGCTCGATTCCTACAATACGAAATCGTAGAAATACTGATTGGTCTCTTTACACGTCGAAGTGAATGGGGTGAATCACCCGCACTACGAACTGGAAAAAAGAGTCGAACATATCAGTGAGGCTATAATGGAAACTTTTCATTCAAGTTGTCCACTGTCAAACGCTTGTTCAGAAAAAGATGCTCCTTGATAGAATGAGAACCAGTCAAACCTCAGAAAAGAGGTCCGTCGCCAAACGTGACGGTAATTGGCAGGGGTACACTGAGAAGCTTACTCAGTACAATGAAGAGATTAGGAAGGCGAAAAGGCGTAATTTTCAAGCCTTTTGCGAAAACATCACTTCCACTAACACAGCGGCCAGACTAGAAAAGGTCATGGCAAATGGGGGAACTAACCCCACAATATCGCTGAAAAAGCCAGACGGATCATACACGGAAGGTGGAGAGGAACGATCGGTTCTTCTTCTTAGAGCCCACTTTCCAGGTAGTGAACCAGCAACAAGCACTGAAATAGCAATGAATTACACCAAAAAATCCCGCAAGGGAGATTGGGAATTGCTAAGAAAATATATACCAGACAACGGTTGGAATGGACAATAAGTACCTTTCAACCATTTAAATCACCAGTAGTGGATGGAATATTTCCAGCACTTCTGCAGTAAGGGATAGCGGAGATTCTTCCTCACCTGCTGAAGATTACAAGAAGCAGTCTAGCAGTGGGTCTAATACCTAGCAAATGGAGAAGGGCAAGGGTAACTTTTATACCAAAAATAGGTAAAAAAGATGGGACTGATCCCCGATCTTTTAGACCCATCAGTCTAATATCGTTTCTACTCAAAACGATGGAGAAAATAGTGGATAACTGCATGAGAACAGGGAACCTGGAGAATATACCACTTCATAAATGTCAGCATGCCTACAGAGCGGGTCGATCATCTGAGACGCCTCTGTACCTGCTGACCGAAGTTGTAACATGTCGCTGAGACATGTTCCTATTTTCATCAATTATTTTGGAGCGTTACTCATTCGTCGACTACTCCCACATCTAATTTCAAATCCTTTTATTCCTAATATTAGGAACATATCGGTGGTCGTTTTTACCATTGTTAAATATCTTCTTAAACTACGATTCAAGTCGAATTCGCTCTTTTGTTCATTCATCGCTGATAATCAACTTCAGCATTCAGTTTCCAAATAATTTTTTGAGTGATATTAATTCTTCTTGCTGCTCTGCAGCCTGTACGGACCTCTACGCACCTCTACGGATCTTTAAGAACTTTTACGGACTCTTATGGTCTTGACTGACCCTCCAACGATCCACTCACCAGACCATATCGATCCAGAGTCCAGACAACGACGGCTCAAGAACCCGTGAATACTGCTGCGAGCTGTACGTCCCGAGTCTTCCCAAGATATGTCCCAAACTTATTTTTGGTAGCTATAAAATATTGAGTTTGATATTTTTATTGTAATAACTGATCCTCGATCGTATTGTATTGAGAATATACGGCTTATGTAACTTTGTTTTTCTGTCAAATAAATCCATTTGTCCCGAAATTTTCTTTGTTGATTCACCTTATCCCAATTGAGGTAATAAAAAATGGTGTAAATAAGGCCGAATTCACCACCTGAGGAGAGTCCCAAGGCCGGGTAAACTTAGGAAAGTGACAAAGTCATCTATAGAACTCTGAACAACAAAGAAATCGCAAAGTGCGTATTCCTGGATATATCTGGGGCCTTTGATAACACAACTTATGAGTCTGTAATAGAAGCACTAAAAAGGCGAGGAGTAAATTAAACAATTGTAAAATGGATGTATGAGTTGTTGACGAAGAGGATAGTTCAGACACAAGTGGAGAGTCAAACCACCTCAGTTAAAACCACTCGCGGGATACCTCAAGGGGGAGTGATATCTCCCCTTCTATGGAGTCTCGTAGTAGATGAGTTTCTCTACAATCTAACGGAGCTTGGCTTCGAATGTATGGGCTATGCTAATAGTCAGAGGCCAGTTTGAGAGCTCCTTGTGTGATTTATTTCAAAAGGGCCTAAGAATAATTGAGCAATGGTGCTTGTCAGTGGAGCTGAACAATAACCCAAACAAGACCATAGTAATTCTATTTACCCGGAAAAGAACATTTTCAGCCATGAAATCCCTATATTTAAACGGGGAAATCATAGAATGGAAATCAGAAGTTAAATATCTAGGGATAACCCTAGACAGTAAGCTTGTGTGGAATAAGCATGTTGAAATAACTGCTAGTAAAGCAATAGGAGCTTTGATGGCGTGCAGAAATCTAGCTGGTAAGAGTTGGGGCTGTAACCCAAAAATACTGCGATGGATGTACGTCATGATTGTGAGACCAGCATTACATATGGGGCAAGAGTTTGGCATGCAAACGCAAGTCAGTACAGCACGAGGAAATACATCAACGAAAGTATTAAAAATCAGTGAGCCTGGTCCTATCTAACAAAATTCATATCATCAGCAAATCTTCTCAATGACAAAATGATCAAGAGAGTAAGTATCGAAAAGAATTTCACTACGATGCTCAATAAGAGGAGAGAAAGGGAACACACCACCCAAACTCTCAAAGAAAACAGCATTAGATGGTATACGGATGGTTCAAAAACTACTACTGGACCAGGCGCTGGAGTATTTGGGCCTAGTACCAGATACGCGTTAGGCTCCTTCCCGAGCGTCTTTCACGCAGAAATACTTGCGATCGAAAGATGCGTGGAAATGAACCTATAAAGAAGCTAGTCAAGCAGATATCAAAGCATTGAGCTCCCATGTCATTGACTCAAAGTTGACATGGGTGTGCCGAAGAAACCTTGATGAATTAGGCAAGATTAGTCTAGGTTCCTGGCCACTCGGGAATTACGGGAAATGAAGCGGCCAATACACTTGCCAGGAGAGGAGCACAAACGCACTTCATTGGCCCGGAGCTTTTCTGTGGTGTAGGAAAATGCTCCTATATGAAAGAGTTTCGGAAGAAAGAGTAAACCGAAAGAGAAGCACTCTGGCGATGCCTTCCCGGGCTGACACATTCCAAAAAGTTCCTGCGGAACTTTGACACTCCTAGATCCAAAAAATATTTGGATCTCAGTAAAAATAAGCTGCATCTCCTCACGGGCTTTCTTACAGGACATTGCCGCCTTAGGAAGCACCTAATGAGAATAGGCCTAGCAGAAATTTACGAGTGTAGATTCTGTGGGGAGGAGGATGAAACTGCGGATCACCTAGTTCTAGAATGCCTCGCCATTGCAAGCCAACGCAAGAAATGCTTCGGACCAGAAATTTGTTTGAGTTAAGATGTAACCTCGTTGAAGCCGTCCCAAATACTAGTGTTCATTAGTACTCTGGAAATGGAAGGCGAGCTGTAATAGTAGCGAGAATAGCTCGCATAGGGGGTGGCACAATAAACTTTAGGTTTCAATGCATTGTAATCCCGTTAACATATAATCTAATCTACTGTTTTGGAGAATGACATCTAGAACAAAATGGATGTTGGAATTGGCAAGCCAATCGATAAGTACAAATGAAACGGCTAACAAACAAAAAAAGGTAACACATACAATTATATATTTTCTTATCTAATCAAAGTTATTAAAAGCTACGTGAATATACTACATTCGCCCCAGCCTCTATATTAACAGCAATAACCATTATTTAACTTTCTCCTACACAATGAGTACAAAACCACTGAAAAAGTATGTGGTTTTTTCTTAAATTCTTGAAACATTTCTTTGATGTTTCATATTGAATGAAAGTTTAACTGATCAAAAAGTAGATCACATTTACCCCACTTCAACTTACAATATATTTTATATCTTTCAATTTAACAAAGGGAACAGTATTTTCAAATGGTTTTCAAACAACTTTTGTTATTTGAATATAATGGCCAAATAATCGAATTGCATACGTAATTAACAATTTTCGCAGTTAACAAGGAGTTGTTTATTTATGACGCTTCTCTAATTGTTATTGTTTTGGTCAAATTTTTGCTGCAAAACAGAAATTCCCTGAAAATTAGAAGTATTTTTGCAACAATAATACAAAATGCCAATAAATATTGCTCTGTTTTGGTCCTGGGGAAGTCTAAAGAAGTGTAAACAATCACATTGAAATTGAAACCATTGGAGGACCAGTATTATTGGCTCACTTTCTAGACATGGTATGTAACCTTCATAATATCTGATACCAGTAATTTCACTTATATTTATATGCATATAAATTAGTAGTCTAAAAAGTATTCTCCTTTAGACCAAATGGTCTATGCCGAAATCTATGATACTATTTCAACATTAGACAATTTATTGGATTGGAAGCGTTTCTAAAAAGAAAAAGCAAAGGTTATGGGCCAAGAAAGTCCGCAACATTTGGTCGGGATGATATTGTTAATTTCTTGCAGAATGCATTTGACAACAGTTATTTGTTGCATAATCTATCCATTTTTGCAACAATACGTCAACTAATACCTATTTAATTACTAATTGTAGCTTATTTTGATAATGAAATACTTTGGAGGATGTCGAAGTAAAGAACTGATTAACATGATGATTACTAATATTGAAGGCAGGAGTTCTGTTATGGTGGTAACAGATCCTCAGAGTAGAACATATTTTCATAGACAATTTACTATTAATGAAAAGAATTGTTCTCTTCGTTATCTTTAGTGAAAAAATATGCACAACTGCTGTCTCGTGATATTAAAAGATTTTTCGTAAGTTATAAGAATGAGCTTTTTTCAAGTCAACAAATATGAAAGAACACTTTCGGAATTGTCCCGTGTAAATATTTTGAAACAAAATCATAATGAAGAATATATTTTTCAAGTTGAGTCAAAGAAATGACTATTGTAAGAAAATTTGAATATTTTGTTAGGAATCCCTAAATCTTTTTGTATAAACCAATTGAAATTATATTTTATCCTCTCTATGGAAAACGCACAAAATATATTTTTTATATAGAATACGAAATTATGATGAAATAATAACAAAAATCATACACCTCAATAATAATAAAACGGCAAAATATCCTTCAAAATAAAGTTCATTATGAATGTTGTAATATGTGATGCATGGAATAAAATATGATGCACAAGACAAACCCACAAGAAGCAGCTATTTATCATCCAATTAAAAATTGTCACTAGAATCATAAAAAATGTAGGTAATTACCGTTTTCATTATAACTTTATTCACAATCACTCGTTTTGCACTATGTACAGTTAGTCAATAAGTAAATAGTTACTAAGTTTTATATATCCCCTTCACTTTCAATGTTTCGTTGTTATAAGCAATATCATTAGAAATAATTGAAACAAGATCGCACCGATTTTAAGAGAGTACGAAATCATTAACACGTACTTCGATGTTTTATAATTAATTACAAAAATTACGTCTGCGTTATTTTTCAATTCGAAAGAATTGCTGACAAATGTAGTCACCCAACATATTCCCATTATATTTTTCTCGATAGGTCATCACATATTAGTGCCTGAATAATTTATGTTATCAGACTGATCTATGAGGACTTGTAGGGAACCTACTTTGGGAGATTTACAATACATTTAGAATCGGAAAATTTGATGGAGAACGTACTAAGCCTAGGACTGTTATTGTCGAATTTACTACAATTCTAAAAAGAACTGAAACTATAATGGGTCGAAAGTCACTACTAAGTTCAAATATTTATATAAATGAGAATTTGACTACTACATGATATCAACTTTTGCGAGCTGCTAAACTAAAGTTTGGCAAACAGGCGGTATGGTCCAGGAATTGCAGAATTTGTGTCAGACGTGACAACATCGTATCCTCAATCGCCAAATTAACGGACCTAAACTAGCAAGTAATATTATTTTATACGAAAACTTGTGAATCTGATAAATTTTGTTTTGACCTTTTTTGTTTCAATTTCGATATTTTTGGGTAAAGGGTAAATATTACAGTTATGTTAATTCAACATCACATTGGGATAATGTTCTTCGTTTTTTTCCTCTTGTTCTCATCACATGCACATCTATACAACCGCTTATGCCCAGCTTGTGGCTGTTAACTTTTGTGATGTTTCAACTTAACTTTTCAGCGATGTTAAAGCGCTGTCTTTTTACATTACTGTGATGTTACTAGAACTTCCTCAAAAGGAAGTCTTTATAACGAACTAAAAACAACATTTCTGTTACATTCTGAAATGCATTTTAGCATCTTGTCGATGTTAATGCAATGTCCAAAAAATAACATCTTATCGATTATCTAAATGCGACATTTCAAAAACAATACAGTGTATTCTCGTAGATGTTGTATGGACATTACATAAACCTCTAAATAATATACCTCAAATATTCTAGATGATATCCTATCGATGTTTCTGTGCCTAATCAGCAAATACAGGGTGAACAACTAAGACCGCCGGCTGTCGGCCATATTTCAAAAAATAGTCAAGCTATAACTTTTAAAAAATACCTTCAAGAAAATGACCCTGAAAAATCGCTGGAAAATATTTTTGAGTTCCTAAAATATCTGCTATGGGGTGGAATGAACATTTAAAAACATAATACTGTGATTATCTCCAAAAAAGACATACTAAAGGTATCCTAGAAATACAATTTTTGATATATTGTTGAGATTATGAAAAAATGTAGTTAGGGACTTTTCGTCCTTATTCTTCAAGTAAGGGGTGGGAGAAGGTTGAAACCAAAAAACAAATGTCGTAACACTTTGTTTTAATCGATATCCATGTTTTTGGCGTAATTTAAAAGAGTTTCTCCTCTTTAATAAGATATGCTTAATAAAAATAACAAGATTGGACAATTTTATCAACGCTATGTGAAAAAGTCGACAATTTTCCCATTTTTCTCGGAAATTTCAAATGTAATGAGGCATTTATCAAATTCTGATGAAAAGGGGTTAAAACATAGGAATCTATTCCAAGATATAAGATTTACAATATCAGATATAAAAATAAAGAAAAATGCTTCAATTTACATTTGAAATTTCCGAGTGGATACAAAATTATCTAATTTTGTTATCAATCTTATTAAACAGAAAAACTCTATAAAATGCAGCTAAAGTCATTAATATCGGTTAATAAAAATAGGTAAAAAAAACTTTTTAAGTTAAACGGTTTTATGTTAAACATACATTGCAATGTTTAAGATAAATGTACTAAAAACCAAAAAATAATGAAATAGATACAGTCTTGGGAATAATAAACATATGCATAGACTAGACTAAAATAAAACCGTGGAGCACGTCAATTGTCTACAAATTATCGACTTAATGTGCGATAGAAGAACAGTATACGCTTATAAGTAACATTACAAAACAAAAATTTTAATCAACGATTGTAGACAATTGACGTGTCCCACGGTTTTATTTTAGTCTAGTCTATGCATATGTTTATAATTCCCACGACTGTATCTATTTTATTATTTTTTGGTTTTTAGTGCATTTATCTTAAACATTGCAATGTATGTTCAACATAAAACCGTTTAACTTAAAAAGTTTTTTCACCTATTTTTATTTTTTGGTTTTTAGTTTTTATTTCGCATTCTGTTCAATTCATTTAGTGCTTCATTATTGCAAGGTTTCTTGCCCGTTAGTTTATTGCAGTCCAACTCCTCTATACGTAGTCCCTGCAAAGATCTTACTCTACTAAGAGCCACGTAGGCTTGACCTTCTTCAAACAGTTTCGCACCTAAGTATACGACTGCGTGATCCACAGTGCTGCCCTGCATTTTATGTATTGTAGAAGCCCATGATAGTATTAAAGGCAACATTCTTCTTTCAGCCGTCCCATAATTGTACTTAGCTGGAAACTGTATGGCTTTCGGGTGTATAAGATGTACTCCGTCTCTTGCGAAATCAATTCGGACGGAAGGTACATCTGTTGCACACATCTGAGTTCGACGAAATTGAGGCCAAACGCCACACAGTCCTCAACACGATACAAAATCTTGATTTGGGTGGTGGATTCAGGCTGGATTGATCAGATACCTAAATTACAGATTCAATTTCTAAATTTAAATCTTATTATTATACGCCATTTAGTGGCTGCGCCCATCTTAAATATTGAGGTTGTATAGTGCACTGTATTCTTCTTGTCAATCCCTTTTATTTGTTGATACCCATATTGGTGGGATTGATAAAAAATTGTTATCAGCCATTTGGTATCGGCGGCCATCTTAGATTTCAATTTTGCATAGTAAATTGTATTCTACTTGTTGAGACCTTTCATTTGATACCCATGTTGATGGGATTGTAAAACCTACGTTATCCGCCATTTTGTAGAGGCCGTTATTTTGGATTTTAATTTTATATAGTATATTGTATTCTACTGGTTGAGCACTTTCATTTGATACCCATATTGATAGGATTGATAAAACCTACGCTATCCGCCATTTTGTAGCGGCCGCCATATTGGATTTAAATTTTTTATAGTATATTGTATTCTGCTTGTTGAGCCCTTTCATTTGATACCCATGTTGATGGGATTGATAAAACCTACGTTATCCGACATTTTGTAGCGGCCGCCATCTTGGATTTCAATTTTTTATAGTATATTGTATTCTGCTTGTTGAGCCCTTTCATTTGATACCCATATTGATGGGATTAATGAAACATAAATTATCCGCCATTTTGTAGCGGCGGCCATCTTGAATTTATAATGATAATGAATAAACATAATTGTATTGTCACCAAAATCCAAAGTGTATACAAAATTTCAGATTAATCGGTTGACAGGAAGAGGGTGAAATTTGAATTACTAAATTTGACCCAAGAATAAATAAAACAAACGGGGTGAGCTAAATAAAACCGTTTAAAAAACGAAAAAGTTATACATTTTTTCAGTTTCAGTTTGAACCTTCCCCACCCATTATTTGAAAAATAATGGAAACAAATCTCCCTAATTAAATGTATTCATAATCTCATCAAGATTTCAAAAATGGTATTTTTAGGACACCTTTAGTATGTTTTTTTGGAGTATTATGTTTTCGACTGTTCATTCCACCCCTAGCGGATATTTTAGAGACTGCAAAATATTTTCAAGCAATTTTTCTGGATCACTTACCTAAAGGTAACTTTTTTGAAAGCTGTACAATGATTCTTTTCTGAGATGTGGCCTACAGTCGTTCTTAGTTGTTCATCCTGTACATTTGAAATAAAATAGCAAAAAAAGCGATAAAGGATTTAAAACGTTTATTCACTATTAATTAACAGTACAGTAAATTTGAAAAAAACAGGTACAAAATTAGAAAAAAAAATATCTTCTCCAGGAATCCAACCTAAAAAAAATAAAATTGTGTAAGCATATTACATAACAAGTCTGGAAAGTGGAAACTATTGAACACATTCAGTGAAAGCAAGAAATGAAAAAGGGTATATCAATCTGTAGTTACCATAACGTAACATACTATGAAACTGAATTAATAAAGTTTAACGGATACACATACATTACAGCTAGTTTGCAGAAAATTCATTAGAATACATTTTTAATTTTATTAAAATTAATAAAAATTTACACCATAAAGATTTAATGAAACATTACGTTACATCAACAGAAATCCAATCTGATTAAAGAAAATTCTTTCGTTTACTTACGGCTACTTTTTCTCACGCAAGAGTAGCTGTTTCGAGTGCCTCATCCATTCCAGAACGTACACTTCAAAATCCTTATCTGTGAAACATTTAAAGGTGTTCTGAACAGTAGCTGTTAAAACAATTGCTTTAGATCAAATTGTGCCCATGGAGACCTTTGATCGATCATCATAAACTACATCCAACTTGATTTTCAGCCAATTGACTGGGACCCATTTTCCATAAGATACATGCGGGGTTCTTAAAAGAAATAATAACATATTTTATTTCGAGAAGTGACTTTCATGATTTACCTTCTAGTACATGCCTCACTCCATTTGGCAGGTAAATTCAGGTTTGCTATGAAAATTCATACTTCTTTTCTGTATAAAATAATATACTATTCTCATGTTGTTTTTCATCCTGGAATAAATTGTATATTGTATATTGTTTCGTTCGTCAGTTCCTCTTCTGTTTTTTTCTTTTTTTATGTTACTGTGATGTTTAATATGAGATATTACTGAGAGTTTTATGAACTAACATAGTACAGACGTAATAGTAGGATGTTACTAAAAATTATTTCGAAAGATGTAAAAGTAACTGCAATATGTGATCATCTTAGAAACATGTTAATTTGTGATATTACAGTAACGTTCTGTATGTGACATTAGTGAAAAGTATACAAATTAACATTTTATGAATGTTCCCTATAGGAAGTTACTAAATAGAAGTTCATAGGATGTGTATGTAACTGCGAATTCAAGTATTACTGTGTACATCAAAAATATGTTTTATTTACATGACATGGAAGTTAATAGAGTTGGTAATAAAATTAAGACATCTAGGAGATATCTTATTTTAACGTTTTATATAAACATCACGAAAAGTCTCTTGTTTAGTGGGTTATATGGTATCGGATACCTATGTTGTTTATTTTTTGTCTTGCAATAATTAATTTATGTTCTAATAGTTATATGTACTTATAACTTAGTATTTCTTTCTTTTTTTATCGCTTTATTCGTATATGGTAATTCTGCTATTAGCAAGATTATTATGCAAATTTTTTTTCATTTTATAATTGTTATAATAATTATGATTAGTTGAGTTGATTATACAAGTATAAATATGTACCTATATATTATTGAAGCTGAATTTTTGTAGGATACCTATATATGAATATATTTCTATTATTAGCATTTTGCATTGCCAAAAAATAATGATTTTCTGTTTGCTTAAGAGCTTATTCGGTTGCCACAATTATGTCAACTACCCTTAGCGTTTACTTTCAAAATTGTCGAGGACTTAATACGAAAATTAACAAGTTCTATACAAGTTGTTTGAGTGAGGACTTTGATATAGTTATTGCAGTCGAGACTTGGTTGCAGGAGGGAATTCTTGATGGAGAGATAGTGAACGCTGGATATTACAATCTGATAGGAATATTGAATTTACAGGAAAATCAAAAGGCGGGAGAGTTTTTATAGCTGTTAAGAAAACATATAAAATCTAGGAAGTTTTTAAAATTAGATCCTCTTTTGAGGCGATTGCAATGGAAATTAAAGTAAATAGTACTAAATACACCCTTTGTTTTATATTTATCAATCTATTCGTTACTTATTGTTTATATGTCACGCACTATTCGTACATCTTGTTATATATATATATATATATATATATATATATATATATATATATATATATATATATATATTATTCCTTCGGTAAGTCAAACTAAGGTATATGAAACAGCATTTGAACTTCTGCAAAGGCATATAGTGAATAATGACAAAACATTTATTTTTGGAGATTTCAATATACCAAGTATAACCGGTATTAATTATGAAAGCAATATTCATAATGGTATAGTAGAAACATTTCAAGACTTCATGGATTTTAATGAATTTTGTTTGTATAATGTTATTAAAAATTTTCAAGGTAGAACACTGGACCTAGTTATTAGTTCGGAAAGTAATATTAACAATTGTACAGTAGTTAGGGACGGTCTACCGTTTGTTAAGGAAGATCTATATAATCCTGCATTGGAAATTATGATTATAGTTAGGTCCGATACAAAAATAAATATACTCAATATAAAAGAGTCTAGATATGATTTTAAAGCAGCAGATTTTCTTAGGTTAAGCGAAAGTATTAGGGATGCAGATTGGAAGAAATTTTTGGATGAAAAATTAGTGTGAATGTAGCTTTACATGAATTCTACAATATATGGAATAAAATAATTGATAATAGTGTACCTAAATTTGTTTTTTGTGAAAAGTCCAAAACTTTTCCAGTTTTGTTTACAAAAAAAATTAGGGATCTAGTAAAAGAAAAAGAAATACTTAGAAAACTAAGGATAGAGTCTAATGTATTCGATGAAAAATTCAAGGTAAAGAGAAAAAAAGTTAAATCCTTAACCAAGTTGGAGAAACATAAATATATTAAAAATATAGAACAAAATTCAACTACAGACGTTAATCATTTCTGGAATTATGTTAACAATAAAAGAAGTAGCAGATCAAACCCTGGTAATTATTATTACAATGAAAGACAAGTGGATGAAAATGAAACCGCAAACGCTTTTGCGGATGTCTTTTCATCTGTCTATTCGTCAGTTAAAGCCTCATATGATTTGAAATTTCCATGGAAAAGCATGGTAAGTAATGACACTTTCGTATTTGATATTGTTACGGAATTGGATTTTCATAATGCGATAAAAAAACTAAAATCTAAAAAAGTAGCTGGGGCAGATGGAATCCCGCCCTATATCCTTAAGGCTTGTAGTGATTGGCTGAAACTACCCTTAATGCATATTTTCAATTCAATCTTAGCATCCAGTACTTTTCCATCCATATGGAAAACAGGTGTGGTTACTCCTATCTTTAAGTCTGGTAACAAAATGGATATTGAAAACTATAGACCAATATCAATAATGTGTGCACCAGCCAAGTTATTTGAACAAATTATTTATTCAAATATGGATCAGTATGTTGAAATGTATTTGTATCACAAAAACATGGTTTCGTGGCTAATAAATCTATTAGTTCCAACATGCTCATTTTTGGTAATTATGGAAGCTCAGTGGGTTTGGTGTATCACATAGTTTTATTAAATTAATTAGTGATTATTTGCAAAATAGATATTTAATGGCAAAACACAATGGAATCACTTCTGGCAAATTTGAAGCTAACTCAGGGGTTCCTCAGGGATCTAATTTGAGTCCTCTTCTATTTGAGATTTTTATTAATGACTTACCCTCTAAACTTAAATACTCGGAATGCTTGTTATTTGCGGATAATTTGAAAATTTTCAAACGTGTAGAAACTGTTAGAGATTGTGTTCTACTACAGATAGGTTTAAATAGCATTTATGAGTGGAGTTTAATGAACAAATTATATTTTAACGTGAAAAAATGCTTGAATCTTACTGTGACACGTTCCAAAGATCCCACTATTTTTAAATATCGCATTGATACCGAACCCCTAAAACGTTGGACAGAAGTGAAAGATTTGGGTTTAACTTATGACAGTTCACTATCTTTTGCTAAACACATAAATATTGCAATGTTTGCACATCGGTTATTAATATACATAATTAGACAAATTGTCAATTTCTCTGACATAGATGCCATGAAAATCCTGTATTTTACTGAGTACCATACTACGCTATCTATTATAGAAAAAACACAAAAAAGATTTTTGAGATATCTTTATTCAAAAAAATATCATGTACGACCAGATTATAACATTAGAACTATCCAACTTAGAAACGAATTCAAGATCTTGTCGTTAGAAGACAGGCGAAAATTAGCTGCTTTGATTTTTCTGTTCAAAATAGTGAATAATAAAATTAACTCTCCGGAAATTTTGTCATTACTAAGATATAATGTTCCATCCAGAAGAACCCGTACTAAATCATTATTTAATATTCCGCTTTTACATACAATCACTCGCTCCCCGCTTGTGACCATGTGTGGTCTAGCAAATGAATTTATTGAATTTATCGATTTAGACTGGACAATGTCAGTAGACGTTTATCGAATAACAATACACTCAGAAAATTAACGCATTTTGAAAATCACTAGAAATCGTCTCAAAATGAAAAAATCGTAATGATTAATTCAAGTAGCAGGTGTATAATATTTGATATACGTATATCAATAGTTTCATATCGATTAGTTAACAAATCACCAAATATGTCACTTCAAATATATATCCATTCGCTTTATATTCAAAATGACAATCTTGAAATTATCAGAGCCGACCGTATTATATTTGTTATAAGAAAAGTCCATGTTAAAATAACTTCACATTACTTCATAACTAGGGTGCAATTCATCTATCCAATTTTATTGAAAATACGTCCCCTTAAAATAAAAGGCAAGCATTCACATCTGGAAGGAATTCAAAACATTTTCAATAGATTTCTTAATATTTTGAAGTGACAACATAACGTCTAGGATCACGTGAATTTGGTAGCCAACAGTATAACTACATCACACTCTGCCTCGAATTCCATCTTGCGATGCATGATCATTTACATATTTTTGCGTCGCAATTTGCTTTTTGTGTTCGTGTTGGTTTCCCAATTGTGCAGTGAAAAAATAAACTATTGACATAATAGGTATATATAATACTGGCAGGTAAGTGTTACTAGTTCTAGGGTACAGTTCAGTTACTGTTAAAGATAATCAGGCTCTCTAGAAAAGTAGCTAGCCTATGAAAATTACGTAATTAAACGAGGATTTTCCTCACCTCACTTTTATCAATATTTTAGCTTACAGGCGAGTACAAAAAAAACTCCTCATGAAAGTGTGTCATACAATTTTTTTTCTACGACAGTTATTATATAGATAAATTGTGGCAATCGTTGAATATTTTATCTCATGAAGTTTTCAAATCTCCTCGTATTATCAAATGATAAAATTGTACGCAAAATATTGTTTTTTATTCAAAATGTGCTACTGCATGAACAGTGCGTAAAAACTAACTTTTACGCACAAAAAGTGCTAAAAAGTGCCACTTTACGCACTCTGAACAGAGTGCATAAAACCTATAGTTTAAGCACTATCATTGGAAAAGTATCGAAAAAACATGTTTCTGCATTTTTTTCGGAATTGTCCAATATGTCGCCTTTTATTATTTTTTTGTTTTCTAAATTGTACTCGAGGTGTATCATTTGGTTCACCGATTCCCTTAACTATTTATTTGTTACAAGCGCTATGTCAGAAAATTCGGGAGCCTTGATTGAACATGCAAGTAACGACGTAGTTATTTTGAATGTATCTGTGGAGGAGCTTAATAATTCAGATGTAAGATCAGATACCATTCCTGTCTCCTTCATCCATAATCCTGTCCAGAACGTGGACGAATATACAACTCAACTGAAGCAGTTGTTAAAAGAGTGGAATTTATCACAAGTGCTTCCAACACTAAAAGGTAATTCTTGATAGTGAAATGAATTTTATATTCTACATTTAGTGAATTTTTTTGTTAATGAAATATTGGTCTACAGTCGAGCAAGTTTCATTTCAAATTGCATTCAATGCAAAAAGTGTTTCCTTTCGATACACTGACAAGATTTTATTACTTCAGATTCGTGTGTAACATAAAGAAGTCTAGTCTACCTGTCCAAAGATGACATAAGAGATGCAATTCCGTATATAGGTTTGAGAGCAGAATTCCGGTCAAAATTATTTCACTGGAGAAAACCTGAGGTGAATACTAATTTTAATTATTATTGGATTAATTTTTGAAATTCTATATAATTTCAGCATAATATAGACGATGACACAACTACATATACTTCAAAAGTAGCTTCTTGGCTTCAAACAAGTCCAGACTCAAAGACACCAAGGTCCATATCGTCTTCATCATCTGTTTCTAAGCTATATAAGGTATCATATTTTTGCTATATATAATAATTTTTCATCTGATGTCACGTGACCGAAAACAAAAAGCTCATTAGATAACATAATATCAAGAAAAGCTGCACAGTTCCTTCAGTTTAGAACCCCAAAATTACAATTCTCTACTACTCTCGAATTTCGAGATATTCTTAATCGTCGTGGGACACACTGTATTTCTTTTGCCTTTATACGATATTTTGCATGATAATTCATTATTCGATAAAATTTGTTGAAAATCAATTCTCCCTGTTCTAGAGTCTACCTGAAGTTTTAAACGATTCCAATAAAGGAAGGGCGATTTCACACCATTATAAAAATCATAAAACATTGGACAAACTGCGACGGGATGATCTAGTATCTGTGATCTTGGAAGACATAAAATATAATGGATCTTACTTATCTCCAAAAGATTATCCTCCTATGCTAAACGAGAGAGAATCTACTTTCCCTACAGAAAAGGACTTTCTGGTATGAGTGAACAAATGTTATTCAATTCCCATATCCAAAATGATTATATTTTTGGAAGATTATTATTTTTTCAACAGAAGTAAGAGAAAAAATACCGGAGGACGATTATACAATAAATTTATAAATTTTTCAACAGAAATCAGAAAAATAGAAAATTCTTCAGAAGCAGCATCTTCAACGGGATATGAAATATTACATGATCAAGAATTTGATGTAGATATCCTGAACTCCTTGAAAACATACCTCCAAAGGGATTTCACAAATTAGGTAGAGGTTAAAGATAGATGGGAAAAAACCTTGTTACTGCGACAACAAGAAATGAAAAGTCCGAGAGTGCAAAAGTTTTGGAATTTTTGAAGGAATGGCCCTTATAATGTCATGCCAATTCGAAGGATTTGGTAGGTTTATTTACATGTTGTTCTAGATTGATATTACAATTTTTAAATATTTCAGGTTGATATCGATTTCCGCCTGTTATTCCCTGGAAAAGAAATTCTACTGTATAGTGAATAGTAGGAATTTAAGTAGAAATTCTATTCAAAAAATATCAATGATAACACTTGCAAACAGTTATTCTCATCCCTAAATGAGTAAACAGAAACAAATGAGTTGTTTCCTCTTGGACGTTTGTGTTCTCTCTTCGCCACCTTTGCACCTTTATACTTCAAATAATGGCAAAGTATTTTTAAGAAATAAGTTTTTGTGAATGTATTTTTTATTTTGTTCTGAATAAAAATATTGTTTCTAAATTATTGGACTTTTATTGCAATAACTTCTCCCGAGGGCGGCTACCATGCTGAAATTAGATATTCTTCAATATTTTTGGGTGTTTTTTTATTAAACTTAAAGCTGGAGACACACCAGTTTTTTGATTTATCGGTGTGTTGTCAGCCTGAAACTGCAAATACCTTGAATGACTGTTATCCACTCTTGATGTCAGAGGATTGTGCTTTGGAAATAAACAGAACGACCAATAATCCAATCAATTTTTCTGTTCAGTAACAGGAACAGACCTTTTGTTTCAAAACTACAAATCTTTCAAACCATTAGTTACACGTCTTTGCAGTAAATGCATGGATGTTTTGAAAAAAATTAGCTGAGCCACACATTTTATTAGGCTCATCACAACAAAACGTGATTGAAGACCTTTTATTTCAAAACTACAAATCTTTCAAATCATTAGTTATGAGTCTTTGAAGTAACTGCATTGATATTTTAAAAACAATATGCTGAACCAAACATTTCATTAGGCTCAGCACAATAAAATGTGAATGTTTCACTTTGAATTGAATTTCAACTTCGCAGTTGATTCTAAAGGATCACGTATCAATAATGACTATGATCATGATTGTTTTGAAAACGACATATCAAATCTAAATAAATGTCTCATTGATTTTACTCTAAACAATAATGAAGGTATAATATATTAATTTTTCTTTGATTCAAAAGTATTTTTTTCAATAATACAATGTTTTTTGTCTGAGTGTATTAAGGCAAATCATCACTCTATCAACTTAGAAGTAAGTACACCTCGTACATATTTTATCAAATTAATACTCGTACAATGTACCTAGGTGTAGTTAAGTTTATATTATAAGTGAAATATATAGTATATATTATGTTATCAGTAGTAATACCACAAGTGATTTTCGCGATAAGTCTGTCGATTCATTTTTGAACGAAACTGAATTGTTTCGAGAAAACACCACGAGTCCTGCGGACTCGTGGTGTTTTCTCGAATCAATTCAGTTGAGATCATAAATGAAAGACAGACTTATGAGATAAATTCAATCACGAGTGGAATTTTATTAGACTATTTCACAAACAGAGTGAACGATAAAAAATATGAAATTCGGCAGGATTAGAGGAAATTGGCAAAAAAGTTGACCATAACATACTGAAATATTTTTCAATTATAATTATTATAAATGGTACAGTTATTATATACAATGTTTTGAGCTTGATTATTTGAACACGCGCTTGTACTTGCAATATTTGTTACATCTTGATTGCTATAATTTCTGACATTTGCTATAAGCTTTTCGTGATGTTGTTTACTAAGTTGGATGTAGGGTTTCAGCAAATTAGAGCTCGAATGTCCAGTAATTTTTATGGTTTCCTGTTCTCCTACTCCTCTACATAAAAGTTCACTGACTGCAGTTGATCGATTTGAATGGTTGGTAATTTTCTACTTTTTCACATCATGCCCTATATTCTGAGCTGATGTTTTGGTCCATTTACTGATCGTATTGATCCCTAGAGGTATATTTTTGTACCAAGGAGTGCAATGATCACCAGGCTTCCAATGTCCATTCACGGTGAGAAACAACCTATTAGATCTTACATTATTACCTCGTTTTGAAATCATCTTTTTATAAAGTCTCACGGGGCACATTGTTGCATTTTGCACATTTTCAATCAACCATTTGCTGTTCGCACATCGCTGACCACCTCCTTGGCAAGTTTTTGGAAAAACTGTGTTATATTCGATTCTGCCGGTAGGCGCCCCCTTATTATCTAATTCTTCTTTAAAATAATCTAACAAACAATATGCAGCTTCACCTCCTCTCCAAGCAAGTTCTACTGCTGCGATATGGAAAAATTTGTTTTGGAGTCCTGTGGGTGTATTTTCATCCCATTGTGTACATATTGCTTGATGTTCTTCATGGGTCAACGGTGCCGAACTGATCTTTCGTTTCTGTACGTTACCTTGAAGCAACTTGTGTTTTGTATCTCGCGCATTTCTGGCCGATTGAAAAATAATATCTTTGAATGGGTCGAAACTTCGTCCATATTCATTATAGAATTTTTCTTGCAATAATCTAGCACTCACATTACAAATCGTCTTCACAACACATTCCTTGTAATCAGAACCATCGACTTTCCTCATGTTGAAGCCCCAGTCCTTCAAAATAATAGCTAGTCTCTCGACAGGCGTTGCTTCATCTAATAAGTATTTTCGTTCATCGCAAAATCTGGTAAATTGCTTCCAAATGTACTCCTTCGATTTCCTCGTATTTTTCGGTACATTTTCATCGATTTTTTCGTTGATTGATTCGATAGAATTCATCCCAAATCTACTCATTTTTGAATGCGTGCACAGCGTAATCACTTATGTTTGACATTTAACTGTCACATGCACTGTAAACAAATCTGAAAACACCGAACTTGATAGGCCAATCAGAGTCAAGAGTCAAGTTTGGTATTATCGGTAAGCCGAACTTGACTAGAGCTTCTGATTGGTTCATTTCGTAGGTGAGTGAAATAGTCAATGTAATTAGGCCGTAAGGCCTGATTTGATATAAACAAATAAATAAATAATCTGCAACTCGTGAGTTTCAAGTCATCAAGCATATCAGACATAAGATATTGCTTTATTGTGAAGAAAACCATGTATCACTACTGGGCTACGCTAATTAAGGGCTACTGCTCTAAAAGTCACTATTTAAAAAGATACTTTATTGAGAATAACTACAGTATTTAATTACAAAATAGACTATATTCAATATATTCAATTAATCGAACTTATATACGAAAATAAATGCAACTATAGGCTGAATATATGCAATTCTGCAGAATCATCAGTTGTACAAATTTGTTGAAACAAGGATCAGCGTTCGACAATTATAACGGAAGCTGAAAGTTCAATACCATGCATGAACCATGGGTCAGCGAACTGTAACTTCTCCATCTCCTGAAGTTATTTTGTGAGGGACGAACAAAACTGCTGGTGATGATGGCACAGCCTGATGAATTATTGGTTCCTCTGGAGTTTTGGGTTGACGTCCTCGAAGTTTATATGATCCCAGTATTATACGAATAGTTACGATGATGTAGATTGGAGTCATCTAGAAGTGTGTAGGATCTGTCTTTTGCTGATTGGTAGGTATTGATTGTAGTCGTTCTTCTTCCCTGGTAAGAAGGTGGAGTTGGTCCAACGGGATTTTCTTAATCGTCAACGGGTTGGTCTTAGCTAACCGAGTCTGTGGGTGGGAAGGTTTTGATTTTTGGCAGGACTAGAGCTTCTTCCCGTATTACCGATTTTGTATTTTCAAATGCTTCAGTATTTGTTCTGAAGCGTAGAAGTTCGATGATATGTGTTCCTTGAACTACCATAATTTTTGAAGTAGAACACTGTGTAGAAATCTTCGTAGCCTGGGGAGAAACGGCTATATAATGGGCTTCTGACATCTCTTGATTAAATGTGGTGTTCGCAACGGGCTTCTTCGTTCGTGAGCTTCAGGATTTCGTTAACACAATCATAGCTTTCGTGAAGTAAATTTTTCAACGGTAATTGCTATTTCAAGCCTTGGTATTACTTTTGGGGTGACCCACGATGCTGTGATATCATCCGCAGGTTTCTCTCGCTGATTACTTTCTGTATGTGTTAGGGTGGTTACAGTTGCATAATGAGTACTGCCGTTTCTACCAGTTCCATTATTTGATTTTTCTTTGTCGTATTTATGTTTTTCGGGACATTTTTTCTTTCTAGAATTCCAATTTTTAATAGTAACGGAGTTAAACACTTGTGAATTATACTACTTGCATTTCTTAGATATTCTTGATCTGCTTTTAAGAAACTGTGTCCAATTTGAAGGTTTGCTATTTCTTGGCTGCGGAAACATTAAGTATTATCTTTTCTGTTGTCAGAGTTTCGTGCTTCTATTGTGGCCTACCTGTTTCTAGATGGATCTCTAAGTTACAAACAGTATCAGCGTAGATATATTCTATAGAGTACGACATTTCTGCCGATATCTTATAACTGAAAAACGACATTGCTGCTGGCGTCGAAAATAAAATTTCGTCTCTAAAATCGGATTTTGAGGATAATATGACAACGATGGATGAGAGAATAAAATTAGACATAGAAAATAAGATGACAAAGATAGACGAGAAAATCAAGGATTTAGAGAGAAATGTGGCAGATTTAAGAACACAAGACACGCCAGCGGAAGAAAAGGAAATTGAACATATGAAACCCTACGAGCCAGAAACACAACCCAAGACAGGAAATATTGGCAGTATTACCCGAGTCAAGCCACAACCTTCGGTGGAAAAATGACGAGAACCAATTACGTAAAGTAGTTTGAAGCAGCTGTTAGAGTGAATAATTAGTTCGATAGGGAGAAGGCAGTAAACTTAAATATCGAGCTTCGGGAATATGCCTTAGATGTACTACAGACGATACCACTTGAAGAAACGGAAGACTTCGAGCAGCTGAAGAAGAGGTTAAACATGCGATATGGCCATGAATATCTAGAACAATTGTACCAATCCCAGTAGAACAACCGAACGCAGAAACGTGACGAAACCTTTCAAGCGTATAAAGTGGATATTGTCCGACTGGTTCAATTTGCTTATCCATCAGCACCAGAGAACATTATGAAATGTCTGGGCAACCAGACCTTAATAGATGGCTTACGTGACCCCAATATGCAGAGGACGCTTCGTTTAGCCCATTGAATATGAAGCAGCCACGAACGCTTCGGATTATAACTAAAATAGGACCATCCAGGAAAAACGTGATCAGGAAAGATTTGACCAGATCGTCAACTTGATAAAGAATATGGTGAACAACAAGGCAAGAAACATCAGATGCTAGAAATGTGGGGAGCTAGGGCATGTATGCAGTTCGTGTAAGCGCCCCAGAACTCCTGCAAACAAAGAACCCTAGTCACAGGAAAACTAGAACGGGTCGGCTACGTGGGGGAGCATTGACCCATGATCGTTCCGAAGACCCTCTCATACTGATAGACAAACGACAGAGTATATGTAGATGGCGAAGTAAATGACAAGAGATATACTCTGCTGGTAGACACTGGAGCAATTAGAACTATTATACGACCAGAGATAATAAACTCTAAGAAGAAGTTATTACCAATGAGACTGCGACTGCGGACCGCCATAGGTGAGAGTGCCAACGTTCACGGGGAGACACAAATCTCATTGGGAATTGGCGCAGAAAAGTTCTAGCATACGGTAATTGTAGCTGACATCGAAGAAGACGTGATTCTGGGAATGGACGTGATGAATCTACATGGTTTCCAGCTGGACTTCAGGAACAGAACCATTAAAGTGGGTTCCGAGGAGGTATTCCTTCATCCATAAAGGCAGCACGGTGTTGGCAGTTATACAGGAAGATACCGTTCTACCCGCACGAAGCGAAACCATGATAGTAGTACGGCTACAGGGAATCATGGAGGAAGGTTATGATGGATCCAAGGAACCACGACGAAGAGGTTGGCAAAGTAGTACTAAGGGTTGGTCACGTCAGCGAAGGAGATACCAGTACGCGTGTTAAACCCAATTACCATGAAGAAAGGAACCAGGATTGGATAATGCGTACCAGTCGCGTCTATAGTTCGCCAGATAACGGTATTTCATCTTTTCTGTTGATAGAGTTTCGAGCTTCTCTTGTGGCCTACCTATTTCTAGATGGTTCTCTAAGTTAATAACAGTATCTGCGTACATATCTGGGGTGGGATTTTCGAGCTTATGCGATGCGCCGTCGCATACTCTTTCGCACGAAATTCAATGAACATGTATTTTCGAGTCTCCGTGTACGATTCAAATCTGTTGTGTACGATATCACAGATAACGCACATACATCGGCATCGGTTGATCTAAAGTAGCCGATGTTTGCTGTCGTGGACGACGGTAATTTTGTATGATTTGTATGTGTCATTTGTCAGTGTGAGACTATTTTTGTCATGAATAATAGGTGCGTTCTTTTTGACTGAGACCTCAGTTAATTTCAGCTCACATGAGTAATGTGAGCATTCTTTTTGTTTTACTCACTTTAAGTGAGCTGAGATTTTTCGTCCCCCTTCACCGATGCTGAATGTGTTGTAAGGGGGAATCAGTTGGACTTGAGTCGGAAATAAAGTGGAGAGGATGAACAAATATTTGATTTGCTTGGGTTATTCGTAGTTTTAACCAAGGTTATCTATAGTTTTAACCATTGACATATAAACACACATATTCTATTTTTCTTCTGTTACAAATTATGGATACAAAAAATTATTATTATTATATGTTTTGTTTCTTATTCACGCATGCGTCGACAGATCGCGCGCTTCAATTGAAATGTCGTTCTTTTTGGTTCTTACTCACATCACTTTATCTCAGATCACCTTAACTGTAGTGATCTGAGATCTCAGTCAAAAAGAACGCACCTGTTAGGTGCGTTTATCCTCAGTTTTTGTCTATATTATAATAAATGCTCCATTGGTACAATGAATCTGTGAGATCCAGGAATTACATTTAATATACTAGTTAAGTTAAGTTATTTTCAGCCAATATTTTTCTGCGGCTTTAAATGAAAAATATTTTGAAAATTTGCCACTGTGTAAATGTGGGTGTTGCTGAAAATAATCAATCATAATTTTTTTTGTTCTGTCATTCCTGACATTTTTGGATAAAACGTAATTTATACCTATTCTCTGAATTATTGTAGCACGATAATAACACCCAAGACATCAACAATAGTCCATTTGATCAAAAAAACATCAACAACTATCAAACCGCTATGCATTTCATTTCAACCACGGACTTATCGTAAGTCCGTGATTTCAACACAAATAAAATTAGAGATAATATTTTTGACATCTACTGTGTTGCCACGTTCAAAATGTAGCATTCGAAATAAGCAAAATACAACATTTATAAATCATTCGATGCGGCCGTCGCATGCGGTTGTCGTATACGATAACCATCGATTGATTTCGAAAATTGCAGCCCTGTTTGTATTTCAATTCTGTCGCATTGTTTCTTTTTTACATTTTCGGCGTCTGGCGTGTTATTTCGGAATCAACTTCCTTTATTCCCTGCATCCCTGCTTCCGTTTGACTGATTTCACAAAAGTACGGAGAACTGCAAATTTTGGTTTAAAAAAGTTTTCCTTTTCATTTGACTTCTTATTGACCGCTCCTGTTATTTCATTTTGACTGTTATCATCATTCGCACATAAAGGTTTGTTTACATCTTTTTTATCAGCTAAACAGGTCTTATTTATAGTCGATACAGGTAATTTGTTTATAGAAATGAGTAAAACTTCTTGTTTTAACACTTTTCACATTGGCTTTTAATTTGCTTTTCTTTTTATCGTCCTCCTTATCATCACTTTTATCTCCCATGATATATTATTCTTTTATTAACGATATATTTACGCGTAGAAAACAATTTTATTTACAGAGCGTTAAAGTACACGTCTATTCATTAGAATAAACGTAGTACTTTGCTGTTTTGAAAGGGGTAAAACAAATCATGCTAAAATATGCTATAGAAGACGAAAATAAAGTTCCCATAATTAATAAGATTGTTACCGTATGCTTTGCTTTGATCAACATAAGTCCTGCAGTAGTTAAAACGCAGTTCATTTGGTTATAATAATTTCTTGAGGACTATATTCTAGGTTCTTATGTAATTTACTATGTAATAAAACTAAATAAAAAAGTTCCTCTTTTGTTTTATTTCCTTCACAAAAATCTCTTAGGAAAAATAAATAAGTACAGTTGAACCTGAAAGTACAGGCAAAAAAAATCAAGTTATAGATAAACCACATGAATATATATTTGGAGGGAACAGTACCCTCTTATCCGTACCACTTTTATTTGAAAAAAAAGTTAAAAAACTAGAATAGTCTTTAGATGAAGTAAAAATGAAAAAACTTTCCTAAATAAAGCGCCCAAAAAAAATCTGTATTCGCTCACCTATTCTGAAAACAAATAATGATTGGTATTATAACATAGTGTAATGTTTTTGTTATTTATTTAAACAATGAACGGGTGGGATAAATTTTAAACACACGATATGGCTACTTAGTAATTTATTTAAACTCTAACTCACTAACACTTAATTTATATGTACTTAACTAATCACTTAAATTTAATTTATATGCACACAAACTCAATTATTAATTTATATCAACACTTTTATATTCACTTATTTACTGTTTATTTGTCAAGATCACTTCATCGACTAACTGGTCCGCTGATCGGTCCTTTTTATATACTAGTGCCTTCTTTACTAGAGAATTCTGGACTGCGACTTACACAAAACAAATGCCTCGAGCGATATTTCTCGGTTGCCGGCTCAATCCTTAAAAGACCTTTCGAGAACATGTCTATAAAAAAACTGTCACAATAAATCCCAATAGACCTTCTCAGAATTCGGCGCGCTTGCTCCGTTAACATAAGGTTACAGGACCGTACTTAGTATCTGCTTCGGTGTGTGAGTTCGTAACAATAGTTTCATATGAAATCAACTGTCTCGACCATTACTTCGTGGAATCTACTCATATTAGTGTTTTAAATGGAACTCAGCGTTTCTAGCTAATTCCACAATATAAAGAAAAGTGTTCTAAAAAATTGACAATTGTTTCGATAACTGAATATCATCGTCAGAATGACAGAAGTTACATTTCATTTGATGCCTACCTAATGATTAGTAGTTATTTTTGGCTAGACCAAGAAGTGACCTACCTTGTGATTGACTTAATATATGTTAATAGAAAAAAGAAGAAGATGTGATATTAGAAATATTGAAGCCTAGATATTATTAGCCCTATGGTGATGTCCTGGATATCGTTTTTGCAATTAAGACAGTATAACTGTGCCATGATATAGAAAACCAGGAAAACTATATCTGCTGATCTTTACAATTATCACTTAAGAAGACAGTTTGAAAATTGAGAACTCCCTAGATTTATCTGTTCATTGACGACTTCATATTGTGGGTTTCTTGAGTGTCTTCTAATCTCCAACTCTACGAGGAAATCCAGTCCTTGTTTCTTATCACAAATATGTAGTACTCCTAGTTCTGCGTTTGGTTTCAATGAATGGTTGGTGTCAAGTAGATGTTTTGCGTAATGGGACTTATCTGGTTGTTTTAATCTGTATGCTCGTAAGTGTTCACTGTATCCGATTTCAAAATTTCTAAGGGTCTGACCCAAATAGACAGCATTACATTGTGGACATTTGAGTTATATATACCTGATTTCTTTAATGTTGGTATTTTTGTTTTAACATTTAACAATTCTGTACTCACGTTACTTTCTGTTTTAAAAGAAATTGTTGTATTCGTTGCTAAATATATTATCTTTGAAATATTATAAGAAGTATTACCTGTATATGTGATGGTTTTATAAGTTTTTATTTCTTCAGTTTACTTAGGAAATATTAGTTTTTATTAATTAGCTTATTTATCATATGTAATGGAAACCCTATATCACCTATTTTGGCAAACATTTTCATGGACAGTTTAGAAAGAAAAATCTTTGAAAGTAATATTTCAAAAAACGTTTTATTTTGGTATAGAAGTGTAGATGACATATTAGCTTGTTTTATAGGTAGTGAACGACAATTAGATATATTTTTCAACCATATTAATAATTTACACCCAAAAATTAAATTTACATTAGAAGTTGAAGAAAATAACTTAATCAATTTTCTTGATTTGAAAATTCAAAGAGTTAATAATATACTTGATTATGCAATTTACCGAAAACCAACACACACTGACTGACAATTCCATATAATTCCAATCACCCAATGTCACATAAGCTAGCGGCATACAATTCAATGATACATAGAGCATTTTCAGTTCCTATGAACAAATGTAATTTTGATAGAGAGATTAATAGAATTAGATGAATAAGCTAATTAATAAAAAAGTTGAAAGAGTGGCATTACAACTAATATTTCCTAAACAAACTGAAGAAATGAAAACTTATAAAACCATCACATATACAGGAAATATTTCTAATAATATTTCAAAGATAATATCTTTAGCAACGAATACAACAATTTCTTCTAAAACAGAAAGTAACGTAAGTACAAATATTCGTAATATCACATCTTCTTCTTTTTTCTATTAACATATATTAAGTCAATCACAATGTAGGTCACTTCTTGGTCTAGCCAAAAATAACTACTAATCATCAGGTATGTATCAAATAAAATGTTACTTCTGTCATTCTGACGATGATATTCAGTTATCGAAACAATTGTCAATTTTTTAGAATTTTCAACATTTTGAATTATATTGTGGAATTAGCTAGAAACGTTGAGTTTCATTTAAAACACTAATAGTTTTACATGCTTTACTAACAAATTAAAGAACACATTCTACAGTACTTTTCCTAGAAAACTTATCAAAAACTTTCTTAGATTTCGCAGCCATAAAATATCGATATTCCAAAAAAATTGAAGCACCATTTCAACGCTTCCACAGAGGAAGAAATTTAAATGTATTTCCAATCTTGAGGAAAACTATGATTAAAAGTAGTTGTTCCTCAAACAATCTGTCAAAAACTGATAATATATATTTATTTTTCGTTGTACAATTTATGCAAACAAACTTTATTTATCATGAACTAAGTTTCTTTTTAGTTATATACATTCAGAAAATATTAGTTTGATTACAAACCAAAGAGAATATTTTTTTGTTTACTTCTGGATATGGAGTAAGTGTATCATTTATTAAGGGATCTACTGTGATATAAAAACATCAGTAATAAATTTCCATTATATAATAATGATAAAACCATCCACCTATAAATAATATATAACAAATTTTCGCATACACATGACTTGATTGATTCATGGTTTGAATGAGCCCGGCCGCTCATTAATCTGTCAATTAAATGGGACCACTATTTTTCAACCCAATTCATGTCCAAAGCATCTGTTTTCATTGATAATTCTATTGTATTTTATATCAACGGTTCCAACTATTTTGTTGTTTTCATATCAATTGAAAATAATTGTTAAAACCTAAGTGAAAGTTTTTAAACATATAAAATTTCTTACTCAATCAATAGCTTTGTAATAAACTAGCTCTTGCTTCTATGCCAATTGTTCGAAACAAATTAACTCATTAATAACTTGAATGAACATCAGTATAATCTCCTGAAGTTACCTTTCCAAAGTATTATAAACTGGATTTCAATAATCCAAGGCTTTATATGCAGCTGGCAAAAACTCAATAGGAAAAAAATTTGAATTCCTTAGGCCCAGAAAACTAAATCAAGATCCTGTTGAGAACGTTTTTAGTTATAAGTATACGAAGCCATGGGTTTAGAAATATTAATCAACATCACTGTTTGCCAATTAATATGTTGTGTCATTCAATTTTAGTTGCAGGAAACACAATATCAAAAACTTATTTATACCAACAATTTTACATAGTTTGTTGAGTAAAAAAATGTTATCCAAATTCAGAAAGAGAAATATAAATGACAATTAGTGTTCTAAATAAAACTTACAGTTCCTAGATAATTCCACAATATATTTAAAAATGTTAAAATCTCTAAGAAATTGACAATTGTTTCGATATTAAATATCATCGTGAGAATGTTTAATAATTATTTTTGGCTAGACAAAGAAGTGACCAACCTTGTGATTGAATATTATATTACAAATACTGAAGCTTAGATAATTGTAAGCCCTATGGGGATATCCTGGATATCCTTTTTCCCAATCCAGATCAGTATAACTGTGCAGTGATATAGAAAACCAGGAAAACTATATCTGCTGATCTTTACAATTATCACTTAAGAAGACAGTTTAAAAATTGAGAACTCCCTAGATTTATCTGTTCATTGACGACTTCATATTGTGGGTTTCTTAAGTGCCTTCTAATTTCCAATTCTTCAAGTAAATCCAGTTCTTGTTTCTCATCACAAATACGTAGTACTTCTAGTTCTGTGTTAGGTGACAACGATTGATTGGTGTCCAGTAGATGTTTTGCGTAGTGGGATTAATCTGGTTGTTTTATCGACCATCTTCAAATTAGGAGTTTCCTTGTACTTTGCACATACGATAGAGGATTTATAAGGAAGTTTGCAGATACTGACAAACCCCTAACTCGACTCACGAAAGAAACAAGAGCTTTCCAATGGAACGAAGACTGTCAAACGGCTTTTGAAACCTTGAAGAGGCATTTAACCACGGCGCCAATATTAGAATATTCATTACCAAAGAGAGACTTTATTCTCGACACTGATACAATCAACGTGGGAATTGGAGGAGTGCTCTCACAGATCCAAGGAGGCAAGCAAGAGGGCTGGGATATTTCAGTAAAGTTATATCCAAACTAGAACGAAACTACTGCGTCACAAGAAGAGAACTTTTTGCGGAATTGAAGTCCATGGAACACTTTTATGAGTGTTTTTAAATGAAACTCACGGTTTCTAGTTAATTCCACAATATAATAAAAGTTATTGAAAATTCTAAAAAAATGACAATTGTTTCGATCAATCAATCTCATCGTCAGAATGACAGAAGTTACATTTTATTTGATGCCTACCTGATGTTTAGTAGTTATTTTTGGCTAGACCAAGAAGTGTTCTAACTTGTGATTGACTTAATATATGTTTATAGAAAAAATAAGAAGATGTGATATTACAAATATTGAAGCTTAGATATTATTAGCCCTTTGGTGAAATCCTGGATATCATTTTTTCAATTAAGATCAGTATAACTGTGCAATGATATAGAAAACCAGGAAAACTATATCTGCTGATCTTTACAATTATCACTTAAGAAGACAGTTTATTAGTGGAGAACTCCCTAGATTTAACTGTTCATTGACAAGTTCATATTGTGGGTTTCCTAAATGTCTTCTAATTTCCAATTCATCAAGGAAATCCAGTTTTTGTTTCTTTTTACAAATGTGCAGCACTTCTAGTTTTGTGTTAGGTGTCAATGAATGATTGGTGTCAAGTAGATGTTTTGCGTAGTGGGATTTATCTGGTTGTTTTAATCTGTATGCTCGTAAGTGTTCACTGTATCGGATTTCAAAATTCCTAAGGGTCTGACCCAAATAGACAGCATTAAATTCTGGACATTTGAGTTTATATCTACTTGACTTCTTTAATAGTGGTATTTTTGTTTTTACATTTAACAATTTTGTACTAACGTTCCTTTCTGTTTTAGAAGAAATTGTTGTATTCGTTGCTGAAGATATTATCTTTGAAATATTATTAGAAATACTTCCTGCATATGTGATGGTTTTATAAGTTTTTATTTCATCAGCTTGTTTAGGAAATATTAGTTGTAATATTAACACTTGTTTTTATAAGTTGATACATTTCAAAAGCGTCAAAAAGTAATATAAACTTTTCTTCTGTATATTATAAGAATAGATAAAATTATATGAAAATCTCATTATGAATTTAGAATAACTCTCAACATTTTCTATATCTTCAAAATAGTTGCCATTTAACAATTTAAACTTCATGTTTATACCGGGAGTACCAAAAATGTGGGTAATAAATGACACCTGACATTCTACAAGATGCGTAGTCGTTTGAAATACTGAAAGAGAATTTTATTAAAGAAAGTTTATAAGATATCAATAAGTGATTCAGGTCAGTTCTTGGTGTAAGCAAGGACATTCAAATTAGTAATTATTTACTTGTTTGTGAATGCGATTGCAATTAGTACAATTAAAGGTTGTTCGTAGGTTCAGTAACAGTCATAAATCATTACCATAGTACTGCTATACGGAAATGCAATGCTAAAAGTTTTTTTACACCAATTAAATGAAAATGATTTGCCTTAAGTTATACGGTATTGGCACTAAAATGATATGATTAATTATACTTTAACGATTTTGATTATCCTTTTAGAAGAAATATTGCTATTTAAATTAAAATAACTTTTGGCTCTCCAATATAATGTTAGAAGGTGAATATTGACACACCACCGATACATCGCTTTTTTATCAATGATTAAAACCTTTTTAATGATACTGCATTACTTGTACATCATTTTATCGTATCACATGCTGAATTAAATGTGTATAAAGCTATATTACAAAACAGTGGTGCTTTTCTGTGAACAATCCGTATCGAGCCTTTGAAGTTCTTCAGTTCTAATTTTTTGGTATTTTACGCAAGCTGCACAGGATTCAGCCCATTTTCCAGATATAATTTTATACACAGTTTCAACAACAGAAAACGGAGTAGCTTTTTTTAAATCCAATTAGTTTGAACAAACAAAATGATGTTATTTTGCCATCCACCTCAATCTTCCACTCCTGATCGTTTCCATATTCTTGTTAAATGAACGTATTGTGATTGATAGGTGTGAGGGTGGGAAAAATACGGGTGTTGACAGGTATGAGGGCGTGGGTGAAATTTCTCGATATTTTTCTCTTTGGTAACGTTACGAGTCTGTCTGGAAATTTCGATTTATTTTTTGAAAACTGAAATGCCCCTTTCCAAAGAAATCGAATAATTTCTCTAAAATTCGTTAACTTTTGATAACTTTCAATATGATTACCAATTTCTCAATTGACAGCTTCATTTCACCTATACTTTATTAACGTAAGAAATATTTTTATCATTGTTTCGATCCTTGAAAGTATTGTGATCATAAAAAACATTGACTTTTATTGCTTGTTATAGACATATTTATTAGTTGCTTTAACGGAACGATCTTGATATTTTTTTATTATAATACTATTTATCTAGAACAATGGTGAGACCATGGATTTGGAAATTATGACCGAGTACCTATATGTAAAACAACGGATATCATGCAAATCGTTACAATCAACTTTATTGAGAAATCAAAAAAGAAAACTGAGATGTATTGGGATTGGTACTTTACAAGTATTGTGTAACGGTAATAACATGTCGTGAAGATATAATGCATTCTATACGTGAGTATTGATTTTACTAACATTAACTCAAAAATTATTATATATTGTTATTAACGAAAAACCAGAATTCAAAATTCAATTTATAAACTTTATTAAAAATTAAGTTAGCTTGAAACAAATGGCGATGTTAAAAATTATTTATTATAGCGATTTTGCATTTTTCATTGTTTACCGAAAACTGGTAACATTTACCGACATCTAGATATACTTAATATAATGAAGCATCATATGTTGATTTTATAGAGATATTTGTTTTAGACTGGTGAGAATGGGAAGAAAAATCCGAACAACAAAGGGATGTAGCTTATCGCACAATGTTAGTGTCAAATTATTCAAACACACGACAAGATTCCCGTGAACAAATAAGAAGATTTTCTAAGCTAATTTTATGAACAAAGCGACCTAACTTGATAATAGATAAAAATATAAAGAATTTTGAAAAAATATAAAAAATACTGACTACACTAACAATACAAAACATAATATACAAAATATAAATTTAAATTAATAATAATAATTATAATACAATGTTAGCATCGTACATCATACCAAATATTCACTTCAATTTTTAATATAAAAATGTCTTTATTGACAATAATATATGTTAGAATATTTACATAGATATCTTGAAATATATAGTTGTAAAGCCGATGCTCCGGCCTTTCAAAACCATCTACGTGTTGCAATCGTGATGTGAGATTGCTCCACACATTACCCATTTGTTTTGATTAACTAAATAACTCTGTTCCGCATATACAAGTATGACGCCCCAGATATTTCGACTGTCTTGTCCCTGAAAACCGGCTGAAAAACAGGGTTTCAAAAGCGAACTTCAAGTTAGTTTATGAGGAATGGCAACATGGCAGACGTTGTTTATAGTTTATTATATGTTTTGACAGAGGACAGTTTATATTTTGAATAAGGGATATGGTAGTCCCTTATTTCGATGTATTCGGTTATTGGAGATTAAACAACCAGTTATGTGTATAATTTACCATAAAGAAGCCTACACCCACTATCAAGAGTGTCTTCTGCGCGACTAGCGGCTCTGAGAGTATTACGAAGATTTTCAGGGAGACTGTAGTTGTAAAAGTTTGTGGATATTTTAGTTATGAAGTCCTTGATAGTCTGCTTGTTCATGTAACCAAGTAGTTTTGGGAAGTCTTGGATAAACTGTTGTGTGTTTAATTGCCATGCGAAGACACTTGTTCTGTACCACCTGCAGTGTGTGGAAATTGTGTTTTGTTGCTGTGTAATATACAGGTGCAGCGTATGTGACAATTGGTCGTATGATGTGTTTGTATATTGTGATTTTGTTTGTGGAAGAGAGACAACTATTCTTACAAATTAACGGGTAAAGTTTGCTCATTGCAACTTTGACTTTTGAAACTTGTTGCATTAGCATTGGTGGTGCCATGCACAGTACAGCACAAGTATTTCAGTGTGTCAGTGGGTGTAATATACTTCCCATCAGTACACAACTGACGTTGCAACGAGTTTTTCCTTGGTCTCCTCCTGAGTAACAAGTACTGTGTTTTGGCGGTGTTAATTATAAGTTTGTTGTCTCTCATGTATGGTAATACGAGTATGTGTGTGTTAATATGTGTTTGGACATTGTGTAGTGCAGTTTCTGATGTTGGAGCTGATGATACGAAGCAAGTATCGTCCGCATACATTGCTGTCAGGATTTGTGGGGAGGTGGGAAGATCGTGAGTAAATAAAGAATATAACAAAGGTGATAAGACTGATCCTTGGGGCAAGCCGGCTTAAATTCGGAATGATCCCGTCAGGCCGTCATTCACTTTGGAATAGAATTGTCTATTTGTAATATACGAATTTATTATCTTCATTAAGTAGTCAGGTACTTTTAGTTTGATAAGTTTATACAACAACCCCTTCGTGGCTTACGGAATCAAAGGCTTTCTGTATATCTGCACTGACCAAAACAGCTTTTTCTTTAGCCATGTCTGATGTAGTTCAACAGACGAATGATTTTTGCTACCATACTGTGTCCACCTCTGAATCCGTACTGCTCGAGAGGTATTATATTATTTTTATCAACGTATGTTTGTATTCTATTAAGAATGATTTTATCGATCACCTTTGCTATGTTGTTTAACAAGGAAATGGGTCTGTAACTATCCACATAACAGGGTTGTTTATTAGATTTGACATTGACGATCTTGAGCGTATCTGGGTAATTTCCAGTTTCAATTATAAAATTGGCCATGTACGTTAATTGTACTATAGCTCTTTTGGGAAGGCTCTTGAGGAGGATGTTTTGTATACCATCCTTCCCCGTAGCTGTTTTATTTTCAAGCGTATCAATTATATGATATATCTCATGAGTTGAGACTAAATTTTTCGTATGGGAGGTATGTGTATTGTGGTGACAGTTTCTCTAAAAACGTTTTCCACGTAAAATTTCTATATTCTTATATTAGAGTATGAATCATGTTTCGATAATATTTTAAAATTTGTCTATTACTGTCAGCTCTAGTCACTTGCCATCTGCAACGAATTCTGTTTTTATATTTTATTATGTTCAGAATTTATTCAGGAAGGTTGTTAAGGATTTGGGGTTTAGGTTTCAGGGTGGTGGTTTTATTTCTTGCTGTAATGATAATGTCTTGTAAACTTTGTATTATATTTGTTAAGTGTTCTGTGTTTTTAATTTTGTCTGTAGCTATTAAATGTTCATTTATGTGCTTTCTGTGGTGTGTCCAATTGGTTGTTGTGTAATCGTGCATGTTTGTGAGATAGGGGTGTATTGTGTGTGTCATTTTTATTTCAAGGAGGATAAGATCGTGGTCGGAATTGAGGTCTGGGATGGTTTTTAATTTGGTAATAGTGTTTATATAACGACCAATAGCAATGTATATGGTACTGGGGGGAAAATTATGGAAAGGGGAGTGGGTAGGATCGTCTGCGCTGTGAATATTACAGTCTGAATTATCGCAGAACTTTTGCAGAGTACTTCCATTTGTGTTAGGGTATGTGGCATAGGAGTCCCATAGCGGATGTTTACAATTTAAGTCACCGACTATAAGAACCGTATTATGTGTTTTTGTAATATTAAAAAAATCCAATTCAGTTATTATATTGTGAGGATGGCTGTAAGCCCCAACGAGTTTGAATTTATTGTCAATCAAAAGTGAGATATCCTCAATTGTGGAATTATTTAGTTGCAGGTGTTGGAAGTTTATGTCTTTTTTTATTAATACTGCGATACCACCCCCGCCAACATCCGCGGGGGGGTCTTGTCTAAGAAGACTATAATCGGTGTTTCTAAAATTCACGGATCTATTTGGTTTAAGGAATGTCTCAATTAGAAAGAATATACCAGGTTTATGGGCGTCGAGAAAATGTCTGAGTAGATGGAGTTTGTTATTTACTCCATGTACATTACAGAAAAAAACTTTGAGAAACGTTCGTTTTTTATTATCACCTACCTGTCTAGATGTCATACTTGTCTATACCTTGAACGAAGTTAATATAAATCGTAAAATTCTCGAGCTTGTTGGTAGCATTCCTCATCTCATGGATCAAGTCTATTACCGCTCTGGTCAGTTCATCCAGGTAGACGATGGAATTCAGTGCTTTAAATAGATTATTTAAATTTGGAAACTTCGAGACATCTACTGACTGAGGGTGGGTTTATTGACTAGACTGGGGTTGGTCGGTGCGGCTATGTTGATTCCCTCTAGATGCTGACTTCGGGGACAGGCTCGGAACGTCATATTTTTCTGCAATCTTATTTTTTTCCAGGGGTTTGTTTTTGTGGCTGGTACTGGTATATATCTTATATTTTCTTTATTTTGCGTTTGATTTTTTTATCTTCTCTGATCAAGCCACTCTCTTCTCTTCACATATTCGGGGCAGATATCGTCGTTTTTGGGATGCTCGCCATTACAATTTGCGCATTTAGCCGGTGTTGAACTGTCTTTCGGACATTCCGGTATAAGATGTGGAGCTGCACATTTCAGGCACCTTGTTGCCCTACCACAATTTGAAGTTGCGTGCCCCCACAACTGGCATATGTGGCACTGAATTATCGGTTTGCTCTGCCGTCTATATTCCCAGTTCGCTCTGGTATGTTCGATTATACACACATTCTTATTCAATTAATCGAGTGTGGTTATAGCATCGGTGACTACTAAATATAATGGCCTCCCTTTAGTAGTCATACGGTAAATGTCTTTAATTGTTAGTTTGTATACTGAAGTGAGCTGTTCTTCAAGTTCATAAAGTTGAATGCCCTCAGTTAAACCTCTGAGAACAAACGCATGATTTTCTCATCTCTTCTAAAGTAAGTGTGAAATGGTGTTTTTTCTGTTCTAAGAGCTTTTGTAAAAATTATTGTCGAATTTGTGGTATATTTAATTTCAAAGTTGTTTTTAATTTACATTTTAAGTCTCTTCACCATTTCGCGATGAGTAGAGACATTACCGTCAATAACGATTCGGGGACATCCTGTATTGGTTTTTTTATTTGTGGTCTGTGCTTCTTTTGCTTTCGATTTTTTAGTGTGGTGTTTATTACTGTATTCATCCGATGACTCTGACATTGCATTGTATTTTCGAAACTTCGTTTTTTTTCCTCTTTTTTTTGCGTGGGTTCAACGGCTTGAGTTTCTTCGTCCGACATTTCTGATAATGAATCGAATTTGTTTTCCGTTTTGGTTGGCTGATTAGCTTTATGTGCTTGTTTTATAATTGCTTCAAATTTTGTGAATTTTTTTGGTTTAACGAAACCTGGTGGCGTAATATCATTCACTTCCATTTGACTGGACTGCGAGGTGATGGCATTCAGATCCTCATTTGTTTTTTTAGTCATATCTAGTTTTATTCTAATTAACCCTTTTTTCACTTGGGTTATTAGATGGAACGGTAAGTTTTTTATTGTTTAATGTTTTTCTCGAAGGACCGTATATTGTATCCACTGTTGTAGGATGTTTGATTAAATGTTTTCTCGAAGAAATTAAACACTTATTTCACTTTCATGTTGCTATATTGCAGGAATTTATAACTTTTTCTCTTGCGTAGACAATTAAGAAATTCACTTGATCATACGCGTTACATTTTGATTATTTAGCACATAATCTGCTGGAGTAATGAATGTTTATTGATTAATTACACATGTTTTTTACCAGGACCAAATTCCGGGTGCTCTTATAACATGAGTACCATTATGTACGATAGTTGAATATGATGAGACAAGTGTAATGTAGTTGACATATTTATATATCGGTTAACGTGGTTACGATGAAGGAGAAAAATAATAGAATTTGAAACGTAACGGTCAGATACAGCGAGTGAAAATTTGCAGTTAGGATGATTTTTGTTGCCTGAAAAGGTTTTATGTCTTGAGCAGAATATTTGAATTGTGTTATACAGATGAAGTTGAAAACTAAAATCACAGGAGAATTTGGTAATTAAATCAAATTCGAACAAGTTTTTTTATCGTTATTTGTTCAGGTTTTTTGATTAATTTTTCATACTGCGAGGTAAAATTATCTCCTAAGTTACTAGGGGTGCCTTTCTCTAGATCAACTTCTTGCGCCCACGTGAGACCCGGTGTGAAGTGAACCTGGGCTTGAATGATGGTTGTCTTTTGTTGGTTCAATGTATTTTGCGAATCTGAGTTTCCGTCGATCGATTGGTCGCCTATAGTATCTTCCTCCATTTGATTATTATCTATGTTTGGGTTCAATTCAGCCCTCTCAGAGGTAGTCGTATAATTCTTATTGTTGCCGCTGCAAGTAGGGATAGATAAATCAGAACAGGTGTCCTATTCTATACCCCTTTTTTCGGTGTTTTCTAGGCACTTGTTCCCTAGGAACTTTTCGCACTCTGATTCTAGACACTTGTTATAGTTGGTTTCTAGACACTTGTTTTAATCGGTAAGGTTGTACATGTTAATGTCTTGTTCTGGTAACCATATAGAGGTGAGTATTGTTGAGTGGATATCAAAATTTTTTCTTCTATTAGGGTAACTATGAATTGGTCTCTCAGTTAAGTTGTGAAAGTGTTTGCGAACTAAATACACACATTTCAAAATGAATAGAGCGGGAAGAGTTAAAATTTTCTAGTCTTTAAAATACAATTCTCAATGCGTCCTTCTACTTAAATCATAAATGTAACGAATAATTCTGTTTTTTTAGTTTGCAGATAGATGCGAAGAGGCTCAAACTACAAGACCCTCAGAAAGGCAAATCATAGCGATGTTGCGATTCGAACAAAGAGTAGTAAGTTGTTAAAGCAGTACAAGAATCAATAGTTTAGACATAGATTTGATGGCAAAACAAGCAAAGGATAATTTTTTCGCTAAAGTTCAGACCATTTAAGGGCACCATCAATATGGAGACCTAGAAACTTAATCGGATTTGAAGATCTTATTAAGTCATTGTTAAGTTTGAGAGGTAGCAAAACTCCCTTGTAAGATAAAACTAAAGTTTTCTCAATGTTAAAACAAAGCCCGTTCTAGTCAGACCAGGACTTAATAGTAATGAGATCTTTGCCTATGGTAAAATGTAAAGTTCGTATATCTGAACTACTCCAGGTTACACTAGTGTCATCAATAAATAAAGTCAATTCACCATTAACTCGTAAGTCTGTGATATCGTAAATGAATACCAAAAAAAAAAAGAATTGGACCGAAAACTATGATCAACACAATCGAAGGCCTTCACAAAAAACCGAAGCCGTGAAAAGTTTATTATAAAGTGAAGTACAGGCTGGCAAATTCATTTTGACAGTTGACGATGCGCGAGAAAGCAATACAACTTGACAACATTGTAAACGCAGTTACTGGGAAGAGCAGGCGACGTACATTCCGCATGCAAAGTTTTAAATATGGGGAGACTGCTAATACGTACAAGGGTAACACAATATTTTGAATTTGGATTTAAAAATGATAAATTGTGGCACATGTATAATGATATATAAAATCGAGTTTACAAAATAAAATAACATTAATGTGTTCTTTATTATTAATTAAATAAATAAGGAAATAAAAACCATTACATTTTTCTACGAAACTTGGAATTTTTTTTTTACAAACATAATTATTTATTGCCTCAAAAACCATACGGGGAATTCTATAATTACCCTTTATTATTTTATGTGATGTAAATTATAAATGATAAATAGGTTCCAAGACACATAAACTTTCACGTTTACTTCAAATTATTGTCTTTTATGTGGTCCCTTAATAATAATCGTCATTGAGGTTTATTGGTATAAAAATTGGAAGTCAGGTAGATTTTGTAGATAAAGCGTACAATATGATAAAGATTGTTAAACGACTTTCTAAATTTAACAATGGCCAACAATTTTTCCTATCTGCTCGTAGTAATAGTTAATGACATACCTACCTAATAAGCCTTCTAAAATTGTTATTCCTTATAATATGTAGTAGGTAATAATGTAAAAATAGGGGGTTATACATAAAATTTGAAAAACATATTGGGGAAAACGCTTTTATAGATGGTCTAATAAGTAAACTAATAATATAAATAAAATATTAAAGCTTTTTTATGGTAGATATTTCTATTTTCATATGTAAATTTTTGGGTTTTTTGCAAATATTTACTATGAAATTGGAACATCCCATCACACTTTTTACAGAGTTAGGAACACTTTTTACAGAGTTAGGACTGGCAAAACAAAAAATCTTGGTTCTGGGTGCCGTCAATTATTGTTTTTTAGAACTATGTACAGATGTGCTACAAATATTATAATACTCTAGTAGAATTCGTCTCTAATATCTACAATTTTATAACACCTATTCACATTTTCAAATTTGTTGCATTTCAATTTATTCAGTCATACTACCTACAAACAAACACTATATTAAAAAATATGTTTTAGATGTACAGGGATTATGATCAGTAAAATAATGATGTGCATCTACAAATGATTCTTCAAAATCACTTTCTATATCAACTTCATCATCCTCGCTATCTCCGTCTTCGGCCAAAATAATAATAATATTATCTACAACAGTATCTAAAAGTGGTTCATTGTTCATTAATTCATCTTCAATCTTTTTAACATGGTCACATCTAACTTTCCAATCATTTGCTGAAAATGTGTCAAAAAATTCATTACAGAATTCTTTAGCCTTTGTAAAATTGAAGGGAACATTTCGTTGGCCACAAACTCTTCAAGTGCCGCCCAAACACTTTCGATTGGATTTAAGTCCGGGTGATAAGAGGGTAGCCTTAAAATTTACAATCCATGTCGAATAAACAATTTATCAATTTTATAAATTTCATATTGCGGTTTGTACATTTTTACAACGTTATAAAGATCCGGTTTCAACATTTGGTCACTGTAATATATGTTTCATCGAGAAAGCCAGTTTTTTTATTGTTGTTTAGTCCAAGCAGTCGTAGGTAATTTTTCATTTAGATCATTGTGATATGGGGCGTTATCAATGACCACAACAGCGTTTTTTGATAGGTTTGGAATAAGTTTTTCTTGTACCCACTTCTCATAACTTTCGTACTTTTATCTCGGATATGTGATAATTTATTATGCACCTTCTAAGCACAGTTTTGTCGAATTGATCTATACGGATACTGGACGTTCTTTGTTTCTTAGTAGCCACATCAGTATCAGCACAACTTCCTGCCAGAGCTTCTTTTTTAATAAGGGAAGCGTTCTTTGGCTAACTTTCGTAGCAGCAGAAACTCGTTCAATGACCTGACAATAAAATAAGTTGATATAAATGTTGTATTAAAAGTTTTACTCATGTGTATGTTTATACAAATAAAATGAGGAAGTAGTTTAATTTGTTTTCAGTGACCGTTCTTTGAAATAAAAATTTTTGTCGTGGTTATCGGCCATTTAAAAGAAGTATTAAATTCAAAACTACTATATTACGTTCCAGTTCATTAGTTGTTTTAAACGATCTTAAGATTTTAGTTCAAACATATTTTAATATGACCAAACCGCAATTGTAACTGAAATCGGAAGATGGTTGAAAACAAATAATAAAACCGAAACGTAATAGAGATAGTTATGAAATGAGTGTGATAATTATAATTATAACCTAAAAAACATATTAGATTTAAAGGTATCTTAGACAAAATAAACTTGTGCCCTTTTATATACTCCTGTAGACAGAAACAGAATAGTTATTTATGTATCAAGTGCATGAACTGGTGCTTTTTTTCACGAATGGACAAATTGACGCATGAGCCGCAGGCATGCAAAACCAAAAAATGTCTCATTTAGTTTGCTCTAAAAGGACTAAAAATGGCGTCGATTTGTTTGTAATATGACGTAACGGTGCATAAAATTGACACATGAGTGCATAATACTAATTATGCGCCAAGGTAGAAAAATGAGGTATTATTACCGAATTTTGGACGGGTCACCAGTCACTCCCATTTCACATGACAGTTGTTCACAAAAGACAACCGATAACACATTTATCCAATAATGTTTGTTTTGATATGATAATAAATATTGTTTTGTAAAAATCGCTATGGAAACTGCATGGATAAGTCAATTGATTTTCATTTTTGAATATGTAGGTGGATATGACCACTAAATAGGTAAGGAAAAATATTTTTTCATTTTGTATTTGTATCAGTTAACCTCACATTCTGTCATATTGGTTGAGATTTAGTTCTAATCAAGTAGGCGCTGTATTTTTCTACTTTGGTTAATAATGAACAACTTTTCAACCTTAGCAAAAGTCAATAAAGTTGGTTTTAGAGGCTAGTAGTGAAAAAAAATACTTTATGTCATACTAGGTCATTATTGTGTTTTGATTGCTTAGTTACCAACTATCTAATATCGTTCTTTATGCCCGTGCGGGTTTAACTTATTTAATAACCTTTATTAATAAATTTACAAACGAAATATAGTAATATATATGTAAATATTCGATGAACATTATTTCAACGAATTAACATAAAACTGGCAGTTCTAAAAAGATCCGGTGATAGTTAAGTTGCCTGCAGCAAACGATTCATGTTTCATTGTTTGAGTATCAAATTCCTGTACCGAACCGCTAGACCCGGAAGGTACACCTGCCAGCATTCTTGAAACTTCATTTTTTGAAGATAAACTATTCTCTAAAAATTCTTCAGCAACCGACATACTCTTCCATCCACGATAGCGCTTCAACGTGATCATACTGGTTCCAGCTTCTGCAAGAAGAGTTGCTAACGTTCGACGCATACAATGACCTGTATATTTCTCAGGATCACTTAAATCCAGATATTTCGCTATAATGTTCATCGACCTTGTCTATAGGTCAGAAAAACTATTTTTCTGAGCATTCACGTGGCCCTAGTGACATATAATCTCTTATTAGCTTTAAACTTTTCATTTCACCCTCATCTATAATGGTAAAAATGCGTTTTTTATCGGTCTTTTTCTCTGGTACATTTACCACAAAAACCGATTTTCTATCTTCTACATGAGTAACTAACATGTTCAGAAGTTCTTACCGCCGACATCCACCAAATATTAATGCAGCTTTGTTCATTAAAAACGTCTAGTTCGGTGCGTTATGAATAAATTTTAAAACATCTTCTTTAGACAGAATTTCAGACTTCTTTGGTTTGTAGCCTTTTGAAGTTTGCTTCGAATATTCCATTAATTTATGGTAATTAGCAATGTTAATATTTTTATTTATTATTAAAGTCTCCTTTACCATGGAATATTTGGACCACAAGGAACTCTGAGAAAATGTTTTAGCGAGATCGCCGAAGTATTCAAGCAACACAGTTTCATTAAAATCTTTCACGTAGTTTTCTTGCATCCAATTCGATAATTTTTCGTATTCCGTGTCATAAGCTTCTTTAGACTTTTTTGGCAACAGATTTTCAGTTGCTTTCTTTGCTTTTTCAATAATTTCGTCAAGAATTCCAAAATCTTCGGTTATTTTGACTTCTAACTTTGATACATATAAAAATTATTGTAATTTTATGACATTTACGTTTGTCAACATTCACCTAGCAACGATAGTGTCTACTATGATATAATGGTAATGTTACTAATTCAAATCGCATTTTTTTAACTACTGATTTGTATTGAGATTGAATTGCAATAACGAACTAGTATGACATAAAAGTTTGTATGTACCGCGGGCATAAACTGATGTGTATACCCTCGAGCGACTTACAAACCCGAGTGCCAGAGTCCCTTGGGTTCGTAAGACGTCGCCCTCGGCGCATAAACATCTATTTATACCCTTTGTACATAAATAGCTATTGTATCACCCTAATGTGAAGTAGGTTGGTTCATTGGTAGGTTGTCATTGTTATTGTTTGATGCATTTGTATTTTGTGTTGATTCAAAATGTAGAAGTGTGTTATGCTTACCACGACATTTTTTGCAAATTCCCTAAAAATAATGTTTGCTTCTATGATTGCCACGTAGGAAATTAATACACAGATTAATATTCTTAGTTTTTCCAAATCTATCGTTAACTGATAAATTTAGAAACTTTCAACAAGATTGTATATAGTGGTTAGTGTCTTTACAAAACGCAAATGACACATTTAAGGTTCGTTTCTAGTAAGAATCTTTGGCATTATAGTTTACTGTATGAGTGGTGCAAGAACCCCTGTTCGCAGGTCGCTTCGCGTTTATTAAGAAATTCCAATAGATTATTTTTTTGTTTCATGAAATTAGAAAAATCCTACATGAATGGTGAGGTAATTTCATCACTACATTATTTTATGATCATAAGAAGATTTTCTAAACTAATTCTGTAACGTTTGTTTGTATGTATATTAGTTTTGTTTTATGCATGTTATGACAGAATACTTTTGACTGTTATTGAGTGAAAAGTAGTATCACATCATTTGCTTAGTGTATCATTATTCCACATATGAAATTATAAAAATATAGACGATGAGATGTACCAGTTTGTGTTGTATCTTTAGTGATGGAGCAGGACATGGTAGGATAGCCATGTGTTGTATGAATTATTGATGTAGCGGAAATCGACCATTAATTTCAAGGTGATGCCATGAATTAAAGTACTTGTGGATTTCCTCCTGCCTGGATGGGACTATTAATTGATTCCAGGATGTCTACGATTCTTATTCCCCTAGTAAATAATTGGTGTTATTTGTTTACAATTAGTTAAAAATATATCTTACTACCATGTGTTCATTATTATATTTTGTTAAACGATTGTTTGAGTTGTATCAACCTCGACATGATCTGAGTTCATATCAGTTCGTATGAACTGTTTTTAACCTTCGGGGTTAATAACCACTACAAGTTTCATTACCCATAAATAGGTATAAAATAAAAACAATGATAAATGAATTGGAAAGTTTAAAGGCAACTGGACAATTCCCACACAAGAGCAAGGTGACAAAATGAACTCTCCATTCATTGACTTGTTGGAAAGCATGATATATCCAAATAAAGAGAAAACCAGCACTCGGAAAAAAAGAGGTTCGACATAGCTCCCGGTAGAAGTGTTACTGGAAATAACCTCACAAGTCAAGGAAACGGTGCTCCTGACTCTATAGACAGTATTATAGAAGACGTGATCCAAACCACTACTCATAATTTCGAAATGAACAAAATTAATATCAACGCCAGATCTAAAGAGGCAAAAGTCGCAACGTAAAATCAGTAGTAGCTCAAATTCAAATGTCTCTGAATTTTTGATTCAAGACCCTTCTTCGGATTACGAGAGGAGATTCTGAGCCAGGACAGTCCTCCAATTTCTAGCAAATCATGATTTGCCACTGGTGATTTTGCTGTAGTTGAATTCAGAACGGAAACAAGAAATGAACGTGAAATCTTCTTGTTATGTGAGAGAAATTGTGGAAACATTTGGCTCTAATGACCATCGATGATTTTTACATGGTTGACACGAACATGGTAAAGCTGAAACTCAATCTACTTATAGTAGTAGTAAGAGGCACTACAGTTTTGATATCCAAAAAAAGGAAAACTATGACTTAAAATAAAGGAAATGTTTCTGTTTTAAAACATGATGTTTCTGTTTTAAAACATGAAAAGTGTTTTGTTTTTCTAAAATTCTTACGTGTAACCCTTGAATGCCGATGCTCTTGAATTCAAACTACATGCCGGTACGGGGGGTCATTCAGAGACTATAGCAAACTTAAGATTTTTTGCAAATTTCAGATTTTTTGGAAAAATTTCGAGTATTCTTTAGAAAAAAATCACAATCAATCATGTTAAACCCTTTTATTGAACAATAGTACAAATAGAGAGCCCAAAATTACAAATAAGATGGTGTTAACCAAAGAACCTATTAGCTAAAATATGAAAAATAAAATATTACTAATTATCAAAAAAAATATTCACCGCAGGTAATATTATTACAAAATATGCATTTCTGTGCTTATGTTTTATTCTGAGAATCCGGTGATCACATAAGAGTTTGCTGTTTTTTCCTGTGAAGTTTACACACGAACTTTTCGCAAAGGTTGTACATTGTGTTTACTTGCTTTACGAGGTATCGAGGGCACATCGAGCACCTAGACCATTTCCTGGCAGAGGTTACTGATATGCTGGTCTTCCACCGTCAAGCCGCAATCTCGCAGAGCCGATTTCACATGTTTCTAGTGGTTTCTGTATTGCGATCTGTTCTCCATGTTGATCCGAGCAAGATCATCTCCTAATTTTAAAAGAAACAATCTTCGCCGTGACTTGTTTTTTACATCCAAACAGGGTATTTCTCAATGTATAGTATGAAAGTATTCAAGGCACAAATATCCATCATGTTCATAAATAGCCTATAGAGCCATCAAACTGTTCTTAGGCTACTCTCTGATTATCAACATTGTCAACGCCAACATTAGTTGCATTATAATGCAAAATTTTATATGGTTTGTAAAAACAAACCATACATGATTTTGCATAAAAATGGCCTGTACAAATTGCATTGTCGAAACGTTGGCTTGATATTAGATACATGTACCATCTTATCATTTTTGGAAAGGACAACACCATCGACAGGTCTTTAGTAAATGCAAACATAAATGACTCTACTGACCTTGATGTCAGTTTTAGTTGTGTCGGTGTGTCCCAAGTAACGTGAGTTTGTTTGGCAGTGAATTGTTTGCCAACGAAACGTTTGCAAAAAGTTATCCGTTGTTATTCCTAGCCAGCTGTCGTCTTACACCCCACGGGATCCTTGATTTTTTTCTGCTTCACTTCCGCAAGGATTCCAGGTATACACCTGAAGATTGCATCAATACGAAGTTCTAACATCAGCAGCTGCCCAGATTTTGATACCATATCGTCCAGATTTTGATTTGACATGTTGCTGGAAAGGACATTTTTCCCGGAAACACACAAGCTGTTCGTCTATAGTAATATGTTCGTGTGGTTCGAATGCCTTTCTGCAATTTGCAATGAATATATTCCAAATATCTCTTATTGCTGCGGGCTTGTCTTTTTACCTTCGCTCAGCGCTAGTTTATTTGTCATCGAATCGTAAAAAAGTGATATTTATTTAAATTTTTCTCGCGGTAAAGCTGTTGTGAAAAATAACCGACGTATGGAGGTATTAGTAGACCACGTTTCTCTCGTTGATTCATTTCAACAAATACTGAGAGCTCCTGCTTTTAAAAGGACTCCTAAGAGTCTATCAAGTCTACCGCTCTCAAGAATGTGTCATTCCACGTATCAAAATATCTCTACTATCGCTTCTACATTAGAATGACGACAATTTTTTTCTTTTATTTCCGTTGTCAATAACAAGTTGAAAATATCTAAAATCATGACAGTGTAATAAATACCAAAATAAGAAACATAGGGAGGACCACCATGTATAACAAATTACCATTTATATTGTAACGTTCAAACTAAAGAAAGCGGTCGTTAACAAATATACAATGTAAAAAACACTTAGCTAAGCAGCCTAAATTCATTGCAAAAAAAAAGAAAAATAGTATATTAAAGTATAAGTGGATAAAGAGGTCTTTCAAACACGCGCGAATTTTTGAGCACGACGGCGCAGCCGGAGTGCTCGGAATAGAGCAAGTGTTTGAAAGACCAGTTATCCACGAATACTTTACGCTATTTTTTTTATTGGTGCACTCTGAAATCATAAAATATTATTATTATATTATTACTACAAAAAAATGGAAGTCCGTTCTCGATGCCCAGCCAAGTTTCGTGAAAGTCAAATAGTATTTATTTTTATTTGACGTTACGAAATACTGCTGTCAGATCAATAATCAAAAAGTTTCTTTATTTATATTTAAAAGGATACAATGTATATATGAATATATAAATAAATTTTGCAGAAAAAACCAAATAAGACATTGGTTCACAATGAAAATATACAATTTGAAAACTAATAAAAAAAGTTGTCATTGATACTTACGTTTCTCAAGTTGTTGTTGTTACCATAGGGACTTTAAAAAACGCGCGTGTTTGAAAGTTCGATTCAAATACGCTGAGGCGTGCTTTAAAAAGGTAATATGAGACATCAATAAAAAAAATAACATTTTAACAAGAAATGATAACTGCATCAAAATAACGAAATCTTGCGGAATCAAATAAAAATTCATTGTTAATCGAGATAAAAAACCTATAACAAAATCACGTCGAATGATAAGTTTCCACCAATCAGGAATTGACAGCTACAGCAAAAAAAAAACGATGCTGACATAGGGAAAATGTCGAAGCTACGAAAATGTAACAGTTGAAGGGTAGTTGGTAAAAAATCGTGGTCGGAAGCGGTCTAGTTTTTTTGGGGTTCGCGGTTAGCGGCTTTTGATGAGTCCTGAGTTTAACCCTTAACCGGAGACATGTCGTCTGTCAGTCGACGGCAAAAAAATGGATCGGTATTCACTGGTAAGACCGTCCACTGGCGTGTTACTTTATCTATTCCTTCCCTTATTCGAGCTTAGCAGGTAGCCCAATTGGCAAAAGTAGATCAGTGTGTACTGATAAGTTATAGTGGTTGGTGCGTGCACCGTAGTCCGACAGACGAAGCGTCTCCGTTTGTGTTTGTGAGAATAGTTATCGTGTGTAAACAATAATATAGCCGGGCCGTCAAAACGCGTCCGTTTAAATGATCCAAATTACGAAGAGACTTTACAGAAATGGTATCAGGAAGATTTTTGTGATACTAGTGATATAGACGATCTCTCCGGCGATTATCGTATAGAATCTGAACACGATACAAGTTTAGAGCAAAGTGCTGATGAAGCTATTGAAAATGATGGGACGCTTCAAGAAAGTCCCTAAGCATACTTTTATGGCAAGAATGGACATAGATGGTCTTCTTCAGAAGTTCGCCCATCATCTAAGACCCGAAAACATAATTATTGTCATAAAAAATCCCACATTGACAGCCAAATCACAAAGTTTGGGTGACACAGCGGATCCTCTTTCTGTTTGGGGTTTATTATTCAACGAATAGATTTTGGAACAAATTATGGTATGGACTAATAAAAAACTTAGTACAATGCGTATGCGCTACAAAGTACAGAATAAAATCGATCTCCGAGACGTTGATATTATTGAATTGAAGGCATTTTAGGTCTACTGATGGAACCGGTAGAGAAATATTTAGATGCGTGATGAGCATAAAACGAATGTCAATTTTATTATGTGCTCTACGGTTTGATAATTCTGAAGACTGAGAAGAGCGAAAGCAGAATGATCCAGTATCGGAAATTTCCTTTGTGTTCAATACATTTATTCAAAATTGCCAAAGTGCTTATGGACTTGGCCAGTCCGCTACCATAGATGGAATGCTCGTGAGTTTTAGAGGAAGTTGTCGCTTTGAGATGTACATGCCAAACAAACCGGCCAAGTATGGCATTAAAATACCAGATGCTAGGAATAGCTATTTATATAATGCTTATATTTACTGTGGCAGAGACTCGGACGGAAAAGGGCTCACTGATGAAGAAAAAACTCTTAAAAGCCACCCAAGCAGCATTATGTCTCGCTAAACCACTTTTCAATAGCAATGGAAATAACACGGCCGACAACTGGTATATCTCCATACAACTAGTGGATATTTTGCTGAAAAATAAATTGACGTATGTCGGCACTACGAAAAAAAATAATGCCGAAATTCCACCTAATTTTCTACCTGACAAAAAAAGAGAAAAGGGATCTTCAATTTTTGGGGTTTAGGGAAGAAAAAACTATAATATCTCATGTTGGGACAAAAGGAAAGGCAGCAATATTGGTATCCTCGATGCATGACAGAGCTGCCACTGACAATACAGTAAACAAACCCGATATCATTTCTTATTATAACAGGAATAAGGGAGGGGTTGACAGTATTGATGAGAAGTGTTCCATGAGTTCTTCGAGTCGCCAAACTCGTAGGTGGCCAATGGCAATATTTTTCCGCATTCTGGATATCTCTGTCGTGAATTCCTATATTCTACACCAATGTTACCAAAACAACACAAAGATAGAAGGAAAAAGTAAGTTCGCCAAGCAATTAGCAAAACAACTAGTGCAACCACATATGCACAGACGAATGATAAATTTGCATATACCACAAGAAATACGTCAGACCATAAGTCGTATCCCTGGCTCTACAGTAGACGCACCGGCGCAACCAAATACTCATATTCTAGAAAAGAGGAAAATATGTCATATATGTCCGTCCGCCAAACGTAGAATGACCAAATATTTATGCATTGAGTGTCGGAAACCAATATGCTTACAGTGTACAAAGCCAATTTGTGACAAGTGCATTGAAGATAAACACTTAACTTTGAGGATTGCTAGAGGAGCCCCAAGACATTATATTATGATCGATGTTTTTTTATATTTTAGTTACTTTTCTATTATCTATTTTTTTAATACGAATTTTTGTTTTTTTAATATTATGGCGTGTAAAAACTTTTTTTATTCTTGTTCAAATATTTTTTATTTTTCCCCTCTTGAGGGATATGATTCCTTTTTTTTTGGTTTATGATTAGAGTTAAGTTAATTTTTTCATTTCATTTTATCTAAAAGGGTTGAGTTTGTTCATTTTTAATAAAATAATGTAATCTTTCAAAGTATTTTATTTATTTTCGCCAACTAAAAAAAGTAGTCTAGTAGACGACACCTCTCTGTTCATGCAACAAAGCTGACGTGTCTCCGGTTAAGGGTTAAGTAACATATAATTAAGACGTAGTGTTTTAACTCATCATGTGTAATTTTTTTCGAAAGGGGGAAAAGAAGATTACAAGGGAGCGTCCACTGTACGCGCTCTGAAGGTTTTTTTTTATTCGAAACGCGAGTCGTGGCCGTCGGCTTTTATGTGAACACCCAGTCTGAGAATTGGTAAGTCTAATTTAAAAATTATATTAACTGTGTATTATGACTTTCATAGTAGTTTGGTCAAATTATTATCTATCTATATAATGTTAATCTATGTTATTTCATATCGCATACGAGTATTCAATGGTGATACCTCTCCGTATGAATCAGGAATATGGAGCACATTTGAGGTTGAATACTAAATTGTTAATTTCAAAGTTTCATATATAGGGTGCGCGAAAATATTTAGGTTGCGGCGATTATTTTCAAGCTAACAAATTTCATTTTATTCATTTTATTGGACGGGTGAATTCCTCGGTATATTCTGGTGGTTCTTTGGGCTCTTTATCAGACTCTACTTCACTCTGCATATACATTTATAGAGCATCCTTCGTTTCCGACAAATCTTTATTGATCAATTCTTGATTGCTTTCATTGTCAGAATATTCTTCACTCTCATAGACCATTTCAGCCTCCAAGTCAATATTGTTCTGCTTCTGTAAGTGGCCTGCTTTCTTCCCAACGATTAATTTTGACAGAAAACCATATGAATAAATCAAATTTATAAGTCACTTTTATACTCCTTTTTGCCGAGTCGGCGTCCTGGGGGGACCCCACTTACCTGTTACGCTTTTTACTGGACACTATCGCCAAGACATGCCACAGCATATTAAGATACGGTAGAGCATATATTTTCCTACGCATAGTCGGATGCAATGCTGCCAATGTGTTCAAATAAAAACGTTATTAAAATAAAATTAAATGTCTCGACCCTTACTTGGTGGAATATACTCATATTAGTGTTTTAAATGAAACTCACGGTTTCTAGTTAACTCCACAATATAATAAAAATTGTTGAAAATTCTAAAAAATTGACAATTGTTTCGATAAATCAATATCATCGTCAGAATGACAGAAGTTACATTTCATTTGGTGCCTACCTGATGTTTAGTAGTTATTTTTGGCTAGACCAAGAAGTGACCTAAGTTGTGATTGACTTAATATATGTTAATAAAAAAAAGAAGAAGATGTGATATTACAAATATTGAAGCTTAGATATTATTAGCCCTATGGTAATATCCTGCATATCATTTTTCCAATTAAGATCAGTATAATTGTGCAATGATATAGAAAACTAGGAAAACTATATCTGCTGATCATTACAATTATCACTTAAGAAGACAGTTTATTAGTGGAGAACTCCCTAGATTTAACTGTTCATTGACAACTTCATATTGTGGGTTTCTTAAATGTCTTCTAGTTCCCAATTCTTCAAGGAAATCCAGTTCTTCTTTCTTTTCACAAATATGCAGCACTTCTAGTTTTGTGTTAGGTGTCAATGAATGATTGTCAATGTAGATGTTTTGCGTAGTGGGATTTATCTGGTTGTTTTAATATGTATTCTCGTAAGTGCTCACTGTATCGGATTTCAAAATTCCTAAGGGTCTGACCCAAATAGACAGCATTACATTCTGGACATTTGAGTTTATATATACCTGACTTCTTTAATTGTGGTATTTTTGTTTTAACGTTTAACAATTTTGTACTAACGTTACTTCCTGTTCTAAAAGAAATTCTTGTACTCGTTGCTGAAGAAATAGGAATATTTCCTGCATATGTGATGGTTTTATAAGTTTTTATTTCATTAGTTTGTTTAGGAAATATTAGTTGTAATGCTACTTTTTCCTATTTTTTATTAATTCATTCATTCATTCATGTTTTTCTATAATAATTTATTTATTTTGATGAAAAGAATAGACCCAGAATTATTTTCCATTATTTATTTCTGTTCCAAATACGTTTAACGATGCACAGCCTGATATTATCAGAGAAACCAAGGGTGTTCCATCCGGAGAGCACCAAGTACCTGGCTTAGAACACCATGTTTTTTTATCGTGTAGTATTTCTATACGAGTAATTTATATGTCGGTAATTAAAGTAAACAGCATAACTAACCTTACTAAACTTTTACATCATTCTTAACAGTATTCGTTTTTGCAAAATTGCGGTTTGAACCAATCAAGTTGGTAACATTTACTGTACCATATATTATTATATTCAGGAATTTGTATTATTTTCCCAATCAAAACAGATAAAAACAACATTTTTGGGTAGAAATATTCATATAGACTAAAAAGAAATCTTGTCAATTTATGTGACAATGGCCTACTCCACTTTTTCACTGCAGCAATAATCTACATTTATTAAATCATTTTATTTGAAAATTATCCAAATGTCATAAGTAAATATATAATTAGACCTACAAATGAATTAAATTAATTAGAATTGCAAGTTTTCAAGGTGCTAATATTTATAATTCACACACCTGCTACATGTATTTACCTTGCTAACGAAATAGTTATAAATAAAGTTCGAACAATTTGGATTGTCAAACAACAGCATGAGTTTTAGTAATACAGGTTAATGGTCGACTAGGTTGATGAAAGATACAATTCAAAATCATCAATATTACGAAAGATTATTGAGAAAACCAGATTCGTTTAAAAGTACGCTTAAAAGATGGTTACACTTTAGAAAGTACTGTTTTAAAATAAGGAAACGACCGACTGAATTCCTACATGTTTTAATGAGAATAATAAAACGAATAATCTGGACTACTTTGAACTGTAAAGTCGAGTGAAAACTATTCAATTTTGAAGGTAATGAAATAAAACCGCATCAACGCTGAAGTAGGTAGTTAATCCCATCGTTGAATGTTTCAATTAAATAATTATTTATGATATTTGAAATGCGTAAATAAATAATTGAGAATATAAATATTCATATTAGAAAATATAAAAATTTTCAACGCATTCTAGCTAATTATTTCCATAATAATACTAGTTTCTATTAGTTCTCTAATAGTATTTTATGCAACGAGCATGTAATGTAGTCATTAATACATAAGTAGGGAAGATAGGAGAGAATTGGGCAGTCGGGAGACATAGGTACAAAGAACTATATCACAAAAGATATACCAATTATACAGAGTCACAAAGCTATTATTTACCACATCACAGCGTGTTTAAAGAATTCAGTCTTACAACAAAACTCTATGTTGTTTTTGATTGGAGTTGTAAAACCATTAGTATATGGTCACTAAATGACATATGCTATGTCGGTCCAAAAATACAAAATAATATTTTTGATATTCTTAATAGATTTAGACAATATAAGTATGTATATTCTGTTTCTATTTGACTGACAGCACGCGAAAATGTCACAGATGCTAGTCAGGTAGTAAAGCATAAGCGTCACAGTTCATCTAAGGAATTTATTAATTATTCAATTTTATACTCGATCTAATATATAAAGGTAATATAAATGTAAATTTGGTTAGTTAAAACAACTAACTGACCTTCATACATTTGTGAAGTACATACAGTTAAAATAATAAATTATTTTTGAAATAATCTTGTAACGCAACTATTCTGACTGAATATTTCATTAATTATCTTGAGAATTTGAAGCAGGTCAATTCTTGGGAGACATATTAACCAACCATTTATCAATTCATTCTCCAGATAATTACTTTCTGATTTTTGAAATGTTGATAATAACATTTCCAAGATACATTACAATAGGGTCACTAGGGATTGTCCCAATGACTACTTAGAAATTTTGCAGGTATATACGGTGAAACTTGGTCTCGCCCAAATTTGTATAATTTGTTTTGCTTAAAGTCGCTTATGTTCCATAAGTGTTAACTGTGTTGTGAAAAATGTCTTGAGGTTTTACCCCAGTGAAATGTAAGAGCGTGATTAGCTTACAATCGAAGACTATAGTGTTAAATGTACATGATGCTGTTGTACATCAAATGCCGGCTGCTACTGTTAGAAATATAGTTTCGACATGTTCCAATATGACAGGAGTTAGTTCATCTACTATTTACAGACCTTTAAGAGAGAGGGACAATGGAAATAAATCTCCACCTAAAAAGTCAACTGGAAGAAAACCATTTGACCTTGATGAACATATGTAAAATACAATAAGACGAAAACGACATGAATTATATTTTAAAAAAGAGATCCCAACCCTTGATAGAATTCTAAGAATGGTGAAGGGAGACGAGAATTTGCCTGACATAGGGCGAAAAACTTTGTGGAAAATATTACACAAATTAAATTTTACTTGGGAGAAGCAAAGTCGCAAATCAGTGCTAATCGACAACGAAGAAATAATATGTTGGAGACGCCAGTATTTACGAGATATCCGAAAATACGGACAGGAGGGAAGACAAATCTATTATCTAGATGAGACATGGCTCAATGAAGGACATTCAGTGAAAAAAATATGGCAGGACACAAGTATTCAAACCAGTCGTAGAAGGTTTATCTACTGGACTGAAATTTCCTATCGGTAAAGGTCGCCGACTAAAAATAACGCATATTGGATGCAATCAAGGGTTCATTGAAGGTGGTTTACTGGAGTTTCAGTCATCATCAACCAAAGACTATCATGAAGAAATGACTGCAGATGTATTTTACACAAATGGTCGAATTAATTCCAAATAATGCTGTAACCGTTATGGACAATGCCACTTATCATTCGTGATTAACAGAAAATCTTCCATCTACCTCTTGGAGAAAAGCTGATATTAGAAACTGGTTAATCGTAAAAGATATACCATTTGAAGACGATATGTTGAAAAATGAACTTTCAAGGGTTGCTTCAGATCACAAACTACAATTTAAAAAGTTTATTATTGATGAAATAGCCAAGAATCGTAGGATAACAGTGCTTGGTTTGCCGCCATACCATTGTGAATTAAATGCGATAGAGTTAATATGGGCCCAAATGGAAGGTTATGTAGCTAGACATAATAAAACATTTAAAATGAAAGATGTTAGTGAACTCATGAAGTACTCATTGACAACAATAACTGAAGAGAACTGGAGAGATGCTGTGAATCATGTAATTAAATAGGAAGAGAAAATGTGGGTTTTAGGTAACATCATAAAACAAACTATAGAACCGATAGTGATCTCTCTCGACGAGTCTTCGGATGATTCTTGTATGGCTAGCGAAGAGGATGATACTATAGATTGAATTTTATATTTCCTATAAATGGTATGTTTACTTTACTTAATATACATTAATTCATTGTCAATAAATTATGAGAATTGAACTATATTTTCTTTAATTAATTTAATTTAATAAAAATGAAAATGTAACTTGTTAATAGGCCTAAACGAATGAATTTTATTTCAAGTGTAATGTTGACCGAATCTAATTAAATAAGCAAAATGAACTTGAGCTGAAACAGGGATGTACAGATAATCAATACAGACACCTACTTGTTTTGCATTAGAATTTTAGTATTTACTTGTAAAATTCTTAGGATCACTATGTAAGAGATAATTTTCTATTTGAATATTTAATGAGGCTACTGTGCTGTCAGACATTAAGAAATAGACTATAGCTTCCGCTGATATGAGTAAAATGTATCGTCAAATATTAGTGCATCCTGACCATCAACCATTCCAAAAAATTATATGGCGAGACAATCCTAATAAATCTTTATCAATTCTTCAACTGACTACCGTCACATATGGTACAACTTCACCTCCTCTTTCAGCTATTAGATGTTCACACCAATTAGCCGAAGACATTTCAAGGAAACTTCCAGAAGCATCTCATACAATTCTTATGTTGATGATCTTTTTATTGCAGCCAATGATCTTGATACTTTGTCAGCACGATGTACAGAAATCACATCTGTTGAAGCTTTAGGAAAATATATGAATCTACTGACTAAGGTGATCATTATATTTTGTTTATGTTGTTATGACATCGTTAATGTCAGAAATTGTGAAATAATTCTCAATGTACGAATGTACTGTTTTTTAATATAACTAAAAGGGTTTATAGTACATTTCTGCCTTTTCGTTCTGCTGTACTATAAACAGATATATCCAGAATACCGCTAACTCCAACAGATTATGGGCCTAGATTGATATAAATAAATAGTACAAAAATTTGCAGAATAGCTGATATATCAAATATAGATATGTCCATCCCAGTTTCAACTTTTGTACCCAATATATAGAAGTTGGAGGACAATCAAACTATGACTCATGGATATGCAGTGCAATGAAGATGAGTTTAAACCTTGATAGATTATGAGAAATAGTGACAAATGGTGTGAGTTCTCAAACTGATAAACTAGACAAGGAGAAATATAGTATTGCTCTAGCCAAAATTCGTCTTAGTGTAAAACCTACATGCTACGTTCACGTTTGCAAAGCTGTAAGTGCTAAATAAGCTTGAGAAAATCTTCAGACTGCATTTGAAGCAAAAAGTAAGAATCGTCAGTTTGAACTTCAGAAGCATCTATTTGGAAGCAAGATTTTTCCTCTGTAGAAGTATATTGAAATGATATATTAAGAACGGTTCATAAACTAGCAGATATTGGTATGTTATTGAATTATGAATTTGTTGCATTTGTAATGGTAAATGGATATCCTCTAATAATGACATTGACTCATACGGATAATAAACTTTGCTCAGAAGTTATAAAAACCAAACTTCTTGAAGAGAGTGCACGTCGTAAGGCTCATTCAAATGATTTAGATTCAGTGCTGTATTCAAAGGCAGGTTCAAGTAAGCAGACTTTTAAGCGGTTTCCTAAGAAGTTTATTTGTTATTATTGTGAAGAAAAAGGTAATAAAAAAAGAGACTGTCCAGTGAAGAATGAAAAAAGTGATACAGAAAAGAAGAAGAAATACTACTCTAGTCGCAGCAGCTTTGGCAAGTCAACCAACTTTGAATTGGATCATAGATTCTGGAGCGACATCTCATATGTCGATGCATGGTCCAATTACAAAGAAGATTCAGTTGGTGACATTGTGTTGGCCAATAATCAGAAGATATTGTCCAAAGGTTCTGGGGACATTGAGGTAAATTTTAATCAAGATGGTAACATTGTTACAAAAACAATTGGTGATGTTATGTTAGTTCCAGATCTTGCATTAAATCTCCTGTCTGTCAGAAAAATGACAAAAAAGTTGCATTGTTGTATTTGATAGGTTTGAATGTGATGTTTATAATGTAAATGATTTTAATGTTTCAGGAGATGTAGAACTTACTGGAAAATTATGCAATGGCTTATATACGGTTAATCAAGTTATTACGGAACCGATTAAAGCATTATCAGCAGATATTTCGGAGCATGAATTATGGCACAAACGACTAGGCCATCTTAACAGGAGATCTACGAAAGAGTTAAGAAATGGTTTAGTTAGTGGAGTACATTTCACTGAAGAAAATAATCAGCCATGTCTAGTATGTCTGCAAGGAAAGCAAACAGTGGGAAAGTTTTCAAGGCAGAAAGCTAAGCGAGCCACAAACTTGTTAGTATTGGTACATACAGATACTGTTAGGGCTTATGGAAGAATCATCATGGAGAGGTGTAAGGTACTGTCTTACTTTTATAGACGATTTCAGTAGGAAGGTAACTGGTTACATGCTTAAAGCAAAATCTGAAACATTTAGTAAATTTCAAGAATACAAAGCGTGGGCAGAAAATCAAACAGGTAAAAGAATTAAATGTTTGCGAAGTGATAATGGTACACAGTATACGAACAAAAATTTTGAGACGTATCTAAAGAAATATGGAATTCGTAATCAGACTTCTTGTCCATACACTCCTCAGCAGAATGGTGATGCTGAGAGGAAGAATAGGTGTTTAGTAGAAAAGACCAGATGTTTCAGTCTTTGAGGCTAACTTAGGCAAGATGTATTGGGCTGAGGCTATTTACCTAAAAAATAGGGTTCCTACAGCAGCTGTGAAAGATTGTGTACCTGAAGAAAGGTGTACAGGAAAGAAAATTGTCTGTCGCATCTTTAAATTATTGGTAGCATAGCTCAGGTTCTTATCCCGAATCAAAAGAGAAGAGTACTCGATCCTAATTCTGCAGACTACATATTGGTAGGCTACTGTGTAGATTCAAAAGGATATCGCCTACTAAATGTTGCAAATCCTACAAAAGTTTTTAAATCTGAAGATGTTGTTTTTCTAGAAAATATAAAAACAAATATAAGTTCAGAAAGTATAAATCAAGAAGAAAATTTTATAAGTAATGAAGAAGAAAAACAAAGCTGGATACTTAATATAAATAAAACACAAGAAAGTATAGGTCAAGAAAATGTCTTAATAGAAAGTGGAATTTCAGAAGAATCTACGACTCAAGGTGAATATTCAAGCCAAGAAGATCTAATTGAGGAAATAAGATATAATTTAAGACCATGGAAGCCAAGATTCTGAAAACAATGAGTTCCTTTTTAATGTTTTAGTAGAAGCTAATTCAGATCCACAAGATTCAAATGATGCTTTGTCCAAATCTGACAAAGAACATTGGAAATCAGAAATGAAGGGAGAATTATATGCAATGAGAGATAATGGAACATGGGAACTAATAGATCGAAAAAAAAACGTTGTAAAAAGTGAATGAGTTTTTAAAATCAAAACGGAGACAGATGGATCTATTCAAAGATATAAGGCTAGGCTGGTAGCAAAAGGGTTCTTTCAGAAATATGGAGAAGACTATTTCGAAACTTTTGCACCAGTTGTAGGATTGTCTTCAATTCGTTTACTTTTTGGGCTCGCTGTGGAATTAAATCTGGAGATTGATCATATAGATATTAAAACTGCTTTTTTAAATGGTGATTTGTCAGAATATATATATATATATATATATATATATATATATATATATATATATAAAACTAGTGAATATTGGGGATTGCAGCAAAAAATTGGAAAAGACATACTCTTAGCGGAAAATGTCCAAGCTTTCGAGGATGTTTGTCCTCATCATCAGGGAAACTAGAATGAAAAAACAACAGTTGAATACTGTGGTCAAAGAGAATCCCTGCAATCTCCAATATTCACTGGTTTTATTCCTAACTAGTCAGCAAAGACTATCTTTCTTCTATATAGATATATATATATATATATATATATATATATATATATATATTATATATATATATATATATATATATATATATATATATATATATATATATGTATGCAAATTGAAGAAGGCCATATATGGCTTGAAGCAATCTGCCCGTTCGTGGTATTAAAAGATTCATTCATATCTTTCGAATATTAATTTTTAAAGATCAAAATTTGACTCATGTGTCCACTACAAGAAGAGGGGCAATTATATGATTTTTATAGGTCTTTTTGTAGACGATTTATATATTTTTACAAATAATTAAGAAATGACAAGACAACTGAAGAAGGATTTTGAAGATACATTTAAAATGAAAGATTTGGGAGAAGCTAAAGAATATTTAGGTATGAAAATTAGTAGAAACCGTGAACAGAAAACGATTTCTCTGGATCAAAAGAAATATGTAGAAGTATTATTAAAACGTTTTGGTATGGAGAACTGCAAAGTAGTAGGAACTCCATTAGAACCAAAACCAAAGCTAAAAAAAAGAATTGGAAATATGGATAATAACTACCAGTATAAAGAGCTTATTGGAGCCCTAATGTACTTATCGATATCTACTAGGCCCGATATATCGTGTGTAGTCAGTTATTGCAGCCAATTCAATAACTGTTACAGTGAACAGCACTGGAATGCAGCCAAGAGAATACTAAGATATCTGAAAGGTACCATTGATTATTCTCTATGTTTCAGAAAGTGTTCTAGTGAGCTTGTAGCTTATGCTGATGCAGATTGGGGCAGCTGCACAGATGACTGCCATTCAAGTGCATGCTATGGGATTAAATTTGCTGATGCTGCTGTAAGTTGGCAATTCCGCAAACAAAAAAGTGTGGCGTTGAGTACTATAGAAGCGGAGTATATGGCGCTATGCGAAGCTGCAAAAGAATGTGTATTCATTCGTGAGCTATACAGGGAACTGTATCAAGATTGTGGACCTGTAAAACTATACAATGATAACCGAGGAGCAAATTTATTAGTTTATAACCCTGTAATCCACAAAAGAACAAAGTACATTTCTTAAAAATACCATTACGTGAGGGAGCTAGCTAAAAATAACTAAATAATCGTAAAATATTTATGCATAGAAGAAATGCCTGCAGATCTGTTAACTAAAACGTTGTATAACCCAAAGCATAATTTCTGTATTAAATATTTTGGTGTCTTAAGACCTTAGATTTAATTTCAGGTTATTTTCAGTATTTTTATTTTTATTTTCTTAGCCACTAGATTCAGTGAAGGTGTTGAAGCTTTAGGAACATATATGAATCTACTGACTAAGTTGATCATTATATTTTGTTAATGTTGTTATGACATAGTTAATGTCAGAAAAGATGAAATAATTTCCAATGTACGAATGTACCGTTTTTTAATATAACTGAAAGGGTTTATAGTACATCTCTACCTTTTCGTTCTGCTGTACTATCAACAGATATATCCAAAATACCGCTAACTCCAAAAACATCAATACTCAATTCAGCTCATTTGCAACTAAAAAAATGGATTTTAAACACTCTAGAACTTCTTTCCAGTTAAATTCTGCAGATCTGCAAATTCTGAAGCTTCCAAGACACTGAGCATTCAGTGGCAAAGCCAATCCGATACAATAACTTTTTCTATTTCTGAAAATTCTTGCAAATCAAACAAAATGATAACTAAGCGAATAATACTGTCTCAGATTTCAAGAATATTCGATCCTTTAAGTCTTCTCAGTCCAAGTATTTTATAAATATATTCAAAATGGATTTGAAAAATCCAGCATATGGCATTCCAATTCTAATATACTCTCAAAAGAAGACTTCCTCTGTTCTACTGTCACCGATCGCCATTTGTCCGATATGGGTGGAGAGGTATTGTCAGGAGGTGATCCTACAAATCTTCCAACTTCAAGTAAAGTCCTTGAAGAACAGCCTGGAAAAGATGAACAAAGGCAAACAGATCTTAATTTGAATAATATGGATGACGCTAGTTCTTTCCATATATTCGCTAAAGACCAAATAGCAGCTGTACTCGCTGAAGTTGTGAGGCTGGTCCTAGAAATCTTTAGGGTAGTGCAAGGAAGAAAGGAAAAACGAGTATATTGACAGACACGCCCCAAAATAAGAATTAGTAGAACAAGAAAAATAAGGCAAAAAAGAGAAGCAGAAAATAAGGCTTTAGAAACATAGAGAAGAAAAATATTCTTAAACTTCCACGAGAATTGACATCGAAGAGAGCGAAGAAAAGACAAATGAGCAGTAGTGATAGTGAGGTGGAAAATATTTCCCTTGCTGACCGTTCTGAAGGTTAATTTGTTGAAGAAACGTGTAACAAGCCGATTGGCTGTTACGATTTCCATCTGACTATGGTATTTTAATTTCGTCGTACTAATAATTCGAAATCGAAAAACTTGTTTCACTTCCAAATTTTGTGTATTTAAACGATATCGTACATAGGAAAAGTCTCTCCCTATCAGTAAAATTTATAAGTTAGTAGATCGTAGTAGCTTTACATATTTCACAAGGCATGTTATTATTTTTCTCTTTTTATTTTTCCTATATAGTTACGTTATGTATTTTAAAACACACACACATTTTTAGTCACGTTAGAAAATTTTCTGAGTAGATTTCTGTCCCTTACCTTGTATTTTTTTTTCTATATCTCGCGAGATTATTCCTATATGGTTGATGCTCTCATCAATCTATGAGTCTGAGTGAACCATACTCTTCTGATACTTTTTCCTTCTTTTCTTTAGTTGATTTAGATTTTTTCTCTTGAGTTTAGTGTACCTCATATCACACTTAGCGATTATTTTTTTGTAGATGAGTAATGTAATTTTTTCTTGTCTTATCGTTGAGATGTTAGCATTTCATATTTTGGTTGAGGTTACCCCTCTAATTTTTCTGTTTATTTTGCTGATGCGTTTAGCATCTGATATTTTTTTAATCTTTTAGAATCTCAGTATGGGGCCAATAACTGTTTTTTTTTTATTTTTGATAATTTTTATTGAATCGGAATGAGCTCCTATTATAATTGCTTACTGCATTTTGTTTAAATTTTTTGATTATAATTGCATATCATTTGCAATGGTTTATTATCGCTAACAGGAATACGCTGCCATTATAAACATTTTGAGTTCAATGCATTATGCCTTCAAATTTTTTCAAAGCCACAGCTTCGACCTAGAAAAAGGTAACGATTCTTCACATCAATTGAATTTGTTTTCTATTTTCTTTCGTTTTATTCTTATCTTCTCATTGCTGTTATTTTTTCGTTTCCATCTTCTCGTTTGTTTTAATTTTTTGTTTTGAACATCTAAGTACATCTTCTTATCTTGCTAATCACCACAATCTTGACGTTTTGGCTAGTTTTCTTCGTAGACTGTTTATGTTTATAAAAAAGTGTTTCTTCGAATTTTTTTTCTCCGAGGAGAGGTGTAACATGCCGATGGGCTGTTACGATTTCCATCGGACTATGGTATTTTAATTTCGTCGTACTAATGATTCGAAATTAATAAGCTTGTTTCACTTCCAAATTTTGTGTATTTAAACGATATCGTACATAGGAAAAGTCTCTTCCTATAAGTAAAATTTATAAGTTAGTAGATCGTAGTGGTTTCACATATTTGCTGGGGAGTTAGATTCTTGAAATATTTTATCTCCATGTGTTTTATGTTTCATTTCAAATTATAATATGGGCTGACGTTTGTTGAATTTGGTATGTTAAATTCTGTTTTTGCAAAAAAAGAAAAATTTAATTTTCTTTTGAAGCAAATTTTTAATAATTTTTCTTCATTCTTTTTTGGCTTCATAATACCCCATTTTCTGTTTATTTAGGGAACATAGCGAATAGGATAGAACAGACTTCTGTTAGTTTTTATTTTAAAAACTAGATTCAGTTTTTTATGTGTTGAAGCATAAGCTTCCGATCTGTTCTATATATTCCTTCCTTCCCAGAAATTTACCTAAATTTTTTCTCCTTCTTTTTCTCTTTCTTCAGCTCTGCAGTCCCTGGATAGACCCTAAGAACTAACCAACGTCACTAGAACCAGAGACAACAGGAAACCGGCCGGAATGGATTAAGCTCCAAATCTCCATCCACTAGGACCTAACTGAGAGCTGAATAATTGCAGAACCTCATCAAGTTAAGTCCTTTGTCTTATACTCAATTTATGGAAATCTAGAACTGGAGATTTTTATTGTATACCGGCGTTCGTATTCGTCTTGTATTTTGGATATACAGTTAATGTAAATTATCTTATTGAATTATGAATAAATATACTTTGCTGAAACCTTTGATTTGATTTTCAGCATTTTATATTGACTTGAACCATCGCGTTAAAATATTTTCAGTATTTTGTTTTATTTTGTTTTGTTGAGTTAAAGTAAATATAAGGTTTTCCAGTTTAAAAATTGGTGGCGTCAAATTTAATATCCATTGTTCACCCCATTTCAGTGTTAGCTATTAAAATACATTGACTGTGGTCGAATACCACTACCTGAGGAAGAGTCCCAAGCCGAGGAATAAATATATGTGACAAACGTCAGAAAAAGAGTTTGATGAAGATGATGTGATTGAATAAAAACTTTCGAATCAACGATTATGTACTCGTGAAATTTAATGCAAAAAAGGCTGTTGTGCATTATGTCGGCCGAATTAAAGACACTAGTCACACCATGGCTACAATAAAGTTTATGCGACTGAGCACGATTTGAAAGTAGATGACATAGCCAGCGGCCCACTAGATGACATCAAAACTAAATTGCCTGAACTAAAGGCAAGCAAAATAATACCAAACTTAGTAGCTATAAGTATACATTCGATAAACCATTATGAGTCTTACCAAATCTTAGATAAATAATATATATTATGTAGCAAGGGTTGTAAGTAAACAATTACGCACGAAATGAAAAAGTTTATGCACGAAGCCGCGCAGCTCAAGATATTTAGCAATTTTATGTGGTGTATTACCGATTGTGCTTATCCCCACAACCTGTTTTATGCATTTTCCATTTCTGTAATTAGGAAATAAAGACATTTCCATTTTAGCAGGACGCAAATTCATATATTTTTGACATGTGATATAAAACGTTTCTGATACTACGAGTGAACGTCTCATTTTAGAATCTGGAATATCAATTATCAAGGATTTTCCCGTGTACTGAATGTGCTCCATTTTTATATTTATTGTTAGTTCTTGTTTACGGCAAGCCCCAATCCAATGTTGACAACAAAATAAAAAAACTCATTTTTATGTGATGAGAATTATACAACATTTTAATTGTTTACCTTTGACAACAAATGTTTATCGTCTGGGGCATCTTTCAGAAACTTATTAATTGGTTCTGTAGAAAGGATTTCGATTTTTTACTTCTAAAACCATCCGATTTCCGCTTCAGTAGGGCGATTAGTTTTAGATAATTTGCTATGTTTATGTTATTATTAACGTTTAGTGTAGTTCTTAGCATGGAATAAATGGCCCATAGAGAAGATGGCTTCATAGATTTTGAAATTTCTACAAAATACGCAAGTAAAACATTCTCCGAAAAGGATTTAACGTTATGGTTGTGTTGCCAATTCATAAATTTTTGATAGGTAATTTCGTACCTTTCTTTGGATTTTAGCGGTAACAAATTATGTGTGGCAGCTTCAGCTTTGTCTAAAATCTCCGGTGGAGCGCTCATAATCACTTTCACTACTATCAGACATATTCGTAGATAAAGTTGAGAAAATGTTCGGATACAATTATATTTTGTTCAAGAAATTGACAATAAAAATGACATGGCATTTATTTTCATAGCCATGCTACTTCAGAAAACGTGTCATATTTTTGAAGAAATTGCATAATGTGCTGCCTACATTTAGGGGCATCACTCTTTTAATCCTAAATATATCTCGCTAATGCTAAAAGTTTTTATGTTTTTTAATTGACTAAATTTGTGTAAATAAACCAAATAAAGTCTTACGTAAATAAAAATTTGATTGTAATTTAATTAAACCCAGTAGTTCAAGTTTTCTTCTCAAATCGCATGTGTATGTTATGAGATCTCATTACGTGCATGTTATTGTTAAATGTCATTTACAAGGAATGCTGACAGTGCGATTTTTGACGTTTACAGACATGGGCGTAGAAAAAAATGTTAAACATGATAAAAATTCACTTTTTGTTGCTTACTTTTGTGATTTAGATACTGTTTGAGATTATATAAAATGTTTATGTTTGGTTTATATTATGGGTATTGAGTGCTTTATACGTCATGCCCGAGCTTCCCACAGGGGTGCCTGAGCCTACCTACCATGGGGAGCTTTGGACACAATTGACATAATTCTGAAACCCTTTTATAATTATGAGACTGATCATAGTTTGTAGACAGTTCTTTGTGAAACTTCTAGCCAAATGTACCATACACTGAAATTTGCAATAAATGTTGATTATAATAAACATGTGCTTTTTTATTAATTATCATGTGAAAAAGTACCCATTTCTCCGCTACCTCACCTATATTGTAGGATACGAATCGAGCCGTATATTGAATGCGAGTGTATAAATGGCCAACACATGAGTTGTATTCACTATTTTTTCAACTGCTGCCAATAATAGTTAGTTATCTTACAACGGAAAACAGTGTTTGAAAGTCGAGACTAATTTTCGGTCCGACACGTACATTATAAATACCAAAACTAAATACTGGATAAGGTAGTACTAAGTGAGATGAAATTACCATTTTTAGCTCCAATTTTTTTTCTATATATCCATTTTCTTTTTATTCCATTTTATAGCATCGCTTTTTAAATTATTAACAAAAAAAAGATATCCACAAAAATAAAGCAATTTGTCTCATTTATTACATAAAAGAGTACCAAGTGAGACTAGATTTAGATTTTAACGGGGTTACAATGCACTGAAACCTAAGGTTTATTGTACCCCCCCCCCCCGTATCAGAGCTGTTCTCGCTACTACTACAGCTCGCCTTCCAGTTCCAGGGTTATAATGAACTTTGGTATTTGGAACGGCTTCAACAAGGTTATATCCTAACTCTTACAAGTTTTTTATCCGAAGCATTTCGTGCGTTGGCTTGCAATGGCGAGGCATTCCAAAACTAGGTGATCTGGAGTTTCATCCTCCTCCCCACAGAATCTACACTCGTCAGTTTCTGCTAGACCGATTCTCATTAGGTGCTTCATAAGGCGGCAGTGTCCTGTAAGAAAGCCTGTGAGGAGATGTAGCTTATTTTAACTGAGGTCCAAATATTTTTTGGATGTAGCAGTGTCAAAGTTCCGCAGGAACTTTTTGAAATGTTCCAACCCGGAAAGGCACCCCCGAAGTGCTTCTCTTTCGATTTCCACCTTGTTGCGAAACTCTTTCTTATAGGAGCATTTTCCTACACCACAGAAAGGCTCCGGGTCAATAAAGGGCGTCTGTGCTCCTTTCCTGGCAAGTGTATTGGCCTCTTCATTTCCTGTGATTCCCGAGTGGCCAGGAACCCAGACGAAAGAGACCCTGTTATTCTTGCCTAATTCATCAAGTTTTCTGCAGCACTCCCATGCCAACTTTGAGTCAATGATATGGGAGCTCAATGCTTTGATAGCTGCTTGACTATCAGAATGAATCGATATGTCACATTTCTGATAGTTTCTTTCTAGGTTCATTTCCACGCATCTTTCAATCGCAAGTATTTCTGCCTGAAAGACGCTCGGGAAGGAGCCTAACGATAATTAGTATCTAGTGCCAGGCGCAAATACTCCAGCGCCAGCTTCAGTGGAGGTTTTTGAACCATCCGTATACCATCTAATGGTGTTTTCTTTGAGAAGTTCGGTGGTGTATTCCCTTTCACAGTCTCTCCTCGTATTTAGCATCGTAGTGAAATTCTTTTCGATACTTACTTTCTTGATCATTTCGTCACTGGGAAGATTCGCCGATGAGCTGTATTTTGTGTAGATATTCTAAGAATTGCCTCTTGGGCAGATCTTTCTATCACCAGATGTAGAGGTGTGAGATCTGTAATTATCTCAAGTGTCCTAGTTGGACATGTTCTCATAGCTCCAGCGATGCACACACAGGCAAGCCTATGAACTTTGTCGAGGGTCTTCCTCGTGCTCTACTGACTTGCTTTCTTATGCCAAACTATTGCCCCATACGTAACTGCTGGTCTCACAATCATAGCGTACGTCCATCGCAGTATTTTTGGGTTACAGCCCCACCTCTCACCAGGTAGATTTCTGCACGCAATCAAAGCTCTTATTGCTTTACTAACAGTTATTTCAACATGCTTACTCCACAGAAGCTTACTGTCTAGGGTTATCCCTAGATATTTAAGTTCTGATTTCCATTCTATGATTTCCCCGTTTAAGGATATAGGTTTCATGGCTGGAAGTATTATTTTCCGGGTAAATGTAATTACTATGGTTTTGTTTGGGTTAATGTTCATCCCCACTGACAAGCACCATTGCACACGAGGTGCTCTCGAACTTGACTCTGACTATTAGAACTGTGTCATCAACATAGCCCATACATTCGAAGCCAAACTCCGTTAGCCTGTAGAGCAGCTCATCTACTACGAGGCTCTATATCACTCCCCCTTGAGGTGTCCCACGGGTGGCTCTAACTGAGGTGGTTTGATTCCCCACCTGTGTCTCAGATATCCTCGTCGTCAACAACTCATACATCCATTTTATAATAGTTTCATTCACTCCTCGCCTTTTTAGTGCTTCTTCGACAGACACATGAGTTGTGTTGTCAAAGGCCCCAGATATATCCAGGAATGCGCACATTGCGATTTCTTTGTTGTTCAGAGTTCTCTGGATGACTTCGGTCAGCTGATACAGAGCCGTCTCAGTTGATCGACCCGCTCTGTAGGCATGCTGACATTTATAAAGTGGTATATTCTTCAGATACTCTGTTCTTATGTAGTTATCCACTACTTTCTCCATCGTTTTGAGCAGGAACGATGTTGGACAGATGGGTCTAAAAGATCGGGGATCAGTCCCATCTTTTTTCCCTATTTTTGGTATTAAGGTTATCCTTGCCCGTCTCCATTTTTTAGGTATTAGACCCATTGCTAGACTGCTTCTTGTAATCTTCAGCAGGCGAGGAAGAATCTCTATCCCTTGCTGTAGGAGTGCTGGAAATATTTATATGGTTGAAAGGTACTTATTGACCATTCCAACCGTTGTCTGGTAAATATTTTCTTAGCAATGTCGCAATCTTCCTTGCGGGATTTTTTGGTGTAATTTATTGCTATTTCAGTGCTTGTTGCTGGTTCACTACCTGGAAAGTGGGTTCTAACAAGAAGAATCGATTGTTCCTCTTCACCTTCCGTGTATGATCCGTCTGGCTTTTTCACCGACATTGTGGGATCATTTCCCCCTTTTGCCATGACCTTTTGTAGTCTGGCCGCTGTGTGAGTGGAAGTAATCTTTTCGCAAAAGGCTTGAAAATTAAGCCTTTTGGCCTTCCTAATCTAATCTAATGCGAGTGTATTAATGGCCAACACATGAGTCGCATTCACTATTTTCTCAACTGTTGCCAATAATAGTTAGTTATCTTACAACGGAAAACAGTGTTTTGAAGGTCGAGACTAATTTTCGCTCCGAGACGTACATTATAAATACCAAAACTAAATACTGGATAAGGTAGTACTAAGAGAGACGAAATTAACACTTTTAGCTCCAATTTTTTCTATACATCCATTTTCTTTTCATTTCATTTCATAGCACAGCTTTTCAAATTATTAACAAAAAAAGGTAACCACAAAAATAAGCAATTTGTCTCATTCAGTACATGAAAGAGTACCAAGTAAGACTAACAAAAGTACGAAGTTAGGTTAGAGAGATGGGGAACAATCGCTGTATAAAAAAGTGTCCCTGAAATATAGTCGAAATAAGTGAGGTACTGCGATCGCTAAGTTGTCTATAGCTCACCCAATCAATACGCCTGTCGGATTCCATGATAATTATCGCAATCCGAATGGTTGAAATAAAATGTTTTGATTTAAAGTTTCATAATTAACTAACTTCGCCGATACTGTTTACTCGCCAGTGCGGCTGGTGGCTAAAAAATGAATTAATAAACTCTACAAATTTTCAGGGGCAGGCGGACCAATGATTTAACACGTAGCGATTGTTCTCATTTTCTCCATAAGTAACAATGTAAAGGCAGTGATAGCGTGTCACTTTCCTAAGTTTTCGACCTTGGGACTGTCCTCAGATGGTGAATTTGGCCTTAGTTACACTATTTTTTATTACCTCAATTGGGATAAGGTAAATCAACAAACAAAATTTCGGGACAAATGAATTTACTTGACACAAAAATAAATTTACATAAACCGTATATTCTCAATACAATACGAACAAGGATCAGTTATTACAATAAAAATGTCCAACTCAGTATTTTGTATCTACCAAAAATAAGTTAGGGACTTATCTTGGGAAGACTCGGTACGTACAGCTCGCAGCAGTATTCCCGGGTTCGTGAGCCGTCGTTGTCTGGACTCTGGAGCGATATGGTCCGGTGAGTGGATCGTTGGAGGGTCCGTCATGTCCGTAAGGGTCCGTATAGGTCCACTTATATTTTTATAGAATTTTTAGATTCTTATTACATACTTGTTAAAGTTAGGAGCGAAAACAGTAGATATTTTATAAGATCACCACAGGCGACTAGAACAAGCATACATTTAAAAAATGATGGTGAAGTCCAAATAAAGTGGTGGTAAATGAGCACAAAACTTTTTAATTTTCTTCAACTATGGGATCTAGAAGAATATTTTCTGGCAATGAACTTTTTGCTACATCGTCGACACAATTTAGTAGACGTGATGGTGGAAATGTGATATTATTGTGTCTCGCAAATCGAAAAAACCATGAAAATGTTGCAACGTGTGTGCATGTGCCTAAAGCAGATGGACCAGTAATAATAATAATAATAACGTTTATTCATAAATTTACAAATACAGTGATAAAATACAATTAAAATTGAATAAACATCTAGACATCCACAGAAGTATTGTACATACTTGTATGTGGTGAATATAGGCAAGTGTGTCAAAATTTAAAAAAAATTTTTTCAAAAAACAAAAAATGCAGTTAAAAACAATATAAATCCATTTTTACATGATTGTATTTCCGACATACATTTCGTATATGAGTTTACTCTTCTCTGTTTTTTTTTTTCAGCATTCTATCATTTTGTGTATTTTTGTTTCGTCTGTTTCTTTAACAAATGTTACTAGTTGGGTTTTGAAGCGTTTAAAAGAAGTTTCATCGATAATTCTCTGTGGTAGTTGCCCGAATAATTTAGGTGCCAAGTAGGAGTAACCTTTTTGACCTATTGTTTTAAGAGCTGTTGGTATACAGTATTGATTATTCGATCTTGTCGCGTATCTATGATTTTGAGTGGTAAGTTTGTATTTATTTTTATATTGATGGCATCCTATCTGAATAATGTATAATTGTCTAACATCTAATATTTGTGTTTCAGTATAGAGTAGTGAGCTTGAATATCTTTAAGGTTTGTTGAGAATCATTCGGAGGAATCGCCTTTGAGACACTTCGAGGGCATTTAGATAGTTCCTTGAAACTCCTCCCCAGCCAATAATGCCATAATTGAGGTGTGACTCAACCAAACTGTGGTACAGTATTGTTTTACATTTAAAGCTCAAAAATTGGCTTACTTGCTTAAATCGAAATAGGATACTCCGAAGCTTTTTAGTTAAATATTCCATATGATGGTTCCATCGTAAGTGATTGTCAATGTAAATACCCAAGTATTTTATTCTTTTTGCAGGTTTAATTGAAAAATCTTGTTGGATATTAAGATTGTATTTTGGCAGAGACTTTTCATGACTACTGAAGGGTAAGTATCCAGTTTTGTCAAAGTTTATTGAGAGTAATCTGCTGTCGAACCAGTCTTTGAGTTTTCCAAGATCATTTTCAATATTTATTTTGAGATTATACCAGTCATCATGTTTGTAATAAATCACAGTATCGTCCGCGAAGCTGATTATTTTTCCGATTGTTTCCTGTTCAAATAGATTATTTAAGTAAATTACGAATAGCACCGGCCCCAATACTGTTCCTTGAGGTACACCACATTTGATGTTGATCTCTTCACTCACATGATTTTTGGATTTAGTTTTTTGTGTTCTGCTTGTTAGATAACTTTTGAATAAATTATGAGCTAAACCCCTTACACCCATATCTTCTAGTGTATCTAAAAGTATGGAGTGGTCGACAGTATCGAAGGCCTTTTTTAGATCCAAAAAAACCCCAATAGATGGAGTGCTTGAATCTAAGGATTCATAGATGGTTTTTGTCAAGGAATGGATTGCGTCATTGGTAGATTTTTTTTCTCTAAAGCCATACTGGGATGGCGACAGCAGATTATAATTTGATAGGTATGTCGTAAGTCTCGTTTTTATAATTTTTTCAAAGACTTTGCTTATTGAAGATAGAAGTGAAATAGGCCTATAATTCGAAATATTTTCTGTATTCCCATTTTTGAAAATTGGAGTTATAAGAGATTTCTTTAGAATCGAAGGAAATATGCCTGATTCGAAGGATTTATTTATGATGTCCGTCAAAGGTTCACATATGAATTTTGCAATAATCTTTAGAGTTTCAGCTTTCATTCCATCAAGCCCGGGAGCCTTTTTATTTTTTAAGCTAATTATTGTATTTTCAACCTCAGTAGTATTCGTTGGTGTAAGAAAAAGTGAATTTTTATTTACATTTCTTTTACTTTTGTAATTGGGATTTTGTCGTATGTTCTTTGCCAAAGTTTCCCCCACATTCGCGAAGAAGTTGTTAAATACTCGTATATCAGCAGCATCTTTTGGATCTGTGACGATCTCATTTTTTTCATTCCTAATATTATTTATTATTCTTCCTGTCTTGATATTCAAAATTTCATTAACAGTGTTCCAAAGTTTTTTACTTGCATTTTGTTCCTTTTCAACTAATTTTTTATAATAATTTTCTTTGGCAGTCTTTATTTTCTTTCCCGTTTCTTTTTTCTTCGTTAAATAGTCATTTTTCAAGTTTACATTATTTGGATTTTCTTTCCATAATAAAAATGAATGATTTTTTTGGTTGATGTGTTTTATCAATGATTTTGTTATCCAATTTTTCCTCTTACGTTGACTATTTTTTAATCTGAAGTATTGAGTTGATTTTTGTATACATGTGTTTATGATGTTGATGAATTTTTCTGTTGTCGATTCGATATCATGCATTGGGTACAATTCATTTTTCCAACTTAAACTATTAATTGCTTTTTGTAATAATTGTTCGTCTACTTTTTGAAAATATTTTTTGTTTATTGAATTGTCCTTAGTTTCATTCAGTACAATTTGTAACAACGTTATGTAGTGGTCCGTAATTGATGTTGATATAGTGAGAGGTAATATGTTATTGAAGTTTTGTTGTTTTGTTTTAATGAATATATGATCAAGACATGATTCAGATCCATTTCTCGCTCTTGTTGTAGTATTAATAGTTGATTGAAAGCCATGCTCACTCATCATATCGAGATAATTTCTTGAATCTTCAGTTATTTCCATCAAGTCGATATTTATGTCACCTACAAATAAGCTATTATAATGTTGATTACTTTCTTTATTAAGAATATCCCCAAGCTGGTCAAGAAAGTCGTCAATTCGACTTGCTGAAGATCTATAGAATGCTAAAATGCAAAAACTCAGCTTATCCATAACCATTACAATTTTCAATAATATACCTCCGTTTATCTGAATATTTTCATGCGAATGGTATGAGTTTGTTTTTGCAAAGACGATAACACCATCATTTTGGTTTTAGCTACCTCCATTGTATAGGGTTGTGTAGTTGGCCATGTTGAGGAAGGACGTATCCGGGACCTGCCAAGTTTCTGTTAAAACTATGCACTCGAAGCATGTCTCAAGTTCCTCAAAATATATTTTTAATTCATCTATATTTTTTGAAACACTACAAATATTAGTATTAAGAATCTTGAAGTTATTCAATTTGTTATTTACAGACAAAACTTCTTTTGCTTCATTTGTATCATTTAGGGGATATGTTGTTATTTTTTCTAGCATAAAATTTCTTATATATTCATCCATGTGAATGCATAAACCAGTAAACAGTTTTAAATTATTTGACAGTAATTACAATATTTATTTGGTTTTTATATAATAACAAAGTATGATGGCATTAATAAAAATTTTGAAGAAGTTATTTAAGACAGAAAGTAAAAATAGTAAATTAACATACATAAATTATTTGATGCTTTGCGTAGAACCTGTGCGTGCTCTAGTATTTATTTTTTTTTCCTCCCACAAATGATTGTTCTTCTTTTTTTTTCCGGAACCGGTTGCTAATTCTTTGGCAATAAATGATGTTTGCCCAGCTGTTTTTTTTTGGGAATGTTTGCCCCTGCTTTATCTCGCTTCGGGGTCGCAGGTTCGCTATTTGATTTCGGTCTGTTTATTTCAGTAGTTTCTAGATACTTGACCTTATTCTAAATGAAACACCATTAAGTTTCCATTCCTAGTGATATTAAGATCGAATTCCTGATCTTAAACTCTTAATTCTGTCTTTTTGTTGAGGAGGACCAGATGTCTTCGTTGCCTTCTTATCACTTTCAGATTTCGACGGAGTAATTTTATCTTCTTTTTCTTTCGGTGTCAAATCTTGTCCGATATTTTCTTCGGTTGGATTATTGGCTGTTTTCGATTGAAATACAGGATGGAGGCTTCGTAAATTTGGGGTCGACGGAGCACTGTTTGGTCTTCTTTCTGTAGTATCGGTATTCTCGTTTTCTTCAAGTTCCTCGACGGTGTAAGCTCTGTTGTTGATATACAACCTATTTCCCTTTATGTACGAATTATCAGAACTATGTTGTCTCGCTTTATTCAAGTGGTGCCTCAGTATTCTATTCTCGCAGAGTTGTTTATAAGTTAGATCGTTTGAGATTCCAACACTGGTACCTTTTAACTTTTTGCAGTTTTTAATAACTTCAAGTAGTGGTAGAAAATTGGAATTTTGTCTTGATTAAGTCCGCCCTCGTATTCCAACCATAACATATATTTAGTGGCGTTTCTATATCTAGAGTAGATTCTAAAACGTAAGAAATTGGTTTCCTCTCTTAACTCATCTATTTCTAAAGCATTATATTCTTATCTTGTATATATGATGAACATAAATAAAGATCGTAAGGACATACTAGACCTTTTGGATAATTGATATCTATCCGAGGAAATTCAGGAACATGCATACGGTTAAGCCTCTGCCAGCTACCATCTCTGACAGCTGGATTTTGAGCTTCAACACGTTCTGAAGCAATATTTACATCATCCAGTTCATTTAGCATTTCAGTTGCCATCTCAACTCTCTTCCTGATATATTTGTTAAAGGATAAAACCTATTTATCAACGTACCCGCAACCTGGTAAAATTCACGCACGTTGGCGGCATGAGTCATGAAAATACGTCCTTTAAAATAGTTGAAAATAGAATTAAAATGCCCATTTCTAGCTACTATAAACCCGCGGGCTGTAGTTGCTCTATTAGCTATTAGACAGTTGACGTTAGTTACCACGAAGTAAGGGTAAAAACATAGCGGAACAGCTCACCTCGCCGTGTGGCGAGGTGAACGGCGAGGTGAACATCGAGGTGCACGGCGATGGTGAATTAATATTGCAGAATTTAATTAGTATAAACGTACCGGGGTTGTTCACTAAGCCACGCATCTTGCCGCGCACCTTGCCGTTACTTGAAGAACGAAATAATTTGTTTTTTTTAGCAGGCAGCTGCCTGAAATTTGCTTCGTGATTGGTTCTCTCAAAATCGCACTCCCTCCACAGTAGCCCATGGTCTCTACACTTACCGCGTAAAATCAGCAGTTCTTATTTAATCTAGCGTGTACAAATTACAGAATGAATAAAGATATTCTTATCAGTGAATTATTCCGAAAATCACAAATTTGGGATTAACGACACAAATCTCATCATAACAGATACGTGTTGGACAAGTGCTGAGCCAACATTGCGAGTAATTGTGGGGTTACAGGTAAGTCATTGTTAGTATTATGTAGTGCCTGAAGGTTATGTGTCATACACCGGATTTATGAAATCACAGAATTTAACTGAATAACTCAAATTTAATCCGTTGCTTTAGTTATTATAATTATGACATTATAAGGTACAAATGTATTCAGTTCTTATCTTTATTGAAAAAATATTCCTTAAATACATTCCTTACTGAAACAGCTTCTACTGTGGCACGATTGTTTCTTCTACATGCTTGAACGTCTGGAAGCACAGTAGGCGCTGCTGTATCATCCTCGATGTCATTTATTATGTGTTCCCTATCAATTATGGTGTTATGAAGAATGCAGACAGTCAGGGCCGTACCGAGGCACACTTTTTTTTTGGGGGGGAGAGGTAAAAGATATAAAACCAACTAAATTTCGGTATATGTATTCATATAAACAAGTATAAGCTTTAACATATTAAAAATGCAACCTACTAGCAAAATATTAAAAATCCAAATTTAAACCATTAGATTATAACACTTACAAAATATACCTGTTGGAAAAATAAGAACAAAAACACCTTATTTAAGAAATATAAACGAAAACAGTTCAAAAATATACATACCGTAAAACGGGGCGACTTGATACCATTTTTGGAATATTCGATACCCTACCACCGTTTATTTACCGTTCTAATTCAAATAAAAAATATTTTAGATTACTTTGAGGTGGTGGCTATTGGACACATTGCTTTAAAAAGTTGTACCTCACTCCACTCCCTAGGAAAAAAAATATGGAAGGTCTTTTTTCAAGTCACCCCATGTTGGGGCGACTTGAAATTTGCCTTTATTATACATTGTAGTAGCTAGTCGGGACGCAATTGGGGCGACATGAAAATCGCAGTAACTGATTTTGTAGGTCCAACATAAAACAAATTATTTTTTTATATTTCTTCATTATTTTACACACAAAAAAACATTTTTTCAAAATTGGCTTTATTATCATCACATATTTATTATAAAAATAAAAAAACAATATTCTACAAAATAACCCAAAATAAAACTGTTTTGGTATAGTAGAGACTACAAAAAAATAAATAAAAGCAAATTCGTTTGACAGTTTTCAATCAAATTAATAATTAAAATCACATATTTTTAAATTTTAGCTACCCGCGTCCTAATGTTTTATATTCTAAAAGCTTTTGCTTAATTTCTTTTTGCTTGACAAGTCCGATGTCTTCTGCCGGGGGAAAAACATATGCATTAGGTATTTTATCACTTAATATTAACAATGAGCATAGATAAGATCCATTTTTTTCGAAATTTATTATTTTTGCCACATATTGCTTATTGGTACCAGCTTCAGTTTTCATGTCAACGTGAATGAAATCACCTTGTTTAAAATCTGTCGAGACAGAAGAATCTTGCATAGGTGACATGTTATCATCAATTTTATTGGTGTCTATGTCGGAAAACGGTTCTGGGACCAGATCTTTGTCGCTGTCGACGGTTAAATCTTCTTCATCCACGTCACTTTCGGAAGAAGATAATAACCTTGGGCGTAATTTTTTATTCGTGCTTTTATTTTTATTTGGATTGAATGGCGCTGATATTGATGGTAGCTGTAGGTCTTCCTGTGAAATGCTTTTACCTACATCACAAACAATTTTTTCTTCCTACCAACGGAGGTTGGTGCTCCAAACCTAGATTTTTCAAACACTTCTTTTGGTAAATCGACAATTGCATCTTGTTCTTGCGTTCTTTGCTTGTCTGTTTTTAGTAGCTTGCATAAAATTTTATTCCTATTCAGTGGTAATAGACCGGTCGCTTCAAAGCCTGATTGAATATTTTTTCCATACTCTCTGAAAGTCTATTTAATGCCTGTGTTAATAAGCATGGTAATACTTCTTTTCTTACAGTTCCTTCAACATGTTTTTTCCATTCATGAAGTATCTTTCTCCAAGCGATCTAAATTGGACGAAAAAAGCTAACATCTAATGGCTGCGTAAGGTGCGTACTGTTTGGGGGCGAAAGCACAAAACGAATGTCATTCTCCGTACATTTCGAAATAATATCAGCCGAAATGTGGCTTGTCAAATTATCTCCAATATGAACTTTAGGACCCGGTGGCAAAGATCGAAAATATGGCAATACTATGATATTAAACCAATCTTCAAACATATTTGTATCAAACCATCCAGAACGAGAGCGGTTATATCTGGCTCCGGTTGGTACAAATTCCGTCCAAGTGCTTCATAAGTGGTCGGCCTTATAGACTATGTAGACCGGAAGCATAAATCCTGAAGCTGCACAAGCAAACATGACGGAAGTAGCTATTTTAGGTGTATCCATTACCTTCTCTGCTCTTGTAGAAGTCCTACGAACGATGACGTTCACGCGGCCAGGATCGTCCGTAAAATTAATTTCATCGTAATTTACTATTGCGTTGGGTGGAACATCTTTCAGACTTTCTGATAAGTGGTCAAAATATGTATTAATACTATCAGGGCAAACTTTGGCTCTACTTCATTTTATTTATTGAGGCATTCTTTTAGTCAGCTCCTCCTTATGTCGCTTCAGAAATTTTTGCAGCCAGACTTCACCAGGTCTGTTGTCTCCCAATTGTGGCAATTTTTTTCCACTTCTGTCCAAGAAAGATGTTACTATATTTTTTAGATCGTTTGAATCACAGGGATAACCCCAGTCCACTGCGATAGATATAGACCGAACCAGATAGTTTTCCTCTTCGATCGACATTGCAGTTTGACCTCCAATTGATTTTGTGTGTAATCCTTCAGCTTCTCTATATAAAGTTATAAAAGGAATTACATATTCTTCACTTTTCTACCTTGTTTGTGTAGCTGTAGTACTCGCTGGAGAGCCTCTCCACTATAATCCCGATATTTCCAACTTCCCGGTTTCCTTTTGTATATACGCACCATTTTTCAAGTCGCCCCTGAAATTGCATAAAAAAATAAAATGATACGCCACTGGCAAGTGAGAAGCAAAAGTAAGGCTTTCAGGTTAGAGAACGATTGCCTGATATATAACAGCTCTTGGAAAAAATACGGCGATATTCCAGTCTTTTTAGGGATCTCTGTACAATAGGAAGTTTGCAGGTTAAAGAAAATCAAGCTTCTTACCTTTTTTTTGGAGATGCACAACACAATTACAGTGAGTAAATAACCAGTACCACAACATAAACTCAACTAAGAAGCATGGTAGGCATAGATGCAGACTCAATTTGAGATTAAAATTTCGACCGCCAGAGCGCAGCATCGGTTTTAACTGGAAAAAGCAAAATTTTTCAATTAACCCCGGTGTTTTCAAGTAGCCTCATTTTACGGTACTTAAAAAGTGGAAATAAATTAACGAAAAAAATATTATTTGTAGCCAACTGTGTTTGGATTTGGAACCAATTGCCTGGGCTTTGGAGGGGGTGGCTCCCCCCCCCCTGCCCCCCCCCCCCCCCCCTTGGTCTCGGCCCTGCATACAGTTTTAATAATAGCGTCAACTGTGCCGGCATGTGTTTCAATGGCCTTGCATGAAACTCTCCACTTCATTGTCAGAATTCCAAAACTGTATTCAACAGTTTTACGTGCTCGAGGCAGTCGCGTATTTAATAGCTCATTGGACTCATTTAGATTGTTTCTAGCGTATGTCTTCATCAAGATTTTCAATAGAGGGTACGCTTAATCTCCTATGAAAACAAAAGGAGACTTAATATTGAAATTAAGAAGAAATTTCTCATCCGGGATATTCAGTTTCTTCATTTCAATTAATCTGTACAATTGCGAATTTCGAAACGTGCCTCCATTACTCTGTTTTCCATACGCTCCTACTTCAATAAAGATAAACTCACAATTGGCATCGCTCACTGCTTGTAGCGCATTGAAAAATAGAGCGTATAATTGAAGAACATTGTTCCTGATCTTGTTGGACTTTTTATTCGAATGTACTTTCCATCAAATGCACAGATGCAGTGCGGAAATTGTCATTTCTCATGAAAAGAGTTTGCAATTAACTAAAATGCTTCTTCCGTGGGTGGCTTCATATGCAAAGGTTGCAAATAGACTCCTAATAAAGTGGTAATTTCCTTTACGATGTTTGCTACAATAGTAGTTCCTAACCGAAACGAAAATGCTAGGCTTCTAAATGAGTTCCCAGTAGCTAAAAACCTATAAAAAAGTATAATTTATTTATTTATTTATGACATGGAATACAAACGGGACGAACCCAAATACAGTATTCACAAGTGTATAATTAATAAAATGTAGACTGATAATTGTAAATATTAAATCATTATCACTATGAAAACTAAAACGCAGCTTCATCACTCAAATACAGCTTTTTTAGCTTACTACAAAAAGTGAAAAATTTATCATGAAATATATCAATGTCAGCGTGGTTACAAACTGAGTTAAATGATTTACAACACCTATGGAGAGGAGAGTTTAAATAATAATTGTTAGCACTGAAATTAATATAAAAAAGTTTAAAATCTCTTGTATCATAGGCCGGAACATTGAATCCAATGAGGCTGGTAATCTCATTTGAGTCAATGAGATTATTAACAATTTTATATACAAATTTAACATCGTTTATTTGACGTCTGTATTCCAGGGGAATTAAACTCAAGTTCCGCCTAACTGAAACAATATTATCCTTAGGAAACAACTTCTTCTTGCAGTACTTTATAAATTTATTCTGGATATGGCCAAGTCTATCGATGTAAACAATATACTGTGGATTCCAAATTATTGATCCGAAGCTCAAGACACTATTTACATAGGCCATAAATAGAGTTCTTAATGAATGTGAGGTCTTAAAGTCATGACAAGTCCTGATAATAAACCCCAACGCCCGATTAGCTTTCTTTGATATATAATTGATATGCTGGTCGAAAATAAGTTTTGACTCAAAATAAATTCCTAGATCTTTTATCTGTGATACCTTTTCTATCTGATGGTTTTCAATAAAATATTGATAATCAAGTATGCATAGTTTTCTAGAGAAAGTGATCGAGAAGCATTTTTTTAAATTCAAGAAAAGAAAGTTTTTTTTGAAATACGCAACAAGTCTGTTTAAGTCACTTTGTATCAATTGAGAATCCCCAACATTACCAACTTTGAGATACATTTTTAAATCATCCGCATATTTTTTGTACTTAGAAAATTTGAAACATTGAGATATGTCGTTGGTGTAGATATTAAATAATAACGGTCCCAAGTGGGATCCTTGAGGTACCCCTGAAGTTATATCACTGAAGGGTGATACATATTTACCTATGACTACTGCCTGTGACCTGTTACTTATGTAAGATTTGGACCATCTGAGTAGATTACCATGTATACCGACTGCACCAAGTTTATCCAATAAAATAGAATGATCAATTTTGTCAAAGGCCCTGCTGAAGTCGGTATACACAGCATCCACCTGAAATCCTTCATGCATGTATTCTAATAAATATTCACTATAACTAAAGAGGTTCGTTTCAACAGAACGTTTTTTCATAAAACCATGTTGCTCCTCATCAATAATGTATTTAACATCTCTAAACAAATAATCAAAAATAATTGATTCGAATAATTTGGCAATAATAGAAAGTTTAGATATAGGACGATAATTTTCGACTAAATATCTACTACCGGATTTAAAAATAGGAATTATTAAGGCTGTTTTCCATATACTAGGGAAATAGCCCTCTGTTATAGATTTATTAAATAATATACACAATGGAGGGGCTATTTCGTTAACGCAATTTTTAATGAATAGGGTTGGTATTTTATCCGCACCAGCGGGTTTATCCGGGAGGTTGCCAATTTTATCGACAATTTTGTGTAAGGGGATGTGATACGAAGATATGTAATTAATATTTATATCATTATTTGAAATTGTTTTGCTGGAGTTAGGGTTAGGAGGATTAAAGACTGAACTAAAGTAATTTGAGAAGGTATTGGAGATTAATTGGCCATCAGTAATCAGACTCTTTTTACTATCCCTAATGGCATCGATAGTACCAGAATTGCCTTTTTTGGACTTTATAAACTGCCAAATGTGCTTTGGGTTTGTAGTTATTTGAGATTCAATATTATTTACATAATTATCAAAATCTAGGTTAATTAAATACTTTGCCCTACCTCTCAATAGCTTGAATGTTAAATAATCCAAGTTATTAGAGTACTTTTTCCATTTAACATGAAATTTTTTCTTTTCTTTAACAACTTTGATGGTGCTTAGACTAAACCAATGCGGGAATTTTGACTTATATTTAGGATATTTTGGAACATGTTTGTTAATAATATTCTCCAAATGGCAGTAAAACTTATTAGTGCTATCACATGTATTTAAATTATGAAACTCACTGTTCCAGTCAATAGAAGATAAATTATATCTAATTGAGTCAAAATTTGCCTTGTTATAATTAAATTCGATATCCGAATTGATCTTCTGATTGTCGCATGTGAAATTCAAAAATTTCATGTTAAACTCCAATGTTGTGTGGAAATGATCTTCAGAAACAAGGGGACACTCACTTTCAATGATATTTTCGATTATAAAATTATTATTCAAGATTAAGTCAAGTGTGTTTTTTGATTTATTGGTAAAATTATTAAATTGATAAAAACTGCAACAAGAAATTGTATCAATGAACAGATTAGAATTAATATCTGAAAAATGTGAGGGTGTACAGTAATTGTTTATAGGGTCTAGCGACCATTTTATGCAGGGCAAGTTAAAATCACCGCATATTAAAAATGTATCTTCAGGGTTATCCTCAATAATAGCATGAAGCTTGGTACAAAACAAGTTCAAAGCAATTGAGTTGCCTGGAGGAATATATATACAGCAAATATTAAATTTGAAAGATTGAGAAGTGACAGTTACCCACAGATCTTCAGCGTCAGACATCCACTCACCACGCACTACACTATTGAAGCTATTTCTCACTCCAATTAGGACTCCTCCTCCTACTTTATGGGTAGATCCAGAATCTTCCCGGTCGCGTCTAAACATTGCGAAAGAATCATTCAATACTTCGGAAGAAGCAATTGTGTTATTAAGCCAAGTCTCTGTTAAGCATATAATATCTTGGTCACAATTTAAAGAGTTTTTAAAAATTGTCGTTAGTTTAGATTTTAAACCTCGAACGTTTTGGTAAAAAACCGAGAGAGCCATTGCAAAAACAGTTTATTATAATTAACAGGTAAAAATAAACAAAAAGTTGATTACAGATTGTTCAAGTCGTGTTCAGAAAAAATTCTCTTTACATGACTCTTATCATCCTTCCGCATAAACAGGCCACCATTTCTAATCCAAACATATTTGAAATGTTTCAGCTGTGCTATTTCTTTCGCCTTTTTCAGTAACATTTTTGAATAATTAGTAAGGTGTTCGTTTACGAACAACTGGTTTGAAATCTGATCCACTTTTAGTCCAGGGGCCGAGCTGCCAGATTGACGACGCTTTATTTTGGCTGCGGCTATAAAGTCATCTCTTTTCTTTTTATGCAATAATTGAATAATAATTGGTTTAGGTTTGTTGGGAACTCGAGAGTTTGCTATAAAAATTGTATCTATATCATTAGCAGTAATAGGGCATTCAATATGTTCACCTACCTTCTGAATAACATGTAGTAAATTTTCATTACTTTTCTCTTCAATTCCTTGTATTTCAACATTTTTAGAGCGTAGGTTCTGTTCGAGTGTTTCTACACGAGAAGAGAGGGATTGCACTTCTTTTTTCAGTAGGGCGTTTTCTTTTGATAACTCTTCGATTGAATCCAGCCTCTCGTTCATTTTATTAATTAGAGCTTCAAAATCAGATACTTTGTCGCTGCAGAAATTGACTGACTTCAGCACTTCATTGTGTTGTTTGTTTAGGTCGTTCATCGCTAACTGAATACTCTTAACAATCTTTAAAGTACATTTTGATGTAGATTCTTCCCCAGATACATCACTATCATCACTATCCATATCGTTGTTAAGCGCCAGTAACGATGTTCGTTTGCTTTCGCCAGTGGATCTGCATACAGAACAATACCATGCACCACCATCAAGTTGAAAGCCCGAAACCTCCTGCCTGCTCAAACCCAAGCACTTGTCGTGAAAGGATTTCGAACACCGACCAGCACATTTCAACCCGGGCGTTTTATTATTAATCGAGGTTGAACATTTGCTACAAACCACCATTCTGGCTCACAGACTAATGGTATAATGCAGGCAACGAGTTTTTTCACTGGAAGAAATTAACTATTTTATGGGTATGAACCGATTGAAAATTGAATAAATCAAATTTCACGTAAAGCTTGCATTGATATCACTTCACAAAGTAGTTGAAAAGTAACAATAAGATTGTAGCCAACGGCACGCGAAAAAAACGAAATTCTTCGACCAAAAATTACAACAAAACTAAGCAAGTAACTCAGAGCGATAAACACACATCTAGTCAAGACTAGTACACAGATCGGTATCGATACATATCGGTTATTAGGCGATTATGATGATACTACATATGTATTATGTTTGTTTCTTTATTTTCTAGTTGAAACAGCTAAGAAAACTTGGAATGTATTAAGACAGCAGTTCAAAGTACATTTTGATAAACTTCCTGTTTTTTATATTTATACGAACCGGAAAATACTGAAGTTGGGGTTTCTAATAACGCAGTTGACATTTCCTACAGCGACGATGAAGAAGACGCAGAAATTAATAGCGATGGCGTATCATCCCCTCATACGCCCTCTTATCCGGTGTCAAGTAGTGTTGAACAATCAACAAGTCGTTCCTCTTCAGCATCTATCCGAAAGTATTCTTAGAAGAATGACAACCTGTGATACAGAAAGCGAAGTAGAATTAACAGGGAAGAGCTTGTTGGACTTGGAACGAGAAAAATTGTAAATGAGGAAGGCGAAAGGAGCAACGAATATCGATAAAAATGATGAAGATGTAGCATTTTTACGTCTTTCCTGTCCCATGTAAGACAACTACAGCCTGATGAAAAGCTGGCGTTTAGATTACAACTTCAACAGTTGCTCATGGGAAATGTTTATGGTAAAAAATTAGGAAGTAACGGAATGTCAAATTCAGTTCAAGCAACGCAACCCTCGTTTGCAGTTACTTCTGACGGTAATAACACTTATGCGGTTTTACGCTCTAATACGTTTGATTCCAACTATTAGATCAACATTTGTGAACATATTTCATTGTCAAAATAAATGGTTTATTATTTCTTACCTTATTGTTACTACATAAACAGTGTTGTTTCCAACATGGAAGATCGTGTGTTTTGGGAAGATTTTCTTAATTTATACAAATTACATTCGTTTTTATGAAACTCCAAGTGTAAGTAACATTCGAACAGACAACTAAGAGAATCGGCAATGATAGCTTTAGTGAACAAGTGCAAGGAAAAGTATGCTAATAGTGATCGCAGTTTTGTGACGAAAAAAATACACAGCTTACGTTGTGCTTTTCCACGAGATCTTAAAAAAGTCGTTCCGTCGTTAAAAAGTGGAACATCTACAGACGAGGTATACGTACCAAACTTGTGGTATTATGACATTTTGGGATTTATTGCCGACTCTGAAATGCCTAGAGAGGGAGAATCAAATTTAGGTGACAATTTGGAGGACACATCTGAACTGGAGGTAAGTGAATTATACTAATTGTCAACAAAAGTGCTTGAATGCCAAATTTACCGGTGGTTGTATTATGACCGGCAAGCACTTTTGTTTGACGATTAGTATATTATATGTTATTTGTAGGTACATACATTGTATATATTTCACGTAATGCCTAGGCATATAAGATAAGGTTGAAATAAGCTATAATTATTTATTCAAAGATTTTATCTTGAAAGGCCACTCTTCTTTGTGCGTGGAAATATTCTTTATAAGAATTTTTTGCTCGCTTGCCTGCAGTTGCATTTGCTTGAGGTGTACGTTCTAAGGGTGTTGAAAAAGGTCCATTTTCACGCCATAACCCAGCAACGCCTTCTCCTGTATCGGTATCTTCATTGTCGATATAATATAAGTATTCTTCGGAGTGTCGTCTTAAGTAATTATGAAGGACAGATGCGGCCAAAACAATGTGATCAATGTTTTTAACATCGATAGCAATGTACGTGTGAAAAATTCGAAAACGAGAAGCTGGTAGTCCAAATGCATTTTTGACTACACGTCGTGCACGACTCAGCCTGTAGTTAAAAATTCTCTCTTCATTTGTTAGCCCCCTTAGAGGATAAGGTTTTAGCAAGTTTTCCAATAAGACAAAAGCTTCATCTGCAACAAATGTAAAAGGCAAGGAATATACAGTTTTCAAATAGCACGTGTGAAATATGCTCGAAATTTGGCATCACTGGATCTGATACAACGAAGTTACGTTGAAAAATTAGTTGTAGACTCTATTTTTTATGCAAGCTCTGGAAAATTAACAGAACATTCCAACGTTCAACACTCTATTAGTGCCCCAGGGCGTATCCCATGCTATAACACCAACAGTAACTACCTCCAACAAAGTGTTTCCAACAGCGGCTTTTCATCAATCCGGCAATCCGGCATTCTGTAAATTCATTTCCTCATATCGCAAGCAATTCAAGTGAAAGTATTGAAATCGAAAATGTTCAGTCTCGGGCGAATAACGTTATGACTGAAATGTCAGAGTACCTTAGATTTAATGACAATCCTTAAGATACATATACTTATTTGTTATATTTTAGATATTAATAAAATAACAAATATAAACTTACCTGCATATATTCATTAACGAGCCCTTCATAAATTGCTTGGCATGTTTCAGAGATAATTTTCCCAAGTAATTGAGGAGACATTGCCGTAGAAAATTTTAAGTCCTCGTAACTATTTCCTATAGCCAAATATCTTAAGGTTACTAGAAGTCTTTCTTCGGAACTCACTGAATCTCTCATAACAGTATTTTTGATTTTACTATATCCAATAACTTATTAAATAACATGTCATTCATTCGTAAATAGTTTTTGAAATTATTTGGTGCGTCCACCTTTAATTGTTGCAATAAATTTATCACTCTATATTTGTTCCTCTCACGTAACCCTTTTTTGCCCATATTCTTTTTTGCCTTTTTTTCTTCTTCGAAACCTCTTATAATGCAACTGCCACTGCTACAAGTACGGGTATGGCAGATGGCACCATTTTTGTTTTAAATGTGAATTGAACTGAACCGGTGACTGAACTGATGTTTCCTGAGTTTATCTCAACGTGTAGGGAACAGCTAAACATGGATACAAATCTCAGATATATGTATCGCCCCCTGTCGCGCTACACGTATCGATACCGATCTCAACATGAATGAGGCCCTTAAGGCTCCACCTAACGGGTGTGAACGAGCTTAAAAACTAAATTAAATCTTACTAAATTTAGATTCAAAAACATAAAAAAGTAATAGCAAAATTATTTCTATTGTTTGGCGGTTCTTTTGGATTTGTTGATTTTGTCATCTTACAAGCTCAAGTCAGATCATCCTGTAAGTATGAATTTAGCACCCTACCACTCAATAATACAACGTTGCAATATAATCTAACACAGTGTGTTATAATATTCAGTTTACAAAATTTCTTCTATTTTGTATTAATGTTGTACTACTAAAAATAGTTATTTACATTACAAGCTGCAAAAGCTTACTTTTAGGTGCGAGGTGAAGCGAAGCGTAGCCGAGGCTATTTGAATACCTCCGAGCACCTAAAAGGGCTTTGCAGCGTGTGATGTATTAAACTATTCATTTTTTCCCCGATTTTATTATTAAAACACACAATTTAACTTAATGTTGCAATAGATTTTCCAATAGAAGGGCTTGATATGAGCCGTTACGCGGCTGATAATGTAGCACCTTGTATGTACAACCTCTACGTTATATCAAATCATTGTGGAACCACTTATAATGGTCACTACACAGCATACTACCGACATCCCTACACGGGACAGTGGCACGAATATAACGATTCGAGGGTGCTAATAATATCGTGGAAATCTTTAGTCAGTGGAGAAGCATATGTTCTCTTCTATGAACAAAATGACACAAAGTACCACCTTTAAGTTTAATAATTTTTTTATTAGTTTTCAAATTGTATATTATCATTGTGAACCAATGTCTTATTTGGTTTTTTCTGCAAATTTTTGTTATATATTCATATATACATTGTATTTTTATTAAAGACTCTTTATAACAAAAAAAAATTAGAGATGCAAAATATTCTCTGTAGACTGCAATAAAATGGGTAGAAGGCGTGGGTTAAGGTTACTTTGGTAACATTCGTGTCAACAAAAACTAATATTTTGACAATTGTCAAATAATTATTCTTCCATGAATTCTACATCTTTTAAGTTTATTATTTGGCTAGAATCTAGTTGAAAATTATTTCCGTTGAAGGAAGTTTGTTGCCGGAAAAATCTAGAGATCGTTACAATCAAGCCTATGAAAATTTCATCAAATGGTGTACAACGAAAGATGTGTCCACAATAACTGAAGATGTATTATTGGTATTATTGTCTCCTACTACATTATGGCCAAAATACTCAATGTTGAAATTGACTATTTCATTAAATAAGAACTAGGATATTTCGAAATTTGGCCGCTTGGAGGCATTCATTAGAAGGAAAAATGATGGATATCAACCTCGAAAATCTCAGGTATTCACAAAAGGTGATATATCAAAGTTTTTGTTAGAAGCTCCTGATGATATATATTTAATGAAAAAAGAGGTAGCGATTTCTGCAGTAGCTGGGGCATGCCGAACTGACGAGTTATATTATTTAAAGTGAAGGACGTGAAGTATAAAAATTGTGTTATTTTAGTGCAGATTCTTACTACAAAAAATAATGTGCAAAGAAAATTTGTAGTAACAGAAGATTGGGTAACATTTGTTAAGCGTTATATGCAACTCCGACCAAAAAAGGCGCAAGATGAACGCTTTTTTATCATTATGAGCGAGGCAGATGTGTAAATCAGGTGGTTGGAAAGCATACAATTTCAAAAATTCCGTTCGACATAGCTAAATTTCTTAAAATTACAAACCGAAATCAGTACACCGGCTACTCGTTTCGAAGAACGTCCTCTACATTACTAGCAAATGCCCCAGGTGTGGACATTTCAGATATGAAAAGGTACGGGGGGTGGAGGTCGTCAGTGGTAGCGGAAGGAGATATAGCAGATTCAGTGACTCATAAAATAGAAGTTGCTAATAAAATCATGCCCACAATACGATATCTATATCTATTCAGGAAAGCAAACATTCAGAAGAATGTATTGATCATATTTCGCAAATGGACAGGCAAGAAATCATGCCCACAAAATCGATATCTATTCAGGAAAGCCAAAATTCAGAAATAGAATTTAATGATAATGGTGCGCAAATCGACAAGCAAGTCAAAATTTCCAGTGACGTTGCTTACAAACAAGATTTCAATCCATATTTGCCGTTAAATCTTTCAGGAACATACAACAATTGTAATTTTACATTTAATTTTGAATCTAAATAAATATTTGACAAGTAGGGGGGAGAATGAAAATAATATTTTACAGATTAAGCCAATGGTGGGGAAACTTTTTGTAAGACGGGCCATTTGTAATAGCTAGACAATCGTAGCGGGCCAAAGAATAATGCTTAATCGTTAAAAAATTTATGTGTTCTATAAACATATACATATATTATCACATACACTTATTATTTTAATAGTAAAAAAGCGAAAGGTAAGAAAATTATAGGCAAAAAATATAATATGAATTTAGTGTTCTTGATATGAAGTATTATCACTTTATTTTCTTGTGTCATTACTGGTTGATGGTGCATGAGAAAAATGAAATTGAGACTGTTTCATCATAGTCCGGTGGCATATGCAAAGCAGAAATTCTTAAAACTGATGAAAGGTGCTCATCTGTAATTCTGTTTCTTAAAGAAGTTTTCCTAAGCTTCATTGAAAAGATTTGTTCGCATATATAAGATGAGCCGAACATTGTCATTATCTTCATTGCATGAGTAATTAGATTTGGGAAATTATCTGGACTTAAATTTTTATAAAATTCTAGTAATGGTTGAGAAGTTTGTTTCAGGAGAGTATTACATTCCAGTTCTATTAACTCAAGTTAAAATTTTGCATCAACTTCTTCGTAATTAACATCGAATGGGGTCGCAAAAATGCTAAACTCTGGTTTCATTTTTCTGGAGTCCTGGAATCTCCTTCCAAATTCTGAAGATGGTTTTCTCAAATTAATTTCATATATTTTAATCTTATTGTTTCATATAGTGAATTTTGAAGATTTTATTCCTGGAAAATGTGAAAAATCAGATTTAGAGATCTGATTAGCAAATAAGAATATCTGTAATTTGAAACTTTTCAGGTATTGCCAAATATCGTGAAGAAACTGATTTCTCCCTTGCCACTTGAGATTAAGTTTATTCATGTGTACGAGGAGGTCTGTGAAAAAAGCGAAATCAGAAAGCCACGTTTCGTTTTCTAAGACGTCAAATTGATTATAACTGTCTTTATCAAGAAGAAAATTCACAATATCGTCTTTTAAATCTCAAGTTCTTTCAAATACTTTTCCAGCACTTAACCAACGAACTTTTGAATAATACAGGATATCGGAATACTCAGCATGTACCGACTCCAAAAACTGTTGAAACTGGCGATGTAATAATCCTCTGGAACGAATCATATTTACTAGGTTTACAACAATATTAAGTATATGGTCAATATCTAAAGCCGATTTACAGAGAGCATATTGATGTATAAGGCAATGCAAAAAAACAATAGTTATTTGTATACTAAGGCCGCAAAATGCTTTTTCGCGTTCCGAGAGAGAGATTATCGCCAAGGCCACTCCGGCCGAGGCAAGATAATCTCGAGGTCGCGAAAACATTTCGCGGCCATAGTATACACAATATTTTTCGTGCAACCGTGAAAATTACATAACTTCAATAAACATTATGTCTCTTTAGAAAAGTCAGCGTTTCAACGCGAATAGAGAAAATTACACGTCAATATCACAATGTTTCTATGGAGATGAAATATTTAGCAATACAAATCAATTTGACATTTCTCGTGAAGTCGTGAAGATGTCCGATAGCGATAGTGATATTTCAGTTACTTGCACTTCTCCTGAGCTGAGAGATCTCATAGACTCAGCACTTCCTGATTTGATACCCGAAAAATCTAAACGGAAATATGAAAAATGTTACAGCAACTTCAGGGATGAATATCAGTAATAATATAAACAGTATAATCAATGTTAATATATATCAAAAATGAAGTATGTTTCTGTTGTGAGTTTGGAAATAGTTTTTGGTTCGAAATACATTGTTATTGTCATATTTCAGAAATGTTAAATGCTGTAGTGGCGTTCAGTTTTTTGGCAGTCACTATGAGAACGGCCGTAAAAATGTTTGTCGGCCGTCACTCTGGGTAACGGCCGCAAAATATCATTTTGCGGCCTCTGTTACGGCTGCAAAATGCTTGTTTTGCGTCCGGTTGCACGAAAAATCATTTTCCGGATACTTAGAAATAAATTTCCCAAGAAATCCTTAATTAATTCCAACCATATTAGGAGCACTATCTGTAGTTACATTACATAACTTTTCAATAGGTAAACGAAGTTTATCGACGCAATTTTCAAATTCACAAAATATATCGGCACCAGTCGTTGTTCCTTTTATTGACTGTAGCCCTGCAAGTTCTCCTGTAATTTCAAAGTGGGCGTTGATTCCTCTTACAAATATGAATAACTGCGCAGTATCGCTGATATTTGTACTTTGCAAAATTAGATTTTTATCTATATTTTCAATTCTCTCGGTGATTGTTCTTCTTGAGAGAGACAGTGACTGAAAATCATTTTTCTTTTCAGGGCACATAATATCGCACACATCTATCATGCACTGCTTTATAAATTCACCATCTGAAAATGCTATATTAGATTTAGCAATATTATAAGCCAACACATAACTGGCTTTTGTAGCGCATCTTTGAGAATGATTAGCTCTCCGAAATAATTGTTGTTGACCTGATAAATTTTGTATTGAATCTTTTCATTTAATTTTTTTCACCTCTTCACTTAACTATGAGAAAGATTGGTTTTCATGTTTGCTCTTGAAATGGCGTTGAATGTTATATTCTTTCAAAACTGCAACAGTTGTATTGCGAAGTAAGCACACAGGTTTTTCTTTAAATAAAGTAAAGAAATATTTCCACGTCCATTCTTCTTTAAAAACTCGACAATCTGAATCCACTTTTTTTATAACATCCATTTTAGACGTTACCTACTACGGAGAACAACACACAGAAATGCAATTGACGAAAGCTTACTGCTAACTGATGCTCTTGCGCGGGTGTTTGTGAAGCAGTGGGAGTTTCAGGAATTACACAAACAATTAGTCGAGTCACAGCGAGTCCTTGCAGATGGCTGACTAAGTCGCTAACTTACTGATCTTCGGGCGGCCTCGCTTGTTTTTATACCTACCTGCAAGGATTGTTCGGGAATTAGATTTTTCCGGTTCTTTCGAGAAAACAGAACAATGAATCGAAAATGCGAGGGTGTCTGGAAGTTTCGAGCGAAGATGAGTCATCTGTTTAGGTCGGATGGATTTGTCCAGAATATTATTGTGTTTTGAAAATCGCCGCAGGTAGGTTTTATGCGGGTCGTCACATTACGAAGTAAGAACGCGTTCAAACATTCTCACGACGGCACTCTTAAACGGGCCGGATTAAACCTTTCCGCGGGCCGGACTTGGCTCGCGGGCCGTAGTTTCCCCATCACTGGACTAAGTGTTTAATATTTCGAAAAGTAGCCATATGATTTAATTCTACCAAAAAGAACTTCCAACTAGGACATCGAGATCTACACTATACCCAATATTCAGAGACGTTGACGGTGATTTTTTTTAATATTTGATGCTTTTTTCCATAATAAAAGTACCTAAGTTAACAAAAACAGGTCTGTGAAAGCACGAATCACCCTGTAAACAACAGATATTTCATTTTCGCTAATAGGTATGTATTTTGTCTTAAGATATTTGGCAGTTACATAAAAAAATATTTAAGAGGAACTTTTTGGGGACCGGTTTAAAAAAATCGGGATTTTGAACTCCAACGCCCTGTATCCCAAAATCTAGCCATAGGATAAGATGGAGACTTTTGACCAGGACATCAAATACCAGTACATATCAACAATTCAGACAATTTGACGGTGCTCCCGATTCCCTAAGAGAAGACCCCGCACTTTCTGAACTTTAAGTGCTCATATATTTATTGGCATTTTTCCTTCAAATAAACAAAAATAGAAATAAATAAATTTTAATAAATAAATAATACATAATGATGATAAATAAATATAAATATGAATGAATCTGAGTTCTAAGTCTCATTATCAGTTTCTACATCCGCACTTTGTAATATTATTGTTCCATTATTCATATTGGCATCTGATATTGACTGTGTAATTTCAGTGGTATCTGCAAAACTTTCCGTTGAGATGTTGGCAGGTTTTACTGTAACTGGTTTCATGGTAGTAATATCTGAATATTCACAGTTTCTACCGGAACTTCCTTCGCGACATAGACAGTTATAACTTCCTTCGTCCTTAGGCAAGGAAATACATTTCGCGTCGTTCTTACATATGTCTGGATTGTTTTCGCAGTAATTTAGTTCTGAAATATGACATTTTGTATTAGTATATTTGAAATAATCGGTTGTATTATTGATAATGTGTATAAAAATTTAAATAAAAATGTTCGTGAGGGTGGTTTGGAATATTCGAAATCTGATAGATCAAAAGATAGAAGAAGACTACAGAAAATTGAGAAACAAAAGATAGAAGAATACAAGAGATTGACGAACAAAAGATGGGAGAAGATTATAGGAAATTGATGAACAGAAGATAGGAGAACACTACAGGAAATTAATAAAAAACAAGACTGTTATTAAAATATATTATCCCATCGCTAAAATAGTTATTTATGTATCAAGGGAATTATAAGGGCCTTAATTACCGATGGCATAGTTTGCGCCCCGCCCGAGGGACAGCAATTGCCTGAGGTTATTAAGGCTCATTAATTCCCGTGGTACATAGATAATTTTATTTCTGACCGATTTCAATAAAAAATTATTTGGAAAAAATGTACCAATTTATAACCTTCCCAATATATTTGAATCAGGTACCATTGATTATAAGAGTTTTGTTGCTGCTATGTTACGTGTTTATAAACAGAATTGTTACTTGTTTATAAACAGAACTTTGTCATCAAACTGTGTTTGCGTTAAAAACGTGTTTCCTACCCCAAATATAATGGAGCAGATTTTGAAAAGAGCTGAAAAAGCAAGAGAATCATTAATTCCTTGGAAAAGTAAAGCCGTATACCATAAACAATACGAGAAATATCTGGAGTGGCTGACACGGAATAATATTATGGCAAAAGATGCCACTGAAACTGTATTACTGGCATATTTTCGAGAATTGGTACGAAACATTCTATGTTTTTCGATAGATTTGATAGTAATTGTGTTTATTCGTTGCAGTCAGAAACGTATAGTCCGAGTTCTTTATGGACTAAATGTTCAATGCTAATATCAAAGGTGAATATACATGAGAAACGAAATATCGCCAAGTTCAATGAACTAGAGGCTTTTTTGAAACGGAAAAGTAAGAGTTATAAGCCGAAAAAGTCTGCTGTTTTATCTCCTAATGATGTTATTAGATTTCTAAAGAACGCTCCTAATGAAATTCATTTATTGCATAAGGTAATTTTTTTCTTATTTTCCTTTTTGTGTGTATTTATTTCCGATTACTTTTGCGCCCAACTTATCTATATGCGAGAAAAGTATTGGTTTACCCCAAAAAAAGTTGGAATTTTAAAATTATTTTTTGATTTATTTTTAAGTTTTCTATCAAAAACAACACGAAAAAATGGTTTTTAGAAAAAAATCCTGTGTGTATGTCGTCGTCGTCGTTGTCATCGGTCACTTTCCGTTACATGTCTTGTTAGCACGGTACAGCCTTCGGAGTGCAACAAGTCACCAATATTATGATTGAATATTGTTCAGGATATCTCACAGATGAACCCTATTGATTTTCAGCTCACCAGAACCAGTACAACGGGTGTTATCGTACTTGAAATACGACAATTTGTCATTTTTTGAGAAATCTCAGTTTGTTAGCTGGATACAGGCCGCGGAGTGCAACAAGTCACCAATTTTATGATTGAATATTATTCATGACATCTTACAGATGAACTCTGTTTATTTTCAGTTCACCAGAGCCAGTACAACAGGTGCTATAGTACTTTAAGTACGACATTTTCACCATTTTTGTAGAAATTTCAGTTTGTTAGCACGATACAGCCTCCGGAGTGCATACAAGTGGCCAATTTTATGATTGGATATTATTCACGGCATCTCAAATATGAACCCGATTGATATTCAGCTCACTCAAGGCTGTACAATGAGCGCTATGGTACTTGAAGTACCAAATTTTTCTCATTTTGGAGAATTTTCATTTTTTTAGCACGATACAGCCTCCACAGTGTATGAAATTGCTCAATTTTACGATTGAATATTGTTCAGGGCGTCTGACAGAAGAACCTTATTGATTTTAAGCTCATTAGAGCTAGTAAAACGGGTGCTATGGTACCTGAAGTGCCACATTTTTAGTCCTTTTTGGAGAAATTTCGAATTGTTAGCACTATACAGCCTCCGGAGAGTATATAAGTGACCAATTTTATAATTGGATATTTTTCAAGGTGTCTCACATATGTACCCTATTGATTTTCAGCTGACTAGAGCGAGTACAGCGGGTCCTTTATATCCAGTTATACTACATTTTTGGAGAAATTTCAGTTTGCTAGCACGATACATCCCCCGAAGTGTATACAAGTGACTATTTCACTAGAGTAAATTGATAACTGAAAAAATTTGAAGAGTGGCAATTTTTTGTCTTGTCGCGGCAATTTTTTGACGTTTGATATATCAAATCTATGTGTATAAAATTCTATAATTCTGTGATAAAATTCAATATAAAATCTTTCTTAGTGGTTTCTAAGGAAACTAAGTTGTTTATTTATTTATTTAACTGTCTAAAAATTATTAAAACTGTTTCAAAAATTTAAATAAGTATTATTAACGTGAATAATACAAGATTTGGAAATAATTCAATAAATGAAATAGAGAATACACTTAAGCAAAGTATACCGCGAAATACAATGAAGACAAAAAAGTCTGCGTGGGAACAGTTTAGAATGTTTCTGGACGCACGTAATTATACGTTAGAAAAGGATACTTCTGAACAAGTTATAGCAAAAATTCTTGAAGATTATGGTTTTAACATGAAAAAAAGAGATGGAACTGATTATACTGAAGCTAGTGTGAAAACACTTTGGAATACGACTGCTCAAATGGTTCAGGAAAAATATTTTCTAGAATTTAACATCAAAATTGATCCGCTTAAAGATATGGCGTGGAAATGAAGCTGCGAATTGTGATATTAATTACTTTGAAAAAGAATATGATAATAAAGGTAATTTTACTGGCAGGTTAGAATATAATCCAATCTTTTCCAAAACGACACAAGGAGGATCAAAAGCTTTATCTGGCAGTAAGTGGCTGGTAAGAAATAATGCTACCAACAATTTGTGTCCCGCTCGTTTATTTTAAAAATTATTGAAAAAAGAGAATCCAATCCTTATCTAACAACAACAAGATTATTTTTAACGGGTCCGGTGCACTTCGCGACCCTCCGAATTTTGAAGCGATTTTTTTTTTACTAGAAAGCTCTATTGTTATAGAACATTTTAAGAGAACAAAATTCTTGGATTATGCACTTTTGAAAGAGAAAATCGCAATTGAAAGTACTAAAAAACCGCCATTTTTTAAAAAAATTTGACATTTATGTCTAGATATCAGATGGTCACAAATTTTAGAAGGAGAAGGAGATGTATAATGTTGCCAGTTCTCAATTCCGTGACTCGTGACGGCTTGGAAATAACTTACACAAGATTTAATTATCTTCATGATCTAAAATATATTGAAACTGTACTTTATTGGACGTTTTATGTATGCTCCACAGGTACTAACTTAGTTCGTATATTTTATGTGGTTGGGATAAATATAAAAACTATGTATATGTTTGTGATTGTTTGTTAAAAATAAACGTTAAATGTTCCGATAAGTATAAATTTTCTTTTTATAACGAACGTATTGTTGATACTTAAAGGTGGATTGTTTTATTCAATTTTAAATTGACCACAGGCATTTCTATTCAATTTTAGTCATATTTTATATTTATATTGGTATTATTTTACATTTGGCAAATGTTCAATTGAATAAATGGACAAATATAATTTCCACCAAACGATCGAAAAATCTAGATAACTTGGGCGATAAACAAGGTGAGAAAAGTAGAAGCGATTCAACATAACCTAATATTTTACATTTTTAAAAACAACGAATGCGATTAGTGATTCAATGTTGTGTCCTTTTTGTTTTAACCTCCTTAAAAGTGAGTGCAAATGTGAATGTGATGAATTTTCGCAAGTTTTGTGCCTTCTTCGTGCTAGCTTTGTGCAATTTCTGGTATACTAATATATCTGAGCTTACCTATATTCTATAGAGCACTCAAGCGAATTGTCATTTAATTTTAAACAAGACATCTGTGGGTCATACCATAGACAAACCAAATATGGTTATTTCTCTATGGGTCATACACAATTGTAGAGTGCATTGTACAACGCTCGTTTAAAGCCCTTTAACACGAATTTTAATCATTTTTACAATAGCTAATAGTGAAAATGCCTGCTTTTTGTTGTGTTGCGGGATGTGGAAAACGTGGGGAAACAGACAACGTGAAGTTTTTTCGAACCTGCGCACATTTTTCAAAATCTGTCGATAGCTGTTCACTCAATTGGGTATATACTCCTAATAGTATACCTATTTGAGCACGTATTATTTCATAATAATGTGGATAATCATTTGAGTTATTGAAGATCGGATTTCCGTTTGAAATAGGAAAGGAGATTGATATCGCGAGCGAAGCGAGCGCGCCGCTTCGACGTTTCGCAATTCGCGCGCGCGAATTGCGAAACGTCGAACCGGCGCGCATTTTTCAAAATCTGTTGATAGCTGTTCACTTAATTCATTCATTTGTAAATTGGGTATATATTCCTAATAGTATACCTATTTGAGCACGTATTATTTCATAATAATGTGGATAATCATATGAGTTATTGAAGATCGGATTTCCGTTTGAAATATTAAAGCAGATTGATATCGCGAGCGAAGCGAGGGCGCCGGTTCGACGTTTCGCAATTCGCGCGCGCGAATTGTGAAACGTCGAACCGACGCGCATTTTTCAAAATCTGTTGATAGCTTTTCACTTAATTTATTCATTTGTAAATTGGGTATATATTCCTAATAGTATACCTATTTGAGCACGTATTATTTCATAATAATGTGGATAATCATTTGAGTTATTGAAAATCGGATTTCCGTTTGAAATATTAAAGCAGATTGATATCGCGAGCGAAGCGAGCGCGCCGGTTCGACGTTTCGCAATTCGCGCGCGCGAATTGTGAAACGTCGAACCGGCGCGCATTTTTAAAAATCTGTCGATGGCTATTCACTTAATTTATTCATTTGTAAATTGGGTATATATTCCTAATAGTATACCTATTTCAGCACGTATTATTTCATAATAATGTGGATAATCATTTGAGTTATTGAATATCTGATTTCCGTTTGAAATAATAAAGCAGATTGATATCGCGAGCGAGACGGGCGCGCCGTTTGGACGTTACGCAATTCGCGCGAATTTTTCAGTATATGGTCTCGCTGGCACTAAACCATGACTGAGCAAATTCAAATGCTTAATTTCGAATTCTCGGAAGACAACACATTATGGTTTGGGTTTATGTTTACCACTTATCACAACAATCGTTGCCATGATAACTGATTTCAGCTAAGTGAAAGTTGAGCTATTGAAACTAATCCAATTTAACATATAGAAATTTGAAAATTGGTGTAGTTCAAAACAAATCCAAATTCACTAAAATGAATGAAATCTAATCTAAAATAAATATTTTCGTTAGTAGCGACTAATAGCTAAATTGATGCATACCAAATAAAAATAAGTCGTTCCTCTCAATTAACTTCCAAGAACATATGTCCCTAAAATAACGGTAGTACTGAACTACAACTTTCTTGCTACAGCCAACTGACATAGCACTGGACCCCGACCGAATTTCACATACCCATTGCCATAACAAATATAAAATTGTTCGAATTGGCACTTTACACTTATCAAAAAAAGTTCCCTTCAGTAAACTAATTCTAAGCTTACACTTATAGCAATTAAAACTATGTCCCAAAACACCCACCCTCCGTTTTTGAAGAGAACATTGTCTTCTACAGCGTGCAGTAGGACATCTTATATTTCGCGGTAACAAATTGACATTTTGGAGTCTATTTAACAATTCCTCATCGTTTAAATTAATAAGCGAATTAAGTTGGAAAACGTTTTCGACTTCCATTTTGACTAGGTACTGTCAAAATACCATCATAATGTTATCATTTGTTTTTCACTTGCGACTACTAACAACCAATCATATGCCAATAATAAACATATATCTATTACAACACAAAATTAATTCAACTGAAAGAAAATAAATACTATTTGACAACGCCGCTAAAAATCACATAATGACAGAAAAGTATCCTAATTAGTGACCCTGGGTGCCTAGACATAAGATGTCAGTGTCTAATTTATAACCTATAAGTGTCAAGTGAAAATAATGATGCTTAAGAATATTTTTTTAAAATTGGCAAAATTAAAGTGTTTTCTTCCGGTTTTTTTTTGTGGAATAGACTCATATTTAGTTCAAGATAATAACCTTATTAATTTAAAGTGAAAATATTTATCGTAAAATAGCATTAACTAGTATTGAAAAAGTACCATTTTTCGAACTAAATTCGTGATTTTTAAAGTAATTACTGAATGATCCAGCGAAATTTTTGTTCTAATCTACTTTATTTAAGGTGAGCTATCAAACAAAATTAAAATTAACTTAAAATTCGGAGGGTCGCGAAATGCACCGGAACCTTTTTAACAGTACATCCAAATTGGGAGCAAGGAATCTGGTACAAAAATTCACCATCGGGAATTAATACAATTTCAAAGTGGACGAAAATATCAGCAGAATCAATTGGTATAGACACAAGAAAAATAAAAATAACCAATCATTCACATAGAGCTTCTGCAATATCTGCATTAGCAAAAGAAGGAGTTGGTGAACAAGAAGTAATTAAGCTTACAGGACATTCTTCTGTTCATTCTTTGAAACCATATTTACAATTGAATGAAGAACACCATTTCCAACTTATAGAGAACCTTCGAGAAAAAAAAATTAAGAGAAGGAATCCTCAGTTTCTAACTTAAATTCATCACAGGTTATGATGCAAAACAATCCCCAAAATAATGCTACAACGTACAATTACAATAATTGTACTTTTTACATTAATAAGTAATTTTTTTTCATAATGTCATTATTTTTTTGGCTTTGTATAATTGAAGTTTGCAATAAATAAAACGTTTAAACATATGATTTTTTAGTTTTTCTCTCGTGAAATAGTCATGTCGAATACCACTCAATTAAAAATTTTGTGAGGTAAAATTTTTCTCTTTTCGTATTCAAGTTTGTTGCTTTTATGTAATTTCACTCATGACATTTAATCCAAAACCACTCGCTTGACGGCTTGTGGTTTTGTTAAAAATGTCATTCGCAAAATTGCCAAGCAACAAACTTTCATGACAATCGAAAAATTTTGCCGACAAAATTTTCACTCTCGTGGTATTATATATGACATTTTTATGATAGAATATTGTTCAGAGCATCTCACAGATGCGGAAAAGTTAGTTTTAGTCTTCGAAACCATTTATTTTTGTTTTAGGTTGTTTTGATTATGGGTTATTTTGGAGGATGCAGAAGTCAGGATGAAGATATTGGATATACAGGACCGGGATTCCGTTATGGTAGTGAACGTACCGAAAAGTAAAGCTGGTGTATTGATGAAATTTACAATTATGGATGAAAAAGAGTTCTCTGCTTTGCCTTTATTAGGACTTTATATGTCTTTGCGTCCTAAAGGTATTGAACATTTTTTGTGTGCTTCCGACAAAATAAATGTACGTCTCAGCCAATTGGAAAAAACATGTTTGTTGAACTCCCAGCAAAATCGCAATGTATTTAGGATTGCCAAACCCATCTTCCTATACGGGACATTGCCTTCGTCGCACTTCTACTACTGCTCTAGCTAATGCAGGAGCAACTATTACCAACTTAAAAAGACGCGGAGGTTGGAAAAGTTTCACGGTGGCAGAGGAGTATCTGGAGGATAGCATCCAATTGAGAAATTAAACGGTGTATATTGTCTACTTTGCCATTAGAAGAAGCAGGTACCTCGACTGTAGTGAACAGAAGCTCCAGCCATACAAAAGAAGAAATTGTTCCCAGTGGCGCTAGTAATTTTCAGGGAACATTTCAAAATTGTACATTTATCATTTGTAATGACGCAAATAAATAAAATATGGTTCAGTTTCCATTTCATAAATATATACATATATATATATATATATATATATATATATATATATATATATGTATATTAGCATTTTTTATTTTATTTTTACCTGTGAAAGAGGGAGAGAATTATAGAATCTATAATGTCCCATGGGAGTTATGACTCTCTTCATTGATAGCGTAACTATGAGGATATAAGCTTATAATATCCCGGTCAGAAATAAAAGAGAATTGGTTACTTAATAAGGAGAATATAACTGGAGGAAGGGTTATTACAGCAATTGTTTTATGCTATATCTGAAAAAACGGTAGAAATTTATTGGTATAATTTGTAAAATATTATTTTTTTACCTTCATCACATAACATTCCTCCCCATCCTTTCTTGCAATTACACTCCCATGGTCTGCGACAAGTTCCATGGACACAACCTGGGTAGGGGTAACATTTGTCACAATTTTTTCCTGACCAACCCACTCGGCATCTGAAAACGTTTATTATTATTTATTGAAAAAAATATATACAGTGTTCACGTAAAGTATGGATTACATGACGATATATTTGTCACCCTATAGGATACAGTAATGAAATTTTAGATACGTGTATTAAATGGACCAACGATTCTAAATTCCGTATTTTGAAGTTTAAAATTAAATAAATCACTACTCATAGTTGGTATAAACACAACCCAATACATTGAATATAACCTTTTTCAATTTGAATAATATACTTCGTTTCAAAGTAGTTGATAACACAGATCGACTATAATAAACGGCAAACGGAGGTCGCGTTTCTCAAAAAATGTTATCTCTTATTTATGTTTTACATTGTATCTAGACTAAGAAGAAAGAAAATGTGACCAAGCCACCCGGTAATCGGTTAAATAACAATAGGTAATAAAATACAAATTAAAGCATACGCAGGTAACCAAACGGTCCATAGCGGTAGAAGTTATTTATGATTTTTGCTTAACGTTTATAATAATTCATAATATAATGAAAATAGAAAGTAATTGTGCAAGAATTATATACACACATATTCTTGTAAAAAATAAGAGAATTATAACAAATAATTGCAGGTAAACATTACTTCAACTATAATATATACAGCATTTTTAACCAAATTCTTCATCAGAAAAATCTGAGGAATCGTCTTGTCCTAACGGTTCAACCTCTGTAGTTTCGTCGATTAAGAGGTCAAGATCCCACATTTTCCCCTCCTCAGCTATAACGTATTTTATGGCGCTTTGCCAGTTTTCAGCAGTCACATTCGCCAATGAATCCATCAAAAGTTGCCGTACTTCTTGAAGTTTAAATGTTTTGATGTTCCTGGCAACATAACCTTTGACTTGTGCCCATATAAGCTCTGTTGGGCTCAGCTCACAAAGGAAAGGGGGTAAGCGATGTACAATAATACTTCTACTTTTTGCCATCTCATCGATTAAAAAAATTTTAAACTCTGCCCTAGGCTGTCTAACAACTTGCAAAAGTTCTTTTCTCACCATTGTGTCATCGAAATTCAAGGCTTTACACTGCAACCACTCAATTATCGCTGCTTTTTCCATGAACTTGTGGGAAGCTTCTCTACCAATCGAGAATGATAGCTGGCGTTATCCATTACAATAACTGAATTCTGGGGAACGTATTCGATCATTTGTTGGAATTATTCCTCAAAAACGCCATCTGTCATTTCTACGTGGTAGTCTTTGGTTGAATTACATTGAAATTCAAATAATGCTTGGTCCAGAAATCTGTTTTTAGTGCCTATATGGGTTATAATAAGTCTGCGTCCCTTCCCAGACGGAAATCTTAATCCTGTTGACCAACTCTCCATGACAGCTTGTCGGGAATTCAGTATATTTTTATCTTGCCAGACTTTCGATACGGTGTGTTCTTCATTTAGCCAGGTTTCATTCAAATATAAAACATTCTTACATTCGTTGCGATATTTTCGGATTAACCTCAAGTATTCTCGTCTCCCGCAGACAATATCCGGCCTATCAATAAGAAAAGATTTTCTGTTCTGTTTTTCCCACCGAAAGTTCATTCCATGGAGAATTCTCCATACTCTAGTTCTTGATAGTTATGGTAGGTTTTCGTTATTCTGGGCGGCTTGCACAATCTTGTCCAATGTTGATATTTCTTCTGCGAAATACATACCTTCCACTATTCTACGTACACAATTTTTGACATCGTCGTCAATTTCTAATGGTTTCTTCCCCGGGCGAGGAATAGATTCACCTCGGTTCCGGCATTTTCTCTGACGTAAAAATCTATAAATCGTTGATTCTCCTACCCTTGTTTTATTGGCACAGTTCGTAATTATGTCGCGAACAGAACTTGTGGGGTTTTGGCGCACAAGAGCATCTTGAACGTTCTGGATTAATGTTTTTTCCCGCAAAGGAAATGCACTTTTGCTAACTCGTTCAATAGGAAGGGAAGTGAAGAAAATCGACTGGAAGAAGTTCAAATGCAGAGCCGGACAGCTGATTGGACCAGTTATGTTCACCACCAATGCCACGGAACTGGAAAATCAACTGAGCCAGCTGAAAGAAGCCATGCAACTAGCGATATAAGACATCACCACAACAAGACGGGTGGGCCACTAGTAGTTCTCCAACATCAGCGACGAACTACGAGAGCTCATCATGGTAAAAAACAGAGCGAGAAAATGAGCTAACAGGACAAGAATATTAGGAGACAAAAAAGAAGCGGACAGACTCAAAGAAGAAGTCTAGTCGCAACTGAAGCAACACCGATCCAAAGAGTGGGAGAACAGACTCGAAGAACTGGACCCGGACTCGCTAGGACTATGGAAGCTAGTCACAGTCCTCAGATAAGACAAAAGAGGAACCCCAACAATACACGGAGTCAACGGACTTGCCCACATAGACGAGTAAAAAACAGAAACCTTCAGAAGTGCACCAGTTCACCCTGAACTAGCACCCAGACAATGACTTCTCAGACAGAGTCGAAGAAGAAATCCAAAACCAAGACGACTACCATGGAAATATAGGCTACACCATCCCTGAGGAAGTAACCTACATCATCCGGAACAGACACAAGAGGAAGGTACCACGGAAATCTGGCATCACCAACAAGCCCTAAAACAGCTACCAAAAAAAGGAGTGGTATTCCTGACAGCCATCATCAACGCAACACTGGAGGCAAGCACTTTCCGGACGAATGAAAAGAAGCGGAGACCATAATGCCGAGGAATAGCGAACTGGATCCGAAGTTCCCCAGAACTACAGGCTTATCCATCTCCTTATCACAATGAGCAAGATATCCAAGAGGGTCATTTTGAATAACCTTCAAGAGGAAACAGAAGCCATCGCGATCCAGCCAGAAGAACAGTTCAGATGCAGAAAACAACCAAGTTCTGAAGTTAGTAGAAGGCGTTTAACCTCGATTTTTACCTTCTTCTTTCTTGAAAGCCAAGGTGATTGGTGGTGCAAAAGGACTATAGGATTCTTTCATTAAATTTCTATACAGTAGTTTCGAGATTGGTTCTTCAATTTCCATTTTATCTCTCATGGAATATGTGTATGGCCTTTTACTGCAGTATTGCTCAAATATTAGGTCATATTCTTTTTAGTATCTACATCTTATTTAACTTTTGCAAAGATCGTTTTATATTTTTGTACGAGCTTTTCTATTTATAATTGTTGAGGTAGATTAGACTATCCATTTTTATATGAAAATATTTTTCCTTTACATGCTTATCAAAATTTACTACATTGTTCGATGAGAAGTCATATTCGATAATTTTGTCTGTTATCGTAGATGTTGTCTTATTATTTCTTTGATGGTCTCCTTTCTTTATTCTGATTTCATTTTCTTCTGAATGTGTGCAGTCTTTTTGTGTAGTTCTTAAATTTTCATCATGATTCGATTTAAATTTTTTTATCATCTCTAATCCAACTAATCATAGTGAAAATTATCATTTTCCACAATGTAGATATCCACATTTTTTTATATTTAATATATTTTTATTTTCAAGGGTGTCAAATCGCCCGTTCTCTTGTCATCACTAATTGTGAGTAGATTAGGTCTATGACAAATAATAATTTCTTTCTTTCTTAGCTTCCAAAATTTAGAATTTATGATGGAAGCACTAGATCCTGAATCATATATTCCAGATATTTCCAATTTACTATATAGTAGCAGTTTGATTTTCACTAATATGTGGTGATTAGTTTTTTCGAGATGTCTTTGTGAAGGTTCATTATCAAATCTGCAACAGCAACTAGATTCTGAATGATACATACTTTTATTTCTCAAACCTTTGCAGATAGTGCATGGCTTTCCTGTATCAGTTTTTCCTTTATACTCTTCTTATTTTTCGTAACTGGGTGTGCTAATTTTTCAAGATCGTTAAATAAATCTTTTGTTTCTAACTTTTCTTTTCTGTCGATTTTTTTCAACAATATAATGTGGGAAACTAGCCATTATAATATCAATCAACATACCTAGATCTGTTGTATTTCTAGCCTCTAGCAGTAATCTTACTTTTTTCAATGCATATTCTAATAATGATCCAGCTCGATGTTTGAAAGGCAGCATACCCACTACTTTTCCATTCTTTGTTCGCATATGCTTCCTCAAAGTTATCTCTCCATATTTCCGTACTAGATTGTAGAGCGGGTTTGATCATCATTGCACTATACCAATGCAAACATAAGTCTTCCAGGAAGATCCTCAGTATTTCAATTTTTTCTTCCTTTTTTTCAATATCCAATTTGGCGCATCCCTTGTCAAAATAATTCAGCCATTTATGAGCGTTTTCTTTTAAAGTAAATTTTCTTTATGTTGGCTTCTCTTAATTTTACATCGATATTTCAAATGCTTTAGCCACCTGATCTCCTATTGAATTTTCAGTTATAGTTGATTCTTTATGATGATCAATTATAATTTGTTCTGGGTATTGGCTTCCAATTATAACAGTTCCATCACACCCCAATGGGCTTTGTTTATATCTTGATACAAACATTCCTATTTCGGTTGATGTAGTACATGTATATAGTTCTGCTTATAGGGTAGAACCAGGATAAACGCCCCACTTTTTGAAAAAGCCTCCCAATTTTAAGAATATCAATTTTATAGGAATGATTTCTATCATTGTAGGTAGCTCAACCCTTTATGTTAGATAAGTATTACTTTTTTTAACCAATCAAATGCAGATTTTACAGAATAGCTTTTTGTGGAACATTTTTTTGAGGTTAGTTGCCCCAGCATGAAAATACTGGGAAGGATAGATGCCTGCAGTGCAAGATAGATGCCCGTCATACCGTGTAAACGAAAAACCCAAACCAAATGTTAGATACTTCTACTCCTAAGTAAAAAAGCAATTGTCTTTAATAAACATGGGTCATAATAATGAAAAACATTTCGTGTTTTTTTTAAATCTTTATCATTAATGGATAATCCTTATATCACATAAATCAATATAATTACATATTTAAAGCATTTGTTTAACTAAAATATCAATTCTTAATTTTTTTTATAAAATATTCAACAAAAATATAAATTCTTAATTGTTAATATCTTCATTACTTTGAACTTCAATTTTCAGCCAGAGAGTGCTTTTAATTTTCTACACCTTGAGCAATAATTTTTGAAAAGTGTACAGCTTTCATGTAGCCAGTTCTTACAACCCTACCCATTGAATCCGGTCGGATTGCGACTTCGTATTTTTATAGTCTTCAAAACATTAAATGCAGCTATCTTCACTTGTATCTTTAGGGTGATCCTATACACCTCTCTCAGTTTTCGTTACGGGCAAACCTTTAGTTTTCTTTCCATTTATTTTATTGTTAGGTGGATTGTATTGATCTTCGCTGCTTGAACTGTAAGTAATTTGTCTTTCTAGTGAAACTCGGTCTTATTTCAAATAATCATCATTTTCTTCATCACACAAATAAGCTAGATTGTCATCGTCATTTTCACTAGAAGAATTTGTTTTATTTTGTTATATTTGTTTTTATTTTTGTTGTCTTGTTTTTTATTGCTGGATCCTTTCTTTGTTCATTGATAGTTCCAGTCTTGTGTTTCTTGTAAAAGTTAGTTTTTTTTTGTTTTTCCTTTCTTTCAACCACATCCTTCTTGTGTTTTATATTTTCTTTTGAATTCAAAATATCTGCTGATTGTTTCGCCCTTTTAGCCATAGTCAAAGGAATTTTTGGAAAAGGTGCTGCTTCTATTAGAATTTTCGAAGGTGTTTCTTGTTCTACATTGCTTCCTAAAATCTCTGCAATTGTAGAATCACCAATGTCAAATCTAAAATCTCGGAATCGATTAGGAGACTAGGAGATTCCCTGTCAATTGGAGTACTACGTATGGGATTTGGTGGTGACTTATTTTGTTCATGTTCAGAAATATATTCTTTCTGATTGTTCAGCTCTTGTCGACAAACTATAGAAGCAGGAATCTGAGGTAGAGATGTTCCTTTTCTTTGTTTGACTGCAATAGGCTCACGAAATTCAATATGTCCCGACACATTGGAAAGCTCTGGTAGGCAATCTAATGAATAAGGCGTCTGACGCTGGGGTGTTGACGTTTGTCTTACAACTTGATCTGGCCCACGAGAAGTGCCAGGATTTTCACTACCCAAGCAGTGTCTGATATCCGGAATGTAGAATCTAGCAAAGCATTTGGGTCTACTAGGTAAATTCCACTACCTCTAAAGCCACCAAGAGCATTTACAGAGGTGGTAGCGCGAATCCAAGCATTATGTATAAGCGGCTGATCTTTTTATTTGGATTCAAGCGCATAAATTGATTAGTTTCATGATGGAAATAGGTTTTCAAAGGTCCAAATACTGATCTGTCTAAAGGCTGAAGTAGTGTGACTAGGTAAACACAATAAAATTATGTTATTATCAGCAGCAGCTTGCAGGATGTCCGGAGCAGTTGAGTGCGACGAGTGACCGTCTAAAATCAGCAGAGCATTAACATGGAGCTTCGGAGGTATGAACTGTTCTGTTAACCATTTATAGAAAGCTCAGCGTTTATATAAGCTGACTTTTTGTTCATGAAGACGTTTGAACCTTTTGGAAGCCCATCTTCAAATTCAGGTTTTTTAATCGCACCTTTTATTATAAGAGTTGGTGGAAGAAAATTACCAATTGCATTGCAACAGCCAACGATCGTCATGGTCTCACCTATCTCGGCAGATGTGACTGAATTGACGACTTTTACACCTTTTTTGCTACGACTTTATTGTTTATTGTTTAATTGAATGCCGGATTCATCCATATTGAAGATCCTTTCTGGTTTGTCCAACAGATCATTTTCGGTTAGAACTTTGATCAAAAGATCATAGAAGTTATTTACTTCTTCTCTACTAAGACCTTTAGCTCTAGCCACAGATAAACCTTGTCTGATAGACAACTCCGGATTCCGTTCAATAAAACTTTTGAACCATGCACCTGCAGCCATTCCGTTTTCGTGGTCAAAATTATGTTTGAGCTGTAGCTTATAAGTAAATTGATAAGCTAATATGCGTATAGCTTGTCTATTTGGGGAAAATCCTGCATCACCAAGCTTGAGAATGTGCTTCACCAGTTTTTTCTTTTCTTTTCTTTTTCCTAAAAAAATTCTTACGTTAATAAATCTATTACAGCGATTGGTTAGTATAATTAAAGCTACCCAGTGTCAACTTTGTTGTATTTTTAGCAGTATATCGTCTTCGCAAGTTCCTCGATGGAATACCAAATTTTCGGGATATTTCGTTTACCCCCATGGTATTTTTGTCCATTTCATCGAAAGCTGACTGTAGGTTTTCTGTAGTCCAAGAACATAATCGAGCTCTCGTTCCTTCCGTTCATAAAATTTTATGCATATTTTAGAAAAAAGGAGTAACATTTAATAATTCTGTTGTTTAAATTTTCTATTATAAGCTTGGCTGCATTTAAATTATCTGCATAAACAGCAATATTAAAAAAAGAAACAAGTACATCCCAATTTAAAAGAATTATTTCTACACATTGATGCATTGCTAGCCACCTTGTGCCAGATAATTTTAAAATTTCGTAATGCTTCATGTCAAAGTATGATTGTATTTCCTTTAATTGATCACAACGTTTAGAACTTCCACCGACAGACATATGTATATACATTATTTATAACATCTTCTAAAACTGGTGGAAGTTTTGCGCAGGCTTTACTCGCCACAAGTGCTGCGGAGTGGCAAATACATTTCAATAAAATGACATTAGGTACATCACTTTTTAATTTTGAAAAAAAGGAATTAGTTGTTCCTGTCATAACTGAGGCACCATCACACGCCATTCCCATTATGTTTTGAATTGGTATATTTTTGGCTTCCAGAAATTCTTTGAATGTTAAATATAGTTTTTCTGCTGTTCCGTCGGTAGCATCAATTTTTACCAATTCTAATAATTGTACTGATACTTTATTGTTCATTTCATCAATGTATTGAACCAATACACACAGAACTTTATTTGTACCTATATCAGTACCTCCATCTATTAGAATTGAAAAGTATTCCCAAAAATTTGCATGAAGTTTATACATAAATTTTAATATTGTATCAAAAAAAAGTTACTAACCTTTTGAAGGATGTTTATCAATTCTTCACTTTCTACTCAACCAATAATGTTTTTTATTATTGATGTACATTTATTTCTTTTCAAATTAACATCTTTTAATATTTTCGAGTCAGGAAGCACATTCTTCAACACTGGTATTAGATGATCCACGACTGTGAATGCAGTATTGTGTTCAGCAATAAATGCCGAAATTGCTATTTCTGCTTTTTTTACAGATTTTGCATGCACAATTCCTTGTTTTAGAGCTATCGTGCCTGTGCTATTTGAGAAAAGCATATCAATTTTTCCAGTGTTCTGTATGCGTCTTATATTTTTTATGTGGGTGTCAATTTTTGCGTGTTTCTGTAACTCACTTTTGCCACACACTAAAGTTTTTCTGCACGCTTTGCATCGTAATAAATTTTTGCTGTCTTTCACGGGTTCTATCCAACCTTTAAATTGTTCATTTTCTAGCCTATTAAAACAAAACACTTTTTTCTTGCTATTATATGTCTTGGATTTCTTAGCCATCGGTTCGTCGCAACTGCTTTCACTACTCGACATTTTTATGATTAAAAAATACAATCAAAATCTTAAAAACTGCAAAACACTAGTTTATACTACTATTGAGGTTAAACTGGTTAAAGCGAATTGGGATTCCCGAACTTCTTTGTCATTTGCGATAAATCAGATGCCTGCTGAAAAAGAGTTGCGACATCTCTGTTGCAGTAGCTGAAAGCTAAAGTGTAGTTACCTACATCCAGTGAACTGTAGTACAGTTCACTGCCTACATCATATATTATGTTATGTGTACTGTAATAAATGTTGCTATGTGGCCAAGGCCACATGAGGTTCTAAAAAAAAGAAGATAACCTAAACGGCCTTTTACAACTGTTGACTGTAAAATCCAATTAATTGTTTTATTTATTAAGTCAATATATTTTGTTAAAGAAACTTTTGTGTGTTATTTATATTACATGGCACAGTCCATGTGGTAATCAGAGTTGGAGTGCATAAAATATCCTTCAACGGTGAGTCCTATTTATTGCAGAAATCGTGTCTTACAAGTTGCCTCAAAACATAAAATAAGAATTATGTCAGATGTAAGACTTACAGAGCCATTATCGTTTGAAGGCATGTGGCAGAAAACTTTCGAAAGTTCAAACAGTCATTTGAAATATATTTAATAGCAAGCGGCAAAGTTAAAAAGGAAGATAAAGACAAAATCGCCTTGCTACTCAATCTTATGGGTGAGGAAGGTCTAGAAGTCTACAACACGTTAAAGTTGAACGAAGAAGACAAAGATGATTTCGATAAAGTAATGAACGAATTTGAAAAATATATGACCCCAAGAAAGAATGTGGTTTATGAAAGATTCCTATTTTATAATCGTAAACAGGATAAGGGTGAGCCATTTGATCATTTTCTGACAGACCTTAAAAAACTTTCTAAAACCTGTGATTTTGGAGACTCTTGTGACTCAATGATTAGATATAGGATTGTGTTTGGTATTCAAAGCTTAGAATTGCGAGAAAGATTATTACATGCAGAGGATCTCACCTTAGATAAAGCAATTGATAAGTGTCGAGCGAATGAGCTAGCAAGAGCTCAGTTGAAGGAAGTACAAAGTCAAGAAGGAAAAGTGCAGGCTATCAGAAGCAAGAAAGTTATTAAGCAAAGCAGCAGATCTAGCAATGAAGATTATACCCACACTAAAAGTAGATATTTTGGAGGAAATTGAAGTGGAAATGCAACAGTGGACCCTCGAGTTGACCACAAAATTAACTTATTCGATTGCAGAAGTTGTGGTTTCACACATGGCCCAAGAAAGTGTCCTGCTTTTGGTAGAATGTGCAATAAGTGTTAAAGATATGGACATTTTGAAAAAGTATGCCGCAGTCAGTATGTAAGGGAAATTTTTGGAAATGGAGAATTTGAAGAGAACCAGGATGAGGATATAGAAGAATACTTAGTGACCACTATAATGGTAAATGAAGTTACACATAAAAATGAGTGAATTGAAAAAGTAAGCATAGATGAACAGAATATTAATTTTAAAGTTGATACAGGTTCACAGGTAAACATTATTCCTCTAAATATATTGCAAAAAAATCAGAATCAAAAAATTTTTATTTTTAAATTTAAGATTGTTTTAGAAACTTATGGTGAATTTAAAATTTCACCATTAGGTACTGTCAATCTAGACTGTACGTTTAATAATCAGATATGTAAATTAAAATTTGTAGTTGTTAGAGAAAAATCAATGCCTATTCTTGGATTAAAGTCATGTCTTGATTTAAATATTTTTGCTAAAGTTAATGTGGTTAATTTATGTCAAAGTAAGGATGAATTTGTTAAAAATAACATAGGTGTTTTTGATGGACTTGGTAAATTTCAAAAGAAATGCAAACTACTATTAAAAAATGGGTCACAACCTGTTGCTAGGGCACCTCGAAGGGTACCTCTGTCACTTAAAACTCGTTTAAAGAATCATTTAAATGATTTAGTCAATCGTGGACTAATTGCAAAGTGTGAAGGTCCTACTGAATGGCTTAGCAATTTGGTTATAGTGGAAAAAAATGACAAATCACTTAGACTTTGCTTAGATCCTAAAGATCTTAATTCTGCTTCAGAAAGAGAGTTTTGTGAAATACCAACGTTGGCTGATATAGGTGCTAAATTAAAAAATAAGTCTTATTTTACAGTGTTGGATTTTAAAGAGGTGTTCTATCAAGTCGAACTTGATAATGAATCAAGTAAACTATGCGCTTTTGGAACTCCCTTCGGAGCCTATAAATTTTTACGTTTGCCATTTGGGCTAAATTGCGCTCCAGCCTTTTTTCAGAAGATAAATAACGATAACTTTGGTGATATTCCTGGGGTGATAGTTTACTTTGATGACATACTGATATCAGCTGATAGCTTGGAAGTCTATGATCAAATTTTAATCAAGGTTATTGAGAGAGCTAGAAATGGAGTAAAATTGAATCGTAATAAAATTCAATACAGGGTAAAAGAAGTTAAATATTTAGGTAATATATTTGACAAACATGGTATAAGGCCAGATGATGATAAGATCAGATCAATTATGGAGCTTGAGTAGCCAAGAGATAGAAAGGAATTACAGTGCATGTTAGGTATGATCAATTATCTTAGAAGCTACATACCAAATTTGTCAGATATATCTGCTCCTTTGCGAAGTTTACTTAAAAAAAATTTTTATGGACAAAAACTCATTCAGACTCGTTCAATTTAATAAAAAAAACTAATTAGTTCTCCTCCAGCTTTGGTTAGTTTTGATGAAGACAAGCCTATTGTAGTACAAACTGACTCTAAAACGAGTGGTGTAGGCTCTGTACTTTTACAAAATGGTAGACCAGTTGCTTTTGCTTCTCATGCGCTCACTGACTGTGAGACTAGGTTTAATCAGATAGAAAAAGAGTTTAATGATATACTTTTCTCTTGTACAAAATTTCATAATTATATTTATGGTATAGAGGTAAGTTCCCCTAGACTTCAACGAATGTACGTGAAGTTGCTAAAATATGATATAGATGTTCAATATAAACCAGGAAAGGAAATGTTTATAGCAGACCTGCTATCACGAAATTACATTAAACATGCATCGGGTGATGATAAGTTAATTACTGAAATAGTTCATTCCCTAAATGTTACTAAGGGGAGACTAGTAAACTTTCAAGAGGAAACTAAGAAAGATGTAGAGCTGAATAGATTAAAAGATATGTATTCAACGGGTCGGCCTAACGACATAACAAAAGTTCCTGATCTGATTAAAAAATATTTCAAGGACCGAAATGACATTTATTTATTAGATTATCTTATTTTTTATGGTTGCCGAATAATCATACCAAAATCTTTAAGACCAAAGATGTTAGCTCAACTTCATGAAAACCATTATGGAATATCAAAGACACGACAAAGAGCTAAATCAATAATGTATTGGCCAAATATGGATCAGGATATCTTAGATCACATAAAGTAATGTGTTACTTGTGAAAGACTGCAAAAAAGTAATGCAAAAGAGCCTTTAGTTTTAAGGGATTTACTTGACTTGCCATTTCAACAATTAGCAAGTGATATTTTGGACTTTGCTGGACAGCCCGATTTAATTATTATAGATTATTTTTCAAAGTGGCTGGAGGTAATTCCTTTAAAAAATAAAAATTCTACATCTGTGGTCAATGCTTTTAAATCAGTTTTTGCTACACATGGCATACCACTAGAGATTGTCGCTGATAATATGCCGTTCAATTCTTTTGAATGCAAATAATTTGCTCAAAGCTGTAACTTTAAATTTAATACATCAAGTCCGCATTACCCTAGATCTAATGGTCTTGCAGAAAGAGCTGTTCAAATAGCGAAGATAATGTTGAGATAATGCGATAGTTTGGAAGTTGCCCAATTGGAGTACAGAAAGACACCAATTTCTGGATCTAATAAGTCGCCTGCACAACTTCTAAATAACAGATGCATGCGTACAAAATTGCCGATTAAAAATAGTTTATTAAAACCAGAAGTGATAGATCATGGAAACGAGAAAGAAAAAATAGAGAATAAAAGGCAGCTATATAAACATTATTATGACAGAACTATAGTCCAAAGAGATGATTTTCAGGAAGGGGATAGTGTGGTCGTTAAGGAAAGAAAGCAGTGGCAACCTGCTAAAGTTGTGGAGAAGTTACAAGACCCAAGGTCTTATATTGTACAAAAAGAAAATGTTAATAAAGTGAGACGAAATTGTTTCCACTTAAGACACTCTGTTAATGAACCTATGACTCGTTTACATGCTCTTTCCGAAGATTCAGTAACTCCTGCCCCAAGTGGAATTGAATCGGAATCTAAAATTAAAGGTAAGGAAAGTCTGACTAACTTTTCTGAAGCCTTGCCCCACAGCAGACCAACAGTGACACAGACCAAAAGCAAAAGGGTTATAAAAGTTCCTTCCCGTTTCCAAGATTATAAAATGGACTAATTTGTTTTGTCATTCTTTCGTTAATCTTGTTTGTAGTTCAAAGCTATTTTGTTAAAGAGAAAGATGTAATAAATGTTGCTATGTGGCCAAGGCCACATGAGATTCTAAAAAAAAGAAGATAACCTAAACGGTCTTTTAGAACTGTTGACTGTAAAATCCAATTCATTGTTTTATTTATTAAGTCAATATATTTTGTTAAAGAAACTGTTCTGTGTTATTTATATTACGTACCGCCGTAATCGCACCCGAGATAGCGCTCCAAGAGCTTGAAAGTATTTCTTAATTAATTCATTGATTAAATATCCCTCTTTTTATTCAAGTATCCCATTTTCCCACAGAAGCTTTAAAATCCCTCCCAAAAGGTAATTTCCCTCCCATATGACAACACTGGGTACAATGTGACTTGGGCACCTACTTATGCAACTAATTTTCAGTTGCAAGATTGTCAAGTTAGGTTTTGAAAATAGGAGGCATCTACCCCGGTTTTACCCTAGTATGTCTTTTAGGAACTTAGAACTTATAGCATCATCATATGTAATAGAGGTTATGCCCAAAACATTTGTTTTTCCATCATCTGATGCATTTTTAGTGAATTGAAATTTTGTCGTTTTATAATACTATTTCAAATAGTAAGTTGGTACATGATATCCAAGTGTTGCTATGTAAATAGATACTTTATTTAAAATTTAATGCTATTAACAATAATTTTAAATATTTATCTGTAAATTGAGAAACAACAATTCAAGTTTATTCTTCCTACAAACTACTATTCACAAGCTTAATTTAACGATTATGGCAAGTTGAGTTTTCACAGAATCTTATTATCATTCATTAGAAATGACAGTAGATCATCTTGGATTATCCGATTCAAATATATTTCTTTATATATTTATAAAATGTGATCATATAATTTCATTTTTAGATAAAATATTGACAACATACCTGCATTCACCCGGTTTGGTACAATATCCCCTCTCTTTGTGACAGCTGGACGAACAAATGGCTAAAAACGAACAAAAGTATTAATAATTGAACAGCAATTTTTTTCCAGTTGCAGTTATCGGCCATCCATTTATCACAACGAATAAGTAGAATTGTCCGATACTGTAATTTAGTTGAATTTTTCATAAGGGTAATTGATTTTCATCTGAATTACGTGTTATTTATCTTCAAAGTGGAGTAATTTTCTAGAAAAACATTACCCCGCATGATAAATTTGTAATTCAAGCCACGTCGCTATTAATCTTCATTTTTGTCTCATCTGCTTTTTTATTAATTAACGAAAGATGATATTTTCATTTATAAACCATAAAAACCCGAAGAATATCATGGAAGTTTGTTTCAAATTGATGTTATTAAAAGTTGTATCACATCCACCTTGATGGAATAATTTTTTTGTTAGAAACTAAACAATTTAATTATATATGTCCTTGCATTATGATGGAAAAAAGTATAAAAATCAGTGAATCGATATATTAGAAAATAAATAATAACGAATTTGTTGAAAATTATTCAAGAATATAGAGAATGATGTAAAGGGATATTTATGAAATTCTAATTAAAACTGTTAAAATGAGGAATTGGAAGAAATGAGATAGCAAACTGGAATATTAATTCGAAAGAAGGAAAGTTTGAGATAACAATTAAATTATTGGAGAAATGTAGATAGAATTAGAAACTTGAGAAAATCTAGAAATTAGTTGTAGAAATGAAAGAGGCTTGAAAAAATATTCTATAACAAAGACACAAACAGAAAGAAGTATTATATGAGGAAGTGGAATCTAGTAAAAGTAAAGTTAAGAGAAGAGAAAAGAAAAGCATGGATAAAATTTGGAGAGCAGGCAACAACAAAAAAATTGAATAGGCAACAGAAAATTCTGGACAAAAATCAAAAGAACCAGAGGAAACAAAAAGATAAACATAACACCAGTGAGGAATATGAATATCCAGCTACAAATAGAAACGAAGAAAGGATTAGAAATTTGGAAAGAATAATATACAGATCAATTTGACGTGATAATGAATGAGAAAATATAAATATGAAAAAGCTCAGATTAACAAATAAAATAGGTATGTTTGTTTAGATTTTTCCTTCAAAACTGAAAAACTATCAGGAAAATGAAGAGAACTCATAAGAAGTGGAAAGAGAGACAAAATAGAATATGTTGAAACCAATAAAACAGCAAGAAAAATGGCAAACTAGGACATCCTGAGCCATAAAACAAAACAGGTACAATCCTGGCTAGAAAACAATGAGGGTCTGAAGATAGTTAGAGGATGAAACTCGCAGAAAAAGGAAATAACGAGAATAAAAGACGAAGCGAATAATATAATAGAAGATACAACACACATACTGAGAGAAGTTGAATTGTTTTACACAGACTTATATGAATCAAAAATACTAAACGAAAAGCAGTGAAGGAAGAGAATGAGAACACAAACAATGAAATTAATAATGTTAATGCAGAAGAAATGCCAGAAATAGACATCGAAGACCTGAAAAAGGCTCTATTGCAAATGAAAAATGGACGGGCGGCAGCAGACGATAGCATACCACCGGAAATGCTGAAGGAAAGCGATAGAAAAACTGAAGAAGAACTAGTAAAACTACTTAATACCTGCTTGACGTAAGAATGCATTCCTCATGACTGGGGGAATCAAGTGGTTGTTCTTATCTATAAGAAATGAGATCCATCTGAACTCGAAAATCACAGACCACTCAGTCTGCTGTCTCAGGTGTACAAATTGTTTATCAGAATAATTACAAACAGGTTACAGCGAAAACTTGAATTATACCAACCAAGAGAACAGGCTGCATTTAGAAGTCACTACAGCACTACCGAAAACCTCTATACAGTAAAAAAACGCATCAGAATATAATATACTTATATGGATGGCCTTAGTAGACTTCAGAAAGGCCTTCGACACTATAGGAACTTGGGCAATAATAAAATCTATGAGAGATGCCATCAACCTAATTGAAAATATATACAAAACTTCTACAAACTTCTACAATGACTATCAAGATTCGCGCACAGATAAATAAAATAAAATTCAAAAGATGCATCAGACAGGGAGATGTAATTTCGCCAAAATTATTTATTCTGGTTTTGGAGGATGTCTTCAAAAAATCAATTGGAGGGAAAAGGGAATAAACATTTATGGTGAATACCTAAGCAATTTTAGGTTTGCTGATGATGTCGTCCTGTTTGGAAGAGATAAACAAGAACTAACTAAGATGTTGGAAGAACTACATGTAGAAGCTGCCAAAATTGGACTACATATGAATAATGCAAAAACACAATTCATGACAAACGTTCCTGATGCAGACCAAACCATTACGTTTCATGGACAAACTGTAAACAAAACACAATCATACATATATCTTGGACAATCAGTGATACTAAGTAAACAAAACCAAGAAATTGAGATCGAAAGGAGAGTCAGATTGGAAGAGATAAACAAGAACTAACTAAGATGTTGGAAGAACTACATGTAGAAGCTGCCAAAATTGGACTACATATGAATAATGCAAAAACAAAATCCATGACAAACGTTCCTGACGCAGACCAAACCATTACGTTTCATGGACAAACTGTAAACAAAACACAATAATATATATATCTTGGACAATCAGTGATACTAAAATGGGCAATGGGCTGCAATGCAGGCGTTGTTCAAACAGAGCTCACTGCTATCTGCATCGTTGCAAATGAGATTACCAAAAGGAGCACCACAGGTAATAATATATACATCCTTGTGGATAGTAGACAAACACTACTAGCACTGAACGCATTACATCAGGCCTATTACTAGAATGTCACATGTCCTTAATCGAAGCCTGTAACAACAACACGGTCACTTTAGGCTGGATCAAGGGCCATGAGAAATCGAAAGGAACCCGTATTGTAGACTAGCTAGCCAGGAAAGCAGCCTCCCACAAACTTTTGGGACCCGTCACTTGCATTGTTCCATCGGCGTCAGCGACAGCTGACCTATTAAAGGAGCACCGCCTTAATAAGTTTAAGGGTAGATAGGACGACGCAGAAGGGACTGTAACAGTATCCGGACAGCAAAGTAGCCAAATAATACGTGACTCTAAACAGGCAGAACCTACGAACAGCCACGGGTATTCTGACTGGTCACTGCCACCCACGAAAACACATCCACAGACTGGGTCTCTCTGACACCCCACTTTGTAGAGGATGTGAGCAAGAAGATGAGACTGTCGAACACATTCTTTGCGAATATGAGACACCCTCTCGTTTTAGGTTTCATAAATTCGGCAAGCACAGGCTAACATACGCCAGTATGAGGGAACTTAATTCAGTCGACGGTAATGCCTACTTCAATCAAGTAGGCTGGATGACGAGTTAGAAGGAACTTTTGAACCTCAGAAGGATGCTCAATGGGCCAATTGTGGCCTAATTGCTGTGGGGTCACCCACCCTTCAAACTCTTACAGATACAGAGTTCTATTTCTTTTTGTAAAAATATTTCTCCTCTATATTAGAAAGTGGGACAGTTATACTTCTCGTTTGTTAAGATTACCTTAACTAAGTTAGGATTATTTGCTGTGATGCGTTATTTGCATAATCATTGCTCTATTCTATAACTTTGTAGGATTTTCAGTTTAATCGGCTCATAAATTGCTTTAAGTTCTTCTTTTTACACATTATCAAATTCTGACTTGAACTCGATGAATACAATTCATAAAATACAATCAAAAATAAGCTTGTATTTAAAACAAAGTAAAGTCATAATGAACTACGATTATCATCTAAAATTTCTCTTAATGACTTTCTTATACAGGGTAGCTGTTGAAGATGGAACCAAAGCTATAGTGCTTAAGCGGTTCAACATAAAGAACCCAAAATTTCAGAATTTCAACTCAATATATTTGCGCATATTTAAGCCCAAAAATTCTTTTTTTTATAATTACAAAATTTTAAGCATGGCCGCCATCTTATTTTTTTCAAATAGCAACATCGTCATGTGATATACCATTTGATAGGGCTTAATACCCTGATTACAAAAATGTATCACACATGGGGTCTACACACAACAGAAAGGATATTATTAATAGGGAGCGTAGGAGGCTGCGCATTTGACACAAGACGTCAAATATTATAACAATAACATTTATTGTTGATTGAGTTATAAGAGAGAGTGTTGAATAGTAATAGTTATTTGTAAAACAAATGTCTCAATGACTCGTTTTGTAGTACGAGTGAAGTTTGCGCAACGAACCGCAGATCACGAGTACTACAGAAAGTCATTGGGGCACAAGTTTTACACAATATTTTTTATAATTCGCATTTATTCAACTTTTTAAGTAAAATAGAATTACATACAATCCCTGTTTTTAAACTAGGAGCAGTGGTTTGAATTTAAGTTGGCAATTCTGTAGTTTCCTTATTGATCAGATCACAGATGGTTTTATTCAGCACTTCTGACTTTTGACATATTATAACCGAATAATTGTGTAAATTGTAAACAAACTTTCATTTAAGCAAACAGAGGATGATTGTTTGTTTAAAAAAGAGCTTCTTCGAATATGCTCTTGCGATCTATTTATATTATATCATGAACGGAATTATTTCTGTAATACATCTTCACATAGATATCTGGTAATTTATCCCAAAAATCGAACGTTATATATACCTATACATCGATCCTATACAATATAAAACTAAACAATTGACAAATCATTGATAAATAAACGTTAGCGTACTTTATTCATTAATTTACCTTTAAAAACATTTAATATATTAATTTGCTAGCTAGAACAACGTGTTTTATTAACCCTTTTTTGCACTTGGGATAATAAATGGAACGGAAAGTTGTAGATTACTTAGCTCGAAGGACCGTTTAGTTATATGTAGTTCACTGTAGTATTCGTAGGATTATGGCGGTTTTTTAAATCAAACTATTATGTCACTTTCACTTGTATATTGACGAAAATTACATTTTGTTCATTTGCTTGAACAATTAAGAAGTTCACTGAGTTTTACACTTTTGGTTACTCATCACATTGTGTTAATTGTAAACATAATTTACCGATCTCAAGCCGGTTTGTTCTTATGAAAATAGTACCATTATGTACTAGGTCTGACTGATGAAGAGATGAATGATGACTGGGAAGTAGGTGAAAATATAATATTATTCCTATCTATAGATAGTTTAAAGTGAGTGGGAAGTACACTTGTGTGTCTTTTTTGGTGGGTGAGAAAGTTTGAGATTTTAAATGGAAAAATTCCTAGAACAATAATCGTCTATATTTTGTATATGGTAGTGCTGAAATGGAATTTTGTCGATGTGTGGGAAATTAGATGTTTTAGAAATATGATATATTTCTTCAAGTGGTGTGATCATTGAAATGGAAGTTTGTGGATGTGTGCGAAATTAAATGTTTGAGAAATATGATATATTTCTTCAAGTGGTTTGATCGTTGATGTGTGAGAAATTAAATGTTTGAGAATTATGATATATTTCTTCAAGGTCTGTGCAAGATATATGAATTATGTTATACAGGGGAAGTTAAAATAAAATCACAGGAGAATTTGGTATTCAAATCAAATTCGAACACAACGCTAGACCATTTTATTAATAATTTGTCTCGAGGTTAATGTCAAATGTCAAATAAAAATATAACTAAATACAATAACCAACTGTACACTAAAAATTACTAAAACAGTGTTCAAAGAGCTCCATTGTGACACTGTAAACAATGTTATAATGATGTCTCTTATATTGACCGAAATGGAAAGAATTGAAATACTCATGATGTTTGTGTATGGAGAAAGAAAACGCACGCACGAAGAGGTTGCAAACCCCATGCGTGATACATTTTTGTAATCAGGATGTTAAGCCCTTTCAAATGGTATATCACATGACCTATGTTGCTATTCAAAAGAATCTAGATGGCGGGCATGCTTAAAATTTTGTCATTATATAGAAAATTATTTTCGGGCTAAAATATGCGCGAATATATTTAGTTGAAATTCTGAAATATTGACTTTTGTATTCTGAACCGTTTAAGCACTATAGCTTTGGTTGCATCTTTTACAGCTACCCGATATAAATAAATAACTAATTAATTACTGTTATATATGAAACTAACTGTTTCTTGATAATTCCACAATATATTGAAAAAATGATAGAAATTCTAACAAATTGCTAATTGTTTCGATATTAACTCTTCTAGAGTAGATTTGACGAGTAAGTGTCGAAACAGTAAATTTAGTTATTCAATTATTATCACTAACATACTCACGTGTTTGACACAGTAGCCCAGTGTAACCTTGGTGACATTTACATTCCAATGGCTTATCACAGTACCCGTGTACGCATCCCGGCAGTACTTGACATTCTTTGCATGTTTTACCAGCCCAACCTAATCGACATCTACAATCTCCTGGTGCATCGCAATAACCTCTAGTTTGATGACAATCTTGGCGACAGATAGCTTAAAATGGAAATTGAAAAATTTATTAATTATTGATTCGGCTCTGAAAGTGGGAATGACGATATTTCTCAAAACACTGGTGAATAGAGTATCAGTGAGAATTATTATAGACAATAAAATTACATTTTCAAAATTTTTAACTTAGGGCAGGTATTATGAAACTATTTCGACAAATAACTAAAAGTCAACTTGTAGAATGACGTCACATGTTAGTTAACTTCAGAATGGCGGAGTTAACTTTGTCGGGAGAAATGGATATCGGTTAAAGTTAACTATATGGAAAAACCTGGTTTTTGAGTTTTGAGTTGGTCTGTTCTATCAACAATTTGAAATTCATAACCTAAATTAGTTATATTTTGATTGTATTTTTGAATTGTTTTCTTTGAATTTTGCAATGTTAGAAAACGATATCTAAGATATTTTTGAGAAACTTTTAACTGACGAAGAAGAAGATGCTATGAATACTGAAAAAAGAGATTCAATTTCCTCATTATCCTATCCATTCAGACTATTAATTTTAGGAAAAAAAATTTCCACACCGATAACGAAAACATAAAACTCACAGACTTGACAAAAGTACACCACAAAAATCAAAATGTCGCAACGCCAAGTAAAAAAATGTAGGTTATGTTTTTCTTTTGCCCGTTTCTTCTTTTCATTTGTATTTTTTTAATGAGATCAAACTTTTGTAGATGTTTAGCTGAAGATACTCGTCCTAATCATAATTCAAATGGAGTCTCCCATTTGTAGAACTTGATGGACAACTGTTTAACATATAATTTGATGTATTTACAGCTTCAGTTCAAAATTTTAGAGGTAATGTAGCTTCAATAAGCAAACATCTTGCTTTGTCTAAGAATGACCGATTATTTCTTCCAGCTAATCCATTTTGTTCCTAAGGGTAATGGGACGAAAGTCTTCTTTTAATTCCATGATTTTTCAAGTAGTTATCAAACTCGTTGTTGCAATATTCAGATTTTTCATTGTCACTGTGAAGGTATGTGATTTTTGAGTTGCGTTCCCTTCTCACTTCATCTTTGTAGCATTCGAGTACTTCATTTTTGTGTTTCAAGAAATAGATTTTACAATAATGTGAAAATTCGTTAGTAAATATTACAAAATATTTTGAACCGACAGGGGACTGGACCTGAAACATGTGAATAAATAAATTGTAAAGCTTTGACAGGTTTTGGAACTTCTCTTAACACATTGACGGACAGACCTGCTACAGCCCTCAGGTATGCTGTGACAGACCGGCTGCAGCCGTCAGAAAATAATTCGCTTTATAGGCCAGACCAGTTGTAGCAGGTATATTTCCTAGTGAATACTTGTAAAAGGCAGTTTTAGTGAGGTCCGTATACTTGTAAAAGGCAGTTTTAGTGAGGTCCGTCAAGCTGCCCCCCCGGTTAGATTTATTTTACCAAAATGGTAGCACACATAAACGGCACCTAGCACAAGCTAGCACAACAATTTTTATAGCTAGCACACCAACAGCTTACAATAAAAAACTTTTGAATTCGGGTGGGGCCAGGTTAACGCTAGACCCCCCCCCCCCGGTTAGAATGTTTTCGCCAAAATGCTACCACAGATAAAGGACACCTAGCACAACCTAGCCCACCATTTTTTATAGCTAGCACACCAACAGCTTACAATAAAAATGCTTTGGAATTCGTGTGGGGCCAGGTTAACGCTAGCCCCCCCCTCCCTCGGTTAGATTTTTTTCGCCAAAATGCTACTACAGATAAAGGACACCTAGCACAACCTAGCACACCATTTTTTATAGCTAGTACATCAACAACGCTTTTGAATTCAGGGGGTGGAGGGTGTCTGCAAAATAACGCTATGCTTACACGAATGAATGAAAATGCTGGATGTATTTGTCCCTAAACAACATTTTCCTATCAAAAATGGCCCCTAAACAGCATTATTGTTGTCAGCTATTGCCGGATTGTGCGTGATATCTATATTTTCCCATCTAGCAGGGTATTTGATTAATTAATAATTAACTATTATCGAATGAATAATTTATTATGTATTTATTTTCAATTAATGCTAAAAAACGAAAGAATACAAAAAACCTGCAATTTTAAAAATAATTTTGTCAAAATCATCGTAATTTTAATAAAACAAAATAATTAAATTGAACCATTTAGTCATGGAATCAGAAACAATCCGTGCACAAATAAGTTGCAAATTATGTCACACTATACAACAGGCAACGACAAACGTTTGCGTACAGACATTGGATAAATAGATATACAAAAAAGTGAAGCTGTTGTGCAATCTGGGAAGGGGCGGCTGAGATACCTAAAAATGTTCCAATATATTGAGAATATATGTCTTAGACTGATCGTGGTTCACTGTATCCCTTATTTAAAAGAAACACTCAAACTTTATATTTAAATTAGCCAGAATATTTATTGCCGACGTTGATTGATAAATAACCATTGTAATAGGTCTGTTCCAACCAACACAAAAACCGTAAAATTACTATATAAACCCAGTTGACCTGCTGATTAGTGAATATAATGAGTCTGTGTAATTTACATCAAATTTGCTGCGTTACGAGATTGTACGGTAATAAAACGGTATTTACTTCGGTTGGAACAAACCTAATGATAACATAAATATTGCATTTCACTATCAGATTTTTTTTAAATTCCCAAGTTTACTTAGAACGTGCATCTTTTAATTCTTAGAGCCGGTTAATCAGAGCTTCAAATATTTATGTGGCATATCATAAGATACCAACACTACTATGTATTTTTCAAAGTTTTTAGTATGTAACTGGCAATGTATGTTTGTTCGGTTGCAATCTTGCAAATCAGTTTTGAAGCAGATATCTTCAACCGATTGAGCTGAAATGCTGTATATACGTCTAGTTTGCATGCCAATCCATGATTATGTATGTGACATCATTCTAAATTCAACATGGCGGATCACCTAAGTTGGCGGACTAAAGAAACTGGACTAATTTTTTTATGCTTTCTTATAATATGGGTGATGAAAGGACCTGCTAAGAATACGAATGTGAGTTAAAGTCCGTTGCTCCAATCTGTCTACAATTTTGGTGTACTTGGGTCTTTTGAGTTCTTTATTATGACATTGAGGTCGAATTGTTCGACTGTGTTACGTCGATTGGTTCACTTTGACTTGTGTTATTTGCCGAGATCAGCGGATTGTTAGACTGGGTCTTAAAGAACTGAAAGGACGAAATAAAATTCTTGTACTTTCAATTTGACCCATGGACATTGGATATTTTTTACTACATCAGAACTATTCTAAATAAATAAATTGTAAAAAAGCCAGATGTTTGGGTAAGAACGGCAGGTCTAGAGGGCTGAGCATTATAAAAAACGTACTTTTTCTTTCATATTACAATCAAAATGTACTGTAAGCAAAATTCATGACATAGGTATTTTTATTTTTCTAAAAACTATAGGTATAATCCAATTAACTGTCTCGACCCTTACTTCGTGTAATCTACTCGTATTAATGTTTTAAATGAAACTCAATGTTTCTAGTTAATTCCACAATATAATGAAAAATGTTTGAAAATTCTAAAAAATTGACAATTGTTTCGATAACTGAATATCATCCTCAGAATGACAGAAGTTACATTAAATTTAGAATTTTCAAACATTTTTCATTATATTGTGGAGTTAACTAGAAACATTGAGTTTCATTTAAAACACTAATAGGTATAATCCATCTGAAGTTCTCATCGGACTTTTTAAAGAGGCCGTTAAACCAAGTCTATCGTTAAAATTTTATAATGCCCTTTTTATGGGTCTTAAGAGTAAATAAGTCTTGTAGGTACCTACATCCAAACTGGCCGATTCAGATGTTTGGGTTAAGAAAGGGTTTCCCCGAAGGGATGATGGTTGTAATAATATATATTCTTCCTAATAATATTATAAGCAACATGGACTATATAAGTAAAACTAATGATCTAACTATTTTCACGAGTGTAATTCGATAGAATATTTCTCGATTTGACTGTATTAACGCGAAATTTATATTATTTAAACAACATTACATGGTATTTAATTACTCTTTCTGGTTCATTTTCAATCACTTATTTTTGGATTAAACTTGAAGAATCGTTTTCAAACCGTGACATTTTTATGATATTTTAAATTGAAATTATGATAACAACAATTGTTACTTAGACGTTACTTAGATACGGACTTAAAAGGGAAATTATCGGCCCTGTCGGAGAGTTATCTCCGGAAAGATCCTGCTTCATTGGTAATTTTTACCATATGAGTGGAATGTTCCCAACATTTTTCGTAACTACAGTAAGAAACAATTCAACCAGCCGTTTTACATATATACTCAACCTATTCATTTATCCATTCATTTATTCATCGAGTAAGTATAGCGTTATTTCACTACCCTCCGTCCCACTCCCCAGAATCAAAAGTTTAGTTGGTGTGCTAATTATAGAAAATGGTGTCCTAGATTGTGCTAGGTGTCCTTCATTTGTGCTAGCATTTTGGCGAAAAAATTCCAACCGGGGGGGGATTAGCGTTAACCGGGCCCCACCCAAATTAAAAAGCATTTTTATTGTAAGCTGTTGGTGTGCTAGCTATAAAAAATGGTGTGCTAGGTTGTGCTGGGTGTCCTTTATCAGTGCTAGCATTTTGGCGAAACAAATCCAACCGGGGGGGAGGCTAGCGTTAAACTGGCCCCACACGAATTCAAAAGCATTTTTATTGTAAGCTGTTGGTATGCTAGCTATGAAAAATGGTGTGCTAGGTTGTACTAGGTGTCATTCATCTGTGCTAGCATTTTGGCGCAAAAATTCCAACCGTGGGGGGGCTAGCGTTAACCTGGCCCCACCCGAATTCTAAAGCATTTTTATTGTGAGCTGTTGGTGTGCTAGCTATAAAAATTGTTGTGCTAGGTTGTGTTAGGTTGTGCTAGGTGCCCTTTATGTGTGCTAGCATTTTGGTAAAAAAAATCTAACCGGGGGAGGGGCAGCTTGACGGACCTCTTTTAGTGTTCCACGAAACATAAGTGTAATGTTGATTGCCTATGGATAGGCATCTAACACCATGTAATGCAGTCGAGTTTATAATGGGTAATGTGGTGTCGTGTATATAGGATAGGTTATGTATGATTCATGATAGTGAAACGTCCAGTCATTTTGAGTTTTAGTTTCATCAGAATAGTTATTTGGGCATAAGAGAGCTGACAAATAACCAAAGTATTTTTTGTTGGAATTAGCAATGGATCCAAAACAAGAAAAACATTTAATGAACATTTTCGAGGAAATAGACAGTGATGAGTGTGACCGCTATAACCATGTGTCGTCTGATTCGGATGCAGATAACACCTATCGTCCTCAAAAAGATGATATAGATTCTTCTGACAGTAGTATTGAATCAGAGGTGAGTTTCAAGTAAATTTTTTTTTGAGTTTATTTTTGGATGCGGTCTTACAGGTCGGAGAAATTCCTAATGTGCGAGACAATGTTTCTGCGGAAGTAAGTCAAAAATCAAAATATTTCTGTAGAACTGGGTTCAGAGACAGACGTAGTTGAAGAACGAGCCAATGAGCATACTGATGAAACTGATGCATGGAACAGTGATACTGCGAGTATACCTGACTTCTCATGTGACTATACACAAATAGGAGTGAAGTTATATGGAAATTTGAGAAACCTTCTGTCAACTATCGAATAACGATATAATGGAATTATTGGTCAATTCCACGAATAATTATGGAAAGTCCTTAATTGGCCAAGCACGCCCTAAAACCAGAAATTCAAGAAGTTCCTCTTTAAAAGACACAACTCGAGATGAAATGAAGAAGTTTATTGGTTTATGTTTATTGCAAGGTCAGATCAAAGTCCAGAATATCAGGAAACTTTTAAGTTTGGATCCGTGGAACTACCATCCAATATTTCAACGATGATGAGTGGAAGACGCTTCGAACAATTGTTACGGTGTTTTTCTGTGCACAGTGGTGCCGAAAATCCTGATACCAATGATCGACTTCAAAAGATCAGAAGCTTACTGAATATATGTCTTCGAAATCTTCAAGATACTTATACACCAGCTATAGAGTTATCTCTCGATGAGTCTTTACTATTTGTTCAAGATTGTAGATTCTTGATTGGTCAGATCACAGATGGTTTCACTCAGCACTTTTGACTTTTGACAGATTATCACCGAATAATTGTGTAAATTGTGAACAAACTTTCATTCAAGCAAACAGAGGATGATTATTTGTTAAAAAAAGAGCTTCTTCGTATATGCTCTTGCGGTCTATTTATATTATATCATGAATAGAATTATTTCTGTAATACATTTTCACATAGATATCTGGTAATTTATCCCAAAAATCGAACGTTATGTATACCTATCTATTGATCCCTTACAATATAAAAATAATCAATTGACAAATCATCGATGAATGGACGTTAGCTTATTTTATTTATTGATATTTTTAATTTATAATTCATTCAAATTTACCTCTAAGACCGTTTAATATGATAATTTGCTAGCTAGAACAATGCTAGATCATTTTATTTATAATTCATTTCAAGGTCACATAAAGTCAAATGTCAAATAATAGTATATTAAGTAACGTGTGCGGTAAGAAGCATTTTACGCACGAACGAAAAAGTTACGCACGAAGCCGCGTAGCGGCAAGTGCGTAATTCCGTGAGTGCGTAAAATGCGTTACAACACGAGTTACGTACTATACTTTACCTACGACCCACTTGTACTTGTGTTTATAATCTTATTAAGGTATTTAAAGTACAAGTAAAAACGTACATCCTCGATGCCCAGCCAAGTTTTATAAAAGTCGCTCCACCATTCCCAGCCAAGCATCATAGAAGTTCACCCTCGATGCCCAGCCATGTTTCGTAAAAGTCCGTCCTAAGTACTATTTATTTTTATTAAACATGTATGTAGAATTACCGGAATTGCATAAATTAGCGTATACACCTCTTAACTAAAGTGACATTAATCCCTTAGGTGGATTACTTCCCTCGGAAATCAAACACCACCCGCGGGATTAAATGGGCCACTTTAGTCGCTTGGTGTATAATATACTATTGTTTATTAATATGAGATACATTCAGACAGCTCAAAGATGCGGATTGAATGAAACGGCAAATATCTAAGTAATACATTTTGAATAAAATGGCTATGTCTATTGACAGTTGCTATGGAAGCCGTGCGATTTACTTTACAGCCGTGCGTTTTGTTTTACCGTGCGTAATAGACGTCTTACATTGATTGCCAACTGTGTGTTTTTGACTACTCACAGGGGTGGTCGTAGGTAAAAATATATAGTACATACAATAACCAATAGTATGACACTTACAATTTCTAAAGAAGTGTTCGATGTGTTATAATGATGTATCTCTTATACGCGAATTATAAAAAAATTATTTAAATGTGTTCTTATATTATCGCCTTCTCGCATCTTATGTTGGAATACGCTTCATAATCTCTAATATTGTGTTCATATTACTTACGTTCGGTACAAAAGATTCCATCCCATCCGTCATGGCAAATGCATTCGAAGCTAACGTTACAATAACCATGTTGACATCCAGGTAACGTTATACATTTATTACACTTGTCTCCATAATATCCCAGTTTGCAAATGCATTCTCCTGGACGATTACAGTATCCTTGTATGGGGTCACATCCAGATCGACACTTTGGTACGTCGCACAGGTCTCCCGTCCATCCAGGTAGACATTTAACTTCCCCATCGTCTGTACATATGTAATGTGAGTTTCGGGATGATGGAACCTCACATGCCTGTAAATAACATGTAATAGTTAGGATAACAGAGGCGTCTCGGTTTTTCGAGATTAGATGAGACATTTTTGAAAACAGTTTAGGCGATACCAATATCACAGAGTCTCGTTAAATTTTTTTTCGTAGTATTCTTATCAGGGAAATGAAATTGTTAACACAACCATGAGCATTTTCGAGATAGAAAAAACTACAACTGAACCAATTTTCATATGGACCTGATTTTTGTTGGTTTATTTAAAAATAAAAAAACGAACAAAGTATTTGTTTGCGATTTTACCCAAATTTTGAGGTTATTTAAAAAAATGTTTCAATCGCTAGTTGTGCATTTTTTAATAATCTACAACTTTACTCACTAACTTTTTCTGATACAATAAGTATTTACGGCGGAAATTGCAAAAAACCCCACCCTTCGCAACCGGAAGGATACAACTTCTACTTTTTTGACTGTTTTAAAAAATACTATTTCTACACTTTCTTAATGTGCTCAACCAGTTAGAAATTTTTGGGTCAAAAAGTTAGTTCGCCTGGACTATTACACTTAGTATTTGATGTGGGGTTATATATATATATATTCAAATCAAAAGAAAAAATATCCCATACACGGCATAATCCATTGAATTACATACACATATCTATTTAGTCACTAATATATATATATATATATATATATATATATATATATATATATATATATATATATATATATATATATATATAGTTTCGCTTTTTTTGGTTCTTGGCCTTTTTTATTTAATTATATATTGTTTATTTTGTATTTTTGGGATTGAAGCCATTTTTGAAGACATTTAACTAGTAGTTAATATATTTTTATTTTACGTTTCGGTCTTTCCATGACCTTCATCAGAAATAAAATTTTTGTTAAAACTAAAAGAAATCGTACAAGTTACAAAAAGAGTCTTAATAGCAAAACAAATAAATCTTACCTTCGACAGAACGTTCATTTAATTATTCAATATATTTCATAGCTGTTTAGGACGTATCACATAACAGAATATAACTCACACACAAACAAAATGAACATTTTAAAAATATGACAGTCATTGATGAAAATTTGTATTGGAATACGAGTATTTGTTCAATACAATAAAAGCAGGTGTAACGAGGTTTTAATTGGTTCGTTTTTGTGTTGACTGGTATTGCAAAGGATTTTATATTTATATAGAGTGTGGTAATAAATTTATTATATTTGGAATGTGGCATGTGTTTCTCAATATTTCTAAGATTTTATAATGTTATTATAAATTTTACTAAAGTTTTTTGTGTCATTCTTTAAATTTACGGAACTGGTTTTTCTTTGTATTTCTATCATTTCTAGAACTTCGCGTTTTTTTGTGTGGTTTTCACTTCGAAGAATTTTTGGATTTTCGAAATCAAATTCATGTTGGTTCTCTCTCTTTGGTTTCGTTTGTCATATTTGTGACTATTTACTCTGTTTTTCAAGTACTGACTTGTTTGTCCCAGGTATATATATATATATATATATATATATATATATATATATATATATATATATATATTGGTAGAATGGAAAGACCAAGAAAAAGGAATGGGGAAATATGGATTTGGAGAAAGGAATGAAAGAGGAGAGAGATTAATACAGTTCGCACACTTTCAGAACATGTATGTAGCAAACTCCTTTTTCAAGAAGAACCCTAACAGGAAATGGACGTGGGAAGGCCCCGGTGCAACTATCAAAAACGAAATAGACTTTATCCTCACCAATAAAATTAACACAGTAAAAGATCTAAGCACACTCAACAAGTTCACTACAGGAAGCGATCATCGACTAATTAGAGCTCGACTGGTCTTAGATATAAAACTAGAAAGGTCAAGACTAATCAAATCCAACACAACGAAAGACTACAAAAAGTGGAATATAACAACCCTGAAATGATAGACACAATTCGAATCTGCGCCGTAGAAGTGGGAGGTCTGCAACAACGAGGTGAACGCGAAAAACTAACTCCGGAAACAAAAGCACTATTACAAAAACGAAGAGAAATGAAAAAGACAACAAACATTCAAAGAATTGAATACACTGAACTGTGCAAGACGATACGAAAGAAAATCGCAGAAGATATCCGGAATTACAACGAGAAACTGGTACAAACAACAATAGAAAACCGTAAGAGCTACAAACATGCAAAAAGAGCACTAAGAATAGGGAAAAGACAGATAGTTGCATTAACTGATGGAAACACAAGAACCACATACAGCAATGAAATAATAGACCTAGTAGCCAAATTCTATGGAGACCTATACAAGGCCCCTGAAAATTTGGAAGAAATAATAAAACACTCAGAAGATGCCATACCAGAAGTATTGGTGGAGGAAGTAGAAATGGCACTGAAAAGCATGAAAAATGGCAAAGCAGCGGGAAATGACGGCATCACGACCGAAATACTCAAATATGCAGGAGCTTAAACATGGAAGTACCTTGCCAAACTATACACGATCTGTCTGATGTCCAGGAGCATACCTAAAGAGTGGAACAGCGCCCTTATAGTATTGATCCACAAGAAAGGCAGCAAAGAAGACATTAAGAACTACAGACCAATAAGTCTACTACTAGTGATGTACAAGGTATTCACAAATATCATTCACAACAGAATACAAAATACACTAGACTCGGCCCAACCACAAGAACAGGCTGGATTCCCCAAAGGCTTCAGTACAATAGATCACATCCATACCCTCAAAAAGGTTATCAGTCGAACCAAAGAATACGACCAACCACTAGCACTAGCCTTCATTGACTTTGAGAAAGCATTCGACTCTATATATCCCAGAGCAATAATAAATGCCCTAACAGAACAAGGGGTCGACAAGCCATATATTGAGACCCTAGCAAATATATATAGGGAAGCCGAAGCGAGAGTTAGGATATATGAGGGCACTTCAGAATTCCTCACCAGCAGAGGAGTTAGACAAGGAGACGCAATATCACCAAAGTTATTTACAGCAACACTAGAAAGCATATTCAGAAAACTGGACTGGAACAACACAGGTCTGAATATAGATGGAGAATACTTGAACCATCTAAGATTCGCTGATGACATCATCCTGATAGCGAGTAACCCTGGCGAAATGCAACAACGAATAAATGAATTGAATACAGCAAGCAACGAAGTAGGCCTTAAAATAAATCTGACTAAGACCAAGATAATGTATAACGAACTGGTAAACGCACAAAAAATAAAAATTACTGACACTGCCCTGGAAATAGTAGAGGAATACATATACCTGGGTCAACTAATACACATATCAGGCGCTCTACTTCCAGAAATAAACAGAAGAATCGAACTAGCATGGAGAACATTTGGACAGAACTCTATCATCTTTAAGTCTAGAATGTCACTCCGTTTGAAAAAGAAAGCGTTTAATCAGTGCGTACTACCAGTATTAACATACGGCTGTGAAACCTGAACCCTGAAAACTGATATCATTAGAAAACTGCAGATAACGCAGAGGTCTATGGAACGATGCATGCTTGGAATAACAAAGAGATATAGAAAAAGGCTTGAATGGATCAGACAAAAGACCCAAGTGATAGATGTCATAAATAGAATCAGATCCTTAAAGTGGCAATGGGCGGGGTATCTCGCTAGAAGGACAGACGATAGATGGACCACAGAGATAACGCAATGGTATCCATGAGGCGTGAAAAGACCAAGAAGACGCACCGACTTAAGATGGGACTATGACATAAAGAAACTCGCTGGATCAACTTGGGGCCGCATAGCTAGCAATAGACAACAATGGCCCCACATGGAAATTGAATATATAAATATGTAAAGGGAGGCTACACCATAACAAAATGGTTGAATAAGCTGCATATGATGATGATGATGATGATGATATATATATATATATATATATATATATATATATATATATATATATATATATATATATATATAATTCTTCGAAGTGAAAACCAGACAAAAAAACGCGATGTTCTAGAAATGATAGAAATACAAAGAAAAACAAGTTCCGTAAATTTAAAAACTGACACAAAAAATCTTTGTAAAATTTATAATAACATTATAAAAACTTAGAAATATAGAGAAACACGTGGCACATTCCAAATATAATAAATTTATTATCACTCCCTATATAAATATAAAATCCATTTTAATACCAGTCAACACCAAAACGACACATTAAAAACCTCGTTACGGCTGCTTTCATGTATTGAACAAATACTCGTATATTCCAATATAAATTTTCATCAATGAATGTCATATTTTTAAAATGTTCGTTTTGTTTTGGTTGTGAGTTATATTCTGTTATGTGATACGTCCTAAAAACATCTATAAAATATATTGACTAATCAAATGAACGTTCTGTCGAAGGTAAGATTTATTTGTTTTGTTTTTAAAAATTCTTTCTGTAACTTGTACTTTTTCTTTTCGTTTTAACAAGAAATTTATTTCTGATGAAGGTCATGGAAAGACCGAAACGTTAAATAAAAATGTATTAGCTACTAGTTAAATGTCTTTAAAAATGCTCCTCAATCCCAAGAATATAAAATAAACAATATATAATTAAATAAAAAAGACCAAGAACCAAAAAAAAGCAAAACAATATATAAAGCATGGGTGAAAATATGCTAACATACAGAAACATTAATGATGAATACGAAAAAGAAGATGTATATATGAAGTTATATTCAAAAGCCTGTCGTCAACAATGTAAACAGAAGAATCTTCCTTTTAAGATGTAAAAATGATAATATAACACCAAATTACCTTAAATTCAAAGTTAATCACATTACTTTCAATTGTAAAAACCTTGAACAGAAGTTCAAAAAAGACAACGAATTTTATTAAAAAAACTATCAACTTATTAATCACGGACACAACAAAAAATCTTATCAATATAAAGAACGAAATTTCAACATTGGAAATTCAACTCAATACTATTTCACCAGAAAATAAATTGATAGAATTTATGAATAATGAATCAAGAAAAAATGAAATTCTTTTCCGAAAAATCAAAATTAAAAACATAAATAAAATTGAAAATTTGAAGAATAGAACTCATACCAAACACAATTATAATGATTCGTGGTTAGAAAATCTCACTGATATAGATATTCCAGAATACGTACACGAAATTCTTAGTCTAGGGCCACATTTTGCTGCTCCTTTAGAAAATGCGAACGATATACCTATCCCGGAAATAATAAGTAACATCGAGACCTCCCTCATAAATCTTAATTCGGAAACTAAAGATAATTTGCGGTCCCAATGTTGCAACATTATGACAAATCATAAAAATAATTTTAAGAAAAAATCTAGCATTCAAAATACACAAAATAAAAAAAACAAAATCGTTTCTAAGGCAGAATAAAAATATAATAGTATTAAAACCTGATAAAACTAACAAAACTGTGATAATGTTTAAAAACGACTACCAAGAAAAAATGTATAACTTACTCAGAGATGATACTACTTATAAACAACTAAAGAACGATCCTACAAGTATATACCAGAAGAAAAACAATGCATTAGTAACAAATTGGGAAAATAAAACATATTTTTCTCCAAACACAGCAAAAAATTTGAAAATAAAAAATTCGCTTCCTCCTAGAATCTATGGTCTACCAAAACTGCACAAAGAAGGAATACCACTTCGACCGATTGTTTCATGTATTCAATCGCCTTTCGAAAAACTATCCAAATATCTTAAAAAATTCTCGGAAACATTGTTTACCAGAATAAATACTACATAAAAGACTCGATGGATTTCAAAAATAAGATTAAAAACATCACCTTGCCAGAAAATTATATACTAGCATCCTTAGATACTAAATCATTATATACGAGTATTCCCATAAACTTAGCAAAAAATATAATAATGAAAAAGTGGGATCAGATTAAAACATACACTGATATACATATGAATGAGTTCTTATAAGCTATAGAACTCACTATGAATTCCACCTATTTTTTGTATGAAGAGACATTTTACCAACAAATTGAAGGATGTGCCATGGGGACCTCGATTTCTAGTGTCATTGCCCAATTAGTTATGGAAGACCTTGAAGAAACATTACTTACCAAAAACTCAATTCAAACACTATTTTTTTACAGGTATGTTGACGACTGCATATTAGCAATTCCAAAAAATACAGAACATTTGGTCTTGCAAGATTTCAATAATTACCATGACAGACTACAGTCCACCATTGAACTAGAAAAAAATAATCAAATTAGCTTTTTTGGACCTTACCCTCCATCATACAACTAACACCATGAAAACGGAATGGCACACAAAAGATACCTGGTCTTCCAGATATTGAAATTTTAAATCACAACAACCTTTAACACACAAAAAAACTGTCATTATAGGACTCGCAGATCGATCAATAAATCTGTCCGACCCCGAATTCAGAGAGAATGCAATTATAAAAGCTAAAGATGCCCTTATACTCAACAACTATCCCACAAATTTGATAAATAAGTCTAATATATCAATCCCGAATATTTATGGTCCATATTTAAAAGCAGAACCTAATCTAAATAATATATTTAAAAGAATTGTGCAGATATGCAGAAATAGAAAATGGATGTACATTTATCAACGTGAAGCGGACGGTAGAATTTTTTGTACTGCATAACTCCAAATTCTATACGATATAAGCCTTATGTCAGCGCCAGTCACAGTGAAGTGCGAAATTTGTGGTAAATTTTTTAAGAAGCGAGGCCTAAAATTACATCAAAACAAGACGCATGGTAGACAAAATTTAAGTTCGATTACAGTAGAAAGTTTTGAAAATAAGGATATAAAAACGAATTTTCATATAAAGTTGGCAAAATTGAAGAGCCAAAGATCAGTAATAAGAAGAGTCCCAAAAGCTTCAAGGGCTCTTTGTGCCTCAACGCTATCTAATCTGATTGAAGAATGCGTAAGACAAAATTCTATTACTACCTGGGAAAATCTATTGCTTTTTCCGTATATTGTTTTGAGTCTTCCTTCTAAAAATTCTAATAAAAAAGTATCTCCCTCTACTATAATCAATAATAATTTAAAAACTTTTGAAAATATAGATCATCGTTTATTAAATTTCTCTGATCAACAATATAGAAATTTCTCAGTTTGGAAAAACACAAATTTATCAAAAAATAGTAAAATTAAAAATGTCATTAATAAAGTTTCTGACGGCGACTTGACATCCGCAATCAAAATCAGTTTTGCTGATGTCAGTGCAGCTACTTTAACAGATTTAAAATCGAAACATCCTGAGGAGAAACTTATTAGTACGTTCCCTACTCTGATTTCGGAACATATTCCTTTTTTTATAACAGAAGAATTTGTGAATAGCGCAATAAACTCTTTTAAAACAAGTTCTGCTGGTGGTTTAGACTCTTTAAGACCTTCACATCTACAAGATTTAATAAGTTACAGTGCTGGCCCTTCAGGAAAAAATCTCTTATCATCTTTGTGTAAATTATGTAATTTTCTTTTAAATGACACAGTAAACATCAATATTCGTCCTATTTTATTCGGCGCGTCACTATTAGCTTTAACTAAAAAAGCAGGAGGTATCAGACCGATTGCTATTGGTACAGTTTATCGTCGTTTAGTAGCGAAAATAATTTGTTCAAACATCAGAGACAAATTAGGATATTTACTTCGTCCATTACAATTTGGTTTTGGGTCGAAAGGTGGTTGTGAAGCAGTTGCACATGCAGCAAGACGTTACGTCTCTAATCATCCAGACGTTAATAATAAAGTTTTTCTGAAGATTGATTTTAAAAATGCTTTCAATACAATTCATCGCGATCATTTATTAAAACTTGTAGCAGATATTCTACCTGAAATTTTTCCTTCCATCAATCAATGTTATCGATTCCCTTCATATCTTTTATTTGGCGAAAACATAATTTATTCGGAAAGAGGCGTCCAACAAGGGGACACTTTGGCACCTCTCCTTTTTTGCATATCGATACACAAACTTATTAGCAACATTGACACAGAATTCAATGCTTGGTACCTTGATGATGGTTCTTTAGGTGGTGATACTAATTCCGTGTTCAAGTCTCTTGTCTATATAATAAACAATTCCAAGGATATTGGTCTTGAACTCCATTTCAGCAAATGCGAGTTATTCTTCTTAGAATCACCAAATAATCTAACCATTGATAAATTTAATTCTGTAGCAGGCATAACAATTACCAACAGACAAAATTTATCTCTAGCAGGTGCTCCTTTATTAAACGAATCATTTCTATCAGCTTTCAATGAAAAAATAACCTTTTTCAAAAAAATGTCATCTCGTTTATGCTGGTTACCGTCACATCTTGCTTATTACCTTCTCAAGAATTGCTTATTAATTCCAAAATTAACATATTTCTTAAGATGTTGTCCGACCTGGTTACACAATGATATTCTAATCTATTTTGACAATGCCATTCGTCATTCATTAGAGTCATTAATTAACATTAAATTAGAGGACCTTTCTTGGAAACAAGCTTCACTACCTGTTTCATATCGTGGTTTAGGAATTCGCTCAATCGTTTCAGTAGCTCTTCCTTCTTTTTTGTCATCATTAAATAGTTCAAAAAATTTCATTAATTACATTCTGCCTATATTTTTCCACACACAAGACCCTTTATTAATGGAGGCAGAAAATATTTGGTCATTAAAGTCTAACAAAGTTGTACCCGATGAGTATAAATCCTTTCAAAAATCCTGGGATATTCCTTTATTGAACATTGAAAAAGAAAATCTGCTTCAGAAAGCTATCAATTTACCAGAAAAGGCTCGTTTGAATGCAGCATTTTCAAAGGAATCAGGAGCATGGTTGAACGCTTTACCGTCGGCCCCATTAGGTACGCTTTTAGATGACGAAAGTTTCCGTATTTCTATTGGTCTCCGTTTAGGTTGTCAAATTTGTGTAAAACATCGCTGTCGTTGCGAAGCTGATGTTGATGAATATGGTAGACACGGCCTAAGCTGCAAATTGAGTGCCGGCCGTTTTTCACGTCATTCTGCAGTAAATGACCTAATCAAACGAGGCATGGCATCTGCAAAGATTCCCTGTTCGTTGGAACCGTTAGGTACTTGCCGCGACGACGGTAAACGTCCAGATGGTATGACCCTCATTCCATGGCAACGCGACAGACCAGTTATCTGGGATTTCACTTGCACTGACACTTGGCTCCGTCCCATGTCCGATCCACATCTACTTCCGCAGGCGCTGCAGCTTTACAAGGCGAATTTTCTAAAATCAATAAATACAAAAATTTGGAGAACATTTACATTTTTATTCCTGTACCAATTGAAACCTCTGGTGTTGTCGGTCATGAAGCTTTAAAATTCGTTAAAGAAATCGGTAAAAAAATATCAATAGAAACCAATGATTCGAGAGCAACTTTGTTCTTTATACAACAAATAAGTATTGCAATTCAAAGAGAAAACGCTTCATCTTTTCTCGGTACGTTTCCCCGTTCTAAGCCTCTAGAAGATCTTTTTATGAAACCTAATCATAAGAAACGTAATTCTTCTACAACTTTCAAACTTTCTCACATTACAGACCCTAAAACATGTGATCTTTCCTTTTTCCGACATTCTTATTTAACATCTTCATTCTCTTCTTCAGATAATACATGCGTTGACAATTTAATAAATTATGCCCCCAACAAGCTTTTGGGCCTCAGTGTACTAAAAAATACAGATAACCACCAGCCAGATGATGTCCCATTCATAGGAATACTGAAGAAGATGACTATGCTAGAGAATGATGCCATTCCTATAGCTAATAGATTATCTCTAACCAAAACAGTTTTCTTATCCGTAATATCTACATCCAATTCAGTAGCAAACATCATCAATTCAATTTCCTTATCACGCCGATCAAGTGAGAAAGACAATAATAGAATCCGAGATTATTCGTACAATGATAGTAGTTGCGAAAGAGCTTTTAACAATATTTCCACATTCAGATCCATAAAGGGTATTCCCCAAGATTCTTTGGGTCTCAAAGGTCTCAAAAATATTGGTAACACATGTTTCATGAATAGTATTATCCAATGCCTATCAAACACAAGGTGGCTATTAGAATATCTAAAGAAAGACGCACACATAAGAGATATTAACATAAACATATCTAGCATGAAAGGAACACTAATTAAAGCATTTGCTGAAGTTATTCAAGAACTTTGGTCTGAAGACGGTTCAGACAAAGTGGTTAATACAGTATCATTGAAAAGTAAGATTCAGCGATTTACTTCAAGGTTCATGGGATACACTCAACATGATGCACATGAGTTTCTTCGTTACCTATTAGCAGGACTTCACGAAGATGTCAACAAGGTATATGAAAAACCAAAGCCCATATTAACTGAAATTGATGACAAATTTAGTGATATCGAGAAAGCACAAGAATTTTGGTTAAGATATGAGAATGGACAACTCCAAGATTATGGATAACTTTGTCGGTCAATTAAAATCAACAATCAAGTGCACACACTGTGGTCACTGTTCAGTTACCTACGATCCTTTTTGGGATTTAACCCTTCCGATACCACAAAGAACAAGTCAATTACGACTTTCACAATGTTTAGATTCGTTTACAAGAAAAGAAACACTCGACGGTGATGAGAAACCAGCTTGTTCGAAATGTTAGGAACGAAGACGATGCATTAAATCATTCTCAATTCATAAATTTCCGAAAATACTGGTTATTCAGCTGAAGCGCTTTTCGCTAACAGAAAGTTTTAGTGCAAAACTTAATGATTCAATAGATTTTCCAATAGAAGGGCTTGATAAGAACCATTACGCGGCTGATAATATGGCACCTTGTATGTACAACCTCTACGCTATATCTAATCACTGTGGAACCACTTATAATGGTCACTACACAGCATTTTGCCGACATCCATACACGGGACAGTGGCACGAATATAACGATTCAAGAGTGCTATTAATATCGTGGAAATCTTTAGTCAGTGGAGAAGCATATGTTCTCTTCTATGAACAAGATGACACAAAATCCCATCTTTAAGTTTAATAATTTTTTTTAATAGTTTTTAAATTGTATTATTTTCATTGTGAATCAATGTCTTATTTGTTTTTTTTTCTGCAAAATTTATTTATATATACATTGTATCCGTTTAAATATAAATAAAATAGTATTTAAAAAAAAAATTAACCATAATAATACAAAAACTAAAATAGACAATAAAACATATATACCAAATTTATCAGAAAACATAAAAAAGACATTTTCGCACCACAACATACATGTTGCTCATAAAGGGTACAACCTACTAAAAACCAATTACACCAATCTAAAAAGTTCAATCTCAAAAGAAAAAAAGAGCAATATAGTCTATGAAATACCATGTAAAAACTGTGAAGGGGTCTACATCGGACAAACAAGTCAGTATTTGAAAAACAGAATAAATAGTCACAAATATGACAAACGAAACAAAACGGCACTCACTATCCATGTTTCAGAAAACCAACACGAATTTGATTTCGAAAACACAAAAATTCTTCAAAGTGAAAACCACACAAAAAAACGCGAAGTTCTAGAAATGATAGAAATACAAAGAAAAACAAGTTCCGTAAATTTAAAAACTGACACAAAAAATCTTAGTAAAATTTATAATACCATTATAAAAATTTAGAAATATAGAGAAACACGTGGCACATTCCAAATAAATTTATTACCACTCCCTATATAAATATAAAATCCATTTATTACCACTCCCTATATAAATATAAAATCCATTTTAATACCAGACAACACAAAAACGACACATTAAAACCTCGTTAGGCTGCTTTCATTGTATAGAACAAATACTCGTATATTCCAATACAAATTATATTGAATAATCGAATGAACGTTCTGTCGAAGGTAAGATTTATTTGTTTTGTGTTTAAAAATTCCTTCTGTAACTTGTACCATTTCTTTTAGTTTTAACGAAAATTTTAATTCTGATGAAGGTCATGGAAAGACCAAAACGTTAAATGAAAATGTATTAACTACTAGTTTAATGTCTTTAAAAATGGCCCTCAATCCCAAGAATATAAAATAAACAATATATAATTAAATAAAAAAAGACCAAGAACCAAAAAAAGCAAAACTATATATATATATATATATATATATATATATATATATATATATATATATATATATATATATATGTATATATAGTCACCTATTAGACAAAAAATTGAAAAGCGAAGAATGCGTTTCATAAATATATTACACTTTTCTCCAGGAATAGATTCCAGGGGGGGTGTCACGAATGAATGTGCGTTTCTTCACCTTTGACAAAATAGGGGCTAGTACTTCTAGAAACATTCCATGACGCAGATACCTTATAGTGTGAAAAACTATATAGTTTATATAAATTTAAGCAAATAAGCGGTTACGCAAATAAGCATCGAATAAAAGCATTACTATAACATGCTATCCTTAAAACTTCACTTAGCTGTTTGATCTGGGCAGGGCTCCCGCTACCATATGTGCAAAGGGTAGTGTACAAGTAATCCTATTAATTTTTACAGTTAAAGTCATTTTTATTTTGTCAAGTGTTGTGTTGTATAATATTTCGTTTACTACTTTTTTTTTCTCAAAAATTAAGTGCTGAATACTTGCTGACCGCAATTTCAACGGTATGATTTTTTCTAAAATGGTAAGTATTCCCTACTTTATACTATCGCCATTAACTCTTTAAAGGATACTAGTTATAATTAATTTTTTCTTACCCAAATATCTTTGTATCAATAAAAATATCATGTACGAGTTTAAATAAGTAATTGGTTTTTGATCCATAACTTAGCTTAATATCTTTCCTGCCTTTATTTTTGAAAGGGTTTAAGCTGGAAAGTCTGGAACAAATTGCTTTTTACTCAAATATGCAAACTTAGTACTTATTATTGTGCTTACTTTAGAAGCTAATTCCTAATTCCCATGAGTACTGATTATTTATTTGTTTTTTCAGGATAAAAGAAAGAGACCTTCAGGTGCAAAGTTTCGCGAGCAAATGAAACTGACACTACAAGAAAGGGAATAAGTGACTTGATCTTTAAAGCACTTCTTGCAAAACAATCAAGATTCCACGGAGACTATCGATGCGACCGAATCTCAATATTTTAAAACCGTAATATCAGTAACAGTGAGTGAACCATCTGAAATTCCAGCTGAGGCGATCACGGTAACATCAGGTCCTGCTACCAGTGGCGGCGGTTGTAGCAGCAAAACAGTTTCTACTGATGCAGAGCCCGATGAAGCGATGACACCATCCTCGTCTACAGCACTTGAACAATCCACTTCACTTAATTCAGCTTGTGTAAGAAGTTCAGTAATGCCAGCTACCGAAATATCTGCTGCGAGTGATACTTTTGATGATGGATTTAATGAGGCTAGTATAAATAGGTATAATTCCGTCCGACCCCGGTTTGTGGCCCGAACAAATCACCAATGAGATAGCTAGAATATTGGTTAAGCGTTAAGTCGAAAAGGACACTAGTCATACTGAGTTAATTAGTCTTGTTCTGAGGTATGTTGTCCTTAACACCACTTAAAAAAAGGTTGAAGTTGAGTAAATTTTTTTCTCGTTCAATCCAATACTGAACTCTACAGGGGAAGGGATACATACATTTGTAACAGAAATTTTTAGAAAATTAAATTTAGATATGAAAAATATTAGGGGACAACGTTATGATAATGGGGCAAACATGAAGGGAAAGCATGTTGGGCTTCAAAAACGCATTCTTAATGCGAATCCGAGACCCCTTATTGTACCTTATGCTCATACTTCGAACGTAACCCTTTAACCCGCAAATGTGGAAAATTGAAAAAAAACTTATCAAAATTTTTAGTTTTGGGTTCATTTTACCGTATTGTCGATTTTTTCGATAATTAAACTACCTGTGTAACGCAAAAAATTCGCCGAGTTGTCGCAGGTTTAACGATTGGCAAGCTTGTTGACGGAGAGAATCCAAAGCACTGTATGCGCGAAGTGGTCAGTCCTTCATTTGCCGCCAACGTGTAAACACACACTTCCAACATAAAAATTTTGCATGTGTTCTGGAAGTCATAAAGTATTTTACGAAAAACCTGACAATCCTTACGTAGGGGAAGAAAATAGGGCTTAAACCAACAGCTGGCAGCTCTGACCCGTTAGGCTTCTGGTCCAGAAACGACCGATGACTGAGGATACCAGTAGAAATTAGTGGAATTGCGTAATTCGTGGTAAATTTCCGTAGACGGCGTTAGTTAGAAGGATTCATTATCAAGGTAAATGGTTGAAAACACTATCTCGGAATTAACAGTTCTATATGTATATTAACGTAGGAATTTTAGATTTGAATCGTAGTTTATTGGAGTATGTAATCTGGATCTCATGAGATAGTTTCGATACATTTCACAAATTCTCATTAGTTCATTTTCGTTATTGCTTCATATTTTTTTTGAAATAAGAATTTATCAAGGGGGTTTTTTATGGATATTAAATCACTGATTGGAGATTATTGAGTCAGTGAGACCAGTTCCAGGAGAGCTGGAATATTCTGGAGCGACTTCAGTTCCTGCTCTGGGTCCGGAAAAAGGATAAGTGAACAGTTTTCCTTTTTATTCTGCATTCATTTGTAAATTCACCTTTATGCGTCACATTTCACAGTTTTTTTTTGTAAAGTTTTATTTCTCTTTTGGCAATTACTATAGTTTCGTTTTACACTTGTATTTAAAATTTGTAATCTTTGCTTATAGTTTAAAATATTGGGCTGTTGGCTGTGAACGCTAGGATACTACGGTACGTACCTGGGTACTGCGTTATTAAGTGGATTTTCCAAATTCTGACGATTTTATGTATATAATTTTGCGCCGCACATAATTACGAGTTATATTTTCTTTAGCAACGCTAAGCTCGTTTGCTATTTAAGTTTTATGCTTATGCATTTATTTATGTTTATATTCTTATTGGTTTAAATTGCGAAAGTGAGAACTGTACATAGTTAATTTTTGGTATATATTATCATTGTATTTTGAGATATTGTACATGAACCATTTGGTCGTTTCTCTATAATTATAGAATTGAGTCATTGGTGTAGTTTGGGGCCCTCAGCTCTTCTGCACCCTGAGTTTGAAGCCTTCAGCTCTGCTAAGCATTTATAGAACCTGCTTGTCAGTTATTTACTTAAGTCTTAACTGATAATTTAGTTAGCAATTCTAGGATTTATGTAGATTCCGGCATTCTGAATCTACAGCCTTCAGCTGAGTTCAGACATTATTTGGGACATTGTTGTAGTAAAATTGTAATAAATATTAGAAAAGAGACCTTCGGTCCAAAGTGACTAATTAAAACTTCAATCAGGAGATACTTGCTGACTTTTATTTTCTTATGATAACTTACCTTTCAATTTAACCTTTGAAGTTTGTAGTGAGTGTTGTTAACTCACTGAGGAGTTGTGGGCTAATTAAAGAAGTCTTGGGTGCTTGTCAAAACTTCTCTGGCGCCCTTTTTGTGAACCTAATAATTTTTTGAAGAATCCACCCCTTCTTCTACTCGAAGCTAGTCGACTAGCGAGCACGGGTTGTACCACGTGAGACAACCCGCATATCTATAACGAGCACTGAGAGGGTTGGTAGGTTTTCTCGTTATACCTGGTGAAAAAAATGAAGGGCTGCCTTCAGGCACACTTGCGGGATTAAGAGTAAATAAATAAAACGAAGTGTGTCATATGAAATGTTTTATTTATAACATCAACGTACGTGAAACGCAAATAGACACTACACAATAATGTAATGCATATACATAATAACAATATTCATTTCCTATGGTGATAGTCATGCAAACAATTTTTGGCAAGCGAACAACGTAAATGTAGGACACATTTTGGGGAAACACACTGCGTTTGTGATGTTTTGCAGAATTTGCATTTTTTCTTACCGCCCTGTTTATCCAACCAAACAGGAAAATGGTTGTTCATATCGTAACGAACATCCGCCACTGCATGTTTAGCTTCCATACCAACACCAGCGTAATTACTAGGCTCTGGTGTTGATGAAGGACGGCCAACTGGTCGTTTTTCTGTAGACCAGCAGCAATTTGCTCTATGAATGGAGCCAGTTGCAACAACTTACTTTTTTGTTGATCCTCATTATAGTTCTTCTTTGCATTAGCGCATCGGTACAAAATATATGCATTATTTACAGCCATATCTATCCAATGATAGAAAGTTCTAATCATTGGATTACGGGTTTTCAGACGAATGTGGTGTCGACCTATAACGCCGTTTAAAAGATCTACACCACCCATATGGCGATCGTATTCGCGGATAATTTGAGGACAATCAACTTCAATCCACTTCTTAACTTTTTTATCATATCTGGGTACTGTGGTTGGCTGAGTCAATGGATTTGATTTAGCAAATGGTAGAATTCCCACATATGTTGAGGCAAGTTTGACATTCTTAGTGTCTTACCACAACACCGAAGGAATAGCTATACCATACAAGGAGCACATATATTCAGCAGAAAAACATCTAACTTCTTTAGCCATATATTTATCAGAAGGTAGTTTGCAGTTTGGTACTCTTTTTTATATTCAATATTCCAAGAGTATAAATACCTCTGGCACGAAGATACACTAATAAGGGCGATGATGTATGAAAATTGTCAAAATACAATATATGATGCACAAAATTGGATATGGTCTGTGTCAATCTAAAAACAACATTGCTAGATGCACAAAGATCAGGAGTGCCCGGTAAAACAACAATATCTCCTGCACCATCCATGAGAGTCGCACAATACAAATAACTTTATTCCACACTTACGTGGTTTGTTCTTCACATATTGTCTTAAATGATGAGCTATCTTAGTGCTGCACATTTGTTCATCAACGCACAGTCTAGCAGTCTTCGGAACTGAATCGAATCTTTCGTTGACCAAGGTTGCTAATTTTCTTATTCTAAAAAGTGGTTCGTATCCTGGATGTCCTTTTTTGATACGAAGATCCGCATCGGCAAAAGATAAATATTGCTTGATTGCTTCAAATTTCTTGATTGGCATGGTTCGTTGAATTGGAGGGAATTTATTTTCCCCCAATAATTTTCCATTTTTGAATACCGGTGAATAGACATATAGAGGAGTATTCCAATGTAATGCTGAATTTGGATAATATCTGTTTTGAATTTTGTACTGTTATCTTTCACATGTGCTGCATGATTGGTTTCATCAACAACCAAATTCAAGATATCGTCAGTAAAGAAATACTTGAAAAATTCCATAGGTGTTCGAAGATTTGTAATTGAACTGGGCAATCCACTTTTACCACGGAAAGCAACTTCGTTTACATGTAATTGCATCCGTGCTAGTTAATTTTTTTTCGATTGCATCTAAAACTCTTCCAGTAAAACCACTTGGTGACGGTTCGTTTTGAGGTCCAACATCCTCCATGACATGCATTGGTGATCGAGGTCTTTTTTTGGGTTTGAGTTTGCCTGTAACCATTGTCCCACTAGCTGTTGAAGTTGTTGGTGCTGTTATCAATGCGAGAGCTGCTGCAGATGTTGATGGTTATTCTCCGCCTACATCACTTACGTCCATTGCCAAAATTTCTTCATCGACGCAAATTTTAGCTTGGTTGATTTCTTCTAAACACTCAGAAATTATATTCTCATCTGAGGCAGTGATTTCGTCAGCTACGTAGTCAGGATCATACACATCATCGGAATCACTATCAGTGTCATTCGAGTAATCTGATTCCACGGACGCAAGTAAATCCTCCACTTCTTCAATGGACAAATCTGCTATTTTGAATTATTTCTTCCTGGTGTGATAACTTTCACGGTACATTCTGCAATAAAATATATCAATTTATTATTGGAAGGTACAATACTGTGAAATTAATTCATGAGAAAGTTTTTGTATAGAAATTCTAATTGATGTAAAATAATATAATTTTACATGATATCTATACCTGACAACCGTCGTTGCAAAAAAATATCTACACCACTTGCATTATTATTTTCTTTCAAACTAAAACAATTCAATAAAGATATATGTATTTTTACACTTACCTAAAAAATTCCCACTAAAATCGACAAAAACAGCTACCTTTTTTTCACTTTCAAAGTTGTCAGTCACACCCGATAATTTTTAGCATACACACAAAGCGATTGCAAACAGAGAACTGACTGTATTCGATGATCGGATGCGATCGGACGGTTCAAACTATCCGATTTCGTAAATCTAGAATTCCTCAAGGCAGACAAATCGTTTCAAACGAAATAAATTTTGTGAATATAAGCCTATGTATATTAGAATGACAGCGGTCTCCGGGCAGCCTTACTGGATACAGGGTTTTAACTGTAAATGACGCTTCTAAGATGTCAGATGCTACAATAAACTTTTCTAATCTGGTGCAAGAGTTATATAAATTTTTTTCGTCATCCACAAAAAGGTGGGATGTTACGAGAAAAAATGTCCCCGGGTTAAGTTTAAAGCTTCTAAGTGAGACAAGATGGTCCAGCAGAATTGATGCAATAAAGCCCCTTAAACTTTATTCTATTAAGGTTTGCGAAAGTCTTCTAGGAGTAGCTGAAAATAATTCTTCTCACATTGATGCAAGCCATAAAGCAAGTTCCCTCTTAACGGCTGTACAAAATTTTCAATGTATTTGTGGAATTATTATTTGGCACGACGCTTTATTTCATATTAATATTGTCTGCAAGCAATTGCTAAGTGCTACAATTAATATTAAAGTATGCGAAACCTACCAAAAAACTTTAGTTGATCACTTCCAGCAGTAGAGATCTGGCCAATCATTTTAAGAAATTCTTATACAAGCGAAAGAAGTAGCACTCTCTCTCTCTCGAAATTAAAGAAGTCTTTCCATCGTTATCAACGGCCAGGAGGAAATATAAACCAAATCTGTTTGGTTTGACTATTAACACCGAGATGAGATCACTCATGATACAAAAACCGCCTTTAAAATGAGTTTTTTTTCAAAAGTTATAGATCAAACTTTAAGCTCTCCAAAAAACCAATTTCACTTATTAAATGAGAATTATATATATATATATATATATATATATATATATATATATATATTTATATATATATATATATATATATATATATATATATATATTTATATATATATATATATATATATATATATATTAGATTTTTTTAGCTACATATTCAAATTAAGTGACAGCGATATTTTAGAACGTTGTTCTGTTCTTGAAGAACGACTGAGAGATCAGGATAATAAGGATATAGACTCCAATGATTTGTTTAATGAAATTAAAGCGTTAACGTTGTTCTCATTGCCTGATGATACTGACCCCTCAAGTATTTTGCAATATATATTTGAAAACAATTTAATCTCCACCCTTCCAAGCGTAAGCATTTTACTAAGAATTCTTCTGACATTGCCTGTATCTGTAGCTTCTAGAGAGCGATATTTTCCAAAGTTAAAAATCAATAAAAATTATTAAGATCGACGATGCTTCAAAAAAGATTGTGTAAGCTAGCGTATTAGCAAATGAACAAGAAACTTTTGATGGTATACATTTGAGCGATTTAATTAATGAATTTGCAGCAGCAAATTATAGAAAAATATCGCTACTACAATAGCTATTTTCCATTTTTCATTGTACCTAGCTATCCTTTTTGATTTTATAATGTATTGGTTATCAGAAGTATCTGCATATTTTTTAGTTAAGTAAATGCTTTAAAATGGGTGTGAACTAGAATTTATTTCAATTTATTTTATTAAGATTTTATTCTGTTTGTTTTATTTTGATATTTTAGTCTACAAATAAATATGACTCCTTAAGTTCAGTTTTTTGTTTTGTTTCAAGCACCTACCTACCTACCTACCTACCTAAAAAAAATAAATGAAAATCATGATCCAAAATATCTTAAGGGGCGCCAAAATCTTTTTTGCTGGTTCTGGGGGTGTCCTTTCTACACGAGTCCTCCTCGAATTCAAAAACTACTACAGGTAAGGGTAACTATCTTATTCTTCTAAGGTTTTGTATATTTACAGTATTGATACGAATCTTTGTCTCTAGATAAGGGTTACCATTCATTTTAGAAAGTTACGGTCTTCCATGTATCTTATCTGTATGCAAAACGTGGAATATATTAAGTGAAAACGAGCTACCGATTTAAGTAACTACTCTCATTTATAAAAATTGTCACGTGTGGATGAAACATGGTTGTAATGTATCAAAGAGAAATTTTTCATTTAAATGGCTACTATTAGTTTCAATAAAACATGCATATAGAAACTGAAGCAGAATGTATTATCTCTGAAAAAATGTCTACTCCATAAACTATCCTTTGTGGAGGTGAACACATTTATTTTTGAAATGCGGAGGTTTTTTTATCTGATAGAAAAATATTGGGCATAATATTATAGACCCAGAAAAATTATTCTACAGAGTCACAAGAGGGAAAGTATGGAATGAAAGAAAGTTGTGTCCAAGGCAAACAACAAAAGTTATACAAGCAATATAAAAGGTGTCTCACGACGTTTTTACTGTTTAATTTCTTGAAAACTGTTCACATGAATTGTCTGAAATTTGGCAGCTGTAAACAGTCGATACTTATGCTTATATTCATTATAAAAATGCTACCGTTTTTTCTACCAATTCCGGTTCCGTGAACCTGAATGGAACTACCGGTATAATATTACATATTTTGATCTGTCTTTAAAAACCAAATTCAAAAATACCACAATTGCCATCATTCTATTGTACAGTAATAATGATGGGGGATATGAAACAAAAGACATATTCTAGCAACAATATAAGTTGTCATTCATTTTTGTTGAGTAAAATCGATTCAAGAACTGTTATTAATTATTTGTTAAGACATCATAATAATATATAAATAGTACCTTCAATTTTCACTTACGATGAATATGTTGAGATGCCACTTATTTATGGAAAATGTGGAATAAACAACTCATGGTCAAAGTTTATACCAAAATCGTTATGCTTCCAAGCATAAAACGTTTAGCCTATGTTGAACGAAAGCTAAGGAATGGTTCTTTTCCAAACGGTAAAAATCAAGTTCCTCGCCGAAAAAACGCTCAGACAGATGACAATGTATCAAATATTTTACCTTATCTTTAGGTAAATCCACATATTCCAATACGACTTCTTGAACAAGAATTAGGAATAAGTAGAAGTTCAATACAAAGAGTATTGAAAAATCACAAGTACCGTTCATATAAAATACATTTAACACAACGTTTAGTTCCTGCAGATCCTGAATGGCGCTTAAATTTTATTGATGATAAGTCAGTAGAAAGTAATAATGACCATTCCTTCTTAGAAAAACTATTATGGAGTGATGAATGTAAATTTCGTAACAGAGATATTTTGTCATTATTCGTCGCAGCAAAATCTAATATGTCAATGTTGGGTGCGGTTTACTTAATAGTCGGTTGATTGGTCCCTATTTTCATGAAAGAACATTAACGGGGTAAAGTTACTTAGATTTTTTCAACATACTGTAACAGCATTACTTCTAGATATTCCCTTACATGGAAGGCAATCAATGTGGTGGCAGCAAGGTAGAGAATATCTTGTTAATACATTTCCTGGGTAATATATTGGTCGAAATGTTATGATTCATTGGCCACCCCGAAAAGAACGTGCAAGATGAACGTACACTGTGTAAGATACACCGGAGCGCACCCTGAGTAGCACCGAGAAGCAGAAATGCCACAACTGCGAGAGAGACCACCCCACAAACTACATGGGTGCCCGTAAACCCGAAGAAAACAGAAGCAAAAAACACAGTCAAAACCTAGTACCGTAGCAATAGGAATCAGCTATTTACAAGCGGCGAGAAAATGCCCGAACAAACAAAGAAGACACCCGCAACGAAAACTTCACATGACACAAGATGTTCCAAAACATACAAATGCTCATAACCACATTAATGGCAAACAACCTTTCCAATCAAATGAAGATCGGTGCGTGGAACACAGGAGGACTGAAAATCCACCAAAATTTCATGGGAATAATCTCGGAGGTAGAAGATTAAGATATATTTGCTCTCCAATAAACAAGACTGCCGGGTTATAATTACAGATTCCCCTATCCAGACTACAACGTCTACAGAAACGACACAAACGGACGATTCGGCGGCACAGCGATCTTAGTGAAGAATGAGCTATGCCGATATAAATTCAACCCACCGGATGAATTACTAATTATGGAAGTGACGTAAATAGTACATCAAACTATAAAGGAGGATATTACAACATTGTTCGCATATGATTATATACGCTGCTGTGAGAAATACCTACACCAAGGAGCAAGAAACCCAAACAATTTTGGTAAACTAGCCTAAAATAATTACATCACTAGATACAGTTTCAGACTCCTCTGGGTGCAAGATCAGAATCAATAAGGACTAGAGTGATGAGGCATACAGGATAACGGAAGTGACTGTCAGTGATCCCTGGGAGGCAAAGACAGAGATAACCAAGCTGATAATAGTAGAACTTAGTGGTCCGAATATGACTTTGGTAATACAAAACCGATACAAATATAGATTTCCAGGCATTTTTGACGCCAAAGGAAAATATATTGACCAAGGGCAAGACACAATCAGTCAAAAAGTCATAAAATTGTAACAGATTTTGAGTGAAGAAGACCTATGGAATACCCTAAGGGCTGTCAGGGATAAAACATTAGAAGATCGTCAGATTGCACTACACCATGTTAACAATCTAAATCTGGTGAAGTTTGTGGAATTAGCTATAAACAGTAAGTTTCATTTAAAACACTAATTTAGGAAACTAGTTGAGTATGTCTTTCCTGGCTCGGGTATAGAGGTCTTCATCTATATCAATAAGAAGAAACATGAAACGGAAAGTGTTCAATCAATGACAAGCAAACGGCAGCCAACATCATACGCCTTTATAGTCAGCAAGTATAATGATACTTACCTAGATGCTCTCAAAACCATAAACGAAGTTGTTAAAATACAAAAGATGCTGAAAACATAAGGCAGATCAGAGAAACCAAAGATGGCAATGTTTTAATAACTATGAAAAAGGACCAAGAAGCGATGAATTCCTTAAAAGTAGCAGTGGAATCCACCAACATGAAAGTTAGCACGAGATGTACCCATTGGCATAAAAAGAAAACTATCCGAATTCGTGGGATTGATTCAACAGTCACAGTAGAAGATGTGGCTGAGGCAATAGAACGGAAGGTCGGAGAGCAGATTAAGGAAAACCGCTCCATTGGACATCTTAGGCCGAATGCTGGCAACACTTTGGTAGTCACAATATCTGTATCGGGAGAGAAGGCCCGAGAATCAACCCATAACCCGTAAAGGGCTATCGAATTGGATGAGCGAACCTAGAGTGAGCGTCAATCAATGCAAAAAGTGCTGGTAATACAATCACCAGTCTGAAGAGTGTAAGGGACCAGATTTAAAAAAATTGTCGTTATAACTGTGGAAGGGAAGGATATCCGTCAAAAGAATGCAAAGATGAACATTTTGCTCAATTTGCAAAGGAACGCATAAGTCAAATACCGGAAAATACATTAACTTCCGTAGAGCACTGAGAACGATGAAAATAATGAAACGTCAAAAACTTTACCCCAATATTGAAATTATGACAAATTAATGCCAATCTCAGTGCCCAGTCCATGACATTGCTGCGCTTACTGCGGCTATCAAAAAAGGTGACGTTATTTGCATCATTGAGTCAGATATCTAAAAGTGTGGAATTAGGAATAGAAATGTTTACGTAAACCCTACCAAAGTAATGGGTTCATCATGGCAACTTCTTATAAAGAAACTTTCACACTCCATGCAATACCCAATTCATCGTATATTCTTAATAAAACTGTTCTTGCTTTCTACCCTGAGAACTATGCATGGATACGCCTAGTATGGGTCTAGGTTTACTTACGGCTAGCTCTACAATCATATCACAACCACATTGTTGGCTAGTCACCAGGCTATGTATGGGTCATGGTTTGGCTCAATAGGGAACAATCAAATTTAATTTTAAATAACAATTAATTACAATAACAGGAATAATCTTTCTCTTGGAACTTACCTAAGACAAGCCTAGGATGGATCTGGGTTTGTTCTTGGAACTGGTTCCAGAGAACTTCAGTGTACGTCGGAAACCAGGCCATGTATGGGTCATAGTTTGATTCAACACACAAGCCATCTTATAAATTTGAGCAAATCATTCTAACCCCTTTTTCTTCTTATTACACCTTTCCTTGATTTGTTCTTCTTCTCCTGCACATGCCTAGTATGGTTCTAGGTATGGCATAATACCTGCAATTCCTATTTCTAGCACATCTGCTATCTTTTCACTCTTCGCTATTATTTTCCACGGTTTCCTCTTTTTCGTGATAGGCCTAGTATGGATCTAGGTTTGTCACAATTATCTTAAAACTTCACAACCACATTGTTTCCCTGGAGCCTGGCAATGTGTGGGTCATAGTTTGGTTAAAGGGTCGAGGGGTCTGTGCCCTTTCTCAATCGACGAAAAGTTGAAAGGGAGAGGGAGGCAGAGTCCAGGGGACAGGTTTTGCACGGAGACTCCTAGAACATTGCACCCCCTCAAACTGTACCAAGACCGCTGGGTACTCTCAAGATGACTGGGAGTGTGTGATTATGAATTACACCCTTCACGTGGTGGCCCTATTGCAACTGAACTCTTCGGATCTAGACCGGGAGGTCGATAAACATCCCCCAACCCAAGGTGTCAAGCGACCCGTGCCAAATGGGTGCATGGCGGTGGAGGAGCACCGTCGCAAACGGAGCCTCTGGGAAACCGGGCGACCTCCTAGAGTATTAGCCTTATTTTCCCCAACGGGTCACTGGGGGAATGAGCCGCACTAACCCGGTACTCGTGGGAACATTATGGATGACCAGAAACATAAAGAAAATACTCCTGATTCGGAATGTGGCCAAGAGACCGCAGGCATTCCTATTCAGACAACAAGCAATAATTCTCCAGCGATGGAGGAGGATAATTTGCTAAGTCCTGGGGAGGAGGGCAACACCTCAAAGAACCAAGGTAGGCAGTCGTCAAAGAGAGAACCAAAAAAGAAGCTCTCTAGAGGCGAACTGAGACGTCTAAGGAGAGAAGAAGCTCTCGCTAAAGGCGAGAGGATTCACTCCAGAAAAGAAAGACAGTTAGCGTGGAAGGAGAAGCATGATGATCCGGCTGTACCACCCCTTAGCAAATCCGGTTCCTCTGGAACCCTGGGCGCGGGGGTGAAGCCGAGGCAAGGTGCGAAACCCGACGCCTAACCGTCATCATCCAAACATGTAACTCCAGGAGGGAAAAATTTGCACTTGTATTGAACTCCGGAGGAATCTGTAAGGATGACAAAAAGATCTAAGGCAGAGGGAAGCTCAGCGAGAACCTTAAAGGCACCTGAGTCCTTCGCCGAGAAACTGATGGTTGAAAAGATGGCAATTGTCCATGTCAACCATCCAGAAACAAGGCTGGACAAAGAGACAGCCTTAAAAATCAAAATGGAGCTGGGTAGACGTGCCCTTCGGGGCGAAGACGTCAGAATATCCAGCTGCCATCCTAAGAACGGAGCAGTAGTTGTAGGCTGCGCAAATTCTACCACAACGGTGTGGCTAGAAGCCCAGTTCAAGCAGCTGAATCCGTTTAGCGAGATTCAGCTGAGAGTGAGCCCGGCCAAAAACCTTGTGAAGATGTGCGAAGTCTTAACTTCTGTACCTCGATCCACGGGAGCGGAGACCAAGGAAGATGTGATGCTTGGTCTAAAGAGCAGTTGTGGGTAGTAATACCACACCAGAAGGACAGTTCCTAGTCATCCACATTGACGACGAATCCCTGCAGAAGTTGAGGAAACTTGGTATGCGCCCATTCGTGGGAGCAGAAAGAGTTATCTTCAAGTTGCAGGGAAGATCACATAAAGACAGCAAAGATGACCGCAGTGCTGCAAATCAACCTGCATCACAGTAGAACGGCGACGGCGACGCTCTGCCAGAAGATCCTGGCTGATGACATAGGAGTGGTTCTTATTCAAGAACCACGGACCGTCAACGGCAGAGTAATGGGAATGAGCACTGCGAAGGGTAAGTTAATCTACGACACTGATAATGCAAATCAAAGGGCATGTATTTTTATTAAATGTTGAAAATAACGGATTTATGATCTAGGGACACTGCCGTGACTGAGGTACACCTGCAGGTAGGTGATGGAAACACCAAAATCCTGCTTGCATTAGCGTACCTGCCATAGGATCCCACAGAAGCACCTCCGTCCATGGAAATGAGGAGGATAGTGGAACACGGATCAGAGACGGGGAAGCATCTTGGGAATGGACGCCAACGCTCACCATCTAGCCTAGGGGAGCTCCAACACCAATAAACGGGGTGAGTACCTTATTGATTACGTAATAGAGTCGAATTTAACCTTATTGAATCAGGGCCGTAAGTCAACTTCCCAACAAGGAAGGGGGAATTTGCTTAGGGAAGAGATTAAGGGCTGGGAGGTATTATACGAAGCCTCAGCGTCGGATCACAATTACATATCCTTTACTATTAAGTCGACCCATAAAAAAGAGACTTATAGAAACCCAAGGAACACGGATTGGGAAGCATTTCGGAAGGAATTGGAAACCAATCTAGCCTCACTTGACCCAGTCTCAGGGCAAGGGGTTGAGAGAATGACTTGTGACAATAACAATGCCATAATGAACTCATACACCGAGACCGGCCCTGAGACGGTCAGAACGACCATTAGAAATGCACGTTGGTAGAACAGGAAGCTCGAAACGATAAGAAGGAACGTTCGAAGGCTGTACAATCAGTGCAAACGCACAGGAAATTGGGAAAGTCATACGAAGGCGCTCACTGAATTCAATAAAGCAGTGAGGAAAGCCAAGAGAAGCTCATGGAGAAATTTCTGTCAGGACATTGAAAATGTTTCTGACTGTGCAAAACTCCACAGAGTCATGGCTCAAAATCCAGTTAATACTCCAGACACCGTACTCAAAGAAGACGGCTCACACACGGATGGACCGGAGGAGACACTGGCAGTAAGGCTCAGTACGCACTTCCCGGGATCCACCGAAATACAAGTCGAAGCAACGATAGAAGTCAGAGAAGAACGGCAAGTTGCCCGCGGTCTGGCAACTCGTGATCGCTGAACCTGTGCAAAGTACATAGTCACATATGGTTCTGTGACATGGGCAATTCAATCTTTCGATCCCTTCTAGGCGCCTGAAATGGACAGAATTTACCCTGTACTACTGCAAAAAATCGCCGACATAATAACTCCAAGACTTGTGAATCTGTTCAGACTAGGCCTAGCCACAGGAGTTATACCTACGGTGTGGGAAATCTCCTAGGTGGTATTCATACCAAAACCTGGAAGACCCTCTCACGAGACTGCAGAGGCTCATCGTCCGATAAGTCTCTTGTCATTTCTTCTTAAGGCATTAGAGAAGATGATAGATAGGCATTTGAGGGTCACGGTGCTGGGTAATAAGCCGCTGCACCCTAATCAACATGCCTACCAAAGTGGCAAGTCGTGTGAAACAGCCTTGCACAGCTTGGTGAGCAAGATAGAGCAAGTCATTACTTACGAAGAAGTTGCACTGGCTGTGTTCCTGGATATCGAAGGAGCATTTGACAATACGAGAACACGCTCAATATTATCATAGCTGTAATCCAGAGGCACAGACAGGATAATCACCCGATGGATAGAGAACATGCTAAGCAGTAGGAGAGCACAAGCATCCCTGTGTGGTGTCACAAGAGAGGTGAAGACAGAAAGAGGATGTCCACAGGCAGGCGTTCTGTCACCAAAGCTGTGGAATTTAGTAGTCGACGACCTTCTTGTCACTCTAAACGAGCAGAGATGGTATGCTCAAGGATATGCTGACGACATCATCATGCTAATACGGGGGAAACACGTGGGCATCTGCCTGGAACTAATGCAGAGGGCAATGTCCGTAGTGGAGAGATGGTGTGATGCGTAGGGATTGTCTGTCAATTCCTCGAAAACCATGATGGTACCATTTACAAAACAGCGAATCGCAGAGATTACTAGTGTACTAAAACCCTTCGGCATTCAGATAAAGGTTGCTAGGGAGGCAAAATATCTAGGAATCCGGTTAGATGACAAGTTAACCTGGAACAGCCATCTAGCGAGCATCATAAGCCGTTCTCAGATTACGCTAATGACGATGAGACGAGCAATTGGGTGCACCTAAGGCCCAACTCTGCCAATGGTAAACTGGTTGTACACCAGAGTAATCAGACCAATGATGGTGTATGGTGCGATCGCATGGTGGCCTAAAGTTCAGCAGAGCACAGCCGCTAAAACCCTCTCTAAAGTGCAGCGAGCTGCGTGTCTGAGCATTACAGGCGCCATGAAGAGCACCCCAACCGCAGTATTAGAAATACTGCTTAACATCCCACCATTAGATTTTTATATACAGGGGGAGGCTAAAATGGCTGCATACAGAATGCAATGGCAACTGTTGCAAGCACCATGCTATGGAACATACTAAAATACACGATACCATGAGGTGCGACATCATCGACATGCCACCTGACAGAATGCCCAAGGTCGTGGAAACTGAGATACCATATCGTGTCAACTTGAGTGGCAGATCCGAATCGGCCCAGGGAGAACCTCAGCGCATGTTGAACAGTATCACCTGGTACACCGACGGGTCAAAGACCCTAACGGGTACAGGAGCAGGCGTTTGCGGCGTCAGGCCCAGGCAAAGCATAAGTGTTTGACTTGGCAAAATGTCGACCGTATTTCAAGCAGAAATAGCTGCACTAATCGAATGCGGCAGAGCATGCATAGACAGGAAATATAACAAAAAGACCATCTATGTGAACACGGACAGTCGGGCGGCCTTTTTGGCCTTAGCAAGCCACAGCTATACGTCGAAGATAGTGTGGGACTGTCACCATACCTTGAAAACATTGGCAAAAGACAATAGAGTAACTCTTACTTGGGTGCCAAGCCATACAGGGGTAGCTGGAAATGAGGGAGCTGATAAGTGTGCCAAGAAAGGAGCTCTTCTCGCCCTCATGGGACCAGAACCAGCATACGGCGTTTCATACAGCGCCGTACGAAAAACTGTTTCCAACTGGGTGTCGCTTGAACATCAAAAGCGCTGGAACAAAATCACGCCACATTCTCAGTCCAAAAGAATGCTAAAAAGACCATCGAGTTCCTATGCAGCAAATGCTTTTAGACTGGGTAGGAAAGAGCTGCGAAAAGTGGTAGGATTCATAACTGGCCACTGGATATTCAACGCACACCTAGTGATAATGGGGATTGAAATAACAAATCCTTATTGCAGGATGTGTGGAGAAGCAGTGGAAACCGCAGAGCACGTGGTCTTCGATTGCCCTGCCCTGTACAGAAGGCGAGCCTCCTGCCTAGATATCTTCCTAGGCACAATTCAGGAGGGAACGCAGGAAAACATAGTCCGACGAATCTCAACGTTCGCTAAGAATTTAGAATGGGACTCTGCTTAATACCTGTGAGGGGGAGTGCACGATAAGCCAATTAATGGCTGAGCGGCAACCTTTAGGGCACCTGAACCCTAACCCCCTCGTGACTAAAAAAAATGGTTTGGTTAACCATAGTTCCTCCCTTCTCTTTACAACTTCTAGCATATCTGCCATTATTTTCTCCTCTTTACACTCTCACTCGGTTTTTTCTCTCCTGTGCATGCCTAGGATGGATCTAGGTTTGTCATAACTATCTCAAAACTTCATAACCACATTGTTTTACTGTAACCTAGCTATGTATGGGTCAAAGTTGGTTTCATCAGTATACAAGTGTTCTATATCTTATAACTCTTATCATCTCTATCCTTCCCCTTTTACTCTTGACACGCTCCTTTGATTTCTTCACTTCTTATTACAACTTCTAGCATATGTGCCTTCCTTTTCTTCTCTTCACAATCTCACTGGGTTCCTTCTCTTCTGTACATGCCTAGTATGGATCTAGGTTTGTCTTAACTTTCCAAAAACTCATAACCACATTGTTTCTCTGTAACCTAGCTATGTATGGGTCATAGTTTGGGTCATCAGGTCACAATCAATGTTCGGGGTTCCTTGACAAGAGATACCCCTCCCTTTACCATTAACATGTAATTCATATGGAATGTCATTAGCTGTTGGGTTCACCTTGCCAGCGTACTGATCCACCTACCTCACTACATTATGAAAACTTCTCCATGGATGAATTTACGACAAATGTTTAATTTATGTTATTTAGCACTTTACACATATAGGTTTACTGCGCTTGGTTCCTGACTGGCTGGGGAATGGATCCAACCCTTAAGTCACTTTTCTTTAGACAATCGATGGGAGGGGGTGTTTTATATTCATCTAAGTTAGTTGATGTTTGCGAATTTTGAATTTGAATAATCTTTTAATTTTATCACAACTTTAACTTCATTCTTAAAATTCAGAATAAAATATAAGTTTTCCTTCGATTTTCAATTCACTTTCACTGATATTTTCATCCTTTTAAACATATATTTGATTCAATGTTCATCATAAAATCACGTATTATGACTCACTAGCTGTTTTACTGCACGCTGGCCTATTAGCCACCATCTATTAACGTCAAACTGTGTCATCACATATCATTTACTTTATAATTTTAAATACTACGTTTCATTATGTGAATTACAATTGTACACCCTGGGGTAGTTTTAACCATTTTACTCAAATATTGATGTAACATCAAACATTTATCATATTGTATGTAGTAGCCACAGGGTTTAATGTTTTTTGACACCTGTTGTATGATTTTTTATTGACGTAAGTTCGACTTTTTTTAATTGTTCTTTCAATTTTCAAAAATATCATAATTTCATAGGACAGCTTTGAGAATGGCCTGGTGGCCGAAAGCGCTTAGCTGGAATTTTAATAATAAAAGAAACGGTTTTAAAGATTAAAACTAACTTTTCCGCATCTGTGGCCCTGAACAATATTCTATCATAAAATTGTTACTTGTATACACTTCGGGGGATGTATCGTGCTAACAAACCGAAATTTCTCCAAAAATAACCAAAAATTTAGTATATCTAGTTCTATAGGACCCGCTGTACTCGCTCTAGTCAACTGAAAATCAATAGGGTACATCTGTGAGACACCTTGAACAATACTTATTCATAAAGTTGATAAATCGTATACTCTCTGGAGGCTGTATCGTGCTAACAAACTGAAAATTATCCAAAAATGACAAAAATTTGGTACTTCAAGTACCACAGCACCCGTTATTCTGGCTTTAGTGAGCTCAATATCAATAGGGTTTATCTTTAAGACGCTCTGAATAATATCCAATCATAAAATGCATTACTTGTATATACTCCGGAGGCTGTATCGTGCTAACAAACTGAAACTTCTCCAAAAATGACAAAAATATCGTACTTAAAGTACTGTAGCACCGGTTGTATTGGCTCTGGTGAGCTGAAAATCAATAGGGTTCATCAGTGAGATGCCCTAAATAATATTCAATCATAAAATTGGTGACTTGTTGAACTCCGGAGGCTGTATCGTGCTAACAAACTGAAATTTCTCGAAAAACGACAAAATGTCGTACTTCAAGTACCATATCACCCGTTGTACTGGCTCTGGTGAGCTGAAAATCAATAGGGTTCATCTGTGAAATGCCCTTAACAATGTTCCATCATGAAATTGGTGACTCATTGCACTCCGGACGCTGTATAGTGCTAACAAGACTTGCAAGGAAAAGTGGCCGACGACAACGACGACGACGACGACGACGACGACGGCGACGACGACGACATACACACAGGATTTTTCTTCTAAAAACCGTCTTTTCGTGTTATTGTTAATGGATAACGTAAAAATAACTCGAGAAAAAGTTTCAAAGCTCCAACTTTTTTGTGGGTAAACCAATACTTTTCTCGCATATTAGATAGGTTGGCGGAAAGTAATACACACTGAGTACTCGTCCTTTCATTCACTCAATTTATATCTAGTGTGTACGCCATACTCAAACAGTTCTACAATCAATTGTGACTAAAATTCTCCGAGATTGTAAAATAAAGGATCAAGCGAAGATTGATGAGAAAATATACGAAGGAAAAGGAAAACTGAAGCAAAATTCTGATATTATAAAAAATAGGACAGGACAGACAGAAATGAATACAGACAAGCTATTTGATATGTATCAAAATGAAATAAAAAATAATTTTCAAGTGCACTATTGAATAAATTAAAGTTTTTGAACACTTAGAACTATTAATTTGTCCTTGTCCAATAACTAAAAATGTTATGAAATTAACTGTCTCGACCCTTACTTCGTGGAATCGACTCATATTTGTGTTTTAAATGAAAGCCAATGTTTCTAGCTAATTCCACAATATAATGAAAAATGTTGAAAATTCTAAAAAATTGACAATTGTTTCGATAACTGAATATCATCGTCAGAATGACAGAAGTTACATTCCATTTGATGCCTACCTGATGTTTAGTAGTTATTTTTGGCTAGACCAAGAAGTGACCTACCTTGTGATTGACTCAATATATGTTAATATAAAAAAGAAGAAGATGTTTTATTACAAATATTGAAGCTCAGATATTATTAGCCCTATGGTGATATCCTGGATAACATTTTTCCAATTAAGATCTATACTGATACTGTGCATTGATATAGAAAACCAGGAAAACTATATCTGCTGATCTTTACAATTATCACTTTAAAAGACAGTTTAATAGTGGAGAGCTTCCTAGATTTGTCTGTTCAATGACGACTTCATATTGTGGGTTTCTTAAGTGTCTTCTAATTTCCAACTCTTCAAGGAAATCCAGTTCTTGTTTCTTATCACAAATATGTAGTACTTCTAGTTCTGCGTTAGGTGTCAATGAATGATTGGTGTCAAGTAGATATTTTTGCGTAATGGGATTGATCTGATTGTTTTAATCCGTATGCTCGTAAGTGTTCACTGTATCGTATTCCAAAATATCTAAGGGTCTGACCCAAATAGACAGGATCACATACTGTACATTTGAGTTTAAAACACAAATATGAGTAGATTCCACGAAGTAAGGGTCGAGACAGTTAGTTTCATTAAGAAATCTTCGAGAGAAGATTTGACTCGACTGTACCAGAAGTTACTACAAAAACGTTACAAAACATCACAAAACATTTGGTTCAACCAACAATGCCTTAGAAAAAGGTAATACCAAATTATGTGAATACAAAATGCTATACTAAAACACCGCAAGCAAAAAAAACGATAAAATGTGCTTAACAAGTATGACTAAAAGATGAATGTAAAAAATGGTTCAAAATAAGGGACTCTTTAGACAACTACATAAAAGTTGTACATTCAGAACTCACGTTCAAACTACATTCAGTAGAATTTGACTATTTAGATGACAAAATCAGAGGAAGTGTCGTCACGATGAAGCACAAGAAATTTAAGAAACAAGAGCAGAAGCTACATAAACTTGAACACACACAACATAGAATTCAATACTCTAAACATCATGAAACTGTAAGTACCTACATACCAACACACTTTGCACCGCGATTTGAAAACCTTTCAGACACTAATTTCACAGATAGTGAAATAGAATTTTTAAATAAAGGTTCAAAGTACAGCATGCCACTAAAATTTAAGAATAATATCAAACAAATCATAGCTAGAGAGTCAGAAATAGCTTTAAAATCTAATTCAATTATTTTTTTTATGAGGAATTGAAAATTGCCAATTTAATGAAAAATATTGAACCTTCAAAAATCAAACGTCAAATAAAAAATGACATCACAGTTCTAAATGCAATCAAAGAGAAAGTAGAAGATAACCTAACAGTTACAAAATCTGATAAGAGGAACACAACTGTCATATTGACAACTGAAAATTATAATTCAAAAATATATAACTTTATAGAATCTAGCGATGTAAAAGAGCTTAGAACAGACCCAACAAAAAGTTTTTCTAATAATGTAAGGGATATTGTTAATAAATCAAATTATCTTTTAAGTGATTACGAAAAGAGATCTATCATAAATAAGAATCCTCATTGTCCTCAATTATATGGAACCATTAAATTACGTAAAATAACGAAACCAATTAGACCTGTAGTTCCTTATATTAATACTCCTAATAATATATTGGCAAAGAAGCTTAACAATATACTTAATAGTTACGGATATGCATCTAAATACTCAAACAGAAATTCAATAGAACTAATTCAAAAATTAAAAGAATTCAACTTACAAGATAACTCTAAACTTATTTCATTTGACGTTACTAATATGTTCACTAAAATTTCTCCTAAAGAATGTCTAATAATTGTAAGAAAATTACTAGAAGATAAAAATATTAATCCAGGAATAATATCAGATATGCTTAATTTATTTGATGTATGCATTAATCGGAATTATTTGACCTTAGACAATAACATATATATTCAAAATGAAGGTTTACCAATGCGAAGCCCTATATCACCTATTTTGGCAAACATTTTTATGAATAGTTTAGAAAGAAAAATCTTTGAAAATAATATTTATTTCAAAAATTGTTTTATTTTGGTTTAGATATGTAGATGAAATATTAGCTTGTTTTATAGGTAGTGAACGACAATTAGATATATTTTTCAACCACATTATTAACTTACAAACAAAAATCAAATTTACATCAGAAGTTGAAGAAAGTAACTCAATAAATTCTCTTGATTTGAAAATTCAAAGGGTTAGTAATGTACTTGAATATTCAATTTACCGAAAACCAACACACACTGATGTGTCAATTCCATATAGTTCCAATCATCCTATGTCACATAAACTATCCGCATATAATTCAATGATACATAGAGCATTTTAAGTTCCTATGAACAAATGTTATTTTGATAGAGAGATTAATACAATTAGACAAATAGCAACATCCAACGGTTATCCATCACATATGATAAATAAGCTAATTAGTAAAATAGAGGAAAAAGTGGCATTACAACTAGTATTTCCTAAACAAACTGAAGAAATGAAAACTTATAAAACCATCACATATGCAGGAAATATTTCTAATAATATGTCAAAGATAATATCTTTAGCAAACAATTTCTTTTAAAACAGAAAGTAACGTAAGTACATAATTGTTAAATGTAAAAACAAAAACACCACCATTAAATAAATCAGGTATATATAAACTCTAATATCCAGAATGTAATGCCTGTCTATTTGTGTCAGACCCTTAGTAATTTGAAATCCGATACAGTGAACACTTACGGCATATAGATTAAAACAACCAGATAAATCCCATTGCGCAAAAATATCTACTTGACACCAATCATTCATTGACACCTAACGCAGAACTAGAAGTACTACATATTTGTGATAAGAAACAAGAACTGGATTTCTTTGAAGAGTTGGAAATTAGAAGACACTTAAGAAACCCACAATATGAAGTCGTCATTGAACAGACAAATCTAGGAAGATCTCCACTATTTAACTGTCTTCTTAAGTGATAATTGTAAAGATCAACAGATATCGTTGTCCTGGTTTTCTATATCAATGCACAGTTATACTGATCTTAATTGGAAAAATGTTATCCAGAATATCACCATAGGGCTAATAATATCTAAGCTTCAATATTTGTAATATCACATCTTCTTCTTGCTTCTATTAACATATATTGAGTCAATCACAAGGTAGGTCACTTTTTGGTCTAGCCAAGAATAACTACTAAACATCAGGTAGGCATCAAATGGAATGTAATATCTGTCATTCTGACGATGATATTCAGTTATCGAAACAATTGTCAATTTTTTAGAATTTTCAACATTTTTCATTATATTGTGGAATTAGCTAGAAATATTGAATTTCATTTAAAACATAAAAATATTATCCAATGTCAATAATTAAAATTTTTGTCCAATAACTAGTTTTTTGATAACGTTCAAATATTTTTTTTAATTTCTAGAAAAACCATATTGTTTCAAATATTTGGAATTCATCATCCAAATTATTATACCATGAGAAATACTCCTACAGTAACTATTTAAACCCCAAAAAAGTTTACCCAGTAGTTTACCCTACTGTAATAAAAATTCACTTACTTGTTTTTTCCACTTCGGCATATATCTAGCGCAAAAACCACCATTCACCAACAGCAACAAAGTGAAAACGCACAAAAAATCGCGCATAATCATCCAAAATTTTCTACAGTTCAATAAATAAATAAATTATTATTATTATCCCCAAATTTGTTGATCACTCAAACATTTATTTATTCACTTTGATTATTATCTGGGTCACTTTGAGTGACTATTTTTCAATTTAAATAGTTGAAACCTCGATATGAACGCTGAGAAATCTTATGCGGCCGTGAACTTGACTAGAAGATGGTAATATGAAGAACGGTGACCTGGTTCAGGTCTTCTTTCTTTTGGTAACTGTAAAGGAGAGTTATGAATCGAAATCTTCGTCATTACTAGAGGGGATCTCATGTTTACAATAACTGCATAGGTGAAAATTATGTCAATAAGATAATATTATCGATAAATGAATGGTACAACAAAGTTGTTTACTGTAATATTCAAAATATAGAGATAAATTGAGTTTTGAAATGATCGTTAATAGTAAGTTTCCGATTTTAAACGGTACCTTGAATTATATCGAATTATCACGTTGATAAAAATCCAAAAAAAATAAGGAGCTCTTTTCTTCAATATTAGTGTTTTCCTTTCCACCATCGCACTGTAATTATAACGAAAATCACATGATACAAATCTCATTACTTATCGAGGATATTTAAACTTTCATTTTATTGATTGACATATTTACGATAAAGACAAAGCTTTTTTTCTTGTCAATAAATTATTAATCAGCCTTCTTTGATAGTATATTGATGTAGTCATAAAAAATGTATAACACTTTTAAATAAAATCGGAATTTGTGTAGACTAGACTTGGAATAAATTAGGTCGTCATTCTTTATTGGCAGTTAGTTTTTTTTTTTTCGATGGGAGGTTTCTATTCTGATTCAGTTCAAATTGCGGAAAAATCATCAAAGAGAAAAATAATTTCCAGTATGTTCTTTTGAGCCTTATAAAGTTTGTATTCATTTGATTTTTTGTTTGTTAGGAACCATAACTTAGCTCCGAATATTAAAACTGCTCTAAAAGTTAGATATTTGTACTTGAAACTACACTCCTCATCTTTTTTCTATGAAATCATTAGACAAACAAAACATGGCGTGATCTAGTCACCTCTTGGTGGTAAGCATATGTTTAATAAATGTTTTCCCACTTACGGTTATTTTTTTTGTTGATAAATACGCCTAAAATGGCTTACCTATCGAAATCCTGAACAGGCTATTTTTATATTAATTAATTAAAATTAACGTGTTTTTTTTATTTTTCACCGATTACATATTAACCAGGCGAATTGTGTTCTAGCCGATAGTAAATAATATAGAAAATTTGCCTAGGTAGCCTTGTTTTCTTATTTATCAATCACATTACCTGGCAAGTGGGTACAAACAGGTAAGTTAATATTATTGGCGAATAAATAATATTTATTTGGCAAATAAATGAAAGCCAGCAAAAGAAGGACCTGAATGCTGGCAGTTTCATTCCCTACCCAACAAAACAATCGTATATACATGCACATTGGACATTGCGTAGAGATTATATACAGGGTGTCCCGGGACTAATGGGAAAAAAGTCAGGAGCGTATAATCTGAGCCAAAATAATGTTAGTACTTCATATAAACTTTTTCTATGCAGGCCCTCGTTTTCGAGTTATAGGCCTCCAAAGTTTTAATTTTGAATTTGGTTTTAATTTTTATTTTTTGTGCTAGTTACTTGATCTTCATAAAATTTACGGCAAAGCTTTAATGTACGTGTATGTTTATTTTGGAGAGGTGAATAGATTTACAGTAGTCCCTTGAAGCCAGGGACGGACTACCCGCAATTTTTAGTGATCCAAAAATTTTGCAGGGTAGGCACACCCTGTATGAAATTATCGAAATTGACTTCCCCACACATTAAACTAACGAAAAATTACTCTTGTTGGAATTCGATAAAATAAGCCGTTTGGCTATTATTTACAGTTTTATTAATGCACTACGTACCAATTTACCTAACTAACTTATTAATATGATGTCCAAGATTTACTCCTTTACTACAACAAAATAATTTAACGATAGCAGAAGATAAAAAACATTAGCGACTTATTAATGCGAAAGTTGGTAAAAACTTTTTAAAAGTGTTTTTACCGTTTATCATGTAACCATAGGATTAGTTGTCAAACGTTGTGTAGAATAGTTCGTAGTCAATAATTCATAAGTCCTTAATTTAACAGTTACAACGGCGGAATTCACTTTTATTGAGTGCGCTGATATGCATTTAATATATGGACTGGCTTCTCGAAACTGTTAAGAGGTCAGAAGGCTTTATGCAGAGCATTTTGCAAACAGAGCATCGCCAGACAGACGAATGTTTGTGCGTATTGATCTCAGCTTACGAGAAACAGGTATGAATAAGAAAATGTAATTTTCTATGTATACAAAACTAAATTTTAAATTTCAGGAAGTTTTTTGCCAAAAAAGTGGAAAAGGTCCAGTACAAAGCGTACATACAGTCACAGTTGAACAAGACTTGTTAAACGCAGTTGATAATGAACCATCAACGAGTTTACGAAAATTATCAAGAGAACATAACGTCTCGAAATCAGTTGTTCATCGCGTCCTAAAAGAAAAGTTTTCCACATGAAAAAAGTACACAGTATGACAGTGGCTGACTATCCTGCACGACTTGAGTATAGCCAGTGGTTTCTGCGACAATAACAAGCAGACAATACATTTATTAGTAACGTTCTCTTTACGGACGAATCTGGTTTCACCAGAGATTGAGTCATTATTTCTCATAATATGCATTTATGGGATGATGTGAATCCACATGGCATTATCCAAACTAGGAACCCGCATAGATTCAAGGTTAATGTTTGGGCATAAATAGTTGGCAATCATTTGATAGGGCCATACTTTATTGACGGTACTTTGACCGATCAGAGATATTTGGAGTTTTTGCAAAATGGGTTATGGAACCTGTTTGATGATGTGCCTCTACAAACTCGTAGGAATTTATGGTTCTTGCATGATGGGGCCACTCCTCATTTCAGTTTAGATGTACGACAGCATTTACACACCAGGCTTCCTAATAAATGGATTGGTCGTGGAGGCCCTTTTCAATGGCCACCGCGACCAGGAGACGTTAATCCTATGCATTTCTTTCTCTGGGGTTATCTCAAAAGTAAGGTATACGCAACACCTGTGTAAATAAGGCAAGATTTAATATACAGAATTATGTTACACTGCAATGTTATTAGAAGTAATATGGGATTGCTCTTTTAAGTGCAAAGAAACAACCTTCGTAGACTTAGAATGTGCGTGGAAGTGGGAGGAGCTCATATTGAACATTTATTAGAATAACGTTTTTTTTGTTGTTGTTTAGGAATTAGTTTTTGTCAAATGTTTTATAACTTGTGTTTTTTGAGGTTATCTTAATGGTTTAATAATGTTGTGTTCGTAATTTTGATTAAAAGCAACTAATTACGTTGTTGCCGTACCTATTTGATTCCCATTAAATAAGTTCCTAACGTTTTTATCATCTGCTATCATCAAATTATTTTTTTGTAGTACTTTAGGTAAATCTTGGACATCGTATTAATAAGTTAGTTAGGTAAATTGGTAGTTAGTGCATTAATAAAACCGTAAATATTAGCCAAACGGCTTATTTTATCGAATTCTAATGAGAGTACCTTTTCGTTAGCGAAATGTGTGTGGAAGTCAATTTCGATAATTTCGTATAGGGTGTGCCATCCCTGCAAAAGTTTTGGATCACTAACCATTGCGGGTAGTCCGTCCCTGGCTTCAAGACACAACTGTAAATCTGTTTAACTTTCCAAAATAAACGTAGACGTACATTATAGCTTTGCCGTAAATTTTATAAAGATCAAATAACAAGTACAAAAAATAAAAATTAAAACCCAATTCAAAAGTAAAAATTTGGAGGCCTATAACTCGAAAACGAGGGCCTGCATAGAAAAAGTTTATATGAAGTAATAACGTTATTTTGGCTCAGATTATACGCTCCTGACTTTTTTCCCATTAGTCCCGGGACACCCTGTATACGAGTAACAACATCAAGAAAAACAGGTAAACATTGAGAATTCTAGAGTATAGTATAATAGTATAAAAGATTAAATATAGTAATAGTATAAAATATAAAATTAGTTCTATGAGAATGTAGAATACAAACATGATGTAACGTGTATTTCACACTTTAAAATAATTCTAAATAATTTCTTAGTTTAACAAAAAATTAAATACTCTCACGGTATCGGCCTACGAGGCACGATGAAAAATTTGAAAAATTGTTGAATGACCTGAATATTCAAAGAATCAATCATTTTATAATTAGCATGCTTTGTCGGCAGTACCAGAATAGGGCGATTGGATTTGATTTCTTCCTTTAACGTTTCGTTGAACATAATTTCGTCCATGTGGATGAAGAAATAATATCAAATAAATTATTAACCCAATAGTTCTGCAGATCATGGTTCAATCCTATTAGACATCTGGTAAGAATTATTTCGTTTGATTAATGATTTTATTAGTATCAAAAATTAGCACGAGTTAAAGACGTATTTTATCGGAATAAAATAGCAAATTTCTTTCAACGTTGGTTATTTCAATGTTAAATATATTCGTTTCCAGGCAGTGAGAAGTCGAGGAGAGATTCTTACCATCATTCATAATTATTATTCATATCTCACATCTTAATTTTGTCTTAGTGTATGAAACTTAACTTTTTCTATTTCTTGCTTTTTTTTCAATTGCTTTTTATATATAATATCATTAGTTCCCAAAAGTTCATTTTTAATTAAATATCGATTGTAAGATATTAAAGTAGATACTATGATTTTAAAGAGGGAAAATCATTATTATTCATATCTTACATATTAATTTGGTCTCATGATATATAAAACTTCACGTTTTTCTTCAACTGGTTTTCATATATCATTAATTCTCTAGAATTAATTCTTAATTAAATTCATGCATTGTAAGATATTGAAGTAAAAGCTATGAGTGTTAATAGTGAGAATAATTTTACAAGAAAAACACTCAGTAACAAAATGCACATTGCTTCATATTTTTTTTTTCATTTTCGTAAGCCAAGAGGTCAGACAGATGTAGTTTAAATTGTGGTGGATAAATTCTTGATAATTTGCTAAATTAAATTATATCTTCTGGTTTTTCTATTCACTTCATACCTTATTGTAGATTGTTCAACGTTTTATGTTAACTTTTTTTATTGATGTTCAATAGTTTCTATTCAAATAGTTTATCGCATTTAAAATTGTAAATTACATTTATTTCATAGATTTATTCAAAGTGATTCGACTGCAAATTATAACATTGTAGTATTGAGCTTATGAATTATGCGATCATCCAATAACAAATTGTTATATAATCGCTAACAATTTGGCGGTTTGTCTGAACTGGCTGACACTTTAATTTAGAATTTTGATTACATCGCACTATGTTTTTTTAGCAAAACCGGGTATATTTACACAAATTTGAGTCAACGAAACCGAGTATAAAGAAGGGGTTTAGTCTAATATACCTATAAAATTTGCTGATCCATGAAAGCTGGGATATAGTAGTAAATTGGTAATAGGAAACCTAGCATCCCAACCATTGAGACTGGCTTCCTGTCCGAGAGATCTCAGCTTTGTGCAGCCAAAGAAAGGAAGTATAAAATTACATTCTTTGAGAATTTTAAATTACTGGGTAAATTTTGAACTACTGCGTCACATTTAGCTTCGTTCATATTTTTTGTCTGATTATAATCTATAACAACTCATTTAACTTCGTTCACATTTTTTTCCGCAATTATAAACTGTAATTCATTCAACTTCCTTCATATTTTTTGTTAATAATAATATTATTAAGTATTTAAATTTTATATACACAAAAATTTCAGGCTCACAAAAAACATTTGTATGTGTTATTTGGGTTTTTGTTGTTTTTAAGAAAGTAACTGACGTCCAACAATTTACTATACTTTTATCTTTTAGTTATTACATCCAAACTAGTTAATTAATTATATCCTTGATCAGGTCAAAATTGCTTCTCCAAATATCACATACAACCTGGCAAAACTTCACGCTCTTAGGTTTTTTTCCGGGTAATGCCCACACTTTTCTGGGTAACAATGACTAGTTTTGAAAAACCCGGACTCAGAACCCTGAATATATTGACCAGTTTTTTATTTTTTGAGGGTTTATATCCTTCCCAACAAACACAGACTGGCTGGTTTGATAATAGGACGAAAGTGGTTTGCCGAACTGCCGCATTCGGCCCGCTTACAGCTCGGAGTGTAGGTAGGTCATGTCCGCCAAGCCGTAAGGTAGCTAAGAGTAGGCTAGCCAACCATTCAACCTCGGCAACGCCTTTGAATAACCGACGACGGGCCGATGGTAGATAGCCGTAAAACCGGCGACGGGCTGATGGTAGATAGCCGGTAAGTGCACGGCAGTCCATCGGTGGCTCGCAAAGGTGCAATCCTCTTGTAAGCCACCATTTATCGGCCAGACGAATATGCGCAGACGCCCAAAATATTTGTATTTGATTGAGAAATGTTTTTTCTTATGATAAACTTTCTATCGGTTGTTCAATAAAATATGGTTTGTAATCCATAGGCGACTGTGACCATGTGATAATTATTGAATACCCTTTATTAAGCGAAAGAAATGATAATTCTATTTTATTATGTATATAATTGATATTTCTAGCGTAAATATGTTAATATTGGAAATCAGCAAAATATCTCATCAGAAAAACAATATGTGAAAGGTTATAATAATGGTTTTTATATAGATGCATCAAATAAAAATTGGAATTTTAAATTAACAGAGAAATTATTTTAGCAATTGTGAAAAAAAACATTTAAAAATGCATGACAGAGATTCAGGGAAACATGCCCTGCTATGGTATTGATAAAAAAGGTGTTTTTTCATAATAAAATCTAAACTTGCACTTTGTGTAATAAAACACTTTTTAAAAAAACATTAGACCATTTATTAGTTACACAACGAAAAAAGTAATGTCAATATATTAACTTTCTTTTACAACAAATGCAAAAAATAAGTTTTCCCAATATATAAGTAATAAGGAACGGAAAATGTGTACATTTTATACATAAAATACGCAGTTACAACAAACTTAACGAAAAAACCATCTTATTTATATTAAAATCAGCAACAAATTATTATAGAATAATCGGCTAGGAAATTATATACATTAAAATAACAACAAACAATAGTTATACATATTTTTCATAGTTCCCATATCATATGACACAATGTAGATATATAAAACAAATGAACAAGATTTTAATAGTAAGAATTAAACGGCGCAGTTTTGAACAACTAAAACAAAATACCCTAATTTATAATTAACTAAAGTAACAAATTAAAATAGACTAATCGCCTGAAATAAAAATCTAGAAATACAACAAATCTCTTATTTTTTACTTTTTCGATTGGCTCTTCCTCTGTCTCTGATAACACACTTTATGTTGAAGGCCCTGCCCATGTTTCAATACAGTCACTGGATTTCGCTAATCGGTGACTATTAATGAAACTGGAGTTAGAAATGTTAGAAGTGATGCTGGAAGTTTTAGATTGTGTCTCCAAATTAGGATCACATTGAAAATTACTTGGTGAATTATAGACAACATCTTGTTCGAGAAAAGAAGCCACAGAATCTTGAACACACACAACATAAAATTCAATACTCAAAACATCATGAAACTGTAAGTACCTACATACCAACACACTTTGCACCACGATTTGAAAACCTTTCAGACACTAATTTCACAAATAGTGAAATAGAATTTTTAAATAAAGGTTTAAAGTACAGCATACCACCTAAATTTACGAATAATATTAAACAAATTTTAGCTACAGAGTCAGAAATAGCTTTAAAATCTAATTCAAATAATTTTCTTTATGAGAAATTAAAAATTGCCAATTTAATCAAAAATATTGAACCTTCAAAAGTTAAACGTCAAACAAAAAATGACATTTCAGTTTTAAACGCAATAAAAGAGAAGATAGAGAACAATAACCTAACAGTTACAAAATCCGATAAGGGGAATGCTACTGTCATTTTGACGACTGAAAATTACAATTCCAAAGTATATAACTTTATAGAATCCAGCGATGTAAAAGTTCTTAAAGCAGACCCAACAAAGAAGTTTTCTAATAATGTAAGGGATATTGTTAATAATTCAAATTATCTTTTGAATGATTACGAAAAGAGGTCTATCATACATAAGAATCCTCATTGTCCACAATTATATGGAACAGTTGAATTACATAAAATAACGAAACCAATTAGACCTGTAGTCTCTTATGTTAATGCTCCTAATAATATATTGGCAAAAAAGCTCAACAATATACTCAATACTTACGGATATGAATCTCAGTACTCAATTAGAAATTCAATAGAACTAATCAAAAAGTTGAAATCAATCCACTTGCAAGATAACTATAAACTCATATCGTTCGATGTAACTAATATGTTTACTAAAATTCCTCCTAAAGAATGTCTAATACTTGTAAGAAAATTACTAGAAGATAAAAATATTAATCCAGGAATAATATCAGATATACTTAATTTATTTGATGTATGCATTAATCAGAATTATTTCACTTTTGACAATAAGATATATATTCAAAATGAAGGTTTACCAATGGGAAGCCCTATATCACCTATATTAGCAAACATTTTTATGGACAATTTAGAAAGAAAGATCTTTGAAAGTAATATTTCGAAATATATTTTATTTTGGTATAGATATGTGGATGACATATTAGCTTGTTTTATGGGTAGTGAGCGACAATTAGATGTGTTTTTCAACCACATCAATAATTTACACCCGAAAATTAAATTTACATTAGAAATTGAAGAAGGTAGCTCAATCAATTTTCTTGATTTAAAAATTCAAAGAGTTAATAATGTACTTGATTATTCAATTTACCGAAAACCAACACAGACTGATGTGACAATTCCATTCAATTCTAACCATCCTGTCTCACACAGACTAGCAGCATATAATTCAATGATACATAGAGCTTTTTCAGTTCCTATGAACAAATGTAATTTTGATAGAGAGATTAATACAATAAGACAAATAGCAACATCTAACGGTTATCCATTAGATATGATAAATAAACTAATTAGTAAAAAAAAGTGGCATTACAACTAATATATCCTAAGCAAGCTGATGAAATTAAAACTTATAAAACCATCACATATGCAGGAAATATTTCTAATAATATTTCAAAGATAATATCTTCAGCAACGAATGCAACAATTTCTTTTAAAACAGAAAGTAACGTTAGTACAAAATTGTTAAATGTAAAAACAAAAATACCACTATTAAAGAAGTCAGGTATATATAAACTCAAATGTCCAGAATGTAATGCTGTATATTTGGGTCAGACCCTTAGGAATTTTGAAATACGATACAGTGAGCACTTACGAGCTTACAGATTAAAACAACCAGATAAATCCCACTACGCAAAACATCTACTTGACACCAATCATTCATTGACACCTAACACAGAACTGCATATTTGTGAAAAGAAACAAGAAGTGGATTTCCTTGAAGAACTGGAAATTAGAAGACATTTAAGAAACCCACAATATGAAGTTGTCAATGAACAGACAAATCTAGGAAGTTCTCCACTATTAAACTGTCTTCTTAAGTGATAATTGTAAAGATCAACATATATAGTTTTCCTGGTTTTCTATATCATTGCACAGTTATACTGATCTTAATTGGAAAAATGATATCCAGGATATCACCATAGGGCTAATAATATCTAAGCTTCAATATTTGTAATATCACATCTTCTTCTTTTTCTATAAATATATATTAAGCCAATCACAAGTTAGGTTACTTCTTGGTCTAGCCAAAAATATAACTACTAAACATCAGGTAGGCATAAAATGAAATGTAACTTCTATCATTCTGACGATGATATTGATTTATCGAAACAATTGTCAATTTTTTAGAATTTTCAATAACTTGTATTATATTGTGGAATTAACTAGAGACCTTGAGTTTCATTTAAAAACACTAATATGAGCATATTCCACGAAGTAAGGGTCGAGACAGTCAATTTCATAATTGATAATCTACGAGTACTATCATGGCTTCACGATACTATATCCAAGTCAGCACCAAATATAAAAACAACATAAAACAAGACTCTTTTTTCCTAGTTCAAGAGTAAGAGTTCAGTAACACAACACAACAATAAACAATCACCTCACAAAAATACAAAATATAAGCAAAATAGCCGTCAAATGATGCGGCGCGAAATTTAAACGCGAATGATTTGGTACCACTTTACGGCTTGCTAACCGAACGCGGCCCGGAGTCGGATATAGCCAACAAAACATCCTGCGGATCAGTTTTGGCACGAAATATGGTCTCCCGGTAGCGAGTGTCCGAGGAGTAGCCACTTCCGGCCCGAAAACATAGTAGCCGCTCTCGGTCTGCCATTAAGTTGCCGAGTAAGAGCCGATTCTTTGTACATTAGGAACGGTATATCCGAACTGGGCCGACGGAGGTCCAGATCATGGCTACTTCAGCCACCAGAGTACCGTGCGTGCCGACTGGCGGCCGTATGTTTTACGATGGCGTTTGGTTTGTTGGGTTGTTTCTATTTTTTATGATTAGAATGACTAATGTTGTTTTCTCTCGGTTTTATATTTTTTTCTTTCCTTTCTTACTTTTTTTCTAGTCATTCAGTAGAAACTGTAGCAAGAGATGTCCATATGAAGAAATTGCTTCAACCCTTACCAGTCAATATCAAGCAACAAATTTCTAATTTTTTTTTTAAATAACCCAAGGGAGATTATGGTTGTAAATTCCGAATGTTTTTCATTGTATAGTTTCGGGCCTAAAAACGTAAAACATTTTTGTCCAATTGTTTTATCTGCTTCAGGTATTGCTAACGATTCGTTTTTATATCTAGTGTTATATGCGTGAGATACAGAGGTGGCATGCTTTTTGTGTTTGTGCTAATATAGTAATGAGGTTTTGGTAATTTGTTTTGGGCAGAGATGAGAAACTCATGTTCGAATGGATCCTTCTCAGGACCTAAACAGTATTGGACTCATCCCCAAGGGGGATGTCTCGCCGTTACTCCCGCCTCGGAATCACTCCTCTAGCATACTTCAAGGCGGATGGCGGTCCCTCACACACTCTCAAATCACGCAGTCATCTTCTCCCTTCTCTATCACTCCTACCTCTCATGCCATATCAAGCTCATTCTCACCCCTAATCATGCTCTCCACCACACTACTTACCTCCATCCATTCCTCGTCCGCCCTCAAAATTATCTCCACCATGTTTTCCCAATACACCTCCTCCCCTAGTTTCTTTGCGACCGATAATTGCTAATGATAATACCTATAAAAAGTGATCCTTCAACAAAACCAGCTGAACTTTGCTAAAATCTAAGTCGCCATCTACGACCGTAGGAGTTGCCACCAGCTCTCGCGGAGATGGAAGAGGTTCAAAATTATATTCAAATAAAAATAATGATCTTAATAACGGCGCCAGGTAAGTTTGCCATGGGCAACTACCTGATTTTCATCCAACACCTCTAAACTTACCAAATAGATGTCAATACGAGAAGAATAAAAGTCGTGAATCTACGTTTGTTCGACAGCAGCAGTAGTCAATAATGCATGTAAAATAACTAAAAGTCATGAGCGATAGTAAGAAATTAACCCTCCAGTACTATAACGTTAGCACTAATATCGGTCCATGAGACCAAATTGAAAAAAGAATTTTTTTTATTTTGTTTATGAAAAAAACGAAAATTTCAGTACTCCATATATTTTTATTGATAATTATAACATCTTATTATAAATATTTAAATCAAAATTAGTTATCTTCGTCACTTCCATGTCCCTGGCAATCGCCGCATATTGCAGTAACGAGTTCTAAACATAAAAATTTGCCACATTGATTACATTTATTCTTGGTCTTCCCACTTTTTTCCGTTCTACAGAAGAGACATTTACCGTAGGGCCTGTCCTGATCTTGAGCAAGGGTTTCGATTTTCATTTGGCATATTTCTCTTATTCGCATTCAAGATGAACGTGGCACTTGTTGAACCATTGCACGCCTTCTGAGATGATCTGTAATCAAGTCAATTGACTGTTCTTCTAAAAAAAAACTCTTCTAAGCATATCCGAGTACTGATGTTTTGAAATAAAGATGGCCAATGCATTTGTGGCAGCCTTCTTGTGTTCCTGGCACAGTTATATTTTGAACATAATTGATCGACTGTGTCAACACCGCCTTTTGTATGATAGTACATCATAAGGATTTCTGGTTTTCCCGTATTTTCGTCAAGGCTTTCATCGTCATACATTGACGATATGAGATGTACATTTTTTCCTTTTTCTCGGAATGTATGACACTAATGTACATTTCTCTTCAAAACCGAAGATACTTGAACCCTCTGTTTTAGTACCTTCCAAAAATTTGCATGGTGGTTCTCGCTTATTCTTCTTTAATGTGCCATTCATAGTTAATTTTTCGAAGTGAAACTTTTTATGGGACACTAGCGTTTTGTCATGAGAGTTAACTCGTCGAGCTAACAAAACTGTTAAACTCCTTGTGAGAGAGGCGGAAAAAATTAACGAAGATCCACACAAAGAGGAGACGCCGAGAATAGTCGCAGGGCATTGTTTATTGATGGCGATCATGTTATTCAGTTTATCAATCTCCACTTCGCTGCGCGAACGATAAAGTGAGAACGCATTCGGGGGGAAAAGGATACAAAAAGCGCTTAATAATTTCTGCCGATATTGGTATAATCCAGTGCGAAATTAATATAGAAATTGTTTGCCTTTAAAATTAAGGCGATAAAAACTAGTAAATTTCTTTGCATTGTGTATTTATTTGTATTATTTTGAAGAAAATATGTAATAAAACGTAACAAGAGTATTGAAATATATTAAAAAAGGAAATAAACAGGTATACTTGTCCGTACAGATAAGTTCTGTACTCATTAAAGTTTAAGCATAAACTGTGTTATCTCCTACTTTCCGCATTGAGACCAACGCGCATCGTGGGCGTGTCCACTTCCAAACTTTCAGCTATATTTGCTAAACTGTACGTAGAAGAGCAAGTAAGTCTCAGTTCATCAGAGAAAGTCGTTGTAACTAGTGTTGCTTTATTTATGGAAATATTTTTGAAGTGAAACTTTTTATGGGACACTACAGAGGTTTTGGTTACGAGGTAATCTCGTAAAGGCTAACAAGTTTTGTGAAGCTCTAATTATCATTTGTACTTAAACTTAGTGAGATAAACGCAGCGCTGTTCTCCCCTTCTGTCATCACTCGACTCGATTTAAAATCAAACGAAAAACGCGGGTTCGATACCCCCATGGGCGGCCAGAACTTTTCTTAGGTATTAAAAAGGAAGGATACGTAATATGCATTCAAATTTCTTAAAAAGAATATTTACTTTTGTTTGTCTTTTATTGTAAATAGTTTTTTATAGTCTATCCGAAAAATTATTGTTTTTATTTTGGAAATAATTTTTGTTTTAATTTTTTTAAATTATAGTTTTTTATGTTGTTGATATTTATGAATTCTCTTTGTACACTCATTGGCGGTTATTGCGTCATAAAACATAAAAAGTTTCACTTCTTACGCTGTTAGTTTTCGACTGACGCATAAATCTTTTTTAAAAGGCTCTTACATAATGGTTAACTGCTAAACCAGTTGTCCATGGTGATATTTCTTCCAGTATTGGCTATAGGTTGTGCAAGTCTCTCAACAACTGCTTTTCCGGTATTCTCAGCTGAAAATGGTCCAAGGGGCTGCCTTCCGACGTAAACTTCCATTTTTAATGTATAAAACGTCCTTGCATCTACTAAGGCAAATATTTTAATCCCCTACTTTTCGGGCTTACTGGGGATGTACTGTCTGAAATTACACTTTCCACGAAAACCTGGAAGCATTTCGTCCACAGAAGTAAACTCCGATGGAGGTATACTTTGCTTTGCAGTTTGAAATAAATAATTCAAACGATCACGTACGGCTGCCAACTTATCTGTTTTTTGTCTCTCAGGTCGATTGCTTTTGTTGCCAAACGTCAAATGTCTCAACAAGAATCGAAAACGTTCTAGTGACATCGTTAGCCTGAACATTTCAATTGACGTACTGTTGGTCTTCCACAAATCTTCTGCGTTCAAACGATTGGTTTTGCGCACGGCGGAGAAGTATAAAAACCCTAGCAATTCTTTCACTTCAATTATATCCGTAGTAGTCGATGTTCGATATTCACGAGAATACTGTTTCTGGGATATTGATGAATTTGTGTTTCCTACAAGTAAGTTTAATATTCCATCAGTGAAAAAGCATGCCCAAATATCCAAAATTCTCAATGAATTGCGTATTGGTCTTTTTACGCCTGGCAAGAGAATGATAATATTTTTGCAGCAGTTTTAACCTTTCGATTTGGAGGGTGTTTTTTCCATTTTGTATATTTGTCTTTACCAGTAAAGATGGGATCCGTAAGCTTTGTTCTCTTGTTAAGATGATAATTGTGATATGCAGTTATGTCTTCTAACTCTTGTTCCGATTCGGAATCTTCTTCACACTCCTCTACATGGTCTTCCTCACCGGAGTCTTCCTCATCATCTGAAATATTAATTGGATTTTCTTCCTCCTCTACCTCCTCCCATAACCTTCTTAGTCGTTCTTGCTCTTTTTCATAATAACTCATGTCTAAAACTAACAATACTTTAGTATGCAATGTTACAAAAATATGAATTATGTTACCTTTTATTCTACTCGTAGTTCGAATAAATAGTATTGTAGCGCCTCTACTAACATCCGTCCAGGAGACCAAACAATGTACAAAATCGCCAAAAACCCTGACACACACCTAATACTAGAAGAGCTACAGAACTGCTCGAGAATTAACTTAAATTAAGATACAAGCAACTGTTTAGTACGCAACTTCACGAAACATAATAGAACTAGAATAATACCGTCACTACTAACATGCGCCCGCGAGAGCAAACACTTGTAAAATCGCAAAAATTGCTATTACGCACCTCAAATTCACACAACCGGTGGACAACCAAATAGAATGAAGATAGCTAGCCGCACGCACGCGTCGAAAGGCTACTTGCAATGATTCTGAAAGAAAAGTGGGGGGTCGGTATCTCAAACAGCATGTTAGTACTGGAGGGTTGGAAAAAATTAGCGATAACACTAACTTTTAAGCAATTATTAGCTGTCCCCAAATAGAAAGCACCATATCGTAAGTCAAACAGTACCAGTTCAGTCTAGAAAAATTCAATTAAGCATCTACAACCGTGTACTTGACTTTACAGCCTAATTCTTCTTCTTCTTGTGCCTTGTGCTTCTCGCACGTTGGCGGTCCTTTGTACTTCTTTCATGTCAAATGTAAGGTGCCATTTTCTGCTTTCGGAAGATTGTGGCTGTATCTCTAGTTCCGCACCAGTCCCTAATGTTTCGCAGCCATGAATGTTGTTTTCTTCCCGGGCCTCTTCTACCTTCTATTTTTCCTTGCGAAGTCAACCTAGATTTTAAGTATCTGGCGCCACTAAGTATGTGTCCAAGATAGGATATCTTTCTCTTCTTCACGATTTGCAGAAGTTATCTATACATACCGGCCATTTCCAGCACCTCTTCATTAGTTTTATGTGCAATCCATGTGATGCGTAGGAGTCTACGAATTGTCCACGTTTCAAATGCCTCTATCCGATTCAGAGTTTTGATTTTTTGGACCATGTTTCTGCCCCATAGAGCAAGATAGGCCAGACTAATTATAAGTTATAAATTATTGGTTATAATTATAAGTTATAGTTAAACAAAGGTCGAGTAACTCTACAATTACGAAACTATTACACAAATTTACTACAGGCGATATTAATGCATGCTTTGAAAAATAAAATAAAACAACATCGCTTCAGCTTAGGCGCATGTGCAAAATCTATGTAATCACCAGTATGTGGAGTAATGTTTAATTGATATGAAAAGAAATACGTAGCATTAATTAACGCTTAACAATCAAAAAATATACACCCCAAAACGCAAAAATAATTAAACACCCTTATATTTATTTCTTAAAAATAATAAATCTCTACTGTTGGTTTAGTTCAATCGAATAAAGAATTGACCGTACTATGCTTGGTAATAAAAGTAAATAATGAAAACTTGCGTAACGATGATCCCTGACGAAGTTCGCTACTGATTCCTCGTGTTCGACTTCCAATCTTGGGAACACCAATCCAAATAGTGAGAGTAGATAATGCCAAGAGTCTCAGCCCCTTACATGAACCCCCTATATGCACGATATTAGTTGTGTAAACCAATCTAAAGTGACTCCAATTACCAGGTCTGATGTAACTGATAGACTACTATACTTCAAACACCGTTCGCTCCTCCAGAGAATCTATTATGAACAGTTCTGATCCAAAATTGTGGTTGATTGAAGTAGATATCCAAAATCCCTTGAAACGGGTTTATAAGACTGACACGCCAAAAATATACAATGTATCGAAAACTACGATGATCAGACTTATCAAAGTGGTTTCAAAATAATTCCCACGAATGGATGATTCTTCAAAATCAAAAATTTAAAACCACAACGGGTATTACACACCATCTACTCCCAGACTACCAATAAGAATGCGTCACGGATGGGTGTCTTCTGCGCTCACGCGAAAGATTTGGTAGGTACTGCCTACTATTATGCTTCGAGGTAGCTACAAGCGAGCTTCCAGTTTTAGTAGATCGATTCTACTAATTAGGTACCTTGGCCTAAGGTGGCATTGGATGTACCAAATTTAATATTAACATATAAGAATAAAGGTCAGATAGGTCATGCGGAATATCCCAAGAGAATTATTTTACAGAAATATCAGTGCTTACCTAGTAACTATAGGAAAAATGAATAAATGATAATAATTAAATTCCAATATTTATAACAATTGAGGATAATTTGAGATTTGTTACCAAAGAAAGGTCTCGATTAAAAATTAACCGTTGCTAACTTTTTCAAGACATCCTCATTCTTCCAACATCTGAACACATGCCCCACATTATCCACCACCTCACACCTTTCGCACAGTCCCGACTCATCACAATCTTGTGGAGGTACCCTACTCTCGATCTATGTCCAGTACCTGTGTCAAGTAGTAGTTCACCTCCCCGAACTTCCGGCCCATCCAATCTCTCCTACTCCCAATAGCTCGTTTTAGAGCGCCCTCATACTCAACCCACCTTCTTTCCATTTCGTCCTCCATCCATTCCTGTACTTCCTCTCTCGTCGCATTCCTCCAGTGTCTATTCCTGGCCATAGCCATCATGTCCAGTGGGTAGGACCTTGACAGCACCACTGCTGTGGGTGGCTATCAGCAAAGAATATACCAACAATGTATTTTTTGCTATCGGCATAAATCATCGTCCTACGTCAGTGGTCGTTACTCAGCGATGTAGATAAACAAAACAGAATTTGGTTTCTGCTATTGTCAATGTCCCAACTTCGGGTGTCTCCAACTTTCGTGAAACGAAGTCTATCAAGAGATTTTGTTGGAAAAAGAGTGAGCGAAATTAACACCAATTTACCCATTTACTCCTAAGTGGCGGGTATTATTGCCAAAAAAGGTAGAGAATCACAAAAAAGTATTTTCTATATTTTTTTTGCTTTCAATTAATAGACAATTCAAAAAAAAATGATCACCGTCAGTAGGAAAAAAGTTAGTTAAAAATATCCTTGCTAAAATATGGGGTGCCAATAATGCCAGGTTTTGTTTCTTATCTTATTGAAAAAAAAATATAAGAAATACAAATTTGAATATCTCGTTTACTTATATGAAGTATAATTTTATTGTCACCTAAATTCCTTCATTCCCTTATATGGCTGTCTCTCTTTTTGCTTGAAAAAGGTTTCCAAATGATTTGTTCTATCGATTTTCCAGCTCACTATATCGTGATAATTAAACACTGTTGGTTTTGATAAATTTTTTATTTAATCAATAAATCTACGATAAACTGATTGCTTTATTCAACATTCGCACTAGAGGATCGTATACCCATTGCCTTGCATGTCTCCCGTACACCATATCTATATGATTAAATGTTTTTTTATCTATTTTTCGGATACCGTGACGACTTTCTTCTGGTAGTTTCCTCCACAAATTCAGGGCGTCCTAAAAATATGTAAAATTTTAGAGTAAACATTGATTGAGAAGATATTTTGATAAAATAATGAACGGGTGCTTTTTCACCTGTTTTTATTTGTCTTCTAAAAATACTAACAAACAGTTCTTGGCGGCCCTCTAAGCAGAAACTTCTATAACTCAGTTCTGTTTTGTTAGAGAAAAGAGGTAGGAGGTCCAAATTAAAGACAAGACGAATAGGAACCAAAGACATGTTAAGTAAAATTGTAACAAAATATTTTTACATGAATAAAAAAGTTCAAACCACCATAGGGTTGGCCGGAATTACCCTGAAGTTTGGAGATAATGGCAGGCAGGGCCGCCGTTACGCGAAATTGATAGGAATCACTGGCTGAAATCACAAACAAATGTTTTCTTCGTTTATCCGTCCGTAGAAGCTTTGTGAGCCCATTCAGCGCAGTACACACATCTTAACCATAGCTCCCGATTCTCACCGAACTCTCCGCAGATGATACTAATGTCCGAAGAAATTTCGTAATCTGATTTCTCTTCTTCCTCCTGACAGTCATCGTAGGCTACCGCAGTTTTATTTCTAAGGTTTGGTTCTCTTTTACATGTGTCTCGGTGTCCTCACATGTATCAAAAACTCGTTTTTTCACTCTCTTAGCCTCTGAATCTTCCACACTATCACGTTTCGTTCGCTTTTTTGTCTGTTCTACACTTTCTTTTTGGTGGAGGTAAATATCAGAAAGTGCAGCTCCTTCTCTTCCAATTCATGTTTAACAGTATTAGCTCCAGAGCATACTGGAATGGGTATTATTTCTCCAAATGAAATATTTTGTTTTGTTATCTCTGTTCCTTCTGCTTTTTCATCTTACCCTTTTTCCACTGTTCCATTTTCAGCGTTACGTTCTATTGGAACAATTAGTTCATTCGATTATGTAGGGTTCAGATTTCCAGCGGGCGCAAAATCTTCTTCATCAAAAACATCTGGATTGACAGGGAATATCCCTGTTACTTCGAAACCTTTGGTGGCTTTTTCCATGGTCGCAACTCTTACAAACGCCTTGGTTAACAAATCTTCGACTATGTTAGGAGTGATTTTTTTCTCCTAGTTGATTCCTCATGAATTTATCACATTCTGAGTTATACACCGTCTTCAAAGGTCCATAAAAAGTTAGATCTAGTGGTTGAACTCGATGGGATGTATGCGGCGGTATCGTGACCATAATAATTCCTTGTCCCTTGTAGAAGTTAAAGGCACTCAGTGAGCAATGATCACAGTGGTTATCTAGTAATACCAGAACTGAATCTTCCTTCGAGGGATTAACGCAGACCTTAAAGTGTTGCAATCATTGAAGGAACAGGTCTTCGGTGATTTATCCGTTAGCTGAGCAGCAATTAAGTGCTCCTGGAAGTCCATTTTTTAAATGCTCCGACATTCGCTTTCTTGCATAAATAAACATGGGAGGCACGTACACTCCAGTTGCGCTAAATGCGCACATCACCGTGGTAGTTTCTCCTCTTTCCCAACTAGTTAAATAACCTACTCTTTTCTGACCGCTTTTAGCATGAATTTTATTTGGTCGTTGCACTGTAGTGATGCCAGTTTCATCAGCATTGAAAATTAGTCCCGCAGGATGTTTGTATTTGTCCATTAAACTGCCAAGATTTGCGAAGAGAATTTCCATTTCTTCTTTGTTGAATGCTTTCACATGATTCACGCTTGTTGATGCTGGTTTTATCAACCAAATCTCAGAATTTCTACGTAAAAATCCTTCTAGCCAATCTTGACCTTTTCATCCTTAAAGGGATTTTTTATATTATTTAATCTAACAAAGGTTTAGGCGTTTTGCTTGATCTGAGATGTCGAAATCTCATAAAAGAGCTTCGAAAGAATTATTATTTGACTCAGGAGTCCGTTCTCCTGCTCCGCAGTAAAAAGTGGACGTCTTTCTTGTGGAGGCTTGGACACATTGCCGGTTCTACGTCGATCTTGAAGTGTCGCTCTTGCAATGCCAAAACTTCTTGAAACCTCCCGAACAACACGCCCATTTTCTATTACCAAAAGAGCTGCTTGGAGTGCCTCAGAAGTACATGATGCTTTTGCTGTTTTGCGTTGATATCTCCGTGGCATCTGAAAATATAAAACATATTATATTAAAAGGGGGTAATACCCACATACCGGTGGCCGTAATTACCCCCAACGTAATAAGTTTAGAAATCATTAAATATTTTTTAAACGTACGTAATTTTTCAATAAATATGATGGAAGCCAACATGATTTAGCCTAATAGAATACATTCTGGATATTTTCAAAACTTACCCTTATTCAAATATACAAGCCCGAAAATCAGTGCCCCTTACTATAAAACGACTCTAGCAACGACACGGTATACTCTTCCACTGTCTGAAGTGAAAGTCATTGAGAAAGTAATAAGAGAGTGTTCGTTCCCGTACAAACAGCTGGCATCGCGTCGATCTGAGCGCACCCATTGTGGGGGGCAGAAATAATTCTTACAGGCGGGATATTTAAATTTGGTAGTTTGGATTATTGGTAGGTAAATTTTATAGTTTGTCTTAAAATTGTTTATTATATAATTATTTCAATTCAAAAAATTATATTTCATTTTTTGTAATGAAATAATTGTAATAAACAAGTTTGAGACAAATAATTTAGATAAATAAGAAAACAGCAAACATTTAAATTTTTTATTGACGTGAACATAATATAAAAAAATTATTAATCACATATTTCTACTAAAATTACATTACATTATATTCAAGAAAATTAATCCAATATCACATCAAATTGCACATTGTTATTTTAAAATTATTGACAACAAAACCAACAAACATTTTAATAAAAGGAAGTTAAAAACTTGATTCTCCATATCCATGAAGTCAGGAACAGGTCTGAAACAAAAGTAACAAAAAAATATTTTTGTTTGTTAGTCCTCTTACCATCATTATATTTTTCAATTAATAAGGAAACATAAACTTTCATGAGTTGAGAAAATACGTATGATTTATGTTCTAGACAGATGAATAAATCAAAATTTATATGACCTTTTGCAAAGTGTTATTTTTTTCAGTAATATTTTCTACATGGACGAGAAGTGGTGAAATATGATAACAAAGTCATGCAGTATTGAAAGGAATTTAACAACTTCTCTGTACACAAATCAGCCGTATTTTGTCATCATTTTCTTTGAAGGAAGTGAAACCACGGTGGTGAACAACTAAAATATCTCTCTGCAAATTAGCCTTACATTCTTCGGAATTAAAAGTTGTACGAAACTAGAAACATAACTTATGCTGAAAATTTGAAAAATGTTTTGTTCTTGAACCCAAATTGCGGAGTGGCCCAAAATATTTACTATTAACAATTTTTCACAATACAACTATGACGAATTATACCTGGTAATGACATTTTAAAGGTTCGCTTACTTTTATTTACTTTATTAGAACGGGAAACCTAAATAAATTGAACAAAACTATACTAATTTTACTCATCCTTACAACTTGTAACCATAACCAATATAACCATATTTTTAGTTTTGACACTTCACTTTGACAAACACAAGCCGTATTCACACAAACCAATGTAAGATTGATTTTGTATATTTTCATTTTTAATGACTTAAAAGTTAACATACTAGGATATTTTATGATATTTATTCACAATGAAGGCAATATGTTGAAATTCATTGTCATTTATAATATTTTAAATTGTTTTATTCTATTTTGTTTATGTAAAACAGTCTTGTAGTTTGCGCGACTGTAGAGACTCCATGCGCGGGCGGCGGCGCAGAAACGTTGTGTCACTTGCCACCTATGCATCAAACCGTCTCTTATATTATGTGTCTATGGTAAAACTGATTGAACAATATGATCTGATACATAGTCGGCGTGCTAATAGGCTGTGAAATTCTGATCAGGGTGGGAGAAACCTCGAGGCCGCTATTACCCCCAGGGCCGGTATTCCCCCACTTTGTTGTACCCGTTTTCCTCTAATTGGTTACGCCTCTGGCCGTCACGTATCAGAACAAGTGTACCGGGCCGAAACGGTAGAAGCGCGCGCCGCATGTGGGAGTGACATGCGCGATAGGACAGACTTTCCATTTTTATTCGTAGACACTCATTCGTAGATAGACAGACAACATAACATGTTTATTTTATTTTTGTAACTCAACATACAGTCCATTTATACATTGTTTTTACTTTAATTAAAAGTTCAAAAAAGGTAGTGTGACAGTTTATTTGTAATAACACCATAAAGCACCAGCTACAACGAGTTGAATACTCAACATTGGTCCTTCTCACTGGATTGTCAAGAAAAGTGGTATTTTTGAAGAAACAACAACTACAAACTACGTAAGTCACCATCCTTTTTAACATATCCTACATTGTTTTTTGTACCTACATGCAAATTTAACACAATACAGTGGAATATACTTGATTAGATAACATACATTTGTTTTAACTTTAACATAAAAATGCCGGGAAACAATGATGGCGGTAATGCTAATGTACAACAAAATACGAATCAAAATGTCGCTCAGGCTCAGATCACAATTGCGGATCAGTACACAAATTTGAAAAAAAGACGTGCAGTAGTTAAGGCACAAGCCACAAGATTTAGAACCTTTTTAGATAATTTTAATATAGACGTAAATTCAATAGATGAAATAAAAGTTAGGTTAGATCGTTTAAACGAGCTTCTTAATGATTTTGAAAGAATTCAAATTGAAATTGACTTATTAGGGGTAGATGCAGCGCTACAAACAAATGAAAGAAGCGCCTTTGAGACAGCCTATTTTAAATTATTAGCCGATGCCAAATCGTTAATAAGAATCGCGGATGATAGGTCAAATGACATTGCAAGGTCAACGCCACCGCCAAGTCCCTCACAACAGTCTCAACAATCAAATAATTCTAGTATAATAGGACAGGTAAAACTACCAAATATTAGCTTGCCAGAATTTTGGGGAAGTTATGAACACTGGATAGCCTTTCACGACACATTTGTGTCTTTAATTGACGATAATAACCAGCTGTCCGATGTTCAAAAATTCCACTATTTAAAAACTTGTTTAAAAGGAGAAGCGTTACAAGTCATCCAGTCAATAGATATTACGTCTGACAATTATGCCATTGCGTGGACATTATTAAAAGAAAGGTTTGATAACAAAAAACTAATTATTAATACTCATATGAAATCAATATTTGAATTAAACGTTGTTAAAACAGAATCACACGTACTCTTACGAAAATTGCTAGACGGATTTAATAGACACATAAGGGCATTAAAAGCTTTGGGTGAACCTACCGAAAGTTGGAACACCCCTATAATTTATGTCTTAGCCACTAAATTAGATGTCGAAACAAAACGGGAGTGGGAAAAACATATTAGTGACGAACCGATAGGGAATATAACAATACAAAAATTAACAAACTTCCTCTCGCAGAGATGTATTTGGTTAGAAACCGTCGAAAATAAAAGTAAAAATGAATCGAAAATATTAAAAAATAATCCTACTCGCGACGCTAAAATATTTAGTAATGTGGCATTAGAACGGCCACCGATTTCTTGTTCGTTTTGTAAGAAACCACATTTTAATTACAATTGTGAAAGATTTGCGAGAATGACTGTTCACGAACGATTTTCGGAGGTCAAAAAACATAGACTATGCATTAATTGTTTACGACCGGGGCATATGACAAATATGTGTCGTTCAAAAGCATGTGAATTTTGCAAGGCCAAGCATCATCACCTGTTGCACTCGCCGAAACCTCAACAACAAGGAAACATAGCCAACGAACAGACTACGCTCGATCTAGGTACTGGAAATTCTCACAACAACGCGGCGATGAACGAATCTGCAGGTGGCAACAGCGATAACACAGCGGCCGTATTTATTTCAAACGTCGTGGAAAGCGAAGTCGAGGAGCGAAGCGCCCCAGGTCACCGTGTGTTGCTTGCTACGGCGCAAGTTCATGCTTTGGATAGTAGGGGAAACAGAATACGATGTCGCGCGCTGCTTGACAGTGGTTCACAGATTAATTTTATTACGGAGAACTTAGCCGAAAAATTAGGAGCGAAGATGGAGCTCAATGACGTACCGGTTTTCGGAATAAGCGGTTCAGTAAACGCGTTATTTAATAGAACAAAAATAAGTTTAACATCTAACGACGACACCTACCAAATTATGGATACATTTTTAGTGATAAATAAAATAACAGACAAATTACCGCAACTTTCACTTGATATTTCTAAATTTAAAATGCCGCGTAACATTAAATTAGCAGACAACACCTTTTATAAAAGTGGTAACGTAGATATATTGCTAGGAGCCAATGTATTTTTTGACATTTTATTATCGGGAAAGATTAAAAACGACAATTCAGCTCTTATTTTACAAAACACGAAACTCGGATGGATTATCGCAGGTAATACGCACGGGATTAAGGATACTCAGCCAGTTCTATGTAAACTCGCGATGATTGATAATGATTTACACGAGCAAGTAAAACGATTTTGGACTTTAGAAGAGGTTAACACAAAACAATCATTTACACGGGAAGAAATTAAGTGCGAAAATTATTTTATCGAGTCGGTAGAACGTGACAAATCGGGTAGGTTTCAAGTAGGCTTGCCTATTAAAGGTAATCTTACCGATCTAGGCGATTCTTTAGAAATGGCCACTAAACGATTATCCTCTGTCGAAAAACGGTTCGAAAGAGATTCGACTTTTAAAAAATTATACATAGATTTTATAAACGAGTATATCGACTTAGGGCACATGTCGGAAGTAAAACCACCACAGCCCGGAGAAACGGTTGTTTACTTACCACATCACGGAGTAAAAAAGGAAGACAGTACTACAACAAAATTAAGGGTCGTGTTCGACGCTTCCGCAAAAACAACTTCGGGAATTTCTTTGAACGATTTACTGATGGTAGGTCCGGTAGTACAAAACGATTTATTTTCTATTTCACTAAAGTTTAGATTACATAATGTCGCGTTTACCGGAGACATAGAAAAAATGTATAGGCAGTGCTGGATTAGACCGGAAGACAGGAATTTACAAAGGATAGTTTGGAGAGAGAATTCGAAACAGGAAATAAAACATTTTACTCTGAATACGATTTCGTACGGAACGGCTCCAGCGTCATATTTAGCGTGTCGTGCATTAATTCAATTGTCCAATGAACACGAAAAGGATTTTCCTGCGGCAAGTGAGTCCATAAAAAATGATTTTTATATGGACGATTTAATAACCGGTGCGGAGACTGTCGAACAAGCTATACAACTAAAGTCTGATATTTCTAACATTTTAAAGTCGGCCGGTTTCATTCTCCGAAAATGGGCATCAAATCGTATTGAATTATTAGATAAGGCAAACACGGACTTGAACTTAGAGACTCGGCACTTTATTGTCGAGGATGAAATTATTAAGGTTCTAGGTTTGATCTGGAATACAAACAGTGACTGTTTTTCGTATAAGGTTAACTTACCAGAACAGAGTGTCGTTACCAAACGTTTTGTATTGTCTATCGTGGCTAGAATATTCGATCCGCTGTCTTTAATCGGTCCAATAATTGTACAAGCTAAATTAATTTTACAACGATTATGGGAACTAAACATAAATTGGGATGACGAAATCCCACATGATTTGTATAAAATTTGGTGCGAGTTTTATAGATCGTTACCGGAAATAAGTAATTTTCAGATACCCCGACAAGTAACAACTTGTCAATATAGTGAAGTTCAGATGCACGGCTTCAGTGATGCATCGGAAAGAGCTTTCGGAGCGTGTATCTACATTAGAGTTAAAACATTTGACGGTAAATATAGTTGTAAATTACTATGCGCAAAATCAAAAATCGCGCCCATGAAAAAGATAACTCTACCTAGGCTTGAACTAAACGCGGCTTTACTCTTAGCTAAATTATATGAAAAGGCGGTTAAAACTTTACCAATGACATTTGATAAGCAAATATTATGGTCCGATTCTACTATTGTACTGAATTGGTTAGCATCAGAGTCGAGTTTGTGGAATACTTACGTTGCTAATCGAGTTAACACTATACAAGAACTTACCTGTAACACGGATTGGCGGCATATTCTTACTCACCTTAATCCAGCTGATGTTATTTCTAGGGGTAGTAACGTGACTACCTTATTAGATAATAATTTATGGTGGCACGGACCTGAATTTTTATGTAAGGCAGAAAACACTTGGCCGGTATTTAGTCAGGTTAAATCGACAAATTTACCAGAAAAACGTAAATCTTCTAAATTCACGTTAACTGCTTATGAAGGGGATTTTCTAATTAACAGATTTTCTAATTTTACAGTTCTACATCGGGTATTTACTTACATGTTAAGATTCATAAACAATTGTAAAAAATCCAAAGACAAAATTAGGGGTAAATTAACTGTAAATGAATTAAATGTTGCTTTAAACTCGTTACTTGAGATGGTTCAAGTTCAAGTATTTGCAAAAGAATTAGAACAACTTAAGAAACGTAAACCGCTAAGTAATAATAGTAAACTTTTATCTTTAAACGTTTTTCTAGATAACAATAATTTAATTAGAGTAGGAGGAAGAATTAGAAATTCTACGGAAGGCTTTGATAAAAAACATCCTATTGTTCTGCCATCGACTCACCCTGTAACTAAATTAATTGTAGAATATTTTCATAAGAGATATTTACACGCTGGTCAACAGGCAACACTTTGTGCCATTCGTCAATTTTATTGGCCTATTCATGGTCGAGCAACTGTACGAAAGTATTTAAGGAAATGCATAGTTTGTTTTAGGGCCAACCCTGTAAGTACTAATCCTTTGATGGGGGATTTGCCGATGGCGCGTATTACTAAAGCTAGGGCATTTTCCGCAGTGGGAATTGATTTTGCAGGTCCTATTTTAATAAAAAACAGTTTCTTAAGAAACACTAAGTTTATAAAATCCTACATCTGTATTTTTGTTTGTATGTGCTCCAAGGCGGTTCACATTGAATTGGCGACTGATCTATCAACTGAGAGTTTTTTAAATTGTTTAAGAAGATTTACTTCGCGACGAGGCTTGTGTACTTACATTTTTTGTGACAACGGTAGTAATTTTCTAGGGGCTGAACGCGAACTAAAAATTATCATTAATTCTTTTAACAGAGATGCTAGTATTCAAAATTATTTCTTGGAAAATTCCATTAAATGGCATTTCAACCCACCATATTCACCGAATCAAGGGGGTTTATGGGAATCATGTGTAAAATCGACCAAAACTCACTTAAAGCGTATCATTGGTAGATCTACTCTAAATTATGAAGATTTAAACACGGTATTGTGTCAAATTGAAGCGTGTCTTAACTCCAGACCCTTGCTTCCTTTATCTCCCGATCCTGAAGACTATACAGCCCTAACTCCAGCCCACCTAGTAATGGGTGACACTTTGATGGTTCCACCCATGAGAGATTTGTCCAACACACCTGTAAACCGTTTGAAATCCTTTGAGCATATGCAGCAGATCTTACAACATTTTTGGAAGAGATGGTCTTCCGAGTATCTCACCACCCTACAACAGAGATCCAAGTGGCAGAAAATCAATCCAGGTATAGCTCTAGGTGATTTAGTGCTTCTGAAGGAGGAGAACCTACCTCCGCTTCGATGGAGACTTGGCAGAGTGAGCGGCATACATCCAGGCAAGGACGGTATAACCAGGGTGGTTACCATAACCACTCCCAGTGGGACTTACAAACGCAGTGTCTCGCAGTTGTGCAAATTACCGTTAGAGGACTAAGACTTAATTGGCTGTTGAAGATTAGTGACTTCAAGGCGGGCGGGATATGTTGTACCCGTTTTCCTCTAATTGGTTACGCCTCTGGCCGTCACGTATCAGAACAAGTGTACCGGGCCGAAACGGTAGAAGCGCGCGCCGCATGTGGGAGTGACATGCGCGATAGGACAGACTTTCCATTTTTATTCGTAGACACTCATTCGTAGATAGACAGACAACATAACATGTTTATTTTATTTTTGTAACTCAACATACAGTCCATTTATACATTGTTTTTACTTTAATTAAAAGTTCAAAAAAGGTAGTGTGACAGTTTATTTGTAATAACACCATAAAGCACCAGCTACAACGAGTTGAATACTCAACACACTTTACCCTATGTTATATTTTTTAGTTACTTACAGCCTCGGGAGTTGCCCAGTCTTGTGTTGTATAAACTATATATACAGGAACTTGAAGTCTTCTTATATCATATTCAGGCGGATGATCTTGACCGTAGATTTTGTGATTCAGTTTTTTATAATTGTATTTTCTAAAGAATCCTAATACAAGGTTGGCAGCGTGGTTGAAGACTTTTATAGATGTTCCACCTGGTAGTTGATTAAAATAAACTGGAATAGTTTCCTGAAAAACATTAGGTAATATCAACGTATCAGAAGTCTGTAGAGTGATATCAAATCCCATAAGAAACACGGATACTTGTATATAGTTTATTTACGATAAAAAGACGATGATGTCATTTTTAGTTACTTTCCTGCTTATCAGAATAAATAATAATTTACCAACCGTGAATACAATTTATCCTCAACAGCCAGGGCAATTTACAGCTAACGGGTTGGCAAAACTTCAAGACGTAGTCAAATCAACTGGTAAAATTCCCCTGTTTGTTTTGACGTTTATTGACATTCGATCATCGTGTAATATTAACAAGTTTTTTGGTGCTTTTAAATTCATTGCTTCTTTAAGATTGAAAAAACAGTTATTTTCATAACTAATTAAACTAATTTAGGCAAATCTGCAGTGTGTGCTTAATAAAATGCCGAAGCAGCTGAACCGAAAATGTCAAGAGATGGTAACATCTTTGTTGAGCTATTTTGAACGAGAATGCCGAAATGGGGGCCCGCTTTTCCCGTTTACTGCTGTAAGAGACGTAAGTAATATAATTGGCTATTTGTATTCATCATTATTAATATTATTGTTACATATTTAAATGTAAGTGATTAAATGTTTTCAATGTTAGGTTAGGTTAATTAAATTTGATAATATATTATTCTTTCATAAATTGAAGTAATTATATTGTAGAGAGTTGCAGAAGCGTTACAACTTAGCGTTACCACTGTTAGCCGTATTGCCGCCAAGCATAGTAGAGGTGAACAGCCTAAAACCCCACTTAAAAAGAGACAACGCATAAAACCTACTGTTCAAATTGATAACTTGGATCAAAATGCTTTCCGAAATGTCATATACGATATGTATGGAAACAGTGAGTATATTGAATTTACTGTTTTATTTTACTCACAATTAACTAACACAATATTTTTTCAGAGGAACACATAACCTTGAATACTTTAAGAGACAAACTCCAGGAGCGTGAACTCATTAATGGTTGTTTAAGATCACTCTGAAAGATAGTGAAAAATATTGGATTCAAACACCAAAAAGATGATCCTCGTCGAGGTTAATGGAGTTGCCACATATTGCATTAAAACGTGTACATTTTCTACATGAATATGTCAAGATAAAAAGGGAAGGTTTATATCAGTTTGTGTTTTCGGATGAGACCTGGATATTCAAAGATGGTACTGTTGGACGTTCTTGGCAAGATTCCAATCATAGAAGCGTGAAAAAAACCAAAATTAGTGGTACAAGTTAATTGAATAATAAAATTTAGCAATTAATTTATGATATACTAATATTCCTGCCATGTTAAGACTTTTTCGAATATTTACTAGTCATACATTTTATTTAAATCTATATAATTATTAATAGTTGTTTTCATCTATGCAGTCGATCTAGGAAACCTAGTAGTAATTTGTTATTTCCTTATTGTAGGTAAATAGTATTGCATACTGGTTCCTCTTCTGGATTTATTCTTCGAGCAGGGCTGGTTTTTTCTTCCAAAATACAAGAAGGTGATTACCACGGTGAAATGAACCGAGACATATTTTTGCATTAGTACAACGGTAAGTTGATATAAACATTTTTCAATATATTATGGTACTACCTATATAACTTATTTTGTTTAAATATATGCATTATTGTAGGAATAAGCCCCCAACAGTATATGAAGCTGACATATTATCTGAAAAATATGGTCACAAAGTACTTCGACTTCCTCCTTACCACTGTATGTTCCACCCAATTGAACATATTTGGGGCATAGTTAAAATTTTTTATAGAGATCATGTGGGAACTGATGGTTCTTCAACAGAACAAGCGATATGTGTATGGAAAAAAGTGACTCCTGATATTTGGTCAAAGACAGTAGAGCACACTGAAAAAACTATACAAGATGGGTGGGATAGAGAAGTAGTATTTGATAGACAGGATCTGCCTCCACTTATTATTAATTTTGACAGTGACGATGAAGATAGTGATGATTTTGTATTGGAGTAGTGGAAATCTTGAGTTTTATTTTTGTATATTTTTATCCAATTTGCTAAATTTCCAACTTTTCGAAATCAGTAATAACTATTATTAAATTAATTAGGTACAGTTATTTTATAATACACAAATTAAAGCAACGACCATAGTATCTCCACATGAATACTACTGATAAAATGGGAGATTTTTTATTTTTATATCTTGTAACAAAATTTTATTTTGTGTATCTATATATTAGTGTTTTTAAATGAAACTCACGGTCTCTAGTTAATTCCACAATATAATAAAAGTTATTGAAAATTCTAAAAAATTGACAATTGTTTCGATAAATCAATATCATCGTCAGAATGACAGAAGTTACATTTCATTTTATGCGTACCTGATGTTCAGTAGTTATTTTTGGCTAGACCAAGAAGTAACCTAACTTGTGTTTGGTTTAATATATGTTTATAGAAAAAAGAAGACTATGTGATATTACAAATATTGAAGCTTAGATATTATTAGCCCTATGGTGATATACTGGATATCATTTTTCCAATTAAGATCAGTATAACTGTGCAATGATATAGAAAACCAGGAAAACTATATCTGCTGATCTTTACAATTATCACTTAAGAAGACAGTTTGTTAGTGGAGAACTCCCTAGATTTAACTGTTCATTGACAACTTCATATTGTGGGTTTCTTAAATGTCTTCTAATCTCCAATTCTTCAAGGAAATCCAGTTCTTGTTTCTTTTCACAAATATGCAGCACTTCTAGTTCTGTGTTAGGTGTCAATGAATGATCGGTGTCAAGTAGATGTTTTGCGTAGTGGGATTTATCTGGTTGTTTTAATCTGTATGCTCGTAAGTGCTCACTGTATCGTATTTCAAAATTCCAGGGGTCTGACCCAAATAGACAGCATTACATTCTTGACATTTGATTTTATTTATACCTGACTTCTTCAATAGTGGTATTTTTGTTTTTACATTTAACAGTTTTGTACCAACGTTACTTTCTGTTTCAACAGAAATTGTTGTATTCGTTGCTGAAGATATTATCTTTGAAATATTATAAGAAATATTTCCTGCATATGTGATGGTTTTATAAGTTTTAATTTCATCAGCTTGTTTAGGATATATTAGTTGTAATGTCACTTTTTCTTCTTTTTTACTAATTAGCTTATTTATCATATCTAATGGATAACCGTTAGATATTGCTATTTGTCTAATTATATTAATCTCGATGTCCAAATTACATTTGTTCATAGGAACTGAAAAAGCTCTATGTATTATTCAATTATATGCTGCTAATCTGTGTGACATAGGGTGGTTAGAATTGAATGAAATTGTCACATCAGTCTGTGTTGGTTTTCGGTAAATTGAATAATCAAGTACACTATTAACTCTTTGAATTTTTAAATCAAGAAAATTGATTGAGCTATTTTCTTCAATTTCTAATGTAAATTTAATTTTTGGGTGTAAATTATTGATGTGGTTGAAAAATACATCTAATTGTCGTTCACTGCCCATAAAACAAGCTAAAATGTCATCTACATATCTATACCAAAATAAAATATTTTTCGAAATATTACTTTCAAAGATCTTTTTTTCTATATTATCCATATAAGCTAATTAGTAAAAAAGAAGAAAAAGTGACATTACAACTAATATATCCTAAACAAGCTGATTAAATTAAAACTTATAAAACCATCACATGCAGGAAATATTTCTAAAAATATTTCAAAGATAATATCTTCAGCAGCGAATACAACAATTTCTTTTAAAACAGAAAGTAACGTTAGTACAAAATTGTTAAATGTAAAAACAAAAATTCCACTATTAAAGAAGTCAGGTATATATAAACTCAAATGTCCAGAATGTAATGCTGTCTATTTGGGTCAGACCCTTAGAAATTTTGGAATACGATACAGTGAGCACTCACGAGCATACAGATTAAAACAACCAGATAAATCCCACTACGCAAAACATCTACTTGACACCAATCATTCATTGACACCTAACACAGAACTAGAAGTTCTACATATTTGTGAAAAGAAACAAGAACTGGATTTCCTTGAAGAACTGGAAATAAGAAGACATTTAAGAAACCCACAATATGAAGTTGTCAATGAACAGTTGAATCTAGGGAGTTCTCCACTAATAAACTGTCTTCTTAAGTGACAATTGTAAAGATCAGCAGATATAGTTTTCCTGGTTTTCTATATCATTGCACAGTTATACTGATCTTAATTGGAAAAATGATATCCAGGATATCACCATAGGGCTAATAATATCTAAGCTTCGATATTTGTAATATCACATCTTCTTTTTTCTCTAAACATATATTAAGCCAATCACAAGTTAGGTTACTTCTTGGTCTAGCCAAAAATAACTACTAAACATCAGGTAGGCATAAAGTGAAATGTAACTTCTGTCATTCTGACGATGATATTGATTTATCGAAACAATTGTTAATTTTTTAGAATTTTCAATACTTTTATTATATTGTGGAATTAACTAGAGACCGTGAGTTTCATTTAAAAACACTAATATGAGCATATTCCACGAAGTAAGGGTCGAGACAGTTAATTTAATTATCTATATATTTCTTTTCCATCCAATTTTTATTATAATAAATATGATAGACATTGTATAAAGAAACAATATTTAAATTTGCATGAAGAGGGTTACAGCTTGTATTGATGCCTTTTAGCGTAAACCCTTGCAGTGCTCTTGAAGATGGTTCTATAGAGCATAGAATGAGGTATAAGGACCTACAGTTCATCATTTAACCCTCTTCTATGTAAAATAATTGAATGTTAATTCGAATATAGAATGATTGGTTACTGTTTCTTATATCTTATCCATAGTTTTTCATGAATAAATATTTACATTAAATTAATCAAGCCAATCATACAACCCTTTTATTTTCAAATAAATATTTTTGACTTACGCCCTACGAGGCACGGAACAATGAAAAAGAAGAACTGTCAATCTAACATCAGATTTACTTTTCTAGTTTTCGTTAAGTAAAGGAAAAAACTACAGCTTTGCAACATCACAATATTTTGTTTTGCAACGTCATGGTCTTTTTATCGTAAATAAACTATAAGTGAATGTGAAGTTATTGGTTCAGTGTTTGATGTATGATAATTCAAAGATATTTGTTCGCAAAAAATGTATCAAAAATTACAATTGGGTCATTTAGAGCTAATTTTTCTGGTGATGATAATTCATATGATTACACGTTTCTACAACGTATATCATTTGCTCTTCTCCCAGATTTTTGTGTTGGAATTACGTGAGATTATTCTAGAGATAGACAAGAAATTAGTGTGACCAGATGTATATTAGTTCATAATGCGTCTTTATAAATATTAAAATAAATTCAATGTTCTAAACAAATGAGAGTCGCGATAGAAATATTATTAGTATAACAATTAAGAATTTTTATGTATTAAACTTTATCAGCAATCAGAATTATAGAATCTATGGGCTAATGTTATGACTTAAGAACTAGTTCTAATAGCTTTTCCATTATGTGAAAAAGCCTTCTCCAGCTCTCTTAATAATTTTTCAGATCAACAGGCCCGTTTCTTTTAATTCTACTACGAATCTGTTGTTCTAGTAGCGGGTGCAGGAGTGTGTTTGTATGATTTAGAAGTTTTGTGTGGTGTTGTCTGCTTTTATATTTGTTGACATCCACGACGATTTGCACGTTGAGGTCTTCATTAAAAGTTTGCTTTGACACATATCATGCAGTATCAGTCATCATTTTTAGGTTTTTCGGACTGACTTCTCTGGATTATTGCCAAATACTCATAGGACTAATAATATCTAAGCTTTCTACTTCTTCGAGTATCTTTTCCTATCGAAGATCGGCAACAATTTTGGCTATTTCTTCTCTGTCTTAGGCCCTTTTAAGCAAAGTGTTTGAACCCAGACACGTCCAATCTAGTATGTTCTTAAGTCAGTAGTTTTGCCTTCGTCCTGGTCCGCGTCTACCTTCTATCATGACATGTAGAAATTAATATCTATTGTTTCTCATAACATGACCGATATATGCAGTTTTCCGCTTTTTTATTATTTCGATGACCTCCCGTTCTCTGCTCATTCGAATCAAAACTTCCAAATTGGTGGTGTGAGCAGTCCAAGGTACTTGTAACACTCGACGATACACCCACATTTCGAAAGCCTCAAGCCTCATTAGGCTGCTAACTTTTAAAATCCACGCTTCAACCCCATACAGAAGTTTTTGTTTTGGCGTTTTCAAGCTGCACTGTTGCTACCTGGTGTTCATATAGGTACTGAATGATTTTTGTATCTTGGTAATATGAACCTTTACTTAGCAGCTCAGCAGCGTGCCGTGCTTAACACAATCAAATGCTTTAGCATAATCTATGAAACATAGATATACTTCGTTCCGCGGATGTCGACATTTCTGTAGCAGGACCGATGCTACGGAACAATGGGAGGTTCTGATTCTGAAAGAAGAAGAAAAAGGCCAGAGCTTAAAGGCGGCATAGATAACCTATCCGACATTTAGGAGAGCGGGTACACCATACATTATGGATATGCAAAAATACCTGTTCATGGTTTGAAAAAGAACACGGAAAAGAAAAGTCCAGAAACAACGTCCGTCTCCTCGATAGAAATAGGCGTTTCGAAGAGTTCATAGAGTCTACACATCTCTGAACTCTGACGGCATGGGAAAAAATCCAAAACGAGGGGGACATCCCCTAACAAAAGGAGACAGCACCCTTACACTTGTACAGTAGAATAGCGAGGATAAACTTAGCTCAAGTTGATGCTCACCATTCCAAGGGACCATCGGCGGTAATTGCAAGAACGTTCATCAGAGACCAAGGAGAAATGTGCCTGATCCAGGAGCCATAGGTCAATAACAACCAGGTAAGAGAATAAGCTGGCAAAGATTCAAGGTTAGTATACAATACAGAGGATTATACACCCAGTACATATAATATAATGACGAAAAACAATAATTATCTTTGTCTTTCAGAATACATGACCTGAGACATCGTTCCAGTTCGAGCACACTTCGAAAACGATTAGGAAGGCATATAAATGGTGATAGCCTCGTGCTACTTTGCGGGTGGTGGGCTGGCACAGTCTCCGGAAGTAGCAAAGCTACTACAATATTGCAAGGAGAGAAAACTACTTCTACTCCTAGGATGTGATGCCAACGTACACAATACAGTCTGGGGCAGCACCAGCATAAATCAAAAAGGTGAGCAGATTTTCGAATGTATCCTTATTGAAAACCTTAATATACATAACATAGAGAATACTCCTACGTTTTCAACAAAGGTAAGGCAGGAAGTTTTAGACATTACACTGAGCACGTCTGGCCGGAAACATATTGTTAAAAATTGGAGTGCATCGGAAGAACCTTCCCTCTCAGATTATCGTATTATTACTTTTAGGTTAGAACTGAGCAGACCTCAAATTAACATGGAATGAAACCTGAAGAAAACGGACTGGTACAAATATAACACTAGTATAAAAGAAAATCTTGCACATATCCAAAACAAAGGAAGAGCTAGACACCACCTTGAAATTGAACAGGACCTTGAAGATCTGAATTTTGCAAGAACCAAAGCACTCAAATCTATCAGCCTCTTTCAGAGTAAAGAAGCAGCAAGGATGCACCTTGGTGGAATACACACCTGGCAAAACTAAGATCTCAAACCCGGTTTCTCTTCAATAGAGCAAAACTCACCGGGAAATGGCAAACGTACACCGAGACACGTAACACTTATTATTTAGAAATAAGGAAAGCTAAACGGAAAATCTTCAGGGCTGTGAAGACATTAACACTACCCTGCTGCAGCCAGAATATACAAAGTCATGGTAAAAGATAGGGTCAACACAGATATGGCCTTAAAAACCATATGGAAGTTACATTGAAAATGAGAGGGAGAGAACACAACTCCTACTAGAAACTCATTTCCCCGGAAGTAAACCCAACACAGGAGATAGATAGTATTCTTAGATGTCACAGAAGATCTTCCAGAGAAAATATGCATATGGAACAAAAGGCAAATAGAACCCTTCAACACTGTAAAACACCAGATACAGATGGAATTTTTCCAGCTCTATTACAACAGGGACAAGACGTAATTCTACCCCATAAGTCGAAGTAGCCTGAAACCTACCAGAAATATGGAGAAAGGCAATAATCACTTTTATTCCAAAAGCAATAAAGATGGATACAACAACCCCAAACCCTTTTATACCAATCAGCTTCACAGCATTTTTGCGTAAAACGATTGAGAAAGCGGTCGATTAATATATCAGAACGGAAATCTTAGAGAGAAAACCTCGCCATCCACGTCAACATGCCTACCGAGCAGGCAGATCTACAGAGACTGCCAAGCTCAGTTGACCCCGAGATGCACTAAAAAACAGAGAAACAGTGTATGTGCGTTTTTAGACATAGAAGGAGCTTTAGGATAATACTCAACACAAAGCTGTCAAAGAAGCTCTCAATACCAGAGGTGTAGATAATACGATATCCAGGCGTATGTCAGAGCTAGTCACCCCTAGAGTAGCAGAGACAAAGGTAGGAGAAAATAACATCTTCATCAGTACAGACAGAGGATGCACACAGGGGGGAGTAATGTCTCCGTTAATGTGGAGTCTGACGGTTGACGAACTTCTAGATGTACTGACCGATCTCAGACTACCCTGTCAAGGTTACGCCGATGACAATTATAACTACTAGAGGGAAGTTTGAAAATACGTGTGACATAGTACAAAGAGGCCTCAACTACACGAATAACTGGTGCAGGCAGGTGGGATTCAACATGAATCTTACCAAACCTATTATTATTGACTTCACTGGGATAAATAAACTCAACCTCAAATCCATTAGAAATCATGGAAAGTAGGTTGAATGGAGACAACGAATCAACATTTTCGAACTTATTTACGAGTTGGAATATAACCATGGAATTAAGGACGAAGATGCTTTGTTGTGAGGTTTTTTCTACGCTTTTGTATGAAGTTGAGGCGTGGAACCAAAAGAAAGACCCCAAAGACAAACTGCAAGTCTTCGAAGTTGTGATGCTACCGAAGAATGTAGCGGATTTCCTGGTCCGATAAAATTACTAATGTCGAAGTGCTGAACCGGATGCAGGAGGAGTGCGAAATAGTTAACACCATAAAAAAGAGGAAGCTCCAATATCTGAGTCATATAGCGAGAGGACAGAAATACACGTTTCCCCAACTGATGCTCCAGGAACAGATTAGTGGAAAGCGCAACATTGGTAGGCGTCGTGTATCTTGGCTAAAGAACCTAAGCGAGATTGGTTTAACTGTAGCAGTGTTGAGCTGTTCAGAGGTGCAGTCAACGAGGTCTAGATTGCTGTGACGATAGCAAACCTGCGATAGGAGATGCACTACAAAAACAAGACAAGAGGTCAAGTACCTAGGCATGGAACATAAGGCAAAAATGGCTATAAGGGTACGCAGAAACCTTGCAAAAAAATATTGGGGTTGTAACCCAAGTATCCTGATGCAGAAACCTTGCAGAAAAATATTGGGGTTGTAACCCAAGTATCCTAAGGTGGATGTATAATGCCATTGTGAGACCTATCATCACATACGAAGCCACTGTTTGAAGCAGCAGAGCCAGCCAACGGACAACAAAAGACAATTTCGCTAGGATCCAAAAGCTAACCTGCATATGTATAACAAGGGCAATGAAAATATGCCCTACAGCAACTATGGACATAATTCTGAACCACACGCCACTACCTACAGTACTGGAGAGTGTAGCAGAGAGAACAAGATACGGATTAAGGAGAGAGGAAGTTTTGCAGGAAAAAACCTCCCGTCTCTAGTTAGGCAACAGGAATCCTGAAACATGCTCCATAACGAAATCACGAAAACGTACTGTTTCATAAATAATTTCAATAGTAACAAAAAGGAGTGGGTTCAAAATACAATTAATAGACAGGATAACAACACCATTCAATGGTATATTGACGGTTAACAAACAAAGGAAGGAACTGAGTGTATGGGTCTGAAACAAATCACTCCGAAATATTGGGAAATACTCCAAACATATTCCAATCAAAAATTTAAGCCACTGGGAATTGCGCCCAGCTCAACAGTAATAAGAAATATAGAAGGGAGATAATAATCATCATGTCTGATAGCCAGGCAGCCATTAAAGAGGCTAAGCTCTTCTGTAATCAGTTATAAAATGGTTTAAGAATGCTTGGGCATACTTAATCAACTAGACAGGAACAACATGGTTACCCTCCTGTGGGTACCAGGGCATACTGGAGTAGAAGGAAACGAGGTAGCTGATGAACTAGCAAAGAAAGGGGCACAAACACCCTTCTGAGGACCAGAATACTTTTGTGGAATCAGCGCCAATACAATATTGGAAGAAATAGAAATGTAATGAACAAGGAAAAGATTGTACTGGAAGAACATCGTCAAACAAAGACAAGCAAAGGTACTGTTAGGAATTCATATCCATCAAAAGAAAAATAATAATAAATATTTCCATTTTCACGCCGTCATTCAATGGACGTGACAGTTAGCGACAACTGTCATTGGTATGTCCGATTAGAGAACCGAACAAGTCACAAGAAAGTCAGTGTGACATTTTATTTCCAATTCTCATTACGAGAAATTTCTCATTTCCAATTCATTTCGGTTCCTTCGACGAATCAACGACATACTCTATTTTAGTGCAACGACAGTGGCCGTAGAAGTGATATCGCAAATATATTCTATTCGTACAAGTGGGACAGGTTTTGGTGTAGCTAGAAAGCTGGATATTCTGTAACTGTATATATTCGTATACTATTGTATTTTCAAAGAAGTGTTTTGTACTAATTTGAACAATATAAAGGCAAGTAGCCGGTAGGGATTGCATGCTGTGGCCTAACAACCGACTGCTGTAATAGTAATATATACTCCTTGTTTAATAGAGTATTATTTTACCCTATTTTTCATTTGGTTTTGATGAGGATAAAATAACTTCACTACAGTCCACCGTCTTGACAGCAGCGCGTTTGTTCGAGGCGTCTCTGCGCACGTTGGTAGAGCGTGGCTCCAAAGTGGATTGATACATCAAATTACTTCATTTTTTAGTCCTTAAAGCTTGATCCTAGCAAAACCAAAATAAAACATTCCCAAAACCGGTGTACGAACATTCCAAATTCAAAAGTTAGCTCTCAAATTCTCTTCCAGATATTGCTTCAAGTTCCAGACTACGAAGTAGTAGCAAATCCAAGCCCAAATTTCCAGGCTACTAAGTAGTAGCAGTTTCAGAGTTTCAGACTGCCAAGTAGTAGCATAGTTCCAGCTTCCAGTAAGCAACAATTTACAATAAAGGTAGGATCAATCCATTTCTAACATTTCCTAGTGTAGTCATAATAAAAAATCAAAAATGTTCCAGTGCTTATAATAAAAAAACTCAATTTATTTACCCATTTTTCCATTTCCAATATTTTTTATTTAATTATTAGTCGTTAATTGCAAGTAGGGAAAATATTTATTCAATATGTCATTGGACGAATTAAAACTTCAAAGACGCAGCGTAAAAGGGCAAATTAACCGGATAAATGCATGGGCTACTAGAGAATTTGAAATTGTGAACAAAAATAAATTTTTGAAGGAGTGTTATACTTGATTAATTGATTTGAAACAACATTAATTAGCATATAATTAGAAACAAACAAAAATTGAAATGATGAAAATTCTGAAGAACAATTAACTGATTCTGAGGACAGAGATACCGATTCAAAATTATGAATGATGTAAAATCGATGAATTAACAATCAATCCAAGTTCAACCAATCAACCACATAATAATGCTCTGAAATCAAAATTTCAGTTTCCAAATATTTAGTTACACAAATTCAAAGGAGTCGTCTCCGAATGGCCTCCATTTATTAAAATTTTCGAAAAATTGATTAATTTCAAACAATGATTTAGATGACACTCAATAATTATAATACTTAAAAGCATGCTTAGAAAACGTGCCATTGATCGGCAGCCTTGATTTATCAGGTGATAACTTAGAAATTGCTGTGAATACTCTTAAACGAAGATACGATAACCAATCAATAGTACTCCATAATCTAATTTCAGAATTATATTTAGATACTCAAATAATATTGGAATACATCATCATATTTTTAATTGACAAGAAACTGGATATTTCGAGTAGAAAACTTTTTGAACACAATAAGAAAAAGGATGAAACTATGTCCACTGACGAATTTTTAAATCTTTCATATGAAAGATGTGGCATTTTTGAACGAATACAAGCTATACCTAATCCAAATCCCAGTGCAAATGAAACAAAAACAAAATCTTCGCCTAAATATAACAGATCTGCATTACACGTAAATTCCAATTGGCAATATGTTTTTATTGTGAAAATTTTACACGCCGCATATACAAGTGCGACTCATTTATAAACCTAAATTTAAATGAAAAATACGGATTCTTGAACTCAAACAATATTTGTAAAAACTGCCTGGGAGGATTTCATACAATAGCAGCTTGTCATTCTCTAGTTTTTTGCTCAATATGTCGCGAAAGACATCGTACATTTCCTTCATTCCGATTCATTTCAGGCGTGCAGTGGCGCACAAAATCACGGAGGTAATTTAAATCTCCAAAATTCTTGATATAGGTTCAATAATAATGATTCGAATGGGCATGATTCAAACTCCAATTCATTAAATTGGAGCAATTCTAACTTAAGCCGCCAGAATGACGGAAGCTTCAATGATTCTCGTAGTGCTACGGCAAACCAAAACGGTTCTTCCAGACCAAATAACAATAATAATATTCCAGGAAATCAGATAGAAAACTCTCATGTCCTTAATGCTGAATCCAACACATCAATCCTCTCTCAATCGATATCAACTCTTTTCACAACTTCAGATGTACTGCTAGTCACTGAGAAAGTAATCGTATATGATCACTGCGAAAATCCAGTAAAAAATATTATTCTCTTAGGTAGTGGTTCACAAAACTCCTTTGTCTCGCAGGACCTAGTCGATAGATTACAATATTATTCCCATATAATAGAATTTTGAAAATTGCTGGTATTTATAATTCCGTACAAACTATCAGTAAAACGGTTAATTTAAAATTTTTCCCGTATTCTGACCCTAGAAGACAATATGAGGTCAATTGTACTGCCCTTCCAACGATAACATGCAAACTACCGCAGATTAAACTTGATTTGTCCCGTTTAAAAATTCCACGCGACATTGTCCTAGCAAGTCCCGATTTTCACCTACCGTCGCCAATCGATGTACTCATGGTAGCGGACATATATTACACTCTCCTCATGAATAGAGTCATAAACTTAGGTAAAAAATTGCGTACACTGCAAAAAACTGGTTTGGGGTGGGTAGTTTCTGGTAATATTCAAAATAATGTCTCGTTTAGTTCAGTAAATGTTGGGAATAATACAATTTGTAATCATATCTCGACATAAATTGGAGGTTGAATAAATTCAGCTCTCTCTAAATTCTGAACTCATGAGAATATAGCCTCTAAAGATAATCTTTCATCAGATGATGAACTTGCGGAAATTATTTTCCGAAACACTACGAAAATTCTTGAAAATGGAATATTTCAAGTCAACTTTCCGCTAAAATCTAATAAAGAATAAAGAACACCTAGAACTTTTTTCTGACTACAGCAAATTTATTGCTGAATGTGTGGACTTAAAACATATAAAAGTTTATACCGCTTTGTCTCACTAATTCTAAGGAAGAATTAAAATATGTTACTCCGTATTTGTGCATAGTACTAGAACAAGTTATTTCGACAATACTAAGAGTTGTTTTTGACTATAGTTGCCCCACTACTTCTGGAAAAAGTCTGTGCAAGTGTGCGGGTGAACTGAACGGGCAATTTTACAAGTAAATACAAACTTGAAACAGTAAACAAGCTATATAGATATAAATAGGAATACCTAGGAACCAAAGGCAAGTCAGATTCATACAACTGTGTGTAATACGTCTCAAGTATTTTTTTCTATTCCTAATTAATGTATGATAGCTCAAGTTGTTGTACATTTCTATCCGATTCATTTCAATAAAAAATTGTTCCATTTGTACCGGCCAATTAAACTTGGAATCAGTACTACCGGATGTACGAATTTGTTGTCTAAAGCAAAGAACAGGATATCTAGTATCATCCATAGCCAGAATCTTGAGCAACCAATTGAGAGATATTTATAAGATTGTCTATTCAAGTTTTACTCTTACCACCTCTAAACGTACTATGGCGTCAGGTGTGCTGATAGAAATAAGGAGGACTCTTTTGATAAACTGTACGTGGACCCTCTCTAGTATATCCAAATACCTGAGACTCCAAATAAGTACCGAGTTGAACATAACACTCAAAGCCAATGTCTCAAACAACTTAACTCTTGGATACCAGGAGTCCGTCTTCGCTTTAACCATAATTGGCAATACAGTTCCAACGGCTTGCTTTTTTTTGTTTGCAGTAACTACTGACATTTCATGAAATACACTAGAAGATGACATCATTACACTTAGGTAATTTACATTTATTCACAACTTCAATGGTTTATTGAATTTAAATTTGGATTTTTGGAATCCCCCTTTTGAAAATTGCATAACTTTGGTCTTTTGTATATTGATTGTTAGGTTATTTTCTGCCGTATACCTCTCTAATATTTTCAATTTTCTAACAACATCAATTTCAGAATGTGCAAGAATAATCATCCGCACATAGTAATTCCAGAACTTCGTTCACATGATCAATATTTACACCCCGAGGTCCACTTTCGTAGAAAAATGATTCAATATAAGCAATTAATAAATAAATAAAAGTGGACTTAGCGGTTCACCCTGTAGAACACCCATTGTTTCATTATATTTTCTAGTAAATCCATCGGAGGCTTTTATTTGAATTGTTGCTTAAGAGTATAATGCTATTATAACGCGAAGTATTTTTGCTGATATTCCAAGCTTAAATAATTTAGTCCATAATGATCTGTTGAGTCGACTGATATCTTAAAATCAACAAAAATAGCAAATAGCTTACGTGTAAACATTATCAATACAGCCACAATCTTCCCGAAAACCGGATTGGGATTCAGGGAATAGTCTACAGTCATCAACCCAGGAGGACAACCTAATTAGAAAAATGCTGGTGAATAATTTGAGTCCACAGTTCGCCAAAGCTAAGCTTCTGTAGTTTTCGGGGTTATTAACTGGCCCACCTTTATGCAGCATGGTGAATATAATATTAGCCCAGCTTTTAGGAATAAGAGAAGTGTCAAATATGGTATTAAATAATGACGTCAAATATATTACCCATTTATGTGGTAGATTCTTGTAAAACTCGTAGCAAATGCCATTTGATCCTGAAGACTTATTATTTCTAGTTTGACTAATCACAACATATACTTCCTCTGGAGAAATAGTTGAGTAGAGATATGGATTATTAACATCTTGAAAACTATTCAAGAGAACTAATTTCGGCGGATATAAATCTTCATAAAAATTCTCCCAGCTTTCAACAGATAAAGATTTGTATGTAAAACTGCCTCTAATCTGCCTAACCGTTGCCCAGAATTCCCTTGTATTACTTATATCTGAAAAATTTTCAATAATATCATTCTCATATCCTCTTTTCTTCAACTTAATTAGATTTTTATAACTACATTTTAGTTTTATGTATACATCTTTTAATTAATCCTCAAAATTATTTTGCTTGCAGTTTTCAAGTGCAATATTCATAGATTTCTTAGCTTGGATTCAAGATATATCAAACCATGGTTTATTTTCTCGGATTCGAGTGGTATTCAGTACAATTCTTGTTTCGTCTCTAAACCCTATATTATGAGCAATTTCAGTAATAGCTGCACATATTATATTATAACACTTGTCTGGGTCAGGGATAAAAAATACTCGACTAGAGTGTTGCATATTTTGCTTATAATTTAAAAACATGTTATCGTTCCAAATCAATGACGAATACATTCGTGAAGAATTTAAGGTAACAGAACCAGCAACTTCTACGGAGTTGTGATGTTCTAAAACCAAATTTATAGGGAAATGATTCGACAGAAAATCATTATCAGTGACGAAAAAATAATTCACTGTTGTGAGGAATACGTTGTTTACCCACACCATATCCACAACACTGCTGCCTTGTGTACCCATGTACGAAAATTGACCAGGTCCAAAGAAGTTCTGCTGTTTAATACAGAAAATGAATTGTTCTCCATAAAATCAATAAGTTTTCTACCCCTTGTATTTAAATTACTATCCAAACTCAACCTTTCATCAAATAAATTGTTACCTTCAAAAATTTTAGAAACATTACCACATAATCCGATTCTACAGTTAAAGTCGCCAGCAATTACAATCAGTATATCATTATTTTTCTCCCCTATTTCTGTCAACAGAATCTGGAAATCATCAAGTATGCGATAGCGGTTTAAAGTAAACACCACTAACAATAAACATAAAATAATGAACAGAAAACAAACAAATAAGAATCGAGTTAGATTTATGAACTACATTAAAATTAAAATAATATCTATAGTAAATGCATAAACCACAGCTTGGCCTGCCAAACGACTTTTCTTCAGTTGCAGATGAAGTTATATACTTATAATCACATAAACAGTTAGGTATGGGTATGGTAAGTGTATCTCTAGTCAAACAAGTTTCACTAAAAAACAATATATCAAATGTTACGGATTCATCATATAAATTGAAGATATTTTGGTGGCCATGACAATTCCAGAACATTAGGTGAAGTTTTTTGAATAAGCCGGTTGGACATTAGGGTAAAGTGGGCAAATGGCGGTCACTTAAGAAAATTTTTTTTCTAAGAAAAAAATAAGTCGTAATTTCAAATAATTTCAAGATAGTAATCACTAGTGCACTTAAAAACTTTTTTGATCTAAAAATCTTTCAAAGTGTTTTCTATACTTATATGATAACAAAAAAAAACAAAAATGTGCATTTGACTGGCATTGTCATACAGATAGGGGAATTCCGGTCACTTATGCGGGCAATACCGGTCAAGCAGAAAAATGCGTGATGTCTAAAATGCGTTAACCAGTCACAAAAAATATTTTCATCGATCCAGCCATTCAGTGAACATTTATAAAGAGCTTTTGCAGGTCCATCTTTTTCCAGGAGAGGGCTTAGTCTCTTTCTGGAGAGGATAAACATGGGCGGAATAAATCCCCCTGCAGCATTCATAGCACACATAACGGTAATATTTCGGCCTCTTTCGCCGCTAATTACCACACCAACTCTTTTTTGTCCTTTGGTTGCGAGTTTCTTTCCTGGATCCTGGACAGTTGTGATTCCAGTTTCATCTGCGTTATATATTTTACTAGGGGAAAAGTTATATTTTGACATCACTTCTTCCACCAGTTTATAAAATCTAGCTATTTCATCCTTGTTGAAACCAGTCAGACGATTTAGACTGGTAGCCTCAGCTTTTCGCACTGATATGGTGAGATTGCGTCTGATGAAACTTCTCAACCAGTCTTTTCCCGCCAGCCTTTGCGTTGCGTTAAAATTATGTATAATATGGTTTCTCTCAGCAAACTCAAAAAGAAACCTTCTTAGTTCTTTTGTGGTAACACCGTTAAAAATGGACGCCAAGTGTTTAATTTGATTAGCAATTTCCAGTTCCTGTTCAGTTGAAAACACAGGTTCTCTTCCCATTATAGGTGCTTAGTCTTTTTTATTTTTTACCCTCTCTTGTAGCGTTGAATATGGAATTGCGGATTTTTTTAAGCTTGTCTTATACTCGTTCCATTTTGAATGTCTTCTATCGCTTGCTCCAAATTATCTTTGGTCCATTTTGCTTAACCAGTTAATCTTTCTTGATTTCGAGACATCTGTAACGACAATTAAAAATGAAATAACCATTGATATAAACAGTGGGTAATGCCGGTAACTTGACCGGTATTACCCACCTGTGTTGACCGGCATTACCCGCCTTTAACAATTTTTCTTATGGGTCATTTTTTTATGAGAAAAAAATGTTTTTTTTCTATCTTTTTATAGGATACTAAAGAAAAAAAGTCAACCTTTATGTATCAACTAAGTTTTTATGAAAAGAGAGAAGGATTTTATCTCCAAACCTTATTTCACTTACCGTAAATCTTACATCAGAATTGCCGAAAACACGTGGTGATCTGCACTAACCAAAGTTTTAACACAAACTGAATATCAATCGGCTGTCGAAAATCGTAGGTCAGCTGGCATATTTGAGGCCACGTTGCATTGTTGACAAACCTAGTAATAATCATTTTTAAGGTCTGACCGGCATTGTCCATCTGACCGGTATTTGCCCACCTTACCCTACTAATCTTAGCGTAATTCTTATTCGGTGATTCCTCTTCCTCGCGTTGTCTTTGGTATGTTTCAGGAACGATGGTAGGTTTTCCCATAATAAACTTTAAACGTACTTTTTTTTCCACCTTTAGCTTTCCTACTATTAATTTCTTGGTAGATTTTAGAAAGTTCTTCCCGTTGTTTTGCCGTATACTCATTTTTTATTTTTATATATTTTCTAATTGATAACTTATACTTATTCTTTAAGATAGTAACTGCTTCCTGACGGGAAGAAAACTCAACTTTCAAAGGACGAGGTCTCCAGTTGCTTATTTTACCTATTATAGTGATATTAACAGGCTTCGGAGTATTTGTTGAAGAAAGGTCAGTTAAAATCTCGGACGTTATCTTTTGAATATCAACTGATTCATCGACACCGTGCATAATAATGTTTCGCTCTCTTATATCCCTGGAAGTAAGTTCTGCATAAATTGAGCTTTCAGATGTAATATCTAGTCTTTTCTCCAGATCCTCTATTTTTATTTTCAACAGTTCATTCTCTCTAATTAGATGATTCACATTACCCATACATTCATCAATTTTCTTGTTCTACCCAGCAAGGAGTGACCTAATTTCATTCATTCCAAATGTTAAGGATGACAGCTACGCCATTAACAAATGAAACTGTAATTCTTGCATCGGAGTTGCACTACCAGACACCGTCCATAATTATTAGTAAATAGTGTGTGGCTTCTTTACTTTCATTTACTTTTAAATGTTTCTGATTTTTATCGGTTAATTATCAGAAAAAACTTGCAAGAATTCACTTACCTACGTTGTTTGACTATTGTTAGCTGGCTATTTTATAAAATTTTCTTCTTGAAACTGCAATACATACATTTGTTTATCCCAGTGGAATTTGTGCACTATTACCTTTACTCGTGTAAAAGTATTTCGTTAAAATATTTATTCATACACGTGAAATCGTATATTCTCGTGAAATCGTATATTCTCGTGAAACGATCTTTTATGTAGTTACTTTACTTACAGGTACCAGACACATCCCAGAGGAAGAAACATCCATTCATATACTTGCTGGTTACAAGGCATTAAACATTCTCAGGGCTAGACACTTGGAAGCATACTGGATGGAACATGAAGATTTACGCAAACTGAAGCCGGCGGTCGTCCTAAAATGTATCGAAGTATTTGGAATAAAAGAACTACTAGTTTCAGAGAAAGTCGTAGGAAACTGCGTAAAGAAAGGGGACTACAGATATTTCAGGTCTCAGTGAAAAGTAACCCGTCAAGCATACGTAACAAAACTCACTATTGTATACTGTTTTATTCTTTGAAACCTATTGTGTTTGAAAATTATTGAATTTTACTTTTTTGTCCAACCTATCTAATATGCGAGAAAAGTATTGGCTTACCCCAGAAAAGTTGGAATTTTGAAATTATTTTTAGTTATTTCTACGTTTTCCATCAACAAGAACACGAAAACACGGTTTTAGGAAAAAATCCTGTGTGTATGTCATCGGCCAATTTTCGTTACATGTCTTGTTAGCACGATATAACCTCCGGAGTGCAAAAACTCTACAATTTTATGATTGAATATTGTTAAGGACCTATCACATATGAATCCTGTTGATTTTCAGCTCAACACAGCCAGTACAACGGTTGCTATGGTATTTGAAGAACATTTTTGACATTTTTCGGAAAATTTCATATTGTTAGTACGATACAGCCTCCGCAGTTTATACAAGTGACCAATTTTAGGATTGGATATCATTCAGAGCGTCTCAAAGATGAACTCTATTGATATTCAGTTCACTAAAGCCAATAAAACGGGTGCTATGGTACTTGAAGTACCAAATTTTTGTCATTTTTGGAGAATTTTCAGTTTGTTAGCACGATGCAGCCTATACAAGTAACCAATTTTATGATTGAATATTGCTGAAGGTGTCTTACAGATGTACACTATTGATTTTCAGTTGACTAGAGTGTAACGACACTGTCGTCCGAACAAGAAATAACCCCGACAAATAATCAAAAGACAGACCAGAGGTACGGAACACTACCCAAGCCAAACTAGACGGAGTTGGGCACCCAGTAAAGAGAGAGCGAGTACAGCGTATCGTATGAATCCAGATATACTACAATTTTGTTTATTATTAGAGAAATGTCGGTTTGTTAGCACGATACATCCCCCGAAGTGTATACAAGTGACAATTTCATGATAGAATGTTGTTCAGGGGCACAGATACGGAAAAATTAGTTTTAATTTTTAAAACCAATTATTTTCAAAATTTATTTCAAGAAAGTTGCGGGGTGGAAGGAATTTTATGATAAACACCAACTATTGGCGGCTATTGTATTTAAATTCGCTATTGAACACTGCACACTAATATATAGTTCGTATATTTGAAAAACCGAATATTCGGCAACGTTAAAAATATAAAATTGGAAATCGCTGGTCCATCTTGTATACTTAACCAAAATTTGTATAATGTATCTATCGGGGGAAATATTTCCAAACACTAGGCGCACACTGTAGAGATGAGTTGCTACTAATTCTCAAAAATACAGTAAAAATGAGTCATATTACAAATTAATATTATTTATTTTGCTCTTACCGGTCCCAAATCGGTTTTTGGCCCATAAAATAAATTGTACCATTGCATACAATTTTGCATCATTTCTGGCGATTCTGTACAAGTGGGGACAAATAATCTCTGCAGTTCTTCAGCTTGAGACACTATTCTATCCAGTCTCAATCTTCTTACAGAGTCCTGAAATTTCATTCATATGAAGAACCTCCATAAATAAAACAGTGCCTCAATTTTATGATACGTTCTTAGTTAGTATCTCAAAAACACATGACTGCAAAATTTATTCAGCAAGTTTCTATTGCTGATAGGTGTTTTCAAATAAAATACTTACCAATATGAAATCTCCAAACGGGGCGGGTATCCTGTAGGGGGATATCATGTGAGTTAAAGTATATGCAGGACACAGTAAAACCAACATCTTTATAACCTTTTTCGACATTTCAGGATATTCTGCACTATACATTAGAGGTAAGGAAGTTCCTAAGGAATGTCCAATGAAAATTATTTTACTGCCAGGTGGAGAGTTTTGTAAGATAGTATTGAAATTAACAGGTAAATCCAGAAGTGCTATTTCATCCATACTAAAAAAAATTATATTCACAATCGAATATGAAATAATATTCTCGAGCATTCCTTTATTATTCATGCAAAAACTCATATTGAAGTGTGAGCTTCAAATATGAAGTGATGATAAAATGTTATGGAAAGAGGGAGCATCTCAATGCATAAAATTTTGTAGTGATCAGCATAAATAACAAAAAAACAATCTAACAGAGACACCAATTTAGATTCACGGCAATGTCAAATAACTGTTGGAGAGATAAAAGTGGATAGGATATGGTAAATATGTTTTTTTTTTAGAATTTTTGTTATAGCTTCTTCATATTCCATCTAGTGACATGCCATGCGATATTTATACAGTCAAATCTGAAGGAGGCGACTGATATTATGTCATTCTGTTCCAAAAAATACCAACTATACATTTGAAGTTTTAGATAAATCGAAGAGATTTTCATGTATTCCGTTTTATAGAAATCAGAATAGGAAGAACTCCTTGTAGGCTAATATGGATAATTGGGTATAACGTTTTCATAGATAGTTCGGTCCTGGCTGGGTTACTGAAAAGTGCGTTAAGAGTTAGTGTCATAAATAATTCTGAATTTAGAGGTAATACTTCAGAATAATTCAGTTAGTTTACTTATAAGTGATTTAAAAAGTGCACAAATTGCAAATAAGTGGAAATAAACACTGCAAATAGAGGTAAGATCAGTTTTCTTACACATAATAAATGAATACTTCTAACCTAATAAACATATAAAACATTATCAGTAAAAATCGCTATTAGAGTTATCAGCAAAACAATAAGAAACTGTCTTAATTAAATTTGTTATTAAAAAGAACAGAGACGAACTGAATAGATTGAACGTTATAAATTTGCCAATAGAAATTACAAGTATAACAAGAATAAATTACTCCAGACTGATAATTGTCAGCTTCAGGTAGGGCTGTTATCTGAATATAGTAGGGTTCTGGCATTTAACCTGCAAGGAGACAATATTTCAGATACGATGGAGGATATGATGAAGGAAATAATCGAAAAACTAAACAAAATGGATAAAAAGATGGACAATAAAGAAAAAAACTAACGAAAATACTGAATTAAAGAACAAAGTCACCCAAATGGAACAAAAAATCAGAATTCAGGATAAGAGAATACAACCATTCGAAAAAGAAAGTAGGAGAAAGAACCTTGTAGTATATGGCTGAGAACGAAACGCGCGAAATAAGAAACAACAGAATTAATTTTTTTTTAGATAAAATAAAGGTTAGAATAAACATGGAAGCAGATATAATACAAATAAGAAGAATCGGTAAGAAAGAGACAGATAATAACAGAAATAGACCACTACGGCTAGAGTTATCAAGAGAAGATAAAAAAATAGAAATAACAAGAGAACCCAAAAACTTGAAAGGTACAGAAATATAGATATCAGAATATCTACCAAAAGCAATCCAAGATAAACAGAAAGCACTCATCCCCTATCTTCAATCAGCTAGAGAAAAAGGATGTAGAGCAAGTATAATATATGATAAATTAAGAGTGGAGGACACACTATATACCTTAGATCAGCTGGAATACAATCGAGAAGAAGGAACAGAAACAAATGCAAACAAGAAAGAAGGAAGAACGGCTAGCCAGTGGTCACCCAACATGGAAGACGATAAAGATATAGCAACAACTCGGAAAATGATACAAACAGGGAATCAAAAAAAACTAGAAGACATACACGAAGATAAATTAAATAAAAATAATAGTATTAAGAATAGTTATAAGTGTAGCAGTAAGAATAGAAGTAGTTTTAGCAATAGAGATAAAGAAGAAACTAATGGGGTATATAAACACAAAAATAATTATGGTAGGGGACAACATAGAAAAAATCATCTAACTAGTCAATGGGGGAAAAATAATCGTAGACAATATATGAATAGTGCAGACCAAGAACATATAAATATAGGTATATGGAATATTAATACATAAACAGGAAAGGAAATCGAAATAACGGAGGAAATGGAAAACAACAAAGTACATTTTCTAGGAATAAGTGAAACAAAGAAAAAAGGATCAGTACAAATAAATTTAACAAATAAATACAAATTATATCACTTAGGGGTAAAAGTATAACAAAGAGCAAAAGATGGATTAGGAATAATTTTAACATAGGAAATAAACAAAAAGGTAATAAATATGAAGGATATAAACTCAAGAATACTGGTTCTAAGTATACAACTAAAAGAAATATTGAATATAATACAAATATATGCACCGGTTGAAGGAAGGGGAGAGAAAGAGGTTCCAGAATTTAACATACAATTACAGGAAGTAGTGGATGATATAAGAGAGCAAAACGAAAACATAATCATTATGGGGGATTGGAACGTACGAGTTGGTAAAGATTACAATCGAGGAATGGGTTGTATGTGAGTTTATGGTGAGGAAACAACGAACAAAAATGGTCTTAAGATGATAGGCTTTTGTCAAAGTAACGATTTAATAATAGGAAATACGATGTGGAAACAAAAAAGAGAATAAATATACCTTTGTAGCGGAAGAAAAAAATGCAAGAAGAATTACATAGTTTATACACAAAACCTATCAAAGATGGTGAAAAAAGTGGAGACAAGAAAAGAGGCTGAGTTGAGTACAAACCATAGATTTGTAGTTGCGGAATATGAAGAAAAAATAATGAAAACAGAAGAAATAAGATTCAGTAGAATTGCAATAAGTAAATTAAGAAACAAAGTAAAAAAATCTAAAAACCAGGAAGAAACAGACAGGGAATACGAAAAATTGATTAATGGAAACAACGAATGGATACTCGAAAAACGGTGGACGGTATTCAAACAAATATTACTTGAAAAAGCAGAGGATGTATGTGGAAGAAATACATTCAACAAACATTTAAAGAGGACTAAGTGGTGGAATAAAGAAATACAAACATTAGTAAAAGAAAAGAAAACCTCATGGAAACAATACATCCAAACAAAAACACAGGAAATATATAACGGAAAAAGAAACATCGTCAAGGAAGTGGTTGAGAAAGCGAAAAGGAAAGAATTTGTAAGGGAGATATCAGAGACACATGCTTCAGATAATAGAAAATTTTGGACAGCAATAGAAAGACTACGAGGAAGTGAAGGAAAAGATATAAGAGCAATGAAAAATAAAAATAACGAATTGGAAACCGAAATAAATCAAACAATGAAGACTTGGAAAAAACACTACGAAGACAAATTTAGTAATAGGTTGAAGAAGAAAACAACGAATATAGCGAAAGAGGAATGGAATGAACATGAATACCAGGCAATCCAAAGAGAAGAAAAAATGGAAGTGGCTATAAATAAACTTAAAATAGGAAAATCCAGTGGGGAGGATAAAGTAGCGCAAGAGCTGATAAAATGGTAAGGAGAAAAAGGAAAAGACTGGCTGTGCCTCATATGCAGGGAAGCATGGGATACTCAAAAAATCCCCAAAGACTGGGAAAATAACCTTATACTGCCAATACATTAAAAAGGTCTATAATTATAGACCAATATGCTTAGCCCAAACCAGTTTCAAAATCTACACGAGAATAATAGAGATCCGATAAAGACGTTATGTAGAAACAAAATTAGAAGAAGATCAAGCAGCTTTTAGACCAGGACGACAAGCAAATAATAATATATATATTTTAAGAAGGCTAATTGAGAATACAATAGAAGCGATAGAAGAAATGTATTTAACATTTATTGACTTGAAGGCAGCTTTTGACACAGTGGAAAGAGGAAAAAACTGGCAGGTATTGGAAGATTTAGAAGTACCGAAAGCTCTAATTAATATAATTAGAAGCACATACGAGACAGTCAAATTGAGAGTGCAGATAGGAGGTCAAAGATCGGTAGAGTTTCTAATGAAAAAAGGTATAAAACAAGGCGATAGCTTAAGCCCACTGTTGTTTGTTATTATAATGGACAAAATAGTGAAGGAAATAAACAGACAAGGAGGAAATCTGGACATGATAATATGGTACAGAAACATGGTGCCGGTCAGATTAAGTAATTTACTGTATGTAGACGATATTGTACTTATAGCAAAAAAAATGCAGGAACTAATCAACTTATTGACAAGAGAAATAGAAAATATGAAAATGACAATAAATACAGAAAAAACCAGAGTAATAATAGTAAATGAAAAACAGTTAGAGGGGAGTAAATGCAAGGAATTGAAATGTAATTACAAAACATTAGAAAGAGGAACAACTTGTAATAACCTAGGAAGTATCATAACAGAAGAAGGGAAAATAGATGCAGAACTTAATAACAGAGCAAATAAATCAAGTGGATTATATTATTCCTCAAATCGAACAATATTAAGCCATAAACACATTGATATGGACAGAAAGCTGGAAATTTACAACAAAATTACAGTCCCAACTATAACGTATGCTAGTGAGAACTGGGTAATGCGGAAAAAACAGGAAACAAAAATAAATGCAATGGAAATGAAATATTTAAGGAAAATAGCAGGTAAAACAAAATGGGATAAAGTAAGGAACGAAGAAATCAGAAGCATAACTAATCAAGAACCAATAATATCAAAGATTAAAAAGAAACAAATAAACTGGTACGGTCACCTAGTAGGAATAAAGCAAGATAGTATTGCGAGAAAAGTTATGGAAATAGAAATATCAAGAAAAAGAGGAAGACCCAAGAGGAAACGCATAGATCAGATTGAAGAAATTGGGAAAAACAAGTGAAAAACATTAGGAGAGATGAAGGCATTGGCCATAGACAGAAAAGAATGGAAAAAATGGGTACATGAAGAACTCCAATCCGACGCCTGAGAAGGCATAAGGATAAGAGAAAGAAAGAAAGTTTCCATAGATCAAAAACTCAAAAGTGCGTTCTGTATTGTCCCCATAAACAATCATTGCTGCTTCCTGTAACTTTTTTTGAGACACAAATTGTAAAAGTTTATTATTGAAGTCAGGCCCGGATTACCCATAAGGCCAACCTAGACCATGGCCTAGGGCGCACGCTTGCGGGGGGTGCAGAAATCCGATTAACTTTGTACTTCTGTGTACTTATGAATAGCGAGCGTCCGGACAGAGAGAGAGAGGAGTCAAGCGGGCGACTCATCCGACGAAGACGATCATGTGACTACCGCCATCCCTCCAACCGCCATCAGCCATCACTATACTGCCACTCTGTACTGTGTTGCGTTCTTGTATGTTCAGTAAGAGGTTGTTTTGAAAGAAGTTCGTGTTAAGTTAATCATCTCTTAGTTTGTGTTGTGAATTTCCAAATATTTGTAAAGAGCTAAGGTAAGTTTTAAGACATTACATTATAATAATATAATATAAAGATTACAGGGCGTTCGTTAATAGACAACGGGTCGTTTCTGTTATACGAACGAGCGAACGGCCCTGCTAATATTTAGATAACAGGAAGAAACATCGGAAAAAATTTCAACAGGTTGCCATTTGCAAACCAACTTATTCGATTTCACTTATATTATTAATATAATTTGTCAACTAAAATATAAATGATTTATACACAGCTGTTCGGCCGCTATCCGCGGAATGCAATGTAGAAATCATTTTTTAATTTCTGTTCGCACTGATCGTTTTGTTTTTCTCAGATATTAAATCGAGCCAACAAAAAAACACCCATCTAGGGCTGAGTTCAGGATAAGAGCTAAATGAAAATTACAGGAGAACAAGAAATACTCTGGGACAATAAAGAATTGGCTGTCAAAAGGAGACGAAAATAACCAAACCAAAACAAATGACTGCTTATTTTTGGATTGTGGTACTCCTAGTACTAGTAGCACATCTGTTCATAGGCAGTCTTTTACATCTGGAATAGAATCGGAACCAGACACAAAATTTGAATCCGAAGCATAGGAAGACACTGAGAGCCCCTCGAATAGCGTTGAAAATGCAACACCAATTCAACAGAATTTGGAACCTGAAACATTTAGTTTTGATTCTGATCCAGCAAACTGGTGAATAATGAAATACGTGATTACGTATCCCAGCATGGCTTGTGTACTATGCAACTAATGTGCAGTTTTTTGTGGTTCTTGCCGTCTTTTTCATTCGGAAACACAATCGGAATCATCCTATGCGAAAAACGGTTTTAGTGACTGGAAAAATGTTATATCAAGGCTCAAAGCACATGAAAACTCCCTTTCACATAGAAACAACACCATCACTTTAAAAGAGAGAGGAGAGAACCTGGGCAAGGTTAATTCCCAGCTAACTGAAATGATAGACCGAGAAATTATCTACTGGCAAATGTTATTGTAAAGAGTTGTCGTGGTCATAAAAGCTCTAGCATCTCGAGGATTACCATTTCGAGGGACAATAGAGGTATTTGGTTATAACTCAAATGGAAACTACATGATGTTACTAGAAGTCATTGCTGAGTTTGACCCATTTTTGGCTGAACACATTAGAAAGTATGGAAACCCTGGAAAAGGACATATTTCCTATCTTTCATCCACTATATGCGATGAATTTATTGAACTCCTTGGTAAGTAAGTTACAAACTACATTTTAGAGGAGGCTAAAAGCTCGTAGTACTTTTCATTGATTGTCGACTCAACACCGGACATTTCTCACGTGGATCAATTATCTTTTATAATACGCGATGTAAAACAAAATGGAGAGGCTGTTGAACGATTTCGGAAGTTTTTGTCGCATATTGGACATAAGGCACTTGATATGTTTAACGCAGTAACTGAAAACCTGCAACTTTTCAGTTTGAATATACAAAGGTGCCGCGGGCAATCTTATGACAATGCTTCCAACAAGTCTGGGATCTATTCTGGACTACAGGCGATGTCAGTCCACTTGCATCATATATCCCGTCTGCAGGACTCTCCCTAAATATAGTTGGCACTCACGCAGTAGATTCATGCATTGAGACTGTGTCATTATTTACTTTACTTCAAGAGCTGTACATTTGTCTTTCTACCGCTATACATAGATGGGCGGTATTAAAAAAATACAAAAACACAACACTAACGACAAAAAACCTTTCCACTACAAGATAGTCTGATAGACATGACACTTTGAGAGCCTTACAAGAAGAATGGCCTGCAATAATCAGAGCTCTAAAAACATTGGAAAGCGACACAGATCAGAAGTCTAACAATCCAGCAGGAGCTAAAGGTCTACTAAGCAGATTGCATAGCTTAGAAACAGCTATAATGGCAAACTTATGAAGTACTATTCTTTTCATATTGCATAAGGTTAACAAATATGTTGAAAATGAAGACACTGATGCAATGGCTGTAGTAGAAGTTTTCAAGAAACTCATGTCATTCTTTGAAGAGCTCAGAAATCATTTTGATATGTATGAAAACAACGCACACGTTCGTGAAAATAAAGTGTATGAGAATGACAAGAGACGTAGAACAAGAAAAAAACTTCAAGATGATGAGTCCCGAGATGGCGAAGTTTTCCATTCTGGTAGAGACAATTTTAGAGTCAATACATTTCTGCCGATAAGTGACAAAGTTCAAAAACAACTTACAATGAGAATGGATGCCTCTGAGGAGTTCATTAGAAAGTTTCGTGCCTTAATAAAACTTTCGGATCTCACAACAGAAGAACTTGAATATGATGTTAAGAACCTTCTTACTGCTTTTAAAAATGATTTGGAGCCGTCGATTTTTGATGACTTGTCCATCCTAAATTACACTCAGCAGCAAACAAAATAGGAAATGGAAAGCCGTCGTTTCTGTACAACTAGTTCACAGGAAATAATTTGCAAGATATATATCCAAATGTAGAAATTTTGCTGCGGATGTTTATTTGGAGTCCACTAACGCACGCATCTGCAGAGAGGGAAGTAAAAAATAGCAGACCCCTTATTCAGTATAATGCCTTGGATATTATTTTATACTGAGATAACGTAAACAAATATTAACCAAAGCCAACTTTCTCAACTTGTAGGGATCGCAGATTTTTTTTTGGACAAGTGAGTTACTCTAACTTATTAACATCTTCATTCTCAGTATATAATAACTACTATATACTTCATATAATATAATTTTGTGTTACTGTGTTTTTTGTAAAAATGATGATTATAACTGTTTAACTAAACTGTATTGTTTAGGGTCATTTTCCCGTTTAAAAAGCATCAAGCCGTACTATAGATCAAACATGACCCAAACGAAACTCAACTCTCTCGCTCTTCTCATCATTGAAAATAACATAACCAATACATTGGATTTCACCAGTATTATTCAATCATTTATTTGGAGCAAACCCAGAAAGAAGAAATTTTAAAATTGATTTTGAAACTAAATTTGATTTTCATTAGTAAATATATACAGTGTTAACTGTCTCGATCCGTACTTGGTGGAATCTACTCATATTAGTGTTTTGAATGAAACTCACGGCTTCTAGTTGATTCCACAATATAATAAAAATTGTTGAAAATTCTAAAAAATTGACAATTGTTTCGATAAATCAATATCATCGTCAGAATGACAGAAGTTACATTTCATTTGGTGCCTACCTGATGTTTAGTAGTCATTTTTGGCTAGACCAAGGAGTGACCTAACTTGTGATTGACTTAATATATGTTAATAGCAAAAAAAAGATGTGATATTACTAATATTGAAGCTTAGATATTATTAGCCCTATGGTGATATCCTGTGCAATGATATAGAGAACCAGGAAAACTATATCTGCTGATCTTTACAATTATCACTTAAGAAGACAATTTATTAATGGAGAACTCCTTAGATTTAACTGTTCATTGACAACTTCATATTGTGGGTTTCTTAAATGTCTTCTAATTTCCAATTCTTCAAGGAAATCCAATTCTTGTTTATTTTCAAAAATATGCAGCGCTTCTAGTTTTGTGTTAGGTGTCAATGAATGATTGGTGTCAAGTAGATGTTTTGCGTAGAGGTATTTATCTGGTTGTTTTAATCTGTATGCTCGTAAGTGTTCACTGTATCGGATTTAAAAATTCCTAAGGGTCTGACCCAAATAGACAGCATTACATTCTGGACATTTGAGTTTATATCTACCTGACTTCTTTAATAGTGGTATTTTTGTTTTTACATTTAACAATTTTGTACTAACATTACTTTCTGTTTTAAAAGAAATTGTTGTATTCGTTGCTGAACATATTATCTTTGAAATATTATTAGAAATATTTCCTGCATATGTGATGGTTTTATAAGTTTTAATTTCATCAGCTTGTTTAGGATATATTAGTTGTAATGCCACTTTTTCCTCTTTTTTATTATTTAGCTTATTTATCATATCTAATGGATAACCGTTGGATGTTGCTATTTGTCTAATTGTATTAATCTCTCTATCAAAATTACATTTGTTCATAGGAACTGGAAAAGCTCTATGTATCATTGAGTTATATGCCACTAGTCTATGGGATTGGAATTAAATGAAATTGTCACATCAGTCTGTGTTGGTTCTCGGTAAATTGAATAATCAAGTACATTATTAACTCTTTGAATTTTTTAATCAAGAAAATTGATTAAGCTATTTTCTCCAATATCTAATGTAAATTGAATTTTTGGGTGTAAATTATTGATGTGGTCAAAAAATACATCTAATTGTCGTTCACTATCCACAAAACAAGCTAATATGTCATCTACATATCTATACCAAAATAAGACATTTTTCGAAAAATTACTTTCAAAAATCTTTCTTTATAAAGTGTTCATAAAAATGTTTGCCAAATTAGGTGATATAGGGCTTCCCATTGGTAAACCTTCATTTTGAATATATATCTTTTTGTCAAAAGTGAAATAATTCTGATTAATGCATACATCAAATAAATTGAGTATATCTGATATTATTCCTGGATTAATATTTTTATATCCCAGTAATTTTCTTACAAGTATTAGACATTATTTGGGAGGAATTTTAGTAACATTAGTAACATCGATCGGAATGAGTTTATAGTTATCTTGCAAGTTGATTGCTTTCAACTTTTTGATTAGTTCTATTGAATTTCTAATTGAGTACTGAGATTCATATCCGTAACTATTAAGTATATTGTATATATTATTAGGAGCATTAACATAAGAAACTACGGGTCTACTTGGTTTCGTTATTTTATGTAATTTGACGGTTCCATATAATTGTGGACAATGAGGATTCTTACGTATGATAGACCTTTTTTCGTAATCACTTAAAAGATAATTTGAATTATTAAAAATATCCCTTACATTATTAGAAAACTTTTTTGTTGGGTCTGCTTTAAGAACTTTTACATCGCTAGAATCTATAAAGTCATATATTTTGGAATTGTAATTTTCAGTTGTCAAAATGACAGTTGTTTTCTCCTTATGAGATTTTGTAACTGTTAGGTTATCATCTTCTACTTTCTTTTTGTTTGAATTTAAAACTGTAATGTCATTTTTTGTTTGACGTTTAACTTTTGAAGGTTCAATATTTTTGATTAAATTGGCAATTTTTAATTTCTCATAAAGAAAATTATTTGAATTAGATTTTAAAGCTATTTCTGACTCTGTAGCTATAATTTGTTTAATATTTTTCGTAAATTTTGGTGGTATGCTGTACTTTAAACCTTCATTAAAAAATTATATTTAACTTTCTGTAAAATTTGTGTCTGAAAGGTTTTCAAATCGTGATGCAAAATGTGTTGGTATGTAGGTACTTACAGTTTCATGATGTTTTGAGTATCGAGTTTCATGTTGTGTGTGTTCAAGATTCTGTAGCTTTTTTTTCTTGTTTTCTTAATTTCTTATGCTTCATCGTGCTGAATATTTGTGAATAGAAACAAGAACTGCACTTCCTTGAAGAATTGGAAATTAGAAGACATTTAAGAAACCCACAATATGAAGTTGTCAATGGACAGTTGAATCTAGGGAGTTCTTCACTAATAAACTGTCTTCTTAAGTGATAATTGTAAAGATCCACAGATATAGTTTTCCTGGTTTCCTATATCATTGCACTGTTATACTGATCTTAATTGGAAAAATGATATCCATGATATCACCATAGGGCTAATAATATCTAAGCTTCAATTTTTGTAATATCACATATTTTTCTTTTTTCTATTAACATATATTAAGTCAATCACAAGTTAGGTCACTTCTTGGTCTGGCCAAAAACAACTACTAACATCACGTAGGCACCAAATGAAATGTAACTTCTGTCATTCTGACGATGATATTGATTCATCAAAACAATTGTCAATTTTTTAGAATTTTCAACAATTTTTATTATATTGTGGAATCAACTAGAAACCGTGAGTTTCATTTTTAACACTAATATGAAAAGATTCCACCAAGTAAGGGTCGAGACAGTTAATTTCATTAAAAAATCTTCGAGAGAAGATTTGATTCGACTGTACCAGAAGTTACTACAAAAACGTTTCAAAACATCACAAAACATTTGATTCAACCAAGAATGCCTTAGGAAAAAGGTAATACCAATTTATGTGAATATAAAATGTCACACTAAAACACCACAAGCACAAAAAGCTATAAAATGTGCTCAACGAGTTTGGATAAAAGGAGAATGTAAGAAATGGTTCAAAGTTAGAGACTCCTTAGACAACTACATAAAAGTTGTACATTCAGAACTCACATTCCAATTACATCCAGTAGAATTTGACTGTTTGGATGACGAAATTAGAGAAAGTGTCAGCACGATGAAGCATGAGAAAATTAAGAAACAAGAAAAAAAGCTACAGAATCTTGAACGCACACAACATGAAATTCGATACTCAAAACATCATAAAACTGTAAGTACCTACATACCAACACACTTTGCACCACGATTTGAAAACCTTTCAGAGACAAACTTTACAGATAGTGAAATAGAATTTTTAAATAAAGGTTTAAAGTACAGCTTACCACCAAAATTTACGAATAATATTAAACAAATTATAGCTACAGAGTCAGAAATAACTTTATAATCTAATTCAAACAATTTTCTTTATGATAGATTGGAAATTGCCAATTTAATCAAAAATATTGAACCTTCAAAAGTTAAACGTCAAACAAAAAATGACATTACAGTTTTAAATGCAATCAAAAAGTAGTAGATAATAACCTACCAGTTACAAAATCTGATAAAGGGAAAACAACTGTCATTTTGACAACTGAAAATTACAATTCCAATATATATATGACTTTATAGAATCTAGCAATGTAAAAGTTCTTGAAGCAGACCCAACAAAACAGTTTTCTAATAATGTAAGGGATATTGTTAATAATTCAAATAATCCTTTAAGTGATTACGAAAAAAAGTCTATCATACATAAGAATCCTCATTGTCCACAATTATATGGAACCGTTAAATTACATAAAATAACGAAACCACTTAGACCTGTAGTTTCTTATGTTAATGCTCCTAATAATATATTGGCAAAGAGGCTCAACAATATACTTGATAGTTACGGATATGAATCTCAGTACTCAATTAGAAATTCAATAGAACTAATCAAAAAGTTGGAAGCAATTAACTTGCAAGATAACTATAAACTCATTTCGTTCGATGTTATTAATATGTTCACTAAAATTCCTCCTAAAGAATGTCTAATACTTGTAAGAAAAGTACTAGAAGATAAAAATATTAATCCAGGAATAATATAAGATATACTTAATTCATTTGATGTATGCATTAATCAGAATTATTCAACCTTAGATAATGAGTTATATATTCAAAATGAAGGTTTACCAATGGAAAGCCCTATATCACCTATTTTGGCAAACATTTTTATGGACAATTTAGAAAGAAAGATCTTTGAAAGTAATATTTCGAAAAATGTCTTATTTTGGTATAGATATATAGATGACATATTAGCATGTTTTGTGGGTAGTGAACGACAATTAGATGTATTGTTCAACCACATCAATAATTTACACCGAAAAATTAAATTTACATTAAAAATTGAGGAAAATAGCTCAATAAATTTTCTTGATTTAAAAATTCAAAGAGTTAATAATGTACTTTATTATTCAATTTACCGAAAACCAACACAGACTGATGTGACAATTCCATTTAATTCCAATCACCCCGTGTCCCATAAACTAGCGGCATATAATTCAATGATACATAGAGCTTATTCAGTTCCTATGAACAAATGTAATTTTGATAGAGAGATTAATACAATTAGACAAATAGCAACATCCAACGGTTATCCATTAGGTATGATAAATAAGCTAATTAATAGAAAAGAGAAAAAATTGGCATTACATCTAATATTTCCTAAACAAACTACTGAAATAAAACCTTATAAAACCATCACATATGCAGGAAATATTTCTAATAATATTTCAAAGATAATATCTTCAGCAACGAATACAACAATTTCTTCAAAATTGTTGAATGTAAAAACAAAAATACCACAACTAAAGAAGTCAGGTATATATAAACTCAAATGTTCAGAATATAATGCTGTCTATTTGGGTCAGACCCTTAGGAATTTTGAAATCCGATACAGTGAGCACTTACGAGCATTCAGATTAAAACAACCAGATAAATCCCGCTACGCAAAACATCTACTTGACACCAATCATTCATTGACACTCAACACAAAACTAGAAGTGCTGCTTATTTGTGAAAAGAAACAAGAACTGGATTTCCTTGAAGAATTGGAAATTAGAAGACATTTAAGAAACCCACAATATGAAGTTGTCAATGAACAGTTAAATCTAGGGAGTTTTCCACTAATAAACTGTCTTCTTAAGTAATAATTGTAAAGATCAGTAGATATAGTTTTCCTGGTTTTCTATATCATTCCACATTTATACTGATCTTAATTGGAAAAATGATATCGAGGATATCACCATAGGGCTAATAATATCTAAGCTTCAATATTTGTAATATCACATCTTTTTCTTTTTTCTATTTACATATATTAAGTCAATCACAAGCTAGGTCACTTCTTGGTCTAGCCAAAAATAACTACTTAACATCAGGTAGGCACCAAATGAAATGTTACTTCTGTCATTCTGACGATGATATTGATTTATCGAAACAATTGTCAATTTTTTAGAATTTTCAACAATTTTTATTATATTGTGGAATCCACTAGAAACCGTGAGTTTCATTCAAAACACTAATATACAGTGTTGTTTATTAAATAGTGTGTTTTATTTTTCAACATATCAGTCGTCAATATCTGCTTAGTTAAACTACGAATATTTGATTTTCATGTATTTTGAAACTTTAATCAGTGTGTTATTGTGTGATTAAAACAAGTTTTCTTGCAAAATAGTTAAAAATGTAATCATAAGGACTACAAATAAAAATGTGTCAATAGCTCAATTAAAACAAAGATGCTCTAAAACGAGGTTAACTGTTAAATATTCCAAACTCTCCAGACCTCCTGGAAGGGAGAGTAATTTAGTACTTTGGCTTGGGCGTAGATAGCTGCTTATCCGGGCCTGATTGCCACAAATGTGTCAAACCTCCAATGCAACAGTAATTATTTTGTAATTGCTCCAATTCAGTTTAGGCATATTTTTAAAAACCATGGTTACATTCTCTCGAAATTTTCTTATATTATTGTGACAAATTGTGAAAGATAGAATAATTAGAAAGCCTTATGTCATGCAAATGGGGCAAATGGTGAATTATATGCGTTTATTTCATCGCACTTGTTTAGTATTGTACGTTTCATTAAGACTGCATACCCTGTATAGTCACCGAACAAGTCACATGAAGTAATGTAGTTTATACTACCCTAATGAAAGAATAATGGAGATACGTGCTAATACTTTTTTTTTGTGCATAACTATTGTTGAAATCACACACGTTCAATAATTTGTTATTTTTCATGTATAGTATTCAGAACACATCCTAACAATTATTTTAATTAAAATTAAATAGGCTGGGCTTGTTTGTACGCAGTTTGTTTTAGATATGTAAATAAATAAATGTCAGTGTCAACCAATTTTTTTTCAAACCTGAACGGTCTCCCAGTTAAGACCTAAGTATTTACAGAAATTAATACATTCCATCCTTCCTGCATAAGTGCATCTCTTGTATAAAGTTAAAAGTTAAAGATAAGTTATTTTTATAGTGTATGTAGTGTTTTGGAAACTAAAAGGAGAAAAAAGTAAGATTGTTCTTTTTTCTTAGATCTAACTGAAAGGCTTGTCCCCGTTTATTGTTTCAACTATATATATTTATGTCAGTTGTAGTTTATTAAATATTACTGGATTGTTGACGAGATTGCAGTGTACTTATTTTTGCCCAAAAACCGGCTACTACGAAGACGCAGTCCGCTAATCGGAGGCAGATTTATCCAAACTTTGTTACGGTAAAACGGCCGTAACAACTATAGAGAAGCATTATATTATTTTTTTGATACTGAATTACCATTACTACATATTCATCATCCCCGTATTATAATAAAGAAGCATCTTAATGTCTTTTTGATATTGAAACAAAGAGTCCTCCCAAGTTGGAATCATACGAAAAACTTTTTTATTATTAATTTTAGACGAAAAAGTTATTCCTCATAAAAAGTTCTGCATTATCTTAAATCTAAAATACAGTCATCAAATATGAGTTTTTTTAGTCGGATACGAGGTTTGTCAAAAAATATGAGTTTTACTCAAGAGTAAAGTACCTTTAAATTTGACAATATCGAAAAATGTTACTAAAAGAAGTTGATTAGAATTAAAAATTACGTTCAAATATGCAAGTACAGCCATTTAAATTAAATCTGGAGATGATTTTATTTCTTACTAATATTTATATTGTCACATTCATCTCACGTGACTACGAAACACATGATAACCTTTTAGTTTTTCGATATTATCTAATAATTTTGCAATTAAAAGGCGTAATAAGTGCATGTTCATTTATTGTGCAAATAATAAAATACGTTCAAATACTAAGTTATAAAACTAACATCATATTAATATTAGAAACAAACAAATTCAATTTTCACTCATACTAATGCTTCGACATATCCACCCACACTTAATCGTTCTATTGAAAAATTCACGTAATACATTCCTCATCATTTATGGAGAAATTTCTTGACATGTTTCTAAAATGATAGTCTTCAAATGGTCTTGAGCTTTCTGGTAAGCTTTTTGTTTCAGGTACCCACATAAAAAATAATCAAGGGGGGTTAGGACAGGCCAAAAGAGATCAGAATATCTGTGAATAACTTCTCCATAAAACAATTTTTCAAGATAGTTCCTAACATTTATTGTACTGTGGGATGCGGCACCGTCTTGTTGGTACCAAATAAATTGACGTTCTATTAAGGGTCCACATCAGTAGGTATGTACGTAAATCGTCGCTGTTCGTGGGGATATTTATTGATGAGGAGGGGGTGAAGCACTAACCGGGCCCGTCTCCAGGTGGTAGATAGGAGAAAGGCCTCTGAGATGATTTTATATGAGGAGGAGGTCTGCGGGGAAATACCTGCCGTGGACCAACTTTACCTGTCCCAGCTGTAGTATCGTGGCTAAGGGATTGTACACAGAGTTACGATGATGATGAAATTTCGAGCTTACCTCGAAATCACCTGTTATACCAATGTCTCCTGGCTGTCTGTGGTCAAGTCTCGCGGCTAAGTGGGATGGGGGGGAGTAATATTGGCTTTACTGCCCAGACCAAGAGGAGACAACCCAATTAAAAACCTAAAGTTAAGGTGTTAAACCAGGCCGAAGAATGCGTGGCTATATAGAAGAATAGTCCTTACTAGTCTCGACCATGGAGGAACTCCATTGTATTGGACCCCTTACCACCGCATGCGGGCTTCTCTACAGCGATGGACCGTAATGACCCTAGCTTCTCGTGGGACCGTTTATGGAGAGAGAAAGAAAAAGTAAGACTTCCACCGGAAAAGTAGTGCAGAAAACCTCCACCTCTTCATCCGGGCACCTCACAGAGGGAGAAAGGTCCAAACTGCAGCACAATGGTCGTATGCCGTTCGACCTCCCAATGCTGAGAGAACCGGACGGCATGGACGACCCACTGAGAAAAGGCCTCAGTGGAGCAGGGGTGCGGAAATACCTGCGACTCCTCAATCAGGGTATATCCCCTGAAGAGGCCAGGAAGCAGGTTATTCAGCGCCCAACCCCCCGAAGGAACCACAAACGGGGAAGATAAAGGTTGGAAGAGGCCCGGAGCATATTACTCCCCCGCAACGAAAAACCAAAAACAGCTGCAACGGTAACCGGGCAGCATATTTCAAAACCGCACATTGATACGAAACCAGTAACTATATGCCGCGCTGCTATTGGCTGGATTTCGACCAACGTCATTCCCTACGCGAAGAGAAAAGGGGGCAAGCGGTTTCCATCGAGTCATAATCTTATGAATAGAGAAAAATTAGAACAACCAAATGCAAAGTTGCATTAAATAATTTTTTTTCCATAATATAAGCTTTGGGGCTTTCTTAGTTTGATTGATTATAGTTTAATGACATTTTTGATCTCAAAATGCTCTCAGTCTCAATTACACACATTAAATAACAGTTCCATTATCATATAATGCGGAAAATAGATACATATATCTGCTCATTAAAATTCTTTGCAATTTTATTTTTGTCCAAAACTGCAAGACACAAAATTAGCAAGCTTCAGATTCTTGTAAAACTATGAATTACAAGACTGTGATTATTATTCTATAGATTTTGCCTCATATCATGAGGCTTAGTCCCGGTAAAATAAAATTATAATATTTTGTCTTATAGCCCAAGTGAAAAGTACTCCCCTGTTTGCTGGTTTATTAATACATATTAGAACTATGTCCGTTAGAACACCTGTAAATGGACTTTTGCAATAGAATATTTCAGTTCCATGATGATTGCCTTAACAAATTTAGAAAACGTATTCTACACCACTTTTCAATTTATGACAACCCTAAGTGCATGTTGTATATCACATTTTAAAATAATATATGAATTATTGTGACTAAAATAACAAAAAAGCTTCATACAAAATAATTATTTTATTGCATGGTACATCATTGTGTAGTTACCATCTTTTAAAATTGAATTTTAAATGTTCCTTGCAGTTGTTCTCATCCTAAGGATGTCAATTTTCTCCAATGAATAGATTTCACTTTTTTATAAAAGCATTTTACCAAGAAATGCACTAATACCATGGGATCGGCCAACCCCTCCTATATAGAATTTAGGTGGTATTGGATCACCCTGTATAAAAATATTTATAGGAGAAATTTTATCTAAATATGAATTAACAAATAATTTAGTCATTCCCTAATGGCAACGACATCATAAAACCAACTGATGTATCGCATTTAGCTACTGGTTTCGTATCAATGTGCTGTTTTGAAATATGCAACCGGGCAAGCCACTGGTTACGCAGCAGCTGTTAGAACAGAGAAGGCTTTTAGGGTGGGAATAATGCCCAAGAATTATCCTGGGGTCATTCTGAAAGCAGAGCAGTTCTCCACCCTGGGAGACACTCTGGTGGAAGCGCTGTGCCAGAGCAAAGAGAAGGGAATCCACTTCTCAGGTATTCATTTTCGTTGTGGAATGATACTGGTGGACTGTGGCTCACAAGAATCGGCAGACTGGCTCATGAGGTCAGCGCCGAAATTAAACTCTTGGAAAGGAACCGAATTGGTGGCACCATAACGGTGTTCTTCCCAAGAAGCCACGACATGAAGTTGGAGAAGATCCTCCAACTTGTCGAGGTTCAGAACTCCAACTTCACTACTGGGGCTTGGAAGATCCTGAATTCTAAAAATGAGTGACAGGGAACTATCCTCACGATTGGAATCGATTAATAATCTGGGGAGGCTCTGAAGGCAGAAGGTTACGCGCTAAACTTCCGTTTTGGGCGTATCCCTGTCTCGGGGCTGGGAAAAAAATTACCCCACGGAGGATCCAAAGGAGGGTCGAGGAGGGTCAGGGAGAGATAAGGAGGGGGAGGAATAGAGGCTGAGTAACTCGGCCTCACTCAGCCATAATAATTCACCACCACGATCACGAATGTAGCTCAGATTAACCTGCATCACGCGGAGGGAGCTTCAGCCGTGATCGCAAGGTTGTTCGCTAGACTACAACTGGATATTGTACTGATCCAAGAACCATGGATCAACAAGGAAGGCCACATCAAAGGTTTGGCATGCAAGGATTCTAAATTGGTGTGTGATCAAAGGCAAGTATCTCCGCGTGCCTGTGTGATCATAAGAAATAACATAAAATAGTTTTGTGATTCAGAATACGTGTCACGAGACCTTGTTCCAATCATGGTTCACCTCAACATTGGGGGTATCGACCAAGATATCGTCATTGCCTCTGCCTACTTCACTGGAGTCGATGACACCGCCAGAAGAAGTACAAGAGCTAGTGGGACACTGCAATAGCAGACGGCTGCCAATTATAATTGGTTGTGATACCAACGCACACACTACCATGTGGTGAAGCACTAACAAAAACGCAAAAGGTGAGTGTTTATTAGAATATTTCTTAGCAAATAACCTTGAGACCTTAAACGTGGGGACAACCCCCACTTTTGTCACGAGAGCAAGAGAAGAGGTCCTGTACGTAACAATTGTTAATGTTGCTGCTAGGAAAAATGTAAAAGATTGGAGGGTGATGAGCGAGCCATACCTTTTCGACCATAGGATAATCGAATTTAAGATAAAGGGAGATACTACCTCGATTCCTACCATCCGAAATTCTATAAATACTGATTGGTCTCATTACATGATTAATCTAAAGGACAATTTGTAACACGTCGAAGTGGATAGGTTAAATCACTCGCACTACGACCTAGAACAAAGAGTCGAACAGATCAGTAAGGCAATAATGGGAGTTTTTCATTCCAGTTGCCCACTGTCGAAAGCTCGTTCAGGAAAGGATGCTACTTGGTGGAATGAGAACTTGTCAAACCTCAGAAAAGAGGTCCGTCGCCACTTTAATAGAACCAAACGTGACGGTAATTGACAGAGGTACACTGAGAAGCTTACTCAGTACAATAAAGAGATAAGGAAGGCCTGAAGGCTTAATTTTCAAGCCTGTTGCGAAAAGATCACTTCCACTCACACAGCGGCCAGACTACAAAAGATCATGGTAAATGAAGGAACTAACCCCACAGTATCGCTGAAAAGCCAGACGGCTCATACACGGGAGGTGAAGAGGAACGATCGATTCTTCTTCTTAGAACCCAGGTAGTTAACCAGCAACAAACATTGAAATAGCAATCAATTACACTGAAAAATGCCGCAAGGAAGATTGGGACATTGCTAAGAAAATATTTACCAGACAACGGTTGGAATGGCAATAAGTACCTTTCAACTATATAAATCACCGGTTGTGGAAGGAATATTTCCAGCACTCCTGTAGCAAGGGATAGAGGAGATCCTTCCTCACTTGCTGAAGATTACGAGGAGCAGTCTAGCAGTGGGTCTGATACCTAGAAAATGGAGAAGGGCAAGGGTAACCTTCATACCAAAAATAGGGTAAAAATATGGGACTGATCCCCGATCTTTTAGACCCATGTGTCTAACATCGTTCCTACTCAAAACGGTGGAAAAAGTAGTGTATAACTACATTAGGATAGAGAACCTGGAGAATATACCACTTAATAAATGTCAGCATGCCTACAGAGCGGGTCCATCAACTGAGACGACTCTGTATGAGCTGACCGAAATCACCCAGAGAACTCTGAACAACAAAGGAATCATCATGTGCGCATTCCTGGATATATCTATGGCCTTTGGCAACATACTCTTGTGTTGTAAAATGGATGTATGAATTGTTGACGACGAGGATAGCTGAGACAGGAGTGGAATCCAACCACCTCAGTTAAAGCCACTCGCGGGATACTTCAAGGGGGATTAATATTCCCCCTTCTATGGAGCCTCGTAGTAGATGAGTTGCTCTACAGGCTACCGGAGCATGGCTTCGAATGTATGGGCTATGGTGAAGACATAGTTCTAATAGTCAGAGGCAAGTTCGAGAGCACCTTGTGTGATTTATTACAAAAGGGCTTCAGAATCATTGGGCAATGGTGCTTGTTAGTGGGGCTAAACATTAACCCAAACAAGGCCATAGTAATTCCATTTACCCGCAAAAGAATACTTTCAGACATAAAACCCATATCCTTAAGCGGGGAAATCATATAATGGAAATCAGAAGTTAAATATCTAGGGATAACTCTGGACAGTGGACTTGTCTGGTATAAACATGTTGGAATAACTGCTTGTGAAGCAATAAGAGCTTTGATGGCGTGCAGAAATCTAGCTGGTAAGATAACTCACAAATACTGCGATGGATGTACGCCATGATTGTGAGACCAGCAATTACGTATGGGGCAAAAGTTTGGCATACAAAAGCAAGTCAGTACAGCACGAGGAAGACCCTCGACAAAGGTAAAAGGGTTGCCTGTGTGTGCATCACTGGAGCTATGAGAACGTGTCAGACTAGGGTACTTGAGATCATTACAGATCTCACACCTCTACATCTGGTGATCTGTCCAAGAGGCAATTCTTAGAATATGTAAGGAAGGTTCAGGCAATGAGAGTATTAAAAATCAGGGAGGCTGGTCCTTTCTAACAAAGTACATCTCATCAGCGAATCTTCCCAGTGACGAAATGATCAAGTATGTAAGTATCGAAAAGAATTTCATTACGATGCTAAATAAGAGGAGAGACTGGGAAAGGGAATACACCACTCAAACTCTCAAAGAAGACAGCATTAGATGGTATACGGATGGTTCAAAAACCACCACTGGAGCAGGCGCTGGAGTATTTGGGCCTGGCACCAGATAGTCATTATCGTTAGGCTTCTTCCCGAGCGTCTTTCAGGCAGAAATACTTGCGACCGAAAGATTAGTGCAATTGAACCTAGAAAGAAACTATCAGGAATGTGACATATCGATCCATTCTGATAGTCAAGCATCTATGAAAGCATTGAGCTCCCATGTCATTGACTCAAAGTTGGCATGGGAATGCTGAAGAAAACTTGATGAATTAGGCAAGAGTAACAGAGTCCTTTCCTGGCCACTCGGCAATCACGGGAAATGAGGAGGCCAATACAGTTGCCAGGAAAGGAGTACAAACTCCCTTTATTGGCTCTGTGGTGTAGGAATATGCTCCTATGAGAAAGAGTTCCGGAAGAAAGAGGAAACCGAAACATAAGCAATCTGGAGGTGCCTTCCTGGGCTGGAGCATTCCAAAAAGTTTCTGCGGAACTTTGACACTACTAGATCCAAAAAATATTTGGACGTCAGTAAAAATAAGCTACATCTCCTCACGGGCTCCCTTACAGGACACTGCCACCTTAGGAAGCACCCAATGAGAATAGGTCTAGCAGATATTGACGAGTGTAGATTCTGTGAGCAGGAGGATGAAACTCCGGATCACCTATTTCTAGAATGCCTCGCCATTGCAAGCCAACGCAATAAATGCATACTTCGGACAAGAAACTTGTAAGAGTGAGGATCTAACCTCGTTGAAGGCGTCCCAAATACTAGAGTTCATTAGAACCCTGCAAGTGGAAGGCGAGCTGTAGTAGTAGCGAGAACAGCTCTGATAGGGGGGCACAATAAACCTTAGGTTTCAGTGCATTGTAAGCCCGCTAAAATCTAATCTTATCTAATCTTAGGGTAGGTCGTCCATGGATTCATTGATATGAGTTTGTAAAAACTGTAAATAACGTTTGGCATTCATAGATTCGCGAAAAAATAAGGTCCTATTGATTTGTTATCATAAATGCCACACCACACGTTCGTATTAAACGAATATTTGTCATGAGACTTTGAAATAAAATTAGGATTTTCCTCAGACCACCAGCCACAATGTTGTGACGAGATAGTTCCATTTGACGAAAATGTCACCTAATCGGGAAAAATTATATGCCAGGTAAAAAAGGGTCCTCCTCCAAATCTCCATGGATGAGAGAGCTAAATCAAAGCGTCTATCATAATCCATTCCTTTTAATGTGTTCACAATTTTTGGTTTGTGTGGTTTGTATTTACTTAGTTTGTAATTTCTTGCCACTGTATTTTTTCTTATATTTTGTTGTAACAACGACTTTCTTTTGCGCAATGACAATTTTGGATTTGCTACAACAGACAGCCTTACATCAAACTGCGTTTTCTCATCAGCAACCAGTTTTCGACGTTTCCCATTAAAATTATTTTTAATACTTCCAGCTCTTCTAAATTTATTTACAGGTTGGCAAATCAATTTTGGCAGTAGGAAGTTTGGCAACGTCTGATGCGCCGTAGCAAAGACGTATGCGGATTGCAAGATCTTACTTCGCTGGCAGATTTTGTAAGCTTAGTTTCGACAGTACAGTTCAGAGAAAAGTGTGATTACCGGGGTTGTGCAATACTCACTTGTTATGGCGACTCCAGAAAGTGAAGTTGTTCATAAAGAGTTGAGTGAGCAGTATCTTGAAATAATTATGAACGTTTTGAATTTCATGACCGAAGAGGCAAACAGTGACAAGTCAACAATTCCATTAACAAAGGTAAGTTTTAATTATTGCAATAAACGGTCACTGAAAACAAATTTAACTACTTCCTCATTTTATTTGTATAAAAATACACATGAATAAAACTTTTAATACAAAATTTATATCGACTTATTTTATTGTCAGGTCATTGAACGAGTTTCTGCTGCTACGAAAGTTAGACAGAGAACGCTTTCCCGTATTAAAAAAGAAGCTCTGGCATGAAGTAATGCTGACACTGATGTGCCCACTACAAAACAAAGAACGTTCAGTATCCGTATGGATCAATTCGACAAAACTGTGCTTAGAAGGTGCATAATAAATTATCACATATTCGAGAAAAAAAGAGCCCACGGTAAGAAATGTACATCAAACCTTCGCAAATACCTATGGCCTCGCAGGAAGTCGCGAATCTCTACGAAAACAAATACATTCTTTGGGTTTTCGTTGGACCAACATGGAAACATTTACATTCACGCCTACTATATTTGAGAAACATGAAAAAGTGCAGCGAACAGAACAGACCTATCATTGATATAGATAAAACATACATTCATTCATGTCACACGCACCTTAAAGGATGGAGCGACAAGAGTAACGAAGGATTAAGAAAACCCGTTTCAATAGGTAATAGGCTCATAATTGTGCATGCAGGAAGTAATGGTTTTGTACCTAATACTGGTATTATGTGGAACTCCCAGTCAAAAACAGGAGATTATCATAATGAAATGGCGTACGAAAATTATGAGAAGTGGGTACAAGGAAAATTTATTCCAAACCTACCCAAAAACGCTGTTGTGGTAATTGATAACGCCCCATATCACAATGTTCTAAATGGAAAATTACCTATGAGTGCTTGGACTAAACAACAATTAAAATACTGGCTTTTGAAAGAAACATATATTACAGAGAACAAATGTTAAAATCGGATCTTTATAACGTTGCAAAATGTACAAACCGCAATATAAAACTTATAAAATTGATGAATTGTTTATCCGACATGGATTGCAAGTTTTAAGGCTACCCACTTATCACCCGGACTTACTTAAATCCGAACGAAAGTATTTGGGCGGCAATTGAAGAATATGTGGCCAAACGAAATGCTACCGTCAATTTTACAAAGGTTAAAGAATTCTGTAATAAATTTTTGACACATTTTCTGCAAATGATTGGAAATACTGTTGTAGATAATATCGAGGACATCATGCTAGAAGGGCGTATCAACATTTTTGAGAAATTTCCTTTTTACGCCCTTTGAATAACTCTAAACCAAATGCGCGTCCTGCTAAAAAGACGTATTGCCAGCTGTCATCTGTAGACATTTATTGCCATGTAAAAATGGCGTAACCACCTACTTTCCTATTTGGTGACAAGCTAAAAAAAGGGCGTATGTTCATACGCCCGTTAATCGTCGCTAAGTTTAGGGCGTATAAAGCCAGTCCAGCTTATAACCTCACTTTTATATTTTCGAATATTTAAATGTGCTCCGCTGTCTCGGGTTGTCAAATCCTTTATTATTGCTTATAATTTGTAGTGAAAAAATGTCTACTAGGACTCAAAAGATTTTTAATATGCTAAAGAGTGTACAAGATACGATGGATGCGGTATCAGAATCTTCAAACACAGTTGAATCTGATGCGTAACATTTTAGGTTACATATGCTCTTATTTTTATAACTACGGTACTTCTACTATCCAAATTTTGTTGTAGAAGGTGATGGTACAAATTCAGCTTCAACAAAGTCAGTACAAAATGAAGAACAGGAAGCAGTAATAGCTGTAGCCATGCAAGAAAATGAACATGTTGTGGAGCAAGTAGGAAAGCAACCAAATATTAAACAAAAAAGAAATAAACGAAAGTTGGAGGCAGCATGGAAGAGAAACATTAGCAAAAGACAACGCTCCTTCGGCGAACAATACCAAAATGCATCAGTTGTCATACGACAAAAAAAATGCTAAAGCCACAATGTTCTATCAGTTGCACTCTCAAATGTAACACTAAAATAAATGAAGAAGGCAGAAGTGACATTTTTAAGCAATTCTGGGTCCTCGGATGTATTAACAGAAAACGATATTACATTTGTCAGTTTGTTAAAAAGTTTCAAGCTTCAACATCTAGAACCACAAATTCACGAAGAAAATTTACTCAGACCTACTCATTGGCCTATCAAGGTCAAGTCTATAAAGTTTGCAAAACATTTTTTCTAAATACTCTCTCCATCAGCGAGAAAATGTTACACGTTGCATTAAACAAATCATTGCGATCCTCAGTTGGAATGCCAAGCCCAGATAAGAGGGGTGTGTGTGACAAACGTGTACCTGTGAATAAAACTTCAGATGAGCGACATATGATTGTCGAAGAAAACATAGATTCTTTCCCCAGAATGCCAAGTCCCTGGTGTAGGAAAGACACACAAAAAGAGTATTTAGAAGCAGTATTAAATAGGAATAAAATGTACGACCCGTACATTACTTACTGCACCGAAAAAAATGCACGTCCTCTTTCTAAAACCTATTATAAAGAAGTTCTCCTAAAGAAGAATATTGCCTTTTTCGCACCAAGAAAGGATCAATGTTGGTGCCATGATTATGAAACTAGAAATAATGATGAAAAATTGGCGCGAAAAGATGGATATTTACTCCACACACGAAGAAAGAACGCAGCGAATGAATCTAAAGAAACCGATAAAAAATTAGCAATAGCAAACAATACTATTCTGACGGCAAACTTTGATTTAGAAGTGGTGCTTTACTCTCCGTTATACCACGCAAATCCCATTTTTTATAAAAGAAAACCTGCTACTTTTAATTTAACTGTCTTTGAAGTATCCAAAAAACAGGGTCACTGCTTCCTGTGGGATGAAATTAACGGAAAAAGAGGAGCAAACTAAGTAGCAACCTGCGTCAATAACTTCATAATGGGTATCTGTGGTTGAGCATTTGATTCTCTACTCCGATTCCTGCCCAGGACAAAATAAGAATGCAATTGTAGCGTGCATGTTGCAGCACTCTTCAACCATGCATTGAAAAGCATAGAAATGAAATTTCTTGAACCCGGACATACTCACATGGAATGTGATTCCATGCACGTTACAATTGAAAAAGCAAGTGCATTTACAAAAATTTATTGGCCCAATGATTGGCTGACAGTGATAAGCTTAGCAAAGAGAAATGGACCTCACTATAAAACAACTAGATTACCTTTTGGAGATTTCAAAGACTTTAAAGATTTGAAAAATAGAACAATGCCTAACACATATAAGGCGATTGATAGTTCCACTCTCAATTGGAAAGAAGTAAAATGTTTACTATTTAAGAAAAATACTCCAAACAGCCTTTTTTCGAATTGGAATATTGGAATGATTACACAGAACTTAAAACAGACGTGAAAAGTGGCAGTAGATTTACCTAAATTCCAATACTTAAAAAGGCTTACAAGAGCCAATTGCCTATTACTGTCATCAAATATTCAAATTTAATGGATATATGTAAAAATAATACAATTCCCGCCGAATATCATCCATTTTACGTAAATCTGCCTCATACTTCTGGCAATAATAAGCAACAGAATCAAACTAACGACAAAAGTGATTTCTCTGACGATGAGATTAGTCTCCACGCAATGAGAATGAAGATGACCAAACAGAAGTTATTTAGAAATTAAGTGAAATTTTATTAATAATCTACATTTTTTCGAAATACAATGTTGTTCAGTTCTTAATTCTATTTTACTTTATACTCCCCAATTATACGAACGCCTCTTAAAAAAGCTGAAATTTTATCGAGCAAAAAGGGCGTATGAACAAAAACATACTATTATTACTTTATTAATTAGATAACTTTTAAACTTATCAAAATGCATTTAAAAGTAATAATAAATGTACAACAAATAACCCTCTACAATATTTTTTAGATTTGTGAAACATTTTTTTCCTCTACTGAAAACTAATCTTTTTGTTGATACGCCCTTCTAGCATGATGCCCTCGATATTATTATTAATATGGCCGATGACAAAGATAGCAAGGATGATGAAGTTGATACAGAAAGTGATTTTGAAAAATCATTTGTAGATGCACATCATTATTTTACTGTTGACGATCTCTCTACATCTAAAACATATTTTCTAATATAGTGTTTGTTTGTAGGTGGTATGACTGAATACATGAAACGCAACAAATGTAAAAATGTGAATAGGTGGTATAGAATTGTAGACGACATAGTTCTAAATAAACAATAATTGACGGCACTAAGAACCACGATTTTTCTGTTTTGCCAGTCGTAACTCTGAAAAAGTGTGGAGGGATGTTCTAAATTCTTAGTAAATATTCGCAAAAACCCAAAAATTCAGATATGAAAGTAGAAATATCTTCCACAAAAAATCTCTAATATTTTATTTATATTATTAGTATACTTATTAGACCATATATAAAAGCAATTTCCCCAATTTGTTTTTCAAATTTTATGTATAAACCCGAATTTTCACATTATTATCTACTATATACTCCTATTATTAAGAATAACAATTTTAGAAAGTTTAACAGGTAGGTATGTCATTAACTATTACTACGAACAGATAGGAAAAATTGTTGGTCATTGTTAAATTTAGAATGTCGTTTAACAATCCTTATCATATTTTACGCTTATCTACAAAATCAACCTGACTTCTAATTTATATACAAATAAACCCCAATGCCGAATATTATTAAAGGGCCGCTTAAAAGACAATAATTTGAAGTAAAGGTGAAAGTTTATGTCTTTTGGTATCTATTTATTATTCACATCACATAAAATAATAATGGGTAATTATAGAATTCCCCATTTAGTTATTGAAGCAATAAATAATTATGTCTGTACAAAAAAACCAATTTTTGCAGAAAAATATAATGGTTTTTATTTCCTTATTCATTTAATTAATAATGAAGAACACATTAATGCTATTTTGTTTTGTAAACTCGATTTTATATAGCATTATACGTGTGCCGCAATTTATTATTTTTAAATCCAAATTCAAAATATTGTGTTACCTTCGTACGTATTAGCAGCATCACAACCTTTAAAACTTTGCATGCGGAATGTTCGTCGCCCGCTCTTCCCGGTCGGCGTTTACAACGTTGCAATTTGTAAGGCTTTCTCGCTCATCGTCAACTGCCAAAATTAATTTGCCTACCTGTAATATTTTCATTACAGTTTAGTGGGATATATTTTCATTGGAATGTCTATTATTGAAAATATTTGCTGCTTCTCTATGCGTTTTATAGTAACCTCCCACGATCAAAACAATTTCTATTTTCTCTTCATTAGTTAATAACGCTTCCGTTTTTATGTGTCTTATAAATTCTAACGCGCTTTGAAATTTACTGTCATCATTTCCTTCTATGAACAAACCATTTGTTTGTCAGTGCATTACATGTAACTACAGTTGAATTTGCATTATTGTAGACATCCGTTCTAAAAATAATCTTATCAATGTGAAAGAATGTAATTATATATTTGAACGTAATTTTTAATCTGATCAACTTTTTTTAGTAACATTTTTCGATATTGTCAAATTTAAAGGTACTTTACTCTTGAGTAGAACTCATATTTTTTGACAAACCTCGTATACGACTAAAAAATTTGATATTTGATGACTGTATTTTAGGTTTTAAATAATGCAGAACTTTCAATGGAGAATAACTTTTTTTCCTTTAAAGAGTAATAAAAATGTTTTCCATATGATTCCAACTTAGGGGGACATATTGTATACATCCTAATGTCTTTTTGATATGATCTTCATTATTACTAGACTCTGTATACTCACATTAGTCAATCTTGAAACACCTGTTATTTGACCTTCACACAGATATGGTATCATATTACCAGCTAATTAGCGGTGTACAAATATCAAAGAGATTGTTTTCCCACTGTCCTTAAAATTTCCACAGGCACATGTGCCACAACCACTTTATCTCTGTATGTCACATGTCTATAAATCTTGTGCATAAACTATATTCCTCAAGGCCTTAATTCGGTCTAATAAGAGCTACTGGTTTCCAACTCAAATGAAATGGAAATCTCATATTTTATTCCTTAATTTTGACTTTTTTAACTGCTCCATTGAAAAAATTCAGCAGTTTTCCGTTAATAATAAAGACATTCATAATATTTCTCATATAGTATCGATTTGGATACGATTTTTTTTTTTGAATATTGCGAATTATACTCACCTATGATCCCAATATTCCTGGTCATAGACTGTTAAATTAACGTGTCCTTCTGAATATGCTGTTCCTCTATAATTTCCCAACCACACATCGTAACCTGCGTCAGCAAGAACAAATGCTGAAATATTATATCGATTTTAATTAATAAATTATGTCAGAGTTAATAGAAATCTCAAAATAAACATCATTATACTACATATAGTTTATATCTGTTAGGACCTTATGAATCTAATTTCAAAGGTAAATTATTAGTGAATGTGTATGTTATTATGAAAGACAGAAATCTGTCAAATATATACTGGGAGAGTGTCAACATCCACCAATTCGCTGGATGTAAGTTCGAAATTCTTGTCATATATCATCAATTCTCATTTACATTAGTGAATGTCGACATTCAGCATGCCTAGACGGTAAATATTGACAAAATACTTTAATTAACAAGAAAAATCTTCGAGATCGTTTTATAATTTGCATAAAAATAATAGAAGGATTAGAAAACTAGCATAATATTTCATTTAAAACTAAAAATTATAACAAATAATACACGAAAATCTGTTGAACATGAGAAATCGGTAATAGAAATGGTAGATGTTGGCTCATTTTTAAAAATTATATATGGGACAAACGGTGAGATCTTTCGATAAACATATGAAGGAGCACGAAAGTAGTTTCATAAGATGTCATATCGTATATTTTTATGCACTGATAGGATAGAGTGCTTCTTATGCAAGCAGTCACGTAGCAAGTAACTCTCTAAACTCAAATTATAATACACTGTCTCAGATCCCAGCTCCGATAGCCCTACAATCAGCTAACATTGAAGAAAATAACTCTGTAGGAACTCTCATGACTGACTCATTATCCACAAATGAACCAACATTAGCAGCAATTGGACAAAAGAGACCAACTGATTCCTCTATTGATCCCCCCATCCACCACCTTACCTAAAATTGAGAACGTCAATACGATTTTTACCGCACCCGTAATTCCATGTAAGCTCTCTTAATCTACAAAAAAAGAAAAATCAGAGCAGAAGACACAAAGATATCTGAAGATACCACTGACATTATCAGAAAAACATGAAGACTCCACAAAATCTTTTATTATTCCAGTTGAAAACTTCCTGACATTTCTAGAAAATTCCTTTGGTAGGCACTACAGTTCACTGATGATGTCCATACTCTCATTTCTGATATGTACACTATATATCTACTTTTAACCGAACGGTCAATTGAAAACCGATTCACAAGATTAAGGAAAAAGATAAATAAGCGGATGAATGATGCAGAAACGGATAGTTAGGAATCTCAAACGCCCTTAGATACAGGAGACGAAGACAGCAACATCTCTCACTAGTGAAAATTACTTTTTTGATTAGTACTTTCACACTCGTTCAATGGAATTGTGATGGCTTTCACTCCCGGATAGAACGGATTCAACCATTACTTATAGATACTTGTTTTGTTTGGTTCAAATATTATAAGTTACATTTTTCATTTATTCAAATTAGGATAAGTCATGTTTTCCATTCTATGATAACGTTGAGTTAATCTGTTCCTCTTGTATAATATCTTACCTACTCAACTATTTTGTTAATGAAGTAACAACGTTAACTATTGATTTCCTGAAAATCGCTTATAAATAAATTTGATTTCTGAAAAATAAACTTGTTTGACTTATACTCTTTTTCCATGGCACCCTAGGTTTTCTGGAGAAGAATAACCAAAAACTTAGTGTAAGAATGGCAAGGAATATTAAACGATGTCGAGCTGGTGTAATCCATGAAACTGTTAATGAATATTTTAATAATCTGGAAAGGTCTTTGAATACGGTTACACCAGCATCTGTAGTAAACTATGATGAGGCAAATCTAGCAAATGATCCTGGTAGAAAACGTGTTATCATCAAGAGAGCACGTAAGCATCCAGAATTCATTTTAAATACATAAAAAGCATCGACATCTATAATGATAGCATGTACAGGTAATATTATTGATAATACTATTATGTCTTCAATAATAATAATAATAGGTGATGGAACGTTATTACCACCGTTCGTCAGTTATCGCTCTCTTCATTTGTGAAATACTTGGACCACTGAAGGACCAAAAGGTACCCGTTATGGTAATACCAAGTTAGGTTGGATTGACAATAAAACATTTGAAGAATGGTTCTCCACAATAGCCCTTCTTCATTTAAATAAGCAAGAGCGACCTCGGGCTTTCATCGGGGACAACTTGCCTTCTCATCTCATGTTATTAGTGAATGTGAGGCCAATGACATGAAATTTCTTTTCTTGCCAAAAAACTCTACAAACATTTGCCAACCGCAAAATGTATCTTTTACTTTTCCGCCCAACCTATCTAATATGCGAGAAAAGTATTGGTTTACCCCAAAAAAATTGGAATTTTGAATTTTTTTTTGAGTTATTTCTACGTTTTCCATCAACAACAACACGAAAAAACGGTTTTCAGAAAAAAAATCCTGTGTGTATATCGTCGTCGTCGTTGTCGTCTGCCACTTTTCGTTACATGTCTTGTTAGCACAATACAGCCTCCGGAGTGCAACAAGTCACCAATTTTGTGATTAAATATTGTTAAGGAGATGTCACAGATGAACCCTATTGATTTTCAATTCACCAAAGCCAGTACAACGGATGCTATGGTACTTAAAGTACGACTTTTTTGTAATTTTTTGAGAAATTTCAGGTTTGTTAGCACGATACAGCCTCTGGAGTTCAACAAGTCACCAATTTTATGATTGAATATTATTCGGGACATCACACAGATGAACTCTATTAATATTCAGCTCACCAGAGCCAGTACAACAGGTGCTATAGTACTTTATGTACGACATTTTTGTCAATTTTTGAGAAATTTCAGTTTGTTCACACGATACAGTCTCCGGAGTATATAGAAGTGATCAATTTTATGATTGGATATTATTCAGAGCGTCTCCAAGATGAACTCTATCAATGTTCAGCTCACTGAAGCCAGTACAACGGGTGCTATGGTACTAAGAATCAAATTTCTGTCATTTTTGGAGAATTTTCAGTTTGTTAGCATGATACAGTCTCCCGAGTGTATACAAGGGACCAATTTTATGATTGAATATTGCTTAAGGTGTCTCATAGATATACCCTATTGATTTTCAGCTGACGAGAGCGAGTACAGCGGGTCCTATTAATCCCGATATACTACATTTTTGGTTATTTTTGGAGAAATCTCGGTTTGTTAGCACGATACATCTCCCGAAGTGTATACAAGTGACAATTTTATGATAGAATATTGTTCTATTGTTCAGAGCCACAGATGCGGAAAAGTTAGTTTTAATCTTTAAAACCGTTTATTTGTTTTGTAGACTGAGATTAAAATCTTTTGATAAAGCCTTGTAACGTCAAGGAAGGTTTCATATTTTTGACAGTGTTATTAAGGTAATTGTTTTATTATTTTATATACAAAATTTTGTAACGTCTTTTTTAACTTATGTGTTATGTATCAATCAAAATGTAACCTTTTAGCCGAAACAGAAGATAACTTAACAAGTCGAAACACGTTTTTTGGCAAATAATGAACAAATTATTAAAAAGTAAGGATCTTTATTCAAGAAAATGTATCCCATATAAAAATATTTAAATGGTCAAGAATAAATTACGTTTCAAATATATTATAATATATTCACTTATACCTTCTTTTAATTCTAATTGCCCCGCGTTGGAAGCCAAATTATAATTTGTTCAATATTTTATATTCTTTCATAGTTGTCCCACGTTTGGGTGACAAATTATTATATATCTAATGTTTTAATAATTATAATTGAATGGATGTATGATATATAACAATATGAAATGTTATTTGTCGACGTTTTCATATTTTGTGATTGTAGCGACACCCTTGTACACACACCTTTAGTAGCGTACGTAACCTAATTTACTTTTGACAGTAGTTGTCAAACAATGCCCGGCCAAGATAAATATTAATTTCTGGATTTAGAAAGATAAATTAATTCACAATATACTTAATCACTCTAATCTCAGGGTGGGATCAAAATTTTTTAAATAATAATAATTCAAATTTTGTAATTTTCAAATATTATTCCAATCAAATATCATTCTATATTCCGAATCTCGAGTAACTGTTTTTTTATATAATAAAAAGCACTTGTATTAATTTATGACATTTACAAATTAATTGTCACTGGAAATTAAGCAAATGTCATTGATTAAATCCAAATTACTATAGCATGCAAAATGTTAAATACGTTGAAAATAGATACTGAATAAATACCACAGTGAGTTGGAATCAAAATTATATATTATATAATTAGATAACAAATTATAAAAGTTTTATTATTTCCCAAAATATTGTAAACGAAACAAAGATAATAATTTCTACCAATCTTAATATTATTACAACCTATTCTAAAACTCGACTAATTGTTAAAATTTTATATGCAAAAGTTCAACTCGTTTAATATACCCTTGACGTATATCAATGTCAAATAACACAAATTTGTCTTCAAATTGTCTATTCAAAATTTTTCATTTGATGTTAGATCATTTATGTATAACGTTAATTCGATTATGCTAATATTATTCTTTAGATGCATCTATTTTCGAAAAGTATTTAAAAAGGCCTGTTAATTCTCGAGAAATAATTTTAAACTGGAGTGGACTCACCAAATAGGACAGGAAAACTCGTACGTATTCTAAATGTATTTATAATTCTGCAAATCTTTCTAAATATCTGATTTAGAGACTGGATACCACTTACACTTGATACGATGCAATTCTTCTATGAATTATGCACGCACTGGCTTTACAAAGTATGGCTTTATAATCTGATTGTATAGTTATAATTTCTATTGAATTCTCAACAAAATTTGAGACAACTCTTATTTCGATGTTGCCTCTTCGGGGTTTCAAATTCAACTAACTAAACTTTTTTCAAATAAATAAAATTCTTCTCCTGTGGTTATGACAAATTCCTTTTTTAAAAAAAAATACTAATTTATGTTTCCCTATAACAAAGAGAGATTTGAATTCTTTTATTACCATTGTAATTCTGATAGCAGAGACATCTGTATTTTAAAATTTCAAATATATTCTCCAAATTGTAATATAATCTGTCTATCATTCAATATATTCTATATAAACGTCATCCAGAAATTAAAATGTCAAATTTGATTTGTATACCGAATCGTTCAAAATTATTGATTATACATATAATACAGTGTGTATCCAAAGTATTGCATACAAATATAAATAGTTTTCCTTATTTTAATGTTTCTTTTACATTTTAAATAGAGGAACTGTATTAAATATATATATATATATATATATATATATATATATATATATATATATGGAAGAAGCGCACATTTTTCAAATTATAATGGAATTTTTCAAACAATCGCGAAGATTTTATGCAGCTGCGTACCATGCTACGCTAGGCATGTAGAGATTCAATTGTTGAAGGTGTAAAACGTCTGTGGCTATAATTTGTTCATTGTAAATTTAAAATTGAGGAGAAGGTGAACTATAAAAGTGACTGTATTGAAATTATCGTCAGAATTGACAACATTGAAATTAATTTTTGGTGCTTCTTGAATAAAATCAAACGTGTTCTATAAAAATTATGTTACAAAACAAAACCTGTTGTGATATACTCGGTGGTATTGGATATCGTGCAGTACGACATTTGTAATTAACTGTAGAACTACCTCATTTTTATATTTGTAGATAAACATAAAATGAGTGCAAGATTCATGGAAAACCGGCGAAAACGTACGCCCATTTCGTAGTTATTTATATTCTTACTTAGTTTGCGACTCAACTTAACACACTTACCTAGAGAGTTTTTGCCATTTCCCAAAAAAGTTGCAGAATTGGCCATGAGACCATGCTGTAGATAAATTGGATATTTTTTGGCTTTGGGATTTGTATTGTTATCGTTCGGTATTCTGAACATCGTTATTATATATCCATCAGCTGTTTGAACGTTGTATGTAGATACAGGATAGCCCATAAGCCGAATAATTTCTGGCTGGAGAAGAACTGAATTAGTGATATTTTTGCTATAATCATACGTTTTATGCAACAATTACCTACATAAAAAAGTCCGTTTGGTACTTCGTGGAAAGTTTTTGATTCATTTCAACAATTTTTGATAAGGAACGAACTACTCACAGGTTATATGTGAGGTAGAAACATATATGAGCTATCTCAAAAAAAATTACAACATTGTCATTGTAACAATCATTCTCAAGTAATACATTTGTTATTGAAAAATCACGTCTTATTTAAACAAATATCACAACTTGACATTGTGACATTTACTCTTAAATGTCATTTAAACAGCATTTCAGCACATTGGGATGATATTCAACCTCATTGTGTACCGACTTTATCAGCTTTTAAAGAAGCACTTCAATTTATTTTTGACTCTAACGTTTTCTTTTTTTTATGATAAATTTTATAAACAGATTTTTGGCACGCCAATGGGGTCTACTATATCACCAATATTAGTTAATTTCGTTTTGGATGACCTCATTAAGCATTCTATTGATTCTTTGACTTTTCCAATTCCTTTCATCAATAGGTATGTGGATGCTTTGATTCTCTCTCTTCCTAATGGTAGAGTGCAGTTTACATTGAATTTGTTCAACTCCCATAATGTACAATTACAATTCACTGTCGAGAAAGAAGAAAATGGTTTTTTACCTTTTCTAGACATGAAAGTGCATAGTGGAGAGGATAATATTATAAGAACTTCTTGGTATAGAAAACCGATATGCAGTAATAGGTTTATCAGTTATAGATCATGTCATCGGCCCAAAATAAAAACACGTTTAATTGTCTCATCCATATTTTCTAAATAACGATCTAATTGCATTAAAAGACATTCTATTTCAAAACTCATGTCCTAGAAGTATAATAAGCAAATTTTTAAACAAGACTCCGACAATTTTTATTAAAAATGAAGATGTTGTATCTGATTCAGTACACAGTACATATTTGTGTTTTGGTTCATTACCACACATACCTGGTTCAACACCTAACCTGCTTAAAGATTTGAAGGATTCAACTACTGTTAAGGTGGCAACCTATAATTTATTTACGATTAACAACCATTACACTAAGGTCAAGTCAAAGTTGGGCATATGCTAGGTTTCTAGTCTTGTTTAGAGCATTTCTTATAATGAATGTAATCATATTTATATAGGCCAGACTTCTAGATGTTTATCTGGGGGATTGACTTCACATAAGAGCGACTGTAATACTGCAATGTTGTCTTGCTCTTTGGCAGAGCTCGTTGTTGTTAGTAAACATACTATGAGTTTTGATAATGCTAAAATACTTGCAAAAGGAAAAAAAACTACAATAAGAAATTTTTTTGAGATGTGTCATATGCATGAATAAAAACTTAAATAGCTGTTTAAACAAAAAGTCTGATCTTGATGGACGTAGCAAAATGTATGCCTATCTATTATCTTTGTAGAAAAACTAAATTATTTCATTTCTTAACTTCAATATTTATACATCACCCTGTATATTCTTTTACAACACCAATTCATATCATCGCTGTATAAATATATTCGATACCTAAATTGCTAATATGATCATTACAAATTTAGGTAATCTTTTTGTTTCGTGACAAAAACCAATACTTTGGAATAGATACCTTTCCCCCTTGGTACATAGTTTTTAATATTTATTCGGACTGTATTTTAGTTGTTGCGCTAGTTCAAAAAATTTTAAATTCCTACAAGATATTGTAGATTTAAGCATTTTAAATGTTTAGACTGCCAATTGTTATTAATAAATTCCATGCTACTGGCAAATTCTTGTGATGTTCTAGATGGACAATTTTGAAAACTTATTTTGGTGAGTCAATTATGTTTTTTAAGCTTATTCCAGAATGAAATATGACTATTGTAGACATATATATATATGTATATATATATATATATATATATATATATATATATATATATATATATAAATTCACCTAGGTTCTTCAACCTTCCGATAATATTTAGAATTATATCTTCTTGGGTTCAAAGGTTGTGGAATGAAACATATATATTAGTTAAAATATATTTTCGAATAAAGACTTATCAAACTTGACGTTTCGCTCTTATTTTAGGAGCATTTTCAAAAGAATATGTATAAATATTAAATTTGAATTACATAAAATACAGTTATTGTAAAAATTATTTTGAAAAAGTCAATAAAATGTCATGAAGTGTCAATAGTAATAGAATACCTACCTTAGATATTTACGCAACGATATTATGTTTGGAGTGATGAAAATAAATTAATTAATTAATTTGTAATAAATTTGACTCAAGTTTTTTATGTCTTGTTTGTCATTTATTGATAATTTATCTTGTTTTATATATATCATTTCTTTGATTTTGAGTTTTTGATAATTTGTGTCTTGTGTTAAAATTTTTGTGTTTTTGAAATCGAACTCATGATTTTCGTTATGTTCATGTTTGTGTAGCGCTGTGGATGCATTTTTAGTGTATTTATGGCCGTTTATTCGGCTTTCTAGATATTGTGTAGTCATTCCTACATAATTTTTTGAACAGTTTAAGCAAAATCAAAACTTTTGAATCTAAATATTACTGAATCAATTCAAAATATAAAAAAGTTAGAAAAAACTATCAATTACGAAACTAATAATTTGAAAAATAGCATTCCTGAAGTCTTAATAAATACATTTTGGAATCTAGAAAAAATAAAATACGAGAAACAGTTTCAAAAAATAAAGGAAAATAATTTAAAAAAGTTTCATAAACTAGTAAATAACTCCACACAAGATACAATTAAAATAAATTCTGATCAATGGCTTGAAAATATCTCTAACACATATATACCAAATGATATAGTAGAAGTATTAGCATTAGGTAAAAATTTCGCACTTCCATATAAAAATGAAAATGAAGTACCATACACAGAATACATTGCAAGTATTGAATCTGCTATAATGCATAAATCAGAACAAATAAAAGATGATATTAGGGCTGATGTAGTCAATGTTATCACTAACCATAAAATAAAACTACGACATCATAAAACTCAGAAAATCAATAAAACTCAGAAAAACATCCAAAAAAAGTTGAAGAAAACTAAAGAATTCATCAAATGTAATCCTCAAATTACAATTTTACAACCAGATAAATGTAATAAAACATTAATAATGGACACAGATGAATATAATAATAAAATGATAGAGTTATTGAATGATAAACATGTTTATCAAAAAATAAAATCAGACAAAACCACTTCATTTCAAAACAAGAACAATACATTCATAAAAAAACTTTTAAATAATGGTTCCATTAATACAAACGAAGCTAAAAAACTACAAACACATAATGCAATACCTCCAAAAATATATGGACTACCGAAATTACACAAACAAAATTTACCAATGCGACCAATAGTATCATATATTCAATCACCATTTTACAAACTATCTAAATATCTAACAAACATTTTATCAAAATTAACTAAAAATAATTTTTATATAAAAGATTCATTTATGCTGAAAGAATTTTTAGATACAATACATATTCCTAATAATTATAAAATCATATCCTTAGATGTTATCTCAATGTACACAAATATCCCAAATGACTTAATAAAACATGTTTTAAAAGAAAAATGGAATGAAATAAAACAACACACATCACTTACCTATGATGAATTTATAGAAGGTATTATGCTTATTCAAACCAATAATTATTTTCAATATAATGATACTTTCTTTCAACAACTAAATGGTTGTACAATGGGATCTCCAATTTCCTCTAGTTTAGCACAAATTGTAATGGAATATGTAGAAGAGAAAGTATTAGAACATATAAAATTTGATATATTATTCTTCAAACGCTATGTTGACGACTGTTTAGCTGCTATTCCAGAAGACAAATGTAATGAATTCCTCAATATTTTCAATTCTTTTAACTCTAAAATACAATTTACCATAGAAATTGAAAAAAACAATAATATAAATTTTCTAGATATGACACTAATGAAAACCAATGATAATAAAATTGAAACTAAATTATATACAAAAGAAACTTGGTCAGGACGATATCTTAATTATAATTCATGCCATCCAAAAATACAAAAAAATAGTGTTATTATAGGATTGATAGATAGAGCTATAAAACTAACTTCACCTAAATATCGTCCTGAAATAATTAAAAAACTTAAGATTGTTTTAGAAAATAATCACTATCCTTCAAATCAAATAAATAAAATTATTCAACAACGTACGTACAAATACTACAACAACAATATAAAACCAAATTCACTAACAACTTTGAACCACGAAAAAAATATATATATAGCTCTACCTTATACGAATCAATTATCAGAGAAACTAAAATATATATTATCTAAACATAATATCAAAATATGCCATAAACCAAATAATACACTATCATCACTATTTACTAAATTAAAAAGCAAAACTAAAAATAATAAGAAATCAAATGTTATATACTCCATACCATGCTTAAACTGTTCAAAAAATTATGTAGGAATGACTACACAATATCTAGAAAGCCGAATAAACGGCCATAAATACACTAAAAATGCATCCACAGCGCTACACAAACATGAACATAACGAAAATCATGAGTTCGATTTCAAAAACACAAAAATTTTAACACAAGACACAAATTATCAAAAACTCAAAATCAAAGAAATGATATATATAAAACAAGATAAATTATCAGTAAATGACAAACAAGACATAAAAAACTTGAGTCAAATTTATTACAAATTAATTAATTAATTTATTTTCATCACTCCAAACATAATATCGTTGCGTAAATATCTAAGGTAGGTATTCTATTACTATTGACACTTCATGACATTTTATTGACTTTTTCAAAATAATTTTTACAATAACTGTATTTTATGTAATTCAAATTTAATATTTATACATATTCTTTTGAAAATGCTCCTAAAATAAGAGCGAAACGTCAAGTTTGATAAGTCTTTATTCGAAAATATATTTTAACTAATATATATGTTTCATTCCACAACCTTTGAACCCAAGAAGATATAATTCTAAATATATATATATATATATATATATATATATATATATATATATATATTAAACTGGATAGAACGGGGAGAGAAAGAATGATCTAACGTTATTATTAGTTTAGTTTATATTTAGTTTTGATTTGCCCGGTATATGGATAATTTTAAATAGGTGATGAACAATTTATGCTACTTGCATGAGAAATATCTTATCTCAGGGTAGAGTTCAAGTATATAAAAATTAAACGGTTTCATTTTTTAATATTAGCGCCAAAATCAATAAATTCTTTATATTTTAAAACAAATTTGTTGATCAAAATATATTATTTACTTAATAATTATGAACTGAATACGGTCCTGCCCTGCTTGGAATCAAATCTCTGTACCATTCATAGATGTCAGTTGAAACTTCTACCTATAGAAAATAGATGGAGCGGAAATCACCAGATGAAATGAAAATCTCAACGTACAGTTTTAAATCGTTCTTCAAAAGAAACAAAAATTTGTTTAATGTGATGAAAATAAATACATTACTCTTTTACAAGTGTTCTTGAAAAAATTCAACTATCTAAAATAATGATTCCTTCATACAACAGACACACACTCTGGTGAGATATTAATTCTAAGGGTGAATTACAATTATGCAACTTGGTATACAAATGAATTATAGAAAATGGCGGACTATAAACTTTTTAGCGTCCATGTAACATTAAAGTTCAGTTCTTTACACAAATCGGTAAGTTCGGTTAACTTTTTATGTATTAATAAATTGAATTTAAATACCTTGTTCACTATACTGTTTTTTTTTATTCACCTCAATGATCAGTTCCTTTAATCTATTTTAGGTTCTCTCTCTCTTGGAATAAATCCGTTCTTCCTGTCCTTTTCCACCAAATAAGGAATTGACGCTGTATTTCTTCCAACATCAAAACACTTTGGATGGATTCAATGATTCAGTATTTTCTGAAAGGTATTGTCGAGACATTGCTTCCACAATACAACAATTGACCATTTATAAAAGAAAAGTCACGGTTAGTACCACATAATATATAACAATTCCTTTTTATATTTTGTAGTTATTAATAATTACTTAACTACTTACATTAACGTATATCTCGTAAGTATAATGTATTTGTTTCTTGAATTCAATAGCCAAAACTGATATTTCTCAAATATTTAAAATAATTTTCTTTACCAAAATAATTTTTCTTCTTCCAAATTTTTGCTACCCCAAAAAGAGACTTCTTAGTGAATAGTCTACATAATCAACAACTTTTTTCATTCAAATTTTTTTTTATCATTAGCAACGTAATTGTCGCTGATGTGATTCTTTTAAACGTTTATTTACCAATCAAAATTGACTATCAATTTCATCATTGAAAACCTTCACTTCAACCAGTGAATCGCCCCTCCATCATACCAGGACATTCTATTCTAAATTTTTCAATTGCTTAAACCTCATATATTGTTTTCTCCCAACAATATTTCATAAAATTTTAACTGACATTTGGTAATCTCTAAGTGTGTATGTAAAATGAAAATTCTCAATATTTTTAAATGACAGCTGTTAACTTCAAATATATGTGCAAAATGAATATTCGTTTTGTATATGTCATGCTTTCTGAAATTCATATTATTATAGCTTCCTATCTAGTTATGTCTAAACAGTTACCCTTTCTTATGTTAATATTTCTTTCAACAAATATTGTTTGGTTTCTTCTGACAAATTCATAAGATTATCTTAATTTCACAGAATAAAGAAACATTAGTTTCTTATCATAAACAAAGTTCTGATACTTAATCTTTTGAATAAAAATTGTGTTATTTTATTTCACATAATTTGTTTCTCGCACCTATTCACAATTTTCCCTACGATTATACGGTCTGTCTTGTGTATGCCTTCTCTATCAAATAGTGTATCATACAGATTGTCTCCATTCAAATGATAAAAAAAATTCAGACTTAAAAAAATTCTTCTAAATTACAATGCACAATCTTTAATTTTTATTATTTAATATACAGGGTGTTTCACTCTATAATAATATATATATATATATATATGTATAGATATATATATATATATATATATATATATATATATATATATATATATATATATATATGTATAGATATATATATATATATATATATATATATATATATATATATATATATATATATAACAAAGAAGATGTAGGAATATCGCGTGATATGTTAACAACAACAACAAAGAGATTCATGGGTAATTCACGCAAAGTTATGCCGTGCTGATGAGGCAAAATGAGCCAGAAACATGCATGTCCACGGTTACCACTCTATTTCAGTAGCCCTTTACTTTGCGTGAATTACCCATGAATCTCTTTGTTGTTGTTATATATATATATATATATATATATATATATATATATATATATATATATATATATATATATATATATATATATATGTATGTGTTATAACGGAAAATGTAAGCACGATAGAGGGCGAATTTTTGGAAAGATCGAAACCAAACTCGCTACAAAAATTGGTTCGGTCAAAATCTTGGACGAGTTCGTGAAAGGACAAAATCGGCAGAGTAGAAACAAAATGGCGGCCTGTCAAAATTGAAAAAAAGTCGTATTTCTTGATCTGACGCAAAAAAGTTGGTGAGATTTTCACGTTCTACAACTTTTGCATGGAACACTTTTTTCTAAAACGTACATGGGAACATTTATTTCATAAAATTGATTTTTTTTTGTTTTGTTTTGAATCTGATGCAAAAACTTTACTGAAATAAGCCGTCCAATTGGTCTTGTGCCATTGGGATTTTTGAAATATATTTTCAGTTTTATTGATTTTAAAAATGTTTGTCCATTGTAGTGATGTTCTGATGAAGGAAATGAACAATTTCCGAAAGCTCAACTAGTCAAAAAATAGTTTTCTTTTGATCAGCCCTATATTAACCGCATCCCTACTAGATTGATTGCAGTTATATATATATATATATATATATATATATATATATATATATATATATATATATATATATATATATTGCGGCGTTAATTTTACTACGTCTTCCTCTTTTTGGGCGCCTATAAAAATTTACAAAAATAATTGTTTATATAACTGAGATCTTTATGAGACGTTGATGATGTTTTTCATTCTACCCCTGTAGGTATTATATTTTAGCATGTGATTCCTCTCAAGGCGTACGGGCTATGGAGATTAGTAAAACCCTCGAACATAGACAAATAAGTTTACTATATGCCCTCGACTGTACTGTATAACTGTCCAATTAGAAAAAACAAAACAAACTGTTCATTAAAACATCAATATAGAAAACAAATACATTTATTTACATAGACATTTAAAATAGAGATGAACGCATAAAAACATCCAAAAACGAATTTAATAAATGGGAATTTTCCTGAAATGAAACATTCAACTAGTGAGAGTTCGTCACGTCAAACTTTACCTTGCAATTGTATTTATATTTATCTTGACTGTCCTTTGTTGTTGTTCGAATCAATATTATAGATTGAATTTAGGGTAAGTAGATTATGGATAAACTTACCAAGAGATAATATATTTATTTGTTTTTATTTTAGTTATCCATCAGCAATTGAAATGTAAACCACTACGGCGTTAGGCAATTTACAGTGGATATGTGAATTCATCTGCTAGGAAACTCTTTTTCCGGATAATAAGTAACAAACTAAAATGTATTATTAAAAGATACTCTTCCATATAGACCTCTGATAACGATTTATGTCGTATAATGTTGAAATTAATTACTTCCCACGTCAACATAAACTTTCTTGCTGTCACTTCTCGACAGGTTAACAATCTTGACGATTTTTTTTTATCATAGTCACCTTTGGTAAGCTACCTCAAGGAAACAAATGACTGTGGAGCAAAATGAAACACAGCTCCGTCTACCACGTTCAAATACCTACTGCCAGGACAAATTTGATTAACATAACCTCACTTATTACATATAAAAAATATGAATTTTACTAAAAACTAACTTTAAACATATTAAAATTAAAGATTACGATCTACTATATTACCCAAAGTATGTCCTTTTCCCCCAAAATTGTTATTAAGAGCGAAATTATATAAATAAATTTGAGTTTGACAGTTCTTGATATCGAATTTCAAATTTTAGTTTTTCTTATTAGAAACACTCTTTTCACCCTATATCACTGTTTATAGTGAGATACTTGACCACTGTTTATTACTGCACCTCCGTGTCTATATTGGTTGTTGTCTCGAATATTCGAGATCTTCCAATATTACTGACACAAATGTTGTGTTTGACTATCCTGCTGAATTCTGTTATGTTTTCTCATGTTTCATTCAACACCTTTGCTCCCATGTTTCACATCTTTTCTTGGTTGTGCCGTACCGATGACGGCTAATGAGCCGGAAACATGCATGTCTGCGGTTGCCACCCTTTTCAGTAGCCCCTTCTTTAATTTGCGTGCAATACACACTAATCTATTCGTTGCTTATTATATATATATATATATATATATATATATATATATATATATATATTATAATACTTAATATTTTTTATGTTATAATAATGATATAATTAATAGGATATTTGAATAGCCCACTACGTTGGGACGAAATTATTGTAATGAATTTTTATGTATGTATAGAGTATGAGATTCTTCTGTTATCTGGGTTCTTACGGTTGTGAATAAATTCAGTTGATAAATAAATAAAGAAACATTTTACTTGAAAACAATATTTTAATTTTATTTATAAAAATTTTATGCGAAGCCCATGTATGGGTCAAATGAAATTATTGATTTTATTCCTATGTGTGGCGTTCTGTGCGCATGCTCAAGAACATGAGGTATTTAATACGATGGACGATATTTACTCTATGGCTTTTGGACATATGATCAAGGTAATGTTTCTTCTGTCAATTCTATGTGAGTCTTCTCAGATTATTAATTATATACATAAGTTGTATTACTTTTTTAGTTAATATGAGCAATTTTAATGTCTCGTATTTGTGATTCTAATAAAATATAGTCTAATGTTATAATTTCTAATCAGTTTCCAACTGATATGTTTTACACCAGTGTTTCTATCTTTATTTATACGTTATAACATTCCCTGAATTTTTATAAAATCATTCTAATTATTGTTTACAATGATCTAGAATGTTTTATTATAAAATTCATTCAATAGCACTTAACTTTTTCTTATTTTGTAATAATCTATTATCATTTAATCTACTTCATTATATTCTATCTTTGTGAAAATCAATCATTCATTTTTTTTATACCTAATTAATCTATTTCTAATTCTTTACCTATCTTACACCTTATTCCTACAAGTAATTAATTCCCTGTTTCAACTTAAAAATATTTCATTCTAATTATAACTAATTCTTTGCAGATTAAACTTATTGAATTTCATTGAATTCAGGATGGAATCGATACAATTGGTCCACATTGAAAATTCCTCTAACATTGCCAGTTACAGGATGTACGAGTTTATAACTATTTATGCCGTTAGATGTTACTACTTTATATGGACCTTCGTAAGGTAATTGTAATTTTGCACAAATATTACGCTTATGATTAGGAATTCTAAGTGCTTTAATTATTACTAATTCTCCTTCCTTAAAAGTAGTTCTCTTCTTAATTCTCTTCGAAATTCGGCCAAGTATCGCTTCAATATTTAATGGTGCCTCAAATTCTGGTATACAATGTTTATTTAAGTTTCTTGCATCTAGACAGATTCTCATGTCTCCATCCTTTTTTTGTACAATAACAATGGGGTTTATATATGAAGTATTGCTATATTCTATAATTTCGTCTTCCATCAGTTTTTTCATCGCATCTTGCATTTTATCCTTATATTTGTATGGAATTGGGTAACTTTTTGCTCTGAACGTTTCCATATCCTTCACCTTCAAACTGTGCATAAAATTTTTAGCAACTCTTGCCTCTCCATTGAATAAACCTTCATATTTTCTCAACAATTTCCGTACTTCTTCCTTTCTTCCTCTTCCACAATCCAAATGTACTTCATTCCATATCCCATCTTCATAATTATCACATCCCATATTATATTTTAAATAATTATTAATATCATTTTCTTCATATTCTCCATTCCATATTCCATCTTCACAATTATTATATTTCATATTATTTTCAATACAATTATCAATATTCTTTTCATCATCTAAAACTATTTCTTCATCTCTTCTTTCTTCAAATTCATTTTTCTTATCATAACAATCATTATTCATTTCCATTTCTCCTACTTCTAGCCTGCTAACTTTTTCTTCTGCAATCTTCATAATTTTCTTGTTCGTTATTTGTTCTCTGTTTTCATTAAATTTTATTCCAATTCCATTGACGCCTATCGTTCTTGTTTCATAATTGATGTCTATTTTATGTTTTAGTAATTCGTCTGAACCCAATAATATATCGTACTCCATACCTTGTATAACCAGTAATTGTACTTCCAAATGAATATTTTGTAATTGTAGTTTTACAATAATAGATTTGTTAACCTCGCTAAACCTTTTTGCATTTAGACCTATTAAATTTACCTTTGGCACTTTCATAATATATTTATGCAAGTTCAATTTATTTACAATACTTTCTGTGATTAATGATGTTTCTGAACCTGTATCAATTAAAATATTTACATTTAAATGTGACAATTTTCCCGTAATAGATACTAATAAATTGTTTTCTATATTTTCTAGGCAATCTATGTCTTTGAGGAATTCTCTAGGATGGACATAACTATACCGATTGCGTGCTACATCATCCTTCAATGAAAATTCTGATTAGTGGCATTTTGTAAACCACCATCAGCAGTCGTTGTTATGGGAGAATGAATATTGTTTGACGACTCATGTAGTTCAACTCGATTGTTTGGAGAGTTTGCCCTGTCCTGACTGCTTGCTCTCCTCTGGAAGTTGACCCGTCTATTTTGGCCGTCATCATTCCTTCGATTTAAATTGCCATCAGAGTTCCTCCTTGTAAAGTTGTTGCTCTGATGATTATTATTGTTTGAATCCCTATTATTGTTATAACCATTGTTATTGTTATTTAAATTATTATTATTATTATTGTAGTTATTGTATCTTCTATTATTATAATTATTGTTTACATTGTTAAAATTATTTCTTTCCCTTCCTTGATTGTTATGATTGTAATTATTTGCTGGATAATTCCTGTATCTTGTAGTATTCGTCGTTCTATTATTTGTATTACTATTTAAACTTCTATTATTATCTTATTGTATTCCTAGTGGGTATTGTTTGAATTATTTCCAGTATTTCCTCTGTTAGCATGTTCTATGTTTCGGTTGTAATTTGTATTATTTCTATATTCGTTTTGTTTGTTTCTATTACTCGTTAGGTTTCTTTCTATCCTCATCAGGTAATTGGATAGTTGTTCAAACGTCCTGATGTTTTGTATAGCTATTGTTTCAGCTATCTGTGACTTGAAATGCCTGGATAGGAACATGATTATTTCTTCTTCTTTAATTACAGGTTATAAGTGTTGCGCTTGAGAATAGAGTAGCAACGAGTAGAGATACATGGTATTCCCTCTATTCTCATCATATCGTCCAAAATATAGTCTCTCTCTAACCTCTCCTTGTGTGATTTCACCCCAATATAATTTGAGAAACGCTGTTTCAAATTCCTTATAGTTGTTGAAGTCTATCTCATTACTTGTGAACCACAATAGAGCTTGTCCAGTAAGGTGTTTTCTCAATATTTCCCTTGTATCTTCGAAATTTCTTATATGTTTTATCTTATTTGTTAATATTCTCAAAAATATTTTTGGATGTATCTTCCTGATGTTACCATCAAATTTGATATTCTCCTCGTTCCCACCTTGATATGCATAAGTAATCATTCCTTGTTCGCCTTTTAGTTGCATTCTAATCTGTTCCAATTCATTCTTCATATCTCTTTTAATGTCATTCTTTGTTTTCACTATGTCCTTTTCGGTTTCTTCTCTTACTCCATGTATTTCTTTTTTTACATCACTTCTGATGGATTCGATATCCCTTCCATGTTTGATAATGCTCCTTTTCACATCTTCTATATCCTTTTTTCCTGATTTTTCTATTATTTCAACGGCTCTGGTAATGTTTACTTCCGTGATCTTCTCCGTTTTTTCTATTAAATTTTGTTCCAAGTTTTCGAATTTTTTCTTCTTGGTTCTCTAAACTTTTCTCTATCTCGTCTTGTTTTCTTTTGATCTCCTCTACCTTTTCGTCTTGTTTCCGTAGTTTTAGTTCCAATGAGTTATTCATTCTTTCAATTTTTTGATTTTGTTCGTCCATCTTCTCTTTAATTATTTCTTTCAAATATTCTTTCTGTTCTTCCATCATTTTCTTGTTGATTTTCTATCTTTTCCATCATTTTCTTGCTATTTTCTTGTTGATTTTCTATCTTTTCCATCATTTTTTTGCTATTTTCTTGTTGATTTTCTATCTTTTCCCTTATTTTCTTACTGTCTTCTTGTTGTTCTTCTCTTATTATTTTACTATCTTGCTTCTGTTCTTCTCTCATTTTCTTTTGCTCGTCAATTAAAAGTTGTATATATCGTAGTAGTTGATCATCTCTATCACTGCTACTTGTTTCTCTTCCCTGTATATTTCCTTGTTCACGAACTTCTGATCTTTCTCCAACTTCTGTTGTTCTATATTCTGTTATTTGAAAATTTTCTCTTGATTCTGTTGTATTCTCTGTATCTCCAGTTATTTCTGTTTCCTCATTTTTATCTGTTTCTTCTTGATTGAAACAGTGTGTTTCTGGATCCTTTCCCTCTTTAATTACAGCCTCCTGTAGCCTTCTAACGAGCGCCTGTTTGGTTCCCGTTTTGTCCAATCCTCTGTTTTCCAAAATTTCCTTCAACTCCGTTGTTTTTAATTCTTTTATTGTTTTGTTTGACTCCATTGTTCAGAATTTTTATTTGTAATAGACAAAACAGTACAAAACTCCAAACAAATTTTCCCCGAAATTATTACTGATTTTAAAGTTAAATCGTCACAAAAATTGGTCAAATTTATTTTTATTTTATGAACAATTAATTATTTACTGAATTTATTCAACGCACCTACGTTGGGTCGCCATTTATTTATAATACTTAATATTTTTTATGTTATAATAATGATATAATTAATAGGATATTTGAATAGCCCACTACGTTGGGACGAAATTATTGTAATGAATTTTTATGTATGTATAGAGTATGAGATTCTTCTGTTATCTGGGTTTTTACGGTTGTGAATAAATTCAGTTGATAAATAAATAAAGAAACATTTTACTTGAAAACAATATTTTAATTTTATTTATAAAAATTTTATGCGACGCCCATGTATGGGTCAAATGAAATTATTGATTTTATTCCTATGTGTGGCGTTCTGTGCGCATGCTCAAGAACATGAGGTATTTAATACGATGGACGATATTTACTCTATGGCTTTTGGACATATGATCAAGGTAATGTTTCTTTTGTCAATTCTATGTGAGTCTTCTCAGATTATTAATTATATACATAAGTTGTATTACTTTTTTAGTTAATATGAGCAATTTTAATGTCTCGTATTTGTGATTCTAATAAAATATAGTCTAATGTTTTAATTTCTAATCAGTTTCCAACTAATCTGTTTTACACCAGTGTTTCTATCTTTATTTATACGTTATAATATATATATATATATATATATATATATAAAGAGAGAGAGATAGAGAGAGATAGAGAGAGAGAGAGGGAGAGGATAGTGTTTGCCGACTAATTAAGTATAAAACCAGAAAACTCTTCTTACTGTTTTTTTTCCAAGTTTTCGGAAAGTTTCATTTTCATTATCAAGGATTTGTAAATTGATATAATTGTTATAATAAATTGGTAAATATTTCAATATTAGAAGTTTTTAAATTTTTTTTTCAATCGTATGTGATTTTGACAGATATTTGAATATAAACATTTTCTTTATACAGAAAGGCACAAACATATTACGATATTATGATAAATGGAATATAGAAAATCCGAATAAAATTAAAGTTTTTGTACCTGTTGATTCTACAGAGCTTGAAGCTTATATTGGACTGTTGCTTATTCTTGGCGCACTTCACGGATCGAAAGAGGCTATCGATATGCTCTGGTGTCAAGATACTTCTTACTGTCGTCCTATAATTCATGCTGCAATGTCAAGAGACAGATTCAAACAAATTACTACACTTTTACGCTTTGATAATTTACAAACAAGACAAGAACGAAAATTAGTAGATAAGCTAGCTCCGATAAGAGATATATCCGATATTTTCACTTCTAATTGTAAAAAATCACTTAATCCTGGCGACCATCTATGTGTAGATGAGCAGCTTGTACCATTTAGGGGTAAGGCACCATTCCGAGTCTATATGAAGAGTAAACCTGATAAGTATGGAATCAAAATATGGGCTCTTGTGGACTGCACCACTTATTATATTGCAAACATGCAAGTTTATTTGGGTAAGTTATTTGAAAATCAATATAGGCAAACTTTATATTCCTATGTATCTATTAATTTTTAGGAAAACAAGGTAACAAAGCGGAAAAGGGTCAAGGTCAAAGGGTTGTTTAAGATTTGACTGACCATTTGGAAGGCGGATTTGGAATAACGACCGATAACTTTTTTACAAGTTTAGAACTTGCTGACAAGTTGTGGAAAAAAAATATTACTTTATGTGGAACCCTCCGGAAAAATAAAACATTTATTCCCAGGGAACTTCTACCGGCATCGTACAAGAAAAAGTTTTCAAGTATGTTTGCTTTTAGAAATCAAAGAACGCTAGTATCCTATGTTCCAAAACAAAAGCATGCTGTCATCTTACTTTCAAGTGAGCATACTGATAGTAAAGTAGCTGGAGAAGAACAGCACTATAAACCAGAAATTATTCTTCATTACAACAAAATAAAATGTGCTGTCGATAAGTTGGCCAAAGAATATACAGTGCAGAGAAAGTCAAACCGCTGGCCAATGGCAATAATTTCGCACCTTATAGATATCGCAGGAATAAATGCTCATAAATTGTGGTTACTGCAAAACCCGGATTGGCGAAAAAACAGTTTGGATAAACGTAAAATGTATATTTTGGTACTAGGAAAAGAACTCATAAAGAAAAACGGTTTTCGGCGATATAATAATAAATACATTCAGACGAATAGAAAACGGCATATGACAGACGTTTTTCTCGAATTACTTGATGCAACAGAACATAGAGTTGAACAACAGAACATTACCAGGGGGCGCTGCCATATATGTCAAAGAGGAAAATACATAAAATCCAGAAAAATATGTATTAGGTGTAATAACTTTGTGTGCCAAGACCAATCAAAATCGGAGATAGTTTGTAAAAAAGGTTCAAATGATATGTAGCTAGTAGTATTAGTGATTAGGGTATTTTGTATTTTTTCGTGATGATTTTTGACTAATAAATGGTTAATAGTGAAAATTTAATAAAATTTCTTTTCTATATATTTAATTTAAAGAAAAATACAGCATTTCTGCAATTTTACGCATGGGGTCTTATCGGACCCCAGTTAGTCTTTTTCGTAAAATTTTGATGTCCGTCCCATGAAGGTTAACCTTGCATTACTTTTATGTTGTGCACATTGCGATTTTTTGTTCTGAGATGCCTACATATTGTTTGTTACAATTTTGACAAGGGATACTGTAAATTACATAAGTTTTCATTGGAGTGTCCTCCGGCTGTTTCAATTTGGTGAAATGAGACTGCAAAGGTTTGATTTTTTTTGTGCTATTTCTACATTAGCTAATTCCCCGAATTCCCTAATTTTCTTTCCTGCGGTCGAAATTTACAAGATTAAATCTTAACAAGGCACTCAGAAACAACGTACAAATTATTAAAGATATATTTATATATATTTTGTGCCAAAGACAAACATATCTTTGAAAAGATATGTATTTTTAAAGATAGAACAAAATTAAGGCGAACAATTCCAACCTAACATAAGTTATTAAATGAGAATTTGCAATCTACTTGACGAAATGCTGAAAGACATTATAGTATTCCGAAACAGATCGAATCAAATAAAAGAAAAATTATTGACAGTATATATACTAGACATAACAAAAGCAATAACTATCTGTAAAACAAGCGAATAAGCTATCAAACAACTAGATGAATTCGAAAGTAAAAGCAAAATTGATAAAGTATTAGTGATAGAAAATAAAAGTGCCAAAAATAAACGAAACAATAGTTTTGACTGCAGAAGATGCGGTACGAACCATAAACCCAGAGAATACAAACCGAGTATCAATTGCAATAAAAACGACCATTTTGCTAAAATGTCCTATACTAAAATGAAACATAATACTACGCAGAAAAATAGAGGCAATGCTTTGTAAACAAAAAACAATGTTTCTATCGTGAGATGCAGCCAATTGAAACAAAACCTTTAGCTCCGAAATAAAGTGAATATTTTTAATACGTTAACAAGCTTTCGAAACTGTTCTCTTCCATTTCCACGTCAATAATCTTTATGTTTCAAAAATTTATATGATTAAACTCATCTATCTCATGTTCTGACAACGTTTTTTCAACCTTGCATCACTTTTATGTTGTGCACAATGCGATTTTAAGTTCTGAGATGTTATACCTACTATATATTGTTTGTTACAATTTTGTAAATGACATTAGTTTTCATTAGGGGCTGTTTCAATTTGGTAAAAATAGACTGCAAAGGTTTGATTGTTTTTTGTGGTATTTTTATATTAGTTACTTCCCTGCATTCCCTAATAATATTTTCTGAAAGTGTTTTGATACATGGGATGAATCCCAAAATTACCTTCTGTGTGTCATCTATACCACTATCTAGTTCATTTTAATTAATTCTTGTATCATTGACTATATGATCGCTGGGAGTAATTTTTTGGGATAACAATTTTTTTGAAGGATATCGATTAATATTGTAGGATTATTCTTGAGTAAAGGATGGTGTGAAATTTTCATAATTCTGGCGCTAGATTCACCTTCATTTTACAGGGTGATTGGACTCAAAATTACGATATCTCCCAGAGCTGGTAGATTTCACATGCCAGTCTAGGATTATCCTGCCTCCATTGGTCCTTATTAGTTTTGCTTCCCCATCCAACTGAGTTAATGTTGAAAATGTCAATAAAAAAAGTTAAATAAAAACAAGTAAGCATCATATCGAGCAAGGATATTTATCAGTTTGTCGTTTTATGAATATCTTTTAAATAACCGGAAATAAACATTTGATATTTGTTGTGCTAGTGTAACTTGAAAAACCCTCCAAGAATAGTTATAAAAAATTATAATTGCCATTTAGGAAAATTAGTGTTTTAAATGAAACTCACTGTTTATAGCCAATTCCACAATATATTGAAAAAATGTTTCGATATTAAATATCATCGTCAGAAAAATAGTCGATTACGTTATATCTCAAATTTTGGACATACCGTATTACATTTTCACACATCAAAAAAAGCGGTATACAAAATAGTAAAATGTCTGAGAATGTTTCCAACATAAAAACTGCCTTTGATTTATTGCATTCATTTCAAGTTAGAGACGCGCACTGTATATTTTATATGAAAAGATAATAACTTACAGCACTGTGCTCTGCAGCTAAGTCATACCAACAATTCGAATTATTCTTCATGGTATAATAGTCCTTAAACGTAGGACACACATTATTTTCTTTCGCCTTCGCTTTCAACAAAATTGCGCTCGTCAAAGAAATCACTAAACTTCTAAAAATATCAACGATGTTCATGTTTTCTTTTCAAAATTGTTCACAGTTTGTCGATTTTCTCATTAAAACATTGTCTTTAACCGATCTAAAAGGCCTTGAGAGGACCAATAAGTTGCAGACTTATGTATAACAAGGATTTTACGCAGTCTGTTTGCATTGAAAAAATATATTTCGCTTTAAACTTTAGAATAATACAGGGTAGTCCTATTACTGTTAGAAAAAAATAGTGTGTTAATGTGATTTGCAATAAAACCGAACTTCAGTTACTTATTGATGGAAGTAGAACCAGGTGAATTATATAAACTAGGATGTGAGCATATTAATTTGTCATATAAAAAATTTTGAGTAAGAAGTGTGGTAGTGGAACAGCTTTTATTTTTATTTCTAGTATTTATTATCAATGAAAACAAATATAGTTCTATAAGCTAATGTGCTGACTTGAGAGCAAAGTTACGCTCTATTATAGCATGATGTGGTTTTCTCCAACGACAAATCATCTTCAACCATTTGTTAGGTCGGCTAGCCAGTTCCTTTTTATTCTTCTAGTATTTTGGGGTTCTAGTAGTGGATGGAGTAGTCCATTTATATGGCTTTCTAGTCTGTCGTGACGGTTCTCGTTTCGCTTTGCAATTTCATCCTGGATCTAGGGATTTTTTTATCTCGTCATCTAGTGTAGCATTAGACACATACCCTGGTGCACCTGTTATCATTCGGAAGGTTTTGGATTGACTTCTTGGGATTATAGCTAAGTTTGATTTGCTCGCACATCCCCATAGCTCAATGACATATGTCCAGATTGGTTTTATGATCGTTTTGTATAGGAGAAGTTAATTCTCCAGTGCCAATTTGGATTATATGCCCATTAACCAGTGTAGATATTTTATTCGCCAATCAACTTGTTTACTTTTTTGACTATATGTTCTGTCCATGTGAGTCTTGAGTCCAAATATATTCCTAGGTATTTTATACTCGTGGATTGTGGTATTTGAATATTATTTGGAAAAACTGGAGGATATCGATCTTTTCATAGTGTGAAAGTCACTTGGACTGATTTTGTCTCGTTTATTTTTATCCTCCATTTCTGTAGCCATGTTTGGATATCATTCAAGTGTCTTTGAAGCATATCTGATGCTGTAATTCGACTTTCGTGGCTAGCAAGTATGCCTGTGTAATCGGCAAATGTTCCCATGATTGCTTCTGCGTTTGTTGGTATCACAGCTGTATACAATACATACAGTAAAGGTCCGAGAGCACTACCTTGTGAAACGCCTGATTTTATTGGAAAGTTGTTGGACATAAGGTAAATGTACTAGTACTTGACCTCTTAGTGATAGTGCTTGACCTATTACGACTATCGTCCAACTTTAAATTGATTTAAAACATCTATAATAAGTATGAATAGTATATTTTTCGGACTAATGTATTGCTTAATTATTTGGTATTTAATACATAGGGGATAAAGTGATAAAAGCTATGCAAACCATGTTAATTACGACAATGTAACAAATTACTGCAGTGTATCAGTAATTGACCTAAATAAAAATAGTCGAAACTAGTGTTTGACCTAAAGAAGCTCTAGTGAATGACCTATTTGTAAAATAATTATACTCATACACTTATTGTTTTGTAAGCTTTTAATTGCCTATATACAACAAGTAAATATTTGAGAAATTATTTAAAAAACATATCACTTGAAAGAAAAGTATAATTTCTTGATCATAACTAGGCAATAAAACCATAAAGTATCCTCCTTATCCTGCCATTTCTAATATTTGTCAGTTTTTGTCACAGCTTTCGCAAAATATTACCGTTTTCCGTCTTTTTCCTTTTTTTGTAGCATAATACCTGGATATACCGAGTCTTCATAACGGACAATAATAAAAGAATTTTTGGTTATATTTAGTCGAGTATGGATACAGAACTAGTATTTCGAATCTTGTTGATTTTTTCAGCTTTATATTTGTTGTTCTCGTTAATTTTCAACACTGTGTTACATCTTTTTTCTCCATTACGTTTCTTTCCTTCCATCTTCTCCTCTCTCTTCAATTTCCTTTCTAATTTGGTTTTTTTTTTCTTTTTCTTCTTATCAGATTCCTTTTTTTCTCATATTTCTGATATTCCTCAGATGATATTACTACAGAAATCTTCTTTCTTTTATTTTTGGTTTGTTTTCTTCTCGCTACTTTTTCCAGAGGGCCAAAACAAGTATTTCTTATATGGGGTCGGGAAATTCTCATTTGCTGGTCTTTCGTCAAATTTATTGGGTGTTGACTGTAATATATGAATATCAATTTCACTTAAAACAGATATTGAGTTTGAATCGGCTTCAGGAATTCCTTCTGAAACAATTTGGATGGAATCAAAATAATTTGTTCAAACTTTAGTTTTCTGTTGCACAGCTGCGACAAAGTGAGTTGGACTTTTTGTTACTTTTTTCTCAGCATTATGATCTTCATCGCCATCGGCGGTATAATTGGTAGGTATAGTTTTAAAAAAGCGGACTTCGTAAGATTAAGCGAGAGCATTAGAGATGCCAACTGGGATAAAGTTATTTATGAGAAGCTTGACGTAAACCGAGCTTTACACGAATTTTATGAAATTTGGAATGAAATTTTGAACGAATGTGTTCCTAAATTTTCTGTTAATGGAACGGTAAATAAGTTTCCGGTTTGGTTTACCAAGGAAATTAGGGATTTGCTTAGAGAAAAATGTAGGGTTAGAAGTTTGAGATCAGTGTCGGATTATTAGTGCCAAAGATATAAGAATTTGAGACATAAGGTGAATAGTTTGATTATGTCAGAAGAACGTAAACATATAAAAAATATTGAAAGAAACTTAATTACAGATATCAATAATTTTTGGAATCACATAAATAGTAAAAGAAAAATTAATACTAATTTTGGCAATTACATTTACAACGGAGAACAAGTCTCGGAGGAGGAAACTGCTGATGCATTCGCAGATTTTTTTCTTCCGTATACTCATCGGTAAAAGCATCTTATAATTCAAATTGTACAGCAGAAAAAACTTTTCCTAATGATGTTTTTGTGATAAGTTCCATTACTGAATTAGATTTTAAAGCCGCAGTAAGAAAACTAAAACCAAAAAAAGCAGCCGTCGTGGATGGGATACCACCTTATGTCAAAGCTTGTAGTGATTGAGTGGTGCATCCACTGCTACATATATTTAATTTAATAATATCTACTAATAACTTTCCAACAATGTGAAAGACGGCTTTAGTAACTCCTATTTTTAAATCTGGTAATAAAATGAATGTGGAAAACTATAGGCCTATATCAATAATGTGTGCACCATCCAAGTTGTTTGGGCAAATCATTTATTTAAGTTTATATCAATATGCTGAAAAGTACATAGTATCTCAGCAACACAGTTTCATGGCCAATAAATCTACCATCTCAAACTTATTTATTTTCACCAAGTATGCATATGAAACTTTAGAATGTAAGTCTCAATTAGATACCGTGTATACAGATTTTCGTAAAACATTCGACACGGTTGATCATGACGTGCTATTGACGAAATTTAATAGGGTTGGATTATCCGACAAAGTGATTAACTTAATGAAGAGTTATTTGCAAAATATATTTTTGATTGTAAAACATAATAGAAACACTTCTGGTAATTTGAAGCAAATTCAGGGGTTCCCCAAGGCTGCAACTTGGGGCCTCTCTTATTTGTAATCTTTATTAACGATTTACTAACAGCTCTAAAATATTCAGAATGTCTCTTGTTTGCTGATAATCTAAAAAATTTCAAACGCATACAGACGGTTCGGGACTGTATATTGTTACAAAGAGATTTAAATAGTGTTTTGAATGGAGCTCTCTAAATAAATTATACTTTAATGTGAAAAAATGTTTCACTCTATCTGTGACACGTTTGAAGGATCCTATTATTTTTCGATACCAAATGGATGGGGAAACTTTGGTGCGCTGTACAAAAGTTAGGGATTTAGGCATCACATATGATCACATGGTGTCTTTCACTGAACATATAAAAACTATAGCAAAGTCTGCGAACCGTCTGTTGGGTTTTGTAATAAGACAAACTTTCAATTTTATGAATATAGATACACTTAAAACTCTTTATTATACCCTAGTAAGATCAAAATTAGAGTTTTGTGCTCAAATATGGTTTGGTGAGTATCAGACTACTCTATTCATGTTGGAGAAAATTTTAAATAAATTTTTAAGATACGTTTATTATAAAAAGCAATATACTCGCCCAGATTATAATGTAGTTAGGAGTGTTCACCTTACAAATGAATTCAAAATATTATCTCTAGAAGACAGAAGAAAACTAGTAGCACTCATTTTTTTATTTAAAATTGTTATTAATAAAATAAATTCACCTGAAATTCGATTTTTAGTAAGATTTAATGTTCCATCAAGAATAACACGCACTGCGGTAATGTTCAATAGACCATTATTGCCCCACCAAGGCCCCTCTTGAGACCATGTGCCGATTAGCAAATAATTTTATTACCCTTACGGACTCAGATTGGTCAGTCTCCCTAAATGTTTTTCGTAAGACAGTATCGAGACAAATTGTTAATTTATCGATATGGCAGCTGTTTTTGTCTCATCACTGTCATTGATTTTGATTAGATGTGTTTCACATTCTCTGTCATAGGTTTATTTTTTGGTAACTTAGGTTATAGCATAGATTTGAACTTACCTATGTTTGTTAATGTATTATATATGGATTTTTGTTTGGTTTTATATTATCCTTGTAATTAGACCGCAAGGTATGTTTGGATATAAATAAATAAATAAAATAAATAATAAACACGAGCTATTTCCACAATAATATTTCTTTCATGTTAGTCTTTTCCTGTTGTCTTAGTAATAGGTTCACTTATATTTACATTTTTGGTATTTGCAGGTACATTAATCACAATTGGTTGAGTATCACTATGTTCATTGAACTCAGTCATGGCATCTATATCAGTATCATCGATATTAATAAGTAAACTATCTTCTTCTAATAGGTCAAAATTGGTAACTTCTAACGCAGACGCTAGTAGAGAATCATTCAAAGTAACCATTTCCCTATACTCATATGCATCAATAATTTCTTTTTGCGGTTATCCCACTAAATTGTTAGGTTCTTGTGAAGTAACAGTTTCGTCATTTCCATTCGTTGGCAAGGCTGAATTATTGTCTTCTGGGGTAATTTGTTTATTCTTCTGCCAAAATTCAAATAAGCTCTTATCTTCGATGTTTTCTTTACAAGTAACGCTAATTTCTTTAAATTACTTAATTTTCTCCCTACCAATTTTATTTTCGAAAAATAATTCAAATCGCTCATCAACTTCTTCCCTTTTTTGGCTTTGGATTATCTGTTTCAACATTTTTTTGAAATTTTATGTTATCGGCATTGAAAGGTTGCAAACCACAGGTTCTGAAACCATTTGACAAAATTAAGTGCCTATTTCGCGTGATAGACGTTCGCCATTATTTTTTATTCTCCAGTCATGCACCGTCTTCTTCCACGGATTTTTGAATGCCACATCCAAAGGCTGAAGAATGTGAGTAGAGTTTGGAAAAAGGCATGCCCGAATTATCATATGTTTGGAGCAGAATTCACTTAGCGGTAACGACATATGCGATGCATGCCCATCCACGAACATAATTACGGGCAGATCCACTTTATTGTTCAGTAGCCAAGGATAAAATTGATTCGCAATGTATTCATAAAAACACTCTGCTGTCATCCAGCCGCTATCCGGTCTACCCATCGTCCAATCTTTCGGAAAGGTATTTACAACTTTTGTGGGTACTCTTTTATAGCTATAAACTACCATTGTTGGATGTAGCTGTCCTGTAGTGGTTACTCAGTAAGTGCCCCTCGTATAAACTACGTTTACCATAAAGACATTATATCTTCGAGGAAAACACTTACCTAGTAGCCGTTCTTTGGGGATTGAATAAACAACATCATTTATAAAAATCACTGGGTTTAGTATATTTAAAATTAACACAGATTACAATATCAAAGACCATTTAACTTATTCAAAATAATAATAATTGAATGAATCATCGGTTAGTTACACTTTGTTTTTATAGGAAACATTCAAGTCAATCACCGATAGATTCGACCTTCCACGTGTGCGAACGCGGTGTTTACGATAAACAGAAACGTGATTTCTATGTGTTCGCCTGACCTTAATCAGATTGATGACCACTATTAATATAATATGTACAATTTAATCTTTTTCTGTAAAAATGTCTTTTTTTATAATACTGACTTTTTCGGGATCATCACAGTCCTGCTGCATTGCATATAGTTAAACTAGTAAGACACTCCTTCTCGTCGTTATTCATAAAATTATAGACAGCCTTCTCACCCTACTTAACGAGTACCCTATTTTCTTCAGGGCTTAGAAAAAAAGCAGTCTCGTCGCAATTGAATTCGCGATTTGGAAATCTAGAACATTAAGATGGCCATTAGTTTACAGGTACTGGGTAATTTCTTCAAACTATATTCTTATCTTTGTTTCTGTTACCGAAGCTAGAGCTTTAGTGAGGTTTTGAGAAATACGAAGAGATACTTCGGGGTGTTGGTTTGAAAAGAGTTGGTACCAAGTTCGACCAGGCCTATTATTCACGAAGGGATATTCCCTCTTCATGTTTGGACGCTGTCATATCATGTATTGCCTATAAAACTATTGAATAGATGAGGCTTTTACTTGATGAAGATCCATACTGAACGATGAAATAAAACAATATAGTTTGTTTAAATCTTCATTTATTTGAACTAATGTTCAATTTAAACTTGTTGACGCGTTTCACTAACACAGTAGCTTTGTCAAAACGAATGAAGGTAAAATATAAAAATGTCTTAATATATACAGTGCTAAATCTATTTACTAAGGTTTACAATGGTATTAAAAGAAATTACCTCGAAATTCATTAACTACAAACATTCCTAAGCTATCTTCTAGGCAAAGAGGTTCAATCAAGGAGACTGATTGATATCTATTTGGTCGTTAAGGAGATTACCTGAATATTTATTTTTGTTAATCTCTAGGGCCTCTAATAAATTTAAACTAAAAGATGTACCGACTACATGGAGAATTTCAAAATTTGGGTCGAAAATGTGTTGGTTTTCTAATAAATGATTTGAATAGTTGGAATCTAATTTTGTTGTTGTCATAGCTACGTTTGTGTTCCGAAATTCTAGTTTTAAAATTTCTAAAAGTTCTACCGATATAAATTTTATCACAATTGTCATTACCACATTTTAATTTATAAACTCCTGATTTGTTCAATTTTGAAGATTTAGATTTATTATTTTTAATGAATTTGGATGAATTGTGATCAGTTTTAAAGGAAATATTCATGTCTAAAGTTTTTAAAAATGATTTAATTTTTAAGGATGGTGTTCCAAAGTATGTTAAGCTTTTAAATTGTTTATTATTTTTATCTGAAGAGAATACTTGTTCTAAAGTCTGTCTTTTTATCTTTTTATTTATGGTATTGTCAATTAAATTTGGATCGTAATTATTATTAACTCCTATTTATTTTATGATATTTAATTCTTTGGTATAATTATTAATATTTAATGGGACTGTTAAGAGCCTGTGTATCATACTATTGAATATTTCCTTTAAAACTGATCACAATTTATCCAAATTCATTAAAAATAATAAATCTAAATCTTCAAAATTGAACAAATCAGGAGTTTATAAATTAAAATGTGGTAATGACAATTGTGATAAAATTTATATCAGTAGAACTTTTAGAAATTTTAAAACTAGAATTTCGGAACACAAACGTAGCTATGACAACAAAAAATTAGATTCTAACTATTCAAATCATTTATTAGAAAACCAACACATTTTCGACCCAAATTTTGAAATTCTCCATGTAGTCGGTAAATCCTTTAGTTTAAATTTATTAGAGGCCCTAGAGATTAACAAAAATAAATATTCAGGTAATCTCCTTAACGACCAAATAGATATCAATCAGTCTCCTTTATTGAACCTCTTTACCTAGAAGATAGCTTAGGAATGTTTGTAGTGAATGAATTTCCAGGTAATTTCTTTTAATACCATTGTAAACCTTAGTAAATAGATTTAGCACTGTATATATTAAGACATTTTTATATTTTACCTTCATTCGTTTTGACAAAGCTACTGTGTTAGTGAAACGCGTCAACAAGTTTAAATCGAACATTAGTTCAAATAAATGAAGATTCAAACAAACTATATTGTTTTATTTCATCGTTATAAAACTATTATTTACGAAATTCTTAAAAACGGCTTTTATATCTAAAATAGGTCAATAACTAGTACTCGCATGCACACTAGTAAGTTTACGTTACTTTCATTTACTTTTGTTCGGAATTCTCTCTCACCTAGATAGGATTTTAATAGTTTGAAGTGAGTTATGGGGAGATGTTTCTTTTGATTTTGTAGTTTAATCCTTCATGCAAAATCTTGTCGAAAGCTTGGCTAATGTCTAGGAATGCAGATGTACAGTATTTTGTATCTTCCAGCGCTAGATTTATCCTGTTAGCTATTCTGTGAACTTTTTGCACCGTAATGTGTTCTTTCCTAGAGCCAAATTTTTGGAGGGGTATTCATTCTTCGGTGGCTGGGTCTGAATTTATTCTTAGAAGCAATAGTCTCTCAAGTGTTTTAGACATAACTGGCAGGAGGTCTGTATGAGGTAAATTTATAAGGGTCTTTGCCTTGTTTCAATATCAAAATTATTTCACCTGTTTTGAACCATTTTGGTCAATAGTTTAGATGAAGTATAGCGTTAAATATAGACGTGATGATGACCACACCTTTGCGTGGTAGTTCCTTCAGCATTTTTGAGGTTGTTCAATTTATTCCAGGCGCTTTCCTTGAATTGAAGTAACTAATCTCTCGCTGAACTTCATTTGTGGTTAACTGTTCGATGGCTGGTATATTCAATGGGATATCGTCTAGCTCTCTTTCTATCTCAATGTTTTGTTCATCGTTGTTGGGTGTGTATATTTCAGTTATGTATTCAGCGAATAATTTTCCTTTTTCTTCGCTGCTTCTGGCCCATTGTGGGTTTGGTCCCAGTAAGTTACGAATGGGAGGAACTTGAATTGTCATATCGATTTAAGTTGCTTATGTCTTATGAGAAAGATATTTCCAGAGCTGCTTTGATTTTGGATGTTAGTTGATAAGTTATTCTATTTAATGTTGTTTTGTCTGCGGGGTATGGGTTCGGTGTCATTTTGCTCTTGCTTTTCTCTTGTGTGATATAATTGCCTTGATCTGCACTGGGATGTTGTATATTTTGCGCCTTGTAGTTGTTGCATAAGTTGCCTCTTTTATCACCCATTGGCCAATTTCCCACATGCTCTCCCCTACTTACACCCACACTGAACGTCTCATATATACGGCTCCAGCCGTACAATTCTTCACTTTTCAGTCACCCATCGTACAAAATGGTACTTACGTTATATCATTATCTGGCATGTTACCGGTATAATTAAAAGTAAAACAATCATTAACTAACATCAAATAATGTGATAAATCATACACCTTATAGATAGTAAACAATGACACAGTCTCAATTGTTCAGCAACCGAACAATACTTATATAAAAAGTTGAATAAAACCCAGTGATGAAAGTGCATATGCATTTAATTTTTCTTACATTAAAATCAACGTAACAGAATCAACGTTACAGAAAACAACGTTTGCCACATCACAGTGGCTGGTTCTTCGAAATTTATGTGGAAGTAACTATTCTTCCCGCAAAATACGATTTGCCACTTAGAAACTCACTTTTTAAAAAACACTTTTATCTACTACAACTGTTACAAAACTACACAATAACTGGTGAAAATAATATAATTAGAATCAGACTGGTTATAATAGAAATTGATCGTTTAATTTATATCAAAAATATTGCTTCGTCGGCATCAGATGTTTCATCGAATGTTGTCTTGGATTTTAGCAAACTTAGCGTCTAGGTTTAATGGCTTCGTATACAGGAAGTAAGCTAATGGGTTTCACTGTACTGTAACTTCTCCATCCCCTGGGGAAGTTTTGTAATGGACGAACAAAACTTTGGTGTTCTCTTCGCCTTCTGTTGGTTTGGATTTTCTTTGGTCCTTCCTCTTGCATCTGTTATTCTTTAGCCTATAACAAAGATAAATTAGGAGAACTGTAACAGCTATATAGATAGGGGTGATCCAGAAATGGTTGTGGATGTGGTTCCATTTTTCGGCTTCTATTGGTTCCATTGGGTTTGCTTGGTTGATGAGTTCATGGAGGTCGTCTAAGGGCACTTGGTTTATCTTCAGTGGTTTAAATCTTGTTGGTTTTTGTATGTTGCTTGTTTTAATTTGTGGCAACGTTAATGGTCGGCCTTCAATAGTGGTTTTGGAATTAATAAACCTTTGTTCTAGTGTTCTGAACTCGCAGTTTGGTGGAAGTTCGATCAGGTATACTTCTTGCAGAACCATTGGTTTCGTTGTGGAACATTTAGTTGTTATTTTTGTGGGTCCAGTAAATATTGCTACGTAGTGGGAGTTCGATAGACTTTGGATGATTGTGTTCTGTATTTGCACTGGAATATAGTTGCAAGAGGCTTCTGTATTTTTCAGTTGGAGAATCTGGTTGATGCACTCTTCAGTTTTCGTTGTTGTGTGCAGCGCTTTTTCGTTGCATCAGTATTCGGCACTGGTTTTTTTGCATGGAATTTCGGAGTATTGGGAGGTATCTTCATTAACCAAGAGGTACGGTTCTGGAGGGATAATTATGGTAGAATTTTGTGTAGGTATTGGGAATAGGTGGTAGTATGTGAAGGTCTTAGGATATAAAATGGGAAAGTGTAGGATAAATACGATAGTGTGGTTCGTGTAGTAAGCGTCTACGCTTATTATATCGTAATAATTAAGGACGTCTCCGTCTTTTGTATATAGGAGATGATCTTCGCTGTGGTGTTCTAGCATTTTTGTCACTAGCCATTCTAATTCATCTTTTCTCAGGACACTATTGTGAAGGGTGTTTAGTCTGGAAAATGTGATTGCCTCTTCTAGTTCGTTTAGGAGTTGAAGGATAATTTGGAGGGATAGGTTTAATTGATCCAGTACATTTCTGGCTTAAAGATAGTGATTGAAATCGAATACAAATTTGTTCAGATTTTTACTGATTTGATCTATTTCTTCGAAAATAGTTTCTTGGTTGTGTGTTGGAAGAGTCACAGTTTCGTTAAACTTTTCCAAAATCTTTAAATTTAAGCTCATGTGATGATTTACGTTTTTTATAATATTCTCCTGGTTTGTTTGGAGCGTTTGTATTGCTGTATTGTAAATTTCGGCGTCTTCCTGGTCTAGGTTCCCGGAGATGGACTTGATAATACTTCCTAAGCCGTTAAGAATTCCTCGTTTCCTTCTTGAGGTTGGATAAATTGATAGTATTTTCTCTTTGGCTAATTTTAGTTGAAATTGGAGAGCTTGATCGAAATTTTGTAAGCTTGTAAAATAAGGGTAGCTGAGGCCGTCTTCTATGGCTTTAGTTACTGCTTGATATTGATTATCGATAGTTTTTATTACTTCCATTATAGGTTGTAGTTCGAAAAAATGTATAAAGTCGTACGTGCTAGAACGTATCTTTGCTTGTCCCAGGTTGAGGGGACTCTTGGATTCTCTTTCAAATCTCTCATTTTGATTTCTTCTCCCATTAGGAATGCAAATCTGTGACGAGGATTTATAATTAATTTTCTTTTTGGATTTGTGTTTTATATTTTTCTTATGTACAGTAGCTGTCGGAGTGTCTATCGTTATAGCGTTATCTATTAGTACAGTCTTGGGTTGGAATCTAGGCAGTAATTTGTTTCCTTCCAAAGTTTTCCTAGTGTAGATTTTAGTAGTGGGTTTGTATGAGGTAGTGGTCTGTCTCGTTTTATTTCTATTTTCTATAATGGCCTTTCTATTTTCTGAAAGGCATTCGTTGATTTCCCTATGGATTTCTTTCGTTTCCTTGCGATGTTGTTCTATGTAATCGTTTAGTAAGGTTCTTTTTATATCTATGTCGAAAGGATCTCTTGCATTTAGGTGTCCGTTTAGTATTTCGATGGGTTTTAGTTTTGTTGAGGAGTGGACAGAGTTGTTGTAGCCTAGTAAAGCATATGGCATTTGTTCTTTGATGGATAACGTTGTTTTTGTGTTTCGGAGTATTCTTAAGTGTTCGATCAAAGTTGAGTGGAATCTTTCGATCATACCGTTGGACTGAGGACTGTCTGGGGTTGTGTAATGGATGGATATTTTATGGGAATCGACAAATTCTTGCATGATTCCGTTTTTAAATTCTGTTCCGCTATTTGCAATTATCATAGAAGGTATTCCATGGTGAGTTACAAATGTAAGGAAGGCGTTAATTGCGTTTACGGCGTTTCCTCCTTCTATTAGGTAGGCCTGTCCATATTTGGAAAATGTATCTATTATGGTTAGGAACTTTTGTCCGTTGGCTTGAAATAGGTCAATATGAACAATTTTCAATGGTTTGGTGGGTGTAGGTGTGACCATAAATTTTGGTTTTGTTGGGAATCTCTCATATTTATTTTCTTGACAGATATCGCAGAAATTAACGATGTCTTCGATATCATTCTTCAAATTAGGCCAGAAATAACGTTTTCTTATTTGAAGTTCTGTTTCGGTCATTCCTCTATGATTAGTTATGCCTTGATGGTATTTTTTTATTAAGTCTTTTTGCCTTTCTTCTCAATTCACATCTTCTAGTTGTACGTTACATTTAATTAGGTCGTAAGCGTTGTTTTTGAATGTTTTCCTAATGGTTTCGCAAATTTGCTTATATAATTCGTCGCTTTCAAAGAGACATGCATATTTATTTTTCGATTGGAGGTGGTTCTTAAAGAAAATTATAATATCTGGGTTAAGGTCGCTTTTCGAGAGTTGGACGTGGATGCGTTGTTTGTTTGGAAAGATGTGTAATGTTACTGGAGATCGAGGATTGTAATTAACTGTTTTGAAGATGATTTGGTTGTTGTAGGAGTTGATTGGTCTCTTAGACATAGGGATGCCTAATATTGGGTTCTCTATTGCAGCGTGGTCCGTTTCGTCGTCTGATGTTTCTCGTTGATCTTCCTGTATGTTTTGTTGTGACTCCTCTTGATTTTCTTCTTGGTTTCTTTGTGATTGATCTAAGTTCGGCTGTTCTAGTATTTTTTCTGTTCACTTCATCGACATATTTTGCTAGGTCGAACAGTTCTTTGGTGTGTATTTCCACTCTTGAAAGGGCGTCGGCGTTAGTATTAAATTTTCCTTTCTTATATACAACTTCGTAATCGTACTCTTCCAATTTCAATCGCCATCTTACTAGTTTGGAGTTTGGTTCTTTCAAAGAAAAGAGATACTGAAGTGGGCGGTGGTCTGAGAGAATTTTAAACATTTTTCTGAATAAATAAGGGGGGAAGTATACGGTGGCCCATACTATAGCTAACATCTCTTTCTCAATTGTCGAATACTTAGTTTCTGTGTCGTTTAGCGTTCTGGAAGCGAATGCTATGGGTTTCTCGCTGCCCACTGTTCCTTGTGAAAGTACTGCTCCTATGGCATAGATGCTAGCGTCGGTGGTTAGATTGAAGGGTCTTGTGAAGTCCGGGTACTGTAGAAGGGGTTCGTTCATCAAAAGGTGTTTGCATGTATTGAAGCATTCTAAAAATTCTGTAGTATGTTTGATCTTGGCATCCTTCTTCAGACAAATTTTTAGGGGTTTCATCATTTTTGCGAAGTCATTTATAAACTTTCTATAGTATCTCAAAAGTCCTAGGAATCCTCTTATATCTTTAGCTGTCTTAGGTGTTGGATAATTGGCTATGGCGTTAGTTTTGGTAGGGTTCGGTTTTATACCCTCTGAAGTGACGATATGTCCCAGGAAACTAACTTCTTTTCTTAGGAACTCACATTTGTCTAATTATATTTTCAGTCTGGTATCTCTGAGACGTTGGAATATTTTGGTGAGATTAACTATGTGTTCCTGTAGAGATGTGGAAAACAGGATAATATCGTCCATATAAACCAAACATATTTCGCCTTGGAGTCCTTTCAAGATATTATCCATTACCCGTTGGAATGTTGCGTTTGCGTTTTTAAGCCCGAATGGCATTCTTACATACTCATAGTGTCCGTTCTCCACACTAAAAGCAGTTTCTTCCTCGGACATTTCTATCTGGTGGAAACTGCTCGCCAAATCCAGGGTGGTGAAATATTGGCATCGGCCAAGTTGATCCAATATGTCTGTTATGTTGGGTATTGGATACCGGTCGTCGCTGGTTTTTTCATTTACTTTGCGGTAGTCAACAACGATGCGCCATTAAATTTTTCCTGAGAACTCGGGTTTCTTTGCCACTATCCAAATAGGATAGGGCCATGGAGATTGCAGAAGATTCTGAGACAGAGGAGTCTGACATAAATAAAGTGGCTTACAAGATACAAATGATGCTACGGTGCATTCCTGGAGTCCTTGTTATGCTTCGGGATGAACTATCTTGATGGTTACCCCTGGAGCTTGTTCTTTCTAAGATAGTGGATAAACGCTTGATAACGACGAGGATCATTTAAGGACTCTTCCACTATCCTACTGCCTGCGCCAAATACGATTTGCCACTTAGAAGCTCACTTTTAAAAAAACACTTTTATTTACTACAACTGTTACAAAACTACACAATAACTGGTGAAAATAATATAATTAAAATCAGACTGGTTATAATAGAAATTGATCGTTTAATTTGTATAAAAAATATTGCTTCGTGGGCATCGGATGTTTCATCGAATGTTGCCTTGGATTTTAGCAAACTCAGCGTCTAGGTTTAATGGCTTCGTATACCGGAAGTAAGCTAATGGGGCTCACTGTACTGTAAGTCGCATTTTGCGATTTAACTGAAACAAAGTGAGATCGCAAGATAATAGTCATGATACTAGATCTCAAAATAATATTTACCTATTATATACAAGAATTAATATAGCTTTAAATAATCCTTTTGTACTGTTTTCTAAAGCATTTAAAACCTGGAAACCTAAGAAGTATAAAAAATTATAGACGTTTTGTTAAGCATATTAAAATGTATTTAGGTGTTGAGTAAATCTCCTTATTGTATTCAACACGTCTAGTCGTTGTACGTATTCTCGAGGCCAGAGCTATCAAGCATTGATTAGAGAATTATAAAATTTTGTAATGTAAACAAATCAAGTATAAGGAATAAAGAAATGTTTTCAATTAAAATCCAGATACCTAGCCAATTATGTGGCAACAGGGATACGCCGATTGCCTGTCTAAAGAATATTGAGAAGGGAAAAAACTGCATCCATATCAATAGACATTCACTCACGGGACACTTTACTTTCTTGAAATACCGAAAGTAATTTTATATGTGGTTCCAATTTCCAGAATTAAACATCACACTATAGAAAACAGTTTCCAATTCAATATTATATACAATTTCATAAGAAAAAACCGTAAATATGTTATTCAGTAGAATCAACGGGAAGGCTTGTGTTGAAGGTGCGTGCTGCAGACGTGTGATAAGGTCAATGATTACAACTCACTCGTGTTCAGAAAGTATTACCTCAAGATTAGCCGGTACGTTCTACAATTTGGCAAATTTTGATTAATAGGGTCCACGCTTGTGTTAGAAGATCTTGAAGAAATTGGAAAGTATGAATATTATGTAGATGACGAGCGATCCAACTCTGAAGCGTATCTCATACATTCTCGATGCGATTAAAGTCTAGCGACTGTGATGCCTATGGTGGAAGAGTAATATCCTTATTACCAAACCAATTACTTACTGTTGTTGCAGAATGTGGCCTCATATTATCTTGCAGGTACCGAAAATCAAGATCTGCAGCAGTGGCAAATGGAATGACAACAGGTTCTAAGATACGGTCCATATATTGATATTGATTTAAAATGCCTTTCAAAAAAACGGGAACATTGCAATGATGAAAACATATTCCATCCTACATCATAACTGGAGAAAAGACGTAAAATAAAAATCTTGGATCAGAATTAAACATTTCTATTATGTACAAAAAGTGTGTTGGGAAATACGAGAATCTCAAAATGCCAAAGAACCTGATTGCCACGGAATTGCTGTTGAGAGACACTTTCAATACATAGTAAAATTTGCCATTTTATGCCCCTAGAGTAGACATACGCAATGACTGTGATACATACATAAAACCCCTAGCTGAAAATAAGGGCAATACAGAGATTATGGAGAAAGAACAGAAGCTGTATTATTAAAAGTCTGACAAAAGATATCAATTGAAAAAAAGACAAATTGGGCAGCAAAAAATCAGGAAGTATTGAAGTAACTGCTGTGGTAGATTTTTAGAAATGTTTGTCTACGCCGTCTCTCATGGCCAATCTTGTTATTTAAGGAAACTTTGGACGTTGAATTTAACCATGTTCATAGATTCCTCAAATAACGTTCATAAAATGATTTGAAATAAACGCATTGGACAACGTGGTGCAATCAAAATAGTGTCCTGTATTATAAAATGGGTCACTGCCTTGTCTTGGGGGAGACGGATGAAATAAGACGAATGTTTGAATGTCTGACTGATAAAATGACAATTGGCTGAAACGAATGATAAAAACACAAGAAAGATGAACAGAAATGATGGAACGAGAGACAAAGAGAAATAATATAATTATACAGGGAATAGAAGATAGTGAAGAGGAAAGATCTGGAGACACAAAAATAAAAATCGAAGGAAAAGAAGCAGAAATAGAAGTGGACTTAAAAAATGAAGTAAGCGGTGGTTAAAATGGATAAAGACGAATAGAAATGAAGAAAGAGAAGCTAATGAAAAATTAAGAAAATAAACAAAGAAAATAATAAAACAACCTAAGAGAACATCTATTGAAAAAATAATTAGTGAAATAGAAAGGGCAAGGAACACAAAAGCTTTTTATCAAAAAATAAATGCACAGAGCCGAACGTATAAAACCAAAACAAAAGGAATAAAGAACAAAGAGAGAGAATAGTAGATGAAGATACTGAATATAAAGAGATATGGTTGAAATACTTTAGGGAATTACGAATAGAAACAGGAGTAAGAGAAGATATTTATATCAAACAAGAAGTAATTCAAAGCCCAACTGACGAAGAAATAAGAGAGATAACTAACAGGAGTAAAAGCGGATAAACGCCAGGAAGTGACGGAATCAACATGGAACATCAAATATGGAGAGACTAAAGTGCTGGAAAAATAATACCAATTGATATATAAAATATGGGAAGAAGAAGAGATGTCAGAAGAATGGAATGTGGGGCAAATATTAACAATACACAAGAAAGGAGACCGACAAGCTTGGGAAAACCTCAGAGGAATTACGCTACTGAATGCAGCATTTAATATAACAATAACAATTATAAAAAGAAGACAGCATGACACAGGTTAAAGAGGGGGAGAATATCAGTACATATTTACAAAGCGAAGGTCAACTACATATGCGATACTCGTACACATAATGAAACAAATTTGGGAAAAGTACAACGAATATAACGTAGACATTGAAATACTATTCATTGATTTCCAAAGAACATTTGACTCAATACAAAGAAATCAATTACTGGAAGCTCTGAATGAAATGGGAGTGAATAATAAACTAATAAGATTAATGAAAATGACACTAGACCAGAGCGAAGCAGAAGTAATCAGACAAAGAGGGAAAACGGAAAAGTTTACATATAAAGGATAAAGGATAAAAGAGTCAAGCAAGGAGACTCTCTGTCGGCAACACCATTCAATTTGGTACTAGAATATATGTTGAAAAAATATGTAAAGGAAATTTACGAACTAGAGGAGGACAAATAACAGCGTATGCCGAAGACGTAGCACTACTGACTAGAAACTGAATGGTAATGGAAGACATGTTGAAAGAGATAATAATAGAAGGAAAGAAAATAGGACTGGTGATAAATTTACATAAAACCAAATTATTAAGACTCAAAAAGAGTTGTGGACAAAAAAATATGAAAATTGGAAGATATGAATTTGAAGAATTGGGCAGAGTTAAATATCTGGGAATAACAATTGGTAGTGACGGAGACAGAGAAACTGAGATAAAGGAAAGCATATTAGCAACAAACAAAGCATTCCTGGCTAACAAAAAATTATTAAAAAATAGAATAATTAGCAAGCGCAAGAAAACAAGAATATATAACACAATAATTAGACCGGTGATGATGTATGGGGCAGAAACATTAACTATGACTACAAAACAACAAGGGGATATGAGAATACAGGAACGAAAAATAGTAATAACGATATTAGGATCAATCAAAGTAGGTGAAGAATATAGAAGAAGAACAAATATGGAACTATATCAAGAGATACAAAAAGACATAGTAAGAAAAATTAAGGAGCAAAGATTAAAATGGTTGAGAAACATATGGAAACAGGTAATAGGGTGATAATATACTCAATGGTAAAGTGAAAGCTCTATAGTAAGAGAGGAGGGGGAAGACCAAGGATAACTTGATTGCAGGAAGTAGTAGGTAATCTCAAGACACTGGGAAGAGAAAACTCAGGACAGGAAGCAATGGCTACAAATATTAGAAAAAATATGAAAAAATAAACGGGGACTGATCCACCCTTACAGAAGTATCCAGAAAGCTTATAAGTACGGCGCTACTCCTACGGAAGTGTTAAGCCACTATATATATATATATATATATATATATATATATATAAATTATTTGTTTTTCTTTAACCTTGTATATAAATTCCTTCCATTGTTCTTGGGCATCAGGTTAATTATAAATAATGAATCAAATTCTATTTTTTATTTGACGTTTCGCTCCATAGTTCGGAGCATTTTCAAAAATGTTTACATTGATGTTGTTAAAACAATAAATTGTAAACGATTGAACTATTAAAATTAAATGTACACACAGAGACGACAAAAACTGGTTACTAACAAAACTATTTCAAAAATAATAAAATCGAAAGTACCTGCCTTAGAAACAACAGTTTACAATATACAGGGACATTCAACAAGTTGATGTTATTATTATAATAAATTATAATATATCTGGCTTAGATTTTTTATATCTTGTTTATCGTATTGCGATGCAAGGACAACAACATCCAACCGAAGTTTTTAAATTTTAACGTGTCTCATATAAATGTAACAGGTACGTGCCTTAGAAACAAACTTAACAATATTATAAATAACACTAAATTAAAAATTATAAATTTAAGTATTTCTGATACAATACAAACCATAAAACTATTGAATTCTTTAATTACAAATGAAACTAATAAAATAATTAATATTATTCCTCAGAATATCCTTGAACAATTTTTAAAATTGGAGAAAGATAAATATGAAAAACAGTTTAATGGAATTAGAGAAAAAAATAAACACAAACTTAATAAATTAATTGCACAAACGACATGAGAAGATGTTGAAATTAACACAACAAAATGGATTCAAAATCTATCAAATATAGATATTCCTCGTGATATAGCAAATGTGTTGGCGTTGGGTAAAAATTTTGCGATTCCATATTATACGCAAAATGAGCTACCCTGCACAGAGTATATTGCATGCATTGAAACCGCGATTGCAAATCAACCTGAACACACACAAAATATTATTAGAGCCGAAGCTGTTAATGCTATCACTAACCACAAAATTAAACTTCGTCATTACAAAGGTAAAACCAACAATAAAATACAGAAAGATATACAAAAAAAAATTAAAAAAACCAAACATTTCATTAAAAATCACCCTCAGATTACGGTACTACAACCTGATAAAAGTAATAAAACTGTCATAATGAACACTACAGATTATGACACAAAAATAAATGAAATTTTAAATAATACAGATGTATATCAAAAAATAAAATCTGATCAGACAAAGTCCTTTCAAGAAAAAAATAATAAATTTGTTAAAAAACTTTTAGATAATCAATCAATTAGTGCAATGGAAGCTAAGCAATTACAAACACATAATGCCATACCACCAAGAATTTACGGTTTACCTAAATTACATAAACCTGACATACCATTACGGCCAATAGTTTCTTATGTTTAATCTCCCTTTTACAAACTGTCTAAATATTTATCAAGCTGTCTCTCACAAATAATCAACAAGAATGAATTCTATATAAAAGATTCGTTTACACTTAAACACTTTTTAGACACTGTTGAAATACCAAACAATTATAGCATTATTTCTCTAGACGTGGCCTCAATGTATACCAACATTCCAAATGAACTAATAACCCATATATTAAAACACAAATGGAGATTATTAAAAGAACACACAACTCTCACATATGAAGAATTCATAGAAGGAATAATGCTAATCCAAAACAATAATTTTTTTCAATATAAAGAAGATTTTTTTGAACAACTCAATGGGTGCACTATGGGTTCACCAATTTCATCAACCCTTGCACACATTGTAATGGAATACCTTGAAGAAAATGTGCTTAATCAAATAAATTTCGATATATTATTTTTTAAAAGATACGTAGATGATTGCTTAGCTGCCGTTCCATCCAATCAAATAAATCATATATTGACTGCTTTCAATAATTTTCACCCAAAGCCTCAATTCACAATAGAAACAGAACAAAACAATACCATAAATTTTCTGGACATGACACTTATTAAAACTAGAGAAAATAAAATTACAACAAAATATTTTATTAAAGAAACATCATCAGGTCGCTACTTGAATTACCACTCCCACCATCCTAATTCCCAAAAAAACAGCGTAATCATAGGATTAGTAGATAGAGCCATTACACTCACATCACCTGAATATCGTCCAGAAATTTTATATCAAACAAAAACAATATTACAAAACAATCAATATCCTTCCAAACATATTGACAGAATTATTAAACAACGCACACATAAATTTTACAATAGTCAAATCCAATCAACACAAACCAATACACTAGCCCCCCTTACCTACATCGCAATGCCATACACAAATCAACTCTCAGAAAAACTAAACTATATATTATCTAAACATAACATAAAAGTTTGTCATAGGGCACAAAATACTCTATCACCATTGTTCTCCAAATTAAAATGTCAAATCTTACGTCATATATTCTATACCATGTTTAGATTGTCCCAAAAAATATATAGGTATGACAACCCAACATCTTGAAAATAGACTTAATGGCCATAAATATACAAAAAACGCCTCCACTGCGCTTCATAAACATGTGAAAAATGAAAAACATAAATTTGACTTTAATAATACTAAAATGATAAACCAAGATTTCAATTACAAAAAACTAACAATAAAAGAAATGATACATATAAAAAAGGAGAACAATGCATTAAACGATAAACAAGATATAAAAAATCTGAGCCAGATATATTATAATTTATTATAATAATAACATCAACTTGTTGAATGTCCCTGGTATATTGTAAACTGTTGTTTCTAAGGCAGGTACTTTCGATTTTATTATTTTTGAAATAGTTTTGTTAGTAACCAGTTTTTGTCGTCTCTGTGTGTACATTTAATTTTAATAGTTCAATCGTTTACAATTTATTGTTTTAACAACATCAATGTAAACATTTTTGAAAATGCTCCGAACTATGGAGCGAAACGTCAAATAAAAAATAGAATTTGATACATTATTTATAATTAACCTGATGCCCAAGAACAATGGAAGGAATTTATATACAAGGTTAAAGAATAACAAATAATTTATAATTTGCAAGGGCTTAATTGCAAAAACAATCCATCATGTCATTTTACGAGAATATTCAGCAACAATACGGCAGAACAGTTGTAGCAGCAATGAAAACGATAGCCAGATCATATCAGAACCTCGCGAGCCAACGAAATCGGAGAATATTTCTATTGCGATGCAAGGACAACAACATCCAACCGAAGTTTTTAAATTTTAACGTGTCTCATATAAATGTAACAGGTACGTGCCTTAGAAACAAACTTAACAATATTATAAATAACACTAAATTATAAATTTAAGTATTTCTGATACAATACAAACCATAAAACTATTGAATTCTTTAATTACAAAAGAAACTAATAAAATAATTAATATTATTCCTCAGAATATCCTTGAACAATTTTTAAAATTGGAGAAAGATAAATATGAAAAACAGTTTAATAGAATTAAAGAAAAAAATAAACACAAACCTAATAAATTAATTGCACAAACGACATGCGAAGATGTTGAAATTAACACAACAAAATGGATTCAAAATCTATCAAATATAGATATTCCTGCTGATATAGCAAATGTGTTGGCGTTGGGTAAAAATTTTGCGATTCCATACTATACGCAAAATGAGCTACCCTGCACAGAGTATATTGCATGCATTGAAACCGCGATTGCAAATCAACCTGAACACACACAAAATATTATTAGAGCCGAAGCTGTTGATGCTATCACTAACCACAAAATTAAACTTCGTCATTACAAAGGTAAAACCAACAATAAAATACAGAAAGATATACAAAAAAAAAATTAAAAAAACCAAACATTTCATTAAAAATCACCCTCAGATTACGGTACTACAACCTGATAAAAGTAATAAAACTGTCATAATGAACACTACAGATTATGACACAAAAATAAATGAAATTTTAAATAATACAGATGTATATCAAAAAATAAAATCTGATCAGACAAAGTCCTTTCAAGAAAAAAATAATAAATTTGTTAAAAAACTTTTAGATAATCAATCAATTAGTGCAATGGAAGCTAAGCAATTACAAACACATAATGCCATACCACCAAGAATTTACGGTTTACCTAAATTACATAAACCTGACATACCATTACGGCCAATAGTTTCTTATGTTTAATCTCCCTTTTACAAACTGTCTAAATATTTATCAAGCTGTCTCTCACAAATAATCAACAAGAATGAATTCTATATAAAAGATTCGTTTACACTTAAACACTTTTTAGACACTGTTGAAATACCAAACAATTATAGCATTATTTCTCTAGACGTGGCCTCAATGTATACCAACATTCCAAATGAACTAATAACCCATATATTAAAACACAAATGGAGATTATTAAAAGAACACACAACTCTCACATATGAAGAATTCATAGAAGGAATAATGCTAATCCAAAACAATAATTTTTTCCAATATAAAAAAGATTTTTGCGAACAACTCAATGGGTGCACTATGGGTTCACCAATTTCATCAACCCTTGCACAAATTGTAATGGAATACCTTGAAGAAAATGTGCTTAATCAAATAAATTTCGATATATTATTTTTTAAAAGATACGTAGATGATTGCTTAGCTGCCGTTCCATCCAATCATATAAATCATATATTGACTGCTTTCAATAATTTTCACCCAAAGCTTCAATTCACAATAGAAACAGAACAAAACAATACCATAAATTTTCTGGACATGACACTTATTAAAACTAGAGAAAATAAAATTACAACAAAACATTTTATTAAAGAAACATGATCAGGTCGCTACTTGAATTACCACTCCCACCATCCTAATTCCCAAAAAAACAGCGTAATCATAGGATTAGTAGATAGAGCCATTACATTCACATCACCTGAATATCGTCCAGAAATTTTATATCAAACAAAAACATTACAAAACAATCACTATCCTTCCAAACATATTGACAGAATTATTAAACAACGCACACATAAATTTTACAATAGTCAAATCCAATCAACACAAACCAATACACTAGCCCCTCTTTCCTACATCGCAATGCCATACACAAATCAACTCTCAGAAAAACTAAACTATATATTATCTAAACATAACATAAAAGTTTGTCATAGGGCACAAAATACTCTATCACCATTGTTCTCCAAATTAAAAAGTCAAATAAATGATTCAAAAAAATCTTACGTCATATTTTTTATACCATGTTTAGATTGTCCGAAAAAATATATAGGTATGACAACCCAACATCTTGAAAATAGACTTGATGGCCATAAATATACAAAAAACGCCTCCACTGCGCTTCATAAACATGTGAAAAATGAAAAACATAAATTTGACTTTAATAATACTAAAATAATAAACCAAGATTCTAATTACAAAAAACTAACAATAAAAGAAATGATACATATAAAAAAGGAGAACAATGCATTAAACGATAAACAAGATATAAAAAATCTAAGCCAGATATATTATAATTTATTATAATAATAACATCAACTTGTTGAATGTCCCTGGTATATTGTAAACTGTTGTTTCTAAGGCAGGTACTTTCGATTTTATTATTTTTGAAATAGTTCTGTTAGTAACCAGTTTTTGTCGTCTCTGTGTGTACATTTAATTTTAATAGTTCAATCGTTTACAATTTATTGTTTTAACAACATCAATGTAAACATTTTTGAAAATACTCCGAACTATGGAGCGAAACGTCAAATAAAAAATAGAATTTGATACATTATTTATAATTAACCTGATGCCCAAGAACAATGGAAGGAATTTATATATATATATATATATATATATATATATATATATATATAGGGATATCCTGGATATCTTTTTCCCATTTAAGATCAGTATAACTGTGTACTGATATAGAAAACCAGGAAAACTACATCTGCTGATCTTTACAATTATTACTTAAGAAGACAGTTTAAAAGTGGAGAACTCCCTAGATTCATCTGTTCATTGACGATTTCATCTTGTGCGTCTCTTAAGAATCTTCTCATTTCCAACTCTTTAAGGATATCCAGTTCTTGTTTCTTATCACAAATATGTAGTAATTCTAGTTATGTGTTAGGTGTCAATGAATGTTTGGTTCAAGTACATGTTTTGCGTGAAGGGATTTCTCTGGTTGTTTCAATATATATGCACGTAAATGTTCACTGTATCTGATTTCAAAATATCTAAGGATTTGATCCAAATAAACAGCATTATATTCTGGACATTCAAGTTCATATATACCAGACTTCTTTAAGGGGGATAGGGAGGTCTCCACTTTCAAACTGTCTTCTTGAGTAATAATTGTAAAGTTCAGCAGCTATAGTTTCCCTGGTTTACCATATCATTGTACAGTTAAACTGATCTTAAATGGGAAATTGCTAGATAGTTTTAATGTTTGTAATATCATTTCTTTTTTTTTTCTATCCATATATATTAACCTTCATGGGACGGACATCAAAATTTTACGAAAAGGACTAACTGGGGTCCAAGAACACCTCATGCGTAAAATTGCAGAAATGCTGTATTTTTCTTTAAATTAAATATATAGAAAAGAAGTTTTATTAAAGTTCTACGATTAACCATTTATTAGTCAGAAATCATCACGAAAAAATAGAAAATACCCTAATCACTAATACTACTAGCTACATATAATTTTAACATTTTTTACAAGCTATCACCGATTTTGAATGTTCTAGGCACACAAAGTTATTACACCTAATACATATTTTTCTGGATTTTCTGTCTTTTCCTCTTTGACACATATGGCAGCGCCCCCTGGTAATGTTTTGTTGCTTAACTCTATGTTCTGTTGCATCCAGTAGTTCGGGGAAAACGTCTGTCATATGCCGTTTTCTATTCGTCTGAATGTATTTATTATTATATCGCCGGAAAACGTTTTTCTTTATGAGTTCTTTTCCTAGTCCCAAAATATACATTTTACGTTTATCCAAACTGTTTTTTCGCCAATCCGGGTTTTGCAGTAACCACAATTTATAAGCATTTATTCCTGCGATATCTATAAAATATTGCCATTGGCCAGCGGTTTGACTTTCTCTGCACTGTATATTCTTTGGCCAACTTATCTGAAGTGTCGACAGCACCTTTTGTTTTGTTGTAATGAAGAATAATTTCTGGTTTATAGTGCTGTTCTTCTCCAGCTACTTCACTATCAGTATGCTCACTTGAAAGTAAGATGACAGCATGTTTTTGTTTTGGAACATAGGATACTAGCATTCTTTGATTTCTAAAAGCAAACATACTTGAAAACTCTTTCTTGTACGATGCCAGTAGAAGTTCCCTGCGAATAAATGTTTTATTTTTCCGGAGGGTTCCGCATAAAGTAATATTTTTTTTCCACAACTTGTCAGCAGGTTCTAAACTTGTAAAAAAGTTATCGGTCGTTATTCCAAATCCGCCTTCCAAATGGTCTGTCAAATCTAGGACAACCCTTTGACCTTGACCCTTTTCCGCTTTGTTATCTTGTTTTCCTAAAAATTAATAGATACATAGGACTATGAAGTTTGCCTATATTGCTTTTCAAATAACTTACCCAAATAAACTTGCATGTTTGCAATATAAGAAGTGGTGCAGTTCACAAGAGCCCATATTTTGATTCCATACTTATCAGGTTTACTCTTCATATAGACTCGGAATGGTGCCTTACCCCTAAATGGTACAAGCTGCTCATCTACACATAGATGGTCGCCAGGATTAAGTGATTTTTTGCAATTAGAAGTGAAAATATCGAATATATCTCTTATCGGAGCTAGCTTATCTACTAATTTTCATTCTTGTCTTGTTTGAAAATGATCAAAGCGTAAAAATGAAGTAATTTGTTTGAATCTGTCTCTTGAGATTGCAGCAGGAATTCTAGGACGACAGTAAGAAATATCTTTCGATCCGTGAAGTGCACCAAGAATAAGCAACAGTCCAATATAAGCTTCAATCTCTGTAGAATCCACAGGTACAAAAACTTTAATTATATTCGGATTTTCTATATTCCATTGATCATAATATGTTTGTGCCTTTCTGTTTGTTTCGGTCACTGTTATGTTCAGAATATCCGGAGATAGGAAAAAAAGAAAAGCGTCTTTTATACTTGAGGTATCAGAACCGTAATTTGTAAGGCCTAGAGCATGTCTCCGAATATTAGCTTTTGAACGTCTAACTTTTGTGTTTCCTGGAATTTTTGACCACTCAGTTCCATCTTTAGATTTATATACTGGAATGCCCTGGCTGTTACTAACTGTTGGTTCCTCTGGGTTCGTTTTCTTTATGCTTTGATCAACAACTATTACATCATTTTCTTCCTCTACTTCTGTGACAATGTCTTCATCTTCTAAGTCACTCGATATTTCCTCATTGATAACACTATCAAACTCTGGATCATTACTTTCAAGTATACGTAACATCTCATCGTCAGTAAGCCCCTTGCGATTGTTTCTAAATAAAAACTGACTCATTTTCAAAACGATGTACCCTACTCGCAATATCACAAGAGACTAACCCGAATATTCAAGTCTAAAAATTATATCGCAGTGCGGGGAATCCCCCATTTGAACTGGTAATTTACATTTTACAATTATATGGGTGAATTCTCTGTGAGTAAACAAACGTTAAATGTATGGGATTCCCCGATTTTACTAACAGTTACCGGGATTATTTTATCGGACTTAAAAGGCTGACCGGGGTCTGAAGAGACCCCTGGAATATAAAACTATTTTTTGTTCATACCAGCCAATAAAAACTACTAAATACATCATATTTTATCAAAATAATTCATAAACTGCAGCTAGATGAAAGATCAATGTTTAAAAATTTGCGTTTGCAAAGATACAGCAAAAACATACGTCATGGGGTACAAACGCACCCCGGCCAGTCCTATGAAGGTTGAGTCAATCACAAGATAGGTCACTTTTTGGTCTTGCAAGAAAAATTTTTAAACATCAGGTGGGCATCACATGACATGTAACTTCTAGTACTTATGACGATGATAGGTATATCGAAACAATTGTCAGCTTTTTAGAATTTTCACTATTTTCTAAATATATTATGGAATTATTTAGAAACCGTTAGTTTAATTCAAAAAGTAACGTTTTGCATCCCTTTTCCAATAACCATAGAACATGAAACATCATTTGCAAAGGCAAGGAATTGACACTTATTGTTTCTTTCTTTACTTCTAAGTATGAAGTATGGTATTTTCAAATGCACAAAACAATCTCGAACAATGGTTCTGTATATGTTTACAAAAATATGATTGAATTTTACCCTCATAAATAGCGATCAAAATTTATCAAATGACTGCGCAAGACTTGAAGCAAATTCCATGTAAAATAATGTTAATGACTTTGCTATCTTTATTTTACTTTAGAAATGACAATATTATTATGTTTGTACCTATGACCGTATTGCATCAGTATTGATTTCAATATTCATGCTAGAAAGTTAACAGTCCTGTTCTGATGAAACAAAAATTTATTGCATATATTTTATCGGTAGAAAATAGACCAATGGTTTATTAGTATAAGCGACAAGTGAATCTATATCACAAGTCATAGTTTAAATAAAGGATTTTCAAACAACATTTTAAAATAGAGAATTGGAACAAAACTTATAATGAAATTCACTATTTCGACCCATTATTATGTGGAATCTACACATATTACTCGTACTTTCTTAAATGAAACGAACTGTATCTAAATATTACGAATTATCAATAGATCAATAGATTTCAATCAGAATGACGGAAGTTACATTTCATCTGATGTCTACCTGAATAAATTAATTTATATAGGCTCTTATCAATCAGAGTAGAGTTCCAAGCAATATTCAATATAATCAATTATTCCCAACTCGTTATTCAAATTATTATCAAAACTTTACAAAGATCTTTCTATAAAATATAACACCTTCCAAATAGTTTTGACAATTTTTCTTTTTAATAACAGTAAATACAAATTTTAGGTTATGTATATTTGCCATGAATACATTCAATAAATTGTTGTTATATATACGCCTAACAGATTTTAGAGGTATCTAATAATAGTTATTTGTAAAACAAGTGTCACAATGACTCGTTTTGTAGTACAAGTGAAGTTTGCGCAACGAACCCCGAAGCGGTGAGCAACAGCCCCTTCACCACTTCACCACTCTATCGTCTATCCCTGGTGCTTTTCTCACTTTAATGTTTCTCCCCCCTCTTCTAATTCCCATTTTTGTACCGACCTAATTCATCTCCTTTTCCGCACCTCTCTAGTTTCTTGGCTTCTCGAATCCTTCTCTCCCATCCTCCTTCTACTCACGTGAACAGCTTCCCTATAATCTCTTTTTCTCAATGTTCGTTTAGCACCCTGTTCCAATTTACGCCAATCCTTTTGATCGCTACCTCATACGCCTTTCCCCATAGATTGTTTTCCAAATCCCCCAGTAGCTCTTCCCATTTTCCTCTTCTTGCCTGCTCCACCTCACGCTCCAGTTCCTTGTAACCCCCATTTCCCTTTATTCACCCTCTTCCCATCAGCAGCCCCTATCCTCCACAGCTCTTCTATTTCCTGATTCCATCAGTAATTAGCCATCCTCCCTCGCATATTACCCCTCTTTCCGTCTCTTTGACAGCTCTGTATCACCTCGTACAATTTAACTACCTCATGTCCAAGACTCCTTTTTATCCCCTCTCTCACTTTCTTCATCGTACTCTCTATCTCGGTTCTCGTCCACCTCCATGTCCTCTCTTCTGATACTTCCTTTCTCCCTTTCCTTATATCCGTCTCCACATATCTATGTAGACTCAAGCTGTCCTCACCCTCCAGCACCCTCCAACTACTCACTCTTTCTCCCATCCATTCATTACATGCTGTTATGTCAATATATGACGATCCCCCGTCACCCCTCACGACGGTGGACAGGAGCCCATCATTTAGCACCACGAGCCCGTTGGATGCCAGCACTTCCTCCAGTATCTACCGTCTCCTGGTCGTTTTCTACCCCCCCTCCTCCCCTATACAATGTTTTTAGCATTTAAATCCCCTGTCACCATTCTTCTTATGATCCGCCTTTGTTCTTTGGACACCCTCAGGTCGTCCTCCAGTCTTATCATCATTTTTGTCGTATAAAATTTCAATATACCACGTTAAAACACCTCGTATCCTTTATAAACAAAAAGGCTAATCCAAATGTTTAGAATATATTCCACTATAGTGCAATATAATAGATATAGCTGTTGACAGATTACATTGCAAAAATATGCTTTTTGAATAAAATATTCGTCTTTCCAGTTAACATAAATGAAAAATTATTTGTTTATCATTTTCACTCTGTCTATTTAACGTATTTGAAAATAATTCAATAAGTAGTTCATTACATTAGTAAAGGATACTGAGAAAAAAATTAAACAACATTGAGAGTTCATGGCATACCTATTAATTAACCAGTCTCTATAAATAGCGATATTTATGATTAGATGAATCATGCTAATTAAAAAACCCTATTGATAGCAATCCTTTTTTCCAATCTGTTTTATACGTTGTGAATTTTGAAATCGTTTACTGCGTTATGTTGAATTGACCAATTTTTAAATTTGGCGGCGGTGATGTAATAAAATAAATGGACAAGGCCGGTTTAAGCACAAACTGAATAAATATTTCGAAAGAAAGGTTAACATGAATTAGTTTTTTGTTTCTATGAGACATTATTTCAAAAATTCATTTGACACACATGTTCTTTTCCAAACAAAGATAAAACTGGTTTAAATCTTTGACACAATAGCACGAATAGATACGTACGAAAATATAGAATTGAAACATAGTTACAGAATAGAGATGGAGTTTTCGGGAAGAAAAAGTAACATATTTCAATGAAACCTAAACAAAAATAGGAGAAAGTCTAAAACTTACAAATATCTAAACAGTTGAATTTCGTCAGAACATAAGTTAAAACTATAAGCATAATAATGATATCGAAAATTATGTTGGTTATAAAAGATCTTATCAAAAATGAGAATTTCTTTTGCATATACGCTGTAAAATTGAAAGCTTAATTACAAAATAGATAATATATACTTCTTATACGGGCAAAAATGAATCTTGCGAGATATAGTGAATATTTTTATGTAAACAATAATAGTATTCATTAACCATTAAATTTGAAGTACACAATAATTTTAGTTGACGATAAAATAAATATAAAATTCCCACAGAAAGAGGAAACTGTGCATGGGCTATACCCATACCCCAACCAATCATTCATAAATTCGATTTGATATGGAGCCAACATCAATTTGTAGACCAAGTGGGGTGAAACGTTAGACGAAAAACGGAGATGGGATGGTCGCTAGGAAAGAAACGTCACAGAATAAATGTGATATCGTACAAAAAGGTAAACGGTCATAAATCATATCTAAGAATAAAAATCAGAGCGGCCAATATAACATTAATAAACGTATATGCCCCTACAAAAGATGCGCAAGAGGAAGACAAAGTATCAGGTAAACATACAGTTCATAATACAACTAATGGAAATGGAACGAGATTATGCAATCTAGCAATGTCGATGAATCTGTATATAGTCAGCACCAAATTTGAGTATAGACAGAAGCACAATAACACATGGATGATTCCGGGAAGAACAACAGGGAACCAAATCGATCGTACTGCCGTATCAAAAAAGAGAAAATCTTATTCACGTCGTAAGGACATATAGAGGAGCACATATAGATTTTGACCACATACTGGTAATAGCAAACCTAAACATAGGAAAAACGGAATAAACGAAGAAATTGATAAAATGATGAAAATGGAATACAAAAAGCGTAAGGGAAAAGCAAGTGAAATACCAGGAGGAGATATAAGCACAATTAATTAAGCTCAAAGAAAGCACAGAAGTTGACCGCAAATGGAGCCGAATTAGAAATGCCAGTATCAATGCAGCAGAGAAGGTGATTGAAAGAGATAATAGAACTAACAGAAATGAGTGGTGGGTCGAAGAATGCGAAGAAATCGCAGTTAAAAAGAAAACAGCCAAGCTTAACTGGCTAAGATGAGCAAGTGAGCAAGACTAGGTGAAATACAAAGAAATAAGGAAGTGATCAAATGTTCTCATCAGAATGAAAAAGAATAAATCGGTTGAGCAAATAATGAAAAAATTTAGAGTGAAAATAAAAATAATGCGAAACTATATCAATACATTACGAAGTAGAACAGAAAACTTAACATGATCAATATAGATAAAAAAGAATGGGAGGAGTTTCTCATAAAAACTCTATAACGAGAAAACCTACCAACCCTCTCAGTGCTCGTTATAGATATGCTGGTTTCCTCACGTGGTACAACCCGTGATCGCCAGTAGACTAGCTTCGAGTCGAAGAAGGGGTGGATTCTTCAAAAAAAGTGTTAAGTTTACAAAAGGGCGCCAGAGAAGTTTTGGTAAGCACCCAAGACTTCTTTAATTAGCCCACAACTCCTCAGTGGGTTAACAACACTCACTACACACTACAAAGGTTGAACTGAAAAGTAAGTTATCATAAGAAAATAAAAGTCAGCAAGTATCCCCTGATTGAAGTTTCAATTAGTCACTTTGGACCAAAGGTCTCTTTTCAAAAAAATATGTATTACAATATTACTACAATAATGTTCCAAATAATGTCTGAACTCAGCTGAAGGCTGTAGACTCAGAATGTAGAAAGGCTGAAGGCCGAAATCTACATAAATCCAAAAATTGCTAACTAATTTACAAATGAATGCAGAATAAAAAGGAAAAATGTTCACTTATCCTTTTTCCGGACCCAGAACAGGTGTGGAGGTGTGGTGGTTACTCAGTAAGTGCCCCTCGTATACATCACGTTTACCATAAAGGTATATTATCTTGAGGAAAACACTTACCTAGTAACCGTTCTTCGGGAGTTGAATAAACGACATCACTTATACAAAATCACTGGGCTTTTAAATATATTATCACACAGGAACTGAAGTCGCTCCAGAGTATTCCAGATCTCCTGGAACTGGTCTCACTGACTCATTGAGCTCCAATCAGTGATTTAATATCCACATGAAAAAAACCCACCTAAAATAGAGAAACGAATTAGCCTCTACATAGGGTTTACATTTTACCCCAGTCAAATTTTCGACGTACCCTCGTAATATCCCATTATTCTGACTATATTAACAACACTCGAAATTCGCAAATAATCATACATCCTGACTTTTAATTGAGAATAGAAACTATATGACTGGTTTTTTTCCGCTTAGCAAAAAAACTACGATATCAAAAAAACCCATAATATAAAAACTATGTCGTTGGACACATCCCTGAATATTTATACAGCCCCCGTGATATATTCTTATTTCAAAAAAAATAATAAGCAATAACGAATATGAACTAATAAGAATTGATGAAATGCATCGAAACTATCTCGTGAAATACAGATTACATACTCCAATAAACCACGATTCAAAGCTAAAGTTTCCACGTTAATATACCTATAGAACTGTTAATTTCGAGAAAGTATTTTCAACCATTTACCTTGATGATGAATCTTTTCTAACCAACGCCGTCTATGGAAATTTACCACGAATTACGCAATTCCACTAATTTCTACTGGTATACTCAGTCATCGGTCGTTTCTGGACCAGAAGCCTAACGGGTCAGAGCAGCCAGCTGTAGGTTTCAGCCGTATTTTCTTCCCCTACGTAGGAATTGTCGGGTTTTTAGAAAAATACTTTATGGCTCCCAGAGCACATGCAAAATTTTTACGCTTCGAAGTGTGTGTTTACACCTTGACGGCAAATGGAGGACTGACCACTTCGCGCATACAGTGCTTTGGATTCTCTCCGTCAACAAGCTTGCCAATCGTTAAATTTACGACAGCTCGGCGAATTTTTCGCGTCACAACTCTAACAAGATCAAAGGAGAAACGTGAATAAAATGAGGAAGATGAGGAAGACGAGCTACAGCAACATAGAGTAGGACAAACAACACCATCAGAAAGTGAAGTTATGAAAACAATAAATAGCTTAAAACAAGACAAAGCATCGGAATCAGATAGTATCTCCAATTAAATGCTGCAGAAAAGGAGAGTATGAAATGAGGAGGGCGATACATAAGCTCATAATTCAGATATGGGAAACTGAAACCATGCCGCGAGAATGGAATGAACGGTTATTAGTACTAATTTTAAACGGTCATCCAAGGATATACTCGACCTATAGAGGAATTACATTAGTAAACACTGCATATAAGATCCTTACAAGTATAATACTGAAGAGATTTGAAGAACATACTGAAACTGGCATAGAGGAGTACTAATTTGGATTTCAACAGGGGAGATAACCTATCAATGCATTCTAGATCCTAAGTCAAACGGTGGAAGAATGAACGGGACAGCAATATGCATATATTATTCATAGACTTTAAGCAAGCATTTGATAGCCTATTTCGAGAAGAAATTGAAAAAGATTAATTCAAAATTCAGGTACCCAAGAAACTTATAAGGTCAGTGAAAATGACAATGATGCATTCCAAAGCAGCGGTTCTAACGAATGAAGATATATCGAAAGGGTGAGATAAGGGGGGGTCCGGTCCTGGTACGAGACTGGAAAGTTGTGTTGATTTCTGCTCCGTAATAAAACTCGTTTTACACGGGAATTACGAGTAATATAATCAGCAAAACAGTGTAAGAAGTTTTTAATATAAGGATAAAAGTGTCCAGTGAAAATTCGACAGTATTCAAGTAAGTGTAAGAATAGTTTTGGCACAAATATACCTAACATAAATAGCAATTAGTCAAGCTAAATATCACTGATAAAAGTTCAAGGTCCGACGGGTTGATTGGCCTTAGAGCTTTTTGCGCGGTGTGTTTGGCGATAAGAACAAGTTTATTGATAAAATCCAATAACTGGATTCCCCTTGTGTCGAACGATATACTTAAGACAGGGACGGACGTAAAATTTTCTAATATTGAGGCGATTAAATTCAAAATAGAAAGAAATGAGTGATAGTGAATATGGCAAAAAGAGGAAGAGCGACAGAGAGGAAGACTATGATACGGATGGAGATATCTCCAAAAAAAGTAAGAAAATAGGGAGATCTCCGATTAAAAAAACACGAGAGGAGTAAAAGTACAGAGAAGAAATGAAACAACTGAGGGAAGAAAATGAAAAACTGATGAAAGATAATGAAAAAATGAAGGAAACAATAACCAATATGGGCCACAGATTGGAACGATTAAAAAGCGAAAAAAAAAGAAACAATATAGTGGTTCAGGGAGTAGGAATAGAGACAAATAATCCAGAAGAACTACCAAATAAAACGGAGAAATTCCTAGAAAAAGAATTACAAATAAAGATAGCGGTAGAAAGCTCAGTAAAGTTAGGAGAAAAAACATGCTAAGTAAGACTGGCAAACCAAGAAGAGAAAAGGAAAGTGATGCCCAATAAACAAAAATTAAGATTTAAAAGTGAAGAGAGATTGTTCATCCAGGATGACTTGTCGAAAAAGGTAAACGAGTGAAATTTGGGTTCGGAAAAATGTACATAGAAACAGAGGAATGGAGATGGAACACGGAGGAAGAGGAGTTGGAAAAAACAAAACAGAACATATCGACAAAAAACCAGTGGCGACAAGCATAAACTCAGAGGCAGAGGAAAATAAAGTAGACCAGGCAATGGAAATGGACAAGGAAATGCCTAAGATGAAGAATAGTACAAATAAAATTATTAAAGAAAAGCAACAACTTAAGGTAAACTCCGGTGTTAAACGAAAACAAAAAGAGAAACAATATGGAATGAGAATAGGAACATGGAACGTGAGAGGTACATTTGAGGAGGGGGCCATAAAACACTTGATCAATGAAATGCGAAAATACAAATTAGATGTTTTAGCAATACAAGAAACTAAACAAAAAGCGAATGTAATTACAGAGATAGACGATTATATGTTCTTTAATAGTGGAGTAGATAATAGAATGCTGAGTACAGGGTTTATAGTAAGCAGTCAACTTAAAGCAAATATTATAGATTTTGAGGAAGTATCAGATAGACTATGTAGACTAAGAATCAAAGGAAAACACAGGAAAACGACATTAGTTAATGCGCATGCCCCTTCTGAGGACGAAGATGAAGACACGAAAGCAAAGTTCTATGAAGAACTGGAACAAGCAGTCAATAAAATACCGAAATTTGATGTTAAATGTGTAATAGGGGAAATGAATGCAGAGATCGGACAAGAGGAAGAGTATATAAAAGTAACGGGAGGAAAAAGTAGACACGCACTCAATAATGATAATGGCAAGCGACTGATAGAATTTGCTTTAGAAAATAAAATGAAAATCGTAAGTACGTCATTTGACCATAAGAACATCCACAAGGAAACCTGGTTATCACCAAATGGCAAAACAAAAAACCAAATAGATCACGTCTTAATAGAAATGAAGCACTTAAAAAGGGTAACAGATGTACGAAGTTATAGAGGAGCTGATGCGGATAGTGACCACTTCTTAGTAATTACAGAACTGAATAAAGATAAGCCACCTAGAATTGAACAAGATGAAAAGAAACGGAAAAAATACGATTTAAAAAAATTGAAGGACGATACCAAAGTAAATCACTTCCAACATGAAATTAATAAAGAATTAAATTTAAGACCTTGCGTCAAGCAACTAGAAGAAGAATGGTCACAGATAGAAACTGTAATGAGAGATGTAACAAATAGGATACTAGGGAGCCCCAAGGGAAGAAAAAAAGATAAGTGGGTTGATGAACAATGTAAACAGGCGTTGGAAAAAAGAAATAAAATCGGACAAAGACTATTAAAAGAAAACAGTGAAGTGAATAGACTAGAGTATTTATAAACAAGGAAAGAAGTTAAACAAATATGCAGAAAGAACAAAAGAAATTACTTTGGAAGGTAATCAATAAAAATTGAAGAAGCTTATAAAAACAAAGAAGTGAGAAATTTTTATCATGAAATAAGAGAAGAGAAAGGCCACAACCGGAAAGCAACTTATTTTTTGAAAAGCAAAGAGGGATATCTTATAGGGGATAGGCAAGAAAAAATGAATAGATTTGCACAGTATTTTGAGGAATTACTAAATGATGGTTAGGAAGAACTAGACGAAAATGATGATGAAATGGAGGAAGAAAATTGTGATGAGGAAGATCTAGCCATAACGGTCCCAAAAAAACTGGAGGTGACAGAATGCTTAAAACATATGAAGAATAATAAGAGTGCAGGAGAAAACAATATTCTAATAGAAATTTTAAAATTTGGAGGCAAACAATTAACTGAGAGAATATGGCAGTTGTTGAAACAAGTATGGAGAGAAGAAAAAATCCCTAAAAATTGGAACAAGGCATTAATAATTCCAATCCACAAAAAAGGTCCCAATGAAGAATGCGATAACTACCGCGGAATAGCACTTTTAGATGTACCATACAAAGTTCTGGCAAAAATACTTAAAAATCGATTAGACAAATACCACAATGAAAATGTAGGAGAATACCAAGGAGGTTTTAAAGCAGGTAGATCGACAATAGACCAAATTTTCATTATGAAACAACTTCAGGAGAATGCTTACGAACAAAATCTAAGTCTGCATATGCTATTCATCAATTACAGACAGACCTATGATACTATTAAAAGAAAAAAATGTATGAGGCAATGAGAAAGTTAAAAATACCAGGTAAATTGAGAAGACCAGTGAAAATGACCATACGAAAAACCGAGAGCAAAGTAATTTTGGAGGGCAGTACTTCTAACGAATTTAAGATAGAGAAAGGTCTGAGACAAGGAGACCCATTATCCACAACCCTCTTTAACCTAGTTCAGGAAATTATACTAAGAGAAAGTGGTATAAAAACCCGAGGTTTAATTTATGGGAATAAACATCAGTGTCTAGCATATGCGGACGACATAGTACTTATGGCAAGATCCAGGAAAGAGCTGCTAAGCGTATTTAAGCTACTAGAAGAGAATATGGTCTAGTGATCAACGAGAAAAAAACAAAATACATGGTAATGAAGGATAATGAAAAAACCGATATTATAAATTGTAATGGAAATAAAAGCTACAAAATAGAAAAAGTGGAACAAATCGAATATTTAGGAGTCACTATCACAAATAAAGGAGATGAAGAAAGGGAAATAGAAAAAAGGTTAACAAAATGCAGTAAAGCAGCAGGAATGGTATCGCAGATGTTTAATTCAAAAGACATATCACGAATAGCAGAAATAAGAATGTACCAAACAATAATAAGACCGTCAGTTACCTACGCTTGTGAAACCTGGACAATGAACAAAAAAGAGCAGAATAAACTAGACATATGGGAACGTAAAATGCTCAGAAAGATTTATGGTGGAATAAAAGAAAATGGAATATACAGAAGAAGAACAAACAGAGAATTATCAGATTTGTATAATCACCCAAGTATAACTCATATAATTAAAGCACAAAGAGCGAGATGATTATGACATATAGGTAGAATGGCAGAAGATAGATGGGTAAAACGAGTGCTGAAAGGGGGAGAAGGTGGTGAAAAGAGAAGAGGAAGACCAAAGAAGAAATGGTTGGAGGAGGTTAGGAGAGACCTGAGTTCAGTGGGAGTAAGGGACTGGCAGAACGAGGCGAGGAATAGAAAAAAATGGAGAGAGAGAGTGAAATATCTCGAAGCCGAGGGCCAGATAGGCCTGTAGTGCTGATATATATATATATATATATATATATATATATATATATATATATATATATATATATATATATATATATAAGATAAGGAGATGGACTTTCAACAGCATTTTTCAATGTACTAATGAACGGAATGATAAAAAAATTTAATTCACCTGGAACAGTCATCAATAAATTGGCACAAATAGTAGAATACGCATATGAATATGAAATAGAATAATTGCAAGAGACCAGAAAAGTTTACGAGAAACGCTGCAAACTATTATAACAGAAGCCAAAAAAGGGGGACTAGAAATGAATGAGGGAAAAACAAAATACATGGAAGTACAAAGGGACAGGGGCAATAAAGGAAATTAATCAATAAATATTGGGAAATATGAATATGAAATAGTCAAAGACTTCAAATATCTCAGCAAAAACATTAACAATCGAAATGATAAGAAAGACGAAATTGCATTGCATTGACAACTGGAGATGAGGATAAGTTGAAAATGTTCGAAAGGAAAATTATCAGGAAAATTTATGGACCATAGAAATTGAATGAGGGGCATGAAAACATAGGAAGAATGATAAAAGCATCCAGAATAAGATGACTTGTACACATTCAAATGATGGAAGGGGGTAGTTATAAGAAGAGAATAACAGAGTGGGCGCCAGTTACAAACAGTTCAAAAGGAAGACCAAAAGCTAGATGGTTCGACCAAATAAAGAGCGACTTACAAAGAATGGAAATTGAGGACTGGAGAAAGGAAACCCAGGACTGGAAGGAATAGTGGAATATTGTTGAAATGGCAAAGAAACATGAAAAACTTTAAAAACCTTAAATATGAGTAGGGAATCATAGTGGACTGACTCTCCGCAAAATCAAAAGAGTCTAAGAGCCAAATATTGGCGGTTACTATTCCGGAAGGAATGTATAACCTTGCATATACACATATACATATATAAATAAATAAAAACAAACAAACACATACAGTGTATCAAATTCCTTGCCAAGACTGTCCCAGTACATACATTGGTCAGAGTAAACAATATGTGCAAAAAAGACTACAAGCTCAAAATACTCCAAAACAGATGTAACAACACTCTCACATCATAAACAACAAATAGGACACTCTTTTAACTATGACCAAACTAAAATTCTCGCAAAGGAAAAAAAACGATAAGGTTAGAACTGTTTTAGAAATGATTCATATTAAATAAAATTCCAACAGCATTAATTCCAGAAATGACATAAAAAACCTGAGTATTATTTATGACGGCATATTAAAAAAATAATAACACAGATAAGTATTTGAGTACCACCTCTGAAACTTTTTGTACCTTACTATTGAATATATATTAAAAATTGTGAAATTTCGATTGTATTATCAAATAAAAATTCAAAGTGCAGTTGTTATGGGTTAAAAACCAATAACGTATTGTTGTATTATTTATTTTCCTAATCTTTTTTAAGCGTTAATAAATTATTTGTATTATGATGAATGGTATTTAGTTTCAAATTTATTATGTTGCGCCCCTGATTATGATATGTTTCTAAACATAAATGTTATTTTCCCGACTATTGAGACTCTTATTTAAAATTTGTTTTAGTTTTGATTTATAATGGGTGAGTCCGGCACTGACTTCTTTCTACTATAATACACTCACATCACAGCATAGTGTTATTGATTGTCTAATTTAAACAACATAAATTGTTTTCTGAATTTAATGCTAAAGAAATACAAAGAATATCGTCATCTCTTACTTATGTATTGTATCAAATAAAGAACGTAGATACCTATGTGATATAAAAACAAATAACGACTCAATCTAAAATATTACTTGATGATTTTAGTAGTATTAAAAGTATTTATCTATGGTAGTTTGTATATGATTCATAATAAAACGTAATTATAACCTATAATAAAATGTTTATAGTTAATAATGTTTCAAATAGTTATTATATGAAAATAGTGAATTTATTCAGTTACTCTGAAAGGAAATGAAGCATTATAATGTTACTGACTATATACTATGTGACTAAATCATCAAGATTTAAGATATCTTTGTAAACTAATACTACTACTAAATACAGGTAACTTTATATCAACTATAATTATAACTAAACGAATAAATTACCATGTTTGTGAACGTTCAAACACATAAAATATTGGTAAATTCAGTTGTCTATTGTAACGCAAAAGAAATTATAAATAAAATAACTTATCTGTGTCCAATTCAGTTCATAGATCTCATAATGTATTCCAGCTATCTATCTATTTCATCCATCGTTTTTCCAATTTGTATATGTTGTAATGCGTTATTTTGGGTTATTTGTATCTTGTTTACTCATTTCGAGGTTTTGATATCTTCTTTTCAAGCAACCAATTTTTTACTGTTAATTTCAATTTTAGTTTCCCAAAACTTTTAAATGTCTGCTTTCCCTTTCAATCCAAAAATCTTCTCTTTCATTTGTTTCAATAAATTTCGTTGCTAACCTCCGTTGCTATGAAACTGTTTATGACCTCTAATAAGTTTATATCACATATGGTGTCTTGATTTTTCTTATGAAATTCTTAAATTGCTTTAGTATTGTTATGTCATGGATAGTCAATCAAAGATAAATATTTTATATTATTGGTTCATTATACATTTTTCTGGCAAATCTTTACAATATCACTAGTTACTTAAATTTCCGCGCACTTTAAAAGATAATGATTGTGAATGGTATTATATACAGTGTGTTGTATGACAATGACAGTTTGGCTTTAATTGCTCTAGTTCTTTATTAGAAATTGATTTTATTGATGTCTATGTGTTTAGATCATTGAAATCGTTTATATGATAATGCTGTTTTACTACATACCAATAATATACTGGATGTTTGTTTTAAATTAATTCTAGTGCAATAATACCTGTTTCAGCCTATGCAGATTTCCTTTCCCTTGATGGATTATTTTATTAAAGTATGTTTTGCAAATACTGTTTTAAAACTTATTAAGCTGTGATAAGGGAAGGATAATTTTTGACATGGAAACTAATATTTTTTGAGAAGCAATTTTAAATTTTAAACCATGTGATGTCCCAACAAACAGGTAATTTATTTCATTGTAAATTAAACAAATTTTAATATTTTACGAGTAAGAAATTTTACTGTTACTTTTTAATTATAGTGTAGTTTCTGATGTAAAAATGTATTTTAATTGTATTGTAGATGATTTGATAATGACAGGATTATGTCGAAACATACGTAATCAATAAAAAATGTATTAAAAGAAACGAGTTTGTTTAATGATCTTAATCCAAGAAATTTCCATATAAATATATATACAGGATATATTACTCTGTAATTTTTATTTTCCAAATATGTATATTATTGTATGTATATGTTATTTATATTGCCTGGTCTTACGTGATGGTTTCCCTGCTTACAGATTTGAATTCTGAACCTACCAATATGAATAAAACACTACCCTTCCAATATGAAACAATTTATTCAAATTACATTTACATACAAAGAATAATTAAATAAACACTCTCAACCACTCTCTCTCACACACCCCGTAGATATCCTATTTAAGTTTTAATTTTAATTAAACCACCAATAAAGCTTGTAGAGTCTGAATTAAAATAAAAAATATAATTAATTAATTTAGCTCAGTCTTCCTAATATCAATTATGCCAATAGTTATTTATATTGATCAATGTCTCAGGTCTACACGCATGTAGAATCGGGGGTTACTTTGAAAAGTATATCATATTAAAATTTAACTATTAAATTGTAACACTTCTGCGTATCTCTGGTGAGTCTCCACCTCTAGTATTTAGTAATCTCCGTTCCGTTCATGAATCTCCTAACTTTTAAGTGAGAATATTGAAAACAACCCAACCTAACATATTTATCTATGGTGAGAATAAGACACCAACCACAATCTTCTGACAAAGAGTTTGGTTTTAAAGTTTATTTAAAATTGTATGTGATGAATTTAAATATTTAGTTTTTAATCAAAATCATTATTAGATGCTGTATAAAAAACACAATCGAAATACATATGATGGTAATATTCAAGATTTCTTTAAATGGAGTTAAATTGACTGTCTCGACCCTTACTTCGTGGAATATGCTCATATTAGTGTTTTTAAATGAAACTCAAGGTCTCTAGTTAATTCCACAATATAATACAAGTTATTGAAAATTCTGAAAAATTAAGGCATTCTTGGTTAAACCAAATGTTTTGTGATGCTTTGTAACGTTTTTGTAGTAACTTCTGGTAAAGTCGGGTCAAATCTTCTCTCGAAGATTTTTTAATGAAATTGACTGTCTCGACCCTTACTTCGTGGAATATGCTCATATTAGTGTTTTTAAATGAAACTCAAGGTCTCTAGTTAATTCCACAATATAATACAAGTTATTGGAAATTCTAAAAAATTAAGGCATTCTTGGTTAAACCAAATGTTTTGTGATGCTTTGTAACGTTTTTGTAGTAAGGGTCGAGACAGTCAATTTCATTAAATAATCTTCGAGAGAAGATTAGACCCGACTGTAGCAGAAGTTACTACAAAAACGTTACAAAGCATCACAAAACATTTGGTTTAACCAAGAATGCCTTAATTTTTTAGAATTTTCAATAACTTGTATTATATTGTGGAATTAACTAGAGACCTTGAGTTTCATTTAAAAACACTAATATGAGCATATTCCACGAAGTAAGGGTCGAGACAGTCAATTTCATTAAAAAATCTTCGAGAGAAGATTTGACCCGACTGTACCAGAAGTTACTACAAAAACGTTACAAAGCATCACAAAACATTTGGTTTAACCAAGAATGCCTTAATTTTTTAGAATTTTCAATAACTTGTATTATATTGTGGAATTAACTAGAGACCTTGAGTTTCATTTAAAAACACATTAAATGGAGTTAGTATATATCGAACAAATACCTCTTCTGTCTTAAATGGTACTTCTTTATCAGATTTTGTTATACTTGGGATATTCACTAGGTTTTTACTTTGGAAAATATTTCATTTGGAACACAATCGATAAAAATTTGCTAGTGATAAGAATAAATATCTCAGAATCAGGACGTTGAACTTATCAGCCTTGCATTAATTATTCTTCTAGTAACATACACTGGGCACTGGTATTGAATAAAATAATACTGCCCCTCTGTTGGAATGCTCTCACTTTCCAAGATTAATGTTGGAACTTAAAAATACCACTTAATGTATTGTAATACTGGAGAATTACTTCTGGTAAGTAGATATACTGTTTTCCTAATAATAGACAGGCTTTTTCCGCCAATTTTGTTAAATATTTCGTGGCCTAATTTTGGTTGACGTTTACTCTCAATTTTCAAAGTCAACAACCTTCTTTTTTCATCATCCTGCCTTCTCATTAGCTGAAAACCAATTATCTCCTAGGCAACTGTCAGTAACTTTATTGTTTAAGAATATCCAAAATTATTTTATTAGAACTTTTTCTAACATACTTATGCTTCGAAACTAATGTTCTCAATGAACTCATTAAGTTATGTCTCCTCCTCTTGTCTCTCTTCTGAATCCCTTTCTGCAGACCTAGACCCAGATATTTGAGTCTCAGTCTGATATATAATGATACCACTTTCAAATGAGACTGTTAGACATATTTAAACCAGCTTTAAAGTTATTGAAATCAAATCATGATTTTGTGATGTTTAACTCTCCGATAATTATTTGTATTTCTGATGACATCAATTTCTACCCAATTCATATAGTATAATTATACAAAATGTGTGAATATTTATATCATTGTAGGTTAAATTTCTGAATTGAATAATTTTATAGGTATTTGTAATACTGTGTTAGCAAAATTTTCAAAATATTAAATCTATATCGAAAACTTTATTATTGGTTTAATTTTAACAATATTGCTGTATGAGATAAACTATTTTTAAGTACTCGTATATTAACAATTTTACTGTTACAAGTAAGATTTCGACAATAACAGAATAACTTGCAAAATACATGTATGAGATTAGCAGAAATATCATAGTTATAATAAAATGTATATACTGTGGACCAAATTAGTACGATGAATTATGTTGTTTTATATGTTCTTATGAAATTACATGAATATATATATTGAACCAGATATCATAGATAATAAGAGATTTAGTATTATAAAAATATGTTGCTAGTATGAAATATATATGAAAATAATATAATTTAAGAAAACAAGTAAAAAGGAAACACTTTTCTTAATTTAAACAACATATCAAATAAAGATATATTAAATAATAGCCTATAACAATATAATAAATAAGGAATTACCTCAATATTAACACAAAATATAGAGATTGCCTAACCAATGTAATGATGTAAATAAAGTTGCCTAAGACGAAGATTATTTTCCATAACATAATCAGCTGTTCATCTGAAATGAAAACAAATATTATTATAGTTAATTCATTATAATCATTAATTTAAGAATAAGAACAAATACAAATATTGAATAGAATATAATTCAATAGATTTCATAGATAAACAAATAATGACATATAGACAAATGATATATGGTAAATAAAATAAACATAGAATCAATAAATAGTAATTTGTTAAAGTTTATTATAAATAATATAATGCAAAGAGTTTAGACAAATAACATAAGAGAATTTATATTTATAATTAATATGAGTGTAACAAGGATATACTATCAATAACAATATTGAATGTTGTACCATGTAAATGTATCTATGTATAACCAATTTTAATTTATTTGTATGATAAAAAAACTCATAGGAACTCTATAAATGAACTAATAATGTAAAAGAGTGTATGTATGAAATTTTTTAGTAAGTGATAGAAGTTTCAATTAATCTGATTGCAAAAGACAATATTTTATTGGTTATAAAATATGACAGAACAAATTGTGAATCAACAAATAAACTTTGAAATAGTGACCTGAAAAAGAACAAAAGACTGTTTGTTGAAAAAAGTAGAGAATCGAGGGGACGCTTAGAAAAGAAGGGAAGCTGGTGTCAAGAAGCGAGGAGTGTGTGTGATGGTGTTCCTGAAATTTCAAGAAATTCCCGGTTTAAGACATCTAAACCTATAACGTACTATTAAATACAATCTTAGTAATACTCACAGTCAATAGTATCAAGTTTTTCGGCAAGAATCTACGAAATTTTCATCAATCTTGGTTTTTTTTGGAGCTTCAGCGGAGTGTTCCTGGGATCCAGAGACTTTCATCCCAATTCAAGAGCAACAGGTCAGTGTTTTTTAAAATCATTATTGGCCAATAATCAGTGTAAAAAACTCAAAATACCCAATTAAGTACTTAATTTCATAAATTGATAAACTTTTGCAAATATGATCGATCTAAAAAAGAAAGAAACAGACTTTGTATAGTGTATTTATTGCATAAATCGTTAAATTTAATAAAAGGCCGAATTTTAAATAAATTAAAATATGTACTTACGCCACTTACGCCATTTTGTAATTGCATAAATCTGGTGATTGAAGTTTCATAATGTAATAACTATGCCCATCTGTATATAATTCCTATATTTCTATCTATGTATATAACTAATTTCTTTCCACAGCAATTTGTATCATATATAACTATGATTTATATATAAATTCTTTTATGTTTTTTATGAACCATTTACTTGTCTGCATCGTCAAACAAACTATGTTTGTATAATATGAATAGATGCTTCTTACGTATCAGAATTGTTCGTTTTATGTTAAAGCGCATGACTAGTTTTTCACGCATGCGCATTGATGAAATTATTAAAATAAATGAGTAGATACAATATAATATTATTTTTATCAAATATAAAATATTGCATTGAAAATTAAATCTATTTCAAATAATGTGTTTTCTTTTTATTTAAACAATTATAACAATACAATAAGCCAGGACTCAAAGAGAAAAAGGATTTCATGCTCCCGAATTAATAAATATATAATAAAGGTTACAAAACGATATAATAATAAATAACTGAGCTAGCCAAACTAAACAAAAATATTAAATAATAAACATCTACATTTAAATTGCAAAATAAAAGTAAGTAAGTATTAATTATATAAATAGTTTAATATATATATATATATATATATATATATATATATATATATATATATATATATTGTTGTAAATAGAACATATACATAACCTATATAGAATCCTGATAAAGGATATAAAATTAAAATTTGTCAATAAAAATAATTTTTCAAAGATAATGTATCAAAATAATAAAATACCTTGTATAACAATGTAACCAAGTACGATCAATGGGTATAATCAAAACGAAAGTAAATAAATATAAAAAGAAATCATAAACAACCATCAGAAAAACAGTTGTAAAATTAATTCTTCAACTTAATAAAAACAACCTTAGACAGAACCTCACAAGTAAACGCAGATCTATAAATAATATAACGCTGCATGTAATCTTAGACACCCAGAGCATTTGTTTATATTTTAAAAATAAATAGAATCTCCTAACAAAATCAACAAAAACTATAATGATTAAACAATAAAAAGACATTTAGAAGTAATAAAATATATAGAATAAGATATTTAGTTAATAATTAATCATAAAAGTAGATATAGGAAATATTATAATAAGTAGGAATCTGTAATATAGGCAAGGTCAAATTTATACCAAATGAAACAGTTGAGACAAATTATAGCAACATAAATAATTTTGAATATAAAATAAAATAATGAAATAAATGATTACCGACATGGTTTATGTGTATAGATGTAATAACATCAAACATAATGAGAAATAAATTGTATACATGTATAATAGGTACATATGTAGGTTGTAGAAAACGTAAAATTAATGAAATTGCATTGACCAATCAAAACCTCGCAAATAAACAGTAATATGGAAAAAGACAATAATAATAAGGTGTGAGTGAATAAGTCAATGACAATAAGTGTATTATGAATAAAAAACAATAGTTTGCAATAAGTTTAAGTTAGAAAACAATAAAAAACAAGAATAAACAAAGTGAATCGAACTTTCGAGAACAAAATCCACTTCCGGTGACAAACCATAAAAAGGGTTTTGTTCGATGTAAAATGCGGGAAATTGCGAGTTGAGCGTCAGTGATCATATAAGTAACACGAATATGAAGTTATCCAATTTTTTTCAATGTAACAAATTTTATAATTAATCAAGGCAAAGGTATATAAATCCATATAAATTTAATCAGTTATAAATAAATCAAGTGTAACAAAGTTTTGTGAGACTACGAATAGCAGAGGAAACAATTATCACCCAGATAATTACGAGCAAGATATTCATCCATCGAAGGCGGGAAAATCTATTGGAAGCGTCCCCCGGTGTGGCATCATTTCAAGAAAAAGGAACAAAAGGTCGGTTGTGTGTTAATTAAATATATTTGGTACCAAATAAATAATAACTTTCAAATAAGAACGTATGAATAATAATTTTAAAATAATAATTTCGAATGATATAAGAAAATTTAAGAGCTCATATACCTGGTAGTAAAGTTCTTTACATGAATATAATATACCAGAGAAAAGTAATATTAAAACTTACCATTGTAAAGTGTAGATAAATGTATAATTTCTTTCATGTCGAACTTCACCAAAATATATATAAAAATTTCCACTAGTAACAGACCACAACTAATTCCAGTTTATATCAATACACAATTATTACCATACGGTAAAATAATATTTAAAACGTAAATTTTGAGTCGATAAAAATATCAAATGTGTTTCCAATTTCACGTCCCGAATAAAACTAAAAATTAGCATTTGAAATCATTTCATAATCCTCCTAGTTAGAAAGAAACATTTTAAAAGTTTTTTTGTTTAAAGTAGAAGCAAATTTAGAAATGCAGGTGCTTGTAAATTTCTAAGAATTTCAACGCTCACAAGATTTCGACCAACTTATGCAAATGAGCCAGAAAAAATCGTTTTAAAAACAAAGGTATAATTTTTTTGTAATATAAAGAAAGTCATATTCAAAGTGGAAATTTAGATATATATTAAATAACTCATTATTTATGTATAACGTAAGAATTGGTAGAACAAAAGGTTAATCATTTATTTTATTAATAAGTAGTTTCATCAGTCTAACTGTGTAATAAGACGTAACAAATAGTTTATATATGAATAATTTTTTTTCATGTTTTTAAAAGTTTTCAAAAAATTTTTTCATCAGTCACATAAATATATGACATTAATAAGTAAGGTTGATTTCATTATAATAATATGCCCAGAACCCTACTGATTTCAAGAGTCGTAAACGAATAAGAGCAGCCGAGGTAAGAAAACATAAGAATTAAATAAACTACATGTTTATAAATAGCATACTAAATAAAAGGAATCATTATTAAAATATATGTGTAATATAATTAGAATTATAATTATTACTATAATAATTATAACATTATTATATACACACACACACATATATATATATATATATATATATATATATATATATATATATATATATAATAAGCAACGAATAGATTAGTGGGTATTGCACGCAAATGGAAGAAGGGGCTACTGGAAAGAGTGGTTACCACAGACATGCATGTTTCTGGCTCATTAGCCGTCATCGGTATGGTACAACCAAGAAAAGATGTGAAACATGGGAGCAAAGGTGTTGAATGAAACATGAGAAAATATAACAGAATTCAGCAGGATAGTCAAACAATACCCACTAGTCTATTCGTTGCTTATTGTTCATATGTCACGCACTATTCGTACATCTTATATATATATATATATATATATATATATATATATATAATTAATAATAAAAAAGTTTTCCAAATGACTGGGAACAAGTTATTCTTCATAAAAAGTTCTGAATTATCTAAAATCTGAACTACAGTCATCCAATATCAAACTTTCTAGACGTATACGAGGTTTGTCAGAAAATATCAGTTTAACTCAAGAGTAAAGTACCTTCAAATTTGATAATATCGAAAAATGTTTCTAAAAAAGAATTAAAAACTACGTTTAAATATGCCAGTACATTCATTTAAATTAAAACTTCAGATTATTTTATTTTTTACTAATATTTCTATTTTGAATAAACATTTATCTCTTGTAATTACAAAACACATGATAACCAAGTGCATATTCATTTATTTTGCAAATAATGAAATACATTCAAATACTAAGTTATTTAACTATGATCATATCAATATTAAAAACAAACAAATTCAATTTTCACTCATACTAATGCTTCGACATATCCACCCTCTCGTTTAATATACTTAATAGTTCTATTGGAAAGTTCACATAATATATTCCTTATCATTTGTGGAGAAATTTCTTGACATGTTTCTAAAATTATCCTCTCCAAATATCTATTATTGATAAAATGTGCTGCTTTTCTATGAGTTTAATAGTAATCCTCCACAATCAAAACAATTTCGATTGTCTCTTCATCAGTTAATAACGCTATAGTATATTATGCAACGATAATGTAATGATGGTTATTAATACACGAGCATTAACCGGGATACGAAACGAGCTGAAGGCGAGTTTCGTATGGTTTATGCGAGTGTATTGATAACCGTTACATGAGAGTTGCATACGCTATTTTTTCTACACCCGATAAATAATGAAAAACCATAAATTTTGTAATTTTATTGAACAAAATAAGTAACGGTAATTATTCGTATTTCTATGAAAATTGTAATTAATACCTCGGGTTTGGTATTGCCATAGATACAAGAAGACTATAAAAATTTTATTTGTATTTATATTCAACATATAATAATTGTATAATTGTAATTAATCCGATCCCTTAAAAATATTAAGATTATTTATTTTGCAGTTTGAAAAGTTTATTCCAGTTCCCACTGATCTGGAAGTGGGAGGAATATTTACATTTATTTCATTATTGCTAGTCTCAATAAAGTTCAAAATTGAATCGGAAATGCTTATTTTATTCTGAACCGAATTTTCAATGTCACTGAATTGGATTTCCAGCCACCATGGCGTTTTAATGTAGTAATATCATCACCGGCATCTACTAATACGGTTGCAGATGTCCTACGGAAACAATGCCCTATATATAAATTCGGATGAGAAAGATTTAAATATGTTGCCATTTTCTTCCCTATATCACCAAATTTATTAATACCAATGTTTTGAATTGTGCATTTTCCATTTAAATAATTAATGAAAAAAGATGGGGTGGGGCAAATTTAAGGCCGCAGTTTTAAATATTTTTCACTAATTTCGTAGTATTCGCTGGTAATTCTAAATGTTCGTTGTACTTTTGTTTCAGTTTCTATCACATCAACAATTAAGATTCCATTCATATCTTTGATATTTTCATATTTTAGGTCATGTAGTTCATGCCTTCGACATGCTCCCATTATTCCAAATATCATTGGTACCTAAAAACAAACAACAACAATGAATAAAGAGAAAAAAAAATAAAAAAAAAATCAGGATGACCAGGTTTTGAACCCGGAACTCATACTGTAGTCTAGTCAGTCGAAATTGAGCGCATTTACCCGGTCGGCCAAGAGTTTAGTTTATGAGTTTGCTGGAAATTATAGTCTATTTGAAAATCAAGAGAGAGTAAATTCCCAGAAATGTTTTGCAGTTATCAGTGTTAAAGGCAGTAAACCATAGACGTGCGTTTTCAAAATTAAATTAATATGGAAATAGAAATATTTAATTTGTTTTAGTTATTTATACCTAGATTACCAATTTTAGATAGATAAACATAATTCGTAAGTAGTAATTTAATTTGGGTAAAATGAAGAAAAAGTCAATATTATTTTAGGCATTTTGTTTTAGGCATATGTTTATTTATAAAATATGTATATAATATGTACAGATAATTACAATTATTTATAAATTAATATGAGGAGCTAAAAAAACAATTAAGTAGGTATATGAGAAAAACAAAACCAACCGCAAGGATAAAATTTGACGAGCAACATGCAAAAAATACGACAATATTAAATCTTAAAAAATTAAAATCTAAAAATAAAATTAAAGTACATAAATTAATAATTTTAAAGTTATGGTTCCTCGCACTCTGTGTCAGAAGATTCACCATCTGATTCTAGAGAAATTACAATGGGCTCTATAGTAATATCAATTATGTTATCTAGCTCCCACATTTTTTTTTCTATTTCTGTAACGTGTCTAATACATTTTTGCCAATTTTCACTTGTTACTTCAGATATTGCCTTATTGAAGAGATTTTTAACAGCTGATAATTTAAAAGTCGTGTTATTTCTGGCAACATAACCTTTAACTTGAGCCCATATTAATTCTATCGGATTCATCTCACAATGGTAGGGTGGTAAACGGAGGATTTCAATTTCTCGTTTTTTGGCTATCTCCTCAATATTATATTTTTTATAATTTTGCTTATGTTTTTTAGCAATAGTTAACAATTCTGCCCTCAGCATTGTATTGTCAAAGGCTAAATTTTTAGAAGATAACCATTTCGCAATTTCATCCTTTTTCCATTTAGTGGTTGGTAAAGGTTCAAGTAATCTGGAGTGGTAACTTGCATTGTCCATTATAATAACCGATCCTTTTGGTATGAATTGAATCATCTGTTCAAAATATTCCTCAAACACGTCTCCATTCATTTCTTCGTGATAATCAACGGTTTTTTTTTATTCAAATAAGAGTAAACCATTCTCAAGAAAACCGTTTGTACTGCCTATATGACAAATAATTCATCTTTTACCTTTTCCTATAGGTTCCTTAAAACCAGTAGTATATCCTTCTAGAAAAGCTTGATGGGATGATTTTATATTTTTGTCTTTCCAAACTCTTCCTACACAATGTCCTTCATTAACCCATGTTTCATCTAAATAATAAATGTTTTTATTTTGAGCTTTAACTTGTTGTATTCTTCTGAGGTACTGTCTTCTCCAACATACAATTTCTTCAGAATCAATTATCATTGAGTGTCTGCCCATTTTTTCAAATTTAAAGTTTAACTCATGTAACACTTTCCATAGTTTATCCCGGCTTATTGTGGGTAAATCAACATCATTCGTAATGGCTTGCAAAACTTTATCTAAAGTTGGTATTTGCTTGTTTATAAAAAATGAGTGAACACGCTTACGAATAGCATTTTTAAAAAACTCGTCCACGTTGACTTTTAATAGTTTTGGTCTACCTGGTTTCGGCTTTGGTGAGGTTACTCCACCTGATTTTTCCTCCTTTAGAACTCTATATATTGTAGATTTTCCATATCCCATTGCCTTAGATGTTGTTTCAACTACACTGTCAATAGTGTTTGAGGGATTTTGATGTTTAAAATAGTGGTACACATTCACTACAGCACTCTTTTCATTGAGCGATAAATGGTCTAGTTTTAATTTTTTCACTGGCGTATACTCACAAACTGCTTCCATTTTTAGTCACTACTATTTGTCACGTTTATCGAAAATCAAATAACTGCATTTCTAGAAACTTAAGCACTATTTAAGTCAAAATATCTGTCATTAGAAGCGGTCGGCGGGCGTAATTTCGGCCGGTAATCCCTTGGCCTACCTGCATAAATCAAAGGGTACCATTTATGACAGGGGTAATTTCGGCCGAGGGGTTGATGTTTACGATGAGATTAAAATATTGGTAATTACGCTTAATAGTTTCTGTGAAATATTAGTTGTGTATTTATTTGGAAATACCTAATCCTGTGTACCTGTCGGAAATACCTTTAATTTACTTATCTCTTTGTTCTAATAACTATGTTGTACCTACTTAGGATTATTCCTTTAAATGTATAAAATTCACAAATAACAGGTATAAAATTATTATAGCTAGTCAGAATTATAACTTATCTTTAAGCTACTAGTCGATAGAAAGCATAAAATATATTATTTGTATACGATGGCATCAGTTCCAGTAATTAAGAGTTCACGCGGTTGTGACTTACTAGTTGTAGAAAAGTTTCAGTTTTGTAAACAGGACGTATTAAAAAGTGGTGAAGTACGTTGGAGGTGTATAAAGAAAAATTTAAGATGTTTAGCCAAACTGTACACTGTTGGTGCGGAATACACAGTTACTAGAAGTGAATTAATCCACAACCACGAGTCCGATGAAACTACGTTGGAGAGAAAAATAGTGACGACTTCATGCAAGCGCAAAGCTGAGGAAGACATATCGGAGAAACCTTCAAAAATTATTAAAAGCGTTCTTTCAAATCATTTGCCTGAGAATTTGTCATCGATAGATGTCAGTCTAATAAGAAGAAATTTGTACAACAGCCGCCGTAAGCTCTTACCAGCCCTGCCTAAGGATATTCACGATGTACATTCTGTACTCGATAGTTATGGACCGAAAACCACAACAGGTGAAAATTTTTTGTTTATTAACAGCACAGCTGATAATATCATTGTTTTTTCTTGCCATACAAATATAATAAGTTTATGTAAAATGAAAGATTTTTACATGGATGGCACATTTTCTTATTGTACAAAATATTTTTATCAGTTATTTACCATCCATGGACTGGAAAATGGGCATTATGTTCCTCTTTTGTATTGTCTGTTGCCCAATAAGACCAGTGACACATATATGAGACTTTTTCTGTTGGTAAAATCTAAAATTTTTGAAATTTATAATATTGTTTTTGAACCGAAGGAGGTATTTGTGGATTTTGAAATCGCAATTCATAACGCATTAAAAGTTGTCTTTCCCAAAACCAAACTAAATGGTTGTAGATTCCACTTGCACCAGGCGTGGTATAGGAAAATACAATCATTAGGGTTAACCCAAATGTATAAAGATAAAAACTGCGAGGAAAGCAAATGGCTTACTCATACTTTTGGGCTAACTTATTTAGACCCCTCTGAAGTTGAAGATTGTTTCATATTTGATCTCATGTCATACAAACCGGACCATAAACTTATAGATAAATACGCAGACTATTTATTAGAAAACTACATAGCGCCAGAATCTCATTTTCCACCAAATATATGGGCATATGAAAACCCATCAATTAAAAGAACCACAAATGCCTGCGAATCATTCCATTCGCACTTTAATTCTAGTTTTTATTCAAGTCACCCTTCTATATTTATTTTTATAGAAAAATTAAAAGATTGTCAGATCGATGCATATTTAAAAATAAAAAATTTAAATATTCCAGCAAAAATTAAAGACAAACAAGTAAAAAACAAACTAAAATTTATCGAAAACATGGTAAATATGCTTCGATCTGACAATATTTCTAGAATTAATTTCGTTAAATCTGTATCACATCAAAACGTTTTTTAAAAATTTATAGTTTACCTAAGTTATAGAAATAAGTTGATGTAATAATTTTATTGAAATAAAGAAATATTTTAATATAAAGCATTCTGTTATTTTATTTGATTTGCGGCCGGAAATACCTATGAGATAAGGAAGCAACTTAAAACCTCCGGCCGAATTTACCTACCGGCTTTTAGTACCTGCCCTTTTTCCGGCCGAAATTACATCCGCCCGAAGCGGTTGCCATTCTTGCCATTCGGAGGTCGTTAAATAACAATTATCCCTTTCTATTCTGGTTACGCCTATGACGCACGTTAATCCTCTTAGGCCTACTGTAGTAACAATGAAAGATCATAAAATAATGTGATAGTCCAAGAAATGTAATAAATTTTGTATTGAAATTAACAAAAACCATTTAGAATGCATTACAAATATTGAAGTTTTACCGCACGTACTGTACTATAGTTTTGCATACCGAATTAGTTTTTATTCTGGGAATTTACTCTCTCTTGATTTTCAAATAGACTATAATGAAATATACGTATCATGCATGAGTCGAATGGAAAATGTAATCATGAAATTTTTTTAAAAATGCAATGTTAGATAGATACTTACTTTCAAAAATAAAAACCGTTCATCGGGTGCTTCGTAGATGAACTTTTTTATTTGTTCAGGTGAAAATATTTTTGCTTTTTTTCCAACATATCCTTCGGACTTTCGCTTCAATAAAGCTTGTAGTTTCTTATATTTAGAAATGTCTATATTATGGTTTATATTTACCAACGTTTTTATTATTGAATAATGTGTCCATGTACTAGATGATTTCGTAGTTTCCATCAATTCTTGAAAATAAGCCATTAAAACATTTTTGGAGAATGTCGAAATATTATTTTTATAATTCGCGTATAAAAGAGACTTCATTATAACAGTGTCATAATGAAGCTCTTTGAACACTGTTATAGTAATTTTTAGTGTACAGTTGGTTATTGAATTTAATTATATTTTTATTTGACATTTGATTTTAACCTTGACGCAAATTATAAATAAAATGGTCTAGCGTTGTTCTAACCAGCAAATTATTATACTGAAGGTAAATTAGAATGATTTATACATTGAAAATATTAATGAATAAAGTACGTTAACGTTTATTTATCAATGATTTGTCAATCGTTTATTTTCATATTCTTTAGGATCAATATGTAGGTATACAAAACGTTCGATTTTTGGGATAAATTATCAGATATCTATGTGAAAATTTATTACAGAAATAATGTTGTTCATGATATAATATAAATAGATCGCAAGAGCATATACAAAGAAGCTCTTTTTTAAACAAATAATTATCCTCTTCTTGCTTAAATGAAAGTTTGTTTACAATTTAACAGTTATTCAGTTATAATATGTCAAAAGTCATAAGTGATGAATAAAGCCATCTGTGATCTGACCAATTAGGTATCTACAGAATTGCCAACTTAAATTCAAACCACTCCTCCTAGTTTAAAAACAGGGATTATATGAAATTCTATTTCATTTAAATAATTAAATAAGTGCGAATGATGAAAATTTTTGTGTAAAACTTGTGCCACAATCACTTTCTGTAGTACTCGTGATTTGCACAACTCACCGCTTCGCGGTTCGTCGTGCAAACTTCACTCGTACTACAAAAAGAGTCATTGTGACACTTGTTTTACAAATAACTATTGTATTTCTCTAGTCCATAAACCGTTGATATAGTTTTTCGTACACTTTCTTATATTTTTGGGGCAAAATATTTTGAACTGCATTTTCCGCTTTCTCCGATATGTGTGCAGAAGTCGATGGTAATTCTTCTATATCGCTGATATCAGACATTTTGATAAATTATCGAAGTTTAGTTAGTTATCTACGAAAATTTAATACGTACTGATTTTGACATCTAAAATAATTACATAGGAACCTAGGATAAATGTCAAAGGCACATCATGTTTGATTGAAAAATTATGGGTTTCTTTTGATTAAAAATCTGTATTGTAATGAAAAATCTGTATCGTAATGGGTATCAATATGAAACGGATTATTGGCATATAAGTGCATTGTTCTAACACGGGTGTAGAAAAACAGTTTTATGTGTCTTATAAGCTCTTATAAAATAGAAAGTGATTGATTGTGCACACATAACTTTCCTAGAACTCAACGAATTTGAACAGTTGATAGCTCAAAAGAAAGGGCTTGATCCACTGAGTGTTCTGAGAGTGAAACGATCAAGATCCATATATTAGAAGAGGAGCTATGGGAATTCGAATTGTTCGAGTGAATGTGTCTCATAAGAAATGTACAGGGAAGAATCGCGTTTGAGTATAACTTGAGTGAGATGGGAGTTGAGTAGATTTCAATGATTGATTACATATCTGTCTAAATACCTTTCATTAAAAAAAAATTATGGAAATCCGCCGGATAGGATGTCCAGACTTCAGTATTAATACATATATTATAATGAATGAAATTGTGAAGATAAAATTTCTTTCAGTATACGCAAAAGAGCACTAAAAGACTTTTATATAGATATCATATTAAAAATCTCTCATAGATGATATTGAAAAAGAACATACCATTTAAAAATGGTATATTGTGCAACAAGTGGGGAAAGTTCAACTTTTCTCACGAGTGTGGTAGTTTATGGCACGAGCCAAGGGCAAGTGCCGCAAACACGCGAGTGAGAAAAGTACTTTTCCCACATGTTGCACACTATACGTCCCAGGAATTGTACTAATAATCAAATCTATGAATATATCTACCATATCAACCTACATTCTTCAGTGGAACCTGAACGGGTTCCACTCCAGGTTACCTATGCTACCACATTTAATAAGTCAATATAACCCATTCATTGTAGGACCACAGGAAACAAATTTTACTGACAGGAAAATAGATAAATTAAAAAATTATTCAACTTTCTATAAAAACAGGTTAAACGCGAAGATCGCTAGTGGAGGAGTTGCCTTTTACATAAAAAAGGACGCTGATGTTAACGAAAACCTCTTAAAACCAATATTGAAGCTGTTGCCGTCTTTGTAAACCAAGAACGAAAAATTTCTATTTACAGTGTGTACATACCCCCCAATATAGAAATTTCAAGTCAAGAACTAACAGTTCTCTTCTCTCAAATAACATCCCCGCCTATCATTATTGGAGACTTCAACAGCTACAACATCGAATGGGGATGCAAAATGACTTCCAACAAAAGCCAACTGCTATCATCAACTACCGATCTCTGCAGTATCTGTCTTCTAAACACTTGAGAAGACACTAAGCTCATCCCTTGCACGGGAGAGATGGCAGCTTTAGACCTCACCTTTTGTAGCCCAAATTTACTAACCTTGGGAAATTTCACCTTCCATTAATAGTAGTGATCATGCTCCAATAATTATTAATAACTCCAATCGCAGGAATATAACCAATACAAATATCAGTACAAAATGACAATATAATATAAAAACGCAAAAAAGCACTGAATCAGCAAAAAATGGAAGAAAATATAACAAACTTTGAAATAAAATCGGGTATAGACGAAACAGTTGCTAATTTCTCAAATACCATGTTAGAAGCAGCAAAAAAACCCGTACCATGGTGGAACAAAAACTGCCAAGAAGCGGTTAGAACAAGAAACAGATGTGAATACATAATAAAAAAACGCAAAAAAGAATCGTGGCATGAATTCATAACCAGCAGTAATGACAACACTCCATCCACAGAAATTTGGAACCAAATTCGACGATTATCAGGGAAACGCATCATCACAGGAATACGAGCTCTTCAATATCAGAACATGCTCATTTCTGAAAATAAACTAATAGCCAATGCTTTAGTTGAAATTTACAGAAAATACTCTAGCAATTCAAAATTTTGTTCACAATTTCTCGACTTGAAGCTACGACAAGAGAAAGACTTTCCCATAAATATAGATCCAAATGACGATTCTTCATTAAACGCTAAAATCTCTGAGACTGAACATTACAAAAACTGAAAAACACTAGTCCAGGACCAGACGAAATCGCTGCAATATTTATCAAAAATTTTCCTAGCTGTGCCAAAAGAATTTTAATGGACATCTACAATGTTATTTGGACTGAAAACAAATTCCCAAGAAAATGGAGCCAAGCTACAATCATACCTATACTAGAACAAAAATTATCCAGAATCTCATCGGGCAATATCTCTAACATGCGTGATGTGTAAATTATTGGAAAAAATTATAAACCAGCGGTTGAAGTGGTATCTAGAGTATCACAACTACATAACAATGTAACAATGTGGCTTCAGGCAACAAAGATCTGCGCAAGACAACATAATTGAACTAGAATCTGAAGTACATGGAGCTTTTGTCACCAATCAATCATGCGTCACAACATTTTTTGACATCCAACGTGCATTTGATGCTGCCTGACACTTTAAAAGCTTAAAACAATAATTAACAGTGTGAGGGATACAAGGCCATATATCCAGTTTTTTTAAAAACATTTCCTCCCGAATCAAAGTTAACGGAGAACTCTCAAGAAGCTTCTCCCATGGAAATGGTACTCCTCAAGGATCAGTAATTAGTACAACACTTAGCCTCACAGCTATTAACAACATCGTCGATACAGCTACAGCGCCTGTCAAGTACAGATTATACGCAGACGACTTAGTACTTATTGCCAAAGGAAGGAACTTAGAATCAAGGAATAATTCAAAATCAATTAAATTCCATAGAAAAATGGTCGAAAGAAACTGGATTTATCTTCTGAACAGAAAAAACGGATTGTCTTATATTTTCAAAACACAACAATGTTTATAATCCTTGTCTCACACACTATACAATAAAAATCTCAGTTTCATACAAGTTTACCAATTTCTAGGAGTGATATTTGATTCTAAATTAAATTGGAAACATCATATTCTATAACTCGTGAGGACTTGCAAAAACAACTTAAATATAATCAAAATGTTGAACAGCACAAATTGACGATCTGACACAAGTACTCTTCAGAGAATCTATAGAGCAATCATTGGATCTGAAATTGATTATGCAGCAATTGCCTATAGCTCGGCTCAAACAATTGAATACAATCCATAATACTGCCATTCATTTAGCCATTGGAGCATTTCGTACCAGTCCTACTTCAAGTGTACTATATGAAGCAGGTGAACTGCCTTTACATCATAGAAGACAACTACTTTGCATGTCTTATGCTACTAATGTTGCAGCAAATCCACAACATCCTACATATGCCAACACCTTTAAAAATCATTATAGAAATCTGTATCAAAACAAAAAAAGAGCAGCTCCAGCATTTTACGAAAGGGTTGCCAATTATTATAAGGATTTAGCTATCACCATACCCGCTATATTCTTAGCTAACAACAAACCCAGCACTCCACCCTGAAGTATTGCTAGTCCGAAATGCCACTTTGATCTTTGCAGCTTCCATAAACCAAACATACGTCCAGCCCTTATTAATACCTAATTTCAAAGCATTGCTAATATCTACCCCTCAAACCTGCAAATCTATACGGATGCATCAAAAACATCGGAAGAATTCGGAATAGCAGTGAAGGTCCAAAACTATAATCGAATGTACCGATTACCCAAACTATCATCTGAATTCTGTGCAGAGTTATTTGAAATACTTCAAGCCCTTATACTCATTCAAGGGAGGTCAGAACAAGAGTACTTAATCATTTCTGATTCTCTAACCTCGCTGGAAACTCACAAAAATATATACATCCATTGCCCACTCTCCAAGATGATCAAGCAGCAACTTCACTTAATTCGGCATGGCGGAAAGGAGGTTGTATTCATATGGGTACCCTCGCATATAGGAACTCTCGGAAACGAAGAAGCAGACAGGGCAGCACAAGAAGCAATTACAAGTGATAGTACAGTGCGCAAAGACCTAGTGCTTTCGTGAAACTACAAATGTCACATGAAAACATTAATTTATAACTAGTGGCAGACCGAGTGGGATTAATCTAAAGAAAAACTGAGATCAATTAAACCTTCCTTCAAACCTAGAATTAACAACGCAATGCCTAGAAAATGTCAAACTTTGTTAATACACCTCAGAATTGGTCACACTTGGTTTACTCACCTACATTTAATCACAAGATCTGATCCACCAGTGTGTGATTAATGTAGAGTTAATGTAACTGTTGAACACTGTCTTGTAGAATGCCCTAAGTATAAACAAAATTGTCAAGCGCACGGACTACCGACCGATTCAAAAAGCATTTCGAATAACAACTTGCTTAATGTAATTCACGTTTTGAAGCAGATCAATCTATACAATTTAATTTAAAATTCTAGAAATAATAGTATCGTTAAAGCTCTAATAACCCTAGTAGTTGATGCGCTCAAGAGAAAAAAAAAGCACGAAAAAATGTTTATGAAGATGTCGCATTAAGAATCATTTATAAATAATATAAGAAGAACACCCTATTGTAATAATAGAACAATTTGTAATAGGTTTTTGCATCAAATATCAATCTCATACCAATGAAACAAACAATGGAGAAATTGAACTTCAGGTTACACAATTCCAACTAACATGTAAGTGTGTCTTGAAGTAATATTCATAGACTGTATTAATATGTATTTTTCATATCGACATATTGGTGTATATGTACTCTTGACAAACCAAAGGTCCATACTTTGAGCTTATTTTTGAATAAATTATTACTAATGACAGCTTTGATATCTGCTGGAATGAGATTATTCAGCCGAGGAGTCAAATAAGTATAAGACTTCTGTAAAGTGTTTTTCTAAGACTTTGGCACATATTTTATGGCGAATATCCCATACGAGAGGTGGGCTTCAAACAAAGTATAGTAGAGTGAGCATATCTGAGATATATCTAGCCAATTAGATTTAAGAGGAAACAGGAAAACAAAAAAACTTACTTGCACAAAAATCCAATGTTCAACATTTCAGGTTATTATTCTATAGGTAGGATATATGTATAATATAAAATGGAGAATTATTTTTCCTTTACATTGTAAGACTGTATAATTTGTATTTGCTAATTTTTTCCATTTCTTTCAACAAAGGCTTAGGTATATTCTTTTTGTTTGAATGAAAATAGTGTTTTAAATGAAACTCACTGTTTCTAGCTAATTCCACAATATAATAAAAATTGTTAAAAATTTTAAAAAATTGACAATTGTTTCGATGAATCAATATCATCGTCAGAATTACAGAAGTTACATTTCATTTGATGCCTACCTGATGTTTAGCCAAAAATATATGCTAAACATCAGGTAGGCATCAAATGAAATGTAACTTCTGTCATTCTGACGATGATATTGATTTATAGAAACAATTGTCATTTTTTTAGAATTTTTAACAATTTTTATTATATTGTGGAATTAACTAGAAACAGTGAGTTTCATTTGAAACACTAATATGAGTAGATTCCACGAAGTAAGGGTCTAGACAGTTTATTTTATGGATGAAAATAGTTTATTGTCTACTTGGTATCAATTAAAATATATTTAAGGCGGAGAACAAAAATTATAAAGCTGAATAGAAGGTGATAAAATTATATCTTCTTAATATTAGATTCGGATGGTAATATTTAAAAATTGAAACTGTCGTTATCTTCCATGGTGTGTTTTAATAGTGCAATGGTATTAGTATTGTTATTTTTCATGTCATACGAGTGAGAGTAAAAACGCTTATGTATTGTTTAGTTTGTCCTATATATTGTTTGTGACAGTCATTACATTCAACTTAATATACTACGTTTGATCGATATTCATTATCTATTTTTGGTTTTAATTTTGAACAAACCTAATAGGCTCTATTATAAGGTTTGTGGACAATATTGATATTGTAAGGTTTGAATGTTTTCTTGATGTTTTCGGATACACCTTTTATGTATAGATGTATTGACTACAATTATTAGTTTGTGAGTTGGTTATGCGTTGTTGGTTGTAGAACTTATGCACTCGTTTTTTAATGATCGGGTCAATGAAAGTTTATCGATAAATATTTTGATCTTTAATTTTATTATTATTTTTTGGTCTATATTGAGGGTTGGAAAGTTTCATAGCTGTGTCTGATAGGCCTGTGACAACACTACGTTTGTATAAAAATGGGATATGAAAATAAAATTTAAATATCGGCCGGACCATATATATGTTGTAAACCAACTAGTATTAATTTTTCCGGAATTATCGTAGTAAATTGTAGTATCGAAAAAATGTATACAAATATTTCTTTCTCAAAAGTGAACAGGATTCTGGGATGAAATGGGATAAAAGCATTTAAAGAATATTCTAATTTATTTTTGGAAAGACAAAGAATACAATCAGCGGCATATCGTTTGTAAAAATGTGATGTAAAATTGAGTTTTCAAATGACAGAGGTTTCAAGTTCTTCCATGACGAAACTAGCAATGGTGGCAGATATTGGAGATCCCATAGCTGTACCAAAAATTTGAGAGAAGATATCATTGTTATATCTAAAAAATGTAGAGGTTAAACAAACTTCTCCATCTGAGAAATTTCTTTAATGAAAAATTTGTGTGATCTTTAATATAATTCCAATTATTTTTTATACATTCTAATACAAAATTCACTCGTATATTTGTATATAAAGAATTGACATCAAAAGAAACAAGAATATCATCTTTTGGAATACTCTGCTTGCTAATTAAGTCATGAAAGTGCCATAAATCTTTTATATACCTAATACTGTTTTTTAATATTAGATATTATAATGTAGTATAAGAATTTAGATAAATTATATGTAGGAGCACCAATACTGCTTATAATTGGTAGAAATGACATTCCAGATTTATGGAATTTTGGTAAACCGTAAATGTAAGAAGTTCCATTATTACATATGAGTTTTAATTTTTCTTGTAACGAAATCTCTTTTGCACTAAACCACTTTTTCACTAAAATGTTTAGTTTACCTGGAATTTGGTTTATGGGGTGTAACGCTTCTTTTTTATATGTGTTATTGACATTTAGTAATGATGCAATTCTTTTATAGTATTATTTTCAATATCTGTCTGTTGTATGAACGTAACCGACTATGCAAATAAATATTACAGTTATGGTTATTTAACATCACATTGTGATAATGTTCTTCCTTTTTTCCTCTTGTTTTCATCACATGCACATCTATACAACCGATTATGCCCAGCTTGTGGCTGTTAACTTTTGTGATGTTTCAACTTAACTTCTCAGCGATGTTAAAGCGCTGCCTTTTTACATTACTGAGATGTTACTAGAACTTCCTCAAAAGGAAGTCTTTATAACGAACTAAAAACAACATTTCTGGTATATTCTGAAATGCCTTTTAACATCTTGTCGATGTTAATGCAATGTCTAAAAAATAACATCTTATCAATGATCTAAATAAAACATTTAAAAAAAATCAGTATATTCTCTTAGATGTTGTATGGACATTACGTAAACATCTAAATAATATACCTCAAACATTCTAGATGACATCCTATAGATGTTTCTGTGCCTAATCGGCAAATACAGGGTGAGTTACTAATAACGCCGACTGTCGGACATATTTCAAAAAATAGTCATGATACAACTTTGAAAAAATACCTTCAGGAAAATGACCCTGAAAAATCGCTGGAAAATATTTTTGAGTTCCTAAAATATCTGCTATGGGATGGAATGAACACTTAAAACCATAATATTGTGATTATCTCCAAAAAAGACACACTAAAGGTATCCTAGAAATACAATTTTTGATATAATAATAAGATTATGAAAAAATGTAGTTAGGGACTTTTTGTCTTTATTCTTCAAGTGCAGGGTGCGGCAAGGTTCAACCTAAAAAACAAATGTCGTAACAATGTTTTTGGCGTCATTTAAAAGACGTTTTTTCTCTTTAATAAGATATGCTTAACAAAAATAACAAAATTGTACGATTTTGTTAACGCTATGTGAAAAAGTCGATAATTTCTCATTTTTCTCGGAAATTTCAAATGTAATGAGGCATTTTTTGAATTCTGATAAAAAGGGGTTAAAAAAATGGGAATCTATTCCAAGATATAAGATTTACGATATCAAATATAAAAATTTAAAAAATGCTTCAATTTACATTCGAAATTTCCGAGTGGATACAAAATTATATAATTTTGTTATCAATCTTATTAAACAGAAAAACTCTTTTTAATGCAGCTAAAATCATTAACATCGGTTAAAAAACGAAAAAGTTATACATTTGTTCATAAGTTTGAACCTTCCCCACCCATTCTTTGAAGAATAATGGCAAAAAATCTCCTTGATTAAATTTTTTCATAATCTCATCAAGATTTCTAAAATTGTATTTTTAGGACACCTTTGGTATGTTTTTTTTGGAGTATTATGTTTTCGAGTGTTCATTCTAGCCCTAGCGGATATTTTAGAGACTGCAAAATATTTTCCAGCAATTTTTCAGGATCACTTACCTAATAGTAATTTTTTTGAGTTGTACCATGATTCTTTTCTGAGATGTGGCCTACAGTCGTTCTTAGTTGTTCACCCTGTACATTTAAAATAAAATAGCAAAAAAAGCAATAAAGGATTTAAAACATTCATTCACTATTATTGAACAGTACAGTGAATTTGAAAAAAACCGATACAAAATTAAAAAAAAAATAACTTGTCCAGGGATCCAACCTAAAAAAAATGATATTGTGTAAGCATATTACATAACAAGTGTGGAAAGTGGAAACTATTGAACGCATTCAGTGAAAGCAAGAATTGAAAAGGGTATATTAATCTGTAGTCCTCATAACGTAACATACTTTGAAACTGAATTAATAAAGTTTAAGGGATACACATACATTACAGCTAGTTTATAAAAAATTTATTAGAATAGTTTTTTAATAATATTAAAACTAATAAAAATTTTATATCATAAAGATTTTATCAAACATTACGATAAATCAGCAGAAATCCAATCTGATCAAAGAAAATTCTATCGTTTACTTATGGTTACTTTTTCTCACGCAAGAGTCGCTGTTTCGAGTGCCTCAACCATTCCATAACGTACACTTCAAAATCCTTATCTGTGAAACATTTAAAGCTGTTCTGAACAGCAGCTAATAAAACAGTTACTCTAGATCAAATTGTGCCCATGGAGACCTTTGATCGATAATAATCAACTACATCAAACTTGTATTTCAGCCAATTGACTGGGACCCATTTTCCATAAGATGCATACGGGGTTCTTCAAAGGAATAATAACATATTTTATTTCGAGAAGTGACTTTTCATGATTTACCTTCTATTACATGCCTCACTCCGTTTGGAAGGTAAATTCAGGTGTGCTATGAAAATTCATACTCCTTTTCTGTCTAAAATAATACACTATTCTCATCTTGTTATTCTCATCCGGGAACATATTGTATATTAACATCGTGGAATTGTAACTTAATGAAAACTAAGCGTTATTAATACACTGTATGCAAAAAAAACTAGTTATGAAGAAGAGATATGAACACTTTATCAAGTTAAATGAGTTTATAATTAATTGTATCCAATTGAATATGCAATAGCTGTGTTTCTACCATAATGAATAATTGAATTCTGTTTGTTGACTGGAGCATTCAGTGTCATAAGTAACATATTCTTAAACTAGATTAATATAGGTACCATTGTAAGGGACAGCTACTTGTAACTTAATGAAAACTAAGCGTTATTAATACACTGTATGCAAAAAAAACTACTTATGAAGAAGAGATATGAACACTTTATCAAGTTAAATGAGTTTATAATTAATTGTATCCAATTGAATATGCAATAGCTGTGTTTCTACCATAATGAATAATTGAATTCTGTTTGTTGACTGGAGCATCCAGTGTCATAAGTAACATATTCTTAAACTAGATTAATATAGGTACCATTGTAAGGGACAGCTACAGCTTATTTATTGTTTTCAGCGTATTTTCAAATGGAAATGAGCTTTTTAACAGAAATTTCTGTTTATAAAGTCTCAAACAGTCTCTAATTGTTTACAAGAATTGTTAGTATTAATGTTAAACTTTTCTAAACCTGCAGAACTATATTGACAGCCATGACTACTACTACAAAAACTAGAACTAGAGATAATTGATTCAATATTTTTTGTACTGTTTAATACAATGTCTGTATCAGACTATCTGAAATAGTTACTCCCTTTTACATAATTACCAACTATTTGTTTTTTATCTTATCTATGTAAGTAGCTTCTGAAACATCTTGAACATTGAAAAGATTTTCTTCTAGATTCAAATTTCTGCCAACATATGATCATGTTTTATTATTAATAATAATATCTACCCTATTGCAATATTTAGTTTTTTGTAGGGTATAATGCATATCTAGGATTTGAAATATTGTGAATAATTTTTAAAATATACTTACTAACATATTTTAAAACTTGAAAAAACCGTTATTTTGTAAACTCTATTATATAATGTTAGTGTACAATTCCGCCACCTGGAATTTCAATGTACAATAGCCGATTAAAGTATTGAATAAGTATTAAGTTTGAATAATTATGATTTTGGAATAGGTAGGTACTTACCAATAAAAACTGTTGTTCGTCCATTATAACAAGAATTATAACTAAGTATAGAAACTGAAGGAACTAACGAAAACGAAGACCACTTTATTCAAGTACTTTTTCTTGCAAAAAATGTGCTTCCTGCAAATAAAATATAACACAAAACTGAAAACCACCCGCCATTTCATGCTTGTCATTTGTTTCCACAGTCCACTAACTATAACTGTTTGTCAGTTATTCTTCTGTTTTTTCTTTTTTCCAAGTTACTGTGATGTTTAATATGAGATATTACTCAGAGGTTTATGAACTAACATCGTACATACGAAATCGTAGGAAGTTATCAAACATTATTTAGAAAGATGTACGAGTGAAAGTAACTGCAACACATGTGATCATCTTAGAAACATGTTAATTTGTGATATAAATATGTATGTGACATTAGTGAGAAGTATACAAATTAACATCGTATGAATGTTTCCTATAGGAAGTTGCTACAAAGTTCACAGGATGTGTATGTAACTGCGAATACAAGTATTATTGTGTACATCAAAAACATGTTTTACTTACATGGCATGGTAATAAAATTAAGACACCTAGGAGATACCTTATTAACGTTTTAAATAAACATCACGAAAAGTCTCTAAAAAGAACATCACAAAAAAGACTTGTTATGTTTCTTGTTTAGTGAGAAATTTATCAAATTATGCCAAATTGTATAAAAAATTAACGAAGCCGCAAACATAAAATGCTATTTGAAGTAACAAATGACTACACAATTTCATGCTATCGTGATTATTTAATTGGCAATAATAGTTATTGATATTCATTGTGGTGATACCATTGAGTATTAAAGTACCAATATCCAATGCTAGTACCTAACTGTGTATGCAACACATTCTACTGCCAACAAAAATAGTATAATTTTCAGAAGTGTTTTAAATTGCATAAACATCTTATTATTAATTATCTTGCAATAAATTTCAGAACATGTAGTGAAATGTGTGGAAATAAGAATGACCTATAATAATCACGTAATTTTGTGGTTCCAAACATTCTAGAGTTTATCTATCAATTAAAATCACTCATATCATATAACTTTTTCTGGAAATTAGATAGAGTTGAAGGAATGAATTCGATATATAACCTGGAATAAGTGATAATATAATGATAATAATAATAATAGTAATAATAATAATAATAATAATAATAATAATAATAATAATAATAATAGATAGATATATAGATATACGTTTATTGACAACATGTACATATGCATTATGTTTGAAGTCAGTCATCATGAAAGGAATAAAACAATATTTGAAACAATTAATAAAAGAAAAGTAACAATAATTTAAAACTGGGTTAAAGGTAATAAAACATCAACTAAAAAATAAAATTAACAACGGCGGTCGCTGGGCGCAAATTTTAAAAAATCTTCGATAGAATAAAAACAATGTTCCAATAAAAACATCTTAGCGAATTTAAAAAATTCACGAAGACTCCTATTTTGGAGATCGAGACCTCTATAAAAACTATTAAAAACATTGTAATACTCAACATTTAGTTTATTCGCCTGGGTAGTCCTAAGCCTAGAGAAAGGGGCCACAAGATCCACCGCATTCCTCGTGCTGTAGGTATGAATATTATAGTGCGAATTATAATTGGATCTATTTTTTTGAACCAATACTGATGTTTCATAAATGTACAGACAAGGAACCGGTAAAATCCTGCACCCCCTAAACAGTGCAAGGCAGTGCGAACCATAAGGAGCATTCCCGGCAATCCTCACGGCGGATTTCTGAAGAGCGAAAACTTTATAAGCCCCACTCGAGTTTCCCCAAAATCTAATGCCGTAAGTGAGAAGTGAGTGAATGGTGCCAAAATACACAGTACGGAGGGCCTTGGTTTGCAAGCAATGCCGAAGCTGCCGCAGTGCATAAATTTGCGAAGACACCGCAGAGCACAAGGCTTCAATTTGAGCAGACCAGGTAAGACTTGAGTCAAGTGTTAACCCAAGAAGCTTAACTGGTTGTGACTTATGAACAAGCTTGTCCGAGGTGAAAGTGATTTTGACGGTCTTGCTTTCATTCAATTGAAGTCTATTAGCCACAAACCAATTTTTTGCTAATGAAAGATGTTCAGATTCATCAGACTCATCTTCATCATGAAGTAGTGTCGTGTCGTCAGCATATAAAATACAAGTACATCCGTTAACGGCTGACGGCAAGTCATTAATAAATATTAGAAACAGTAAGGGTCCCAAGACTGAACCCTGTGGAACTCCAAATCGGATTGGCATAATAACTGATTCATGCCCATCAAAGCTGACATACTTGGTTCTATCGGCAAGGTAAGAGCCAATGAGCACCAATGGTAAACCACGAATGCCGTAATGCTCCATTTTGGCAAGCAAAAGAGAATGGTCCACGCAGTCAAACGCCTTGGCGAGATCGCACAGAACAGCAGAAGTACCATGACGTTCGTCAAGGCCATCGACCACGGTCTCAATCACCTTTGCAAGAGCATCGATTGTTGAGACATTCTTTCTAAAACCAAATTGATGAGGAGAAATGATGGAATGAAGCTATAATGGGAACAATGGAAATCGGTCTAAAATTATTGGCACAGGTCAAGTCGCCTTCTTTATGCAATGGCAAAACCTTAGCAATCTTTAACTCACCAGGCCAGTTACCCTCGGTCAAGCAAGCATTAAATAAAACTGTTGAAGGACCAGTAACGTGTTCAAGAGCAGCCTTCATTAAACGGCTATTCAGACCATAACAATCAGTGCATGTTGAGTTTTTCAGCTGTAATATAGCAGCTTGAACCTCTCATTCAACGACTGGAGGTAAGAAGAAAGAGGCAGAAGGGCTAGGTAAAACACTGACAAAGTTAAGGGGATCAGAAACTGTTCCCGCAAAGAGCTAGAAATTTTTCCTGCAATGTTAGCAAAAAAGCTGTTAAATTCCGAAGATGTTAACGCAGAAACTGTATCACGACATTTATTGTTCTCTCTCTCCTGGTTTACTATGTTCCAGATCATTTTATTCTGATTATCTGACGTCAAAATAGCCTCAGAATACGAAATCCTTTTGGCGGATCTAATCTCTTGCTTGTAAACTTTTCTGATGCTGCAGTACAAACGCCAATCCTCCAGACCTCCAGAAGACTAGAAAGCGCGTCTACATCTAAACACTTCTGTTCTGCGCATCTTAAGCTCACGACCAAACCACCTTGCTCGCGTTTGTCTACGAGAGTGTAACTTGGTAGGTATGTTTATATCTTTTTGTACACATAGAATGCCCAACAATGTTTGAGCGATTTGATTAGAATCCATAGACGCAGCATTAAGACTAGTCCAGTCGACCGCAGCCAAACCCCGGGCAAAACTGTTCAATGTGACATCATTCAACACCTGAATCACCCGTTGATTCCCCGAGACCAAGTTGGGAACCTTCAAAATAGATATGAAAATCCCCAAATGATCAGATACCAATGGTTCGCACACACCTGTTTCAAACAACTCAGGGCAAATATTTGTAACAATGTTATCCAGACATGAGCCAGTGTTGAACGTAACACGTGTTGGTACGTCAATGTAATGCCTCAGGCCGTATAAATTAAAAATATTGTTCAAGTCACGAGCATGCCCTGTATCTCCATTTAGGTCAATATTGAAATCGCCAAGAAAGACAAGAACTTTAAATTTAAGATTAAGAAAATCAATCAAACCATTAATCTGGGTTTTGATAATATCAACATTACCAGCACACGACGACCGGTAAACCGTAACAGTGCAAGTACTAGCACCAGGAATGCAAGCACAACAAAACTCTGCGTGAACAGGTCGACAAAATGCAGAAATATCAACTGATTTAAGGTAAAAATCAAAACGTGAAAAAATGGCTACACCTCCGTGAGATTTATCTCCACGGCAAAATGAAGATACAAGATTATAGTTTTTTAACTTGAAAAAGTATTAGCATTTAGCCAATGCTCCGATATACATAAAATTTTAAACTTTGATGTTTCTTCAAGAAAAACATGTAAGTCATCGGCTTTATTTGAAATACTTTGAACATTAATATGGAAAACAGAGCATGCTGAGGATACCTGACTAAAATATGGTGCAATAAGAACTTCACAATCACTGGTTTCTACTATGAAATTTTCTTGGCGGAAAAAAATGATTGATTGAAACCCCCGAGGGCCAAATATCACTAACTAGAATAGCATCGCACTCACTAGCGGGAACTGATATCTTGAAAGACGAGTAAGAGGCAGAATCGGAACGGTTTAGCTTGAAAACTTCTACACCAGGAGAAAACTGTATAAGGTAATTCTTCAAGTCAACTTCATTTAGGTTATGCTCCAGGTTGGTAGCATGAAAGTGTCTAAAATCATCATTCCTAGGCTTAGCTGCTTGAATAGAATATCCATTACTTTTAGCTCCGTTGCCAACCCGAATAGTGGCTTGTTTACGTTCAGGATTAGCAGGTTTGGCATTAAAGGCATTGTAAGAATGCGATGTAGCAGCTTTCTCACTGCTATAATACTTTTGGCATAACCTCTCAGTCTCAACCTGATGTATGGCTCCTGCAACTTCCCTGCTTGAAACAATAGGTTCATCCTTAGATGAGGAAGGGTGTGATGAAGTTACCGAGGGTTGTTGTTTTTTATTGATGAAGGAACCACGGGATGCAGTAGAATTAACTAAGCCGGCAGAAGTCGTTCTATCGTCTAATTTGTTATCACCTAATAGGTTAATATGATCAAGTAGATTTCGAATCATTTCCTCTTGCTGTTTAATTAGCATATTCTTTTGATTAATAGTATTTTCATTATGCCTGATAACAATGTCTCTCTGTTTAATGATTTCTTCAAAATAGGAGCTTTCAGATTTAGATATAATTGGCACGGAAGTACATGAGTCCTGAGCATCGGAAGGAGCTGATGATTTGAGTTTCCCAGTTGAGCCCGTGTCACCTGCCTCACAACAGATACAAGTATCGTTATCAAAGTACTTAACTTTGTATTTCTTCTGTAATTTTGAACAAGCAGGATGCGACAGCACCCCGCATTTAATACATCTAATTCTAGATTTGGCACTACTCTTGCATCTAGTACAGACATCACGTGAATCATCAGCAGATTTATCACCACTCATAGTAATGATAGTAGAAAACAGAAATCAACAATTCAAAATACAGATCAAAAAAAATATTCCTACAACAACTGATATAAACGATGTGAAAAATCAAAAAACGTACCAGAATAGCAAAACTGCAGGTTGAAAAATCTCATAAACCACACAGAAAACTGTTCAGAAAACCACTATGCACTTTCAACTAATTAAAATGATCAATATACATTAAAAATCACTCAATGTATAAGGAGCAAAATAATTACAACTTGACCCTTACAAAGTCAACTAATAATAATAATAATAATGAGATTAATAATAATAATAATAATAATAATAATAATAATAATAATAATAATATTAATAATAACAATAATAATAATACCCTCCTAGGAGCTGTAAGACCTTGTCGTTGGTGGAGCGGCTGAGTAACTTCCTCTCTCCTCGAGCTGTAAGACCTTGTCGTTGGTGGAGCGGCTGAGTAACGTCCTCCCTCCTCGAGCCGCAAGGACGGGAAGGGAGGAGTGAAACTAGAAAACAGCTCAGAAATGGTCAGTGGGGCACTGGTGGGGCTATCTATGCCGATGTGATAGCACCAACAAATGCCAGTAGAAGATCCAACATGCCCAAGTTACATCCGAACACACTGGCAAGTCCTGACCAGACATGGGGGACGAGCGGCGAGTTGCCGGCGCCGAAAACTGGAACCCTCGGCTATGGTATGGTAACCCAGACAGAAGAGTCCCGATGGAGTAAACCAGCGAAAAAAAATCCGAGATCTAAGGTAGAAGAGACCGTGCCGAGAGATGAATGATCATGCGTAGTAGATCGCTAACGGTTCCCTCCGGATACCAGGCGACCTTCGGTTTCACTAAGCCTCTCTGTGGCAAGGGTGCACTACCACAGTTGTACCCAGTACATCCCATCTCGTGGGAATCATATGAATACCTCATATAGATTAGAGAATACGGAGAATCCTAACTCCAACGAAACAGGAAATGCTATGAATACAAAGACGATGGGACCTGTCCTTCGGTTCTTACTCATAAAGAGATTGGATGGGGAGTATTTCTCGAAAGTCAGCCCTTTTTTAATCAGTAAAGTTATGTATGGTTTGATTGGTACTACGAAAAATACAAGAAAAGTGAGAGATGGCATCCTAGTGGAAACCTCTTCACGAGCACAGTCATTACGATTAATGAAAGTTAACGAACTCTCAGACTTCAATGTACAAGTAACCCCTCATGGTACGTTGAAAAATGTCAAAGGTGTCGTGTATTGTAAAGATTTTCTAAACTGCACTACCGAAAAAATATTAGAAGGCCTTAAAGATCAAGGTGTCATTGAAGTGAAACGCATGAAAACAAAGAGAGAAGGAATTATTACCGAAATTCCCAATCACATTCTCACATTTCATACACCAGTTTTGCCTAATAATATTCGAGCAGCTTCCTACAACCTGAAAATTCGACCATATTTTCCTGCCCCAATGAGGTGTTTCAAATGCCAACTTTTTGGTCACATGTCATCTTGGTGTAAGAAAGATCAAATCTGTGTATGCGGGAAGCCACCACATACAGAGACAAACTGCGAAAAACCAGAGGTATGCGTGAACTGTAAAGGTCCACACCCAGCTAACTCAAGACAATGTCCGCAACTAAAAATCGAGCAAGCTATCCAGAAAGTTAAAATTCAAGAAAGAATTCCTTATCGCGAAGCGAAGAAAAGGGTCCAAATCACAACATCCACGGCAGGTGTAACGTATGTCCAGTCTGTTCAAACTAGTAACACCAACGTTAACGATATAGTGGCCAGAATCATACCCCTACTATCGAAGGTGGTTAAAGATCTATTGGAATAATCCTCCCTCCCTCAACCTATCATTCCTCAACCCATAGCCTCCATGAATCAGCCCCCTCCCCGACCCCTCCTAAACTTCCGCTTCCCATAACCAAAAGGAAGCGATTCAAAGCTAAAGATGCGAACGTCAGCTCTGAGGAAGATCAGATGGTAGTATATACTCCTCGAATACTCAATCCTCCCAGAGTACTAAAAAGAAAAAAGGATGGCCAAAAGGCAAACCTAGAAAATGAATTGAAGTTTTGTGTCAAGATACCGTATACCTACTGTCCTTTAAACTTTCCACAAATACACCTTACGTTCACATTCAATCTAGAAAACCTAATATTTTGGAATTGTAATGGCTGTATAACCCATTTCCCGGAACTCAAAAATATGCTCAATGAAAGGACACCCTTTTGCATATGTCTTCAGGAGACTCACCTGAAACCTCGAGAGAATTTCTCTTTGAGAGGATACAATAGTTACAGAAAGGATGTTATTCCGGATCTCAGAGCCAGAGGTGGTGTAGCTATCTTTCTCAAGGATAATATTCCCCACCGGAATATTTCTATACAGAGCAGATTACAAGTTATCGCTGTCCATGTTTATTATCCGATCCAATTTTCGATTTGCAACATCTACTCACCTGACGGTAATTGGACTATTGAAGATCTAAGAAATATCGCTGACCAGTTACCAGCTCCCTTCTTGATTGTGGAAGACTTTAACTCACATAATCAATTGTGGGGTTCGAATATACTGGACAATAGAGGCAGAATTATCGAAACTTTCATCGACGAAATGAACCTTGTTCTCTTGAATAATGGTGAGGGTACTTATATAAACCTAAGATCCAACTCATTGTCAGCTATCGATTTAGCATTATGCTCAACAGTTATATCGACATCGCTACAATGAAACTGTTTGGGAGATCATCTTACAAATCACTTCCCAATTTCAATTGAATCTGCTGGCCGATTCATCCCACGAGCACTGCTCAGACGATGGAGATTGAGTAATGCTAACTGGGATCGGTATAGACAACAATTAGGAAACTTACAGCTGCCTGATACCGATATCAATGGAGCCACAGAACTGAGCAGTAGTGAGATTTTATCAGCAGCGGAAACATCGGTTCCACGATCAAGTGTTCTTAAAGGTACCAAATCAACTCCATGGTGGAATGACATTGTTGCCAAACATGTGGCAAATAAAAACCACGCCTTAACTACTCTAAAACGTTCACCCACATTGGAAAATACTATATCGTTCAAGAGAGCACGTGCAAGAGCAAGGCGTGCCATAAGTAACAGTAAAAGAGCTACGTGGGAAACATATGTCTCTACTATCACAGCTAGAACACCCGCATCAGAAGTATGGACAAAAATTAGCGCTATCGTAGGAAATACATTCACGGATGCTTCACGGGTTTTAGAAATTGATGGCTAACTCATAATCAGTGAGGAAGAGATTGCTGAGCATTTAGCTAATCAATTCGAATATATCAGTAGCTCGCAACACTACGACTCCGAGTTCCAGATCCATAGACAGGCAGAAGAGCGAGAAATTGACTTTTAGGAAGAAAATATATCCAACTATAATCACCTTCTCACCCTAGAGGAACTAGATAATGCACTTCATGAAATGAAAGACTCCGCAGCAGGAGGAGACAACATTGTATATGAATTCATCAGACAGCTACCAAATTTATCAAAAAAAATACTATTAGATTTGTATAATAGAATATGGATCGACGGCACCTATCCAGAGAAATAGCGTGAGGTCGTACTTATTCCTGTTCTTAAAATAGGGAAAGACCCAAAACTCACTTGTAGTTATTGACCCATCTCACTCACAAGCTGTCTTAGCAATCTTATGGAGAAGATGATAAGCATCAGACTTATGTGGTAACTGGAATCCAATCATCTCTTGTCATATGCTCAGTCTGGTTTTAGGAGCCACAGGTCTACAATTGACAATCTTTTTCTGCTAGAGAAAGAAATCCAGGATAGTTTTTTCCACAGAAACCACACAGTAGTAGTGTTTTTTGACCTAGAATAGGCATTTGATACAACCTGGCGCTTCAACATTCTCGACCAACTCCGAAAGTGGGACATGAAGGGAAGACTACCACATTTCATCGCAAGTTTTCACAAACAACGTGAATTCCGTGTCAGGAGAGCATCGACTTCCTCAGAGCTACATTCACTAGAAAACGGAATACCACAAGAATCTACTCTGAGCGTAGTACTAGTTGCTATTGCAGTTAACCGACTTCTAGATAATCTCAATCCAACAGTGGGACGATGTTTATACGTTGATGATTTAACGATCTTCTACTCTGCAACATCTATGGACGATATAGAGCGAACTCTTCAGAAAGATATAAATAGTCTCTGTAACCGAGCGAAGACTTTAGGGCTCACTTTCTCTGCTGCGAAAACCAAATGTGTTCATTTCTGTCGACTTAGATCAGGTCATGATGATCTGAAATTGGAACTGTCTGAACATGAACTAGTATGCAGCGACTCTGTCAAATTTCTAGGAATGATAATGAAAATTGAGATGGGACTTACATATAAACGATCTAATACTGAGATGCAAGAAAGCGCTCAATCCACTAAAAGCATTAGCTAGTATTAATTGGGGATGTGACAGAGAAATACTTCTGAGGTTATACAAATCATTTATATTGTCCAAGATTTGTTTGTGACTCAGCACGTGAATCAATATTAAAAAAGTTGGACATTATACAGTGTCAGGCTTTTAGGATCGCACTAGGAGCATTTCACACAAGCCCATATCTATCACTCTGCTGTGAAGCTGGAATTCCCCCATTGAAATACAGGAGACTGCAACTACACACGAGCTTTAGCTCAAAATTTGGTGCATTCCCAACCACCTACAGATGGTTACAGAAGAGGAGTATGACTACTATGAACGACTGCCAACTATCACTCGTCCTGCTGAAATTAGATTTGTAGAATTCATCAATAAGATTGACTATTCCATTCCATAAGACCGTCCGAGGTGCCTCCCTGGGACATTGCCCCCCTTGATATATGTCTCGACCTCCAGACATATAAAAAAGGTGAATGCAACAGAATCACTATTCTTATGGAACTCCACAGGATAATTGATAGTTTCTCAGATTGTCATATTATCTATACAGACGGATCCAAGACCGACAACGGAGCTGGATGCGCCATATCTAGTTTGGGAATTTTCCATTCATGGACATTACCATGTGAAGCCAGTATTTATACAACCGAACTCTATGCTATTTTAGAAAGTACAGGATATATAGAATTCAACACATATAATAAGTTCGTTATTTGTACCGACTCTCTGAGTTCTATACAAGCTCTAAAGAATCCATTCAGTAGAGATCCACTGGTACGAATAATACTTGCACGAATACATTGGTTGAAAACTCAAAATAAATCAATAAAGTTTCTATGGATTCATAGTCACTATGGAATAGCTGGTAATGAACTTGTTGATAGTGCTTCCAAAGAAGCTGCTCAAGACCCTGTTGCTGAGGACATATATATTAGAGTTGATGATATAAAAACCCATTTGAAACACGCTATCTTAGGACAATGGCAGATGGAGTGGTATAGTACGTAGTCAAAATTGAAAGAGATTAAGCAGAAAGTTCATCCTTATACACCGCTCCCATACTCATGCAGAAGAGATCAAGTAGTTATTACCCGAGCACGGATAGTACATACTAATTTGACCAACACATTTATGCTGGCAGGAGAGCGGCAGCCCAGATGCCATCACTGTAATAGGAGACTTATTATCCAACACATACTCACACAATGCCCAGAACATCAAGCAATCAAACAACGAATTGGAATAACGAACACCTTACAAGCATGCCTGGAAAATAATATGAGTACTGCATCTCGAACAATTTCATTCTTCAAAGAGATCGGAATCTACAAAAGAATATGAAGAAAACACATTTTGATGACTACAATAACGAATATATTAATTGAAATGATAGGGTTGATTACATAAACTGAAATTTAGAAAGGAAAAAAAGGAGAAGAAAAAAAATGCTTGAAGGCTAATGACCATAGCAGTCCATGCCTCAACAACAAAAAATAATAATAATAATAATCTGGTCCAACACTCATAACCATTTCCGAAATACACATCACCAGATCCATCTATCAAGGAGATGCGTTGAGCCCTTTTGCTATTCTATATGGCACTTAACCCGCTCTCTAAACAGTTGAACCGAACAGTAATAGGAGACACACTGAAAGTCAACCAAATAAAACACATCATCTCGCACCAACTATACATGGACCATGGACGGCCTGAAACTCTACGCATCATCACAAGACAAACTCAAGGAACTGATTATAATAGTGGAAAAGTTCTCCAATGACATATGTATGAGATTTGGGTTAGATAAATGTAGAACTATACATACGGAAAAGGGTAAAATCCTGACAGGGAATATGCAACTTGCAGATGGAGGTATAATAGAATCAACGGATCAGCAAGAGCTTTACAAATATCTAGGATATCAACAAGCAAGAACAATCGACCAAAAAAGGATCAAGGAAAGCCTAACTAGGGAATATATGACTAGAGTAAACAAATTGTGTAAAACCGAACTGAACAGCCGAAACATATTCAAAGCTCTCAACACCCTAGCTATACCAATTTTAACGTACTCATTTGGGGTAATAAACTGGACGGTAACAAACCTAGATAATATTATGCAAAAAACAAGAGCAACACAAACAGAACACAGAAAACATCACCCCAAATCCAGTACAATAAGAATGACACTTCCAAGGAAAGAAGGAGGCCGAGGTTTAATAGACATCAAAAACCTGCACAACAACCAGATCAAAATGATGAGATCATACTTCCACAAAAGGAAAGAAACATCATCGTTACACCAACTTGCATGCATGACAGATAGAGGATATACACCACTGAACCTATCCAATGAAGAAGTACAAGGCAATGGACTCATGATTAGTATAGAGGAGAAGAGGAATGAATGGAAGGACAAGGCCCTTCATGGGCGACACCCGCATGACCTCGACCTACCCCATGTCGACAAGCAAGCGTCGAAGGAATGGTTGAGGACAGGCGAACTAATCCCAGAAACGGATGGCTTTCTTATAGCAATACAGGATCAGGTGATACACACAAAGAATTATCAGAAATACATTGCCAAATAACCAAGTGTAACAGATGACAGATGTAGGAAATGCAAGGAGAAGCCACACACCATCCAACACATCACGGCAAGATGCAGCATGTTATCACAGAATGATTACTTACACCGCCATAATCAAGTCACTACTATCATCTACCAAAAAATATGCCACAATTGGGGAATAATAGAAAGCAGCAATAAAACACCGTACTACGAATATCAGCGAGCTGCAGTAGTACAGAAAGATCATATCACAGGTTTACTACGATCGATCCATTATAACAGACCGGAAGATCCCCTGAAATAAACCAGACATAGTTGTAAGAGATAACAGACAGGAGGAGGCATACATCATAGACATAGCGGTCCCTAACACCCACAATATTATAACCAGTATCGAAGAAAAGAAAGTACACTGACCTCTCAACAAAGTGACCATTGTACCCGTTGTATTGTCCGCCACTGGTATGATCCCAAAGGAACTACATAGAAGCCTCAAAATACGGGCATTGAATAACAATTCGTACAGGCCCATGCAGAAAGCAGTTGTACTGAATACAATAAGAATTGATTGAGAATAGACGAGAGTGCTTGGTAACCCACCTGTACCTCGCTAAATGCAAACACAAGGAATGAAGCCTGAGAAGATTGAAATAATAATAATAATAATGCAACAGCAGAATTTTTCCGTCGAATTAATACCGTTTTTGAAACACAACTGAACTCTAAGAACAAAATACAGGCAATCAATGGATGGGCAGTACCCGGGTTGGCGTACTCATTTGGCATAATAGATTGGACACATAAAGAAATACAACAAATAGACAGACAAGTACGTACAACGCTCACAAAATTTCGCCTACACCATCCAAAATCTGCGATGGAGCGATTGTATATACCCAGGAAAGAAGGTGGCCGTGGACTGACTAATCTCGAGAGTATGTTAGTGGATGAAACTCAAAAACTGAGAAGATATTTTAAAAATAAGAACTTACCTCTATTCAGATGCCTAGTTACAGTTGATGATGGATACTCGGCACTAAACCTCGCCGACGGGGAACCTGATAGGGAAAATGACTGCATCAATAAAATTAAGGAAACTTGGCAGGTAAAAGTGTTACATGGCAGATATTACAACTCACTGCACCAGGAAGATGCAGATTTCAGAGCAACGAATACTTACCTCATGACAGGGTACTTGTTTGCGGAAACCGAAGGCGCACTCCATGCAATCCAGGACCAAGTGGTGGCAACGCGTTGCCATGAGAAATATATCATTAAAATGGACATCCCAAACCCCCGCTGTAGACTCTGTAATAAGGAACAGGAGACGATCCAGCACATAATATCAGCCTGCACCCAATTAGCCCCCATCGCTTACCTGAGTAGACACAACAATATGGGAAAGGAACTTCATCTCGCTGTGACCCAAAGATTAAATCTAAAAACAGGAAAAACACCAGGGTACAAACATCAACCGTTAAGTCTAGTTGAAAATGAGCACTATAAAGTCTATTGGGATACTTTGATAAGAACAGACCGAGAAGTTCAACACAACAAACCGGACATGATCGTGCTAGATAAAAACAGCAAATCTGCGATCATTATTGATTTTTCGGTCCCACTGGACGAAAATCTGGGGAAAGCTCACAAAGACAAGATAATGCGATATCGTCCGCTAGCAGATGAGGTAAGAGATTTATGGAATTTAAGAAAGGTAGAGATCAAACCATTCATAATTTCTGCAAATGACTCAGTGCACGTTAAAGTAACTAAACACCTGGAAGAGCTAAGCATATCTCGACATATCTGTGGTTTGATGCAAAAAGCAGTAATTCTGGGAACAACTGCAATTGTCCGAAGAACACTAACCCCCTAATTAAGTAGGTTTATACCTTGATGCAACTGCGTCCGGTAGAAACTGCTACCACCAACCACGTACAAGTGTGAAATAATAATAATAATAATAATAATAGTTATATTGGGATATAACCATTTATACAGACAAAACAGTAATGTACAATAGACCGCATATAACATTACAAATCAAAAAAGAGAAGATCACCTACATTATTGATATTGCTGTTCCATCTGACAATAATATAAATAACAAATACAGAGAAAAGAAAGATAAATACCAGCAGTTAGAAATAGAAATAGAACGTATATGGAAACTGAAACAAGTAATTGTAATACCTTTTATGATATCTGTTACAGGAATTACCACAAAAACATTCATCACACACCTCACGCAGTTAAATCTTCCACATAACACCCACACCCAGATACAAAAAGCAGTCATCCTACACACATGCAACATTACCAGATCATTTCTAAACCAAAGATAGAGTAAAAGTAGACTTGAGTGCAAACTCCGTCTGCTATTTATAAGAAACCACAATTGTGAGAAATAGAGAATAATAATAATAATAATAAATGGAATGGAAATTGAAGAGCTGTACAAATATCTTGGATACCAACAAGCCAGAGGAATAGACCAAAAACAAAGCAAAAAAACACTAAAACACAAATTTACACAGAGATTACGGAAGATACTGAGAACGAAACTAAACTCAAAAAACACAACAAAAGCCATAAATACTTATGTCATATCTATCCTTACATACAGCTTTGGAATAATCAATTGGACAGATACAGAGCTTGAAGAACTTAATCTCGAAATCCGCACCTTGAGCTCCAAATACCACAAACATCACCCACGCAGCTCAATAGAAAGGGTTAATATACCACGAGAAAAAGGAGGACAAGGAATCCTGCACATACCATCACATAACCAAAAACAAATTACAACGCTTAGACAATACTTTATAGATGAAAGCACGAACAGTCAACTACATAAAACATTAAGACAAATTGATAAAAAACTAACACCGCTTAACTTGGCACAAAATAACAATGATAAACAAAGAGAAAAAGATGACCTTGAAGATAAATGGAAAAGAAAGGAGCTGCATGGTCGGTATCCAACAACCTTAAAGCAAGACCACATAAACAGAGATGCCTCTCTCATGTGGTTGAAACTCGGATATCTGTTCCCCGAAACCGAGGCATTTTTGATAGTGATACAAGACCAGGTCATTGCAACGAGAAATTATAAAAAATATATAATGAAAGAACGTATCCCAACAGATAAATGTAGAATGTGCAAGGAACATACTGAATCACTGGACCATATTATAAGCGGATGTGAAGTACTAGCTCCAAAATAATATATTAAAAGGCATGACAACGTTGGCAAGGTAATCCATCAAGAGCTACGGAAAATCCATGGCAACACAATTGTGGAAACAATCCCATACTACAAGTATAATCCAGAAAGTGTCCTCGAAACCGAAAATTATAAAATGTATTGGAATAGGGAAATTATAACAGACTTACCTCTACAACACAACAGGCCAGACTTGGTATTCACCGACAAAAAACTGAGACATACTTACTTAATTGACTTTTCCATCCCACTTTCCGCAAATCTGCAGAAAACAGATAAAGAAAAAAAAGTAAGTATTTACCTCTTGCTAATGAAATAAAAGACATGTGGAACCAAGAAAAAGTTGTCGTAATACCAATCATTATAAGTGCAACTGGAGAAATACCACATACACTCATCGAAAATCTAAACAAATTAGGCATAAAGGAACAAATATACCACCTACTACAAAAAATCGTTGTGATAGAAACCAGTGGAATTGTTAGACGCGTGCTAAACGACCCAAAAAAGTATACTTATTTGTCTTCTTGCAGCATATGCCGAGGCAAGGAAAGAGCCATATCCAGACATAAGTCTGTGGAACACAAAAATAATAATAATATTAATAATAATAATAATAATAATAATGATATTTATTCACCATTCAATTTGAATTATACAATGATTTTTCTTAACAATAAATGAATATAGATGAATAAATATAGAATTCCCCCAGAAGGATGAACCTGTGCGTGGGTTGTAACCATATTAAATAAAATAGATTGTAATGAACAAAACCGTAAAAATAAAGTTTCTCTCGGTATTAGCAAATATCATCCGAAGATATATAGATATCATATCAAAATCACTTACGGATAATATAGAAGAACAGTCCACCACTTCACAAACAAAACAATTAGCAATTAGATTATAATAAATAACATTGTAAACATAAATTTTTTCTTAGTGTGAACTGAAAGGTACGGAAAAAAATACTTTTGTAGATTTCTCATTAAAAATCATTTGTAAATATTATAAAAAGAGCACCCTACTATATAATAACATTTTAACAATAATATTCTCTTCATAACATTTCATATAATAATTCACAAAATTTACTTTTCAAAGTCCCAAGATTGTAAGAGTATATATAGGGTTGGAGTTAGTATGAACCAACATATCAAACAGTGACTGTATTCCAGCTCGTTAAAACCGATACGGTCGTGCACAAGCAGTTGAATGAGTGTGTATGATTTTTTTTATACAAACATGAAAATAAACCTATACAATCCTGCAAAAATGCAATCTCAGGAGTAACGTCACTTAACACAGATTGGTAGGGGAAAGTGGTCCACATTCGGCATATTGACATTAAAAAGACAAATCTGGGAAAAGTGAGCACATTATTCAAAACTTTAATATTTTTTAATAAACTTTGATCTATAAGAAACATATAATGAGCAGCAAAATATCTGTTGTAACAGTGTGAGTTGACTTTTTATTTTCTTTTATTTTTTTTGATAAATAACCACTGAGGGGGTACTTTCAGCTGTGTGAAGGAGTACAATCGGATATACGTTAAAATAAATATTGATGTCATTAAGGTGTGAGCACATAGAGAAACCACGTTAGATATGTAGGTATTTTTAACTATAGATACCAATGAACACTTATCTTACATTAATATTGGAAAAGTTGACATTACATTTGACTACACTCGTGGTTCTTGCAGTTCCATGGCTAGAAGAGGGGGGCAAAACAGTTACAATGTCATTTTTCTGCACTATTGATATGTCCTCGACAGTTGGAAATAGGAAGCTGTTGGTATGGCATTTACGGCGCATAAACTTGATTTCAAACTCTTTATCTTGGAGAGAAATTAGTTGACCAACAAAAAATTTCTTCTTTGTAAACCAAAAATTTCACAAGAACAAAATTTCCCACGTCAATAATAGTCTCACTGTCAGCTATGAATTTCAAGTCTTCGAAATCTTCTTCGTCCTCCGACGACCGATCTTGCAAGAGAACTTCAGTGCTGTACTCGCTTGATGTAGACATTCTTCGTTTTTCACCCAATGCGATTAAGTCTTTTTTAAAAGAAGGTAGATCGCCCATTCTCTCTTTTTGTCCTCCCTGTTTATTTCTTTTTTACAAGTTGTACTTTTGGATAAGGCCTAATTTGACACAATGCAGAAGATAATATAGACAGCGTTGCAGGCGAACCTGGGGGCGTTTTGTTTATAATTTCCTGCGATTGTCTTTATGTTGAAGGAATTGGTGAGATTGTTCTGGTCTCCATTTCAATCTGTGTGTCTCCATTGTCCATCAGCGGTTGGTCAGATACTTCACTTGGGATAAAATCTTCATCACTGAATACGAATCGATTCATTGGCCACAGACCATTGCTTTTAAATGAGCTTGTTATATTTTCAATTGTGAACGCACTTTCATATGCATGATTTGCCAAACGCGCCAGATGTCGGATTGTGAGAGACTTTCCAGGATTTGATAGAAGCCAGTCATGCTGAGCTGTAACTAAGTATGATTTGAATGTGCCAAATACCTCTACATCCAGAGGCTGAGGCGTGAAGAGAAATCAGGTTAGCCGACTGTAACACGGTTAACATTAAGGGACACCCTATATATGGAGATATCTAATAAAGGAGTATTAACAACTATAATATACTCCTTAGTGTGCTTCATAGCATTTAACCACAACAGAGGATTGTTGACATACCTTTTTGTATACGAAAGTGTAAACGCAGATAAGTTTTAACTGTTAGCGAATACGTTGGATGAAATTTGATTAATAAACTATTGCAGCTAATTTGCGTTTCATTTCTTATTGACAGATTACACAACAGTAATGGTTATTCATATTCAAAACCAATGAAACGGGAAAATAATTTACTTCACCACCTCAGTTTTACACTGCTTTATGTTACCCAAAACACTACAATGTGTATTAATATAGTTACACAAACACTTGTCAGAAGGAGTATCGCTTATTAAGATTTACCTAGCTGCACAAAGACCAACTTCACCTCCACGTGGCGTGCGGTGGAAACAGATCGAGTGGCGTGATTGGGGACCAATGCCGTCAAGCGGGTCGCTCGAGGCTGGCAAACGAAGCTCTGGCGTACGCTAATACTGGAAACATCAGCGTGGAGAGGGATCGCGAACAATGGCCCGGCGCCCTGCATGCATCAGGAAACAGTGCAAACTCGAGGAAGCCTGCCCAGTATATCTCGTATCAGTAAGTCGGTGGTTGATGAGGAAGTGCTTACTGATGTGAGGGCTTGCCTTAATCGGCTGGCCAAGTGGATGGGAACCACCATAAAAATCCCCCTCAAGTCAGTGGTGGAACAGCATAAGCCGAAGACTTGGCGTGGCGCTGCGGGGCTGAGAAATTGCTTAGTCGCTATTATGCGAACTCCGGGTACCAGGCGACACCCAGATTTCAATAGCCTTCTTCCGATATGCAGGGCTCTGCCGGAAGCAACTAACCATTCCCTAGCTACTCGTGGGATTAAAAATGGACCAACTAAAAAAAAGACAAGAAAAACCCAGAGGATAAAGATAGCCTCACTCATCCAGAGGGAATGGAACTAGATCATGTTCCAGACCAAAAAACCAAGGATGAGCTCCTAAAAAGCGGCGAAGAGGACCAAATGGAGCCTTAACAAAAAACCAAAAAGGCTCGAGGAAACCTTAGCGGCGCTGCTCGAAAAAGATATAAGTACCTGATGAAGCACGGCCTCAGTCATAAAGAGGCACGACAACAGGCACTGAAACCTATCACAAAAAAGGATGCACCCAAGAGTAAGAGCTCCAAAAAAGTCCGATTTGAGAAAAGCACCCCTGAACATCCGAGGAAGAAGGGAGCTCTCATAGTAGGTAAAACTACCGATGAGGGAAACAAACCATCCTACGGACAAATGCTATTAGCAATAAGGGTAGGAATAATGCCCTCCAATTATCCAGAGTTATCACTTTCAGTGGAACAGTTAGCAGCCATAAAAGAGAAAATTTTGGACAAAATCTTACTGCTGGATCCAAAGGAAAATGCCAGGCCTATATTCAGCAATTGCAATCCAGACTTGGCTGGATGTTGCTGTCCTGTGCTGACGGAACCACAGTTGAGTGGCTTAAAAGCATAGTTCAGGAGCTGCATCCACAGGAGGGTGTGTCATTGAGACTCGCAGAGGAAGGTAACATTCCTTACTCAGAGATCTTTGTGACGTACCTTCCTGACAGTCTGAAATATCAAAACGAACTCACAAAATTGGAGGATTGTAAGAAGGGCCGAAAAAGGCCCCACAGTAGAACTCACCCTATCAGTGGACCCCATATCCGCAGAAAAAATCAATAAGAATGGCTATATGGCCAATTATAAATTTGGTCAGGTGAGAATATTAACACAAAAAAGCCATGCTGGGCAACATAGTGGTCCAGTTGCAGCCTCAACCAGTCGAGGTTGCAAAAAAGAACACAAAAGGGACCCACAAAAACGGGTCTCCCAAAGGACAATAAGGGATCTAATAAAGATCCCAAGAAACAGTAAAATGGCTCCCTCCAAATCCGTTAGGTTTCTGCAATTAAACCTCCATAATGCAAAAGCTGCAAATAGCGTGCTTACCAGGAGTTTTAGCAGAAACCTATCAGACATCGGGCTCATTCAAGAACCCTGGACTCACGAAGGACTTATCAAAGGCCTATCCATCAATTCATGTGAATTGATATATTGACAAATACATGATAAACCAAGAGCGGCATTATTCATCTCAAAAAACTTAACTTTATATCTGTTCCAGAGATTATCACCAGAGACCTTGCAACAGCTGAAGTGGAGTTCCTCACCGAAAAGGGTAAAAGGCACATTATAATTACCTCTGCATACTTTCCGGGAGAGGAAGACAAACCTCCAACAGAGGAAGTCAAAAGCGTCATCAGATGGTGCAATAAAAAGAACAGACATCTTATTCTTGGATGTGATGCAAACTCCCACAACATAGTATGGGGCAGCACGGACACGAACAAACGAGGTGAGTATCTCTTAGAGTATTTGGCTAAATCTAATATAGACATTATTTACAGAGGTAACACACCCACTTTTATCACTGCAACCAGAAAAGAGGTGCTTCATATCACCCTAGCTTGTTGCTTTACAACAAATTTAATACAAAACTGTCATATTTCTTATGAGGTTCCGATGTCGGATCACAGGATGATACGATTCGAGGTCGGGGCCACGCGGGAACAGACCCAGTGTTGTCGAATACCTCAACAAACGGACTGGAGTTCAAATAAGGACAAATTAAAGTCGGATGTTGAAGGAGCATTATATACGATTGAAACTGTGGAGGAACTTGAAGTAGCCTCTCAATGGTTGAATCGCACGATAATTAATTGCTACGAGGAATCTTGTCCCATCAAAACAAAGGCTGTCAATAGGGATGTGCCTTGGTGGAACAATAAACTCAGCAAAATAAAGGTCTTAGCACGCAAAGCATTCAACAGAGCCAAGAGGACAGGAAACTGGGAAGACTACAAAAAGGCTCTAACTGAATATAACAAAGAAATCAGAAGGTCCAAGAGGAAAACTTGGAGGCAATTCTGCGAAGGGATTTCTAACGTAGCCCCAGCAGTGCGCCTTCAAAAAGTCATCGCTAAGGACCACTATAACGGTATTGGTTCCCTTAAAAAGCCAAACGGAGAGTTCGCAGAAAGCATGAGATGTTTATTAGACGCTCATTTTCCTGGTGCTGCAATTATTGAAGATACCGCAGAGGCAAATCTTGATGAAACTTTCATCAAAACTTCTAGATCAGCGAAAAGCCTAGCGGGTGAAATATTCACCAAGAATAGAATTGAATGGGCAATTGACAGCTTCAACCCCTACAAATCACCTGGAGAGGATGGCATCTTTCCGGCACTTCCACAACAGGGATCCGTTATCTCAATTCCCCACTTATGTAAGATATTCAAGATGAACTTCATCTTGGGATACATTCCAAAAGGGTGGAGAGAGGTCAGGGTCTGCTTTATTCCTAAGAGTGGAAATGTCCTCCAGAGGAACCAAAGTTATATAGACCTATAAGCCTTACCTCCTTCTTACTCAAAAGTATGGAAAAAATACTCGCCACATACATGAGAAGTGAATATTTATCAAATGCACCGCTTCACGAGGAAAAATTTGCCTACCAACCTGGCAAATCTACCTTAGATGCCTTACATTGTCTCGTAACAGACCTAGAGAAGGCAATAGCTGCGAAAGAAGTATCGCTATGTGTATTCGTAGATATAGAGGGAGCTTTTGATAACACCTCATATGAATCATTTAGCGCTGCTGCAACTGCAAAGGGTATTCCACCTTCCATAATCAAATGGATTCAGTCCATGCTAAATAATAGGAAAATAATCACCTACCTCGGAGACCAGTCGACTACTATAAAATAGGTGAAAGGTTGTCCTCAAGGAGCAGTGCTATCACCTCTACTGTGGTCACTAGTGGTTAACGACCTCTTAACAAAGCTAAAAAGAGAAGGATTTCGTGCTCTTGGCAATGCCGACGATTTAGTTATAGTTGTCAGAGGTGAGCACGACGGCATCATTGCCGATCGCATGCAATGTGCCTTGAACCTCATAACTACCTGCTGTTCGAAGGAAGGACTTTCAGTCAATCCTAATAAAAAGACACTTGTTCCATTCACTAACAGGAGGAAGTTAAGTATACGGACTCCGAGCTTGAATGGTACAACCCTGTTTTCTTCGGACGAGGCTAAGTACCTTGGAGTCATCCTTGATAGGAAACTTACGTGGAACTCACACCTCGCATACTTCACCTCAAAAGCAACAAGGGCTCTTTGGACGTGTCGTAGGCTCTTTCGGAAAACTTGGGGTCTAAAACCAAAAATGATCTACTGGTCATATATAACGGTTGTCAGACCTATCACCTATGCTGCGCTTGTATGGTGGAAGAAAACAACGCAACAAAGGGCTACAATAGAGTTGCAAAAATTGCAAAGACTCGCATGTTTAGGAATAAAGGGTATAATGAGATTATGCACTGGCGCGGCCTTGGAGGTAATGCTAGATCTCCCTCCATTACACTTACATGTAAGGAGGATTGCTCTGCAAAATGCCCATAGGTTATCACAGGCTAAATCTCTCAAACCCGGTGATTTGACAGGACATCTCAAGATACTAAGGGTTGGATCAACCCAATCTATTATGATGCCTAGGGACATAATGCCTGCTAAACAAGATTTCGAAGTTACTCTAGATGTTATTATTAACGATCGTGAGTTAACACAGAACGAAATCTCAGAAATAACTAGGGGTGCCCTCACATTTTATACTTATGGGTCAAAAACCAACGAAGGAGTAGGAATAGGGGCTACAGGACCTAATCTTAGGTTATCAGTAGCCCTAGGTAACACTCCCACAATATTCCAAGCCGAAATACTAGCGATAAACTTCTGTGTTCAAGAGTGACTCAAAAAGCGCCTCAACGCAGCCAGAATATTTATTGCCTCCGACAGCCAGGCTGCTTTGAAAGCTCTAAGGTCTATAACTTATGAGTCCGAAACAGTCTAGAGCTGCAAACAATCTCTTAAGCTACTGGCTAGACATAACAAACTATCTTTGTTATGGGTGCCCGGGCACAAGGGAATCGCTGGGAATGAGACTGCCGATGGTCTTGCAAAGGAAGGAGCTAGCACTCCTTTCATCAGACCCGAACCGTTTTGTGGCATTACTAAAAGCCACATTGTGGAAGAAGTCCGTAAATGGGAAAAGGAACTTAGTGCAGCCTACTGAAAAAATGTTCCAGGCCAAAGACAAGCCAAAAGGTTGCTACAACCTTCTGCTCGCTATGCTAAATCGCTCTTAGAGCTTCAGAAGTCTGATCTCAGAGCAATCACAGGACTGCTTAAGGGACACTGCCCACTCAGATATCACTTCTGCAAGATGGGAAACGTGGACAGAGGAACATGTAGATTCTGCGACAGTGGAGATGATGGAGGGTATACACAAAAATCTTTTCAGGTCGCAGTGTGGAAAGGCCCAGCTATAAGCCAATCGACCCCTCTGTAATCTACAATCTACAAGATTTACCTATCGCATTGATAAATGGTCAGTTTCATAAAAACTGCTCACTAACATACGCTGTTTTTTATATTAATAGCCCTCCAGTATCTTATAGAAAAGCTTTTGTATTTTTTTCAATGAACATCTACCCTTTTTCAAATTTGGCATGATACTTTATTATCATTTAAAACAAATATCTGGTAGAATTTGAAGTATAATCAGCAAAATGGTCAGGATTATTCCCTTTTCGTGTAACTTGAGATTGCGATAAATTATTTTTCATGTTTTTATAAATTAGAAAAATTGGGTACTGTCTTGAATTCCTTGTTTCAAAACATGATATTCGTGTCTTATAACTGCCGTTAAATTGTCAAAAATTACTTCCCTACATATTTCCCCTTAAGTCAACAATTAATTATTTTTTCATACAATTCCTAACTCTTAATTTTCTGCATATGACTTCATAGATAGACAGTGAAAATCAATGAGAATGTTCCAATGAAAAATCATCGAAGCCGAACTTCTGTCCACCTTCTGCACGTATATTGAATCAATTAAATTTGATATGTATGTGTTCATCTTGCTTTAGACGAACCGTAACTTTCCGGTTGTTAGAGAACAAGATCAAATTCACGTTTACAAACTTAGATAATCAAAGTATGATACATAATACTCTATATTACTCACAGGTAGTGTATTTCAAATTACTTTTATATAAAATTAGTACTTCAGTAATAATTATAACGGACTTCATTTGGGTTACAACAAATGAAATAGTTTTGGATATAAATAAATTTTATTAAACAGAGCCATTTTGTGTTTTGTTAACAAGTAAAAAGGAAACGAGGGCAAAGTTATGAAATATGAGATGAAATAGGCGGACATCAAGGACAAAATGTCACAAAAATACTTGCTGCAAGCACATACATTTCAAAAAATTGTCAAAAACTGTAATTTATGGATTTACCAAAAGGATATTGGGAACACATCTGATCTGACTGAAAGTTTATAATTTAATAAGGAAGGCGTTAAATATTCATTCACTTTATTTTCATAGGGTATGATCATTGTTTTATCTATATTTAATATGTAAGCTTATTTAATAATAAAATTCTCATGCAAATCGTTGGTGGTATTTTCACACCTAGCGGACATACAGTATACATACATAATGTTCAATTTAAAACCCAGCTCTCCTAGCAACGAAGAGAGAATAATAAATAATAACAGTTGTCGAAGTGAACAGTTAGTAGTTAATATGTAACGCGGTAGTGCAAGGAACTTCAATAAAACCCCATTGAACCCCCTGATACAGTCCACAATATCGCTTTCAAGAAGGGTTGCAGCCCCGCATAAGATCATCCGAGACCTTCAGGTAAGAATACTATTTTGGGCGATTTGTTTGCATATTATTTTTTCATATATCTTGTAACCTTTCATAACTTAACAAAACATTTTCATTCTTCGGAAACATTTTTTGGTCACATCTCCCGGGATGTTAATTTTCAAACTTGGCTTTGTAACATTTGAAAATATAAATTTTTATATAAAATTTTTAAAGTCTCAAGGTTAACTGGCATTCGCATTCTCGATAATTGTGAGTAGTGTTCACTTTTTCCGAAATTTTACTATTTAAACATAACATAATTAGTTTAATGACATCCACAAATACACAAGAGAAGTAAAGAGCAGAAACAAAAAATCAATAATAGATATACTAATAGAAAGACAATACCAAAAATTGATAAAAACACAAGAGTAAGGAGAGAACCAGAAATCGGCAGTGATCATTTTGTAGTGGAATCCAAATTTAAAGAAGACGAAATGGAAAGATATATAAATACAACACCAAAAAAAGAAAAAGTCCAGCATGAAACAATAAAAACGTACAAACTAAGAGAAAAGTGAATACGAACAGGAAGTAAATAAAAAATGGAACTACTTTAAAAACGTCATACTAGATACTGCAAGAGAAGTGTGCGGGATAAATACAAAATTAAGCTACATGAAACAAGCTTCGTGGAGGACGATAGAAATAAAGAATCAAGCGAAACAAAAAAAAGAGCATGGAAACAATACCTATCTAATAGAAGGGAAGAAGAATATAATGACTATAAGGAAGAAAGAAAGAAAACTAAAGAACTGATTAAAGCATCGAAGAACGAACAATGGAAGAAATTTGGAGGAAAAATCGAATATGACGCTAAAGAAAACCAGAAACTTTTTTAAAACGTATTGAAAAATATGAGATCAGAAAAGAAGCAGGAAACATATTTTATAAAAAATAAGAATGGTAAAATACTGACCGAAGAGGAAAAAATCATACAAAGATGAAAAGAATATTATCAAGAACTACTTAATGATACAGAAGATAAAAAGGAACAAATCCGAATTAATATGCCGCAAGATGTAGAAATAATAATAATGAGTAAGGAAGAAATAAAACAAGAAATAATAGAAATTAAAAATGGAAAAGCACCTGGATATGACAAAATTACAACAGATATGATAAAAAATATTGGTCAAAAAGGAAGAGATATACTGCGACACATACTCAACAAAGCTATAGAAGGAGAAGTGCTCCCAACTGACTGGCAGAAGGCGCTCATTGTACCAATTTTCAAAAAAGGAGATGTGAAAGACTGCAATAACTATCGAAGGATATTATTAATTACCACCGTGATGAGAATAAAGGAAAAAGTGCTGGAAAAAAGAATTAGATCGATAATAGAAGATACATTAAAAGAATCACAAAGTGGATATAGAAATGGAAGGAGTACCCAAGACCACATATTCACTTAATCGAATTTGAAGATCTTATTACGTCATTATTAAGTTTGAAAAGTTGCAAAACTTCATTGTAGGATAAAATTGAAGTTTTCTCAGTGTTAAAACAAAGCCAGTTCGGGTCTGACCAGGACTTAATAGTAATGAGATCTTTGCCTATGATAGAATGTAAAGTTCGTATATCTCAACTGCTCCTGGTTACACTAGTGTCATCGGCAAATAAAGTGAATTTACCATTAATTCGTAAGTCTGTGATATCGTTAATGAATACCAAGAAAAGAATTGGACCTAAAACTGAACCTTGGGGTACACCACTGCTAAGTGGTAAATTTTTCGAAACTCTTCCATTTGCTCGTACCAGTTGGTTTCTACATTCCAGGTAAGATTCAAACCATTTTAAAGGAATACCACGTATGTCATTATTTTCTAGTTTGTTTATCAAAATTTCATAATCAACACAATCCAAGGCCTTTGCGAAGTCACAAAAACCCGAAGCCGTGACAAGTTGTGATGATCCCGAAAGGACAGTAGTGTTAAAATGACATTATCATAGAAATAAGATTTAAATTATGTCAATATTAATTACAATATTTAGCGAGCATTGATCTAGGAAGGTCAATGTTAGATATGCGTGGAGCACGTTCTAATTAAAAATGTAAATATCACGCTCAACTAATAGACGAAGGTCAGGCATGCAGGCCACTGTCCGAACGCTTCCTATGAATTAAAAGTGTAACGAACCAAGCATTCATTCATTTATTATTATTCTGAATATGTTAAATAGTATATGATATTTTTTTGTGTAATTTTAAATATATTAAAACCCAATGATTTTTTATAAGTGATGTCGTTTATTCAACCCCCGAAGAACGGTTACTAGGTAAGTGTTTTCCTCAAAGATATAATGGCTTTATGGTAAACGTAATTTATACGAGGGGCACTTACTGAGTAACCACCACAACGTTATGGTGTATATATTTCCTTAAAAACAGAAAACATTGCGTCAATAGTGAATTTATTAGGTAGGAAACCGAATAATTGGAATTTCAAGATTTTATATTTGAACAGAAAAGGCAGTAGACGGTTTTCCATTAGTCTTCCGATTATCTTCGATAAAATTGGTAATTAAGCAATAGGACGATATTTACTAGTATTCTGTTTCTCGCCACCCTTGTGGATGGGGAACTTGTTTTTAGACAGTTAGTAACTAGACCTTTTTCAGAGGATTCATTGATAAGAGAACATAAAACGTTAAACACCGCATCTGGAATATTCAAAAACAACTTAGCTGATAACCCATTATCGCCACAGGAAGTTTTGTTTTGAATGCTGAGTATGGTTTGCACTAGCTCAAATTTATCTATTGGTTTAAGGAAGAAACTATCACTGATTCCTCCAGAAGGAACGAGGAAAGAAAGAGCATCACGATTTGGAGATAGTTAATATTCTTACTTACGTTTATGAAATAACTGTTAAGTTCGTCAGGGTCGAGTTCAATAAAGTTTGAGCAACAAGTTTTGTTCCTTAAATCATTGATAACAGACCAAGTTCCTCTCATGGAATTTTTAGCTCTTAAGATGCGGTTGTTATAATACATTGTTTAATAGCTTTGATAGTTTTCCGGTACAATATTTTATAGTTACTGACATAACTGAGTATGTAAAGATTGTCTATGAATGTTTTAATGAACATGAGTGATGTCATATTTTTAGATGAAGTACTTGTTCCTTCCGTAGACCATGATTTGTGATATTTAGTTTTACGAGAGCAAAGAGGAGATTATGTATTGAAGCACCTGATAATTTTATTGATAAAGTCCAAAAATTTAGAGTCAATATCTTCAGAAAGATCAGTCCAATCAATTTCTAAACTTAAATTATAAAATTTAGTGAAATTTTGTTGAGAGAAAGTACTCACCAACTGAGTGTTTTTCTTAAGAGATTTGCGAGGTAATACAAATTCGGCGAAAACTGCTACATGGTCAGAGAAACCTGAATTAATTACTATGTGATTCACATCATGGGGTAGAAAGTCGGAAATTATGTAATCTAAAATTGACGAAGTTCTTTTAGTAGTACGAGTTGGTGAATCCACGTGCATATTTAGATCAAACGACTCAAAAATATTCAACAAAGACCTTTGAGTGGCACAATCATTAGTGATGTCAATATTAAAGTCACCGCCTAAAAATTTCTTGCTCCCAACAGGCAGAGTATCAAGTAAATTTAGAAGGTTCTCAAAAAAAGAATGAACAAATGTACATTTGATTTATAGTCCGTGAAAGTAAGGAAATAAAAGTCAAAAGTTTCCCATAATTGATTTTTCATTTTTAAATGAAAATATATTGACCCAGTATCACTCTCCTAGATTGTCTAATAATTTCCGCTGGAGCTTGCGACGCAGCTTGCAAACACAGCTCAGACCACCTAAAATTCAAGTGATTTATGCTCGTGTCATTTCTGGATGTGTTCTTACAAAATAATCGTAGAGATGAAAGTTGAAGCAAATCTTATGCTGTTGAAGGTAACGTAAATAGTTTTTTCAAAAATAAATTTTCCAATCAAAAATTTTTCAAAAATTGAAAAAATTTACGAAAATTATATTTTTGGTTGGTAATTATAAATAAAATATTAATATCGAGGTCAAAACATAGATAAACATAGAGGGCAAACTTCTAAAAATTTACATTTTTTCAGATTTGGAAAATTCAAAATGGCGGCTGCGCAAATTGGAAACAATTTTTTTTTCAATCGCGTCTAAATTTATGAACAATAACGATATTGAGAAACGGTTTGTTGCAATCGACAGAGTGAAAGTTATATTTTTATAAATAACATAAACAAAATTTTTAAAAATGTTTTTAAATAATTTTTTAGTACATTTACCGAAAATAAAAATTTTTCCATTCAGTTTTTTCTCATTTTCGCGTCGAAAAATTTCTTAAAAATATCTTTTTACGTTATAAATATATGTGTCTTTGAAATACGAGTATTTAAAAAAAATTTCTAGATGCGACTTTTATAAGTTGAGATAAACGAATTCAAAGTCTGTTAGATTCTGTGATAATATTGATTGAAATTTTCAAATTTTGATCGCTTCGCTAGGTTGTCGAATCCCAACTCAACTTGAACACAAATTTTTATTTTTCTACCGTCAATTGGTCCATTCAAAAGAGAATAGTAATCCTAGCTTGCTCGGCCAAACGGTGCGGCGGCAGCTGCTTGGCGTTGTGGTGGGGGGTCAGCACTCGTTCGCAGTTGAACGAAGCTCAATCTTTTATTTTGGTTTTCTTTGTAAAAATTTTGCATTTGTAGTTTGCTAATAGTATGGTTATTATCAACCATTACATATTGCTAGAAATAAGGTACAATGATATTTATAATTTATATCTATAAATCCATTTATTATATATATTATACATAATTCGAAACGTAGATACTAAGAATAATATTTATTCACAAATGTACATCTATTTTCTATAAATTCTCGCCTTTTTTGGTCTCTGGGGAAATGGCTCTGTACAATATTCCTCGTCATTATCATTAGCAAACAAATCCTCATCGATATTATTGCTACTATCAATTGCAAGTTCACAATCAACTAATTGAGTCATATCAAAATTTAGCTCATCACTCAGCGATTCATTATCATCCTCGTTATTGTCAAATACGGTACTTACAATTTCGATGTTACAACAGTTTTTGCCTTCGCATTTTTTACATAATATCGTACAATGTATGCCAACTTTTTAACAACCACACCTGGTAGTAAAGCACCCTGTGGTACAAGAACACGAAATAATGTTCAATAATTCGTCGGGTACAAGTACGTCGTCAGTCATGTTAGTAAGGGTCTTTTGGGCGTTCGAAGTGAATGAGCGCTGATCCCCCACCAGAACGCCAAGCAGCTGCCGCCGCACCGTTTGGCCGAGCGAGCTAGGATTACTGTTCTCTTTTGAATGGACCAATTAACGGTAGAAAAATGAAAAATTGTGTTTAAGTTGAGTTCGGATTCAACAACATAGCGAGGTGATCAAAATTTGAAAATTTCAATCAATATTATGACAGTATCTAGCAGATTTTGAATTTGTTTATCTCAGCTTGTAAAAGTCGCATCTTAGAAATTTTTTTTAAATACTCGTCTTTCAAAACCAAACATATTTATAACGTAAAAAGATATTTTTAAGAAATTTTTCAACGCCAAAATGAGAAAAAACTAGATGGAAAAATTTTTATTTTCGGTAAAAAATTCTGTAAAAAAATTTTGATTATGTTATTTATAAAAATATAACTTTCACTCTGTCGATTGCAACAAACCGTTTCTCAATATCGTTGATGTTCATAAATTTAGACGCGATTGAAAAAAAAATTGTTTCCAATTTGCGCAGCCGCCATTTTGAATTTTCCAAATCTGAAAAAATGTAAATTTTTAGAAGTTTGCCCCAATCTAGGAGAGTGATTCTGGGTCAATATATTTCCATTTGAAAATGAAAAATCAGTTATGGGAAAGTTTTGATAGTTAACAGATTTTTCGACCTTACTTTCACGGACTATTAGGTGGTTTGTAAATATAAATTATATATAAATCCATATTTATGTTGTAAATTATAAAAAATTCAAAAGTGTTTTCTACTTGTAGAAAATCATATTTCAATACAGCCGAGAAGTCCTCGCCAGAAGATAAAATTAGGGTTCCACCGTGAGCTGAATTACTCCTATTATATCTACTAATAACTCGATATTTTTCAATAAAAACAGGTTCGTTTGCTTGTAGCCAGTGTTCAATAAAATAGCAACTATCTGCAAGAACCCCAATTCCTCCAAAAACAAATACAACTCGTCCGTTTTATTGCGCATTGACTGAATATTAATTAGAACCTTTCTTAATTCACTGTCCTTAAAACTAAGTGAGTATTCTAGTTCCTCTGGACATGTCCTATCAACTGAAAACTTTTCTTGGGAGAAGCGGCAGTACGTTCCGAGGTGATGTAAGATCTGTAGGTGGATAGATTCTCATCCACTTCAACTGAGCTTATGCCATAAAAATTGTGAAAGTTATAATAAATTGCCCTCAAAGCTATATGATCAACGGGCAGACCCTCGGATGCTAAAAACACCTTTACACTTGTGGAAGTATAACCTTCAAAACAAACAGACTATGGTGGGTCATGTAGATAGGCGAGGAATAACTTGAGAGATGATAAAATAGCCGGTTCTGTTAATCTAGACATAATATAATGACTGCCTCCAGTAGAGAACTTCTGTGTTAATCTAACCATAGAAGGAGTCATCGGGTCCAGCGAAAGGTTAGTGTTATTGTGTGAATCTTTTGTAAACTGAAATGATTTATCACACGAAAAGCTGTTTGATTTACATACGGATATAGCATGTTTGTCAGATGTGATAGCTACTACTACGCGACGAGAAGGATCAGAACTTTTATTTTCAGGCCGTATTATTTGATTAACAGTCACAGGCTGAAGAGAATCCATCGTCGGAGGAGGTGAGTCTTCCTGGGACAATGAAGATTCAATTGACCATTTTAATGAAACTCCAGGTGTCCATACATCATTGTCAAACAATTTGCTAGCAGACATTTTTGTTAGAAAACCAATTTTAAATGTTGATGTTTTTGATTCATTGCTTGAATTCATTAAGGGAAAGCAACGAATGAACTCTTTAAAACTCAGCTTTTCTTTAACACGATGTATAATATGATTTGTGGTGAAGCCTGCAGGGAGGTTGTTGACTATTACATAATACCACCTTTGATTACGCCTAGGGGATTAGTTGTTTGAAACTTCTGTAATACTGGCTACCTCGGAAGATGTTTGAGTTTGTGTAGAAGATGATGTAATATAGGTCGGACGCAGTCGTAGTAAATAACAGTTTCCAAAGGTGGTTCCAATACATGGATCATTTGAAAGGTATAATAATGCTGTAGAATTAGTACTGTTTTTCCATTGGGCCTGCTTCTATTGAGGATTGAAAAATTCAAATAAAACTTCAAATTTAACGATAATATTTTATTGTCCTTGTATGATGTTATTTACAATATCTGTAACAGTGGAACTTTGTTCGGAATTTACTTGATTACCATCCATGTCCATAGCTTCCATGTCCATAGCTCAAGCCGTGGTCAGCAATGATCGTCTTGCCCAGAACTGGAACACCGTATGGAGCTGGAACTGGTACACCTACAAAAAATATAATCGTTAGAGGATTGAACCAAGAATAAACCAATCAGAAGTCGTAAGTAGAAAATCTTTTGACTTTTAAACTTCTTGTAATGTTCCTTAATGAAGTTTGATTCAATGCCTCTCTGAAAAATCGCTTATGGCATTAATTTCAGATATTTTCGTGCATATTTATATGCAGGGATATATTTTGAAGGTGTTTAACTCTTACTCAGGTTTTTTGACTGTCTTGATGTACTCACCAACAGGTTTAACCACCGGTACTGCAACTGGATGAGGTACTGGTACACCTACTGGTCTGTCAATGGGGATGGCAACTGTTCTTTGAACTGGTACAGCTACGGGTCTGGGTACTGCGTAAGGTATAGGACGATCTACTGGTACTGGTACTAAAAAAAGAATTATTAAGTTTCAGCTCATTTTGATTATTTAACTAAATCAAAGTCATATTAAATTTGTTAGTACGAATAAATATTTGGAAATTATGCTATTTTTGATGGGTAGAATAAGATTTTTTGTTATCCCAGGTAGCTTCTTCTTAGTAAGGCACATTTTTTATTCTGAAGGTTGATAATCATCAAGCCAAATTAAGTTGTGATAACCAATTAGCTAAAAAGTTAATTATTGGAACATTGGGGGTAGCAGTAATATTATTTATTAGACTGAAATTGACACTAAATCAAACATAATCTTGGGTATTGGTGATAACTTAATATATGCTTGATGTATAGGTAATAAATAATTATAATCAAATATCTGTAATGCCTAAAATCGCAAGCAAACTCAAATTTAAACGTATACAAATCCGCTACTGCGCGTGAAAGCAGAGATAAGTCAAAAAAATATATTTGACTAAATTGGAGTCAAACATTGGAGTGAAAATCAGGTTATTATTAAAAGTATTTCTAAATTGATTGTGATATCACAATTTGTCGAGAAGGTATAGAAATATTTAACAAAAAGTTTGGTCAGTAGAAGATGGAAAAAGAATGAACATTTTTTAAGACTTTTGATTGACTTATTCTCATTTACACAGTGAGTCCGTTGACTCTTTTTTCAGAGACTTACCCCCTTTTACATATTGAGCTGTTTGACTTATACCTTTTTGCACAGACTTTGTATTGACTTTCTTCACTTAGAACGTATAAATAAAAAGACGAAATTTATGTTTTTTCAACATTGATTGTATTATAAACAATGTTTTTCTTAAAACAAATGGAAACATTAAAAAACTAACCCTCTTCGTCGGAAGATGATTCATCTAGAAACACATCTGTTTCGTCGTTGCTCGTCGGAAGGTTAGTATAAAAATTCCATAGCGATTCTGGAATATATTGGAGAATATCCATTAAAAGCTGCTTTTTTTCTTTTGTAATAGGAACGCTTCTGGTGTATTTGTGTTTGGGAGTTAAGTACCCAACTCTTCCTCTTTTCTCGAAACTGACAGTTTTGAATGACTCATCGTCGTCCAGGAATTTTTTATACAAAATAGATCTCATATCGAAGCCAGCGTACCTCTTTCCAATTGAGTTTGATTCCTGTACAGTTCACCTACCGATTAGTAAGTGAGGAACTGAATAGTTCGGTATAATAATAAAAATCGGTTCTCTCCATTTCGGTAACTTTAAAAGGTTGTTTGTTTCTCACCTACTTGTCGTATAAGCTGAGCTCAGTCCTGGGGATGCGCAATACTGCCATCACATTTTTTCTTTTTCTCCTCTATTAGACTATAGTCTGTATCACATTCCATATGGGTGTGTCCAGGTAGAAGGAATTTGTGATCTATTGTATTGAATTCTGGGGAGCGACAAGACAAGCTGCTGACAGATAGCAGTTTTTATTTTGACCCCCACAAGAATCGGAATACATAATAACATGATTCACCTCAGCTTTTACATCTCTTAACAAAAACTTAATGATACATGATCCAATTTCGTTTCCTACTCTTTTTGCCAATGATTCGTACCAAATATAGCAGAAATCTTGTGAGTTATGACAATCATGGACTGTGAGGTTGAATGTCCAAAGTTGACGTTTGTAAAACGTTTCTCCATTTTTTAAGTCCGGTGTTGGCACACTGTTGCAAGTCAAAGCAAATAGTGTTTATCTTAGGATTAGATATTGACGATTGTCTATCCTTGCTTTGGGCCAAATATTCTTGGTCGGCTACAAGATGATGTTGATCCAGTTCTTGCTGAATAACTGTTTTTTCTTCAGTACTTTTCGCCATTTTTATTCTCATTAGCAGCTTCTCACAACTACCACATGTATAATTTTTAGGATTCTTAATTTTTATGTTCATGAAATGAAATATTTCCCCATAAAGTGTTCGATTTACCAACTTTTCAGGGTGTTTGGCTTTAAAAGCTTCATGAAGTCCAGCCAATGTGTAGCGTGATGGCAAGAATCGTTTGGACGACCTTCGTCTGGTATAGTGATTTTCGTAGGAAGGAACAGAAAGAATATGCTGTTTAACAGCTTCTTTATTTTCTTGGGGCATATTCTTACTATTATCATGAAGTCCTAGTGAATCTAATGCCACTATACCTGAAATATTCTTTTTATTTTTAGAAATGATGGTTTCAATAAATTTGTTGTTTATGTCACAGGTATTTCTAAAACATGATTTGCTTTTGCTCATAAGTCTGTTAATTCGAAAGTAATATACCTGTACCTATGTATTCAGCTCTTCTGTTCTCTGCTCTCCTATTTCCCAAAATTCTCTGAATAAATTTTCTCTTACCTCTCATTATACTTATCCTTACAGTTTATTTTTACAGGGTCTTAATTGTTTAATTTTTTTCTCACGCACAATTTATTCTTCTTTGTAAGGTATTCTTTTCTCGAATTTCGCATCAATTTTATATTTTCTCGCATTTGTTTAGTGTCTATTTTCGAACGTTTTCGTTTCTTTGATGTTTCCATCGTTGAATTTGATCCTGTAGGATATCTCAGAAAAAGGCTGCTCTTCATCATAATTAATATCGGGTGCATAGTTTGGGTCATTCAGAGTGTCATCTGAATCCCATAGGTCTAGCAGTTCTCCTTGATAATCTTCGGATAAAGTTATAGGTTTGTTGTTGTCATCTGAAAAATATAGTATAAGTAAGACATGATGTTTGAAACACTGAAAATTTTTTAAGATACGTGGTAACGCTTTTTTTGATCTAGAGTAATTCTAGACTCTGAATAAATTATTTTTAATACAAAGCTTAAGGCTTGCTATATTTAACTTATACTTTGATATATCAAAGGGCATAAAAGTTACTGGACTTTCTCGCACTAATGTCGCACCCTGTATGAAGTAAACAAAATAAAAACATTGCGGCTTATCGGCGAGAAAGGTATGTGAGAATAGACCAAACATTGTTAGTGAAATGGCTCATCGGGTCTAATGTCAAATCAGTACTGAAAATTTGAGCAGATAAAAGTTGAATAAAAATTTTTTTCTTCAAGCGTATAATAATATCTATATTGTTTTCGGCAACACAGATGGTAGAAATAACCTATTCTTTTACTAGTTACATAATTAACGCTCATTATTGTACTAGTAACAAAATAATGAGAAACGATAGCAACGTCTTATTATGGGCGTTGTAACCAAGTAGGCAGGAACTGTCATTTAATTTAATGTTTGTCAGTTTTGAAAAGTGTATTTTAAAAATGTCTCAAGAGGAAGAATTTCAATGTACACCTCCGGAATTAGTCGAAATAGCTAATTCCACTATTGAAACACTAATTCCGACGAAGTCACGAAAAGTATATGATTTTGCATATGAAAAATTTATTAAATGGTGCAAAGAAAATAGTGTACGAAGATACACAGAAAATGTTTTGCTTACGTATTTTACGTATTTGTGAAGAAAATTTAAAAGTTCGACACTATAGGCACAATATTCAATAATTAAAGCTCAATTAAACATCAAACATAATGTAAAAATGGAAAATTATACCAAATTAGCTGCATTTTTAAAGCGACAAGGAGAAAATTATACCCCGAAAAAATCAAAAGTATTAAGAAAAGACCAATTTGATAAATTTCTTCAGGATGCACCGAATAATGTTTATTTAGCAGCAAAAGAACGTACTTTATTATTTTTTTAATATCATTACACTTATTAAATCGTTGGCAATAATATCCTTTAGAAGATTAATATTCAAATTGACAACAGTTAACGTATTTCAAACTTTAAACGTATATACCTCGATAGCTCAGCGGTAGAGGTTTTGTGTTCCGTCTCGGAGGTCTGCGGTTTGAATCACAACGCCGGCGGCCTTTTTTTACTTATTTCAACGTTTGTTTCTAGGTTATATCCTTTACTCAAGGGTTATATTAATATTTGGAGTCACAGGAGCCTGTAGATGCGATTAACTCGTTTATTTGAAGTACAGCGAAATCCAAGATATAGGAAATTTAATTTTAGTAAATATCACAAACACAAAAAACAACGGTCATTTACTATACTTGGCAATTTTTATTTGAGCTTGGTCAGACAGTATACGGCACTTCGTCCGGATGATATGGATCTGCAGCGATTTTTTATTAAATATCAAAACGGTAAATGTCACCGTGTGGTAATGGGTATACATAAAATTTCAAACGTTCCAAAAGACGTTGTTATGTTTTTGAAATTAACAAATCCTCATGAATATACGGGGCATTGCCTTCGTAGGACTTCAGCAACTATTTTAGTTGACAACGGAGGGGACATTACCGCTTTAAAACGACATGGTGGATGGAAATCCACGAGTGTTGCTGAAGGGTACTTAGAAGATTCTGTTTCCAGCAAGAAACAAACTGCACAAAGAATACTTCATTGGGAAGAACAACCAAGTACGAGTTCTGGAATTAAGAGAGATTCACATTCAGGAAACCTTGCAAATGACAATATTTCTAACATAATAAATATAGACAAACATCTTTCTAATCATAACATGTACACCAATGACAAGATGGTGAATGTCGAAACCGAAAGCGGTGGCAGTGGCCTAAATTTATATAACTGCAGTATACAAAACTGCACCTCCAATATTACACTTAATAAATAGGTAATGCTTATGCAAGCCATTACTGCTTTTTTTCATATTTGTATTAATAAATAATGAGATATAAACAATATATTCAATTTTTGTCTACTTATGAATTGCATTATTTTTACACTTGAAGGAAAAATAGTATATGTCACTCGGAGCAAAAGACCCATTATATGTTTCGCCCAGTTTGCACAGAATCTGGGCTCAACAATAATGATAACCTTCTACTCCTAGTAACATAATGTACTATTAATTACCATGTCTGCTTTTAATACAGTGCTTACTAAGAGCTCTTCTATATTAACTTCAGATGAACTAGAATCTTGATAAGTACTAGCAACAGTAAGTTACATGTTGGTATTACAGTGGCAATATCTGTGAATAAAATACTAGATTTGTATTGTTTTGTAAGAATAAAAAATATTATTACATACCGTTTAATACGTAATTCCCTCCTGGTGTATTTTCAATCGTTGCACCCATACTAGTAGTTGGAATATCTACATTTCGGGGAAATTCGTCTAAACTACAATTACCTTCAAGTTACATTCTTTAGCACTACGTGGAAACATAATATAAATCAACATACCATCAATTTTGCTTTTTACCATATTTACTAACATTTTCCCTCTTGATAACATTCTTGAAATTTCTATTATGTACTGGTAGCACGTTCTCTTATGTTAGGTTTCTCGATACTGACCGATTCGCGCCATAATATTCACGTGGTCTGTTAAAGAGCGGGATAAAAATGGAAACAATAATAGTGACAAGTGAGTCAAGTTACGAAAGTTCTACAGGTGTAGAACGAGATATGTCGAGTTAACTCGTTTTATCACTATAAATATGTATCATTATGGTGTGAGTAGACAGTTAAGTAGATATAACTCCATATTCGCAGTTTTTAAGAATATTTCATATGACTTAACACATTCAACCTTTCACAAAATATAGTAGATATTGTTTACAGAGACTTATCCCCGTTTCCACATCAAAAATTGAGGTCGTTTAAGTTCGAAATTTGACTTAACCCTATTTTCCTTAAATCATGACTTGTCTCTTTTTTCACGCGCAGTAGCGAATAAATTTTTGGAAATAGAAATGGATTTTTCATTCCTCAAAATCGTTGCTATCATCACATCTGCAATAAATGAACTCTCATTACCTTTAACAGCAACTCCAACAGGTACAGGTCTATCAACAGGTACACCAACAGGTTGAGGAACAGGAATACCAATGTTTCTGGTAATAGTAGTATGAGTATGTGTATGTCTGCCCAATTCAATACCACCAGGTCCAGCAGCTATTCCAAGAGGTGCACCAGCTACGACAAGAGGAGCACCTACAGCAAGTGGAGCACCTACAAATAGTCCAATTATGAATAATAATAGAGATATTTTTATCGAGGAGTATTTTGAGATTACTAGACACGCTATAGTAATGAAAAAAAGTTGATTGTGTCTGCAACGAAATAACAAATATTCAATGAAATTCACTGTTTCGACTCTTACTCTGTGAAATTTACTCATATTACATTTTCAAATGAAACTAATCGTATCCAAATATAATTCCACAATTTATTGAAAAAATGGTGAACATTCTAAAAATTTGATAATTGTTTCGATATTATTTTTGGCTAGACCAAGTGACCTAGTTCTCCTGGTTTCCTATATCATTGCACAGTTATACTGATCTCAAATGAGAAATGGATATCCAGGATATCCTTATAGGGCTAATATATATTGTACATGCGGCATAATCAACGCAGTATTCAAGCAATGACACTCAAAGTCTAAATATTTGCCGGCTTGTAATAATAACTCTTATCTCAAGTGGGTTCAGTTATTTATGAAATATTTGGTGCCAACTTTGTACAATTGAATAACTTTTTTTATTATTATTATTATAATGTATAATTTACCCAGTTGTTATCTGTCACCGTATACGTTTAATTATAAAAGGCTACTTAATGATGTTCTGACATTTCTAATATACTTCAATAAAATATGTGTCACCAATAATCATGATATCATCAATTCGCTTCATTTAATTTTTGATTATTTTAATGAAAACTTTTGGATGAAATCTGTTCTCATTTCTATCATGTTTTACTCCTATTTCTACATTTCCCATATAAATTATTCGTCCTCGACTTTGGTTTCTTCTGTTGTTTCCATAGTATCTTGTAATTTTCTGTCCATTTCCTTCAATTCCCTGTTAAATTGTTTGCCCATATTATTACTTCTTTTAGCATATGGCACTATTTGTCCTGCTATCCTACCATGTAAGTCTTTTTTTTTCAATAAATATTTTCTCCATAAATTTGCATAATTTCCGGGCTTGCTATTTCCTGTAAATTGATATATACCACTTCCTCAGTTTCCTTCTCAAAGTTCTCCTTAATTTCCATTAAACTTTCTATCTTTACTTCACTTACTTTTTTTTAAAAGTATTACATGTTCTACTGTTCTACAGTATCAAAATTTATAGTCTCATTCATATCTACATTCATCTTGTCCTGCCTATTAATTTCTTGTATCCGGCTATCCATGTTATCTAACATCTTATCCGTCTTCTCATTAATGTTCCCGTCTATTATGTTAAAATATTTCACCACCATGTCCGATTTTCTACTGATTTTCTTAAAATCTCCTCTCATTTCATGACACCACTTTCATAACTTCCCTAATATTATCATACATTTTTTTCATCTATTACCTCATGCAAATTAAAAATTGCATTGTCCGATCTTCTCTATTTATTCTTTTCTGTCTTCCTTGTTTCATATTCTCCTGTTCTTTCTCGAATTTTCCTTCTGTTCCTAGTTGATTTCCATCCCTTAATGTCATTTTCCTTTCCATTTTAATTTTTTTTCAAACATTACGAACGTTTCCAAAATTTATTGAGCCTTTTTAATATTGCCCACGTTGGTTGCGACAATAGTGTACATACGGCTCAATCAACGCGTATATAACAGATTCTAATAATGATACTGAAAGTAAAAATATTTGCCGGCTATTAATAATCTCTCTCATCTCAGGCGGGTTCAGTTGATTACGGAATATTTGGCGCCAATTTTGTACAATTGAATAATGTTTTTTATTATTATAACATATCATTTATCCAGTTATTATCTGTGACTGTACGTGTTTCATTATAAAAGGCTATTCAATGTTGTTTCTAATATACTTCAAAAAAATATCTGTCACCAATAATCATGATATATCACTGTTGCAAATTAAAATCTTCCTATTTAATTAAGTAAACGTATTTTATATAAAACAATTCAAAATCTTTTACAAATAATCTATTCCGTATGGTAAACTCAAATATGTTTAATTAACAGTCCCGATCGTTACCTCGTGGAATCTACTCATATTATTTATTTAAATGAAACTTACTGTTTCTGGATAACTCCACACTATATTCTTAGAATTCTTAGCATTTTTTTTATTATATTGTGGAATTATCTACAAACAGTAAGTCTCATTTAAAACAATCAAATATATTTTGTATATCACACCAAGAAATCATCAAACAAAACCCAGTATTTTTTAACAAAATACAACACCTTATTTATAAAAATATAAAATTTAAATTGAATGCAGTAATAAAATGGAATCCCAAATACAATCTTCTAGAAAATTATAAAATTTTGTTAAATATTTCGATAATTGTCAATTAATTTCACGAAATGTCAAAACCGATCGCGGCCGTTACATTCACCAATATAGCCCTTCAAAATTGTGCAATCATTTATTAAGTATACTTAAATTTTCTTCTTTAATTCAAATTTATAGATATTAATATATTTGATGTATCTATCATTTATAATTTAAAGGCCTGATGTTTTTTTGTTGAAATAATGCATTATTTATAATGATGAAAAATTTGGAACAGTCTCACCAATGGTCTGGATTCTGAACTGGAATCTGGATCAACTCTAAGTAAAACTCAGAATTTCTGGATTATTACACTTTTCAAATTACCAATCGTTTCTCGAAAGCAAGCACAGAATTTATATTACTTGGGACCGAATAACAATGTATAAGATTGGTAACACTATTCATTACGATATGGATAACTTTTCCTATATATTGAGAGCTCTTTAAATTCAGTTGCTCTCCGTTCAAGATATCCAATCAAGCTGTCTTCCCTTCTTCAATTAACAAACCATTATAACTCAGTTACAAAAAAAGTACTAAATTTGTTTGCTTACCTGCACTGTTTATATTCCGAAAATTCTATAAAATATTGAGATTTGTTATGTTTTATTACAAATTGAATATCTACAGTGACATCTGATCTCAACATGGAATATTTGTTTTATATTATATTCTGTGATACGAAACCAAATCAATTAAAATTTTAAACATACTGGATATTTCAATAGTATTGAATCTGATATCTAAAGTAAATAACTTTTTTTCAAATTTCAGATAACAGAACTATATTAATATATATCTAAGCTTTAATATTTGTAATATCATATTTTCATCTTTTTTCTATTCATATATTAAATCAATCACAAGGTAGGTCACTTCTTGGTGTAGTCAAAAATAATTATTAAGGTAAACATCACATGAAATGTAGTTATTTAGAAACAGTTACTTTAATTTAAAAAAGTAACAAAATTTGGATTATGTTCATGGAACGGTTTTAAGAAACAGTTAAAAATGGAGACTAGATGTTGAATTTGATTTGGTTTTGACTGAAAATGGGGAAACAAACTAGGAGATTTATAAAGTAAAGAATTTTGTGAATTTGAGGAAGGAATAATGCCATAAACTGGATGATTAAGGGAAATTAATATTTTAATACCTACCAAGGGCAACTCCACCATGTAATCCATTACCAAGAAGACCATGTCCAGCAATGCCGAGTCCCAACAAACCACGTTTATCGACTTTTTTTTCTTTGGTCTCTTTTGTGGGATTAGCTAGGACAAAGCCTACTAATAAACAGATGATCTGTAAAAATATAATTGCCACATTAGTAAGATGTTCTGAAATCAATATTATTAGTTATCTTTTGATTCATATTATAGTATCCAGAAGTGAGTCATGACATGTCATGTGTATCCAAACAGCAAAACTCAATCGTTGTTATTATCAGTACAAAAACCTTTTGCAGGCGTAAAACGGTGACGAAAGTAGCCCTTTTAAAAAATATATGGTATCAAATCATACGATGTATAGGGTGAGACAAATACTAGATATATCTACTGATAACCTTTTGGAAATAATGATAAACTATGGGTACATATTCTCATTTTGCTCCGTATTAAATTGAAAATTTCAAATAATTGATGTTCTTGCCCTGTTTAGATATTGTTAGTGTTTGTTTGAAGCTGACCTTTTTCTTTCTTAAAATTTTTCCACAAATTATTAAAATTTCTATATATATTTTAGACGGACGAGCAAATTCATACTACCAGAAATATTGATTACAATCTATAGAAAATGGTTCATTTAATCAATACTTCCAAAATATGTGTCAAAGAAATGCTCCGATTTATAGGTACTATCAAAACATATAACAAAGAAAGTGACCTATCAGATTTATACTATTAAAACACATTAGAAAGAAAGGGCCCCATCCGAATTATACTATCGAAGTGCATTACAAAGCAAAAGGTACATCTCTTTTCTTTAAGTAGTCAGAACTACACAGAAAACAAAAAGCTTTGTATTTGTACTACAATAAGACCGGATGAAAAACAAAATGCATTAAAATGAAACTGAGAAGAGCACAAACACTAACATTATTTAAACAGTTGTACTTGCCTCACCTTTTCACTTCGTCAAGAGATTTTTGAACTGATATCAGCAAAAACAGCTTTTTTTTATTGGTGCCTCATTTTACCTATTTAAAGCACACCTCAGCGTGTTTAAATCGAACTTTCAAACACGCGCGTTTTTTAAAGTTGCCATGGTAACAACAACTCAAGAAACGTAAGTATCAATGACAACTTTTTGATTATTGATCTGACAGCAGTACCTCGTAACGTCAAATAAAAATAAATACTATTTAGGATGGACTTTCACGAAACATGGCTGGGCATCGAGGGCAAGCCTTTATGAAATGAAACTTGGCTGGGCATCAAAGACGGACTTCCATTTTTTTGTAGTAATAATAGAATAATAATATTTCATGATTTCAAAGTGCACCAATAAAAATTAATAGCGTTAAATATTCGTGGATAACTGGTTTTTGAAACACTTGTACTATTTCGAGCACTCCGGCTGCTCAAAAAATCGCGCGTGTTTGAAAGATCTCTTTATCCACTTATACTTAAATATACTATTAAATTCTGCCGTTGCCAGTAATTAAGTTTTTATAGTAATTCTCATTTCACCATTAATCTTTTTACCTGTTTATCTGCAAATAATTGGACATGTTCATACTGAGACGTAATGGTTTACTGAACAATCAAAGAGAAGTTAGTAGAAGCAGTCGATGTAACATTGTCGTTAAGCACGTTATAACAGAATGTCAATAATGCAAGCCATAAGGCAGCAACCCAATTTTGAAATGAAGAACTTTACTTGTATTAAGTGTATAATTCAATAATTAGCTAAACGCTTTCAACTTCCGTCATCATCAGTGCTTCCTGAAAGTGAATATTTTCAAAATTTATTTCAAGGTTAAATGAATGAATAATTTGAGAAAATGTATGAGTACATACAAGTCAGGTGCTGGAAGTCTAACAATAATAGATATCTTTTTAAAATTAGATAATAGTCCTATATCAATTAAATGTAGAAGAATCACGTGGAAATGTCTGAATAAATCGACAAGTGGCTGGCTATCTAAATTCACAGTATGTCAACTGGTATAGACCGAAAAACTGTGACGTCAGTACACGGCTTATACTTCCATCATCTAAAACCAACCGTTGGTTTTCGAACTAGCATGCCTTCACCTTATCCCCTTCTCTCATATCCGAAACATACTTTCATAACTGATTCGGAAATCGAGTGTTACAGTAGGTGAGCAATTAACTTATCAACTCACTATAACTTAACCGTCATCGTAGAGAGAAAAAGATGAGAGTTGTTAGTTCCTTTTCCAATAAAAAATGGTACAAGTTCCCGACTATTTTTTAATAAAAAAATAGACTAGTGTTCCATTAAAACTCATAGTAATCAAAAGTTTATAAGAAAACACAATCGTCCGGTTATTATCGAAAGCCATTGAGAAACAAGTACATATAGCTTCAGAAAGGGACATTGCTGAACAGTGCTAACTAATCCTCTCCTGGGAAGATGCAAGACCTGAAGCTATTGAATTACATGAACAAAGAGTGTCAACTATTACAAGACTTCAAAATATCGAATCCCTTCACTCGGCGCTTAAAGAGAAAGAAACTTATCTTTAAACACTTTTGATAAACAGTACAAAACTGAACCAGCATATAAAAATATACAGTCCATTCCGCTTATCAAAATTCCCAAATGGAGGAGAGAAGTAAGTGAAAACCAATCCTCCATTTTATGGTCCAATTCAATACCGGATGCCAGTTATGGTCATTCTTCAAGTGATGCCAGTGTTGCTAGTGAATTCTGTGATTCGCAGGAAGGGAGTTGAATGAGTGCTTCTTCTTCTTAATCCGCCGTCTCCCGTCGGAGGTTAGCGATCCAATTGGCAATCATTATTCTGGATGTAGCGGCTCTTAAGATGTCAATTGAGATATATTCAACCCATCTTCTTAAGACTTTCAGCCAGGAGTTTTGTCTTCTTCCCACTGATCTTTTTCCTTGTATTTTTTCTTCATGATCAGTCTCAAGAGTTCATACCTTTCGCCTTCCATTATATGGCTTATATATCTCGTCTTTCTCTCCTTAACAATCTGCATCAGTTCTTTTGATTATTTCATCCGCGCAAGGACTTCCGTATTGGTGATTTTCTGCACCCACGATATTCTTAACGTACGACGGTATAAATACATCTCAAACGCGCTCAACTTTTTCTCTGTAGAGGCATCGAGAGTCCACCCTTCACTGACATATAACAAGGTTGAAAATATATAGCATTTGATCATGCGCATTCGAAGTTCTAGACTCAGTTCACGTCTTGTGAAAAGTTGCTTCATATTAATAAATGTTTTTCTGGCCTGCTCAATTCGTGCTGGTATTTAGATCTTGGGATCGCACTGATTATTAATGATAGTTCCCAGGTATCTGAATGAATTTACTTGTTCTACCTGTATATCGGACACTTTGGCAATTATATTTGTAAATTTAGTGAATGAAAACGACGAATACTTAGTGTGTATTAATTTATTAATTTCCAGCTAAGCGCTTTCGGCTATTAGGCCATTATCAAAGCTGTCGTCATTTAAAAAGTAGGTGTCAAAGCCATCAATGAATGAATTTACATCATGTAAATTATAATTTTACACCCTTCCAATAGGGTTTTTTCAATGTTTTTATTCCAATGACTTAATCATAACAATGATTTTACTTTGAGCATAGTTCTTAATCAACTTGATGGCTTTGACACCTACTTTTTAAATGACGACAGCTTTGATAATGGCTTAATAGCCGAAAGCGCTTAGCTGGAAATTAATAAATTAATACACACTGAGTATTCGTCGTTTTCATTCACTCAATCATTTACTCAATTATATTTGTCTTTGAAATAACAAGAAGCTTAGTTTTAGACACATTCATGAGTAGTCCATGCCGTTCACTATGGCTTACTATACGGTTCATTAAGCCTTGTAAATCGGACAGATTATCTGGCAGCACAACACAGTCGTGGGCGTACCTCAGATTGTAAACAACGACTCCATTGATTTTGAGTCCTCTATGGACCCCTTGCAGCGCTTCTCTAAATGTAGTCTCAGAATACAAATTAAACAGAAGTGGTGACAGGATACAACCTTGCCTCACTCCCCTCTTTATTGTTATAGCCTCTAATGTTGATTGCTCAATTTTAACGTCTGCTGTTTGGTGCCAGTACAACTGTGAAATAATCATGATCTCTTCTTTATCTATTCCCGTGGCTTGAAGAATTTCCAATAGTTTGTCATGCTTAACGCAATCAAACTCTTGCTCGTAATCAATCTTCTTCTTCTTGTGCCTTGTGCTTCTCGCACGTTGACGGTCCCTTGTACTTCTTTCATGTCAAATGTAAGGTGCCATTTTCTGCCTTTTGGAAGATTGTGGCTGCATCTCTAGTTCCGCACCAGTCTCTAATGATTCGCAGCCATGAATGTTGTTTTCTTCCCGGGCCTCTTCTACCTTCTATTTTCCCTTGCAAAATCAATCTAGGTATTAAGTATCTAGCGCCTCTGAGTATGTGTCCAAGATAGGATATCTTTCTCTTCTTCACGATTTGCAGAAGTTCTCTATGCATACCGGCCATTTCCAGCACCTCTTCATTAGTTTTATGTGCAGTCCATGGGATGAGTAGTCATGGTAATCAATGAAACATGAAAATACATTCACGTTCATATCTCTGCATCTTTGAGTTAAGACGTTTAGAGAGAACAGTGCTTCCCGTTCACCCACACCATTCCGAAATCCAAACTGACAGTCATCTACCTGACTTTCGAATTTTTTGTAGGTGCGCGTATGAATTATTCTTAAAAATACATTGAGAATATGAGACATTAAGCTGACCATTCGATTCTCGTCACATTTTGATTCGTTGTTTTTCTTTGGAAGTGTTATAAACGTTGACCAGAGCCAGTCTGAGGGTATAGTACCTGTTCTATAAACATCGTTAAGTAGTGAACTTAATATGTTCAGTCCGGCTCCTTCTTCGTCTGCTATAAGTTTTAGTACTTCTGCGTGTGTCTCATCCGGACCAGTTGCTTTTTGGGTTTTTATAGCATGTATGACTTCCTCTTTCGATATGTCGGGCCCCTTTCCATTTTTCTGATCGTGGGTTGTTGGTGGCAATTCTGGTCTATTGTCATTGAATAGGTCTTCGACATATTCAAGTTTGGCTTCAGTTTCTGTTATTATTTCGTTGCTATTGTTCCTTAGTATTGAAACTGGTGTTTTTTTGTTTCGATTTGTGATTTCTTTGACTTTCTTGTATAAGTTGGAAAAGTCGTGTTTTATTTGGAGGTTTTCGATATCAGAGCATTTCTCTGATAGCAACTTTTCTTTTGCTTCTTTGCATTTGTTCTTAACTGCCCTATCGAGTTTTTTGTATTCCACTGGATTTTGTTTTTGTGTCCTCCTTTCTGACATTAGATCTAATATTTCAGAAGTAATCCATTCCTGCTTTTGCTTGAATAAGTGCTTAGATTAGCGAAAAAGTAGATAAGTCTGTATAGGACATCTGCTGTGGCCAAAATAGTATATTTTGTTTGTGCTCTGCTTTAATATGCACGACTATTGATTTACTTTCTTTCTGATTCAAATTTACTGTTTGAATTTATTATTGATTTACACTATTTAATTCTATTGTTCGCATGAGTTAGGCCACAGCCATTCTGCTTAGAAATAATACTACAAATGGTGGTTTCTGGGATCTAGAAGCTAGAAACTCAAAATGTATGTTAGTTTAATTCTATTTCTCTTATAGCTCGAGAGCTTACACCCAAACTTTCACTTTGCTCTGTTAACCTTATATCCTAGGGTTATTGATAGTTTGTGATTTGTTCTCTAGCGCCCTTATAGTTCAGGGGCTTACGCAAAAATTTGTTAGTTTACCTCTATTGCTCTTATAGTTCGGAAGCTTACACCCGAACTTTCATTTTGCTCTGATATCCATAAATCTAGGGTTTATTAATAGTTTGTGATTTGTTTTCTAACGCCCTTATAGTTCGGGGGCTAACGCAATAACTTGTTAGTTTAAATCTATTGCTTCTATAGTTCGGGAGCTTACACCCGAACTTTCACTTTGCTCTTAAAACTTTATATGTTGCGGTTACTAATTTGTGATTCACTAATATAAATCGATGAAAAATATGGAATCTCTTGAAAAGAAAAGACACAATTGTACATCTCAACTCGAACGCATAGTAAATTGGTACGCGGCCCACAAGGATTGTCGCGATAAATTCGAATTACAGGTTCGAGCTGACATGCTCAGTCGAACTCTAGAGACTTATATTGATAGCCAAGATCAGATAGAAAATCACGAAGATTACAAAGACGAAAATAGGGCAAATTTTGAAAATCGATGTCTGAATATAATTAGTAACTTCGAACGAATAAAAGTATCCGTTACTGTAGTAACTCCTAAGTCGATCCTTCTCGTTCTCATGATAGTAACATAAAGTTACCTAACATACATTGAACAACATCCTCTGGCAATTGCGTGATCTTTTTAATGATATAATAAGAGATAATTCTAAATTAGCTCCTAGATCTGAGAAATTCTACTATCTTAAATCGTACCTACGTGGCGAAGCGTTACGAATAGTGGAAAAGATGATTACGCCTTAGCTTTAAAGCTTCTTGAAGATCGGTATAGAAACAAATCGTCAAAATCATTATCAGCAGTTGTTGGCTCTCACCACTATACAAAAGTGTAATTCTCAAAATATGCGATAGTTTTGTGCTAGCTCCAAAACTATACTGGATACTTTAGATTCCGTTGAACCTAATAAGGAAACACTGTTTGACTCTTTAATAGCGCACTTACTGGAACAAAAGCTAGATTTTAACACTCGTTTACGTTTTTGAAGAACAATCCGAGGTAAATAAATGATTAACGTTGTGTAATCTTGGAAAACGTAAGTCCAGATTCATATTCAGATACCAAAAATGGTACTAAACAATCTCACTATATTTCAAAAGGTAACGCTCCTAAAATCCACACTCCTGAGGTGGTTCATCACTCTAGTTTCACCGACAATCTTTCTACATTTTTGAACTCTAGACCGGTATCGATTACTCTCTCTTCTCATTCGCAACAAAGCTCTATTGCCTCTTCTAACAAAAACTGTGAATATTGCAAAACCAGTGATAATCGTATTTATAGCTGCAATGGTTTTCGAAGTATTTGTTCCTAATAGGCTGTGCCTCACCAGTGTCTATCTACTCTGTCTCGCTTTGTTCACCCCGGCTATTCTATCCACACAACTAGCTTCACTCAAGAAGAGAGGCCAGAGAAAATTTTAGAAAAATTTGTAAACCAAAAAATTCTCTCAAAAAATTCCGAACAGGGCGATATGGCGGAACAAATATTTCAAGACACTACCCAAATTTTCCCTAATGTAAAATACCAGGTAGACTTGCCCTTGATTCACCCCATTCCTAGCTCAAAAAGACTTGCGGGAATCATCGACTCAGGATCAGAACAGATTTCTTTAATTGGAAAAACGGTTAACAAAAACCCCACAACTCAAACAAGAGTACAAAGCAGTACTTGATGAGAACTTACTCTTGGGTCATGCTCGACTTATACCTCTTTCTCTGCACAACGGTTCTATGGAAAATAAATACTTTGCCCCACACTTATGTGATGTCAGGGAACAATTTTCTAGCACAAAAACTACAGTAGTGTTAAACTTTTCGTCAACCACTACTTCTGGTCTTTCTCTTAACGATATCAAATTATGAGGGCCCTCCATACAACCCGAGTTATTTGATATACTTACTCGGTTTAGGTTTTTTAAATATGCACTGGAAGCAGACATCACAGAGATGTATAGACAAGTGGCAATGAACCCCAAATAGTGTTCTCTCCAAAATATTATGTGGAGGGATAATCCAAGCCACGGAAATCAATGCATCGAATTAACCACTGTCTGTTTTAGTCAGAAAAGTGCTCCATTCCTTGCCTGCAGAGTACTCAAATCAATAGCTCTACGACGACCTGACTTACCACATGCTCAACAAACCATACTGATCGCAATCTACGTAGACGATATTCTATCAGGATCAGACTCAGAACAAGATTTAAACGTTGTATATGTTACCATAAATAACCGAAATCCATTAATACGCGTAATAACTAGTAAGAACCCGAAATAACTAGGAATGTCGGTAATTTCGCGTTCTTACTAGTAAGAACGCGTAATTACTACGAGGTCTAGGAAAATACCGAATTAAAACTTTTATTCGGCTATTTACTGAAATTTTCAGTTAGAACGCTTTCTTTCTAAGCACACAACAGTAAATAACCGAATTTTAAAATTTGTGAATGCCTAAAATTAATATTGTAGGTAAGTATCTGTTAGAGAATAAAGTGCGATGGTTTCAGTTAATTTATTGCACACAAAAAAATTACAGAACAAATGAAACATAGAACAAGCGAAATTCCAACAAAAGTGAACAATATAACTTAGCTTACTTATTATTGCAAGAGGTACTATTATGGCATTTTGAATTGCATAGAACATCATTTTTTTGCATTTGCATAATTTACTTTTACAATTTCTAGTGCATTTGCACATAAAAAAACCCTGGGTAGAACCAAAATTAGATGAAGCTGCTTGACGTAAAGAAATTTGTTTATCTTTCCTTATTAAATCAATGTCAATAAATTTTTGCTTGCAAATATCAACTTCGGATCTGGTATACAGATGATTTATGACTCCATCTTTTGTACCTAACTGGTACATGTTGTCGTCGGTCTTCAGTAACACAACATCTATTATATTTCTGAATGCACCTTTTGCTTTATCCACATCAGGAATAGGTACCGTAACATTATCGCCAACGTTTGCAGGTGGATGTGTTTTATCACTGTAGGTTTTCATCTTTTTTGCCTGATGAATTAGCGATTGGCTTGGTTCTGACCTTACTGCTTTTATATTGTCTTCTGTTTTACAATTCAAACAGAAGTCACGATCAATGTTAGTTGGTAAAATAGCACCACATTTGTTGCAAAAGCGTTCTTGTTCTTGATCTTCTTCTGGATCTTTTTCAGCAATGTTGTCTTCTGAATTTGAATCTTCTCTTTGCGTTTCTTCTCTCATCGTGGTAACATCATTAATGACTTTTTCTAAATCCTCTTCCCGCTCTAAAGATGAAATAACCTCAGGAGGCAAAGACGATGTAGTTAATCCAACTCTAGGTTCGATGCCAAACATGGCCTTATATGGAGTTTGCCTTATGCCTGAATGATGAGCACAATTTTTCATAAATTGTACAAATGGTAGACCTTCTGCCCACTTCACAGTTCTATTATCGGACATCCATGAAACAATCATATTTTCAACATCTTGATTGGCCCTTTCGACTGATCCCTGACTCTGGCTGTGTCGTGGCTTTCCGGGAACGATCTTAAGTTCTGGCCATGAGGATTTAAATTCGTTTATAACAAAGTTCGCAAATTTTCGACCGTTATCACTGTGTAATATGCACGGCACTCCAAATATCAAAAATATTTCGTTCAATTTGTATGCGATTTCTTCAGCTCGTTTAGATGTTAAAGCTCTCAACAAAATGAACTTGGTTAAATGATTTTGATAAACCATTATGAATTTATATTCTCCATCTGATTGGCTTTGCATATCGATCAGATCTACTTGGCATCGGCTGTTTAATTCATTGTGTAAAATTGGTTTAGAAACCAATCCCCTTTTCTTCTTAGATTTTTTACTGTTGCAGACTTCGCACATCGACAGAAATAGATTTATCATTCTGGTAGTAATATTTGCATATTTTCTTGCTGTTTCTATTCGAAGTCGGTCCCGACCACCATGCCCAATTGCTACGTGAGCAGCTTCGATAACATCAAAGATTTCTTCAATTGGGAGGTAATTTAATATTTCATCATTCTTCGATTGTGCTATAATATGCTGAACGCCACTTAATGCCATGATGTCGAAACGGTTTAAGCGACGATACTGTAGGGTAGTTTTCTTTTTTGTCAGTTTAGCTTCTTTAATTTCTTGAAGTAGATTTTTGTAAGTTTCTTTATTCATAATAGTATATTTCGATAATTTGGGATCTTTACTGCACGTACTTAATAAATCATTCGTAAATTTTTCTTTCCAAGCAATCAGCGAAGAATTCATTTTTCGAAGAACAACGTTTATCAAAGTAACAAACAGCGCGGTACACACAGTAACAACTTCAGATAAAATAACGTACTATGGAGCCGCGCAAGGTGCGGGGGAAGCTTCCCCTGTCTTTCGAGACATCGCGAGATGAAATGTAGCCAATCCCTGCAAAGATCGAGTAACACTCAGTGGTTACTAACTAAAGAACGCGTTCTAACTGAAAATTTTAGTAAATAGCCGAATAAAAGTTTTAATCCGGTATTTTCGTAAACCTCGTAGTAATTACTCGTTCTTACTAGTAAGAACGCGAATTTACCGATACTCCTAGTTATTTCGGGTTCTCACTAGTTATTACGCGTATTAACGGATTTCGGGTATTTACGGTAATATATACAATTCTCTGGTTACTTTTTTTATCTCGAATAACACAAGCTGAGATCCAACTCAAAAAATTTCTGTAACCATACTTCTCAACGTGAACCAGTCGTTAAATAATTCAATCCCGATGAATACCGTTGTAAAGGGATAGGCCTTCAGCCGATTTCTGATAATTTTCAGACATCTCTCCATAAGTTGCAAAAAATGTCCCCAATCATTAAGAGAAAAATATTGTCCCATGTCGCCCAGTGCTATGATTTCTTAGGATTAGTGAATACTAATAGTACATGGAAAATTCCTGATGCAAAAACTGTGGTCGAAAGGTATTGAATGGGACCAACCCATCACTGAATCTGATATAGTATATAACTGGAACAATTTTCTGTCTAATGTCTCGAATTTATCTTCTTATATAATTCCTCACATTGCACAAAAGCGGGACAAGATACGAATTGCACGGATTTTCCGAATCGAGCTTCACAGCTTACGGATGCTGTTTGTAGTTGCGCAAGTTTTATTCTGATAACTCTGTCACGTCCTCTTTGATATCCGCTAAATCTAGAGTAGTTCCCATAAAGAAACCGCTCAGCATACCTAAGCTGGAACTATGTTCCGTGACTCTCTTATCTCAACTTTTTACTAGAATTTACTCAGTTCTCGAACCTGTCCTGACTATAGATGAATCTTCCATATGGTCAGACTCTCAGGTAGCACTATTTTGGGTTAAAGGCTCCTCCACCCAGTGTGTAATAGAGTCTCCATTATTCAAACTGCTACGAAACAAGCAGCCTGGAGACACATATCATCTGTACAAAAACCTGCCGATATGCTGTCCAGAGAAAAATTTCAACCTGATTCAATTCACCTGTGGAAGTCAGGCCCATATTTTCTTTCCAACCCAGAATGCGTCTTAGATTCTTTTGATTCTTTTTCTACAATATCCAATCCTTCCGAAGAAAGGAAGCACTCTCCTCTGGGATTGTCTTCACTTTAAATGTTTCTCTTTATACAAGCTGCAACGGACAACTGCTTATGTTCTACGATTCAACTATATTCTCAGAAATAGAGAAAAAGTGACAGGTGTACTGAGCCCAAGATAATTAGAACAATCTAATTCTTAAATAATTAAACAAATCCAGATAATCTCGTTTGTTATGGAAATTAAATTTGATAAATCCGATAAACCCGTTTATAACAAGCATAACGCTTCTCTGAACCCGTTTCTAGATGACAATCAACTCCTGAGTGCAGGTGGACGATTGTCCAACTCTGACTAGCCCTTTGTCCCAAAATACCCAATGTTGTTACCCTCCAAACATCATCTCACGATCCCGATCTTACGTCATAAGCATAAACGATTAGGCCATGCAAGCCCTCAAAATGTACTAAATAATGTAAGATTACATTATTGGCCAATAGATGGCCTTAGATCTCTAAAGAAAGTAATTCATTCATTTCCCATACGCAAACGCTTCAATGCTATTGCTTCCAGCCAAATTATGGCTAATTTGTCCAAAGTTAGGGTTACTCCTTTGCGTGCTTTTGCCAACACCGGAGTAGATTTCGGTGGCCCATTCTTCACTTAGCCCTCATCATTAAAGAAGGCCTCCTTAATGATAAGGTATATAGCAGTCCTCGTATGTTTATCTACGAAGGATATTCTTGTAGAGTTAGTTTCTGACCTACCTGCTGACTCTTTCTCAGCTTACCGTTTTAAATGAGACCTTCTATTTCTAGATAATTCCATAGTAAGTTTCATTTAAAGCAGAAATATGAGTAGATTCCACGATGTAAGGGTCGAGACCGTTAATTACTTTCTGAGCTTGTTTAAAGCGATTGATAGCACATAGAGGACTGCCATCAATCATATACAGTGACAATGCCACACATTTTGTAGGACCTAACATTTACTTGAAAGAAGTTATTCAATACCTAGTTGACAATGCTCTTCAATTGAAATATTTTCTCGCTCAATCCAAGATCACTTGGAAACGAATTCCTCCAAGATCTCCCCAATGGGACGGAATACGGGAAAGTGGCATCAAAAGCACTAAAGTACACTTAGCCAAGATTGTGAAAAATTCATCTTACACTTTCGAACAGTTCTCAACCATTTTTAGTCAAGTGAAAGCAATACTACACTCACGCCCTTTATTCCATTTGTACGACAATGTAAACGATATACTACCTTTGACTCCTGGTAATTTCTTAGTGCACTCTCTTCTCATATCTTATCCGGGAGTGGACATTTCTCTGACTCCAATCGATAAGTAAAACCACTGGCAGCTCTGTACCAGCATAAAGCAGAGAAGCTTATTTTGTGTGATGTTAAGAGTAAAATTTTTTGAAAGGAAATTAAATCGATAGTTAATCATCAAATAGTGCAAGGAGAAAACCAAATTGTTCAAAAAGTTGATATTGCTGAAAATTCTTTCCAATTTTATAAATAAAAATCCGAAATTCTTGTCAATAAGGAAATAGTTGACCGGAATAATTTTTAATAATTTGTGAGGTAAATTAGTTTCATCCATAATAAATTTAAGAGAGGGGAGTGTTTCTAAGACCAGTCAGTAATTAATGTAAAATACAGACCGGTGGATAACAAAGTTTTTTCATTATCATAGAAAAACCGAACTACAAGTTTATCCTTTTGAATGTTAAGACAACGGTTGGTGGTACAGGAAGCTCGAATCGATGAGAAGGAACGTTCGAAGGCTGTACAATCAGTGCAAACGCACAGGAAATTGGGACAGTCACACGAAGGCGCTTAGTGAATTCAATAAAGCAGTGAGGTAAGCCAAGAGAAGCTCATGGAGAAATTTCTGTCAGGACATCGAAAATGTCTCTGACTGTGCAAAACTCCACAGAGTCATGGCTCAAAATCCAGTTAACACTCCAGAGACCGTACTCAAAGAAGACGGCTCACACACGGATGGACCGGAGGAGACACTGACAGTAATGCTCAGTACGCACTTCCCGGGATCCACCGAAATACAAGTCGAAGCAACGAGCGAAATCAGAGAGGAACGGCAAGTTGCCCGCGGTCTGGCAACTCGTGATAGCTGGACTTGTGCAAAGTCCATAGTCACATATGGATCTGTGACATGGGCTATTCAATCTTTCAATCCCTTCAAGGCGCCTGGAATGGACGGAATTTACCCTGCACTACTCCAAAATGCGCCGACATAATAACTCCAAGACTTGTGAATCTGTTCAGACTAGGCCTAGCCACAGGAGTTATACCTACGGTGTGGGAAATCTCTAAGGTGGTATTTATACCAAAACCTGAAAGACCCTCTTACGATACTGCAAAGGCTTATCGTCCGATAAGTCTCTTGTCATTTCTTCTTAAGGCACTAGAGAAGATGATAGAAAGGCATTTGAGGGTCAAGGTGCTGAGCGACAAGCCGCTGCACCCAAATCAACATGCCTACCAAAGTGGCAAATCTTGCAAAACGGCCTTGCATAGCTTGGTGATTGAGATATAGCAAGCCATTACTTACAAAGAAGTTGCACCAGCTGTGTTCCTGGATATCGAAGGATCATTTGACAATACGAGCACTCGCTCAATATTATCAAAGCTGGAATCCAGAGGCACAGACAGGACAATCACCCGATGGATAGAGAACATACTAAGCAGCAGGAGAGCACAAGCATCCCTGTGTGGTGTCACAAGAGAGGTGAAGACAGAAAGAGGATGTCCACAGGGAGGCGTTCTGTCACCAAAGCTGTGGAATCTGGTAGTCGACGACCTTCTTGTCTGACTAAACGAGCAGGGGTGGTATGCTCAAGGATATGCTTACGACATCATCATTCTAAAACGGGGAAAACACATGGGCATCTGCCTGGAACTAATGCAGAGGGCAATGTCCGTAGTGAAGAGATGGTGTGATACGGAGGGATTGTCTGTCAATCCCTCGAAAACCATAATGGTACCATTTACAAAACAGCGAATCGCAGAGATTACTAGTTTGCCAAAACTCTTCGGCAATCAGATAAAGGTTGCCAGGGAAGTAATATATCTAGGAATCCGGTTAGATGACAAGCTGACCTGGAACAGCCATCTAGCGAGCATCACAAGCCGTTCTCAGATTACGCTAATGACGATGAGACGAGCAATTGGGTGCACCTGGGGACTAACTCCGACAATGGTAAACTGGTTATACACCAGAGGTATCAGACCAATGATGGTGTATGGTGCGATCGGATGGTGGCCTAAAGTTCAGCAAAGCACAGCCGCCAAAACGCTTTCTAAAGTGCAGCGAGCTGCGTATCTGAGCATTACAGGCGCCATGAAGGGCACCCCAACCGCAGCATTGTAAATACTGCTATACATATCACCATTAGATCTCTATATACAGGGGGAGGCTAAAATGGCTGCATACAAAATGCAGTGCAATGGCAACTGGTGCAAGCACCATGCTATGAACCATACTAACATACACGACAACATGAGGTGCGACATCATCGAAATGCCACCTGACAGAATGCTCAAGGTCGTGGAAACTGAGATACCATATCGTGTCAACATGAGTGGCAGATCCGAATGGGCCCAGGGAGAACCTCAACGCATGTTGAACAGTATCACTTGGTACACCGACGGGTCCAAGACCCTAACGGGTACAGGAGCAGGCGTTTACGGCGTCAGACCCAGGCAAAGCGTTTACCTTGGCAAAATGACGCGAAAATGGGCATTGCATAAGGCGAGCCTCCTGTCTACGAGTAGATATCGTCCCAGGCACAAGTCAGAAGGGAATGCAGGAAAACATAGTCCGACGAATCTCAATGTTTGCTAAGAATTTAGGATGGGACTCTGCTTAATACCTGTGAGTGGGGGTGCACAATAAGCCAATTAATGGCTGAGCGGCAACCATTAGGGCACCTGAACCCTAGCCCCCTCGTGACTAAAAAAAATACCAAACTCACGCCCTTCATTCCATTTGTCCGACAATGTTACCGATCTACTACCTTTGACTCCTGGTAATTTCTTAGTGCACTCTCTTCTCATATCTTATCTGGAAGTGGACATTTCTCTGACTCCAATCAATAAGTAAAAGCACTGGCAGCTCTGTACCAACATAAATCAGAGAAGCTTATTTTGAGTGATGTTAAGAGTGAAATTTTTTGAAAGGAAATTAAATCGATAGTTAGTCATCCAATAGTGCAAGGAGAAAACCAAATTGTTCAAAAAGTTGATATTGCTGAAAATTCTTTCCAATTTTATAAATAAAAATCCGAAATTCTTGTCAATAAGGAAATAGTTGACCGGAATAATTTTTAATAATTTGTAAGGTAAATTAGTTTCATCCATAATAAATTTAAGAGAGGGAAGTGTTTCTAAGACCAGTCAGTGATTCATGTAAAATACAGACCGGTGGATAACAAAGTTTTTTCATTATCATTGAAAAAACGAACTACAAGTGTATCCTTTCGAGTATTAAGACAATGGACATTTTTGGAAAGTTCTTTTCAAATTTCCAATTCCTCGTTCAAATCCAATCTCATGTCCAACCTACATATACCACTACTTTTTATCGACTCAACTTAATGGTTGCTTAAATTGTTACAAGAATTGTAAGAAATTTTAATATCAGGAAAATAATGCTGTGTGAATTTGGAAATATGTCTGCACATATTATGGTTGAGAAAAGGAATAGGAAATACTTTAGTTATGGGAGTTTGAATATCAGGAGAAGAGATAAGGGATGGATTTATATTCCTTTTTCCTTGAATTTCTGAATGAGTTTATTTATGGTGTTGGTTACAATTGTTAATAGCAATTTGTTTAATAATATATGTATTTCTTCTTTGTAATTCAATAAGGTTGAAGGAATGTACAGTGATTAAAAGCTGTAATTTAATGGTGGGTTGGATTATTAGAATTGAAGGGGATGACGTGATCGGTCTGATATATATATATATATATATATATATAATATATATATATATATATATATATATATATATATATAATATATATATATATATATATATATATATATATATATATATATATAGGGAATTCCAAATTATAGTTAATTTTGGTAATGGTCACGTCTAAAAAGTTTTATTTGTTATTATTTTCAATCTGAAGAGTGAATTTAATATTTGGGTGTAAATTATTTAACTGAACTGCAATTGAATGCGCTTCCTCAACGTTACCTCCAATAAATACCTGGCAATGGTCAACTTAGCGATGCCAACTGACTACTTTTTTAATTTTATATCAAATAAATCCAACACCCCTTCCTAGTTTTCTCAAATTTCACATTTATTTCAAAGATGTCATGTCAATGACGGTTTTGTCTTTTCCTTGAAGATTTAGGTTCAACTCATTGAGTTTTTCTATTATGTAACAAAGAAAGGCCAGCTTCATAAGCCTTTTTTCATCTTCAAGCTCAGATATATTTTCTCCTTTTGATTGAGCGAATGTCTTGATTTCTGGCAGTAATTGGCGAAATCTCTTCAAAAAGGCACCACGGCTAAGCCAACTAACATCTGTATGTAGCAAAAGGTCTGAGTGTTCGGCTTCTGTCTCTTCAAGAAGAGCTCGAAATTGACGATTTGCAAACTTCTGGCTCGAATAGAATTAACTATTTTAAAAGCAATTTCCATAATAACATCGGATTGCAGAATTTTAGAGCACAAAACTTTCTGGTGTATGACGCAGTGATAGTTGGTGAAACTTGGGATGTTGTCATCATTTTTGCACAATGAAATAGAACCAATTCTTTGTCCCAGCATAGCGGTTGCTCCATCTGTCGTGATAGCAACTAGTTTGTGTATCGGAAATGCAGTATTTTCTACAAAACTCTTAAAAGATCTGTAAATACCTTCACTTCTGGTTTGCCCCTTCAATGGAATCATTGTGAGTAATTCTTCTTTTGTTGTCATGTCTTCAAAAACTAGGCGCACGAAAACGCACAATTCAGCAATGTCGGTTACATCGATGGATTCATCAAACTGCAGTGACAAGAAACAACATTTCTGCAAGTCTTCATGAAGTAATTGTTCCAAATTTTCACTTAAGGCTTCACTGCGTCGCATTACTGTGTTCCGTGAAAGTGAAATATCATTTATTGCTGTAATAATTTCTTTTTTGTTTTTAAAGTTATTAAAAAGTGCTTCTCCAGCTCTCTGCATGGCTTCCTTGATAATTTCTCCATCTTCCAAAGGTTTCTTTCGTTTTATTAATATTTTTGTAACAGCAAATGACGCCAGTGTTGCAGCGTTTGATTTCGAAAATGGTTTTGTAAAAAAGGATTGTTGTGCGTTTAAACTGCTTTTTAATTCACGTACTTTTATCTTTCGGTTTTCACTGCCAAATGAAAAATCGGTGGCGTATTTGGAATGTGTAGTTTCAAAATGCCTTTCAACATTAGCTCTTTTCGGTAATGCGACACTTGAGTTACAGATTAGGCACACACATTTATCCTTGACCATAACGAAAAAAAATTCCTCTTCCCACTCACTGTGATAATGGCAAGTCTTACTTTTTTTAGCACTCGAACTAGAAGGCCCACTCATTCTGATTAAATATTTAAAAAACATTAAGTCTCAAGGCCCCTACGTTAACTTTTAATAATCGCGACGCAACAAATTAGTTGTAAATACCTACGTTCCCACTCAAGTCGAAACTAGTACTGGCTCTTGTTATTATTTGGCCGATCCTTCGTGTGCGAGGTCACAAAAAGAGAAAACAATGCGAAATGAAAAGATACAACAATATACTAGCGGTGAGTCGCGTTTACACAACTGACTCACACACACGCACGCAACAATATACCACGTTACGAGTTACGACAGACCGAAGCGTGTGAGTACCTACTTATATAGACGTGTTCTTGGCGCGAAAAGGAACATTTTAGAATAAATGATATTATTTTTAAATATTTTCTATTCCGTTTATTTTTACTCTCGCGGGCTACCTAATCGTCTTCGTGGTCGACCGGTAGACTGCGGACGACTTCTTGGCCATCCCTGCTGTACAACCTTCGAGCACGAAGTCTTTTTAGAATGGTTTTCACTCAAACACTTACACCTGTGGCTTCCAGAAATTATCATCTTAGTTCTAGTTGAAAGACATACAGTTTTTTTCTAGCAATTTGGCACACAAAGTTTCCACTCAAACACTTACACCTATGGCTTCTAGAAGTTATCGTCTTAGCTTTGGATGAAAAATATTCAGTTTTTTTCTACAATGCTTTTCTGTTGTTCCTTTGTAAGACTTCCACGACTTTGCCTTGGCCTGTTCTTGAGGGTTTCTAATTCCAAATACTTTGCATACGTTTTTAATACAGCAGTTTGTGAAATGGGAAATTGTAGTATTGAAGAGGTAATATTCGTATTGAGTTTGATGAAGTGCATAATTTCATACGTTGGATAACATGTATTGATTGTGATCCCAAGCACCCAAGTTGTTTCCAAACTCATTTATTCATTAAATAAATACTTTATCTCGGTAGACATCAAAAATACTCAAATTGAACAATAAATTCATTTATCGCGGAAAACAAAATTTTCATGTTATTTATGTATCTCAATCCGCCATTAAGAGAGGAAAATGGAACATAAGCTAGAATCAATCAAGACAAAGCACTATCAATTCCAAACCATTTAAACAATACACTTCAACCAAATAAAAAAGCAAGAGCAGAAATTTTACCACAAATACATGAATCTACCACCAAAGAAATAAAGCTAGTAAATCCAAAAGAATTGACAAAAGGTTATGATGTAATAGCAGAAAAACTAACATTTGCCAAAAAACAATATTCAAACTAGTATATTTATTCAATGGAATCTTTAGACTAAGACATGTGCCTAGTTGTTAGACAAAAGCAGAAGACAATATGATTCCTAAATCTGGAAAACCCATTATATCAAAACTACTCTCGAGGAAAATCCATAATTCCCTCACATCATTTTGGCGATGGAGAAAATCACGCAAGAAAAGACCAAGTGCATAGACCAACTGATGAACTATAAAAAGTTCTCGAAGAAAATGAGATATGCTCAGCGGTACTCCTGAATCACAGGTTGTCGATAAAGTCTGGCATTAAGGACTCGACCTTAAACAACTTCTTCCTGAATAATACCGCTTGCTTCTGAAATATCATATTAGTGGAAGAATGTTCCATATTAGATGCGAAGATCAATACTCAGAACTAAGACCAATACAGACTAGAGTGCCGAAAGGCAGTGTTGCGGATATATTGCTAAATATCCTATACACTTTGGATATACCAGTAACAGAACAAACTACAGTAGCCATGTTTGTGGATGACGGCTGGGTAGTTGCAGTTAGTAGAACTGAACTCTAAAAAATATTAAATCCAGTCAACTTATGGACGAAAATTTGGGCTTGAAGGAAATAAATCATTGCATGTAAATGCCACTAATAAACACACTGGTCAAATGCCGATAACTATTCACAACCATGTTACTACAAAAGCAAACACACCTAATTGTTCAGGTATGAGCTATGATGGAAAGCTACGATAAAGAGAACACATTAAGAAGAGAAGAGAAGAACTAAATATCAAATATAGAAAATTAAACTGGGTATTACGTAGGAAGAAACTTTGAACTACCAATTTAAAACAAACTGATGATACAATAACAGGTTCTAGAGTTTGTGTGGATATACGATATACAACTCTGGAGATGTGTCTGCTCAAACAATATTCAACTCATTTCAATGCTACTTGTTACCTAAGAAACAGTGACCTTAACCGATAACTATGAGTGGAAATGGTAACAGACGAGGCAAGACATTTTGATGGCTTCACAACCACGTGAATGTCGAAGCAATCCAGATGCTGGGCCAACGTAAAATAGTGAGAAGGCTCAAAATGATTAAATATTTTAGCGGTTAAAAGCAGAGCATACTGCGTGTTGTGTAGTGTAACCAAGAGACAACAAATCTGAGAAATCACCAGTAGGTCAAACTCCGTGAAACAATTTAGTGTTAAGATTTTAATAGAATAATAGTATTGTTCGTTAAACTCGTTTCTATATTACTTGTAATTAAATTCAATTAAAAAATTATACATATCGTGAGTGATTATCAAGTGAAAGTATCTTGTAAAACTATCAAATATCTGGAATAATGTATCAAGTTGTGCTTTCTGTAGCCAAGGACGAGGCTTTTTTATTGGAAGTATCTTTACATCGGTGATGCAACTATTCAGTGCATTGCTTTACTCGCTATATTGGGTAACAGAATAATGTAAGGGAGTGTTCGGTTACCACAATAAAGATTTATTATTTGAAATATATAAAACAAAGGAATTGCAAGATTAACATTTCTTGTTGATATGGGATTGAATTGAAAGTGTTCCTGCGTATAATTTTGTTGTAATAGAAGTTACTTCCTTCTACTTTTCCGCCCAACCTATCTAATATGCGAGAAAAGTATTGATTCACCCCAAAAAAGTTTATTCCTCAAATTTTAATTTGAGTTATTTGCACGTTTTCATCAAGAACAACACGAAAAAACGGTGTATGTGTCGTCGTTGTCGTCGGCCACTTTTCGTTACATGTCTTGTTAGTACGGTACAGCCTCCAGAGAGCATCAAATCAGCAATTTCATGATTGAATATTGTTCAGGAAATCTCACAGATCAACCCTATTTATTTTCAGCTAACCAGAGCCAGTACAACGGGTGCTATGGTACCTGAAGTACGACATTTTTGTCGATTTTTGAGAAATTTCAGTTTGCTGTTTGCTAGCACGATACAGCCACCGGAGTACAATAAGTCAACAATTTTATGATTGTTTATTATTCAGGACATCACACAGATGAACCCTATTGATATTCAGCTCACCAGAGCCAGTACAACCGATGCTATAGTACTTTAAGTACGGCATTTTTGTAATTTTTTGGAGAAATTTCAGTTTTTTAGCACAATACAGTCTCCTGAGTATATACAAGTGACTAATTTTATTATTGGATATTATTCAGGGCATCTCGAAGATGAACGCTATTGATATTCAGCTCAATGAAGCTAGTACGAGTGCTATGGTACTTGAAGTACCAAATTTTTGTCCTCTGTGGAGAATTTGCAGTTTGCTAGCACGAACCTATAATTTTGTATTTTTTTTAACTTGGAAAAGAGACACTAGGTCCAATAATAAATCAGAGACAGGGCATATTTGCTGTTTCAATTTTAAAATCTTACCTGACAAAACATTTAAGTATGGAAAAGTATATTAACCAAAATCCAGAAATAGAAAGAAGCAAAATGGAATTTTTTACACAACTGGCATTAACTACATTCCTAGCAGGTTTACGAGAATTTTTCGGCTCAACGATAAGGGCAATGAGGGCGAATAAACTAGCAATTCTAATGCAATATATACAAGAAGACAACAGCATTCGATAATTGCAAAGGGGTAATATATCAACTCAATCTTCAACTCCTGACGATCCACAAACCACTTTCCAGCCCAGAAACAACCGGACTGATCTCAAATTTTTTCAATAACAATGGAACCCAAAGAGACAAATGAACAGCCACTTTCCGCCGACACAAAACTTCGAAAGGCCCATGTTCAATCAACCAAATCCTGAAATATGACATTCATTTGGAGCACCTAACTAGCCGAACGTATGGTCTTCCTGAACAGGGACATCACAACAACCAAGAACAACACCCGTGGGTATATCGAGAGCGACGACAAATAGGAATAGGCCGCCCAATCAAAATCAAGGACAATCCCAACCCAAGTTAACCGTTTTTTTCGAACTCATGGTCGAATGGGTCCTTCTTAGGACCCAAACACTGTTGGACTCATCCCCAAGGGGATTCCTACTAACCAAATCCACCTCTGTCTCGCCGTTACTCCCGCCTGGGAATCACTCTCCAATCACGCAGTCATCTTCTCCCCTCTGTCACTCCTCCCTCTCAAGCCATATCAATCCCTTCCCTACCGAACTTTACCGTTGACTAATTGTTTAACACAGAACAAAACCGCAACAAAGAAGGCTTTCATGAAATAGAACAACTATTAGAAGATTTATCCCACGCCGAGGTACAAGACTTTCCGTATGAAGAATTTGAAAATTTTCCCATACAACCAATGACAGGAACAAAAATCATAATAGAGCTGCATTCCTTTTCCGAAAATAATATGAAAATTTTCACATAGAATCAATGAAAGAAACAAAATCATAATAGACTTAATTTCTTTCTCTAAAAAAAAAGAACTCCCGTATGTCGAAATTTCTGACCCTCCTTTAAAACTCCTAATCGATACAGGGTTTACAAAATCGTTCGTTTCCAAATTATTATCAAATGTGATCCTTGTCGTGTCAAGTTCATTTTTCAAAACTATTCACAAAAGCAAAGGGTCACAATCCACTCGTTTCCGTAATTCAAATCTCCCGAAAAATTGAAGTTTTATTTATTCAAGTTTCATGAAACCTTTGATGGCTTGATTCTTGATAACCTGAAACTCTTGAATGATCCATTAAATTTCCTTGAATCAATCCTTACAACGAAATATTCAACCAGCCCAATAAAATATCATGGCACGAAGAAAAAGCAATTCTACTCGATTCAATTCGAAGCAAACATACATGTACTTCTAATTTTGAATCTTTTGCCAGTTGACAAACTAAAATCGACAAAATTGATGAGAAAACTACTGCAATCGATGTGAATTTGGCGACTATTGAAAACAAACTGGCAACAAACGACTACTTTTCATCCCTGCAATTTACTGATAAAATTGCAAACGAAGCAGTTGACCGAATTAGCCGTGCAAAGAATGTTTTTGTGAGAGGGGTGACAGAGATTGTTGGAGATATCGAAACTAAAAAAACCATGATAATGATATGAGATTTGACTATAAAATATATACAAGATGTCCTGAGGATTGTGAAATTTCGTCCTGTTTTTACGATTGGCTACTCTTATATACGAATCTGACTACTCTTAACTCTAAATTTAATGAATTGTTATGTATTACAAAAGTCTTTTTCTCATCTCTGAAACTTGATCAACATCAAAAGTTCATGATTCAATATACGATATCACAGATTACTGTCTGTATAGATGTGATCAACAGAATCGTCGTGGACGGGGTGTATGTATTTACTTGTCTTCAGATAGAACTAAACATTTTGCTGTTAATCCTCTAGATGTCTCTGTCAGGAATATGGAACTGTTGGGTTTAAAAATTTCTTCAAATTCATTTGTACTTCATATTGTTTGTGTTTTTCGACCTGGAGACTGTCAACTAGCTGAAAACATTTTAATCGTCGAAAAATTTCAGTACTTATCTACTCTCGAAAATGTTGTCATCATCGGCAACTTCAATTTTCGAGAAATTTCTTGGACAATTACTGTGGCACCTGGAGATGGCGTAAATTCTAAAAACCGGTTCATGGACGTCGTCCGAAATTCTAATCTCAATCAGCTTATAATTGAACCAACACGCTCCAGAATCAATAATTCACCCTCTACCCTAGATTTATTATTTACAAATGACGAACAACTACTGACTGAGCCCGTGATAGGCTCACCAATGGGTATTTCTGATCATGCAGTCCTTACAAACCAAATACAGTTTAATGTTGACCAACCATCTAAGAACAATAATGCTACAACTTTTGAAATAACTGCTTTAGATAACCTAAACCGCCACCTAGCTAGTATTGATAGGGTACAGAATTCAGGTGTCTCAGGGGATCCCACTTTAGTATGAGATACATTTACAAGTACTGTTGCGGCTCTTAAAAACAAGTATTCTATCAGGAAATTGATGTACAAAAATAAAGTAAAACCGTGGATCAATGGTGGAGTAATTTCCTTGACTAGATATAAGAGCAAATTGTGGCGGAAGTACAAGCGCACGGTCAGTCAAGCTGATTTTGAAATTCACAAAAAGATTGCCAAATATTTGAAAAAAGTCGATAAAGGAAGTTCGAGAAATAAACGAAGAGACTATAGTATGCGGCGACAACCCTAAAAAATTATACAAATACATTCGATCATCATTATCCTCAAACATATCCATCACTCTAATAAAGAAAGATGACGGAATTGTTTGTCAAAATCACACTGACACTGCCGAGGTTTTGGCAGATACTTTTTCCAAAGTTTCCTCTACTGAAAATATCAAAAATAATTTACCCAACATTCTGCCCACAAGAGTAATTTCATCCTTAAATCAACTTTATTTTACTCCTAAAACTGTCAAATGTCACCTTCATAAATTAAAAAACACTCTTCTTCTGGTCTCGATGTTATTTCTCCTATATTTCTAAAAAAATGTATTGATCTCGCTCATCCTTTGTCTATAATAATAACCTTGTCTTTTAATACACACATACTACCTCCTATCTGGAAAATAGCCTTGGTAACCCCAATTTCCAAGAAAGGCAATAACTACCGCCCCATTAGCCTTACACCTATCATCTGTAAGGTGATGAAATCTATAATTTCAGAATATGTCTTTTGATCCAAAAAACAATACCCGAACAGCAACATGGATTTGTAAAAATACGTCCAACAATGACGAATATACTTTGGTGTATTAATGAATGGACAAAATCTGTAGACAAGAAAATCCCGACAGACATCATTCACCTAGATTTTGCGAAAGCCTTGGGCCGAGTGTCAAAACGAAGATTACTGATCTACTTGACTCTTACTCAACAAACAGAAAATTCTGTGTGAATGTGGGAAATTTTTGTTCAGCTGAGAAACCTGTGTTAAGCGGTGTTCCGCAGGGATCAGTACTACGTCCTCTCTTATTTATGATATACGCAAGTGATCTCCAATTTCAGATTCAATGCAACAAAGTTTTTTATGCCAATAACTCGTGAATATTCTCAGATTCATCTCTTCATATAAATCTTCAAGAGGACTTGGATTCGATTTCTAAGTGGTGCTCAGAGTGGACGTTGCCTCTTAATACAATTCGTTTTGACAAAGCTACTGTGTTAGTGAAACGCGTCAACAAGTTTAAATTGAACATTAGTTCAAATATATGAAGATTTAAACAAACTATATTGTTTTATTTCATCGTTCAGTATGGATCTTCATCAAGTAAAAGCCTCATCTATTCAATCTTCCATAAACTTGATACACCTCTTAGTTTTACGAATCAAGTTAAACACCACATAAGAACGAAGGATCAGAAACCGGTAAATACTAAATCATACAGCTATCCATACATCCACAAAGAAGAAGTCAGTCAAATAACTTCTATGTTTTTATTAGAGTATAATTAGACCAAGCCAATCTCCGTGCCTTGACCTTTATGGATAATCGCTAAACAATTGGATTTCTCAAAAAAAATTAAATTGCGTTTCGTTATGGACTACCTCAAAGTAAATGAAAAAACCATCGACGACCGGTATCCATTACCCAACATAACAGACATATTGGATCAGCTTGCCCATGCCAATACTTCACCATCCTAAATTTGCTGAACGGTTTCCACCAAACAGAAATATCCGGGGAAGACATTCCTAAAACCTCTTTTAGCGACGAGAACGGACACTACGAGTACTAAAGAAAGCCATTCGGGCTTAAAAACGTACCCGCAACATTCCCACGCGTATTGGATAATGTTTTGAAAGGACTCCAAGGCGAAAGACGTTTGGTTTATATGGAGGATATTATCGTGTTTTCCACATGTCTACAGAAAAACATAGCTAATCTCACTAAAATATTCCAACGTCTCCGAAATATTGATTATTGAAAATCCAACTAGACAAATGTGAAGAAGTGAGCTTCCGTGGGCATATCGTCACTCCAGAGGGTATAAAACCGAACTTAACCAAAATGAAAGCCATCGCCGATTATCTAACACCTACAACAGCTACATATATCAGAGGATTTCTAGGGCTGCTACGATACTATAGGAAGTTCATAAAAGTCTTCGCAAAAATAATAATAATTTGTTTAAAGAAGGATGTCAAGATTAAACATACTCCGGAATTTTCAAAATGCTTCAATACATGCAAAAACCTTTTGATGACCGAACCTCTTCTAGAGTACCCGGACTTTTCAAGACCCTTCAATGTATCCACCGACACTGGCGATAAAATAGCAGCTATGCTATGATACAATAGCAACTATGCTAAAGGAGCAGTGCTTTCACATGGACCAGTAGTCAGAATGCTAAACGAGACAGAAAGTAAGTATTCGACAATCGAGAAAGTGATTACTGCTATAGTATGGGCCAGTAAATACTTCCGCTTATATTTATTCGGAGGAAAGTTTGAAATTCTCTGAGACCACCCTGCGCTTCACAATCTTTTTTTTGAAAGAACCAATTTTCAAACTAGTAAGACGGAGATTAAAATTGCAACAATACGAATTACTAACTGTGTATAAGAAAGGGTAATATCTACGCCGACGCCCTTTCAAGAGCGGAAATGCACACAGATGAATTAATATTCCTAGCAAAATACTTTGAAGAAGTGAATAAAAGATAAATATCTCCTGACGAGAAAAATGACCCTTTATATAATATTTCAGCCGAAGACAGACTCTTCTCAGACTTTGCCAACGAAGATATACCAGAAATACCATCATCTATTGAAGAAATATTTTGCCCAGTTAAATGTAACGTACACCTGGAAGATGTTAATTCAGAAAAAGCAAAAAGACTTAATTAAAAAATTCCATCAGGGTATAACTAATCATAGAGGTATAACTGACACAGAACTTCAAATAAGAGAACGTTATTTCATGCTTAATTTACAGAAGAATATTAAAGACATCTTTATTTTTTGCGATACATACAAACAGAAATGCATAGTCACACCTACACCTACCAAACCGTTATAAATCGATCATATCGATCCATCTCAAGCCAATAGACAGATGTCCTCCCCCCTCACCGATGCTGCACGTCCTCTCAAGCAGTTATTGATTATTTTACATCACTTGTAAAACTGAGGTTAAATTAGTATTTTGACTGGTGTTACCTTAGACAACATTCCTTGTCTTAGGGTGTTTTTATAACAGATTATGAATTTTCAGTTAATGAGAAACGAAAATTGTGGTCTCGTCTTGAACGAGGTATGGGATACAATTTTCAGGTTGAATTTATCTGAGGTGTCAGTCAAATATTTCAGTCGTTCCTTTAAAAACATAATTGATGTGACTATTTCACATGAAGTAACCTCACTTCTCTTCGTTTACGAAAGGAAAATGAATAATGGCTGTGTATAATAAAAGGAGATGACAGTGGACGGATTCTATTTTCCAAAGTTTTCCCTGAAAGTTATATTATACTATACAGAACAAATGTATCGAAAGATAGATCTTCATGAAATTTTGCCACGTCTCCTTTGAAGGTTATGTTTAGTTAAGAGTTATCGTCAATCCTATAACAGACCCTCAACTTATTGTTATTGATGTAAGATGACTTGTAATAAAAACCAGGTTAAGTTCCAAAATAATGATTCTGAGATAAATGATTTTTTTATGCTCGACATGTATTTTTATACCAATAGGCAAAATTGTAATAACAGATTTTAATATGATGTTATTATTGCTACATAGGGGCATAATTGTGTTCATGACTCACAAATAAAGTACTGAGAACAAATCGTTTTTAAATATTTAAACATAATACCCTGAAATCAGGATTCGACTGTTAAATTATTCCCAATTAATGGTGATTGGAGGAAAATATTCCCCCAAAGTAGATTATATAATTGTATAATCTTTGTGTCTCAGTTCTCAAATAGAAAAGTAGTTGTCAAGTGAAGTGACAGTGGCGAAATTTTTTTTTAATTGTAAAGAGCAAAGTATTTTTTTTAATCCCTCTCCCAACGTTACGTGGTCACAAATCTGTTTTAAATATAATCCCCTTCAATTGTAATTCGTGTAACAGTTTTGAGTATTATTTTATCAAATTTGTTTTATAGTGAATATAATTCTCGAATAGATAGCTTCCTTCAGTGACCTAAATCAAAGCGGTAAATAATTAAAGTTATACCGTTTTTATCTAGTGACCATGGGAGACATTTTATTTGTTGGGAAAATTAACTTGAAAAACTAAATTGGGACGAAATAACGAGAGAAACGGCCATTAAGAAGATATAATGGAAGTTTATTCCTCCAATTGCTGAATGGAGGGACAGTTGGTAAGAGAGACTCATCAGAATGATCGAAGACATTTTGAGAGAGATATTGGGAAAAGCTTGTTTGTTCTACGGAGAGCTCATTACAACTCTTTGGGACTGTGAAGCGATTCAGAATTCAAGACCATTAACATATTTATCAGAAGATTCAGATGATATGACTGCGCTCCAGATCTCCTTCAATGTTTCTTCGGGATTTAAGTGAAGTTGGTATTTCAGCTTAAAATGCAGTAGAAGCAAGAGACTTAAGAAGACATCAGAAGCATTGAATTAAATAAAGAAATAACAATATTTCAATCTGAGTACTTGGGATACTTAAAAGTACACTCTAAGAAACAAAAATAAAAATCCCAGTTAAACATTGGGGATATTGTTTTTATCATGGGTTATAATGTAAAAAGCATGAACTGGTCACTTGGAAAAATAATTGCTCTAATTCCAGGAAAAGATGGCGTTTCAAGAATCGCAAGACTGAGAACCAAGCATGGAAAACTTCTAAGACCAATTCAATGATTGTGTCCACTAGAAGTTGAACATAAGACGTTATCACTCGAAGGGGTCAGAAAAATTGCATTGAATAAAAACCCTGTATCTGCCGAAGAAACATCAGATAACACAAATGCAGCCCATCAAAAATATGTTACTCCAGCTCTTAATAGCAGCTGGTCTAGTGATGGTACTAATATTCTATCAGAGGAGGAGTCAGTGAGTCCTGATTTAAACTTAATAATGTTCTGACATTTTTGTTTTCATGATTTTGACAGAAAACGAACCGAACACAAACATTAAATACATGGACAGTGACAATGAAAAATCTGAATATTGCAACAATGAATTTGATAAATACTTGAAAAAATATGGAACTAAAAGAAGAGTTTCATCACCATACACTTCAGAACAAAACGGATTGGTTGGAAGAAAAAATCGGTCATTCTCAAAGAACGAAAATCAGATAAAAATATAGTAAGCTGCAAAATGAGATTAAAAGGAAAATTTAATACAAATTTACTTGCTAGGGGTTTTAACCAAAGACCAGCCATTCATTTCTTCGACACTTTTGCACCAGTAGCAAAATTAAGCTCAATCTGTTATTATTAGGAGTTGCTGCTGAACAAAATCTTAAACTCCAACAACTTAGATGTCACCACACCTTTCTTAAATGGAGAATTAGACAAAGAAATGGGTATGAAATTACCAGAAAACCTTGAAAAACATGTACAAGAAATAGTTTTAGAAGAAGTTTCAAATGAAAACAATGAAATATATATGAAATTTGTTAATATGGTAAAAGACAAAAACGGATAAAAATAACACTTGTTTTCTACAGGAAGCAATGTACGGATTAAAGTAGGCTGGGAGACAGTGGTATAAGAAATTGGTCACAAAATTAAGGGAAATGGGTTTCAAACCATCGACAGCTGATCTATGCATATACGTATCCTTCAAAGAGGGAACCATTATTGCCGTTTACGTAGATGATCTGACCATCCAATACAAAACAAAAGGAAGAAGTAAGAGAAGTATTAAAGAAATCTTTTGAAATGAGAGATCTAGCAAATATATATAAAAATTATTTGAACATTTTTAAATAAAAAATTGTAAAAGTATTTCTACTCACATGGAAGTGGGTTCTAAACTAACAAAAGCGGAACAAAACGATATATGGATGTACCATATTAAAATTTGGTAGGTTCTTTAATGTATTTGGTCGTAGCAACACGTGCTGATATATATTACGTGGTTAGCCATTTAAGCCTATTTAACACTTGCCATGGTAAAATATATTGGATTGTATACATTGGACTGAAGCAAAGAGACAAATTTTCCTATTTTTGCAAATATTTGAAAAAATATTTGTAAGACCGCAGCTATGACAAAATTTTCCAATAGCCGAATCATTTGTTTTATTGTTAATGTGATCATCAATGTTTATCTCTACTAAAAAGCTGATGGACATTACTTGCACTCTGTTGGTTGTATTTTTGTTGATTTTTATTGAAGGACATTTTTTTGATTTCACTTTTACGGGATCTTTCAAAAACAGTTTGAGAAACTCTCACTTTTGAGTTAGGTACTTTATACTCAACCAGGTTATGGACAAAATGTAGTGGTAGTATAGTGGTAGTGTATGGTAAACGTAAAGTATACGAGGGACACTTACTAAGTAACCACCACATGGCGATCCTGCGAACACATGGTAATGGTATTGATTGGTAAAATGGAAATAAATGATTATGGTAAATTATCCTGCAAAGTTAATGGTATAATGGTAACAAATGGTTATGGTAAATTATCCTGCAAGTAAATGGTAAAATTTCAGCCTGCGAATGAAAAATTATGGTACAATTAATGGTATAAGGGTAGATGATCCTGCAAAATAAATGATAAGGTCAAGTGGAACTATATGGTTTTCTATCTAAATTTGGGACCTTGGAGAAGAGAAACTATGGGAGGTTCATCAACCAAACAAGATGCAAAGGAAACGGGAATTGTCAACAACACTTTCATGGTACAGCAAGACAGTTTTGCGATTCACGTAATGGTTTTATTATATATTATAACCATAGCTTTCATCTTAAAATTTATTTGGTCATTATGGAAAACGCACCGAAGAGCGTTGAAAAGGGATATCAACCGAAGCATTGCTGCAAAGCAGACAACAGGAGCTCTCACCGTGTAAAATAATTGTAAGTACTAATGCATTCTATTCTTATGAACGAATTTATTAATGTCAATAACGTGGGAAGATTTTGAAGATAAGATACGATTAATTGTGTAAGAAGTTGATAAACAGGGAAAAAGGGTTTTGAAAAAGGAAATTCCTAAAAATCCTGATATACATATCGAAGTAATCAATAGCATAGTAGGTCTTTATAATAATTTTGCTAAGTTAATAGCCAAAAATTGGAAAAATTTAAGTTTAGTACAACAGGAGACTTGTAAAAATTATTCAAGTAGGATTAGGGATAAAGCTGATAAGGCATTTAAAGCGTTAAATTGTATTATTAAAATAGCTACCTCTACATTTGAGGAAATTGACACTATTGTATTACAAGCGATAAGCAAACAGTTAAAAATGGCGACAAGTATAAATGATTTTTTTAATTTTGCGAGTAAAGTTTTACCGAACGAATTTAACGGCGAAGCTAGCAAATTACAGTCATTCTTAGACTCATTAGATTTACTACAAATAAACGCGACTGGTAACGAGGAAAATGCTATTCTACTAATCAAAACGAGACTAACGGGAAAAGCCAGAAGTTTAATCACGACGGAAAACTCCATTGCAGACATCAAGAATAAACTAAAAACGGGGATAAGAGATAACAATCCAAGCCTTCTCTTAGCGAAACTTGGTGGAGTAAGACAAAATGGGAAAGATGTAACACAGTATGCAACATAAATAGAAAAATTGGCGGAAAGATTACAGGCAGCATACATATCGGAAGGGATGCCCGAACGACTAGCCGAAAAATATACTAGGGAAGCAACGATTAAGGCAGTAACTACGAATGCCGCAACGGATGCAACCAAAACAATAATTGCAGCGGGAAGTTTTGAAACTACACAAGAGGTACTATCAAAATTGGTTTCAGTAGAAGGTATAGTAGGACAACAACAAGTCTTACACATGAAGGATAACAGGAATTTCTTCAAGAAGTCAAACTTTGACTTTAGGAATAATCACCAGCGAGGAAACAACAGAGTATTTTTTAACGGTAATCATTCAGAAAGAACATTACGACAGTATAATCAAGAGAACAACTATGGCAGATACGAAAATTTTAATAGGAAATTCAAAAGGAATGTAAATTACAATAATCAAGCTAAAAATAACGTAAGAATATGTGAGATAGAAAATGAAGAAGCGAGAGAGAATCATAAACAATTGGGGTTTTGAATGAAAAACCAAACAACGAAAGCAAGATTTCAGGAACGTATTCAGCATATTATTTAGATTTATCCCTTTCTAACTTTATAGCATATCCGATAATATCTACAATTTTATATTAGATACAGGTGCAGAAATTTCTCTAATAAAAATTTCCACATCATTTGATTGAAACTAGGAATTAAAAAAACATTAAGGGGATAACTGACGGCTCAGCAAAAACTTTGGGTCAAATATGCATAAACCTCTATATCAATAACACAACTTTAAGTAACTGCTTTCACGTGGTGGAAGAAAATTTTCCAATACCAACAAATGGACTGATAGGAAGAGACTCCATGACAAAAAATAATTGTGTATTAGATTATTCACAATCAGAATTACATATAAATTTCAAGTCTAACAATTCAGAAACAATACAAATTTTTGGTAATCCAGAATACGATACTTTAGCAATACCACCTAGATGTGAGGTATACAGGCTAATAGAGAACTTTAAGAATTTGAGAAAGGATACAGTAGTAGAGCAACAGGAAATATCACCAGGAGTATTTATAGCCAGATCCATAACCCGTACGTTAGAATTTTAAATACAAATTATCAAAGTATTTCAGTAAAAACTAGGAGTATTGAAACCTTAGATTTAGATTTATTCGATATATATACAATTAAGACTGATAGTAGTAACAGAATGAAAGAATTAAGGAAAGCATTAAACTTAGAAGTACCGGAATATGTGAGAAACGATTTAACGAAACTGTGTGAGAATTACAAAGATATATTCGCTTTGAAGAATGACATACTAACGCACAATAACTTTTACGAACAAAGGATATCAGTAAAAGATGATACACCGATATACTTAAAAAATTATCGCACACCACATTCACAATAAACAGAATTAAATAGTCAAGTGGAAAAACTTATAACACAGGGAATAATTGAACCCTCAATATCAGATCATAATAGTCCAGTATTATTAGTACCAAAGAAGACGACGAATCAACATAAGGCATGGAGACTTTGTATAGATTTTAGACAGCTAAATAAGAAAATAGTCACAGATAAATTTCCTTTACCTCGTATAGATGCAATTTTAGATCAATTAGGGAGAGCAAAATGGTTTTCAGTTTTAGATCTTATGTCTGGTTTTCATCAAATACCTTTAGAACAATCTTCTAGGAAATACACTTCGTTCAGTACTGAAAAAGGCTCATTCCAATTCACAAGACTACCTTTTGGGTTAAACATAAGCCCTAATAGTTTTTCACGAATGATGTCAATAGCATTCTCAGGCCTCACGCCGGAAAAAGCTTGTCTTTATATGGACGATATAGTTGTGATAGGAATTTCAGAGACTCATCACTTAGCCAATCTAAGGAAGGTGTTTGACGCACGTCGTAGATTCAATTTAAAATTAAATCCACAAAAATGCCAATTCTTCAGGCGAGAAGTCACATATTTAGGTCACAATTTATCAAAGGATGGTGTTTCACCAGATAAAGCAAAATATTCAGTCATTCAGCATTACCCAGTGCCAAAAAATGCCATCTAAGTCAGAAGATTTGTTGCATTCTGCAATAACTATCAAAGGTTCATTCAGAATTTAGCCGAAATATGTATTCCTTTAAATAGGTTAGCTAGGAAAAACGTAAAATTTGAGTGGTCACAAGAATGCGAAAACTCATTTCAGGCCTAAAAAATTGCATTAATCAACCCACCAATTTTAAAATATCCAGACTTTAATAGACAATTCATATTAACTACAGACGCTTCGAATAGCGCATGTTCAGCAATCTTAAGTCAAAATTACGAAGGGATTGACCTACCCATCGCATTCGCATCACGCTGCTTCAAGAAAAGCGAGCTTAACAAGCTCACCATCATAAAAGAGTTATTAGCAATTCATTGGGGAATCAATCATTTTAAGTGTTATTTATATGGTTCACCACATTTCATAGTAAAAACAGATCATAAGCCACTAACGCATTTATTTTCAATTAAAGACCCGACTTCGAAACTCACGAGAATAAGACTCGATTTGGAAGAATATGATTTTGAAATCAAAGGTTGAAAAGTATTCAAGTATGTATATGCGAAGTACCAAAAACGGTACAGCAAAAAGAAGAGATCCAAAATATATTAGAAAGATACCACAAAGATCCAATGTTTGGAGGACATGTAGGGAATAATAGATTATTAAAGAAGCTAAGAGCAAATTTCAAGTGGAAAAACGTGGAGAAAGACGTAAGGAAGTATGTAAAGAATTGTCATAAATGTCAAGTGAATAAGGCAAAGCTTAATCATAAAGAAAAATTTGTCATCACAAATACATCTATAAAACCGTTTGATATTATTTACATAGACACAATAGGTCCGTTCGTAGAAAGTAACAACGGGAATCGTTACTGTATTACAATATTATGCGAATTAACTGAATACGCAGTTATGATACCGGTTCAGAATAAGGAAGCACACACTATAGCAAAAGCAAAATTCGACAATTTTATACCGAATTACGGACTGATGAAGGAGATAAGAACAGATCACGGGACGGAATATAAGAACGAAATAATGAAGAATTTAGCGGAACTTTATCAAATATTCTAGGGATAACTGGTGCAGGTTTGTAAAAATGTTTGCATATTGTTATAATACAACACCAAACACGTATCACGGATACACTCCTTTTGAGTTATTATACGGGAGAAAACCCAATTTGCTAGAATTTTTAAATGTAAAAATTGACCCGTGTTACAATTTTGAAAGATACGATAAAGAATTAAAGTACAAGTTACAATACGCTAATGAAAGAACCAGACAGTTTTTAATAAATAATAAAATAAGTAGAGTCAGTAATAGTGAAAAGAATTCTTCACCTGTAAATTTTAGAATAGGGGAATTAGTTATTTTAAAAAATGACGGGAGAAATAAATTTGATCCACATTATTTAGGTCCGTTTAAAATAACGGGAATAAAAGGCGTAAATTGTGAGATTACATCTCCAGACAGTAAACTACAGATAGTTCATAAGGATCGTATGTATAGATACAACGACCGGAAGCAATTGTAAACAAGTGAAGTGCGTTTATAAACGAACCAGTAGTGTTTAGTAAACAAAAACATTCAATAAAAACTGTTATAGGTATAGGTGATATCGAAAAATTGAAATGATAATTTTTCTCTTACAAGAGGGGATGATGTAGTGATCCCGGAAGGACGGTAACGGTAAAAGGACATTAGCTTAGAAATAAGATTTAAAAATTAGGTTATTATTAATTACAATATTTAGCGAGCGTTGATCTAGGAAGGTCAATGTTAGTTATGCGTGGAAGCAAGTTTTAGTTAAAATGTAAACAGACACGTTCAATTAATAGACGAAGGTCAGGCATGTAGTACAGTGTACGTACACTTCCTATAAAATGGAAGTATAACGAACCAGGGGAATTAATTGTTATTGGTAGTCTGAATAAGTCAAATGATATTATATTTTGTGTATTTTTAAATGTATTAAAAAAGCCCAGTGATTTTGTATAAGTGATGTCGTTTATTCAACTCCCGAATACCGGTTACTAGGTAAGTGTTTTCCTCAAAGATAATATGCCTTTATGGTAAACGTAAAGTATTCGAGGGACACTTACTAAGTAACCACCACAGTAAAATACATTTCAAACGTCATACACTCAATAAAGGCAATTGTGTTTTTTCCCTATTTGTTTCTCATTGTATTTCGATGTTTACTATATAAGAAAACGTAGATATATCGTTCCTTTATATTCACCTTTCAAATCATCGATCGTTATATTTTTCAAGCTCTCAGGCAATGTTGGAAAAAGGGAGAAACTGGGTAATTGTTATGAAAAAAATGAACAAAGATTCCATCGGTATAGAAATTGAAAGATCCGAGAGATACTCGACGTTAATCATTTTCCTAAAAAGTCGATAGATTGAAGCCACTGATATACATACTTTATTTTTGGGAATATATCGAATCGAATTTCGCGAACGTTCAAATCGTATCAAATAATCATTTGCATGGAATTGAATCATATATGAGATGAATAAAATCCTATGGAATGATATAAGATTACAAGATGACAGATAAATATACGACTTTTACAAAATGGATAAGGTATACTCTCATTTATTCATTCGATAGGTTGTATAAAAAAGGCAGAAATGAATCGTCCAACTTATCAATTTTCGAAATGCAAGGTGTTGAAGTTGAAATAATATATTTTTTATTTGTTACCTATTTTGTTGCCAAAAGACTTAATTCTCAAGCCTTTTGTGAAAAGATCACTTCCACTCACACAGCGGCCAGGTTACAAAAGGTTATAGCAAATGGGGGAACTAACCCCACAATGTCACTGGAAAAGCCAGATGGATTATACACGGAAGGTGAAGAGGAACGATCGATTCTTCTTCTTAGAACCCACTTTCCAGGTAGTGAACCAGCAACAAGCACTGAAATAGCAATCAATTACACCAAAAAATCCCGCAAAGAAGATTGCCAAGAAAATATTTACCAGACAACGGTTGAAATAGGCAATAAGTACCTTTCAACAATATAAATCACCCGGAGTGCATGGAATATTTCCTGCAGTAAGGAATAGAGGAGATTATTCCTCACGTGCTGAAGATTAGAAGAAGCAGTCTAACATCACTACCTAGAAAATGAAGAAGGGCAAGATTAACGTTCATACCGAATATAGGGAAAAAAGATGGAATTGATCCTCGATCTTTTATACCCATCTGCCTCAGATTGTTTCTACTCAAAACGATGGAGAAAGTAGTGGATAACTACATAAGAACAAACAACCTGGAGAATATACCACTTGATAAATGTCAGCATGCCTACAGAGCGAGTCGATCAACTGAGTCGGCTCTGTATAGGCTGACCGAACTCTGAACAACAAAGAAATCGCAATGTACGCATTCCTATATATACGAGTATCTGGGGCGTTTGACAGAACAACTCATGTTTCTGTCCAAAGAAGCACTGAAAAGGCGAGGAGTGAATGAAATCATAGTAAAATGGATGTGTGAGTTGTTGACGACAAGGATAGCTGAGACAGAGGTGGGGAATTAAATTACCTCAGTTAAAGCCACTCGCGGGACACCTCATGGGGGAGTGATGTCTCCCCTCCTATGAAGCCTCGAGGTAAATAAGTTGCTCTACAGGCTAACGGAGCTTGGCTTCGAATGTATCGGCTATGATGATGACATAGTTCTAATAGTCAGAGGCAAGTTCGAGAGCACCTTGTGTGATTTATTACAAAAGGGCCTCAGAATTATTGAACAATGGTGCCTGTCAGTGGGGCTAAACATTAACACAAACAAGACCATAGTAATTCTATTTACCTGGAAAAGAACACTTCCAGCCATGAAACCCATATCCTTAAACGGGGAAATCAGAAGTTAAATATCTAGGGATAACCCTAGACAGTAAACTTCTGTGGAATAAGCATGATGAAATAACTGCTAGTAAAGCAATAAGAGCCATGATGACGTGCAGAAATTTATCTAGAAGAGTTGGAGTTGTAACCCAAAAATACTGCGATGGATGTACGCCAAGGTTGTGAGACCAGCAAGCAAGTCAGTACAGCACGAGGAAGACTCTCGACAAAGTTCAAAGGCTTGCCTGTGTGTGCATAACTGGAGCTATGAGAACGTGTCCAACTAGGGCACTTGAGATCATTACAGATCTCACACCTCTACATCTAGAAACATCTGCCCAACAGACAATTCTTAGAATATCTAAGGAAGATTCAGGCAACGATGGTATTAAAAATGAGGGAGCCTGGTCCTCTCTAACAAAATACATTTTATTAGCGAATCCTGCCAGTGAAATTATCAAGAAAGTAAGAATTTGACTACGATGAAAAATACGAGGAGAGACTTGGAAAGGAAATAAACTACCCAAACTCTCAAAGAAAACACCATTAGATGGTATACAGATGGTTCAAAAACCACCACTGGAGCAGGCACTGGAGTATTTGGGCCAGGCACCAGATACTCATCATTGTTAGACTCCTTTCCGAGCGTCTTTCAGGCAGGAATATTTGCGATCGAAACATGCGTGGAATTGAACCTAGAAAGAAACTATCAGAAATGTGACTTATCGATCCATTCTTATATATAGTCAAGCAGCTATCAAAGCATTGAGCTCCCATGTCATGGACTTGGAATGATCTATTCAGAAAATTATCCACCAAATAATATATGCTGCTGTACTGTTAGAATAAATAGATTTTACCAACTTCATCTACTGCCAGATGCAGAAAGAAAAAAGTTAGATAGAGGCTCAGTAGATGAAGTCGTTAATTCCGAAAAAGACGTAGTAGTGGTAAGATTGAAAAACGGTCACATTAGCTTCAAATTATGTCGGCAAAGGAAATACCGATACTGTTAAAAGATGGGATAAAAACCGGAGCCAATATGTTGATGAAAGCAGACCAGAAATTGTTAAGCATTACAATCATGGAATGGGAGGCGTCGATTTCATGGACCAGATGATCAGCTACTATCGGATATTTATTAAGTCTCGATAATGGACACTTCTTGTAATAATGCAGATGACAAACAGCTGGATAGAATACCAGAAAAACTGCGACAAGTGTAATATACATCAGAAAATGCAGATGAAATATCTTGCCTTCAGAACTAGAGTTGCTGAGAGTCTGACATATAAGAGTAATCCAGTTAGTAAGCTGAAACGAGGAAGACCATCTTCATCGTGACCATCTCCTTCAGTATTCAGAAGACGTGGAGAAACCAGACCTGGCTATGACATTTAGACAGATGACGTTGGCCATTTTCCCTTGTTTGATCAAAACAAAGAAGCTACAAGGTCCATAACCTAACTAAATGTTCCACTTAAGTTGTACATACTCATGCACAAAAATTTATTTCTTTTGTAAAAAATGAAAATGAAGTTTTTTTATTTAACTTGTTTATTTAAGTAGTCTCACTAACTAAATGCTCAGAAATATTTTTTTCCAATAACTTAAAAATTAGGTCTCAAAGGGTAATTTATGCACGGGTAAAGATCCAATAATTCATGTGTATGTAATCATCAAGGAGTCGTTTCAACAAAAAATAGCTTTTCAGGAGGGATTACTTTCAATAAATTCACAAACTGTACAATTAATTCGTTAAGTTTTTCATTTAATGTATCTGTTCGTTTAACTAAACCGGTAGACGTTTATATGTATTTTCTATTTTATTCTCATACATCTTAAACGAAAATTTTTATTCTCAGGCAGAAAAAATGTTTTCCTTGGTTTTTCTCCGTTCTCTGGGGGTCGAGAATGAAGTTTTCTAGTAAGGTAGTAGAAAAAAACATTTACGACGTATAAAAGTGTATTATTGCAATAAATAGTAAAAAATTATTTTCTCATAATTCGAGATCGTTGAAATACCTTCAAACTTGACAACTATTGTTAACCAATAAGTTTATGTCCTCACGAGCTTAAATATATATGTTCGTTTTATCACAAGCTGTTGATCTAACAGAGAAAGTATTATTTACTACAAATCGGACCAATTAGGATCGTGATTGTTAAGTAATCCTTGAGGTATTTATCAATTCAATAAATTAAGGTTATTCGGAATATTTATTATATTGTATGGCGTGCCAATGCATTTTTTTCGTAATACAGCACCATAGCTGTATAAAATTATGCAGCAAATGGATTCTCTTAAAAAATTTTCATGATGAAATCAAGTATTTAAATTGACACAAATTTGGAAGTGGATATTCATACAGTTTGAGAGTTTACGGTAATTTTCAATCAAAAATGGAATCATAGTTTCCGAAATATCAAATATATTGGTATTTTAAAGCTGATCCGAAAATGATTTGCAATGTATTAAAATGAAATTGCTATCGTAATTTCAAACTGAAAACCGGTCATGAAATTTATCCAGATGATCAATTTCGCAGAACGGAATCCAAAAAATAGTTATGGAAAAAATACAATTGGATGCAAACTTTTCAAAAAATATTTTATTCACAGATGAATCGACTTTTCTCATAGAATGTGAACATAATTAATCAGTTATACAAATAACCGTCTCGACCCTTACTTTGTGGAATCTACTCATATTAGTGTTCTAAATGAAACTTACTGTTTCTAGTTAACTCCATAGTTTATAGAAAAATGTTAAAGATTCTAAAAAATTGACAATTGTTTCGATATTACCTAAATATCATCGTCAGAATGACAGAAGTTACATTTGATTTGATGCCTACCTCTGTTTAATTATTTTTGGCTAGTCCAAGAAGTGACCTATCTTGTGATTGACTTAATATATGTTAATAGAAAAAAGAAGATATGATATAACAAATATTAAAACTTAGATATTATTAGCCCGATGGAGATATCCTGGATATCATTTTTCCCAATTAAGATCAGTATAAGTGTGCAATGATATAGAAAACCAGGAAAACTATATCAGCTGATCTTCACAATGATCACTTAAGAAGACAGTTTAAAAGTGGAGAACTCCCTAGATTTATCTGTTCATTGACGACTTCATATTGTGGGTTCCTTAAGTGTCTTCTAATTTTCAATTCTTCGAGGAAATCCAGTTCTTGTTTCTTATCACAAATATGTAGTACTTCTAGTTCTGTGTTAGGTGTCAATGAATGATTGGTGTCAAGTAGATGTCTGGCGTAGTGGGATTTATCTGGTTGTTTTAATCTGCATACTCGTATGTGTTCACAGTATCGGATTTCAGAATTTCTAAGGGTCTGACCCAAATAGACAGCATTACATTCTGGACATTCGAGATTATATAAATATCAGATTTCTTTAATGGTGATATTTTTGTTTTTACATGTAACAATTTTGTACTGAAGTTACTTTCTGTTTTAAAAGAAATCTTTGTATTTGTTGCTAAAGATATTATCTTTGAAATATTATTAGAAATATTTCCTGCACACTCGTATGTAATGGTTATATAAGTTTTTATTTCTTTAGTTTGTTTAGGAAATATTAGTTGTAATGCCACTTTTTCCTCTTTTTTACTAATTAGTTTATTTATCATATGTTATCGGCAACCGTTGGATGTTGCTATTTGTTTGATTGTGTTAATCTCTCTATCAAAATTACATTTGTTGCTAGGAACTGAAAATTCTCTATGTATCATTGAATTATATGCCGCTAGTTTATGGGACATGGGATGATTGGAACTGTAAGGAATAGTCACATCAGTATGTGTTGGTTTTCGGTGAATCGAATAACCAAGTACATTATCAACTCTTTCAATTTTTAATTTCAATTTTCAACCAAGAACGCCTTAGAAAAGAGGTAATACCAAATTATGTGTATATGAAATGCCATACTAAAACACCTCAAGCATAAAAAGCTATAAAATGTGCTCAACGAGTTTAGCTTAAAGAAGAATGTAAGAAATGGTTTAGAATAAGGGACTCCTTGGACAACTAAATAAAAGTGGTACATTCTGAACTCACGTTCCAACTACATCCAGTAGAGGTTGACTGTTTAGATCACGAAATCAGAGAAAGTGTCAGTACGATGAAGCACAAGAAATTTGAGAAACAAGAAGAAAAGCTACAGAAACTTGAACACACTCCACATAGAGTTCAATACTATAAACATCATGAAACTGTAAGTAATTATATACCAACACACTTTGCACCTTTCAGACACTAATTTTACAGATAGTGAAATAAAAATAGTTAAATAAAGGTTCAAAATACAACATACCATCAAAATTTGCGAATAATATTAAACATATAATGCCTACAGAGTCAGAAATAGAATTAAAATCTAATTCAGATAATTTTCAATATGAGAAACTAAAAACTGCTAATTTAATAAAAAAAATGAACCTTCAAACGTTAAACGTCAAACAAAAAATAACATTACAGTTTTAAATTCAATAAAAAAAAAGTAGAAGATAATAACCTAACAGGTACAAAATCTGACAAGGGGAACGCTACCGTCATATTGACAACTAATGATTATAATTCAAAGATATATAACTTTATAGAGTTCTAAGAGCAGACCCAACAAAAAAGTTTTCTAATAACGTTAGAGATATTGTTAATAATTCAAATTATCTTTCCAGTGATTACGAAAAGCGGTCCATCATAAATGAGAGTCCTCATTCTCCACAATTATATGGAACAGTTAAATTACATAAAATAACGAAACCAATTAGACCTGTAATTTCTTGTGTTGATAATCCTAATAATATTTTGGCAATTAAACTTAACAATATACTTAATAGTTACGGATATACATCTAGATATTCAATTAGGAATTCCATGGAACTGATCAAAAAATTGAAAACAGTCAAGCTTATTTCATTTGATCTTACCAATATGTTCACTAAAATTCCTCCTAAAGCATGTCCAATACTTGTAAGAAAGTTACTAGAAGATAAAAAATTTAATCCAGCAATAATATCAGATATACTTAATTTATTTGATGTATGTATTGATCAGAATTATTTCACCTTTGACAATAAGATATATATTCATAATGAAGGTTTACCAATGGGAAGGCCTATATCGCCAATTTTGGCAAACATTTTTATGGAAAGTTTAGAAAGAAAAATCTTTGAAAGTAATATTTCAAAAAATGTTTTATTTTGGTATAGATATGTAGATGACATATTAGCTTGCTTTATGGGTAGTGGACGACAATTAGATATATTTTTCAACCACGTTGATAATTTTCACCCAAAAATTAAATTTACATTAGAAGTTACAGAAAATAGTTCAACCAATTTACTTGATTTAAAAATTCACTGAGTTAATAATGTGATTATTCGATTCACCGAAAACCAACACTCACTTATGTGACTATACCATACAGTTCCAACCATCCAATGTCCCATAAACAAGCGACATATAATTCAATGATACATAGAGCATTTTAAGTTCCTATGATCAAATGTGATTTTGATAAAGAGATTAACACAATTAAACAAATAGCAACATCGAACGCTTACCCATCACATATGATAAATAAACTAATTAGTGAAAAAGAGGAAAAAGTGGCATTACAACTAATATTTCTCAAACAAACTAAAGAAATGAAAACTTATAAAACCATTACATATGCAGGAGATATGTCTAATAATATTTCAAAGATAATATCTTTGGCATTAAATACGATTCATTTTAAAACCGAAAGTAACATAAGTACAAAATTGTTAAATGTGGAAACAAAAATATCACCATTGAATAAATCTGGTATATATAAACTCAAATGTCCAGAATGTAATGCTGTCTATTTGGGTCAGACCCTTAGAAATTTTGAAATACGATACAGTGAACACTTACAAGCGTACAGATTTAGTCAACCAGATAAATCTCATTACGCCAGACATCTACTTGACACCAATCGTTCATTGACACCTAACACAGAACTGGCAGTACTACATATTTGTGATAAGAAAAGAGAACTGGATTTCCTTGAAGAATTGGAAATTAAAAGACACTTAAGAAACCCACAATATGAAGTCATCAATGGAGTTCTCCACTTTTAAACTGTCTTCTTAAGTGATAATTGAAAAGATCAGCAGATATAGTTTTCCTGGTTTTCTATATCATTGCACAATTATAATGATCTTAATTGGCAAAAATAATATCCAGGATATCCCCATAGGGCTAATAATATCTAAGCTTCAATATTTGTAATATCATATCTTCTTTTTTCTATTAACATATATTAAGTCAATCACAAGATAAGTCACTTCTTGGACTAGCCAAAATTAATTAAACAATAGGTTGGTATCAACTGAAATGTAACTTATGTCATTTTGACGATGGTATTTAGGAAATATCGAAACAATTGTCAATTTTTTAGAATTTTTAACATTTTTCAATAAATTGTGGAGTTAACTAGAAACAGTAAGTTTCATTTGAAACACTGATCAGTTATGCGATATTGGTCTAGGACAAACCTTCACAAATAACAAAACTCGTTATTCCCAAAAATATCCAAACATTTGATTGGACCATTTTTTATTGACGGTAATTTAACCGGACAAAAATAATTGAATATGCTGCAAAATCGAAGTACACCGGCCCTCATACAATTAGATATCAACTTCAATGATATTTGGTATCTACATGGCGAATACATATTTTAAATACACAATTCCATAATCGGATTATATCCACGAATGGTAACATTAGATGCCCAGCTAGATTTCCAGATTTGGTACCCAACGATTCATTTTTTTGTAGTAATGTGGAATCGAAAATTTCTGAATTTCAGGAGAGGCAAATTCCATGAATGAACTCATTGAAAAATTTTGCAAGCATATATGGAAATAACCCCTAAAATACTCAACGATGTACGGTAAGAATTTTATAACCGTTTGGGCTATTGTTTAGCTCAAAACGGTGGTTAATTCTAACATTTAATTTGTTCCATTACCATATTTTAATGAACAATATTAGCATCCCAAAAACAATTTTCATCAGTGAAAAAATTTAATCATCACTCTAGATATTATATTATAATAAATTTGAATGAAAAAGCAGGAATCTAAGAATCCTTTTAAAAAATAAAAACGTTAGTATAACAAATACGTACCAAGGTTTTCATGGTATACACTTAATAATGCACAGGGTGTTACTGATACTAACAGCTTTGAAAATATCTTTATAATAAGGTCTTACTACCTCCCCACTTCCCGTTCTTGTACAAAGTATCAATTGGCTGTGTCATTCAGGGATAACTCTACAATACTTTCTCCGTTATTCTATTTTCTGATCTGATTGATTCATTGTTACAATTTACGTCATTGATTATTTTTTTTTCTCCATGTAAGACTCGATCAAGCTTCCTTGGATATCTTGTTATTCATTAACTATGCATCTAGAATGATTGTTTCAATTCTTTTTTTTTAGTATAAAAAATGGAAATGTTCGAATTAACATCTACAACTAGTACGAATTCATTGTTAAAAAAATGTTGAACGTAAAAATTGTTTTGTTGCGAGAAATGTTTTGAATGGAGTGTGGTACAGAGATAAGAAAATATTTTTTTGTTACTGTTTTTGAATGAAACTTTCTGTTTCTGAATAATTCCACAATATATTGAATCAAAATTTAAAAATTCTAGGAAATTTGACAATTGTTTCGATATTAAATATCATCGTCAGTTTGACTGCCTACCTGATGCTTAATAATTATTTTTGGCTAGACCAAGAAGTGACCTATCTAGTGATTGACTTAATATATGTTAATGAAAAAAAAGAAGATATGATATTACAAATATTAAATGTCAGATATTATTAGCCATATGGGGATACCCTGGATATCTCTTTACGAATTAAGATCAGTATACCTGTGCAATGATACACAGTAAAAAGTCGTTAATAAATTTTACACTCTGGTTCAAGTTTTTTGGTGACCAACCAATTTTAAGTAAATATACTTGAGTTTTGTAATAACGATTCTGAATAGAAATAATTTTTTAGCCATATATACATTTATGTTTTAAAAGCAAATAATAGTAATAAAATCTATTCACCATTCAATTTGAATTATACAATTATTTTTATTAACAATAAATAAATATAGAATTCCCACAGAAGGATGAACCTGTGCGTGGGTTGTAACCATAATCAATAACATAAATTGTAATGAATTAAACCGAAAAAATAAAGTTTCTTCCGGTATTGGTACAGATCACCAGAAGATATGTAGATATCATATCAAAATCACTTACGGATAATAAAGAAGAAGAACCTACCACTTCACAAACACAACAATTAGCAATAAGATTATAATAAATAAAATTGCAAAAATAAATTTTTTCTCAGTGTGAACTGTGAGGCACGGAAAAAAATATTTTTGCTGATATCGCACTAAAAATCATTTGTAAATATTATAGAAATAGCACCCTACTATATAATAACATTTTAACAATAATATTTCCTTCGTAACATTTCACAACATAATTTACAAAAATCACTATTCAAATTCCCAAGATTGTAAGAGTTATATATAGGGTTGGAGATAGTATGAACCAACATATCAAACAGTGACTGTATTCCAGCTCGTTAAAACCGATATGGTCGTGCACAAGCAGTTGAATAAGTGTCTATGAATTTTTTTATACAAACATGAAAATAAACCTATAGAATCCTGCAAAAATGCAATCACAGATTAAGGGAAGGGAAGTAAAATAATAATCAAATATTAATAAAAAAGGATGAAACGTGTGAGTGGTGGAGAGGTAAGTTTGACTATATTCTAATTTTGTGGTTTCTTTCATTATCAATGATTATCTTATTAATAATTTTTTTGGTCTATAATAGCAAGAAGCTCTTGCCTGTTTGAATTGAGGACACATTTTTTAAAAATCTTCTAATCATGTTCAAGGAATTAATAGTTATATAAATTTTATACATATCGGGCAAATAATTGAATATCTTGGCAGATAGATATAGAATATTCCTTTGTCCAATTGTTCTCCTATTTATATTGGTAGCTGCATAGTTTTTATTTTTAACCTAGTAGAGTAGTTGTGTTCTATATGTCGTAAGATTATTTTATTTTTATAGATGTTCAATATAATAGAGTAAACATATAACTGTCTACTTTCCAAAAATAGTAAGTCAGTCATTTTTTTATATATAATTTTTTAAATTTTCTTCTATAGTTTAAAAATGTGTTTGTAAAATACCACCCCATCCAAGAATCCCGTAACTCAATGTTGACTCTACGAGTGAGTAATGAATTATTCTTGAGTAAGGGTCGAGAGAAATAATTTTATTTTTTATGTAGATAATTAAATGAAAAATTGCAGATAAAAGAAAGTCTGATGATTTTATGGATTTCCAAGCTCTAGTTTTTATAGAGCGAAATCTCTGAAATTGTCGGAACTAATGATTTTTTCTTTTCAATAAAGAAAAATTTTAACTGTTTTACGAGAAATTGAAAAAATTTGAAATTTGAAGCAGAGCGTCAGCTATCCCAGCCCCACCCTACCCCTCTCCTATTATCTAGCCACTTACTTAAGTAGCTTGCTGCCAAGCATATGTGAAACATTTATAAATGATGCCATCTTGCTGAAATTCTCTGAACTAATAATTTTTCAACTGTTTTACGAGAAGGTGAGAAAATTTGAAATTTGAAACAGAGCGTCAGCTATACTATCCCCACCCTACCACGACACTTACTTAAGTAGCTTGCTGCCAAGCATATGTGAAAATTTAATCAATGATGCTATCTAGCTGAAATTGTCTGAACTAATAATTTTTTTCGTTTAAATAAAGAAAAATTCCAACTGTTTTACGAGAAATTGAGAAAGTTTGAAATTTGAAACAGAGCGTCAGCTATACTTAATTTTTTCTAATTCTAAGAATCAAAATTTGGTTTTCATTTTTCATTATGTCACATATATTGATTTTTTATTGTTTTCGCAGGTTTTGAATTATTTTCATCTTGATATTTTCTAATATACTTCCCTTCAATCTCCTCAAATTCTTATGTGTACCTACAATACAATTGAAATTGTCAAACTTTTTATCATTATACGAGTAATTGCATCAGTCATACTGGTTTTTATTAAACCCTGTAAATGTTTTATGTAGTTTATACTACTTTTATATGTGTATATTTTCAAACAATGGACTCCAACTGTGACTACTCTTCACATTACTGGATAATATAATAATATTTAAGTCATTTTTTGACAGAATTTTCATTAAATATATAAACAATGTTCACTCTCTTCCATTTATGGAATACAATAAAATACAATTCAATAGAAATGTTATTATTGTTACTCTACCTCAGAATATTCCTGAAAATAAAATGTACTTCGCAATACCTAGTATGTTATATCCTGCCTGGTACTGTCTAGCACAAATGGTGTGGAATTTTTATGTACCACATATATGTAACTGTAATAATTTTTTGTAGGTGTTTATGAAATTAATATTCATTCAGAATTGTTGTTATGTATCATATCTTTGAGCTAGTTATTATTTAACATATACTGAATGACAAAAATAAACGCAACATTCCGCAAAACACAATTTGATAAACCCAAATTTTGCTTACGTACTTCAAGCTAAATCCACACCAATGCAACATAGAGGAACTTTCATGCTAATGTTGATTGTGCATTAAAATATTTCCGAAAGCTCCAGTTAGTTGCTTCTTATTGCCCCAACAAAAACTAAATATTCCCTTTATAAACGGTAAAAATTAAAGAAAGAGAAGAAACACTTGTGAACAAAGTGGTGTTGCGTCTTGTTGTTGCTGTAGTGTGGAGGACATGTTCTGATTTGTAACGATAAACTGTTCGTACAGTTTGAAGTGAAAACTTCGTTTGTATTTAAACATGCCGGATTTTAAGTGGAATAACAAGTAATTAACTCTGTTAATTGAGTCTTACCGAAATTTTTACTGTCTGTGGAGTCCAAATCACCGACTAGACAGTTACAGAAATACGAAGGCAGATATCTGAACAAAATTAAGTGAGACTTCTGGAGCAGATGAAACAGAAGTTAGAAGAAAAATTTGATTACACAGTTCTTTGGTGGAAGAAAAAAATTTGTTAGTCTAGGAACGAGGAATATTTTTTGTCAAAATGGTTTGCATATAGGGTAAGGTCGGGTATATCGTACCGCCCTGGTATATCGTGCCACCACTATTTTACTCGAAATAGGAAATCGAATGCGAGATCTGTTACGGGAACTTAAAGTTTATTACATTAAACCTAATATCATAGTCGCCCGCTCAATTGCCGTCTATGGTTAAATGTCAGAAAGGGGTTATGTGAATAGTGTCATGATCGATGTTATTTTGTGCGTCTGTTTGTAAGCGATTTTCTTGAATTTGACAAGTGAATCAATCTTGGGAACGTTTTTTATTGAATCGTAACCATTTATTTAGTAATTGTGATAGGTCTGTTTTTAAAGATAAAAAATTTAGGGCTTAATTGAAACAAAAAATATCAAAATATGCCAGTCTGACAAATCGTACCTACATCCATTGGTTAAATCGGACCAGTATGATTTTTCCGATTAATAATTTTCTTGCGAAAATCTAACTAAATGTTTTCAGTGGTGTAGTAATATGGCGTTTATTACTTGTGTTAGATATTCTTATTCGGGAAAAAACGAACAATCCGAAAACCAAAGGAAAACGAAAATATTACGGACAGACTCCAGAAGTTACGGAATGTGCCCTCACAGTCTACAAAGGAAAACAGTGTGATTCTAACTAGTGTTCTAGGAGGTATAACATTCCCAAACCCACTTTTATAAGTCATGTATACCGTTTAAATAAAGAGGCTAATCACCATCTAATAATACGTACTGAACTCTTCCAATATTCGAAGACAGCCTGCAAAAAGTTTAACACTACTTATCTGTATCAAAAAGTTAATCTCCAGTTTCACAGCAAATCCCCAGACTATATCAGCCCAATTCTTCAAATCTCCGACGAAGAAGCTTGCTGTCTCTGTGTTCCAGTTTCAAGTCAAAACACGTTAATTGAAGAAATTACCTCCTCACATTACATTGGCATCTTTCCGTTGCCAACCAAAGTGTCAACTCGCTGTTCAACCAGCAACAAGATATACATGATATATACCTGTTCGAAGTTCCACACACCTAAAGAAAGTTACTACAACGCCAAAGTAATTACATACGAAGAACCACTCACCCTTCCGAATATCCCCATAGCTGCGCATTATCTTCCAGCAAAACCAGAAACAATTAAATTAGAAAAAGTTCATCTAAATGAACTCCAGAGAATTCATGAAGAACAACAACTCCTACAACCTATATCTTATGAAAAAAATTCTGCCGACGTTACACACTTCTGGATAACCCCTGTATTCATTGTAATTATAATCGTTATGATAATCTATAGGTGTCGACATCGCTTTCGAAGCCGAAGAAGTAAATAGAAGAAAGAGGAAGAAGAAGAAACATCATCCCCACAACAAGATGATCATTCTGTTTTATTTGTCCCTTATAAAACTTCTCCGAGGGATGGACAAGTTACATCGTAACAATGAATGGTACTATTTGTACATTGTTGCGATTAATGATGTGTTGTTCCATCCTGACGCTGATAATGCGGAATATGCAGTTTTATATTATAAATATGCTAAATTGATTTCATAATTGAATCTGATTTTATTGTTGTTATGTTATAAAGCAAAACCTGTCTTAATGAGGTTTTATTCAAGTAAAATACAAGTATCGTTTTGAGTAAACAATTCACATAAACTGTAATGAGTAACTGTCAAATAAAAAAACATGATCTAATCAACACTGATAACTATATCACTGAGTTAGGGAATGTGAATTTACCTGTATAAGCAAAATTGTTATGTTTTATTGTTTTATTTCAACGAGGTCGTTATGCTGCTGTTTCAGCAATACGAACTTCTGTTATTGTTAATCACAATTAAATCAGAGAGAATGACTTTATATTTCATAGTGAAAACATCTAAATATTGTAAATTAATTTGAAATAAAAGTATTTAAAAATATTAATTGTGATTTCAAACTTATAAAGTGGCGCAGTCAGTAGGATACTGAAAGGTATTTTATAGTAAATAACCCTTTAGTATCAACCATTAGTTCAGTGAAAAGAATAATCTACGCAGTAAGAAGGAAGAAAAACGTAAATTTTTAGAGAAAAAGAAGAAATGAAGCTAACCATATTACTGTAAATTGCTCATTCCTTTAATTTTATGTCATTCTCCTAGCCTATTGCATTATATATCGACGAAAATTGCCTTATTGTGAATAGTTTCAATATTAGTGATTTCGAAGACGATATATCTCTTGATTTAATAGAGGAATTTAGTAATTTATCTATTGAAGATTCAATTAATAATTCTTTTGATTTAAATAGTAATATAAATTATTTAACAATTTCAATCCCAAAATTTGATACTAAACTTTTAGATATGGTCCCGAGATTTAACGGAAATCCTTTGGAACTATCTTCTTTTATTGATATTAGTAATACATTAATAAATACTTATTGGGATACTACTAACACAAATTGCGTTCACAATATAAGTCTTATATATGGAATTCACTCAAAATTAGTAGGCGATGCTAAATAAGTGTATAGTGTTTGTATAGATAGAAGTTGGAAATCTGTTAAAGAAGCTTTAATTGCACATTTTGGTGATCAACGCGATGAAAATGGTTTACTTTTTGATTTAGACCAGTTAAGACAATGTAACACTGAAAATACTTTACATTTTTATACCAGAGTTATGTCAAATTTAAGTTCATTACATAATTATGTCGATCTTCACGAGACTGGAGACGCTATTAGAATAAAAAAGACTTTCTATGATACTCATGCTCTTAAAATATTTTTGTGCGGTTTAAAAGAACCATTAGGTTCAACTACACGTGCTATGAAACCCAAATCGATAGCAGAAGCTAGACAACAAATAGTTTCAGAAATAATATAAGATATTTACAGAGACAAAATTTTGATAATTCTAGAACGAGACCTGTACGAAGACAAAACTCTCACAATAAATCTCCCAATTTCCAGTTGAACGTACCACAACCTAATTTCCAAAATACTTTTCCAAATCCTAACCACTTTCCGCGTGGCCCAATTAATATACAACCACGTCCGCCCCCAAATCAAAAATACTTCACTAATCGTCAAGTTTTTGGCCCCCAAAGACATCGAAATGTCTTCAGGCCAAACCCTCAAACTTCACAACAAAGACCCACTCCTATGAGTGGAATATCAAACAACACTTTTAGAAAACCATCAAATAACTTTCAGAGACCCATTCCTATGAGCGGAATTTCAAATTATTCTATAAATCGCCCATCCACATCTGCTTATCGACATCCAGCACCACCTCAGCGAAATTTCATATCGGAAGAATTATACAATTTAGATAATTCCCAAAATCCATACGACATGCCCCAAAATCCATATGACATGCCCCAAAATCCTTATGATATTCCCCAAAACTCAGAAGAAAATTATTACGATTCCAATTCATTCAATTTTCAACAAGAAGATAACCAATATTTCCTTTATAATAACGAAAAATTTTTAGATAATACAAATAACGAAACTTGTGACAATCCTCAACAAGAAAATTTTCACGAAACAGCCTCAAATCCAACAACCACATAGAATTACATTCTATCTATGATAGAACAGACCTTCCTTATATAAAAATTGATAACCCACCTTTGAAACTTCTAATCGACACAGGTGCTACTAGATCATTCATTAATCCTGAAAATTATTTCTCCGAATATATCGTGAAAGAGCCTTTCACTATTTGCTCTTCATTCCAAACAACGACTAGAGACTATTGTGCTAAAATTCTTGCATTTTCAGAATTCAATACAAATCAAACAATACATTTTTGTATTTTCTAATTTCATCATTTTTTCGATGGCCTTATCGGCTATGCCACATTAAAACATTTAGGTGTTGAACTAGATATCAAAAATTTACTTCTTAAAACAAATAATGCCCAATTCCTCTTTCACACTACGAAAGTAAAAGAAAATTATTATTTTTTGCTAGAATCGAATCTGTAAAAATTCCAGTAAATCTTCGTAACGGTATTGTTGGTATACCGTCAATCAAATTATTCAATTGTTTATTTAAAGATGGAATATCTCAAGCAGAAAATGGTTATGCTTCTGTCGATATTATAAACAACACGGATAATATCGAAGAAATCTATCTATATGAACCAATTAAAACCTCTCCTATTGAAAATGAATACGAATTTTTTCATGTATCAGTAACACCTTCTCCCGACAATGATACCAACACAAATGACGTGACAGAACTAATACGCACTTCCCACTTAAATGAAGAAGAAAAATTTCATATTATCAAACTTTGTAGAAAATATTCAGATATATTTTACAGAGAAAACTCTCCTTTAACTTTTACTAATCAAGTCAAGCACCAAATAAAAACAACTGACGAAATTCCCGTCTATACAAAATCCTACAGATACCCTTTCATACATAAACCCGAAGTTGAAAGACAAATAAATGATATGCTAGAAAAAGAAATAATACGCCCAAGCGATTCTCCTTGTAGTAGTTCAATTCGGATAGTTAGCAAAAAACCCGATGCTTCCGGTAGAAAAAAATGGCGCATTGTTGTAGACTATCGCAAACTCAACGAAAAAATTATCGATGATCGTTACCCCATTCCTAACATAAGTGACATTCTTGATAAACTTGGCCGTTGTCAATTTTTCTCGATACTTGATTTAGCAAGTGGTTTCCACCAAATAGAGATGCACCCAGATGATATAAAGAAAACAGCTTTCAATGTAGAAAACGGACATTATGAATACGTTCGAATGCCATTTGGAATAAAAAACGGACCCTCAACTTTTCAAAGAGTAATGGACAATGTCTTGAGAGAATTTATTAATAAAATTTGCTTCGTCTATATGGACGACATAATTGTTTTTTCTACATCCCTTCAGGAACACATTCTTAATCTAAAGAAAATTTTTCAAAAATTACGAGAAAGTAACTTGAAAGTCCAGTTAGACAAATCCGAGTTCTTAAAAAAGGAAGTTGCATTTCTTGACCATATAGGTTCACCAGACGGTATAAAACTGAATCCAGAAAAAATTAAAGCCATATAAAATTATCCGATTCCAAAAACTGTTCGCGAAATAAAATCATTTTTAGGATTGTTAGGATATTATCGTGAATTTATTAATAATTTCGCAAAAATAACTAAACCTTTTACATTATGTTTAAAGAAAGGCGCTAAAATAAATATAAATGATCCTTTATACATTAAAACTTTCGAAGACTGTGAAGCTTTACTTACAAATCAACCAATTTTAGCTTATCCCGATTTTAATAAAGAATTTATTGTAACTACAGATGCTCGCAATGTTGCTATCGGCGCGATTTTATCACAAGGTCTAATCGGTCAAGATAAACCTATTGTTTTTGCTTCACGGACACTTAATGATGCAGAAACATCTTACTCTACAATAGAAAAGGAACTTTTAGCTATAGTTCACGCTACAAAATATTTTAGACCTTATATTTTTGGCAGAAAATTCAAAATTGTTACGGATCACAAACCCTTGCAGTGGTTAATGTCCTTAAAAGAACCAAATTCTCGATTAGTCCGCTGGAGACTGAAACTAGAAGAGTTCGATTATCAAATTGTATACAAAAAAGGTAAATCAAATAGCAACGCAGACGCCTTAAGTAGAGTAGAAATTTACCCTGTTGACTCTACACCATTTCTTCAATACATGAAAGAATTTAACAAAAACGTTAACCAACCTCCCGATTTAGACAATTCCTCTATGATCGCCCAAATAGATCCAGATCCTGATAATGACATTGAAACAATTCATACAAACCAAGAAGACCCAATTTTAGGAGTACACATTACAGATAGACCTCTTAATAATTTTCTTAATCAAATTGTTATAATAAAAGTAGGTAAAAACCCTTGTCAAGAAATAAAAAAGCTTTTTGATAAAAATGTTAGAACTAGATGACATTTATATGTTACCAACGAATCTTTCAAATCTCAAATCATAACATTCCTCAAAGAATGTGGCGTTCCTAAGAAACAATACGCATTTTTCTTTCAAAATGACGACAACGAAACTCTCTATAAAAATATGTGTAGATTCATACCAGAAATTTTCAAACATTCTGCTTACAAATTACTCATGTCAAATATTCTCCTTTTTGATGTAATTAATCAAAACAGGCAACAGAATCTGATAAAAACTTGTCACGAAGGCATAACAAATCACAGAGGCATAAATGTAACTTTTCAAGAACTGAAAAATAAATATTTTTGGCCCAAATTAAATGAAGATGTTAAAATTTTTATAAATAATTTTAACATATGTCAACAAGCGAAATATGATAGACACCCACCTTTAATTAAATTACAATTAACTCCCACACCTACTAAACCATTCGAAACTGTGCATATAGATGTTTTTAAATTTGAAAATACTATGGCATTAACAATTTGCGATAGCTTCTCTAAATTTGCTCAAGCTTACATCATCCCATCACTTTCAGCTCTTCATGTATATCAATCCTTATTAAAATTTATCTCCCGCTTTAAAATACCCGAAAATATAATTTCTGATAATGGAACTGAGTTTAGTCAGAACCTAATCAAAGAATTTACCAAGTTGTACAAAATAAACTGGCACTATACTCTTCCTTTCAACCCTAATAGCAATGCAATTGCCGAGAGATTTCACTCAACTCGCTTAGAACATATGAGAACTCTTTCGATAACTAAACCAAAGCTCACCTCATTCGAAAAACTTAGCTATTCAGTTATAGGGTATAATAATTCCATACACACCGCGACAAAACAAAAGCCAATAGACCTTCTTTTTGGACATTTAGAACTTAAAGACCCTTTCGATATAAATTCTGACGTACAACTTATTAATCACCAACTTAACGAACACAAAGAAACAATGAAAACAGTATATGACAAATTACATAAAAGTTTACAGGAAAACAAATCAAAGACTATCGAAAAACGAAACGAGAAACGCTCTGATGCTGCTATCATCGAGCCCGGTACTATTTGTTACAAAAAACAAACAGACAGACAAGCAAAAACAAAACCCCCTTACAAACCTGAACATATTCTCAAATCAGAAGGACTTACTGTTACAACTCCCCAAAATACTTACCACAAACTTTTGTTTAAACCTAACTAACGTTATTTTACAGGATGACGATACTCCCACTAACAATGAACCAGAAAGTTCAAGTTCTCAATCTTAAAGATAATCCCGGTATTCTACCCTTCAAATTAGGAAATGCTAAAGTTAAAATTGCAACCCACACCTTTCTCCATTATATTCCCGAAAAACCTATCCAAGACCAAATAAATTCTCTAACGCTTACATATAAACAATTAAGAAACGTAATTGACAATTCAACAGCTCCTAATAGACTTGCACTTTTTACAATATACAAACACTTACGTCTTGAAGTTGAAAATATAAATCAAAAAATGTTATCAATTTTTCCTCATAATTTATCTAAAAGAGCATTATTTAATCCTCTAGGATAAAGATGCTATAGAAATTCACAATAGTATTTCTCAATTAGAAAATAGTCAAAACAATATCATAAGTAAATTGAATAATCACGTATCACTTAATCAGAAATCAATGAATGCTATGAATGATACATTGTCAACAATAAACAGAAACCAAATGTCAATTGATAATAAAATAAAAGCAATACAAAATAATATTAAACGAAACTAGAAGTAACCCTTATCAATACTTAGAAATAAGATATATTTTAGATCAAATTAAATTTAGTTTAGACTTAATTTTAAGCTTTTTAGCAGATATAGAAAATTCAATAAGTTTCTCCATTTTAAATACAGTACATCCTAGTTTAATCTCTTCGGATAATTTCAGAGAAATCATAAGAGATTTACATACATTTCACAATAAGAATCAAATATTATTTTCTGCAGGCGACTACTTAAATTTTTATAAGGTAGTGAAAACAAAACTAGCTTATTCACATAATAAGTTAATTTTCTATATAGATTTTCATCTGGTTCACCCAGACTCCTTTGATCATTATCATCTATATTCCGTTCCAAATATAAACCAAACAATTATTATTCCTCAATTACCTTTCCTTATATTGAGCAACAATTTATACCAATACCAAGAAGGAGAATGTACAAATCTTCAGTCAATATTCCTGTGCGACCAAAATCGAATCCAACCAATAGAAAAGTCAGATTGTGTTACATATCTGCTCTCATTCAGCGACACTTATAATTGCAAACAAGTTCCTGTCCAGACAATGTTCCAAATTGTTGAAGAAATCAGCAACAGCCATTACATCGGTATTTTTCCAGAACCAATGAAGATCCAATTAAATTGCAAAGAAAGTGACATTTCGATTCTACATGGCACTTATCTTTTTATCGTTACACCCAGCTGTCAAATTAAAACTTCATCTGTATCATACTCCAATAAAAAAAGTACCATTACAGGACACGCTCTGATGCTAGAAGAAATGGTTCAAGCCTCTTTTCCAATAATGAACGTACAAAAGTTGAAGATAGAAAAAACACATTCAGACAAACTTCATCAGATGGTCCTTCAAGAAAAAGATGAAGTTCCGTTAGAAGAAATTCGACTTCACCAAAACATTTCCAAATATGGACTTAGTAGCATCATGATATTAATATTAATATTTTGCAGTTTATACACATTTAAGAAGAGAGATCTCATACTGAATCTTTGCACAAGAAAGAAGACCACCAGGAGTCCTGACATCACTCAAGTAGCTCCACCGCCCTTACGCCCTTGAGTTCCATTTGAGGAGGGAGGAGTTATGGAATGTGAATTTATCTGTATAAGCGAAATTGTTATGTTTTATTGTTTTATTTCAACGAGGTCGTTATGCTGCTGTTTCAACAATACGAACTTTCGTTATTGTTAATCACAATTAAATCAGAGAGAATGATTTTATATTTCATAGTGAAAACATTTAAATATTGTAAATTAATTTAAAATGAAAGTTTTTAAAAATATTAATTGTGATTTCAAACTTACTGCTAACTATACCATGTTAGTTATATTTTAATCTCTGTATTTTCACTGATATAATTCTACGTCAAATAAATTGTAATTTTTGTTCTTAAAAAGTTTATTTTCGGAACCGAAAGTATAATTTATTGCTCTATGCTGCTTTGGTGTGGATGTAGCTGATTGCGACATAATTAAGTTACTAGGTACAAAGAAAAATCAACTTCGGCCTAGAAGATTTAGCAATGCGTTGCTCCTCCCTTCAGTTGAAAGCATTCCGTTACTCGTCTAGGCATAATTTGAATGAGGTGATCAATTTATTCCATCTCTGTCATGAACTGTTTCAAAAAAATTTATTCTTCTTCTTCTTCTTCTTTTCTAAATCCTTTTGCCCTTTCAGGCGTCGGATGTGGATTCCGTGTCCTGTACCCATTTCTTCCATGCCTTTCTGTCTCTTGCTAGATTTTTCATTTCTGCTATGGTCTTTCCTCTTTCTAAACCTATCTCTTGTATTTGGTCTAACCATTTCCTTCTAGGCCTACCCCTTTGTTTTTTGATCGGCTTTCCAATCTCCATTATTTTCCTAGTTAATCTATTTTGTTCCATTCTTACCATATGACCATACCAGCTAAGTTGTCTCTTTTTTATTTTACCAATTATCGCTTCCTGCTTAGTTGTCTCTCTAATAACGTCATTTCTAATCCTATCCCATTTAGTTTTCCCTGAAATTCTTCTTAGATGCTTCATTTCTATGGCATTTATTTTAGTTTCGTCCTTTTTTCGCACAGTCCAATTTTCACTTGCGTATATTATTGTAGGAACTGTTATCATATTATGAATTTTCATTTTTACTTCTAAGTCTATATCTTTATGTCCAAGAATTGTTTTATTTAGAGAGTAGTATATTTTTGTTGATTTATTTGCTCTGTTTGTTATTTCTGCATCTATTTTTCCATCTGCTGTTACTATACTTCCTAAATATTCAAATGTTGTTACTCTTTCTAGAGTCTGGTTTTTGCATTTAATATCTCTATTATTTTGATCACCTGGTTGTTTTTCATTTATTATCATCACTTTTGTTTTATTTATGTTCACCTCCATATTCATGTTCTCTACTTCTTTAGTCCAAATATTCACTAGTCTTTGCATTTTGTTCTTTGTATTCGCCACTAAAACCACATCATCTGCATATAGTAGACTACTCAGTTTTATTGGTTCTAAATTTCTGTGTCCAATTATAGTATTCAGCTGCTCATACTTTTCTTTGATTCGTTTCACAATCTTATCCATGATTATTATAAACAGTAGTGGGCTTAAACTGTCTCCTTGTTTTATTCCCTTACACATTTTGAATTCTTCAGACCTTTGGCCTGCAATCTGTACCTTGGCTCTAACTGTCTCGTATACACTTTTAATTATATTTATTAAGGTGGGTGGTACTTCCATTTCCTCCAAGGTTCTCCATACTTCTCTTCTATCTACTGTATCAAAGGCTGCTTTTAGATCTATAAATGTAAGGTACATTTCTTCTCCCTCTTCTATTTTTTGTCGATTATATTCCTTAGTATATAAAAATTATCATTTGTTTGTCTTTCAGGTCTAAAAGCTCCCTGTTCTTCTCCTAATTTTGGTTCTACATATTCTCTTAATCTTTTTTCTATTATTTTTGTGTACACTTTATAGCTAGTTTGGGCCAAACATATTGCTCTGTAATTCTCACATTGTGTCTGTTCTCCCTTTTTATAAATGGGTACTATTAAGTTATTTTCCCAGTCCCTTGGAATTTTTTGTTGTACCCAGGCTTCTTTGCATACATTCCATATCCATTCTTTTCCTCTTTCTCCTAATGACTTAATCATCTCTGGCGCTATCTCATCTTCTCCGTTAGCCTTGCCTATTTTGATTTTTTGTATTACTTGATCTATTTCTTCTTTATGGATTCCTTGTAGTTGGTCAATTTCCTCTTCTGCGGTTGTTATACTCTCTTCCGGTGGTAATGTATGGAATTGTTCTGTATAGTATTCCTTCCATGTTTTCAATACTTCTTCCATTTCCGTTTGTACTTGTCCTTGTCGATTTTTTATTGCTCTAATATCTTTATATTTATTTCCTCTCAATCTTTTTATTCTTGTCCAAAATTTCTTGTTATCCATCTTATGTAGATCTGTTATTTCTTCTCCGAATTTCTTCCATGACTCACGTTTTGATTTTTTGACGGCTCTTTTTACAACAGTTTTCTTCCTGTCATATTCTTCTTTGTCCACATGTAATTTTGATGTGATATATTTTTTCCATGCCGTTTTCTTTTCTTTGACCGCTATTTTAATTTCGTTATTCCACCAGTTAGTCCTTTTTATATTCTTATTATATTTAATTTTTCCACATATCTTCTCTGTTGCTGTTAATAGCGTTTCTTTAAAGGCGACCCATCGTTCTTCAAGTGTCCAGTCTGTTTTCTCTTTTTCTAGTTTATAGAATTCTTTATTCGTCTCATTTTGGTATTTTTTCTCGATATCTTTATTTTTGAGTTTATGTGTTGCTAGTTTACTGTAGTCTGTAGTAAATTCTTTCCTGAGTAATTTTACTAGACAAGTTGTCACTACTAATCTGTGGTTAGATCCAATTTCTGCTTTTTTCTTTGTTTCAATTTTTTGCATTACTTCTGTTAGGTTTTGTGTATATGTTATGTAGTCTATCAGGCTTTTAGCATTTCTTCCTCCTGCCACAAACGTATATTTATCATTTAGTTGTTGTTCCCACATCGTATTTCCTATTATTAGATCATTCCTTCTGCAAAAATCTATCATTTTTAGTCCATTTCTGTTGATTATGTCTTCTCCATGTTTTCCCATACAACCCATTCCTCTATTGTAATCATTTCCTACCCTGCTATTCCAATCTCCCATTATTATTTTCTTTTCGTTTTCCTCCCTTACTTCATCTAATACTCTTTGCAATTGAATATAAAATTCTAAAATTTCTTCCTCTGCCGTTCCTTCTACTGGCCCATATATTTGTATAAAATTGATTATTTCTTCTAATTTTATACTAATAACTATTATTCTCGAGTCGACTGCCTTAAATTGTATTACCTTTTGTTTTATTTCTTCTGTAACAATTATTCCTACACCCTCCTTTGCCCTTTGTTCTGGTTTTACTCCTGAATAATATGATGTGTGCTTTGTTGTTAGTTGCGAACATCCTTTGCCTTTTTTCTTCGTTTCACTTAGTCCTAGAATTTGAATATTATTGTTTTCCATTTCTTCAGTTAATTCCAATTCTTTCCCTGTTAATGTGTTTATATTCCATATACCTACGCCCATCTGTAATTTTTCCATATTTTGAGGTCCGTGTTTTTTATTATTACTCTGTTGATGATAATCTTCCTTTAATTTGTTATGCTTGTTACTTGTTATTCTTCTGCTTTGTATTTTGTTATTTAATTTACCGTTATCATATCCCTTGTTCTCAGCTTGAGTCATTACCTGTGTACTATCTTTAAGTGTATTGTTTATTCGTTTTTTTGGTTCTGCTCTCTAGTCATCAATTGTAATTCCTCTGAATCTTCATTCCATTTCCAAACTATTCCGTTTACTATCAATTTCTTGTATCCTACTTTTGTATTTTTTCCCTTTTCTTTTTCTTCTTTGGCCTTTCTTCTAATTGTTTTTTGTATCTCTAATTCTTTTTTGGTAAGGTCCGACTCAATATAAATATGTTCCTGAGAATTTCTCAGTCTACTTTTGCTTCTTAGAATGTCCATTTTATCTGCAAAACTTTCCATTTCAATCAAGCAAACCTTTTCACTTAGTTTTTGGGCGCTTCTTATTTTGACATCTATTTGCAGTCCTTTAGTTATGAAGTTTTCCATAGTTGTCTTTAGTATCCTATCATCTTTTGTATTCAATTCTAATCCAGTGATGACCAAATTTTTCTTTTTAGTTATTTTTTCTAGATATTCCACTTTGTTATTTAGTGTTATTTCGTTCTTAAGTTCCTGGTTTTCTTGCTTTATTTCTAGTAGCTGTTTGTTGTTCTCGCTATTTTCCTTTCTTAATTGCTTTATTTCATCCATCATTTCATCGTTTTTGTTCATCAATTCTTGCATCATTTTTATCATGGTTGCTTCCGAGCTCTCTTTTTCTTCTGCGCCTTTCTTGAGTGTTCTCTTAGTTATTTTACTTCTGCCAAAACTTTCATCTAATTCCCTCCTTTTTCTTTTGTATTCTTCCTCAGTATCTGTTCCGCTCTCTAAAGGCATTTTGTTTGATTTTCTTTTGTACAATCCACGAAATCTGTGTCTCTTTTGTAGTTTGTGTACCGAGAACCTACTTAGTTCAGTCCTTAGCCTACTCAGAGCTGACCGATTTCGTTTATGTATGTAAATCTTATATTACTTTTTACCTGGTAAATATTTAAATCCGAACCTGTTAAATCCCACTTAACTGGCCTGCCTGTGTAGCAATTACCGGTTTTACTGCCAGCTAATTAGAATTTTGTAGTGTTTAGTTTTTATATTTTATAGTGGAAACTTTATATTTACTGTATATTTTATACTCAATATTTTTATTATTAGACTTAATTATGCTAAAATCTTACTTTGATTTTGCTGTCTCCAATTGTGCACTCACTTCACCTCTTTATATATTACTTCGTATAGCTTTTACAATTATTTGACTCGTAATTTATCTGATATTCAGCTTTATTACGGAGCAAATATTAAATCACTTTTCAAAACCCAGTGCCAGGACCGGAATCCCAAAAAAAAATTTATTCAAATTATTTAAAACACGGACTTCATAACTGGGAGATTCCAAATTTGCAAATTAAATGACTGCAAAACGATACATTGAAAAAAAAGGAACGATGTAACCATGGACTAGTTTGGATTTAGTAGAATTGACCTCCTATCTCCTTAAGATCTAATATATTAGAAGGTATTGTGTGTCGTCGATGATTCGATTGCTTCCACTCAGTACACAAAAACCATTTTAAAACAAAAAAAAATTGTAATCTAGTATGAACTTTCGTCGTCTGACACTAGATACCTCAATATGACAAATTCAGATTTCTAAATTATTACTTGAATACAATGAGAAGGAAGTTGTCTTGACACATTTTCACATTACGGTAATTGAAAATAAATTATTTTTATTGCGTTATCATTATAGATAGTAAAAAAATACGAAAATTGCATGGTTATAGTTGACTTTTGATGAGATTTTAAGAGATGCAAAAATAAATACTATAGTTTTTTTGCTATTCTAAACAGATCCTAGTTTTGACTTACTTGACGATATATGATTGTGAATATAAGTAATTTATGATACAGGAATTGAACAAAGTGTTAATTATTTCGTAACGTTCGAACCTTGGCAATAGAACAAATAATGTATCAGAGCAATAACCGTATAAATGAGACTAACGTAATTAACTGGACTACTATTTTATCGACCATATTGCCTAATAGGATTTTCTGCGGTTACTTACGTGAACTTGATTTATGCACAGAAATGCATGTACTTATCTATATTGTGACGATATTTTATTTCTATTGTAATATAAATTTGGAAAATTAAAATGAAATTTTGTTTAATGTCACTGTCAAATTATAAATTGTCACACTTGGGCTTTAACAAACAGTTTATTTTATCAAATTTGAATTTCTGGGCTCCGGCTTTATAATAATTTTCACTAGATTTAGTTTCATGTAACTTTATCTTAATTGAGAACTCTTTGCTTCCGCACTCTGGGCGTACGGGTTCAATATCTCATTTTTCCAGACCTATGGCCTCCAACTGTGTCAGACATTCACTATATTATAACACACAATAAACTACTCCAAATAAAAAAAACTAATCAATTCCAAAATACGTCTATTACTTTGTTAAGTTTATAATTTTGAATAACGAATTACCAAATTTAAGTTAACAATAAATATACATGAAGAATTAAAGATTGTTATTATTGGACGTAATAGATGGAATGCATTCTCTCTACTAAATAAAAGAGAAGAAACTTAACCTATAAATTTACAATGAAAAGTACTGAACAATGATGATTTCTCGGACAAAATATTTATAAAGACTTGTTACCTTGCAGTTCAATTGTCAAATACACTTAATAGAGGAAATCCTCTTCAATAATTATTGAACTCCTCACTAAACCAAAGCATAAGGTCTATACCATTTAACTTTTCTTATTCTTTTCATAAATGTTGGGAAATTATCCCCTTTACCATTCATATATCTTTCAAATATTTTCTTATCTCTTCAATTTACATATCATCCAGGAATGTTCATGAAAAATTTGCAAAAAACGAATCCAATTCAGTCTTCTTTCTTTTTCTCTTTATATCTTATAGTGTATGTTCAAAAGACCTCCATTTCATCAATTATATCTCTTTTTTGAAATCTCTGACCTCTTTTTAAAATTATTTTAACTCTTGACAGCTCTTTCAAAATTTTCTTAATGACACTCCCTTATTTATCTCCTAGTCACCTGGATTTGTATCTTTTTTTTTACCGCAAACAATCAGAGAGTAGTCATCAGACAGAACAAGTATCCTTTCTCCTTACTCATCACTAACTTTCTTCTATAACCTTAAATTGTCACCATTTGTCACCCGCACTTGACAAATATAAATTTTATAACATACTCTGTATGTTCGGGTAAATTACTCTACCTTCCTATAATTAAAATGCTACATAATATCTAAAATAATTTACTATCAATAAAATAATCTTCTATACTCCTGGACTTTGGTCAATGGCTTGTGAAGGTATGTTTCTTTATTACACTGTACCATTTTGATTTCATTTCAATTTCAAAATCTTTACCTAACTTCTGATTAATTACTTAGGTACTTTTCAAATTTCTACAGTGTGTGCCAAATTTATCTAATATTTTATAAATCATTTATTGTTATTTGGTACATTATTCTAGCTAAAATTTTCTAAGACAATTTATTTGTCTTAATATATAGAGTGATAATATTAATCCTCAAATAAATTGATCTTTTCGAAATTGATGGTAATGACTGACAACAAACATCATTCAATTTTTGTTTATTTTTCAACAAGTATCGAGAACTGTTAGATACTTGAAACTGCGTACTAATTATTCCACAAGGTTTCGTTTCTAGACCCCTACTTTTTACCCATATTTCAGTGATATTTAATACTATCTATCAAGCTCAATTTCTGCTTACGCTGACGACATACAACTTTGCGGAAATCATAACAACAGTTATCTAAGTTTGCAGAAGGATCTCAATAAACTACACGAATGGTGTTTCAACTATTTGCTGCCTGTTACACGTCGGAAAGAATAAACCGCAAACCATGAAGAAAGTAATATATTAAGACATTTGTCTTTCCTGTTTGAACAGTTCGCATCACGTTGATCGGATCGCACCAAGTTTGGGTACAGGAACTAATTTTTTTCAAGCGGAATATTCAACCTTCCGTCGGGGTGAATGCAGTGTTCAGACGCAATGTGCTTGACAGGCGTACACAAAAACAAAACAAAAATAACTGATTCCATTTTTGCAGCTAATGAGTTGGTAAGGAGTGTTAACAGTGATGAAAATTAAAATTTCTGCAAAAATATATTTATTTGATATAAAACCAATAGAAAAAAATTTAAGGAAATTAATTACATAAAATCTATACAAATACATAGTTTGAACGGAGTACAATATATAATCGAAAAGTAAAAAATACAGTTAGCAAATCGTTTGAAAAATAAAAATATTTAACATTAGGAGATTAATATCTATTCACTCAGCTTTGTGGAGAGGATCTGTAACTTCTTCAGTAAAACAACGATTGCACGCCATATTTGTATGGGATAAGCAAATAGCAGTATTGAATTTCTTGTATATATGGTTTGTCAGCCTTCTTAAACCGGTTTCGCTGGTGCAAGTTGAGCATCTTCTCCTTTTAGGGGGTAGGGGAAGGGGGTTCACTGTTTCTTCATCTTGGGATGGGGGACGAAATATTTTCTGCCTGTTCTAAGTTCGATGGGCATTCCAATGGTTTTTATGCGTCTTTGGCTTAGCTCTCCAATTGTTAGTTTATGGGCTAATTTTTTCAGGAACATTCTTCTGCGCAATGGTTCTAGATCGTTACTAAGGTAAATCACTTGAGGGTTGATACCAGCCACATTTACCAAAATATTTAACATTAGGAGATTAATATCTATTCACTCAGCTTTGTGGAGAGGATCTGTAACTTCTTCCGTAAAACAACGATTGCACACCATATTTGTATGGGATAAGCAAATAGCAGTATTGAATTTCTTGCATATATGGTTTGTCAGCCTTCTTAAACCGGTTTCGCTGGTGCAAGTTGAGCATCTTCTTCTTTTAGGGGGTAGGGGAAGGGGGTTCACTGTTTCTTCATCTTGGGATGGGGGACGAAATATTTTCTGTCTGTTTTGAAGTTCGATGGGTATTCCAATGGTTTTTATGCGTCTTCGGCTTTGCTCTTCAATCGTTAGTTTATGGGCCAATTTTTTCAGGAACATTCTTCTGCGCAATGGTTCTAGATCGTTACTAAGGTAAATCACTTGAGAGTTGATACCAGCCACATTTATCATCGTGAAGAATATTATCATTGGCCAACGCTTGATATTCCGGGACACATCAAAAGTAGCACACATTTTGTCTACAGTGTCAACGCCTCCATTCGTTGAGTTATAAATTGTGATAATTTCAGGTAACTTCTTTTCTTCGGAATCAGGATCGATGGTATGAAGCGTTGACACCAGAATCACGTTCTTTTTTTGACGAGGAACATACGATACTAATGTCTTTCCATCACTGAAGCCAAACAAACTGGTGAATTGTGCCCTTCTTTCAGTAGCCACAAATTCAGATGGTAGGTGTCTTTTATTTTTTCTGACGGTGCCAACATAGGATAATTTTTTTAGAGCATCAACGAGATCTATATCAGTAAACCAATTATCGGCAGTTATGTTGCGAACAGACCCAAATGAAGGCTCAATCAGTCTCTTAACTACGTCACTTGGCTTGTTACTGAGACATAGAGGCCCCTCTGGTTGCTTTTCAGTATAAATTTCCATATTATAGGTATAATACATTTTTGCGTCAACTACGGCAAAACATTTTATACCATATTTATTGGGTTTCAATGTATTTTTGATTATATTTCTAGCTGAACTTCGTCGACTGGCGTAGACGTTCAACTAGATAAATAATCTTAATTTGACAAAATTAATGTCGAAATTATTAACTTATTATGTACAAATTTACAAGAATGGTACAAAGTTATGAATGTTGAACTTCGGTGGTTTCAGATCGGAAGGAACTGTATGTTTCAATTTGATGAATATTCACTTCGCTCGTATATAAACTAAGTAACGATGTGTTAGACTTAGTATTTCTGATTGTTTGACTTTGAGTGAAGTTTCTTCGATATCTAACGACGACTCGATGAACTCGATTGAGTTTTGAACTGAGTTATGAACTAACTTGAGTATTGAACTGACTTCGTTGTGAAATAACTTGAGTATTGAACTGATTTCGAGTGTTGAACTCGCTTCGATGAGTATAAAAACTTTGCTATTGAGTGTTAAACTCGCTGCGATGAGTATAAAAACTGATTTCTTCACATTGTAAGACGTGTTAAATAGAAGTCTGCAAGGGGCGTGTTTACACGTGGATTGGGTTGACCAAAAGAAAATAAACATTTTCTATTGGCCAGTATCATTTGATTTATCGGGAACATCGACAAGAATCAACAATGGACGCCTCCAATAGATATTTCAATTCCTATTGAATGCTCTAATAGCAAGACCGTCCTATTGTAATCCTTTTACTCAGAAAGGTAATTCAAACGTTTCTTTCAGTCTTCCGACCATCGAACATAAAAATCCACGCACAAAGTGACAATAAGTTACAATTATAGTCTTACTTTAGGGTTTTTACAATACAATAGATAATTGCGTGAGAAGTGACATTTCCTAAATTTTTAACTATAGGATTTCAAACACAATGCGACAATATATCTCTCACACCTTCCAAATTGTGTTATTTCAATGCTACAACAAAACTATTTACAATTATTATTGCAAAACGTGATATTTTTAAAGTTGCGAATAAAGTGTAACTGCCCTTTGAATTTACAACGATACAAAAGATCTTTTCAATTCTTTAACACTTTTTACAGCGCTAGCAACTGAAATGAATTTACGTCCTAAATATGTACAATGAGGAAAATAAATAATATACAAATATCTTACATATGTTTAAAAGCATCGTAAACAATGTAATTCAAGATTTCCTAATCTTGAACACAATGGTATATACTGCCGAAAAGGGCAGTGTCCTCTGAAACCTGGAAGCATTTCGTCAATCGTTACATTCTCCCCAATAATTTAACTCTCTTGGCAGCTTTGCACAAATTTATGAAAAATGTCGCGAACTGGAGCAAGCCGATCGATTTTTTTTCTCTCTTCCCTTGTATCTCGATCATCAAAACGAAGACACCTACCTAATCGAATTTCAAATCGTTTGATATTCATCACAGGGCTTAATTTTTCAATGCCGTCACCATTTTTCCCCCAAAGTTCTTCGAGACTTTACCGATTTCTTCTGTATGCTTCCGCAAGATACAGCAATCCAATGAAAGCTTTTATTTCAATTACGTCAGTAGATTTGATGTCTCTTTCTCTGATGATATCAATGGACTGGTTAGTGTACTTCACTATAATTTCTAACATTTCGTCGGTGAAAAGATTATTCCAGCAAACAACAGCAGTCTTAGCAACTCTCGCGTTTCCTTTGACTCCAGGTAAGTGAGTAATGATGTTGTGAGATTTACTACGTACCCTTTTCAGAGATCGATTTTTATTCCACTTGGTGTTCTTATCTTTTCCCAAAAAGAAACTTGGACTTAAATCATCATCATCGTCTTTATTAGTTTCACCCCCTTCTTGCTCCGAATCGGAACCATCATGGCGTTCTTCTACTTCATCCTCGGAGGCAATGTCACTTTCCTCCTCAAAATTATCATGTAGGGTCGGATCGTTGTCATCCTTATCTACCAAACCCATTAACTCTTCTACATGTTTCGGGTTATTTAAATTATAGAGTTGGCGGGATATTTTTGCAAGATAGATCAAACTAGTGAATCAAGGAATTTTTCAAATTTATTGAAAATTTTCTCATTATCGCCAAGGAAAAAAACTGTTTCTCGAAAAAATTTCGAAAATACATACCTTCGTAAGATGTTACGAATTCGGGCGCAATGAGTTTATCAGATCAAAACTTGAATATCTCTCGCAATGAAGGTCGAAAACACACTAAGCGGGGAAGGTTGCATAGAGCATCTTAAAAGAGGAAGCTACTAAGATGTACATGTGAAAACATCATGAACTGGCGTAGTGGGGGAAAAAATAGACGTGCTGTGCCTGTCAGATCGGTTGCGCCCGACGGAAGGTTAAATTTGATAGTTTCGATAACAATAAATTATATAATTCTTTCATTACAAGAAATAAATTTATATTTCATTTTTTGTAATGAACTGATTATAATAAATAATTTTGAGACAAATGATTGAAATAGGTAAGTTGTAATGTAATTTGTTATTAAATAGCACATCATATGAAAAAATACTAAAATATAAATTCATTAAACATAACATTAATATCATAAAATATAGAAAAATCTGATTGCATTATCAGTTATATTATTATTTGAAAAGATATTCCCTAGTATTCCCTAAAATTGTACGTTATTTAATTTTCATTTTATAATCTATCGGTTAAAACAGTTCGACATAAATATTATATCCAACTAGAACATTTAAACTGGTATCACAAAACATTAAAAATTATTTATATCTATATAATGAATTTAGCAAACAGTTACATATTATTAATAACAAAATTACATATTTTTACTGAAATTCCGTTACATTCAAAGTAATCCAACATCACATAAAATTACACATTAAGTTATTTTAACATTATTAACAACAAATATCCTAATAAAAAATAGTCAATAAGTAGATTCCCCATTTCTATGATGACAGGAACAGGTCTGAAACAAAAAAAATCATTCGCAGTACATTAACCCATTGATGCCTATGGTCTGATTTATCATACGGAGGTTAGAATCCATTTTGAATTCACGACGTGTGCATCTCATGTGATAAAAACAGTCGTTAAATGCATCATATATACACATAATACCTTGTTAGCACAATAATAATTGTTAATACGGTTTCCATCAAAGTTTGTTGCACTCCAAATCAGTTTTACGTAGCAGTGTATTTTCCAGTTCGACAAAATGAGTAACAGGTGAGGCTATGTTTTTTTATCTGGTTTGTCTGTAATTTTGTCAGGGGTAAAACCATCAAAATCTGACTATTATACACTAAGGAGTACTTACGATTCAACAGAAAGTTTGGCTGTGGCCTGTACTTCACGCTACACTGAAAAAAAAATTGCGTAAGATATATCATGTGGTAGGCAAAGGAATGTATTTTTGTTGCAGAAAGAAATTTTATGATCATGAACGAGTAAATAGTTGTCAAAGATTAGAGTTGGTAATATTTCCACCAGCAGATGACAACGAAAGTGACGTGGATGATACATCAAGTGATGATGACATAGGCCACAGTATTCGTGACATTGGAAAAAGTGTGTTGAGGCAACTAATGGAAGTTATCGCTGTTCGTGATGATGAAAAAAATGACGTGGGTCTGAACGTTCCAACCGAAAAAAGACTAATATATAAAGAAACTACCGCACAAAGACCAACTTCACCTCCACGTGGCGTGCGGTGGAAACAGATCGAGTAGCGTGATTGGGGACCAAGGCCCTCAAGCGGGTCGGGCGAAGCTGGCAAACGAAGCTCTGGCGTACGCGAATACTGGGAACATCAGCGTGGAGAGGGATCGCTGTGAGTGGATAAGTGTGGGGCAACCGGACCAATGGCCCGGGGCCCTGCATGCATCAGGAAACAGAGCAAACTCGTGGAAGCCTGCCCAGTATATCTCGTATCAGTAAGTCGGTGGTTGATGAGGACGTGCTAGCTTATGTGAGGGCTAGCTTTTATCGGCTGGCCAAGTGGATGGGAACCACCATAAAAATCCCCTCAAGTCAGTGGTGGAACAGCATAAGCCGAAGACTTGGCGTGACGTACAGAATTCGCTGCTTAGTCGCTATTATGCGAACTCCGGCTACCAGGCGATACCCAGGTTTCAATAGCCTTCTTCCGGTATGCTCTGCCGGAAGCGACCAACCATTCCCTAGCTACTCGTGGGACAAAAAATGGACCAACTTAAAAATAATAACAAAAACCCAGAGGATAAAGATAGCCTCACTCATCCAGAGGGAATGGAACTGGATTATGTTCCAGATAAAAAAACCGAGGATGAGCTCCTAAAAAGCGGCGAAGAGGACCAAATGGAGCCTGAACAAAAAACCAAAAAGGCTCGAGTAAACCTTAAACCTTAGCGGTGTTGCTCGAAAAAGATTTAAGTACCTGTTGAAGCACGGCCTCAGCCATGAAGAGGTACGACAACAGGCACTGAGACCTATCATCAAGGAGAAGGAAGATACTCCTAAGAGTAAGGGATCCAAAAGGGTCCCATCTGAGAAAAGCACCCCTGAACATACGAGGAAGAAGGGAGTTCTCATCGTAGGTAAAACTACTGATGAGGGAAACAAACCATCATACGGACAAACGCTATCAGCAATAAGGGTAGGAATAATGCCCTCCAATTATCCAGAGTCATCTCTTTCAGTGGAACTGTTAGCAGCCATAAAAAAGAAAAGTTTGGACAAAATCTTACTGCTGGATCCAAAGGCAAATACCAGGCCTAAATTCAGCAACTTCCAATTCAGACCTGGCTGGTTGCTGCTGTCCTGTGCTGACGGAGCCACAGTTGAGTGGATTAAAAGCATAGTTCAGGAGCTGCGGCCACAGAAGGATGTGTCATTGGAACTCGTAGAGGAAGGTAACATTCCTCTCAGGGATCTTTGTGACGTATCTTCCTGATAGTCTGAAACATCAAAAGGATCAAATACTTCGATTTTTAGAGGTCCAAAATGAAGACCTCAACACACAAAATTGGAGGATTGTAAGAAGGGCTGAAAAAGGCCTCACAATAGAACTCACCCTATCAGTGGACCCCATACCCGCAGAAAGGTTCAAAAAGAATGGCTATATGGCCAATTATAAATTCGGTCAGGTGAGAATATTACCACAAAAAAGCCATGCTGGGCAACCTAGTGATCCAGTTGCAGCCTCAACCAGTCGAGATTGCAGAAAAGAACACAAAAAGGGGCCCACAAAAACGGGTCCTCTAAAGGGAAATAAGGGATTTAATAAAGATCTCAAGAAACAGTAAAATGGCTCTCTCCAAATCCGTTAGGTTTCTGCAACTAAACCTCCATCATGCAAAAGCTGCAACTAGCGTGTATAGCAGAAACCTATCTGACATCGGGCTCATTCAAGAACCCTGGGCTCATGAAGGACTTATCAAAGGCCTATCTACCAATTCATGTAAGTTGATATTTTCACAAGTACATGAAAAACCAACAGTAGCATAACTCATTTCTTAAAAACTTAACTTTATTTCTGTTCCAGAGTTTATCACTAGAGACCTTGCAACAGCTGAAGTGGAGTTCCTCACCAAAAGAGGTAAAAGGAACATTATAATTGCCTCTGCTCACTTTCCGGGAGAGGAAGACAAACCTCCACCAAAGGAAGTCAAATGCCTCATCAGATGGTGCAATATAAAGAACAAACATCTTATTCTTGGATGTGATGCAAACTCCCACAATCTATGTGTCAGCACGGACACGAACAAACGAGGTGAGTACCTCTTAGAGTATTTGGCTAAATCTAATATAGACATTATTAACAGAGGTAACAGACCCACTTTTATCACTGCAACTAGAAAAGAGGTGCTTGACATCACCCTAGCTAGTTGCTTTACAACAAATTTCATACAAAACTGGCATGCTTCCGATGAAGTTTCGATGTCGGATCACAGTATGATACGATTCGAGGTCGGAGCTACGCGGGGACAGATCCAGTGGTGTCGAATACCTCAACAAACGAACTGGTGTTCATATAAGAACAAATTAAAGTCGGATGTTGAAGGCGCATTATATACGATTGAAACTGTGAAGGAACTTGGAGTAGCCTCTCAATGGTTGAATCGCACTATAATCAATTGCTACGAGGAATCTTGTCCCATCAAAACAAAGGCTGTCAATAGGGATGTGCCTTGGTGGAACAAGGAACTCAGCAAACTAAAGGTCTTAGCACGCAAAGCATTTAACAGAGCCAAGAGGACAATAAACTGGGATGACTACAAAAAGGCTCTAATTGAATATAACAAAGAACTCAGAAGGTCCAAGAGAAAAACTTGCAGGCAGTTCTGCGAAGGGATTTCTAACGTAGCCACAGCAGTGCGCCTTCAAAAAGTCATCGCTAAGGACCACTCTAACGGTATTGGACTCCTTAAAAAGCCAAACGGATAGTTCGCCGAAACCATAGAGGAAAGCATGAGATGTTTATTAGACGCTCATTTTCCTAGTACTGTAATCATTGAATATAACTTAGAGGCAAATCTTGAGATGAAACTAATATCAAAACATCTAGATCAGCAAAAAGCCTAGCGGGTAAAATCTTCACCAAGGATAGAATTGAATGGGCAATTAACAGCTTCAAGCAGCAACAGGGTTCCGATATCTTAATTCCTCAATTATGTAAGATATTCAAGATGAGCTTCATCTTGGGATACATTCCAAAAGGGTGGAGACAGGTCAGGGTCTGCTTTATTCCTAAGAGTGGCAAACGTCCTCCAGAGGAACCATGGTCATATAGACCTATAAGTCTTACCTCCTTCTCACTCAAAAGTATGGAAAAAATATTCGCCACATACATGAGAACTGAATATTTATCAAATGCACCGCTTCATGAGGAACAATTTGCCTACCAATCCGGCAAATCTACCTTAGATGCCTTACATTGTCTCGTAACAGACCTAGAACAGGCAATAGCTGCAAAAGAAGTATCGCTATGTGTCTTTGCAGATATGGAGGGAGCTTTTGATAACAACTCATATGAATCAATTAGCGTTGCTGCAACTGCAAAGGGTATTCCACCTTCCATAATCAAATGGATTCAGTCCATGCTAAATACTAGGAAAATCATCAACTAACTCGGAGACCAGTCGACTACTATAAAAGCGGTGGAAGGTTGTCCTCAAGGAGGAGTGCTTTTACCTCTTCTGTGGTCACTAGTGGTTGACGACCTCCTAACAAAGCTCAAAAGAGAAGGATTTCGTTCTCTTGTCTACACCGACGATTTAGTTATAGTGGTCAGAGGCAAGCACAACGGCATCATTTCCGATCGCATGCAATATGCCTTGAACCTCGTAATTACCTGGTGTTCGAAGGAAGGACTTTCAGTCAATCCTAATAAAACGACACTTGTTCCATTCACTAACAGGAGGAAGTTAAGTATACAGACTCCAAGCTTGAATGGTACAACCCTGTTTTTTTCGGAAGAGGTTGAGTACCATGGAGTCATCCTTGATAGGAAACTCACGAGGAACTCACACATCACCTCAAAAGCAACAAAGGTTCTTTGTACGTGTCGTAGGCTCTTTGGGAAAACTTGGGATCTAAAATCGAAAATGATATACTGGTCATATATAACGGTTGTCAGACCTATCATCACCTACGCTGTGCTTGTATGGTGGAAGAAAACGACGCAACAAAGGGCTACAATAGAGCTGCAAAAATTTCAAAATTGCAAAGACTCGCATGTTTAGGAATAACGGGTGTAATGAGATCATGCCCTGGCGCGGCCTTGGAGGTAATGCTAGATCTCCCTCCATTACATTTGCATGTAAGGAGGATTGCTCTGCAAAATGCCTATAGTTTAACACAGGCTAAATCTCTAGAACCCGGTGATTTGACAGGACATTTCGAGATACTAAGGGTTGGAATAACCCAATCTATTATGATGCCTAGGGACATTATGCCTGCTAAACAAGATTTCGAAGTTACTCTAGATGTTATTATTAACGATCGTGAGTTAACACAAAACGAAATCTCAGAAATAACAAGAGGTGCCCTCACATTTTATAGTGATGGGTCAAAAACCAACGAAGGAAGGAGTAGGAATAGAGGCTACAGGACCCAATCTTAGGCTATCAGTAGCCCTAGGTAACACTCCCACAATATTCCAAGCGAGATTACTAGCGATAGACTTCTGTGCTCAAGAATGCCTTAAAAAGCGCCTCAACGCAGCCAGAATATTTATTGCCTCCGACAACCAGGCTGCTTTTAAAGCTCTAAAGTCTATAACTTATGAGTCCAAAACAGTCTGGAGCTGCAAACAATCTCTTAAGCTACTGGCTAGACATAACAAACTATCTCTGTTATGGGTGCCCGGGCACAAGGGAATTGCTGGAAATGAGACTGCCGATGGTCTTGCAAAGGAATGAGCTAGCACTCGTTTCATGGGACCCGAACCGTTTTGTGGCATTACTGAAAGCCACATTGTGGAAGAAGTCCACAAATGGGAAAGGAACCTAGTGCAGCCTACTGGAAAAATGTTCCAGGCCAAAGACAAGCAAAAAGGTTGCTACAACCTTCTGCTCGCTATGCTAAATCGCTCTTAGAGCTTCAGAAGTATGATCTCAGATATCACCTCTGCAAGATGGGAGAAGTGGACAGAGGAACAAGTAGATTCTGCGATAGTGCAGATGAAATGGCTGAACATATAATCTGCTATTGCGGAGTACTTATTCGCCAACGCCATAGGTACCTGGAACGGTTGTTTTTGAGACCTGACCAGGTAACAAAAATAGCTCCCAATCGGATAATAAGCTTCCTTAGGAGCCTTGAACTTTGGGACAAAAAATAGATGGAGGGTATACACAAAAGATCTTTTCAGGTCGCAGTGTGGAAAGGCCAGCTATAGGCCAATCGACCCCTTTGTAATCTACAACTAGTGATGACGATACACAACTGGAATTCATTGCAGTTCATGATAATGAGGAAAATAATGTAGGTACGAACGAGCTACAAGAAAAAATCATTTTTGATGCAGATACTAGTGACGACAATATTTCTTTAGATATGTTGGCGAAAAAAAAATAAAACTTGATAGACCATGTAAAGAGAAACCTGAAAAAAATTGAAAATATGAAGAGTAAACAGGAAAAAGAAAAGAAAATCGTTAGAAGTTGGACAGAACAGCAGTTGCAAGAAAACAGTAATAAAGAAAGGCCAAAAATAGAAAAACTGCAGAACCTGCTATTGCACAGAATATCAGAGATTATATTATGTGACTAGTAGATCTATTCAAAATGTTTTCCACAGAAGAGTTCATCAAGGAAATCTGCAATGAGACACAAAAGTATGCATCCTTCAAAGGAAAACACGACCTTGTTGTTTCTACTAAGGAAATCTACATATATTTTGGCATACTGCCTCTTTCTGGTTATTGTAAACAACCCTCTCGAAGAATGTACTGGGAGACAGAAGGAAAAACTTTAGGTTCTAGTATAACAGAAACTCTTTGCATTGGCTATCTACCTGATAAGTCAACGGTTTTCATAGACAACTTTTTCAATTCGCTTTCACTATTGGAAACTCTCACAGCAAATAACATGTATTGTATTGGTACTCTGCGATTAGAAAGAATTGAAAAAATTCCACTAACTGATCTGAAAAAACAGAAACGACGTACATCGCATGTGTTGAGGGAAACGAAAACTACTTTAGTTCTGATCAGGTGGCATGACAGTAGTCAAGTTACCATCGGTGCCATCAAGTTATTATGTGGAAAATGGTACATGCTTCACCAAAGGATTCTGCAAAAGATGGTCAAAGAAGAACAGAAACGTGTAGATGTCGATCAACCCAACATAAAACACCTATATAATCAAGGGATGGCAGGTGTCGACTTATTTGACAAAATGCGAGGATTGTATCGTGTCAGAATTCGATCAAGGAAATGGTATTGGCAATTTATTAGATTTTGTCTCAACGGTGCAGTTGTGAACATGTGGATGCTATATAGATTCCCTCATCCTAAAATCAGACTTATTCAGTTCATACGAAGGAATGTGCTTTCTCTGCTGAGTTCTCCAATGTATTTAGCTGGACCTAAGCCCAAGTGCACTAGACGCTTCAAGCATGAGGTGAAATTTGATGGTGTCGACCATCTAGTTGATAAACAGGCTACAGAAAGACGATGTGATTGTTGTGAGAAATGTACCAAATTTTCCTGTGTCAAGTGTAATATTGGCTAACATCCAGACAGCTGTTTTCGCTTATATCACACACCATCAAAATAATTTGCCCACTTGGAAACAATAATTAATGTTCAAATAATTTAAATCAATAAAATTTTTATTTCAGGCATTTATACATTTTTTCGTATTTTACCATCATACCTCAATACTGCTAACCCCCATATGCCTACCGTACGATATATCATACGTGAAAAAAACCTACTTCAAACAAAAAATTAATAATTTGAATAATTGAATTGGAAAATTAATGTTAAACACGTTTACATAGTTAATCTAGATGCCAGTTGGAGCTCTTCCTGGGAAAAATAACCGAAATCGACAAAAAAATTTACTCAGGCACTAGTGAATTAAGTTACCAAGAAGAAAATTGGTATTGTATGTTAGTTCTCTTACCATCATTATAATATTTTTCAATTATTAATGGAACACAAACCTTTACGAGTAGAGAAAATACGTATGATTTATAGTCTTTACATGTGAACCGATCAAATTTAATATGACCTTTTCCAAAGAATTTAGTTTTTTCGGTAATATTTTCTCGATGACCTAAAAAGGATAAATATGATAAACGATGTCATGCAGTATTGAAAGACATCTCACGACTTCTCTTTGTACACAAATCAGACGTGTTTTATCATCATTTTCTTTGAAGGAAGTGAAACTAAAACCAAAATATCTGTCTGCCAATTAGCATTACATTTTTCACAATTAAATGTAACTTTTTTAACAATCAAACCAGCACTTATTGCGTGTATTGAGTGTCAAAATTTGAATCATTTAATTCTGTACCTAAAAACGGGAATTACATATTTTACAATTCATTAGTAGTATTAGAGGTACCTAATTGGTTTTGGTTCATTATGAAAATTTTAAAAAGTATTCAAATTATCTAATAGACTGCAGTCATATGCTTCACAATCTGACGTTTTTAAAGCGCATATAAGTTGGAAAGGTATTAGCAACGCTATACTGACAAATTGATACAAACATATTTTTATTTAGTACCTAATTTAAAAAACTTGTTCTAATAAATTTTAACCGTAATTTCCAACATTACATGTTTTTATAAATGGCTAATTAAGGGGCCTTATATGTTATTGACCATGAAGGTTTATATTTCTTAGCAGTACTATTTTTTTTAAATCTATGCCTGCTGGAAATTTTTAAATAACTTTGATTAAGACAATTTAACTGCTTTTTAAATTTGGTTATTACTACTAATAAATGCCTCTTATAACTTACAAATTATTTCTCTAACCTTCATTCACATAATGTAATATTTCTATTATTTATTTAAAACAGTTTATTCTGACGGGTGGGATAAATTCATACACATGGTAGGTTCACTTACTTAATTTATTTATTCACTACACAATTCACTAATTTCATATTATATACACAGTATATGCACTTGAACTAATTTATATAAACACTTCACTAATTTATATTCACTTGTATACTGTTTATCTCACGATGTCCAATTATCAAACTAAACTCTCCCGCTGGTCGGTCCTTTATATATAAGTGGCCATTTTTTCTAGATAATTCTAGTTTGCGGCTTACTCAAAAATAATCGCCTTTCGATATATATTCCTCGAATGCCGGCTCAATCCATAGAAGATCTTCGGAGAACATGTCTATAAGAACGGTCACAAAATATCCCAATAGACCTACCTTCTCAGAATTTCGCGCGCTCGCCATTTTTTAAACTCCGTTAGCGTAAGGTTACAGGACCGTACTCAGTATCTAATTCGGTGTGCGAGTTCGTAACATTACCCTCTCCTTAAATGGAAGTTCCTCCTGGAACTTTTGTGTAGCCGAGACTGGATGTTTGAATCGGCAACTGATCCCATTTCTACACTTTCCGATCTTATGGAAATAACAAGGCACCGTCTTCCTCGGATACTGATAACGGGGGTTGTAGCTGCAAATTAATATCTGGACACCGGTATCTTGGAAGATCACCTCTACCATATTCCTAATGACTCGCCAATCCAACTGTTTACTCGCTATCTTAGGCGTAGCCAGTTTCTTCACGCTGGATTTCAACACATGGTCTCGGAGGTTTCGAAATGCTTCCCACACATCTCGGTAGGTAGATCGGTCTTGTAATTCATTTTTAGTTAACAGGTAGAAGACGTACCGCGAATTGTGTTTCAGTCTCAGTATCTTGTCAGGGTCTGGAATCTGGTCTTCAAGTTTTTCTAATTACCCGTACTTCGTTCGAAAGACGGTTGCCAACCCTCGTGCGTTCTTGTTACGGGTGAGGATGTGAACAGATCTTGTCGTTGTTCTGAAGTGACTCCATATCTAGCTTTCCCGGTACCTCCATACGCGCCCATAAATTCATCGAAGGTAGGGTCAGACACATCTCAAATATGGTTTACTCATTTCTCTAGCTCATGGTCTCTTTCGAATGGGGCTAGACGGTTTTGGTCAAATCTTTTGGTTTTCCGTTGGCGATCTTGCTTATGCGATATATAAGATCATGATGACCTCCCGATGGACTGTCGTGTAACTTCTTTAGTACTTCAGCTACTCCTGTTCTCGGGATAACTAGCTGCCTCCTCTTCTCGGAACCGTCATCGTTTTCTAGGACTCTTCTCAACAGCCCTTCTTCCAGGACATAGGGAGTTCCACTGAGCCCAATATGCCTTGAGTATCGGTGGAAATCTTGACACTTCTTGCCATGTAGGTCGCCAATTTCCTTCCTTCCATTGCCGGATCATCTTCAGGTGAGAATCATTCTCGTGATATTTTCTGATCCTGGTGGGTGACCATTCCTCGTTGACTAGAGTAGTTCTTGAAACTGCAGCTTCTCTGGATTCCGCCTTGTTGCAGTGGGAGCAGTCTGTTGGGCACGGCCATCTGGACAAGGAGTCCGCATTTCGGTGCCTCAGACCAGCTCGATGTTCGATGTTGAAATCGTACTCTTGAAGTCGTTCAATCCATCTAGCGATCTGGCACTCGGGATTCTTGAACTGCATCAACCACTTGAGTACTGCATGATCAGTCCGGATTAAGAACTTCTGGAAAATTGTTTCACGGAGTGCACTACCGCCAAAAGTTCTCTTCTTGTGATGCAGTAGTTTCGTACTGATTTGGAAAGGACTTTAATGAAATATCCCTGCACCCTTTCTTGCCCTCATTGGATCTGTGAGAACACTCCTCCAATTCCTACGTTGCTTGCCTCAGTGTCAAGATTGAAGTCTGCCTCTGGTAATGAGTATCCTAATATTGGCGCAGTGGTTAAATGCCTCTTCAGGGTTTCAAAAGCCGTTTGACAGTCTTCGTTACATTATAAAGCTCTTGCTTCTTCTGTAAGTCCAGTTAGAGGCATGACAATATCTCCAAACTTCCTGATAAATCGTCTATAATATGTGCAAAGTCCAAGGAAACTCTCAATTTGATGTTTGTCGCTTGGTTTCGGCCATTGCTAAATGGAAGCAATTTTCTCTGGATCCACCGCCACTCCTTCATTGCTCACTATATAACCTAGATAGTTGACTCGGTTTTGTACCAGCTGACATTTCTTCCGGTTCAACATGAGCTGGGCAGCTTGGAGTCGTTTGAATACGTCTTCCGAATTCATCAGATGTTCGTCAAATATCTTCCCCAATACTACGCTGTCGTCCAAATAGACCAAGCATGTCTTCCAAAACAACCCTCTCAAGACATTTTCCATGAGTATTTCAAATGCCGCAGGCGCATTACAGAGCCCGAATGGCATGACGTTGAATTGCCATAATCCTGATCCGGTGGTAAAAGCAGTTTTCTCTTTGTCTTCTGGGTCCATTTCCACTTGCCAGTAACCAGACTCCAGGTCCAAGGTGGAAAACAGTTAGCTGTCGGCCAAAGTATCTAGCGTATTGCCAATTCGAGGGAGAGGATAGCTGTCTTTCTTCGTCACGTTGTTTAGCTGGCGATAATCCACGCAGAATCTCGTAGTTGTATCCTTTTTCTTGACGAGCACTACTGGAGACACCAATGGACTAGTAGATGGTTCTATTACTATTTTTTCTGACGGCTGATATTCTACCAGTCTTTCCTCCTTTTGGTACGAATAGGTCTCGATACTGCAAGAGGGATTCTCTCATTCTCTTCTTTTCAGCTCGATTCAAGGATTGACCAGCTACTGGTAATATTTATTCGAATCTGGCATTAGAATTGTCAGTGGTCGTTGTTTGACGTACCTTAGACGTCACTGGTACGCAGAATCCAATCTTGGCTTCCTTCTTGATGGTAATTGGGTAATCGTTCACGTTTATCAATCGTACTGCGGTGTACCTTCCTCCATAATTCTCTATAGCCGCGCTACTATCATGGTTTCGCTTCATACAGGTAGAACGGTATCTTCCTGTACAGCTGCCAACACCGTGCTACTTTCATATGGGTGGAGAAATACCTCATTGGAACCCACTTTAATTGTTCTGTTTCTAAAGTCCAATTGGAAACCATGTAGATTCATTACGTCCATTCCCAGAATGACGTCTTCTTCAATGTCAGCTACGATTACCGTATGCGTAAACTTTTCTGCGCCAATTCCCAATTGGATTTGTGTCTCACCGTGAACGTTGGCACTCTCACCTGTGGCCGTACGCAGTCGCAGTCTTGTTGGTAAAAGCTTCTTCTTGGAGTTTATTATTTCTGGTCGTCTAATGGTTCTAGTTGCTCCTGTGTCTACCAGCAGAGTTTATCTGTTGCCATTCACTCCGTCATCTACATATACACTGTCGTTGCGATATTTGAGCGAAGCTATCAGTATGAGAGGGCCTTTGGAACGATCATGGGTCGGTGCTGCCCCCTCGTAGCCGACCCGTTCTAGTTTTCCTGTGACTGGTGTTCTTGGTTTGCAGGAGTCCTGTGGCGCTTACTGGAACTACGTACATGCCATAGCCCGCCACAATTCCTGATCTTTCTCGGCTTCTTGTCCATCATACTTTTAATTTAACTGACGAACTGGTCAACTCTGTCTTCGTCACCTTCTTGGATGGTCCTAAATTTGTTATATTTCAAATCCTTCGTTGCTGCTTCATATTCAAGAGCAGCTGTCAATGCGTCGACTAGTGTTTTGGGAAGGGCTAAACGAAACATATCACGTAAGCCATCAATAAAGGCCTAGATGCCTAGACATTCCATAATGTTCTCTGGTGCTGATGGATATGCAAATCGAACTAGTCTGGCAATATCCTCTTCATACTCTTGAAGGTATTCATCACGTTTCTGCCTTCGGTTCTTCAGCTGGGATTAGTAGAAATGTTCTAGATGTTTGTGGCAATATCGCATGTCCAACCTCTTCTTCAGCTGCTCGAGGTCATCCGTTTCTTCCAGAGGTATCGTATCGTCTGAAGTACATCTAAGGCATCTCCCCGAAGCGCGATGCTCAATTTTACTGTCTCCTCGTTATCGGACCAATTATTCAATCCAGCGGCTGCTTCAAATTGTTCCATATAATTCGTCCATTGAAAACCTTTGGAATCTCACCAAAGCGACCATTGTACCCGCTGTACAGTCTGCCACAGGTGTAATCCCAAAGGAACTACATAGAAGTCTCAAAACTGTGGTGTTAAATAACAATTTATCCAAAATTATGGAGGAAGCAGTTGCAGCCGTTGTAACGAATATAACAAGAATTGTTCGGAGGCTTATGAGTCAAGAATAGACGAGAGAGTTTGGAGGTCAACCCATACCTCACTAAATGCACAAGGAATGAAGCATGAGAAGAATGAAATAAGAATATAGAATGCCAATCTGTGTTTGTCGAAAAGGAATGCTAAAAGAAGGAGAACATGTAGAATTACAACCAGGAAAATGGATTGAAACCATGACCGACCAACCATACAAAAACTTAGGAATCCTCCAGACCCATAAAATAGAACACAATGAAATAAAAGCCATTGTGATGAAAGAATTTGAAAACGCCTTAACTCAAGAAATTTTACTACCACCAAAAATAATTAACACATATCCGCTCTTCAGTACTTCTTTAGAATAATCAAACGGACTAAGAAGCAGTAAATATAAGGAACAGAACAAAGTTCACAAATTACAGAATGTACCTATCAACCAAAGAATTATTGCATATTGAGAAAAGAGAGGCTAAGGAATAAGAACTTTTGTGGAAGCCTACTCTCAGCAAATTATAAACTTAAGAGAGTTTTTCCGTTACCAAAATAATGAACTTCATCAAGCTTTAGCGAGAACTGATATGGGATACACACCGCCAAACTAGAGGGTGGAAAATTTTAAGCCATTCAATACCAAAACCGACGAGGAGAAAGTTGGAAACTGGAGTTCAAATAATTACAGGGAAGATTTATTAATAACCTACAGAAGTATACAGTTGAGTCGCTTAAAACTGGAACCCTTTTTCCAGACACTGAAGGTCTTATATTTGGCATACAAGATCAGGCAATTAAAACAGAAGATTATCAAAAATATGTCTTAAGGAAGATATACTAACAGATAGAAGCAGAAAGTGCAACGGAAATCAAGAACATATTCTATCTAGCTGTGAGAACCACGCTAAAACCAAATATATATAACAACACAGCAAAATAGCTACAACAGTTTACTCAGAAATACTGAAAAAACTTCAGTTGAATCCTCAATATAACTTGCCATACTAGTACAATTTTCCTCCAGTTATGGAAAATGAGTATGTTCAACTGGGATAAAACTATCATGACGGACTTAACAGTAAGACACAACAGGCCCAATATCACAGTTATTAAAAAACAATCCAAAGAAACTCTGATAATTGACATATCGGTCCCCAATAATTCCAACATAGAAGATGAGTACAACGAAAAACTAAAAAAGTATGCTGAGCTGGGGACAGAAAGAAATGTGGAACTTTGAAGAAGTTAAGATCATTCCGATATTATATGTGGCTAATTCGAAAGAAACTAAATACTTCCCTCGAAATCATTCATATTTCTGAGTCAATGGAGACATACAATGTAGTTTTGATGGAACATACATCATGAGGTCTTTTCTGGAATATGTACACCCAACGAATATCTTGCCGACTATCGCTGAGACAACCAGTGTAAAAACCAGTGAAAAAATAATGATCATAATAATGAAAAACTATTAATATGAACCACCAGCGGTTATGGAAAATCACCAACTCTACGAAGGCATATAAAGCACAAGAAGCCTGATATACTAATCATAAGAGACCATTTAGGAAAAGGAGGAGCATATGTAGCAAATATCATAGTCTCTAACACTCATACCATACTCAACACAATCAGTTCGAAAAAACGAGAATAGGACGAACTAGCAGATGGACTGAAAAACAAAAATGTAGATTTTATAGAAAATAGCTATAGTACTAATTGTTTTGTTCAGCACAGAAGTCGTACCTATATTCTACCACCAAAATCTGTTGCTCTAACCACAGCTAGAATTGTGAGAAGATTCTTGAGTCAAGGTAGAAGTACATAATGGAAACCTGTACTCTACCCTAAACACCGGGATACATATTCCTGAGACAATCAGAAAATAATAATATTCCACAATGTTTTCGAAGCTGTAATTCTCCTCAAGCATGAATTCAAGATCACCTCACAATTCGTGATTAACAAAATTCATAACATTCGAATTAGAAACGTGGGCTCTGAAAATATTCTCCATAAACAAGAAGGAGGCATTTGAGATGTGCTGTTCGCCAAGTTCAGATGTCATGGATAGACTAGACAGTGTTGATAATTCTGAGGTCCTAAGAAGAGCTAGCAAGAGTGTTGATGTATTTCAGGAACGAAATTTATTTTTGTTATGTCCTAATATTCTAACAATTGCTAGACCTTATACTCTAACAATTGCTATCACCAGATGTAATGAAACCTCCTTCAATAGAGCTGTCACCAGTGTAACAATAACACTATACTATACTGCTGATCTATACCTCCTTCACTTAACTGGTTATTATTACAAGAAACGCTGTCGCCACTTGAAATAAAAAAAAAAACCTACCTTTTCTTTACTCTATATCGATCCCGACCTTCGAGTCACCAATTTCTTTCTCCAATGTGCGGCTGAGCGTGTAAGGCAAATCCAGTCAGAGTTGAGCTGGGTACGCCTGGTCTTGAAACGGTTTGATACTCCTTTGCCAGGACAGGATTGCTCTTCTGGTTCTGTCTCACTTCCCCCTCTCTAGGGGAAATTACGGGGTAGGGATGATGAATAAAATATGGTGGAACCACAAGGTTGTATAAAAAAATATAATGAAAGTTTCTCTGAGTATATATATATATATATATATATATATATATATAATTTGAAAAAATATATTTGCCAACTTATTTGTAATGGATATTTTTGTGGGGATGTGGCAATAAGACTCCAGAGTAAATTCTTTCAGATATTTATTCCCGAGCTTTCGAATGATTTTCATTTTTATAATAAACTCTTTTAGACATAAATCAATGAAAAACTCAAAAAACAATATGACAATCTTCGATTGTCATATTGTTTTTTGAGTTTTTCATTGATTTATGTTTAAAAGAGTTTATTATAAAAATTTACAACTATTCCAAAATTCGCTATAGATTTTATCCCTTGATAATGAATGAAAATCATTCGAAAGCTCGGGAATAAATATCTGAAAGAATGTACTCTGGAGTCTTATTGCCACATCCCCACAAAAATATCCATTATATATATATATATATATATATATATATATATATATTATATATATATGTATATATATATATATATATATATATATATATATATATATATATATAGATATGTAAATATAAAACAAAATCCCGATATTACCCTAAAAAATAAAATCCTCCGGTATGAGACTACCTATACATTTATCTCTAATTGGTGCATCCTAACCTACCCCTGTATAACATGTGACTATCCCACAAAACAAAATTATGACGAAGCCCTCGCCTTGCGTTAGAATAGCTAAACTAACCCCTTATTGTTTTGGTATTTTCAAAGCACATGAGAGGCGTATGTTTTTCTTTTCTCCTAAACGTGATATTCACCGGTGTCGAGACGAAAAATAAAATATCATATGTGTTTACCTTTTAATCCGAAATGTTATTCCAGCTTACGATGGTTTTTCGCATTGAACTTGATAGCAAAATGAAAGTGAAATTTATTCGTATAAAATATTGCTGAGCTAAGAACAATAAAATATTTATCGACACTGGCGCTTCATTCACGAAATTCCAAGTCTTGGAATCACCTACAATATTTATGTGTTCTACTAATAAATAAGAAATTTCGAATCACGTCTGAACAAAAGATAACAATTTTTTTATATTATATTATTTATCAGCACAAGTTCGGTGGAACCTAAGAAAAATGGAAAATCATACGCTCCGGCCTTTTTGATACCATGTACAAATTAACCTCGCGTGAATTTCTATCTCCGTCCTACCTATGAGGTGGAAGCGAATTATGTGGCGCAACATAATAATAACTATTAATTAGAAAAAAATCCTAACTCTTGTCAGGTTGGCGAAAATCTGCAAAATTTGTTTATATCATCACACACGGTAAATTGTATATATTACAGAACGAGCTGTGCCCCCAAAAATTTGTGAGCCTGGACATGCAATGTTTAACTGAGAACGACCAGCTGTGTCCAGTTCCCTTGAAAGATCAGAAAATCAAGTAAATATATTTGTCATCGGTACTCCCTATGTATAACATTTGAATTATAACTCCCAAGTTCAGAATCCAGCGCAAATAATAACGAATAAATGTCTCAAACTGAAACAAAGTTTAAATCTCAACTTGTTCAAAAACTTACGGCGTTGGGAAACTCCCTTTTTCCTCTGGCCTGGATACTGCGTATTCTTCGCTAATCTTTTTAGCCACCGCGGGTAGTGCCAATAACCGGAATCGTGCTATGTTGAAAAGAACTTAGCGTAGAGGGTGATTCTACCGTTTTGTGTCTCGAAACGGGGGACAGTGTTCACCGTCAAGGATATCTCAGTATCCCTATTACACCCTGACACAACGGAGATAACTTCACCTCTGATACCGCTAACACTAAAAAAAACTACTAACGCCACCGTGGCAGGGAAAGGACTTTTCCCTTCGCGTTTTCGACCGGCACTCCTTGCTGCCGCTCTCTGCACTTCGTTTTTGCTTTCCCCCGAATGAGGTTTGAGGTTTTTCTGTCGAATTGCAAAACCAAGTTTTTATGTTTTGAAGCGTGTTAATTTTTCGTTATCAAAATAATTGTATTCAAAACAATTATTTTGCTTTGACCCACTAAAATGTTTTATTTGTTCTAATCTGTTTTGACTTCGTATTATTTTTCTAAACAAAATGTGGGTCGCATTCCATTTTTTTATTTTGATTTAAAATAAAATATGTTTTACCGTGTGTTCTAAAATTTTCTACAATAAATTTATCTCTTTGTTATTCGCATTTATTACCATGTTATTCACGATCTGTAGAACTTGTTACAATAAGTGAATTGTTTGTTTTAGTATCCTGTAATACTCGGTACCACAAGACACTTAGTGCTACATGCCATAGTACTACTTGACATGGAGGGAAGTTGCTCAGTAGCAGTCCCCTATTAACTATAGTTTATATAAATAAACTTTTACATAACTGCAGGGATACAGGCTTCGTTTGCTAGAATCTGTTCAGTTGGTTCATTGGCGTAGTTTATTCAATCTTCTTCTGATGGGTGCGTCTTCCATTTGCAATTTTATTTACAATCTGTAAAACTTGTTACAATAAGTGAATTATTTGTCTTAATACCATGTGATACTCAGTACCACTTAGTAATATATGACACAGTACTGCTTCACATGGAGGGAAGTTGCTTAGAAGCAGTACCCTAATAACTATAGTATATACCAGCCATTCTCTAAGTGTGATCCGCGGAAACCTAGGGCTCCACGATACCCCTTTAAGGGTTCCGCAAGAATTTAGAAAAAAAAATCAAAACACCTTTCTCTGGTCGAATGTTTTGACGCGGGCGTATCACGACGCGCAGCCGAACTTAGTCGCCACTCACAACAGTACCATTTTGCTATGCCGCCACCGCCAATATCCACTTGTGAGCGCTCACAAAGTCGAAATTGTTTAAACCGTATTTTTTGTACTATTTATCAAAGGCGTTGTGAGACCGTAATTCCTTTAATAAAAGCCGTCTCTGAGATAAGACACTATAGTTGTGAACAAGCGACTTTCGAGTCTAGCTTCAAAACATGAAGTCGAAATTGTATACACCGCATTCTTGAATTTCGGCTTTTCCTTTATCGAATGCGCTGACTCGAGTATTTTTGAGAATGTTCGAGATCGAGGTTAGGACTATAAAAGTGACGACCACGATTCAACACTCAACAAATAATTTATACGTATGATACACCAATACTACGACATCCCCAGACCAATATCCAACTATATGCGGACGACACCGCACGAATCACTGACATTCACTCTCTCAATATTCAATCCCAAAATCTACTGACTCAATTTTCAAATTGGTGCAGGAGATGGCGGGTGACCCTCAACACCCAAAAGCCCCAAGCCATCGTGTTTAAACACCTTTCCACTTAGAGCGAGCGACTTCTACCTACGAACTTTCACCTCGAGCTCTGGGGAGGACAACTCAAAATCCGTAGGGAAGCCGTTTGTTTGGAAGTGAGATTCACTCACACTCACACTATCTTGATGGCCGACCTAACAGACACGCTAAATAAAGTACGACGTCGAGTTAATCTTTCCAAGGCGCTCGGCGGAAGCTTCGAGCGAACTCATCCAACGACCTCACTCCATACGTATAAGACATATATCCATTCCATTATCGACTATACAGCAAACGTCTATTGCACCCTTCCTGACTATCTAATCAAAAAGCTTCGATCTTGTGAGCAATCAATTCTGAGATACTGCCAATACAAGGCACCCTACCCACCCAGTAACACCGTATATGTCAATATTGACATCGATACCATTCCATCCCGTCTGAACAACCTACAAGCCCGATACGTTAGTCGCACCATGGGATCGGGCAACGAAATCTCGAAAAACGCCCTCCTCACACCGTGGATCGCTAACGGACGGCCTCTTGGCAGAAAACCCAAGAGGAAGCTCATATTCCCTCCAGTTCGGTTACTAGCAAAGGCCTACGACGATCTCCCAGACATATACATCGACTACCTAGACAAATCCCCAATTTCAATCCGATAATCAGACATCGACATTTTCACACATATAATCTTCTATATCTTTCTCATACATATTCTCTTCCTTTCTATCTAGATATCCACACAATTTCATATCTTTAAATACTCTCACAAATTTCAAATAGTCAACACTTCTAACAAACCCATTCCAACCGCCCCCGCTCACCCGTCGGCGTTACAGGTTTTCTGCGGTTTCCCTGTAACATGGTGAATTCATTCAACAGGATGAATTTATTCACTAGCCAAATGGACCGACGAACTAATCAATCAATCGACGAAGGGAACGAATGCAGATGCATTTGCTTGATGATGATTATTATTCCCCAAAAAAATTTAAAAATCCACAAAAATAAAAGAAAAACAAAAAAAACCAAAAAAAAATCAAAAAAAACCAAACCGAGAATGTTTTTCCTCCAAAACACTTTCCAGCGAAAAGCCCACTCCAAAACCTCAATTCCACACCTTTTAATTTCTTTTTAGTCACTTTCTCAAATCTTCCAGACTTTTTCAACCAGCCGAACCTTGAACCAACCACCTTTTTCACTAGACTCAGATACAAACGCGCACAAGAAAACCCTAATATACCCCCAATCCAGCCTTGCATAGGAAACTAATCCTATATCAGAGCACCCAACCGAAACAAACATTCCAACTTATAACGATACCCATTCAACACAAACTTTATTCGAATTTCTCTCTCTCCCTCTCTCAACACTCATCAGTCGACGATTAGCGTTCGGAGCGATAAGTACCTACCTACTTACAAGCTAGCTAGCGAATTGTGAATTTTAAACGAAGTGTTTAAGTATTGTTTTACTGCTGTATTCTGATTGTATCAGTTTTGCACATTCCTTCTTTGGACTAAACTCTTCTACGCAGTGACATTATTAATAAAGAAGAACGGAACGTTGGTTTAATGGCGTTAAACGTGTTGCAACAACATCTTCTAATGAAGTCGAATGTTCAAAAGTAGTACGCGTGGAGTATACAGCAATTACCGATCCAGACGATGATGCAACGACGTCAAGCTCCACGGTTTCAAAGGCGAAGAAAAGGAAGTATGAGCAATCATATATCAGTGCTGAATTCGTTGATTCCAGCGGTTGACCTTTCTGCATGTTATGTAGTAAACTGTACACCCCGACGCTAAAGACAAGAATAATGATTTTTTTGTAAGTAAAAAAGAACAATTATTGGAAAGTCAAAAAACTATGATGCTTGTTACCCAAAATTTCAATGAAAAAGCAACGGAGGCATCATATTTGGTTAGCTATCGCATTACACAAGTAAGTGAAGCACACACTATCACTGAGAGTTTAATAAAGACATGTGTGTTAGACATAATAAAATGTATGCTTGATGAAAATCTGCTAAGCATCTTTCTACTGTAACGCTATCGAACGATACGGCGAATCCATAATCTGACAAGCTACGTCAAACGTGAACTAGTACAAGTATACAAAAAAAGACGATTCGTCTTGCAAATGGATTAGTCGACTAACGTCGCTGGTCTGGCTACCTTGCTGGTTATCGTGAGATATCCATATGAAAGTTCTTTTGAAAAAGACATGCTCATGTGTTCATCGCTGCCCACAAACACTACCGTAGATGAAATTTTCAATAAAATAAATATATTTTTTGAAGGATATAATCTCATAATCTCAGTTGGAACGATTGTATTGACATTTGTACAGATGGGGCCAAGGCGATGACGGGTAAAACAGCGGGAGCAGTGTCACTAATAAAAAATAAAGCGTCTAATTGTAGTTCCAGCCATTATATCCTGCATAGACAACCACTTGCGATAAAGCAAATACCGTCAAATTTAGAATTAGTTATGGATGAAGCGGTAAGAATATTTAACTCTATTAAATCACGACCACTACAATCCCGATTGTTCCGATTATTGTGTGAAGATTATAGCAGCAAACATGCACTGCTGCTCCATATAGAAATGCGATGGCAGTCTCGAGGTAAAACTTCAACTTAGAGTCGAGTTACAAATGTTTCTTTCAGATACTTCTTTCAATTTGAAAGATCGTTTGTATGATTTTCTTCTTCTTCTTAAGGTGCCGACTTCTTGCGAAAGTTAGCGACCGTCATGACTAATTTAATTTTGCTGACTGCTGCCCTTAACAGGTTGTTTGATGTACAGTTGAACCATTCTCTGAGATTTCGAAGCCACGACATCCGTCTTCTTCCTATGCTTCTTTTCCGTATTATTTTAGCCTGGATAATTAGTTGTAGCAGCTTGTATCGTGTACCTCTCATTACGTGACCCAGATAATGGAGTTTTCTGACCTTTACCTACAGTTCTAGATCCTTTGAAACTCTCCCCAAGACTTCCTCCTTGGTATTAGTGTTTTAAATGAAACTCTTGCTAATTCCACAATATAATGAAAAATATTAAAAATTCTTAAAAATTGACAATTGTTTCGATAACTGAATATCATCGTCAGAATGACAGAAATTACATTTCATTTTATGCCTACCTGATGTTTAGTAGTTATTTTTGGCTAGACTAAGAAGTGACTTACCTTGTGATTGACTTAATATAAGTTATATAGATGATATAGGGCTTCCCATTGGTAAACTTTCATTTTGAATATATATATATGTTATTGTCAAAAGTGAAATAATTCTGACTGATACATACATCAAACCGATTAAGTATATCTGATATTATTCCTGGATTAAAATTTCTATCTTCTAGTAGTTTTCTCACAAGTATTAGACATTATTAAGGAGGAATTTTAGTGAACATATCAGTAACGTCAAATGAAATAAGCTTAGCTATATCTTGTAATTTGAATGTTTTTAATTTTTAGATTAGTTGTATTGAATTTCTAATTGACTACTTAGATCCATATCCGTAATTATTGAGTATATTGTCTACATGTCTAATTGGTTTCGTTATTTTATATAATTTAACGGTTCCATATAATTGTGGACATATATAATTCTTATGTATCATGGACCTCTTTTCGTAATCACTTAAAAGATAATTTGAATTATTAACAATATCCCTTACACTATTAGGAAACTTCTTTGTTGGGTCTGCTCTAAGAACTTCTACATCGCTAGATTCTATAAAGTTATATATTTTTGACTTATAATTTTGATAGATGAGAATCCTCATTGTCCACAATAATATGAAACCGGTAAATTACATAAAATAACAAAACCAATTAGACCTGTAGTTTCTTATGTTGATACTCCTAATAATATATTGGCAAAAAAGCTTAACAATATACTCAATAATTACGGATATGAATCTAAGTACTCAATTAAAAATTCAATACAACTAATCAAAAAATTAAAAACATTCAAATTACAAGATATAGCTAAGCTTATTTCATTTGACGTTACTAATATGTTCACTAAAATTCCTCCTAAAGAATGTCTAATACTGGTAAGAAAATTACTAGAAGATAAAAATATTAATCCAGGAATAATATCAGATATACTTAACTTATTTGATGTATGTATCAGTCAGAATTATTTCACTTTTGACGATAACATATATATTTAAAATGAAGGTTTACCAATGGGAAGCCTTATATCACCTATTTTGGCAAACATTTTCATGGACAGTTTAGAAAAAATAATCTTTGAAAATAATATTTCAAAAATGTTTTATTTTGGTATAGATATGTAGAAGACACATTAGCTTGTTTTATACGTAGTGAACGACAATTAGATATATTTTTCAACCACATTAATAATTTACACCCAAAAATTAAATTTATATTAGAAGTTGAAGAAAATAACTCGATCAATTTTCTTGATTTAAAAATTCAAAGAGTTAATAATGTACTTGATTATGCAATTTACCGAAAACCAACACACACTGATGTGACAATTCCTTATAGTTCCAATCACCCCAAGTCACATAAACTAGCGGTATACAATTCAATGATACATAGAGCATTCTCAGTTCCTATGAACAATTGTCATTTTGATAGAGAGATTAGTACAATTAGACCAATAGCAACATTCAACGGTTATCCATTACATATGATAAATAAGCTTATTAATAAAAAAGAGGAAAAAGTGGCATCACAACTAATATTTCCTAAACAAATTGAAGAAATAAAAAGTTATAAAACCATCACATATGCAGGAAATACTTCTAACAATATTTCGAAGATAATATCTTTAGCAACGAATACAACAATTGCTTTTAAAACAGAAAGTAACGTAAGTACAAAATTGTTAAATGTTAAAACAAAAATACCAACATTGAAGAAATCGGGTATATATAAACTCAAATATCCAGAATGTAATTATGTCTATTTGGGTCAGACCCTTGGAAATTTTGAAATCAGATACAGTGAACACTTACGAGCATACAGATTAAAACAACCAGATAAATCCCATTACGCAAAACATCTACTTGACACCAACCATTCATTGACACCAAACACAGAGCTAGAAGTACTACATACTTGTGATAAGAAACAAGAACTAGAACTTGAAGAGTTGGAGATTAGAATACACTTAAGAAACCCACAATATGGAGTCGTCAATGAACAGATAAATCTAGGAAGCTCTCCACTATTAAACTGTCTCCTTGAGTGATAATTGTAAAGATCATCAGATATAGTTTTCCTGGTTTTCTATATCATTGCACAGTTATACTGATCTTAATTGGGAAGATGATATCCAGGATATCACCATAGGGCTAATAATATCTAAGCTTCAATATTTGTAATATCACATCTTCTTCTTTTTTCTATTAACATATATTAAGTCAATTACAAGGTAAGTCACTTCTTGGTCTAGCCAAAAATAACTACTAAACATCAGGTAGGCATAAAATGAAATGTAACTTCTGTCATTCTGACGATGATATTCAGTTATCGAAACAATTGTCAATTTTTTAGAGTTTTTAACATTTTTCATTATATTGTGGAATTAGCTAGAAACGTTGAGTTCCATTTAAAACACTAATATGAGTAGATTCCACGAAGTAAGGGTCAAGACAGTTAATTTTTCCCTTGGTAATTCTGTCCACTTATGATATCCGGAGTACCCTTCTGTGAAGCCACATCTCGAAGGCATCCAACTTTTTAAACATTTCTTTTGTTAGAGTGGTAGCTTCTATTCCATAGAGCGTTATAGTAAATATATAACATCTTAGCATTCATATTTAAGGTGATTACTTAAAGTTTTGCAACAAAAGGATTACTTCATTTTAATAAAGATGTTACGTGCTATTTCAATTCTCGTTTTTAATTCTGATGAGTAATCATTGCTGTCGTTGATTAGGATTCCTAGATATTAAAATTAAAAACTCGCTTTATTATCTGATGGTTTTCGATCAGTGGTGTGTTTTGATTTGGTTTTTTAATCAAGATCATGAATTTGGTTTTATTGAGGATCGTATTCAAGTTATAATGGATACTTATTTCATACAATTTTTGGACCATTCTTCGCAGGTCATTTATACTTTCTGCCATCAGTACGGTATCATCTGCGTATCTTAAATTGTTTATAGGAATCCGTTTACTACTACTCCAGCTGCTTCATTGTGATGACTTCCGAGTACATATTAAACAATAGCGGAGGAAGTATACAACCCTGTGGTACACCACGTTTGATGTTGATCTTTTCTGTGTATTTATTATCTATCTTGATGTTTGCTGTTTTCTCGTAATATGGATTTTCAATAATTCTGGCATCTCTGGTATCTGTTTGCTTTTCTCTCAGAATTTTGATAAGTTGTTCATGACAGACTCTGTCAAATGCTTTCTCATAGTCCACAAAGGAGGCGTACACATCCTTGTTAACGTCCAAACAGCGTTGAGTCAACACGTTCATACTAAATAATGCTTATCTCGTGCCGACTCCATTACGGAAACCGAACTGTGTATCGCTGATGTCGTTATCCAGTTTTCTATACACACGGTTGTGAATTATTTTTAGAAATAATTTGAGTGTATGGCTCATTAGGCTTATGGTCCTATGATATTTACATAATCTTGCGTTGGCTCTCTTGGTAATCACAATGAAGGTCGACACCAACCAGTCATTTGGTATCGGTCCTGATCTGTAAATTGCATTGAATAGCTCAGCAAGTACATCCAAGGTGTGTTCCTTAAGCAGTTTTATCATTTCAATTGGTAGTTCGTCTGGACCAGGTGCTTTCCCGTTTTTCATGTTCTTCAGCGCATATTCTATTTCATCTGTTGTTATTTCTGGTCCGGTTTCTATATAATTTTCTGGGCAAAAGGGGCTATTTCTGTCATCTTCGAACAGCGTTTCGATGTATGTTTTCCATGTCTTAAGCGTTGATGTCAGCTGCACTATGTTCCCATTATCATCCATCAGTATGTCTGCGTTCTTCTTCTTATAATTTCCAGTGATCTCCTTACCTTTTTATGTATATGAAAGGAGTCATGTACTTATTGCAATTTTTTAATTTCGGCACATTTTTCATTCAACCATTGTTGTGTCGCCTCTTTTACTTTCTTTTGTATTTCCCGATGTATACTTTCATATGTTGTTATCAGTGGTTTTAGCCTCTCTTCTTGTTCTGATTAATTTGATAATTTCATCGATCATCCCATCGTTTTTCTTTTTCTCATTCGCCCCGCTCAACTGTTTGTTTCCTATTTCTAGAATTGTGTTTTTAATTTTCTCCCATTCGATGTTTATCTCTGCTGTGTGCTGTCTGCAACTCTTCTGCAAGTCGTTCTTCAACCCTTGATCCAGTTTCGCTGTTTCTTAATCTCGTGACGTCCATTTTGTAACTCTTTTTGGACCGTTTGATACATTTTGAAGCTAGTTTGTGTTGCAACTACAGGGTTATGATCCGATGCCATGTCTACCCCTGGGTATGTCTTGGCTGAGAGTATGCTATTTCTGTGTCGTTAATTATTCATGACATAGTCGATCTAGTTTCTTACTATTTTATCTTTTGTGTCCTGTGGTGATTTCCACGTGTATAATCTTCTTGGTGGTAGTCACTACTTCGTGTTTCTTAATGTTCTTCCATAATTGTTATATTTGTCCGTAAAGTTCATCAATTTCTTTGTCTTCACTTTGTGCCGCTGGGGCGTACACTTATATCATATTTGTTCGTATCTTTAATGTTTCTAACTTTATCATCATTACTCTAGTCTGAGAGGGGTACAAATCCGGTAACGAATCTACTTGTTTCTTTGTCTACGAAAATTCCAACACCGTTTGGATGCTTTTGTTGATCGTCACTATCAGAATAGTAAAATGTTCCTCCATCAGTTATGCATTTGCCACTACCGGGCCATCGGTTTCCACTAGTATATATATATATATATATATATATATATATATATATGAATATAATTTTCGAAGGGGATGTAATTCAATATTCTGCGTGGTGTTAGCCAGGAATGTAGTTGTTTTGCCCTTCGAAGAACGGTCAGGCCAATAAGTCGAAATTATTGAAATTTCGACTAAAACAGGTGTAGTAGAAAATCGAAATTTATATATATATATATATATATATATATATATATATAAAAAAGAAGATGTAGGAATATCGCGTGATATGTTAACAACAACAACAAAGAGAATCATGGGTAATTCACGCAAAGTAAAGGGCTACTGAAATAGAGTGGTAACCGTGGACATGCATGTTTCTGGCTCATTTTGCCTCATCAGCACGGCATAACCAAATAATGAGCGTTTGGTTTCCCTGCTGAAATCCGTTATTTTGTGTTTTCCCATGTTTCGATTAACATCTTTGCTCCCAAATTTCACATCATTATTTGGTTATGCCGTGCTGATGAGGCAAAATGAGCCAGAAACATGCATGTCCACGGTTACCACTCTATTTCAGTAGCCCTTTACTTTGCGGTAATTACCCATGATTCTCTTTGTTGTTGTTATATATATATATATATATATATATATATATATATATATATATATATATATATATATATATATATATATATATATATATATATATATATATATCGGTTTTAAAACGTCTTTCGACGTTGTCCGATGTCTAACTTCCATCTCTTCCTATCGTCCCATTGGCCCTCTCTCAGGTCTCGTGAGCTCATCTCCTTCGCTATTCCTTCTTTCCATGTTTTCCTAGGTCTTCCGCGTTTTCGACGATTAGGCGACATCCAGATCATTACTTTCTTGGGAAGTCTTTTCTCTTCCATCCTCTGAACATGCCCGTACCACACTAATTGTTTTCTCTCGATGTCCGTTATTAAGGAGCCTTCTATCCCCATTTGGAGACGTACGTCCTCATTTCGTATTCTTTGTCTTCTGCTGATTCCTAACGATCTTCTGTATACATCCATTTCTACAGCTTCTAATCGTCTTTTGTTGTTTTCTGTTATTCGCCACGTTTCTGACCCATATAATAGGCTGCTCTTTATGAGGGTTTCGTAGATATTATATTTTCTATGTTTTCCGATTTCCTTACTCCAAAATATCCCATTTAAACACCCAATTATCCGTCTAGCTTGTGTGATACGTTTATTTATTTCTTTGTCGTCCTTCCCTGTTATGTCGAAAGTTACACCTAAATATGTATATTCATCGCAAGCCTCAATTTCCTCCTTTTCCAGTTTTATGTTCATCTTCTCTTGTGCTATAGGTAAATATTTAGCTTTTGGGTATTAAGTTGCAAACCCCATTTTTCGTATTCTTCCTGCAGTTTACGTGTCATATATTCTAAATCATCTTTGTCATTTGCTATTAAGACTTGATCATCCGCAAACTGTAAGGTATATAGACAGACACCGCCAAGGTCAACACCCATTCCCTTACACTTTCTCTTCCACATGTTTAGTGCTCGGGCTACGTAGATTTTAAATAGTGTGGGTGAGACACAGCATCCCTGGCGTAGTCCTTTATTTACTATAAATTCTGGTGACAATTTATTGCCTACTTTTACTTGTGATATCGTTTGGTCGTAGAGATTTTTCAAGGCTTTTATTAGGGTATGACTAATATTAGTTTCTTGTAGGACTTTCCATAACTTATTTACAGGAACCGTATCATATGCTTTTTGGAGGTCAATAAACATGAGATGTACATCCTGATTGGTACCCATTTTTTTTTCTATCATCTGTTTTAAGCAACAAACGTTGTCTGTGCAGGTTCTTCCAGCTCTAAAACCCGATTGCTCCTCTTCTTCTTGTTCCCTGTATTCAGATTCTATTAAATCTCGAAGGATTCTTCCATATAAGCGGCTCATGGTACTAGTAACAGATATACCCCTATAGTTTGCACAGTCAAGTTTGTTTCCCTTCTTATGAATAGACGAAATGTAGGCGATTTTCCATTCTTTTGGTATAGGAGCGCCATTTAAAAATTGATTCATGCATCATGTTATTGCTTCAAAAAGTTTATTCGTTCCGTTCTTAAGTAACTCGGCCGGAATGTCTCCACTAGTTCCAAATATATTAACTTTCAGTCTGTTCATTTCCAGTTTTTAATTTCCTCCCGGGGATTCTTCGCACCCTTTGTCCATTGAAGGACTGCCGGGAACTAAGGGCCATTGTTCTAAGTGTATTTGTCATGATGATTATACTAGTAAAATATAATGAGATGGATTACCCTTGCCTTCTTCATCGCTGCTCAAACGTGTATCTGCGGTTTCCACTCTGCCGTTTGATATCTGATTGCCAACCGATGGAGTTTCGACTTCACTTCTTGCTTGAAGTCAGTTTTGAGCAGCCAGCTACCGTTGTTCAGTGCTAGTTGCCTTTATACTATCCTTAAAAGCAGGGTTCCCACTTACGCCGGATCCGCCGTGTCGGAGATTCTCTTCTTCGCCTTCCCCGCCGGTGTGGTTTTCATCCGTAAACCTGGACAAGGGGCCCTTACAAGGTACTATCAGCCGGAGCCAGCTGAACCTAGGTTTTTTAGCATGTGTTACTTCTGGATCCCTCCTCCTTCCTTACCTCTTGCGTGGTAAGGCCCCAAGCATGTTACTGGCATAGCAGAGTTGAATGATAAAACTTGGTTGTTCCGACTGACTTTTAAAGCGGATATCTTTCAGAAACTGAACGAGTTAAATGTATCATCGCAAGGTAAACAGACAATAGTATTCCAGGCCTTTAACAAAACAACTGCCTTCAAAAGAAACTTAGATTTTTGGATTATTTGCGTTGGTAAGAGAAAAATAGAAAGCTTCACTTCACCCAATGAGTTTGTTAGCGATAACGACTCAGAAATGTTCCAAGATGATGTATTTGAAGAATTGGTCCAAAAGCTCACTTCGATGCGCGCATTTTTTGAGAAGAACAGAAAACAAGGACACTGAATTCATAGAATCATAATTCTTTTTTACCCAACTTGCAAAAGCCCGAAGGTAAGTCAAACGAGATATATGAAACTCTTTTAGAAATGTCGTCATATACAAGTATGGAGTCACGGTTCAAAACGGCGCCTCTGAACGATTTTTGGTGCAGAATTCGTGACGAATATTCAATGCTTGCCAAAATCGCTCTGAATATTTCTCTTGCGTTCCCAACAACATATGTGTGCGAAACAGGATTCTCAACCAATGCAGCGTCACGAAAACAAAATACCGCAATAGAATGGACGTCTAACCTGATATGAATCTTCTGTCAAAACTGACATCAACCAGTTGATGGAAAATAAAAAAACAGGTTCACACCTCCCATTACCTAGACTTTTGTTTTTTAATATCTTCTATTATTATATTTGTTATATAGTAATTTACTGAGTAAAGTAAGTAACAAGTAGTAACTGTTACGTTGTACTTTTATTATGGTTATTAATAAATAATACATTTTTAAAAACAATTGTTTTATTATAGGAATCCGTCAATAATTTCGCTTTCCAAAAGGGTTCCGTTAGCAAAAAGATTTGAGAGCGGCTGGTCTATCTATACAAATGAACTTTAACATAACTGCAGGGATAGAGGCTTCGTTTACTAGAATCTGTTTAGTAGGTGTGTCTTCCATTAGGTTCATCACCCGATTATTTGGATGTGGTTCAATCCAGGCGGCATATTTTTTTGAGAATTTGGTAAACCCTTCTTCAACAGTTTGTATATATGGAGATCTCTAGATATTATTTTGTTTGGGACGTAAATTGGGGCATCCGTTACAATTCTAAAGTATTTAAACTGATCCCAAAAAAATACAACTTGCATTCAAAGCTGTATACGACATTGTCACAGGTGACAAGTCATGGATTCATCCACAGGAGCTAGGAAGAAAAGAATAATCAGCAGTTTGAGGAATTTAATGTGTAGAGAAGCCAACAAAAGTTTCACATTTCAAAGCATTAAGAAGCAAATGCATCTCGAGTCGAAGTTTATCATAGAATACAACTAACTGTTTCTTAGAAGTTTTGATAAATTGGGAGAAACAAATCAATAACAAATAATCATTCTACATCACGAATTGCGCCTTACAAAACAATTAATGTACTTGCCAGTTTATATCCTCAATAAATAAATACCAGCCCTCGTATATGTATGCATCTAAAATTTAAAGTCATTTCAATTACAAAATGACAATTCCTGGAACATTTAACACAAATACGCAAATGTTTGGGGTGTACTTAAAGTCGATGTAGCAGATATCGTACTGTATAGGATTGATATTATCTACCCGATTCACTTCATTAACTACTATACTGAACTGAAATGAGATTTATCATGAAACTTCAGCATCAAGCGAGAGTATCTAGAGAATCATTTTCGTAATTATATTCGTACTTGGTTATTGGGAACAAGAGAAGTATACATTTACAAATGGATGAGGTATTTCTATTTTGGGATAGTTTCGGAAAGTTGGCAACGTATGGGAAACATTTTTACTATTAATTAGTTTTGTCAAAAGGTATGAATTTGATTCAACAAAAAAATATCTTTTTATATTACTCACATAGTAAATTACATCAAGGATAGTATTTGCTGACTAGTCAGAAACAAAACTGAAAAATATTGCAGTAACAGGGAAAGCGGGACTCTTTTTTTATTTAATCCGCGCTTTTTTTTATGATTATTTCCATCTCCAGGAAAACTACACGAGAGGAAAAGACTAATCTTATAACATATATCCCAGTTGAGGTTAGCTTCTTTCATGATGGTTGTAATATGAAGAACTCAAAGATTAAAATTAAGCAAGGAAATGTCAATATTATAAAAATATCATTATCACAAGTTTAAAATTTTAAAATCTATGGAATATATTAATTATTGTAATAGTTTATTCCTTCCGTAGGTGAGGAAATTTTCCAAAGACTGCCTGGGAAGAAGACCCAGGCGTGCTGGATTCACTCAGCCAGTGGCCGGGTGCCTACCAGCTAAAACCCCACCTTCAAGCTCGTTTGTACATCCCAACCTGGAATTGCCTTTACAGCATAGCTTCAGCAGGGGGTACACGTTCTACCCAACTACGAAATTGTGAAATTTGCAGCGAAACATCTCCAAATCAACAGAAGATGAGCATGCAATCACATGAAATACCAATACTACCTATTGAAAATATTGCAGCTGACACATTTCAATTTCAAGATAAACAATACCTAATCTTAGTAGACTACTACTCCGATTTCTTTGAGATAGGTGTTCGGAACTCATATACCTGAAAATAAAAATAATATACATATTCAGTTCCACGCTGTCATTCAATGGATCGAGACAGTTAGCGACAACTGTCATCGGTATGTCCGATTAGAAAAAAGATCAAGTGACAAAAAAAATAAAAGTTAGTGTGACATTTAATTTCCAAATTCTCATTACGAGAAATTTCTTATTCCAAATTTTCTTTCTGTTCCTTCGACGGATCAACGGCATACACTAGTTTAGTACAAGAACAGTGATCGTAAAGTGATATTCATACAAGTGCAAAAAAGAAGGACCGGTTTTGGTCTAGCTAGAAAGCTAGATATTCTGTATATAGTCATATTTTATTGTATTTTAAAGTATTTTGTAATAATTTGAATTCTATAAAGGCAAGTAGCCGGTAGGGATTGCATGCAGTGGCCTCACAACCCACTATTGCAATAGTAATAGATACTCCTTCACGAATAGAGTATTATTTCACCCAATTTTTCATTGGTTTTGATCAGGATAAAAGAACTTAACTACAGTCCACCGTCTTTGACAACAGCGAGTTTGTTCAAGGCGTCGCTGCGCACGCTGGTAGAGCGTAGCTCCAAAGTGGATTAATACACCAAATTACTCCAAGAGGCCTTTTGAGAAAACCAGATACGGCCACTACAATTCAAAAGTGCAAAAGACATTTTGCCACCCATGGAATTCCTCAAACTTTCATATCAGACAATGCAAGAATTTTCACAAACCAATAATTTCAAATATTTAGCCAAGAAGAGAATTTCAAACATAATTAACTCATCTACATATCACAGCCAAAGTAATGGAAAACCAGAGTCAGCAGTAAAAATAGCCGAAAACATACTGAAGAAATCAAGATAGGAAAACTGAGACATATGGTTAAACACTCTAAAATGGAGAAACCTACCAACTAATGACATTTATTACCCCAGCCCAGCACAACGATTCATGTCCAGGCGCACCAGAACTAACATCCCAACCAATGGCAAGCTACTACGACCATACACAATTAAAGAAGATATTCCACAACTCATAGAACACAGACGAAGTGAGTAAACATTATTATGACAAGGCAGCAAAAAAATTGCCACCAATGTAGATTGGACAAGTAGTAAGAGTAAAACCAACACCAAATCATAGAAACAAAACATGGAACAAAGGAAAGATAACACATCAACATTCTGATAGATCCTACGACATAGAAATAGACGGCAAACGATAAAGAAGAAACAGACAATGGATCAGACCTACTAAAAACGACGATCAAATAGAAGAAACTGACTAAGAAAAGAATGAAGAAAAACCCGGACTAGACGAACCTACCAATGAACCGACAGAAGCTCCCATGATTGACCAACCAGAAGAACCTCTTAACGAAGAAAATTAAAGGAGCGAGACAACGCCTGAAACAAGAACTAAATGTGGACGACTTGTTAAAACACCCTCCAAATTTGAAGATTTCAAATTACAAAGAAAAGAGGTTGTTAAGGATATCGACAACAACAGAATTGGTCACAGTCACATGGAAGGTTGAATGAGATGACAGCATCGTACAGCATACCGAGTTGACGTAAACACGTTGTTGACATATCGATTATATTATATGTACTTTGAAAATAATAATTAAAGTATTAAATTGTATTTGAGTGGCTAAGTAGTTTCAATAAGCATTAAACATGCAGAACAGCTACTAAACGTAACAATGGGCACAGACATTTACATGTTCTGCCAGAGCGCATCTTTCTGGATTAAGTCTGCAATCACTCTTATATGAAACGATTTAATTTAACACTGATCTCATAGTCTGATCTATGTACTGTTTGTAACAATCACGACAAGGAATACTATAAATGACATTAGTAAGTGAAGTCAAGGAGATTTTATCCTTTGCTGTAGAGAAAATATATTTGATAGCTAAAATTGTGAACTGTTATTCTACGGTTAACAACTTAAGAATTTCAAAATATAACCAACACAAAAATTCTAACTTATTTAGAAATTTAAAGGACAAAACACCACTTTTATACAATACCAATGTGATTCATAAACTACCATGCAGAGATTATCAAGGGTGTTACATAGGCCAAACATCCCAATGGTTAAAACAAAGAATCACTTCACATAAAAGGGACTGCTTATTAAGAATAAATACATGTGCCACAATGGAACACCATTCAAAAATGGGTCATCATTTTTATTATTATGATATAACTATATTGAATAAAAACAATAACTGCAAGTCCAGATTATTCCTTGAAATGTATTATAACAACAAACATGAAAACAATCTAAACTAGAAACTTGATACTAACAATTTGAGTAATATTTATTGTAATCTCTTTAAATATTTTCAACTATAGAATTACTTTTTATGCAGTCAGCCATTATCGACAGTTTTGTAGGATTCAAAATACGCCGGGATCATAAAATTCCCGGCCTAGTACTTACAAAGGTGACATTTATTAAAAATTCACTAGAGGTGGAACGGCATCATGGATTCTTTTTTTTTCTAAATGTCAATAAGTTTCACCACTTTACAAAGAAGAGAAATTTTCAGTTAGTTCTTTACTTTTTAAAATTGATTTAAGTTTGTTGGCGTGAAGATTTTTGTTCTTCCAGCGGTCCTCATGTCTTAGTATGACGTTTATTCAATACAGACTGGCACCAATAGCAACTATGAATTTCACGTACCTAATTAGTTGTAGCTGAAAATACATTTTCTTCAACTTTCAATTTATAATTGTGTTTAGGAACTTGACCTAACCTAACCTAACTTCTGCTAAACTATTGAAATGTTTGAACTAGAAAATTAATATTTTTTCTATATAATACTTTTTATAATATTTCTATAATTTTATCTATTTTCACATATATATGACTCATATCAAAAAATTATATTAGATGTAATAGAAATTGAAACTGGTTTATTTAATTACCTTTGAAAAAAGTCTAGGAGAAATGTCTTGAATCTATGAACCTGCTTCTTTATTACCTTTGAATGAAGGAAGTAGAAGAGAAACAATGCTGTAATTGTTGAGAATGGTCTTACTGATTTATTATGTTAGAATAACTGAAGAATGGAATGCACAATATTGCAACCAGTGACATGTAAAAGTTAGCAAGACAGTACAAAATTTACGGTTAAAATTTTTCTGTACCTTCATTTGGCTAGTATCATGATTATCAAAATTCTTCATAAAACAAAAATTTCACATAACAGTATTAAATAATGGTGGAGTCACATATATAATCTACTTTCCTTCGCTTTCTTTCCTAGGACAAGAATTATTGAGCAGGAAAAATTTTTTGATGCATTCTATTATACTACAATATCTATGGTATCATTGTGATCAACCAACCATAATATTGGTCAAATCAGAAGTAATAGTGTAAGCAAACTCAATGTAAAAATGGAAAAAAATTGAAGAAGAGCGCAGAAAATTACACTCCGGGATATTGTGAAAAAAAATTGGACAGATCTGGAACCTTACTAACTATAAGGAACATTTTAAAAGAACTTTGGTCAGCTTTTGGAACATTTTGAAAGTTGAACAGTTTAGAGAACAGTATGGACCATTGGGAACATTAAGTAAAGAGGAATCTTGAACAGTTGCCGGATCATTATGCATTTCTGGGAACATTCTAAAGGAGATTTGAGCAATTTCTGGAAATTTTGAACACTTGGGAACATTCTAGAGAAAATTTGGACTACTTATGAAACATTGTAAATTGTTGGAAATAATATAAATAAAATTTGAATAGATCTGGGAGATTATGAATTATAGAGAACATTCCAAAGAAAATTAACACTGTTTCTGGAAACTTTTGACGTATTTGGAACATTCTTGAGAAAATTTTATCAACTTTTGTAACATTTTTTTGAACTATTGGGAACACTGTAGATGAAAGTAGAAGAGATTATGGAATATTATTGCCCATGGGAATCATTCCAAAAGAAATTTGAATAATTTATGGAACGGTATGAACTATTGGAAACATTCTGTAGGAAATTTGAGCAGTTTCTGGAACCTTTTGAGCTATTGGAAACATTTAAGAAAAAATTTGAACTACTTTGGGAAAGTTGTTAATTGTGGGAAATATTATAAATCAAATTTGTTCAGATCTGGAAGATTATGGTATATAAGGAATATTCTATAGAAAATTTGAACAATTTTTGGAACCTTTTGAACTATGGGGATCATTTGAGAGGAAACTTAAACAGCCTTTGTAACATTTTGAACTATTGGGAACTTTTTGGAGACAATTTAAACAGTTTACGGAGCATTGTGGCCTATTGAAAACTTTCAAGCAGAATTTTGAACCATTTATGGAACATTATGAACTATTGGGAACAATCTAGAGGAAATTTGAGCTGCTTCTGGAACCTTTTGAACTATTGAAAACATTATAGGGAAAATTTGAGCAATTTTTGGAACGTTTTGATATGTAGTCAACATTCTAGAGTAAATGTAATTAACTTTTGGTTAACTGCGTATTGTTGGGAATATTTTAATAAAACTCTGAACAGGTCTGGAACATTACGAACAATAGGGAAGATTTTAAAGAAAATCTGAACCGATTCTAGAACATTTTGGAACATTTTGAACTATTGGGAACATTCTATAAAAAATTTGAAAAGTTTCCGGAACATTTTGGTCTATTGAGAACATTAATGAGGACATTTGAAAATCTTTAGGAACGTTTTGAACTACTAGAAAGATTTTTGAGTTTATGAAACATTATGGCTCATTGAGAACATTTATGAGAAAATTTGAACAGCTTCTAAAACATTATTAAATATTGGGAACATTCTAGAGGAAACTTGAACAATTTTTGTAACATTTTTAACTACTAGAAACATTCTAGTGGAAATTGTCATAAACCAACATTAAAGAGATCTGGAACATTATGAACATGATGAAAATTTCTGTTACCTTTTGAACTATTGGAAACATTCTAGACGGAAACCTGACAGCTTTTAGAATATTTTGATTAATTGTAAGCCATCTAGAGAAGATTCGACCCGTTTAAGGAGCATTATTCAAATTTATAAAAGGTAAATTCTTGACAAAGCATTTAAAAGTGTCTACACTAATCCTGTCAAATGGTTAAGATGCATGGATTATGACATTTAACCAAAAAGAAAACAGCATTGAAAGTGTCTGAATAAAGTCCGTCAGAAAGATGAGGGAGGAAAACCAAAGTTGATAAATTCAAGGATACGATCAATTTACAATACTGAAGCAATAAGCAAATAAGCATGCGACATATACACTGGAAGAATTAAACTTATGATAACAATGATACGTAATGGGTATAAAGTTATTTCACCTCGCACCATCTTACACTAGAAAAAGTAGAGAAGCATTTGAACTATACAAGAAGTTTGAACAAGTTTTCACAGTTGTTAAATCGTGAAGAATTATGTTTTATTTTCACTAATTGATTGATTCATATGGTTGAAATAAAGCAGTACTTACTTATTTGGTACTTTCACATAAATCTTTAATGTATAGTACGACCTCCGTATAATGATGTTCTCTTGACAAAATCTAGATCTTGTTTTTATTGATCTGCTTAATAACAACCAGAAATTCAAAAATGCAGTTTTTCCATAACGGTGAAAATGTTGCAAAGCATTAGGTAATAATATATTTCAGAAAACAAACTCGTAAGACTCATCAAGATTCATTACAAAATGAGAAAAAATGTGACTAGACACGCGGGGAAAGTGTTTCATTATTATTTGTAATTTTTTTTTTATAAGAAATCCTGTTTTTCTAAATAAGCGAAACCTTGTTCAGTTGTTGATGGAAAGCTGGTGTATCCATGTATAGACTATTGTATTCATTTGCTTTTCATCAAATATTCGCATTTGATAACCAGAAATACAATTATATACAGTGAAATTATCAAATTTTTTTAAAAACACAAGTTTCTCTTATGCACAGATATTTCGAAATCTCCTTAAATTTTGGATCAGTGATTTTATAAATAATTGTTTATTCATATATTACCTATTCCATATTATGTTTCACTACAATTTTTAATTCCACATACCGAATTTTCATTTCAATTCAAGTTTTCTGATATGATTTGACAAAATAATGTGTAGCGCAGAGAACTAAATGATTCATATCTCAAAGTGTTCGTCTTGGAGTGCTTATATATCCAAGGTTACGACTAAAGTTATTGGTACTAAACGAAATTTTTTTTTAAATAGTTTAATTAATTACCTACCTCGCTTTTTCTACAGTTATTAAGATGTTTTAATGTCTAGTTTCCAACGATATCCAAAAATGTATGTTAATTCAATTATACTCGGCTCCAATTAATTATAATAAAATCGATTCAATTAAAGTGCAACGATTTTGTTTAATAACTTTTTTATAAGATCGAAACCTGCAAATCGGCACTCTTGACAAAAAGCAAAATTTATCAAGTCATATTCCATTTGCTTATATTATACACTAATCTTTATAAATAAAGACAGGGGAGCGAAAAAACTGAATCAACTAGACTGGACTAAGCACGTATCCAACATTGTTTCAGAATTACTTGTAGGGATGTAGGACGTGGATTCTGTTGTTATGCTTTTGAAAATATATTCTATTTTCCAATTTTATCATTTCATGAAACTTGTAATAAGTATGTAGCTTATATATTTAGTTTTTGCAGCATACATTTAAAAATCTGCATCAACTTCATCATCACTTTCAACAGGCACAGTTTGGTTGTAAATACTCTGGTTTAATTGGGGACATTTACGTGAGGAAGAACAGAAAATCCTTTTTTTGATACACAGAGGTTTTGAAGAATCCATTTTTTTTATTGCAGAACAGATCTAGGAGTTCTCTCAAATCATACGGAATTGGTTCTTGAGTCGCAGTGATCGGTGAGAGTATCTCATTTTTTATGTTCCATCCATATTGAAAAATAAACGGTTTTAATCATTAAACCAATTTTTTCGGCATATGTGAGATGCCCTGAACAATATTCTATCATAAAATTGTCAATTGTCTACACTTCGGGGGATGTATCGTGCTAACCGAAATTTCTCCAAAAATAACCAAAAATGTAGTCTATCTGGATTTATAGGACACGCTCCATTCGCTCTAGTTAACTGAAAATCAATAGAGTACATCTGTGAGACACCTTGAACAATATTCAATCATGAAATTGGTTACTTCTATACACTCTGGAGGCTGTATCGTGCTAACAAGCTGACAATTCTCCAAAAATTACAAAAAATTTGGTACTTCAAGTACCATAGCACCCGTTTTATTGGCTCAAGTGAGGTGAATATCAATAGAGTTCATCTTTGAGACGCCCTGAATAATATCCAATCATAAAATTGGTCACTTGTATATACTCCGGAAGCTGTATCGTACTAACAATCTGAAATTTCTCATAAAATGACAAAAATGTCGTACTTAAAGTACTATAGCACCTGTTGTACTGGCTCTGGTGAGCTAAAAATCAATATGGTCCATTTGTGAGATATCCCGAATAATATTAAAAAATAAAATTGGTAACTTGCCGCACGACGGAGGCTGTACCGTGCTAACAAACTGAAATTTCTCTAAAAATGACAAAAATGTCATACTTCAAGTACTATAGCACCCGTTGTATTGACTCTGATGAGCTGAAAATCAATAGGGTTCATCTGTGAGATGTACTGAACAATATTCAATCATACAATTGGTGACTTATTGCATTCCGGAGGCTGTATCGTGCTAACAAGACATGTAACGAAAAGTGGCCGACAACAACGACGACGACGACGACGACCACATACACACAGAATTTTTTTTCTAAAAACCGCTTTTTCGTGTTGTTGTTGATGAAAAACGTAAAAATAACTCAACTTTTTTCCAAAATTCCCACTTTTTTGTTGTAAACCAATACTTTTCTCGCATATTAGATAGGTTGGGCGGAAAAGTAGAATCTAATTGGTAGACTATAAAAACGTGACTATTGATCCATAGCAGAGAGTTGCTAACTGTATTTCTATTCTGTGTCCATAGGTAACACTGGTAATGAGATCTACTTAAAAACATATATATTGCAAGAATACTTTAGAAAATACAATTGCTAGCGTTGTAAAAATGTGTTAAATAATTGGTGGATCTTTTTGAATTCTTCCGGTGTAAATTCAAATGGTAGATTCACATTATTTCTAGCTTTGTTAAATACTTTTGAAATATCACGTTTCGCATTATTAATTGTAGATAGTATTGTTGGAGCAATGAAATAACATATTTTGAAATTCGTGAAAGACATACTGTCGCCTGGTGTTTGAAATCCTATAGTTAAAAATTTGGGAAAATGTCACGTTTCACACTATTATTTATTGTGTTGTAAAAGCCCTAAAATGTTATTACTTGGAGCAAAATTAAAATTGTAACTTATTGTCACGTTGTGCGTGAATTTTTATGGTAGATGATAGGAAGGAGTGTAATAAATGTTTGCATAACTTTTCGGAGTAAAAAGGTCACAATAGGACGGTCTCGCTTTTTGAATATTCAACGGAAATTGAAATATCTCTTGAAGGCGTCCAATGTTGACTCTTGTGGATGATTCTGGCAAGTCAAATGATACTGGCCAATAGGAAATGTTTATTTCCTTTTAGTCAACGCAATCTACGTGTAAACATGTCCCTTGCAAATTTCTATTTAACACGTCTTACAACGTGAAGAAGTCAGTTCCTAATTCAGTACATCACTCAACAACAACGTTAGTTATGAGCTCATCGCTCAATCAACGAAGTGAGTTCAACACTCATTCAAGAAGCATTCACACTTAGTTAAGCAGTTATCACATAGTTACGCAATCGGTTAGTAAGTTATCGGTAACATTATTAACGAGTCAGTTGGTTGAATAGTGAATCTGTTTCTTAAATTGTGCAACAAAGTCGAAACTCAAGTTCTAACTGTAATTCAAGTCGAAACACCTCGTTTCACCTCAATTAAGTCGAACACATCGTTCCTTAATTAGTTTTCGAGTTCATAACTCAGTTCAACACTCAATCGAATTCATCGAGTCGTCGTTACGTATCAAAGTAACTTCACTCAAAGTTAAACAGTCAGAGGTACTAATCCTAACATATCGTTACTTAGTTTCGATACGAATCAAGGGAGTATTCATTAAATCGAAATATAAAGATTCTTCCGATCTGAAACCACCGAAGTTCAAACATTCATAGCTATATACCATTCTTGTAAATTTGTACATAATGAATTATCAATTTCGAAAATAATTTTGACAAATTAAGATCAATAATCTAGTTGAATATCTACGCCAGTCGACGAAGCTCCACTTGACATATAATCAAAAACAGATAATACCTTAAAATATGTTGAAAAAATGGATCTTTTGTTTACGGAAATTCACTAGCTGATTTTTTGATATTCTTAGTTGATTTAATTCTACTTTTGTTAAGTGATTTTTTTGCAATCATATCATTTATCTACAAATTTTCTCGCCAGTTATAAAGAATCATCAACAAAACATTTTCCGAGTTCAGATAAGTGGAATTTTTGTGAATATTTAAACAGGAGATTAAAGGGTGTTACTTTTCCCATTATAAAAAAGGCACTTGTTGTATTACATCCTGTAATGGTGCGCAATGTTGGCAAACACTTACAAAAGTATTCACCTAGTCGAATAGCGAAGTTTTTGATGATAAATGTTTCTATTAAAGTTTGCTGCAGAATGTCCGGAATGTGAAAATACATTACAAAAGCGAATGAATTCGTTGTCCCAGAAGTAATATAAAAGAGAAATTATTACGACATCAGGATCATATGTCTTTATGAGTACTCTTCTATCTTTACTTTCAGACCTATCTATTACATATTATAATAGCCTGGTATGATGCTGGGATACGGGGATGGACGATAAAGATGAAATAATGGTCACTTCTTACTTCACTTGTTTATTTGTCCTGTTCTCGGATGACAAAGTGATTCGGTTTATTATAAAAATAACATATTGACAATACCGAATGCACTGCACAACCAAAGTATTTTACACTACAGCCAAAGTATTTTACACTACAGGCATTCACAAGGTAGGCGCTCATTTTACATCATAAGATAACAAAACTTTATACTCTTCACACTCACCTAACGACAAATATAAAATTGTAATGATGTGATAACAGATTTGGTTACAGCCTGCATCACTTCGCCGGAAGAATGATTGCAGAGTAATCTCTAAAACTCTGGGTTGAAAGAAATGATTAAACTACTGAAGCTCTGTAGTGGTGAACAAATGATAGAAATTAACTGTCTCGACCCTTTCTTCGTGGAATCTACTCATATTAGTGTTTATCACTGTTTCTAGCTAACTCCACAATATAATAAAAATTGTTGAAAATCCTAAAAAATTGACAATTGTTTCGATAAATCAATATCATCGTTAGAATGACAGAAGTTACATTTCATTTGATGCCTACCTGATGTTTAGTAGTTATTGTAATGTTTTTATTTATTTAAACAATAAACGGGTGGGATACATTTTAAACACTCGGTATGGCTACTTACTAATTTATTGAAACATTAACTCACTAACACTTAATTCATATATACTTAACTAATCACTTAATTATTAATTTATATTAACTGTATATTCACTCAAACTAATTTATATAAACACTTCATATTCACTTATTTACTGTTTAACTCACTATGTCAAATTATAAACTAACTCACTCTTCCTGATCAGTCCCTTATATATTAAAGCCGTTTTTACTAGTGAATTCTGGGCTGCGGCTTACACAGTCACGAGTAATTTTTCTGGCCTCTTCTAGATAACTCTGGTCACAAAGACAATGTTTACATAAGATAGTCGTTAACTCGTAAACAGTTTTTTATAACTGCGTATCCGCCATAATTTTAATTTGCATACCTGGCTTAGACAGAGTCGGATTTAGGGTCTATACCAGTGTGCTGTTTCGTAACATTATTTTTAGCTAGACCAAGGAGTGACCTAACTTGTGATTGACTTAATATATGTTAGTAGGGAAAAGATGAAGATGTGATGTTACAAATATTGAAGCTTTGATATTAATAGCCCTATGGATCCTGGATATCATTTTTCCAATTAAGATCAGTATAACTGTGCATGATATAGAAAACCAGGAACACTATATCTGCTGATCCTTACAAATATCACATAAGAAGACAGTTTATTAGTGGAGAACTCCCTAGATTCATCTGTTCATTGACAACTTCATATTGTGGGTTTCTTAAATGTCTTCTAATTTCCAATTCTTCAAGGAAATCCAGTTCTTGCTTCTCTTCACAAATATGCAGCACTTCTAGTTCTGTGTTAGGTGTCAATGGACGATTGGTGTCAAGTAGATGTTTTGCGTAGTATGATTTATCTGGTTATTTTAATCTGTATGCTCGTAAGTGTTCTCTGTATCGGATTTCAAAATTTCTAAGGGTCTGACCCAAATAGACAGCATTACATTCTGGACATTTGAGTTTATATATACCTGATTTCTTTTATTTTGGTATTTTTGTTTTTACATTCAACAATTTTGTACTAACGTTACTTTCTGTTTTAAAAGAAATTGTTATATTCATTGCTAATGATATTATCTTTGTAATAATATTAGAAATATTTCCTGCATATGTGATGGTTTTATCAGTTTACATTTCATCAGTTTTTTTAGGAAATATTAGTTGTAATGCCACTTCTTCCTTTTTTTTATTAATAAGCTTATTTATAATATGGATAACCGTTGGATGTTGCTATTTGTCTAATTGTATTAATCTCTATCACCTATTTTGGCAAACATTTTTATGGACAGTTCAGAAAGAGAGATCTTTGAAAGTAGGATTTCGAAAAATGTTTTATTTTGGTATAGATATGTAGATGACATATTAGCTTGTTTATGGGTAGTGAACGACAATTAGATGTATTTTTCAACCACATTAATAATTTAAACCTAAAAATTAAATTTATATCAGAAATTGAAGAAAATAGCTCAATCAATTTTCTTGATTTAAAAACTCAAAGAGTTAATAATGTACTTGATTATTCGATTTACCGAAAACCAACACACACTGATGTCACGTAAACTAGCGGCATATAATTCAATGATACTCTTACATAGAGCTTTTTCAGTTTCTATGAACAAATGTAATTTTGATAGAGAGCTTAATACAATTAGACAAATAGCAACATCCAAGAGTTATCCATTACATATGATAAATAATCTAATTAATAAAAAAGAGGAAAAAGTGGCATCACAACTAATAACTGATGGAATAAAATCTTATGAAACCATCACATATGCAGGAAATATTTCTAATAATATTTCAAAGATAATATCTTTAGCAACGAATACAACAATTTCTTTTAAAACAGAAAGTAACGTTAGTACAAAATTGTTAAATGTAAAAACAAAAATACCACTATTAAAGTAGTCAGGTATATATATATATATATATATATATATATATATATATATATGTATATATATATATATATATATATATGTATATATATATATATATATATATATATATATATATATATACTCAAATGTCCAGAGTGTAATGCTGTCTATTTGGGTCAGACCCTTAGAAATTTTGAAATCCGAATCAGTGAACACTTAGAGCATACAGATTAAAACAATCATATAAATCCCATTACGCAAAAATATCTACTTGACACCAATCATTCATTGACACCTAACGCAGAACTAGAAGTACTACATATTTGTGATAAGAAACAAGAACTGGATTTTCTTGAAGAGTTGGAAATTAGAAGACACTTAAGAAACCCACAATATGAAGTCGTCATTGAACAGACAAATCTAGGAAGTTCTCCACTATTAAACTGTCTTCTTAAGTGATAATTGTAAAGATCAGCAGATATATTTTTCCTGGTTTTCTATATCATTGCACAGTTATACTGATCTTAATTGGAAAAATGATATCCAGGATATCACCATAGGGCTAATAATATCTAAGCTTCAATATTTGTAATATCACATCTTTTTTTTCTCCTATCAACATATATTGAGTCAATCACAAGTTAGGTCACTTCTTGGTCTAGACAAAAATAACTACTAAACATCAGGTAGGCATCAAATGGAATGTAGCTTCTGTCATTCTGACGGTGATATTGATTTATCGAAACAATTGTAAATTTTTTAGAATTCTCAACAATTTTTATTATATCGTGGAATTAGCTAGAAATAGTGAGTTTCATTTAAAACACTAAAATGATAGAAATATAGACAAAATCCAACAGGTAAATGCTATATACAAATACTTAATATATACAACAGATGTCGTGACAAATTCACCCGTTACAAACCATGTAATATTAATCTTGACGACTGCTGCTTAGTTTTAACAAATTTGTAATTCATTTTACCGTTAAACCCGCGAGAAAAGTATAACCATCAATCAATAACACACTTATAGAGCAAAACTCAATCCTCGGCTCAATTTCAAATAGCCTGGGTCGCACTATACCAAGTTTAAGTGAAATTTGTTCTTGAGGAGTACCTCAATGTACTATCCTAGACCCCATCCTGTTCTTACTTGATATGAAAGTTTTCTTTGAATATTTGAGATCAATTTATAAGCTGGCATGAAAGATGATTCCTAAAATTCCTCAAAATATGTTACCATTTAATAAATTGATATTAAACCTTACAAAACAAGTTAGAAACTGAACTCAATTCAAAGAAACATAATATAAACAAGTACACGAGGTGATAATTTCAAACGATTCTATACGGGACCATATTTGGAATGCATTCAAGGGAGAAGTTGAAAACGTTCTTAAAAAAGTTGGTATCTGTTTTATGGAATTGGTTGATCACTTTTTCGAATACACTCCAATGGATGTGTTAACGTTGACATTGCATCAGTTTTTCAATTAAAAAAAAACCAACTTCTGTGTGTTCTTATCTTTTGTGTAACATAAATAAATCGTAAATATTAAGTTACAATGACATTTTTAATAATTATAAGTTTTCCAGTCATGAATAAAATATCATTCCAACGAAGGTCGGCGGTGCCCAACAGGATATATGTAAGAATTTTTCTTTAAATTAATTATCTTGCCTAACAACTCTAATTACGTTTTTTGTTTTGTAACCTACAAACATATATGTTTGAATAATTATGGATTTTCAGGTAAATGTATGATAAAAGAAGGTAAGGCTACACTTATTTACGCTGCACCTGATACGAATAAAATATTTAATTATGAATGTAAACAAATGAGTGTTTTGATTTATGCATAATTGCTTCAGATTAGTATATATAAGAAATTGTGTGGTTGCAGTTCGCTTTAAAAGATACATAATCATATAGATTAGGTTATTCAAACAAATAATAATAATAATCAAGGTTCCTATTATATATAATTTGATAAAGGATTTTCGAAGAGCCTTGGATGGTATTAAAAGAAACTATTTATTAAGTGACATGAGGAAAACGAATTTAGAAGATGGCAAATAAAACTATGATCAATTCAACAACGGAAATTATAACAACGGAAGTAACACGGAAATAATTAATACAGAAATACGATTCAGTTGAGCGGATGGATTATCAAGAGTACTACATAACATTCCAATTGAAACAGTGGAAACACAGACAAACACAAACAATCGCATAAAGTACTACCTAGATAATAGAATATGCGGAATAGTACTGTCAGCAAGAGAAATTCTGAAAAATCTCTAGGAAAAATTAAGTAATGAAGCCCGGAGGACTAAAAATTGACCAAGATGCCACAAAATATATAGTATAGATGAATAAATTCTTCAAACAACTAATACATGTTGATAGACAGTAAAAATACAAGGAATTTGCTAAGGCGTACCTACCTTGTCAATGACTTGTTTATTTTTATCCCCTGCGAGCAAACATAATTCTCAATAAAAAGCTGATTCTCCTGATTCTACGTTTGTGATTATTTTTTCCAAACGTTCTTCCTAGGATAAAGTTAATTAATTGAAGATCTTCTTTGTTAAATTTCCGTATTTTTTCCTAACTGGAAGCGGATCTATTATATCCATTATTTCACAACAAGTATTACTAGGTGAATGTGCAAAAGTTAAATGATATTTGGTGTCTATGATATCTTTTCCCTCTAAATCGGATGGATTAGTTGAGAGAACAGTGCTGCCAGCTAAAACAAACTAGTTTGAAATCAGATTATGTACACATTGTGACAATGACCTCTAGAGTATTAGGTATCGTCTAAGATGGATTAGAAGAATGTGGAGGGGGCGAATCTTCCATTCATAAGAAAGAAGAAGAGGAGATAACCTTATTCTCGTAAGTGAATGGGTTGTAAACAATAAGACGTACACTGCAGAAGACATCAAGAACACCCACAACAGCTAAACAAAAAAGTTATATAACGAATATAATAATGATAATAATATAGTAAGCATTAAAGTAATATAATAGTTATGTAAAATATATATTGTTGGGTGCATGTACCAACACCAATGCACCCAGCTTATAGAAGTTGTTAAGATAATAAGTTTCTGCAATTAGGGTAGTGTCATGAGGAGTAACACGATTGCCTTCTGTGACAGGTAGGTTATAGTTGAAATCCAAGGACAACAGAAATGAGTAAATCTCACTCAAGTCATGTATGTCTATTTTTTTATTAATGACATTATTAAATTGTAAAATAAAAATAATTTCCAAGAATGATCTCTTAGTTTTGTTTGACTCTGTCGCCAACACCTTTACAGCTTCAAGATTCATATTAGGGTCAAGAGAATGGACGTGATTAGCCAACGCGCACCGTTCAGGGTGTAATCTGCAGTCGCTCTTATGTGAGACAATACGGCTTGACAGTGACCTTAAAGTCTAACCAGTACATTTTTTATCACAGTCGCTACATGGAATGTTGTACACAACATTGGTAAGCGAAGTCAAAGGACTTTTATCTTACACTTTGATGAAAATTGATCTAATTGTTAGTCCTTATTTATTAGCAATTTTGAAGGTTTCAATGTGCGGAACAATCTAGTAAGTCTCTGAGTTGTGTCTCTTATGTATGGTAGAGAAGCGAAAATTGGACGAGCAGGGATCGTACCAGAGCCATCATCCATTTGGGCCACATTACGATGGCTATCATCAGTCAGCTAGTCTATGGTATTAGATGTGCTAAATAATAATTTATTAAGTGGAGATCTTGTATAGGAGTTATCTAAGGAAAGGCTAAACAAAACGGTAAGATTCTTATCATGGAAGATATTGTTTGAAATTCTGACAACTCTTTGTTTTATTTGTTGAGCCAAAGTCACCTTCATAGAATGCTTGTGGTAGGAATGGTGATTTAAATATCTACCAGAACTGCAAGATTTCCTGTACCAATCTATAATATTCGTATTATTATTACGAATGAACTTAGTGTTCAAGAATGGCACGGAATTATCGTTGCTTTCTTTTTCAATTGTGAACTGTATATATGGATCGTATCTGTTACCGGTCTTCAGAATTTCATCTCGACCTTCTCTAGGAAGGGCCCCAATAATATCATCGACATATTTCTTAATGAAAAAAGGAGTGAAAGAAAGTACCGGAATGACAGTATCTAGCAAATCTTCCATGACATATGCTGCTGAGATAAGAGAAATGGAAGCAACCGTAGGTGAGCCAAAAGTTTTTTTATAAATTTTGTTATTAAAAGTAAAATAAGTATTATCAAAGAGGAAAACTATTAAGTTCAAAAAGGCGTCCTTGTGGATGGAGCAATGGACACTAATACGTTCCCAACTCTTATCGATTGCTCTCAAGCAAGCATCACGATAAACATCACTGAACAACGACACAACATCTGAACTAGTCAGAACATAATTATCTGGAATTGTAAAATTAATAAACTTGTCCGAGACTTCAAATGAATCTTTAATGAAATGAACATTGTCATAATCATAAGCGTCGTTCAGGATTCCTGTACAAAACTGTGCAATGCTTTCAGTGGTAGCCCCTATCAAACCCACTATCGGTCTCACAGAGAGAACTGGTTTATGAACCCTCGGAAGCGAATAAAACTTTGGGAAACACCATAGTAGCATGTGAGCTTTTTGCTTAATGATAAGTCTTTTTGATGTTTGTTATTGACCCGGGAGTACAATAGAAGGTGTTATTTACTAAAATATAAGAAGTCAGGTATTTTACCGAAACATATTACTACGGCAATTAAGCCAATTGACGATCTTATGATGAGACAGGATGTACATCGAAACACAGTGGTTGATAACAAGTTAGTGATAAAACTTCTTAATATTGAAATTGTTAACAACCATTCTTTAATTATTAAATTAGAATCAAATTTTACGACGTTGAGAAGTACAATTATCTCAGAAATAAGTGAATTTATTTTTCAAAATTTTTCAAGTAAACAGCAGGTTACGTATAATAAATTGTTCCATAAAATTAAAATCAAAAATATTTCAAAGGTCAATCAGCTGAGAGACAATCAATTTAAATTATTATTTAAATCAAATTCCACATGGTTACGAAGTATTTCTAACACCATAATACCAGATGATATTGCTCAGTTTCTGGCCCTATGCCCTAAGTTCAGTGTGGAACCTGTCATCTTGAAAGATATTTCTATAAAATTAATTTTATCAGATGTTGACTACCTCACCTCCACCATTACAGATCCTAAAGTAAGAAACATCACTGTCGCTAGAGCTACTAATATAATTAAAAATTATATACATAAACCTCATTCAAACTCTTTATTTCATAATCGGTTCCTCAAATCAGAAGCTTTTTCAAAATCAAACCCACATCTGATTTTAACACAATCAGATAAAGGGAATGTCACAGTTGTTATGGACTAACAACAGTATATTGAATTTTCTAATGACATCATTTTAAATAATAATTCATATGTAGAGTTATCGTCTGATCCTACCTCTTCTGTACAGACAAAGGGTAACAACTTAGTAAAATCTTCATAACAAACATCAAATAGACTTATCATTGAGGAAAAAGCTCACATGCTACAATGGTGTTCCCCCTAAGTTCAGTTCTCTCTGTGAGATCGATAGTGGCTTTGATAGGAGCTCCCAATGAAAGCATTGCACAGTTTTGTACAGGAATCCTGATTGACGCTTATGATTATGACAATGTTTATCACATTAAAGATTCGTTTGAAGTCTCGGACAAGTTTAATGATTTTACAATCCCAGATTATTATGTTCTGGCCAGTTTCGATGTGGTGTCGTTGTTCAGTAATGTTTATTTTGATACTTGCTTGAGAGCAATCGTTAAGAGTTGGGAACGTATTATTGTCCATTGCTCCATCCAGAAGGACGCCTTTTTAAACTTAATAGTTTTTCTCTTTGATAATACTTACTTTAGTTTTAATAACAAAATTTATAAACAAACTTTTGGCGGATCTATGGATGCTTCCATTCCTCCTACCTTAGCAGCATATGCCATGGAAGATTTCCTAGATACTGTCATTCCGGTACTTTCTTTCACTCCTCTTTTTATCAAGGAATATGTCGATAATATTATTGTTGCACTTCCTAGAGAAGGCCTAGAGGAAACTCTTGGAACCTTTAACAGCTACGATGCATATATACAGTTCACAATTGAATAAGAAGCCAACGATAATTCCGTGCCATCCTTTGACACTAAGTTCATTCGTAATAGTGATACGATTATAATAGATTAGTACAGGAAACCTTGCAGTTTCGGTAGATATTTAAATCACCATACCTACCACAAGCATTCTATGAAGGTGAATTTGGTTAAACAAATTAAACAAAGAGTTCTCAGAATTTCCAACAATATCTTCCATAATAAGAGTCTTACCGTTTTGTTCAACCTCTTCTTGGATAACTCCTTTCCAAGAACATTACTTAATCAATTATTATTTAGCACATCTAACACCATTGACTTGCTGACTGATGATAGTCATACTAATGTGGCCCAAATGTATGTGGGATATGGTACGATCCCAGTTCGTCCAATTTTTGCTTCTCTACCATACATAAGAGACATAACTCCGAGACTTGCCAGATTGTTCCAGACGCATGGTAACTTCAAAATTGCTAATAAAACAGGACTAACAATTAGATCAATTTTCACTAAAGTGAAAGATAAACGTCCTTCGACTCCACTTACTAATGTTGTGTACAGCATTCCATGCAGGGACTGTGATACACAATATATTGGTCAGACTTTAAGGTCACTGTTAAGCCGTATTGTCTCACATAAGAGCGACTGCAGATTACATTCTGAACGGTGCGCGTTGGCTAATCACGTTCATTATCTAATCCATCATATGAATTTTGAAGCTGTAAAGGTGTTTGGCGACAGAGTCAAACAAAACTAAGAAATCATTCTTAGAAATGACTTTTATTTGACGATTTAATAATGTCATTAATCAGAAAACAGACATCGATCACTTGAGTGAAATTTGCTCCTTTCTGTTGTCCTTGGATTTCAACTATAACCTACCTGTCACAGATGACAATCGTGTTACTCCTCATGAGACTACCCCAATTGCAGAAACTTCTATAATCTGGGTGCATTGGTGATGGTAGATGCTCCCAACAATATATGTTTTACATAATTGTTATATTACTACAATGATTACTATATTATTATTATATGTGTTATAAATATTTTTGGTTTAGCTGTTGTGGGTGTTCTTGTTATCTTCTACGGTGTTCGTCAATTGGAAAAATATAGCTTAGAATTTAGAAAAGGAGTAAGACGGTAAGAGCCAATGCTACTCTCAACACCTTCCATAAGCGCACCAAATAAGGAGATTTAAGAAAATTCAAAATTGCAATTTATCATTGCTTTCTTGGACATTTTACACTTTTTGAAACAAAACTGGCTTATGCAAAATAAAAAATAAGTATACCAACAAAATGAGAATCGCATTCTTCATCTAAAATACTTTTTAAAATGAGAGGGCATTGAAAAATAAATTGACAGGCAACGTGATACACATCTCATAAGCGCCTTTGTTAGAAAAAAAAATTGAACTTCCTAATGTTTTTTGAAAAAGATGAGAAAATAATCAGTGATTTCTATACTTTTAGGAGTCACTGTATTTAATTATTTTATGTATGTACAAAACAGCGAAAACTACATTATCAGTATGTTATGCATTGTTAGTGTGCTGTGTTTATGGAAATATTCTAGGAATTTTCGTAATTTCATATTCCAAAATGTAATTATAGATGAGATATTGATTTCGAGTGTCTCATCTAGCATTGAAGGTTCTTTCAATTTTATTAATTATTACCATCTCTAAGAAAACTCTTTCATTCCCTAGCAGCAACATTAACAATTGTCACGTCCAGGAACTCTTCTCTTTCTCTCGTGACCAAAGTGGGGGTTGTCTCCACGTTTAAGGTCTCAATGTTGTTTGCTAAGAGATATTCTAATAAACACTCACCTTTTGCGGTATTATTGGTGCTTCCCCACACGGTATTGTGTGCGTTGGCATTACAACCAATTATAATTGGCAGCCGTCTGCTATCGCAGTGTCTCACTAGCTCTTATACCTCTTCTGGCGGTGTCATCGGCCCGTCTCCAGCGAGTAGGCAGAGGCAATGACGATGTCTCGGTCGATACCCCCAATGTTGAGGTGAACCATGATTGGAAGAAGGTCCCGTGACACGTATTCTGAAACACAAATATATTTTATGTTATTTCTTATGATTACACAGGCACGCGGAGATACTTGCCTTTGATCATAAATCAATTTAGAATCCTTAGATGCCAAACCTTTGATTTGGCATTCTTTGTTGATCCATGGTTCTTGGATCAGTACAATATCCAGTTGTAGTCTAGCGAACCACCTTGCAATCACGGCTGGAGCTCCCTTCGCGTGATGCAGGTTAATCTGTGCTAAATGCGTGAACGTGACGGTGAATTATTATGGATGAGAGAGGCCGAGTTACTCAGCCTCTATTAATCTCCCTCCTTTCTCTCTCTCTGACCCTCCTCGACCACCATGGCAGTATCTTCCTCGGTAATCGAGCAGGTTTCTTGATCTCGAGTCAGACTCTTGACACCCAGGCTGCTCTGCCCAGCTTCCCGGGATGCAGAGACAGTCTCCGCATTCCCAGTCATCCCAGCAGAGCCGGAGGAGATCTCGGGCTGACTCAAGGTCAAGATTTCGCCTTTTTCGCCAATTCCAGAGGCTCCGGAGTTTAGCGCGTAACATCCTGCCTTCAGAGGCTCCCCAGATGGGTGATCGATCCCAATCGTGAGGATAGTTCCCTGTCCCTCCTTTTTAGAGTTTAGTATCTTCCAAGCCGCAGTACTGAGGTTGGAGTTCTGAACCTCGACAAGTTGGAGGATCTTCTCCAGTTTCATGTATTGGCTTCTTTGGAAGAACTCCGTTATGGTGACCGGCTTTGGGATGTCGTCTCCACTTCGAGCCAACAATTCGGGTCTTTCCCAAGAGTTTGATTTCGGCGCTGACCTCATAAGCCAGTCTGCCGATTCTTGTGACCCACAGTCCACCAGTATCATTCCACAACGGAACATGTTGTGATTCAATTACATGGTTCGCTACAGCGCTAGATGGTTTTCCCAATCTGCAATCACTTTTGTGAGGTGTTATTTTACCCTACAACTGTATCGAGTTTGTCCAATGTAAGCTTTATGACAAACCTTGAAATTAATCTTATACACAACATTGGAACTTTCTAATGGTTTAATTTTAGTTTTAGTGCGGGTAAACAGGGAGCCAACAGTTTTCACATTCCTCGTTGAAATCTTATTACGTGGATTTATTTCTGTTTCAAAACGTTAGGCACAATAAATGGGTTAAGAAATGTTTAAAAAGAACAGAGACTTTATTTAATCTCCAAAAAATTATTTGATATTGAATATGGTGAGGGATGCTAATGTCACTCCTTATAATGTAACAGGAATATCGAAAAAATTTCGTTGGATGGTAATTTTGGAAATTACAAAATTACAAGTAACTATCTTTACTTAAATCTGAGGAAAAAAATTAAGACTTAATTCTACTCACCACGTTTTAGGGGTGATATCTCGGAAGGAGGTGGGCTGAGGAAAAATTTTGATATACGAATTATATTTTCTGTTTCGAAAATTTCCTTTTTAGTAACAAAAATTATAATCTATTTCACGTAAAAATATAACAGGGAAAAATACAGAGATTAAAATATAACTAACCACAATAAAATCAGATTCAATTATGAAATCCATTTAGCGTATTTGAAATATAAAACTGCTTTTTCCGCACTATCAGCGTCTGGGTGGAACAACACACCATTCATCGCAACAATGTATAATAATAATACCATTCATTGTTGCAATATAACTTGTCCATCCATCGGAGAAGTTTTATAAAGGACGAATAAAACTGAATGATCTTCTTGTTGTGGGGATGATGTTTCTTCTTCTTTCTTCTTTCTAGACTTTGAAAACGATTTCAAAACCTATAGATTATCATAACGATCCTGATGATGATTACAATGAATACAAGGGTTGTCCAGATGTGTATAATGTCGGGAGAATTTTCTTCATGAGATATATGTTGTTATTCTTCATGAATTCTCTGGAGTTCATCTAGATGAATTTTTTCTAATTTGATTGCTTCTGGTTTTGCTGGAAGATAATGCGCATAACTATGTGGATATTCGGAAGGGTGAGTGGTTCTTCGTATGTAACTTTTTGGCGTTGTAGTAACTTTCTCAGGTGTGTGGAATTCACATACCAACGGTACTTCGAGTAAGTAAACAAACACCATATATAACTTGAATGTTGCTGGTTGAACAGCGAGTTGACACTTTGGTTGGCATCAGGAAGATGCCAATGTAATGTGAGGAGGTAATTGCTTCAATTAACGTGTTTTGACTTGAAACTGGAACATAGAGGCAGCGAGCTTCTTCGCCGGAGATTCGAGTCGAATTTGGCTGATACAGTCTGGGGATTTGCTGTGAAACAGAAACTTTTTGACACAGATAAGTAGTGCCCCACTTTTTGTAGGCTGTCTTCGAATATTGGAAGAGTTCAATACCGACTATCAGATAGGGTGAAGTGGGTATAATGGTGGTTAGATTTTTGGTCGGGATTGTATGCAAGTGATGATGGGTGGATGGCTCAGAATGAATTATTGGAAAATGCAGAATAAATACAACCATATAATTTGAAAAATAAGCATCAATTGAAATAATATCATAATATTTCAATAAACTCTCTTCATCAATATACAAAAATTCATTCCTTTTGTAGTGTTGAAGCATTATATGGTTATTGTATTTAATTCCCATAGAGGCAGCGAGCTTCTTCGTCGGAGATTCGATTAGAATTTGGCTGATACAGTCTGGGGATTTGCTGTGAAACAGGATATTAAATTTATGACACAGATAAGTAGTGTCCAACTTTTTGTAGGCTGTCTACGAATATTGAAAGAGTTCAATACCGATTATCAGATAGGGTGAAGTGGGTATGATGGTGGTTACATTTTTGATCGGGATTGAATGCAAGTGATAATAGGTGGATGGCTCAGAATGAATTATTGGAAAATGCAGAATAAACACAACCATATAATTTGAAAAATAAGCATCAATTGAAATAATATTTTAATAAACTCTCTTCATCAATATACAATAATTAATTCCTTTTGTAGTGTTGAAGCATTATATGGTTAATGTATTTAATTTCTCCTACTTTTATAACACTATCATGTAGGGTGTTAATGCGAGCAAAAGAGATTGCGTTTTCTAAATCAGTTAATGATTGTATCAACAATTGTAAATACAATAGTTGATTTAGGGTATTTTGTATTTGAATAAATTTATCAAATTCGGAAACTGACTTGTCCAGGACCGTATTTAATTTTTATACTTCCTTAGTTATTAATTTCTTATTATTAGTTAATGAAGTGACGGTTTTATTGAAATTGTCAATCAAGTGAGTAGTTAATGGAATTTGTTGATTACATTTCTGAAATAATATTCTTTTCATTATTTTGAAGGAATTATATGGATCGATCATACCTTTCGGCATCTGATTGATCAAGATTTCCGGAATCGCTCTTATGATGCTACCGAGGTCGTTAATCAAACCTCGTTTCGTTCAATGTGAAGGATAAATGGTTTGACATTTTCGTTATGCTCATTGTGATTGATAGCCAACTCCATTATCGATATTTTCAAGACTGTTCCAATGTAAAGTCGTATTTTTTTCACTTAGATATAGTATTAGTTATATTTTGATAATCAAATTCTAACGGCAGTGTAGATTTTACCTTTGTACAAATAGGTTGTGCGAAGCAATTAACAAAATCGGTCGACAGTTTATATCAGTGCCAATTTTTTTTTCTTACACGTGTTTATTTAAAATATTCCGATTAAAGTTTTCAACTAAATAATTTTTCCCCCATCATGGGGGATAAAAAAGGGACGTCATTCTCGACGCAAGTGGAGTCAATTATGTTATGTGATGATGATCAAATGTTACCGATTAATAACCCTCCAAGCAGCAACGAGGTTTCTGCAGTAAAACCAGTTCCAGAAAAGTTCAACTTATTGTCAGAGTATACATTGAAAATATTAAAAGTAGTAATTTGGGAAGGCTACATCCGATGACTTTTGGTCACATACTTTTAAACAATTAAAGCTAACTAATATATTAGAAATTAAAAGTAAAGGTAAAAATTGAATGAAAGTTTCATTAAAATCGTTTCTTGAGGCTAATCGATTAGTTAAAAATCCTTTGTTGGAAAATCATAATTTGGTAGCTTCTATTCCAAATCATCTACTCGAATCAAAGGGTATCATTAGGGACGTTGACACTAAATATGACGAAAAATATTTGTTAGAGAATGTAGAGTCTACCTCTCCGGTAATAAACATATATCGTACTAAACGTAAAATCCAAAGAGAGGATAACACAATTGATTATGTACCAAAAAAACCATTATTATTACTTTTGAAGGTAATATTATACCAAAATATGTTGCATTTATTAAAATATATTGTCAGGTAGAACAATTTATAGGTAGAGTCGTTCAATGTTATCGTTGTTTGAAGTATGGACATATTTCTAAACAGTGTAAAAACACCCAAGAACAATGTATACAATGCGGCGAAATAGAAACAAATGAACACAGTTGCAATATGGACAGAATTTATTGTATTCATTGTAAATCTAACGATCACCTATCTATATCTAAAAAATGCCCTCAATATGAGAAACAAAAAAAAATTGAAACTATTACGGTTGAACAAAAAACGTCATTTTTGGAAGCCAGGAAATCTGTGAAAACTCTATTTCTTCTTTTGTAAGTCATGATTCTTTTTCAGGCTTATCAAATTATAATAAAGATTTCCCCATTCTTACTAATCAAGTTAATAATAATACCACACAAACTATGATAAAAAATACTAGGGAAAGCAATAGTTTAATTTCGTCGCTACCAAGTACAAGTGGCACAAAAAACTACTCAGTTCCAATGAAAAAGAAAATCAGACTCTCCGTCCAATCAGTCTCCTTCTGGCTCGCCTATGTTTCCTTTTACTTTTGGTTCTAGTCAACCATAACCTGGTAACCCCTATAAATCCAATTTTAATAGTATTGATAGTAAAAAACAGAATATTGCTGACATTTTCTCTAAATTTGTATTCAATCTATTGGATAATATTAGCTCAGTAGAAGACTTGCAATCAATTATTAAAAGTTCAATAATCAGTAGCATAAAACAAGTACTGGAGGATACAGTTAATAATTATTAATGGCTCAGAAAGTGTCACTTAACATTATGCAGTGGAATGCTAGATCAGCTGTGGCAAATAAAAACAGTTTTCCACACTTTTTAAATTCTAGAAAAATAGATGTGGCACTTATTACTGAAACTTGGTTTAAAAAAAATATACAATATTGTTATAATGGTTATAATATGATCCGTAGAGACCGACATGACGGCTATGGTGGTGTTGTCATTTTAGTTCATCATTCAATAAGTTTTTGTGAATTCAAAGTTAATATGAATGTGTGTAGAGGTGTGGAAATGTGTGGCATAAAAATTAAATATGGTAAATCGGAGCTAAGCCTTTTTACTGTTTATAAACCACCTAAAATTAAATATGGTAAATCGGAGCTAAGCCTTTTTACTGTTTATAAACCACCTAAAATTAAATGTTCTGCTAATGATTGGCTTACACTTTTTTCACAAGCAAAAAATCCTATAATCGTGGGCGGTGATTTCAATGCACATCATTCGTTGTGAGGTGCACATCATAATGACACAGCTAATCCAAGTTGCAGATGATCTTAATCTAACAGTAATGAATAATGGACAACCCACAGTTTTGACTCGTCCTAATCAAAATGTTTCTGCGATAGATATCATCTTTTGTTCTCCCGAACTTGCTAATAGAATTATTTGGTCAGTATTAGATGATACATTAGAATCGAATCATTTTGTTATTCTTATGGAGCTTCCAATTGACCAAGTTATTAATGAATTTCCCTTTAAAAATAAATGGAACATAAAAAAAGCTAACTGGCCATTGTATACTGGGACAATTGGAAATATCCTTTAACGAGATTTCTCATTAAATTCCACATCAGATAAATATCAAATCCTAATCACCAGTATGAATCAAGCTGCACACATTACGATACCACAATTCAATAATATTAAAAACTTAAGACGTTACCCACCACCTTGGTGGAATTCAGATCGCGAAAAGATTTTGGAAGATATACGTTTGGCTTTTTCGACTTATAAAAAACCTTCAAATTTCCAAAACTTTTTCCTTTGTCAAGAAATGATGGCAACAACAAAAAAAAAGTAAAGCTATAGCTAAACAAAACTGCATTGAGTATGTTTCTTCTCTTAATAAGTCTGTTTCGTCTTCTTCTCTTTGGAAACAAGCTAGAAAGATTTATAGAAAACCAATCTCCAACGTCAAACCTTTAGATGATATCTGGATGGCAGAATTTTTTGACAAAATTTCTCCTCCCTTCGCTGCTATGTTATTTCCTGATCTAACTTCATCTAGTGATGAAAACCATTTTCTTTCAAAACCCACAACGTTAACAGACTTAAACTATGTTCTTAAAAATCGCATCAGCACTAGTCCAGGACTTGATGAAAATAAATATCGTATTATTGATAACCTTCCTGTTATTGCTAAATGTATGTTGATTGATATATTTAATGACATACTGAATAATCTATCCTTAGTTAATGAGTTGAAGGATGTCATCATTATTCCTATTCTCATGCCAGGTAAAGATCTCAATCATACTGAATCCTATCGCCCTATATCACTTATGTCTTGTATGTTGAAAACTTTAGAACGTACCATTAAGCACAGACTTGAATGGTGCTTATTTCAGAAAAACCTCCATCCAAGAACCCAGTTTGGCTACAGAAAAGGTTGTGGTACAATTGACACTCTAACAACTCTCGTTACCGATTTTCAAAATACTTATTCCACCAATAGATATTTACCTACACTTTGCCTAGATATCGAAGGTGCTTATGATAGCGTCTGATTACCCATTCTGAGAGAAAAAATGATTAATAACTTCCTAATACCGATTCGATTAACTGATGCAATCATTAACTTTTATTCTCATAGAAAATTGTATATAAGAACTCATAATAATCACCTCATAGGACCTCGTTATAATATTTCAGGACTCAGTGTTCAGTATTGAGTCCTCTGCTTTTTAATTTGTATACGGCAGACTTTCATAGTATTTACGTTGAAAATATCACCCCAAAAATAATTCAGTATGCGGATGATTTTTGCTTATATTCAGAGGCCAAAAAATATAATGATGCTGTAGAGGCGTTAGATAAAATATACGGATCGGCTTATGAATGGTTCATTAAAAATGGATTTAAAGTATCTCCCACGAAATCATCAGTTCGCATTTTTTCTAGACTTAACATCCCGAATATCGTTAGGATTCAGTTGAATACACAAGCGTTTCCTTTTTGTAAATCAATAAAATACTTGGGAATGATAGTTGATAGGAAGTTAACCTGGAAACCCCATATCAAATATATATTGAATAGATGCAACAAGGGTATGCATTTTTTAAAATCCATTTCTAAAACTTGGTGGGGAGCTGATGTGTCGACTTCGCTACTTTTTTATAGATCATACATTAGATCCATAATAGATTATTGATGTACACTTTATGGATCCGCAAGTACAAATTATTTACAAAAAATTGACGTATTTCAAAACAAAGTCTTACGTATTTGTATGAGTGCTATGAGGTCTACTCCCATTGAACCACTTCACGTGGAAGCTTTAGAATCTCCCTTGAAATATAGAAAAAATCATCTTAGCAATAAATTCCTCATAAAAATTATGTCTTCCAACGAGTGTTTATATCACAATATATGTAAACTAAACGAATTTGATTTAACTAACAACTACTGGATCCGTAAAAATTCACCGCCTCTCTGTGATGCTTTCTGAAACAACAACAATCTATCCGTAATTAGATCAGAAAAAATTATGACCTCAGATGATTTTGAATACTTTTTTCATATGTTTAATGTCATTCAACCTAGGTATCATGTGAATCCTATGATAAGTCTTACAATTTTAAACTCCATATTAGAAAATTATTCTGATTCTATACAGATATATACTGACGCTTCCAAAATTTTATATGGAACTGGTTGTGCGTTCTATATTCCAGGTGATAATGTCGAAAAATTGCTTAAGCTCCCCTCAGACTTCTCAGTTTTCAGCGCTGAAGCTGTGGGCATCTATGAATCGTTAAAAAAATTTTCTTCGTCCAGTAAAAGTTCTGCTATTATATTAGCTGATTCTCTGTCTGTCTTAACAGCTATACAAAATCCAACTATACCTGCTTTAGCAGATAATCTTTATATATTCTATATAAAAAAAATGTTATTTCAATTAAAAAAAGATAATAAACATGTACAGCTGATATGGATCAAAGCACATATAGGACTTAAACATAATGAACATGTAGATCGTTTAGCTAAAAATGCACTCACTGTACCAGACGTATTTGCTAATTCTAGGCAAAAACAAAGTTGATTATGGAAAAAGTCTTGGAACGATTATTGTAAAATATCTAATACCCAATATTCATCAATTCAACAAGAAATTCCGAATTTTTGTTGGTTCAATTCTTATTCCTGTCCACGTAAATACATTAGTATTGTTAGACTACGCTTTGGACATGCATGTTATCCGGCACACTTATATAAAATAAAAATTCTTGACACACACCTGTGTCAACACTGTCATACCAAAAGTGATCTGAATCATATTTTCTTTAACTGCATATATTCCAAAGAAACTCAAAACCTTATTACTGATTTGATAAGAATCGGATTTTTTCCACCCTTCAATATATGCCATCTTTTAGCTTTAAACAAAATGGAAGTATATAAGGTTCTGATGAAATTCATATACGAATCAAAGGTATGCTTGTGAATGTTTGAACCAGATTTGTTTACCCCCGTTTATCCCAATTGTAGTTATTCCTATCTTTCCGTGGCCTAGTTTTGTTTGTGATAAATTATAATGTCTTGATGGGCCCCTAGACAAGAAGCGAGTGACCCTGTATATCCTTATTGTATTTTTTTTAGGTAGGTAATTTTGTCTCCTCTTAGGTGTGGATAGGTGTGAGTGAGGTGAATATTTTTTTCATATATTAATAGTTTGTTCCTGTTGTGACTAGCTGAATGACGAGTGTCAAAGCGAAGAAAAAAAAATTCTAACGTATTGGTACGCGGTTTATTCATTATTGTCTACTCGCTAGCTCCAGAAGCGCAACCTCATGCCCAAGCTCAGTTCGGTCGGGGGTGGGTATGCGAAAATTCCTATTTTATTTAGTTGTTGGGCGCCAACAGTTAAATTTTAATGAGCCAGCCTTAACTAGTAGACCGCCACGATGGTCAGGATGGAGCAGACAATATATAAAATGTTAGATATTACAATGAAAATTCTATATTACTATTTACACAAAAAAAGACTATATACAAAAAAACGGAAGGAGATATACATAATTGAAATGCGCTACTGTGACGTCACGGAGCCGCTTACAAAAGAAAATATAATGCTTAAACCTTTTATTAACTACTTTACTATGGTACTACCAAAGACGTCTGTTCACCTCTAACATAAGTTTTAGGAAATATGGTTTCAAAATAATGCCATTAACGTAGGCGGAGAGGCTATACTTATTCTCTTGGTGTCCCCTGACTGAGACCCTACAATGTTGTGAATAATTAAAATGACTTACCAATCACAATCCATCACGTTTACATTACCTCCGTTAGAGGGTTCTTATCCTATTCTCTCTAATCTCCTTTTTTTCCACTCTACAAATCCACCTGCGCTTTTACTCTTTCCACAATTTTCCTTCGACACCTAATAGAGAACATCACATTAGAGATAACAAAAACCCAAGCTCGAGGCATCGCTTTGAATCATTTATTTCAACTTACCTGATTCCCCAAGAATATTAGCCAAAATTTAATTAACTCCTTCGTATTCTACTCAAATATTATTTTGACAAATCCTACGTACAATCTCCCTGACAGCAAGCATACTCCTCGATAATATATTAAAAAGTCAAACTGATGTCAACAAAAAACTATAATTAAATTGTTGCGGGGTGAGTTGCAAGATCTAATTCTAAGGCTATAGGGGTTAGATTATAATTATCAATAAAGGCATGTTGGCTAATTTAAACCTTTGCTGGGGCCAGGTTTAGGGGAAGTATCCCTGGATTTTCTTCCAGGTTCTGCATTTTTATTTCCTGAAATGTTGTCGTTGTCAATCTGTAATAGATTTTGTTTATTATTTTTAGTTTTTCGTATGTGTTTATTGTTCCTTCTATGAATTGTAGTTATTGTTACTTTGTTATTAGATTTGACAATTTTTGGGGCAAATCTAGGAAGAAGTTTGTTTCTTTTCTTAGTGGTTTTCGTGAAAATGTTGGTACTGGTTGGTTCATAATTAATTGAGGGATCTTTATTTTGGTTCCGGCTTTGAATTATTTTTTCTTTTCTTTGGATAGCTTTCTGATTAAGTTGTTCATACAATAATTTAGTTTCTCGCGATGTTGTTCTGTATAATTATTCAGTAACAGTTGATTTACATCTACATCAAAAGGGTATTGAGTGTCTAAATGTCCATTTAAAATTCCAATAGGATTTGTTTAGTTGTACTATGAATTGTACTATTGTATGCTAAAATAGCGTTAGGCATGTATTTTGGAATATCGAATCAATTTTTATATTTTTCTCTTAATGTTCTTAAATGTTTTATGAGGGTAGAATGAAAACGTTCGATCATACCATTTGAAGAGGGATTATCCGGAGTTGCGTAATGAAATAATATTTGATGTCTATCTACAAATTCTTTAACAAGTCCATTTTCAAATTCCGTACCACTATCAGATATTATCATATGTGGTACTCCATGGTGTTATGAATTTGAGTAGAAATTTGACTATATTCACCATTGAAGCTCCGTCTATGGGGTATGCTTGTCCATATTTTGAAAAAGCATCAATTATAATCAAAAAATATTGCCCACTTGCTTGAAATGTATCAATATGTAGAATTTAGAGGTTTTACAGGTGTTGGTGTTAACATATATTTGGGTTTAGTAGTATGTTATTAGTATGTCATTTGACAATTTTCACATGAATTTATATATTCTTACAAGTTATTTTTTGATGTGGGCCAATAAAATCTTTCTAGAATTTGTTGTTCGGTTTCGTTAATACCACGGTGATTTGTTTTTCCTTCATGATAATTTTTTAGAACGTCATTTTTGCCAGTAACGTCTGAGTGTATTGAACATTTAACTAAATTATATGCACTATTTTTGAAAGTGCGTTGTAATAATGTATAAACAGATTCATAATATGTATTTGGTGAAAAATTCATAGCATATTTTATTTTTGGTTTAACAAATTCTTCAAATAATTTTATTATATTATCGTTTAAGTTGACTAATCGAATTTGAGCATGGATTTGTTTTTAACCTTATTTTTTATTTATTTGGTTGATGATATACAAATTCTAACATTATTTGGTTTTTATAGTAATTTATGGGTTTTCTGTTATTGGGATTTTCTTGGCTGCTATGGATTGTTTCGTCAACTGATATCTCTTCCTGAATATTTTGTTGTGGTTCCTCTTGGTTTTCTTATGTTTCCTTTGTTTGTGGACGGGGTGGATACGATTTAACTTGTTCTAATTTTTCTTCTACGGATAGGGGTATATCTGGTATGTCTTCGTTAACAAATTCTGAGAGTCTGTCTTCAGGTGGATTATTGTATAGGGAAGGGTTTTCGTCATCAGGAGCTTCTAATCTTCTGTTTTTTTCTTCGACATATTTCGCTAAGTTGAATAACTCTTTTGTGTGTATTTCAACTCTTGAAAGGGCGTCGGCGTTTGTATTTGATTTTCCTTTTTTGTAAACAATTTCATAATCATATTCCACCAATTTCAGTTTTCATCTTTTCAGTTTAGAGTTCGGTTCTTTCAAGATGAATAACCACTGTAGCGATTTGTGATTTGATAGAATTTTGAGTTTCCATCCGAATAAATAAGGTCTAAAATGTTTTATAGCCCATACTATAGCAAGCACCACTTTTTTGATGGTTGAATAATTTTGTTCCGAATAGTTCAACGTTCTGGATTGAAACGCGATTGGTTTATCTTTGCCAATTGGTCCTTGCGAAAGTATTGCACCAATTGCAAAATTACTAGCATCAGTTGTTTAATTGCAAGGTTTTGGAAAATCGTGGTATTGAAGTGAGGATTCATTTACAAGAAGATTTTTACAATCTTTAAAACATTCGATAAATTTAGAAATATGTTAAATTCTAGAATTATTTCTCAAACAAGTAGTTAATGGTTTTGTAATTCGCCCAAAATCTTTGATACATTTTCTGTAATAACTAAGGAGTCCTAGAACTGATTTAATTTGCTTAATTGTATTTGGTATCGAACAATTTTTGATTGGTACGGTACGATTTTATCAGGGTTTGGTCTAATTCCATAAGGAGTTATTATATGTCCGAGAAAAGCGACTTCCTTTTTTGTAAATTCCAATTTATCGAGTTGTATTTTCAGATGCAAGTCTCTAAGTCTTTGAAATACTTTCGATATGCTTACCAAATGTTCTTGCAATGAGGTTGAAAAGACTATAATATCGTCCATATATACAAGGCATATAAATCCTTGTAGTCGTCTTAGAATATTATCCATTACTCTCTGGAACGTGAGTGGGCTATTTTTTCATCCAAACGGCTATCGAACATATTCATAGTGACCATGTTATACTGTGAATATCATTTTTGGAATGTCTTCTTCGACCATTTCTATTTGATGAAAACCACTGGCCAGGTCTAGTGTCGTAAAGTATTGGCATCTGCCTAATTTGTTAAGTAATTCAGAAATATTCTTATTCTTCTTAAAGTGCCTATCTGCTCCGGATGTTGGCTATCATGTAGTCTGATCGAACTTTGTTAACAGCAGCTCGGAATTGTTGAGTGGTTAATTTGTTGAACCACGATCTTAAATTTTTCAACTACGATATTCTCCTTCTCCCTACTCCTCTAGCTCAACATACCTTGCCTTGGAGAGTCTTCTGTAAAAAGGTATATCGGCTCTCATTACGCATTATATGTCCAAGAGATTGTAGCTTTCGGGTACTGACTGTAGTTATGACTTTTTGTTCCTTTCCCATCCTTCTCATTACTTCCATGTTGGTTATTTTTTCCGTCCAAGGTATTTGTTGGATTCTTCGATACAGCCACATTTCAAATGCCTCAAGTTTTTTGGAGGAGGCCTCCGTAAGCGTCCATGATTCGACCCCATAGAAAAGGATCGAAAACACCTAACATCGCAGTAGGCGAATTTTCGTTGACAGCTGTAAGTCTTCACTTCTAAAGACTTTCTTCCTCCTGATGAATGCTGTTTTTCAATACGCCTTCTAATCTCCAGAGAATGGTGCCAGTCATCATTTATGTTCGTGCCCAAGTATGCGTATGTTTGGGCGCGTATGAAGGTACCGGGAAAGCTAGATATGGAGTCCCTTCAGAACAATGACAAAATTTGTTCACTCTCCCGGAAGATTATTCACTGGCATACAACATACCCGCCCGTATCAAGAACGCACGAGGGTCGGCATCCGTGTTTCGAAATAAGTTCGGGCAATTAAAAAAACTTGAAGACCAGATTACTGCCACTGGCAAGACACTGAAACTGAAACATAATTCGCGGTACGTCTTCTACGTGGTAACTAAAAATGAATTTCAGATCGTTCTACCTACCTACCTACCTGGCAAGCACTTCGAAACCTCCGAGACCATCTGTTAGAATCCAGCGTGAAGAAACTGGCTATGCATAAGATAACGAGTAACCAGTTGGATTGGCGAGCTATCAGGAACATGGTAGAGATTATCTTTCAAGATACCGTTGTCCAGATATTAATTTGCAGCTACAACCCCCGTTATCAGTATCCGATGAAGCGCGGTGTCCTGCTATTTCCATAAGATCGGAAAGTGTAGAAATGGGGCCACTTGCCGATTCAAACATCCAGTCTCGGCTACACAAAAGTTCCAGGAGGAACTTCGATTTAAGGAGGAGGTAATTTTAAGAAACAGCACACTGGTATTGTTCATGAATCCGACTCTGTCTAAGCCATCTATGAAAGTTAAAATTATGGCGAATGCGCATGGATTTCTTAGAACTGTTGTTTGTGACTATCTTACCTAGACATTGTTTTTGTGACCAGTTTTATCTAGAAAATTCCAGAGAGCCAATTGTTTTTGTGTAAGCCGCAATCTAGAATTAACTCGTAAAAAAGCACTAATAAATTAAGCACCGACCAGGGAGAGTTAGTTTAGTTTATAATTTGACATCGTGAGATAAACAGTAAATAAGTGCATATAAATTAGTACATTTACTGTGTATACAATATAAATTAGTGTATAGTGTAGTGAATAATTAAATTGAGTTAGTAGACATAACATGTATGTATAAATTTATCCCACCCGTAATAAAAACGTTTAAATAAATAACAAAAACATTACAATTTCAATATAATTACCAATAGTATTTAAAATTTCAAGACATCTATGATAAAATTGTTGCGGTTGTTCATTATAGTTTTGCCTTAAATTAACTAAATCTCTCGTCAATGAATTTTTATTTGCTCACCAAAGTTTTCAATCAAAACTGTTTTTAATTCATTTCAGTCTTTACAACTCACTCAAATTAGAACTATTTTCACTAATACTCTAGTTTGAGCTATTATCACTGTTACTCAAATTTGAAATTAAGGCTGATAATGAATCTGCAGACAAATCGCTCAATGGATTATGAGCAGAGGAATCTGACATAGGTACTAACAGAATAAAGGCGACGATTAAATTCATTCCCCAAAACTGCAGGTGGTCATTGTTGGATGATCTAGTTTTGGATGAAACTTCGAATGTTTCTCCAAATTTCCAATTTTGTTTTAACTTTCGCACTTTTCGAGTAACATTTTTTTTCAAAGTTCGTATCGCGAATAAACGTTCAAAAACGACGAGTTTGTACAAAAGGACTCTTTCGTGAATCTACTGTTCATTGCGCCGATTATATTTTTGGCTTCGAAAATTAACTTTTTAGAATTCAAAATCACAGTTTATTTGACGTAAAAATATAACAGTGAAAAAAACAGAGATTAAAATATAACTAACAACAATCAAATCAAATCTCATTATGAAATCCATTTAGCGTATTTATAATATAAAACTGCATATTCCGCTCTATCAGTGTCTGGGTGGAACAACATGCCATTAATCACAACAATGTATCATAATAATACCATTGTTACAATGTAACTTACGGAAGATCTATCATAATTTCATCCTAAATTTTTTTGCATGCATTTACGAACATCCTGTAAATTATATACATGGAATAAAATATATTGCATCTATTTGTAACTTTTCAAAGTTCACATTGTAATTGCAAAATCCCAACAACAACCTAAACAGTACATATTATTCAATCTTCATTGATCTCAATCCCTATTTTTTCACAGTCCAATTAACGATGCATGTCCACCTTAGTGATCTTAATAGTGAAAGTATAGATGAATCTAATATTTCAAAATGCCCCAACAACTATTTATCCTTAAAAAGAGGGGACAACGCCTTGTTTTATATAAACGATACTTTTGGACCTCGAACAGCATTCACCCGTGATTCAACAACAAAATGAGGGTATTCCAAGTAAGCACTTATTATTAATATACGTTAATGTAGTTTTTAAAGATATTGTTTTCGGGTGGTTTTGCGATAAATACAACAATATTGTTGTAAAAAGGTGTATTATAAATTACATTTATTACAAAATTTTAAATTCTATTTGATAAAAATTAAATTTCCTTATATTATCAATAAATTTTCGCTTCTAATTTGATTGGGAGAACAAAATATGCATTTCATCTTCTTATTTGTATTTGATCCTGTGATTACATGAATTTCTGGGATAAATTTGATAATTCTATTCATTTATTATTAGAAGAACTAGATGTTGCAATAAAACTCTCAAACGATCTTGGTAAGTTTCAAATGGAAACTCATATTCATATCAAATCACAAGCTAAACATTTCTGAAAAAATTGTGTTTGTTCGAGTGTACTAGTTGGTTCTATTTACGTAGTGGATTGGTCCACATCTTTCTTCCTATTTCTTGGTAAGTATTGTCTTTGTACTTCGATACTTTTATATTATCCATTTTACTGATTCATCGTGCTGAGGTTTTCTCGGTTTCCATCTTTTTATGGGTCTTCCCCTTGATCTATTTTTGTGATAGCTTCTGAACTTTTATTGTTGCTTTAGCTCGTTTATAATTGTATATACATACTTTTCTGTTAGAACTTTTTCTTCATCATTTTGGTACTCATTATCTGCTTGCTGTTCTTGTAGTATGTCTTCTTTGTTGCTATTTTATAGTTATTTAAAATACCTTGTCCATCAATCTAGTTTGTCCTTTTTGTCTCCCAGTAGCTGGTCTTCTTCGTCTCCACAATAATTTCTCTTGATAGCACCTACTTCAATTATGTCATATATTGTCACTTCATATTTTCCTTGGGTGGTGATCTATGCTGCTTCCACTTTTTGAGGATTTATCTCTGGCAATTTTCACCAGTTTATAATTCCACTACCTTTCCTTTCCAACTGTTTTTCCCATCCTCTACAGATTTTCATTTTATTGGACGCGTGATTTCAATGTCTTAGGTCTCGTCTCTGCAATATTCACAATAACACATCCTGTTAGTTGTTCTCGGATTCTCTTTCCAATTTAACAAATCATATAAGTATTTTGAACAAACATTGGAAATAGTACAACATATTAATCAGTGAAAATACACAGTTGATTCCAAATCTGACAGTTTATTTACTCGTGACGACGACAAAAAGAGTATGCGTCTTTGGAGGCAAAGTTCTTGTTTTGTCATGAGATTTTAAAGTGAACAGTTGTTTTACTAAATATGTACTATTTGGCTAAATATTGAACCTATCGACTGAAGAAGAATCGGAGAAATGTCTATTTTTGCTGCACGGTTTCAACATTAAATGAAGTATAATCGTTTATAAGATTCTAATGTAAGAAAATCACTTTGTATTTAAGGAACAATACCAAAATTGAATTAAAGGCCAAATTTGGGCCAAAATGACAAAAACAACTTCTATTAAAAAACCCGAGTATTTCCTTCGTCTTGATTTGAGTTTATGCCTTTTTCTTTAACTCCCTTAACTATCTTATTTATGACCAGAATAAATGGCAATGGGCTTAAACTTGTCGATAGCTGGTTCTGGATTTTTATTTTCAGGGAAATAAGTAATACGTTCGAATTTAACTTTATTGTAACAAAAACAACGTGAACATGACAATCAACGTAAATCGTCTTCTTTTTAACGTCTTTCAATTTCTCTTGACAGGCATGCGTCAGTGAGCGGACTGTGAACTCTCTTACAATGTTGCCGTTGTGATATTTATAATACAACAATATTCATGTTTTTAAAGCGCAGCGACAAAACTGTCTCCTCGTGTTATGTCCTATTACGTTAGAAATTCTTCTAATCTTCTTCCTCATATCAGGCGTCTTACTGTTGCGTATGTGCTTTTTATCATTTTAATTAGTGTTGTTGGTATTTTCATTTGTTAAAACCGTTTCCATAGATCCAGTCTATCTTAGTGTCAAAAGCCGCCCTCATATCTACGTTCATTAGATATAACTCTCTGATCTTGACTTTCCCGTCTATTAGCCTTCTGAGTCGATGTATATTATCGATTGTTTGTCTGTCATACTCTTCTTGTAACCGATGCTTCACATACTCTCTCATTCTGGTTCCTAGAGCTCTGGTATACACTTTAAACTTTGTTGGTTGTGTTACTCTTTCTCCAAATACCAAAAGAACAGAATGGTACTGATGGAATTTTCAATTTTTAATTTAAGTTTCTGTTGAAACGTAATGCAATGCTGGCTAAGTTTAAAAAAAGGAGCGAAATCCATTTTGTTCACAATTTTTATTTGGCTATTATCTTTATTTCCATATTTGTATAAGTAGTTTATAATTAAACTGTCTCGACCCTTACTTAGTAGAATCTACTCATATTAGTGTTTTAAATGAAACTCACGCTTTCTAGAAACCGTGAGTTTCATTTAAAACACTAGTTTATAATTGCTTATAATACAATTTTACGTTATTTCTCCATTTCAGGTATGCTTACTACTCGCCACATTGGCCGTTATCTCTTGCGGCGAAGCAGTAGACAACAAGAAGACTAAAAGAGGACTTCTTGGACTTGGATATGGCTCCGGAATTGGCTATTTGGGATCAGGCAGCTATGCTCTTTCAGGAAATCATGGCTTAGCAGGAGCAAGCTTAGGTATTAATAATTATATATATTTTTCATTAAAACTGATCTTCCACTAGCTTTTAAATATGAGTTATCCGAAATACATTTCATCAAAATTGGGTTTAAACTAATAATTTCTTAAGACAAAAGTATATTTATGATGATTCTGCTTTCAGGATTCGGCAGTGGTCTAGGCTTAGCCGGAGTAGGTTCCAGTTTATCCCTCGGAGGATATGGGTATGGAGGATCGAGTCTAGCGTTGGGAGGTACCAACACACACACGGTTACAACTATAAACAGACCAGTAGCTGTCCCATATCCACAACCAGTACCAGTTCATGTCGATCGCCCTGTAGCAGTGCCAGTACCTCATCCCGTACCCGTAGATGTTCCACGTCCATACCCCGTACCTGTGCCACAGCCGTACCCTGTTACTGTCACTAGAACCGTACCAGTTGAAGTACCACGAGCTGTGCCCGTACCTCATCCAGTAGCTGTTCCTATTTCGGTACCTCAACCTGTCGCAGTGCCAGTTCCACAACCTGTTGCCGTTGGAATATCCGCTCCGGCGATTTCTTTGGGATCAGGATTAGGATATGGAGGAGGTTCCTTGGGAATTAGCTCTTTATATGGACGTGGATACGGTGGTATTGGCATCGGCTCTAGTTATGGACATGGTTTTAGTTCTTATTCTGGTAACGGATTGGGTTTGGGTTTTGGTAGTACTAAAGGAATTATTCTGGGAAAAGGATGGTGAACGGATTTTTTTCATTTTTAGAAAATATGTCGCCATTTTGTGTATATAGTTATTGGAGGCAAATACAAATTATATTTTTCCACTATTTTTTTATTTATACCTACCTTGTTGGAACTACATAGATCTATAAAAAAGAAGATAGTAGTGGTGCTCTTTCCATTGCCCTGTACTTTCTCGTTTTGATAATGTAATAAATAGCTTTTAAATAAGTCTAATTACTAATTTGCACAACAAACTATTTTAAAAAGAAGTCTATCGTTGGAAATCTTTTGTTGATTCAAAATTTGTTAGGATTTATGATACATTCTATCACTGAGCTGAACTCATGAGCATTTTTTGTATCTCACAATTTGTTTTCAGTAGATTTTTGTACAATTCCTCCTACATAATTCTTAGAGCAGTTCGTACTTAGAGTGAAATCGATCTAATTTGATAGCTTCTCCTGACATATTAAATTTCCTTTTAAGAGAAAAAGAGAGAAACTAGATTGAACTCCTTACTTACGGATATTACAAATGATCGACAAAAAATATCAAGCAAGTCAAAAAGGTGTCTTGTTGGTATTCCTTAACGTTTTTTCAGAAATTTTAGCATTTGCAAAAGCTATAATAGATTACAGCCAGATAAAAAAAGAATTGGATTGATCTGATATTACATAGCACATTGTTATTGGAATAACAAGATAAGGTATTCGATTATCTTTCGGAAGTTATTCTTACATATATAATGTCAACAAACAGTGGAAAAGTCAGTTACTATTGATGGAATAAGGTTTATCATAGTCTTTGTGAAAGTGGATAGGATGAGCTATAATACTCAATTAGGAGTTCACAAGTTGAGCGAATGAAATATATCTCCATATAATATCAAACAAAGAGCAGGCAGAGCTGTTAATACTGGACTAGGTGTATGTTTCCGTCTGCATTCTGAAGACGATCTAAGGAGGTTCGAAGGGTTTAGTCCAGCTGAATCCCGTCAACTAACCTTAAACTCGTTGTTGTTACACATGATTTCATTGGGTCTTAGCAACTTTAAAAAGTTTCCTTTTATTGAAAAACCGGCTACTAAAAGTTGAGAAGAGAGTTTGGAAAAACTGAAAGTTATTGTTACCATGGAATCGAATGAGGAATGTTTATGTTTAACCAAATTAGGAGATTCTCGCAGCCAATTACCCGTTGATTTGCCAATAGCTTAAATGTTGATACCGGTTTTTGGTAATGTAAATGCAGTTTTGGCATTGACATCTCTTCTCAGTGCACAAAACCAGTAGGCACAACAAGCTGAACGAAATTTGAAAGCTCGAGATCTTAGAAAATCCATGGAATCGAAACACCGAGATCTAATAAGCTTACTTAAATTTTACAAGGAGTGGTTGACCATAAAGCAAACATCGACACCAGTAAAAGGGTATCATTCCAAAAGATATGGAGGATATAATTCGAAAGTGTGGGCTAGAAAATGATGTATCGGAGAGCAGAGGTTTTACGAAGCCACAACATTGATTGAACAATTCAGAGAAATTCTGCAAGAAGCAGATCTTCTGCCCCAGTTAGTAGAGGCTGATCTCAGTAGTTGGGAAAGATGAATAAAGTTCGGTGCATTAGAATAATTTAATTCGATACACAATCTACCGAAGAACGAAGAAAAATCGAGGAATCGAAGACATTTGAAATATAAAATGCACGATACAGGATAATGCAAATGAAGATCATGGAGAAGCTGATATCAGAGACGTGGAATTTAGGATATCTCATGTTTTAAAAAGGCTCCATAAACTTCTGATCGATGTAACAGCCAAGAGCTTTAAAGACCTTATGATGTTGGAATTAATCTTAAGAAGTGGCCTCTAAACTAAAATAGCAGTCAAAGATGAGTAGGAATATCCTATATTTGGCTTATACTCCTGAGAGATACAAATTACTGCAGGAATATTTGGAAAAGCAGATGAAGAAATAGAAAAAAGTACAAATATCACAACGTAAAAAGCAAGCTTCAATAAGAAAAATAACTGAAGAATATTGTAAAAAACAAATTAATAAATGGAAGAAGGAAGATGCTATAAAAATGAGAGACAACTGTAGTTCAAAAAAAGGATATACTGAAAAGAAGCCGAAAATAAACAAATCTAGTGGTAGTGACGTCTTTTTAGTATACGCAGACAGTGGAAGTGAATATGACGCAAAGTTTGAAAATATAGTGGTAGAGTTAAGTAATGCACTACCAAAAGTTGGAAATCACGTATTAGTAAAGTTAGCCACGAAAAAAACGTTCAAATATGCAGTAGGAGCCATAATTGAAGTATTATCAAGTGTCGATATAAAAGTTGATTTTTTTAAAAAGAAAAGCGCTTCGATTCATTTTATTTACCCGAAAGTGGACGACATAGCTAATGTTCTTATTCAAGATATAGGCGTGACCTTGCCTGAACCCCGATTTGTAATAGGGTAAGATCGTACATGAAACTTTTTATTTCTTTGGTATTGATTTGACAGGAGTACAATTTCGCTAAAATGGTTTTTTAATAGGAAAATATGATCCATGACTCAAATGTGACTGACAACAATTTTTCTGAATAAAACTCAAAATCAGTGTCACAGCATTTTCAATAGTTGACAACGATGCAGCTACTAGTTTCGGCCTACATATGGGCCATCTTCAGGCTACAAATTATTATTTGTTATAATTAAAGGAAACATTGCAAAAGTCTCCAACCTTATCTGATCTAAAAATTCATTCTACTTCCGTGGGTAACACACGCTGATAATCATGAAAGTAGAGGATAAAAGTGTGAAATTGGAAGATTAAAATTTATAAAATATGAAAGACTTGAAAAATTCCTTCTCTCGTCATATATTGAAATAAAACCACTTAATAGTTATGATAACTTATAAAAAGGATGTGACAAATGAAAAAAATTATGGAGTAATACAGTTGAGCTCAAAGGGAGCAATCAACATATTTTATAAATTTTAATCTTCCAATTTCACACTTTTCTCCTCTACTTTTATGATTATCAGCGTGTGTTACCCGCGGAAGTAGAATGAATTTTTAGATCAGGTAAGGTTGGATACTTTTGCAATGTTTCCTTTAATTATAACATATGATAATTTGTAGTCTGAAGATGGCCCGTATGTAGGCCTAAACTAGTAGCTGCACCATTTTCTACTATTAAAAATGCTGGGACATTGAGTTTTATTCAGAAACAAAAATTTTTAATGTTATATCTAACTTAAACTACCTAAAATATATTGATTAAAGATATATCATCACTACTATCCCTTTCACTACTGCGCATCTCCCTCTCAACCAACGCGAGTTGAGAAAGGGGATTTACAAGGATTAATGAATATTGATTTTTTCTTGTAAATACCTGGTTATAATTGTTTTATCTTTATTTTGATACAAGTAAACCCTTAAACCGAGAGGAGCTACAAAATTAGCGCTATACGAGACTATCGGTACTACATACCGCTGTTATTAAAAAATAAACAAAAACTCCAAAATGAACGAATTTTATTGATTACAATAAGGTTCAGATACATATATAACTTATCGTCGGAAATACAACTTCTGCATATTTCGCTGGCATGTTCTAGGCATATAGGTTTTTGGCAAGTAACACATATATAAAACGTTTTTCTTTTTCTTTGGTCAGGATATGCGGAACAAGTTTTTTTTTACATCTAGCCGTTCCTTTGAAGAAGATGGATGATCATTATTGTCTTTCCCAAGTATCCCCTTTATTAAATATTGTAGCTCTTTATTCAATTAGGGATTTTTCAATCTTGTCTCCATATGTGGCTTGACAAGATCCCAAGCAAGTTCTTCTATAAAAATACGTCTAGGTTTTAGTTTTATATCTTTAAAATGTAAATATAAAAGGTATGCATTACTGGTTGAAGTATCAATAGGTCTATAAAAAATAACCGAAGGCCAACGGCGTGTACGTCGACCTAACTGAAATTAGCACACCTGAGGTCCAAAGTGTCCACTCCACATTTAGTTTGATTGAAAAAGGAAATCATCTCGGGAAGAAATCCTGTTCCTTTGTCGTGATGTGAAGACGAAACCAACAGAACTGCCTTATTTTTTTCGGGACGTAAGAAAGTAATGTGAAATTGTTATTAGAACAGCCATATGAAGTAGATCCTACTCTCCTCGTTGGTGAAGCATGAAATTCTGGTGGGATTGCTCGTTTATCACGTTTCAAAGTTCCTGTGTAAGACCAATTTTTTCCGTTGATGAAGTAATTCAATTGAAAAAAACCAATTATCGACAGTAACATTTTTTCTTGACTTTTCTATGAGCCTTACCAACTGCAAAACTGACTGAGTAGGCACCAATAATTTTTTCTCTTTTACGGGTAATGTTCTTCCATCACTATCTTTTCCGGTATAGATGTATCCATTACAAAAATAAGAGTTCCTGGCCTCAACCAGGAACAAAACAATTTGAGACTGTACTTTGCTGGTTTTTTAGGCATATAAACTTTAAACTTACATTTACCCCTAAAGGTAATCAACATTTCATCAATGCATGCGGTTGGTCCTATATAGAAATAGTTTTGCGAATTTTTTACGAAGAAATCAAATAAAAACAAAATAGCTGTAGCCGGATCTTGTTGGTGTCTTTTCTCTTGCGTTGGGCATAATCAAATCTAATAGGGGAGGGTGGGCCACATTGAGACAATTTTTACTTTTTTGGGAATAGAATTGGCAACTTTAATTTTTTTGCTACAGTTACGTATGCTTCATAATCTTTCATCTTGATGCACACATTTTTTGAGTAAATTATTAACACAATATTATAATTGTTTCTGTTATAGTCGAATTTAAAAAATTTGATTTTGTCTCAAGGTAGCCCACGAAGTGGGCCACATTGAGACAAGATAAAAACAAAACAAAAAAGCAATAAACAAACGTTTATCTAAAAATATTACACAATTATGTGGAAAAAACAATCAAATAAAATATATCTGAGGTTCTAACATCAAAAGGTACTAACGGATATCGATGCCATCAAAAGATACACCAAAGTTTATAAAAGACTGCTGCCGTTTTGTGCTGCCCACTTTACTATTTGCTGTAAGCAAACATTTCATGTCAGTTTTCTTTACATACGCAACATCCTCAACAGCGGGAAAAATAAAGGAGTTTTTTTGTTTGATACTATGCCTCAAAAAACTAACTTTAAAATCATCCTCAATTTTTTCAATAATTTTACCCACAAAGAAAACAGACTTTTTGTCATGAAACTCAATCAAAACGTAGGAGTTGACAACAGGTTTCAAATTTTCTTGACTTTGATTCATTTCTAAATCATTGAAAGATTCTGCGTCTGAAGAATCTGAAGTAAATGAATTATTGTCACTTTCAGATGACGACAAAGTTTTTTGATTTGGTTTAACTCCAGGCGAATCTGTTACTGTTCTCTTCGTTCCTTTGGCCTTTTTAAGTGACTCTGATCGCTTCTTCTCCATAAACTTCTTTTCTATTTCTAACTTCTCAGGTGTATCAGTTGCGATCATACTCTTACCCCTCTTTCTTGGTTTAGATGTTTTTCTCGGCTTTGCTTTTGGATACCCAAATAGTTCTTCTGGTGTTTTAAAATTCGTAGTTGCTGAAATATTTTTTTCAGCTGTTCCATTTGAAAGTCCAGTGTCTGCATTGCTCGCATGTGCTTCTAAAACGCCAGTGTCTGGATTGCCTGCATGTGTTCCAACAGTTACTTCCTGTTGGCTTTCTCTTAAAGGCTCCTCTCTGTCGGTAACGCTACTCATTAAAAAATCGTCATCTCCAAAAACGTGGCGATCAAATGGCACAATGCCACATTTTTTGAAACCTGCTTTAATGTTATTAGGGGTCATGGATTTGTCAAAGGCATGTCCAACGCATTCGGCAATCTGGAATAGTGTAACTGGAATTCCAGGATTTGTCATCATCCAGGAGTCTAACGCACTGTTATAATATGTTTTAAATGGACCAAACACTGATACGTCCAATGGCTGTAATTTGTTAGAACAATGGGGAGGCAGTGTTAAAATAACAACCCCATTGTCTTTGGCCAGGTTTAGGGTTTCAACTGAAAGATGACTTTCATGATTATCAAGCAATAATAAAGTTGGATTTGACGTTGAACTGCCAGAATGAAAAATGAAGTGTTCAATAACAGATACGAAAAGCTCAGAATTCATCCATCCCGATGGAGTAGCAAGGCCTAAAGTTCCTGATGGAGCTCCGTGTAACATGTGAGGCTTAAAGTTGACCCTCGGAAAAATCATTGCTGGGGGCAACGAAACTCCTAGAAGAGACATAGCTACGGTTAGGAAAAAGAATCGATTTATTCAAATGAAACTACTCACCTGCTGCGCTAATAATGCAGCATGTGGTAATCAAAATTCCACGTTCTCCACTGGTCACCTTGTTTATTTGCTTGACTCCCTTTTTTGCTAAAATTCTTGAGGATTTTTGGACAGTGGTTGTCGCCGTCTCGTCCAAATTATAAATACGCGTTCCACTTGCAAACCCATTGTAGCGCTTCATGACATCTTCTAAATTGCGAAAAAACTGCTCGACGTTATTGCGGTTGAATGAGGTAACTCTAGAAAGGCTGCAGCCTTCAGGTTGCCTAATGCTCAATTCTGGATGCCGTTTTATAAACCCCTGTAACCAATCCACTCCTGCTGATTTCTTCTCTATTCACCTATATGGGATCTGAATTTTATTATGGATGGCAAGTTCATAAGCTAGCTTTCGCACATCTTTTGTAGATCTGCCGTAGCACATTTGGCTACATTTAATAATGAAACCCTTCAGAATAGTTTCCTGTTCTTCGGAAAACACTCTCCGGGTATCGTAATGAGGGCGGTAGGATACATTTTCTTCATTACCTTCACTATTTCTTGTTTTCCTAACGTATCTCGCCAATGTTTGATGTTTCACGTTGTTTTTCTCCGCTGCCTTCCTTAAGCTTAATTTGTGTTTAATAACATCTTGGACAGCCCTTTTCATTGAATCGGCACTGAAAAGGCCTTTTTCAGATTTTCTCTTTCGTCCTCGTGACATACCTTGAACAAAATATTTTTTTTCGACAAAACTCGTTGCATATGGGCCACCATGAGACACGTCTCAAGGTGGCCCGAAATTCATGTCTCATTGTGGCCCATTGTAGGTCTTAGTTACAAACAGCAATATTTTCGTAAAACGTGAAAAAATCTACTAGTAATACACATAAACAATGAAATTAATATTCACCTGTTCTAATGAACACCTCAGACCAATAAAGAACTATATTGGGAACCACTGATGAGGTACTGAACTCACAGCAACAAAAAATTTCACTATGGCGAAAATAAATCGAGGCCGGTAAAAAATTCGGGAACGCACGTGCGGCTTCTTCGGCAACAGAAATAAGACTAACATGCCTGCCACTTGATGTTTCTGTGAATAGCGACAAAATGTGCCGCGTTTTTTTTAAATAATAACGATTGTCTCATGGTGAACGTGTCTCATGGTGGCCCACCCTCCCCTACAGCTGATTAGTACTTAAAATATTTTTGAAGACATAACGGCTCTAAATATAGGACGACCCATTTTGATATTAAATAACGACAGCATGTTTTCGTGATATGATCGATATATCGACGTTAGCGTTAGTAATCCAATAAAAGCTCTTACTTCAACCACATCCGTATCCTTATTATCTATATTTTATTTTTTATGGGTTGATCGCACTTGCTTTAACTTGAAATTTGTGTGTATTAGGGGACGGAGGGGTAGAACGGGGTAGCGGGGTAGAACGGGGTACTGCTTCTAAAAAACGATATTACTTATGTCAGGCTGTACCATATCCAACAGTCGAAAGTTACAGACTACCCTCACGCTATGCATCAGCACTAGTCAAGATTCGGATTTAGCGGGTACTTTAGTATACGTTCATAGTTGATATTGTGCGCGTTTATTGGAAATATTCGTTATTTTCAAAACAAGGTAAGTACTTTAAAAGAAATTTCACGCTGTACATGTTTTTACTGAATGAAAAGGCTGACTTTCAGCTATATTATCGCCTAGTGAAATTGTCTGTTACGGTTTTCTTGAATATATACTTTCACAATTGAAAACAAAATAACGCTCAGGTCAGAACGGGGTACCAATATATGGGGCGCAGAGTGGGCTACCCCGTTCCGCCCCATTTTATTTCTAAAAAATCATTGGAATATATAGCTACCGACTTTGTTTCAGAAACTTCGTGTTTACGAAAGAAAACCCACTAGGCAAAGTTGGTCAACAGAGAGCATGGAGCAAGTTGTCCAGGCGGTTGTTAATGGGGAAATGGGTTATGGAAAAGCAGCCCAACAATTTAATCTGCCACAGACCACATTGGAACGATATGTGGCTAAAAATAAAAGACGTGAAGACACTTTCGACGTTGATAAGAGTTCCGGAAAATTTAAATGCGTTTTTACAGAGTTACAGGAAAAGGAGTTGGAAGACTACTTAATAAACATGTGAGCCCGATTGTTTGGTTTAACAATAACGGATTTAAGAAAACTGGCCTACCAACTCACAGTTCAAAATAACCGTAGTGGAATATTCAAGTCCGAGAACCATCTCGCTAGGAAAGATTGGATTCAAGGGTTTTTAAAAAGGCACCCGAAATTATCTTTACGAAAACCAGAAGCAACATCTGGAGCTTCGGGCAATGGGTTTCAATAAAGTTGCCGTATCCCAGTTTTCCAAATTGCTCGAACAAACTGTCAATGAGACGAGTATTACTGTTAACCCAAAAGGTCATTCTAAAATAATATCAACCAAAGGAAAACGTCAGGTAGGAATACTTACTTCTGCAGAACGGGGACAGACAGTAACGGTAGAAGTATGTTTTTCCGCTTCAGGAGCTTATATGCCACCTCTACTCGTGTTTCCGAAAAAAAGGATTCACAAAGAATTTGAACTTGGTTTGCCATTGGGATCTATAGTGGAACTAGGCGATTCAGGCTGGATGAATGGAGGGATATTTATGGACTGGTTTAGGCAGTTTGTAAAATTTTCTGGAGCAACAATCCAGTTCTTTTACTGTTGGATAGTCATACAAGTCATTCTAAGAGCCTTGATTTGATACTTTACGCAAGAGACAACGGGGTAGTCTAACTTCGTTTTCCGCCCCATTGCTCTCATAGGTTACAACAGCTTGACGTAGGATTCATGAAACCTTTGAGTACCTATTATGAGCACGAAACGAGAACCTGGTTAAGAGGTAATCCTGGGAAAGTTGTTACGTTATTTCAAATATCTACTCTCTTTGGAACAGCGTTTATAAATGCAGCAATAATGAAAACAGCTGTTAACGCGTTTCATAAAACTGGTATTTGGCCTTTAAATGTCCAAGTTTTTGGTGAAGCAGATTATCTGCCGTCTGATACGACATATATACCAAGAGAAACTGAAAATGTAACAAACAATGAAATAGCTGTACCAGCAACTTCGGAGCAAACTGTAACACCCACAGTGCAAGTGGAAACGATAAACAACTTTGAAGAGCAACCGCATTGTTCTACACATCTAACTCCTCCGAGACAGACTAAAACTTCCGTTGATTTGCAGCATGTTTCTCATATTTGTGGAACCTCAAATAACTCGACGAAAAATATTTCCTAGCACTTCGCTCACTACTCTCCTTCTGATATTCTACCCATACCAAAAGTTGGAATATCTTCGAAAAGAGCCAGTAAGAAACGTGGAAAGGCTACCATGTTGACGTCGACCCCATATAAAAATGAACTTGAGGATGCCATCGAACAAAGAAATCTGAGAGAACAAAAGAGAAATGTAGTTAAACGAAAAATCGAGAGTCCCAAAAATGATAATTTCAAAAATAAAACAGCAACCAAAGCGAGGTAAAAAATTAGATAACAAAAAAAAGAGTTGTTGAGTCGGCAGATTCCGAATCATCAGAAGTCGAGGAAGATGCTGATACACTCTGCCTGTATTTGACCGATAAAAACAGTAATTCAAATTCAAGAGAGGGCTGGATTTCATGAATTCTTTGTCATAAATGGGCTCACAATGCATGTGCCGATATCGACAGCGATGATGATGAAATTATGTTTGAATGTGATTTTTGCAAATGAATGTAAACTATTTCAAATATTATGTTTTTCTAAGTTTGTATCACCATAACGTTGTTTTATTCTTATTTATTAATATTCCGTTTTAAAAGTTTGGAAGCGAGTATATTTACCTAATAATTGTCATAAATACCAGCATCATTTTCATGTACCCCGTTCCACCCCATGCGTGGGGCGGAACGGGGTAAAACGTTCTTTTTCATAAAAGTGTGAAAATATAGAAAATTTACATGAAATATCGTACCTAGTATATAACTCTCAAGTTAACCAATATATTATTGTGAAAAAATAATGCTACACCCTGTATATCAAATAATGAAGAATTAAGATTATGTATTGTAATCTAAAAGAATTTTTTTAAGTCAAAAATTTTTTTTTAAACATTTGAATGGAGACAATCTGTACGATCCACTATTCGATAGAGAAGACATACAGAAAGGACAGACTGTATAATGTAGGGATAATTGCGAATAGGTGTGATAAACAATTTATATGAAATAAATTGCCTAACGAAACTTTTATCAAAGAGATCAAGTATCAAAATTTGTTCATAATAAGAAACTAATAATGCTTTATTCTATAAAGTCAAGCTAATCTCGTAATATTTGTTGATTAAGACATTAAAATGAGATAGTGTAGATGTTTAGACATAACAGAGCAGGAAAATATAAAATAATGTGAATTTCAGAGAACATGACTTATAAAGAAAACGAATTTTCATTTTGCATACATATTTAAAGGTAACAGCTGTCATCTATTAAAACATTATGAATATTCATTTGACATACATACTTAGAGGTTAGGAGATGTCATTTTAACAATAATAAGAAATATTATTGAATGAAAATAATATAGGAAGTCTAAGCAATTAAAAACCTTAGAATATAATATCATGATATAATGGATGAACATTTCACTGGTTGAAATGAAGAATTTGAGTTATAAAATAAATAGTCAAATTTGATTGGTTAATAAACATTTAAAAAAGATCACATCGGCGACAACTGTGTTGCTAACGAAAAAAAAATCAGAATGTGAGAAAGTTGTTGATTATGGGGGCTATTGACTAGTAGGTTTTTTCTTTTTGGGAAGAGATTTTTGGAGCAGCAAAATTTTTTGGGTAAAGTAAATTGAAATCATTTGGAAGACAAAATTTGAATATAGAATTTAAAACAAATACATTATACTTACAAGAGATATATCAGTGTAAGTAGTTTAGTTTATATAAATAATAAAAAAAGGAATTGTTGAATGTTGTAAAACACTAATCATGAATTTTATTTTATAAAATGGTGTCTTGTGTCTGGTGGAAGTAAAATAGCCAAATTAGTTTTCGAAGAACATTGAATAGTGGAATTTGTGTGAGCTGTTTGGACTTTGAAAGAAATACAGCATCGATTCCTGTTTTGGTAGAAGCAGAATGCCAACAGGGAGGTTTTCCAGGAGGAGAATCTGGAACAAACAGAAATCGTGAAGTAAATAAGGTAGTACAAGTTAGTTTATTAATGTATTAAGAGTTCAAGCGTACTTACTAATTTGTAAAAAAAAAACTAAAATTTTGTGATGCATAGACGCTGTTAAGAGTGTATTTCGCCGTTTTCTGAAAGTCAAATGTTTATGAAATTATATAACTGTATTTTAATATTATAATAATATCTCACCAGAGTGCGTGTGATTTGTATGAAAGAGTCATCCTTTTAGATAGTTGATTTTCTTAAAAAAAAAAACACTTGTAAAAGTGTAGTGTATTTATTTTCATTAAATTAAATATTGTTTTTCCTTTTGAAGAACGTTTTTTTAAATTACTTGAGTTAATCATTTCATCTGGTGATTTGTGCACCATCTACTTACCACAGGAAGAAGCTCTGAATGAAATCGATTGAACTATGCAGATATTTTTTAAGTAGGACAGGGCCGTATTTAATTTGAAATCATTAAAAAAGTAACATATTCTGATTAACAAATTTATTTTTAAAAATATAAAGCATTTATTAACTTTGGCGCAAACATATATAAAATTATAAAATCATTTTATTTAAAATACTTGAACTCTACCCTGAGATGAGAAGTTTTCATGTTGGTTAAATAAACTGTTTATCATACATATTAAATCCTCAACATACCGGGCAAATTAAACTATTTTCTCAACCAAATTCTATTCATAACAATATGTCGGCCCAACGTAGGGCAAATTAAATTCCCATAAAATAAACTATAATAAAATGTCACCGCAACGTGGGGCTAATATAGAAATTTAGTAAATAATAATAAAAAGCATTGAAATAAGTTTTTTTTTACGGTATTAAAAGATTTTAAATACATAAAATGGAAAGGAAAATGACATTAAGGGACGGAAAGCAGGTAGGAGTCGAAAGTAGGTCTGATGAAGAAAGAGAAGAAAGGAGTAATGGTAGAGGAGATTTTAAGGTACAATATTTGGAACAGGGGAGAGAACATTCGGAAGAAGACATCGCAGAACAAGGTCAGGAAGAAGAAGATGCACCATTGTCAGAAGAAACAGGACAAGGGGTCAAACAAAAATCGAAAGAGAAAGAGGATATGGACGTGATGAGTATGTTTAAAATGATGATGGGAGAAATGAAAGAAATGAATGGAAATTTAAATCGTGAAATGAATAATATGAATGTAAAGATGGACCAGAATAAGGAAGAAATGAATATTAAGATGGACCAGAATAAGGAAGAAATGAATATTAAGATGGACCAGAATAAGGAAGAAATGAATATTAAGATGGACCAGAATAAGGAAGAAATGAATATTAAAATGGACCAAAATAAGGAAGAATTAAAAGAAGAAATGAATATTAAGATGGACCAGAACAAAGAAGAAATTAAACAAACTAAGGAGCTGATAATAAAATTGATGGATGAAAAATTGGGACACGTTGAGAAGAAACTAGAAGAATCAAACATATACATGGAGAATAAAATTGAAGACACTAAACAGGAAATAAGAGGAGAAGTGATTGGACGTATAATGGAAATAGAAAATTTACAAATCAACAGAATTAAGGAAATAGAGGAGAAAGAAAAGGATTTCAAAGGAGAAATTCAAAGAGAAATAAATGAAATCAAAATGGGAGTTCAGGACACTCAGGAAAGAATGGGAAACCTAGAAGGAAAATGGGACAGAACCCTTACCGAATTTCAACAAAATGTAGAAGAAGCGTGTATAGAGAAACAAAAACAAGAGGAAGGGAAAACAGAAAAGAAGATTAAGGAAATACAGAAGGAGATGGAAGCTCTGAAAAGAAGAATTGAGCAAACTGGAAGTAGAATCCACAATGGGGAACAATCAAAGGAAACAGTGGAAATGACAAGAAAATTGGAAAACATGGAAAAGAGACTAGTTTACTTACAGGAAGAGTATGACCACACAGAGGGTAGAAATTTTCAAGAAGTGAGAAATGGAATGATGGAGACGAAAATAATAAATAATTATATAGGAAATAGAGGGGAACACAAATTTGAAGGGGATAATAGAAAAATACACCCAAAAGTATTTATAAAAATTTTAAGGAACAAGATGAAAAATATCCGAAATAATGAAGACATGAAGGAAATGATTAGGGAAAATCTGGATAACCATGCTTTAGTGTGGTATACAAGTAAGGAAGACGATTTAAAAGATTTTGAGGAATTCGAAGCTCAATTCATGAGATATTTCTGGGGAAACAATGCACAAACCAGAGTGAGAGAAAAACTTTACTCTGGAAAATTTGAGATAGGTAGAGGAAATAGTATGAATGATTACGCTATGAAGGTTTTCATGAATGCGAAGTTTTTAGATCCACCTATACCAGAGGAGGAAATTATTATGTTTATCTCGAGACATTTTAAATTTGAAATCACTGAAACAATTGCTATTCAAAATATCAAAAACATAGAGGAGTTAACTAATTATCTACAAAGAATTGAAAGAAACAAGATAAGCAATAACCAGAACAGGAACAGGAATCAAAATGAAAACAAAAACTATAATGGTTACGATAATAAAAATTATTATGAGAATAATAACAATCAAAATAATAGATCGAATAATTATGAACAAAACAGGAACAATTACTTTAACAGAAATAATAATAATGGATATTATAATAGAAACAATAATTATAACAGGAACAATAACGCTCAAAACAACTACAACAAAAATGATCAATATCATAACAATAATTATAGAAATAGAACATTTGAAGGAAACAATAGGAATGGATCTTATGAAAACAGACAAAGAGATGAAAAACAAGAGCAAAGAAGAGACTATAATACAGAAAGGACAAATGGAAATTTTGAAGGAAGAGGCAATAGAAATGAAGAACAAAGGAGAGTGAACAATATACAAAGACAGAAAGAAAGAGTGATATCCATAGAACCAGAAATAGTCACTGAAACAGAGCCCGATCAAAATTTTGGATCGAGCACATACCAAATGTAAAGAAAAATATTATCTGTACATACGAACATCCAAGGGAATATATAAAATTTGGGGAAGAATTAGAATTAAAAGAAATAATGGGATTGATAAATATTAAACGAAATTTAGGAAAAGAAAATAAAATTGAATAATAAGGCTGTATTATAGGACCGGAATCTAAAAAACGAATTAGGAATTGTAAAAGGTAAATAAGGGATATAAAAACCACATGTAAATAAAAAGTTTATAACTAACAAATAATAATTTTAAAAAAAAACATATGTAAATATAATTTTGTACATAGATAGCAATTAGGATACGTGAAGATATAATAATGAAATACATAAATAATTACATTAACAGATATAATAACAACAAAAATAACAATTACAGAGAACAGTATTCAAAGGAGAGAAGATAGAGTGATGACATATGAACATCCAAGGGAATATATTAAATTTGGGGAAGATTTGGAATTGAAAGAAATAATGGGATTGATAAATATTAAAGGGAAACTAAATGGAAAAGAAATTAAATTATTAATAGATACAGGTTCGGAAGCGTCCATAATTAAAACAAAACTAATAGAAGAAAACATTGAAAATTATGAAAACAAATTAATTAAAATACCAAAAACTACATTGATAGGAGCAAATGGAAAGAAGCTATGTGAAGTAAATAAGTCTATAATACAAAAGATTGAATTGAAGGATGGGAAAGAAGTTGAAATGCAATTACTGTTAGTGAATAATTTGGAATCAGACATAGTTATAGGATTAGATGAATTAACGAAATATAAAGCAAGAATTGATTTTGAAAAGATGGAGATTGAATTAAATGGTAATAGAATTGAATTTGAAGAAGAAAATATAGAAGAATTGGAAGTTGAAGAGGATAATAAGAAGTTATGGGAATATAGAAAGGATTGGAAATATGGGAGTATTGGCAATTGGAGAGGATAATAGGAAGTTATGGAATATAAAGAGGAGTGGAAATATGGAAGAATTGGAATTTGAAGAGGATAATAGGAAGTTATGGAATATGGAGAGGGATGAAATAATGGAAGAATTGGAATTAGTATGTGGAAATAAAGAATATGAAGAGAAAGTGAAGAATTTAATAGAGAAATATAAAGGATTGATTGGAAAAGAAATGAGAATGGCAAAGAACTATGTGCATAAAATGGAAGTTAGAGGAATAGAGAATTTCAGAGTAAGAACATATCCCATACCTTACAAGTATAGAAAAGAAGTTGATTCAGAAATACAAAATATGCTAAAGGATGGTATTATAGAGAGATGTAACACAAGAAATATAAATTAATAAATTGTACCGATATAAGAGACTCTGAGAAATGTAGAAGTAATAAGTCGCATAACGAACATTAAAGAATTTTCAAAAATGGATTTATAACATGATCTTTTAAACTAATTCCTTTGGATGAAACTTGTAAATGAAACATGTACCTAAAAATAAAATAAGAATTTGTATACATATTTAATTATGGTATTGTAAATAGATTTAAAACTATTTTAAGAGGATACGGCAACACAGGATTCCAGAATCATCTTACAACAGCAACCTGAAATAAAAAGAAATGTATTATTAGTAAAATTGAATCCTAGAATATAGTACTTGAAGTAAAATTTGCGTTCATAAAATTTTTCTTAGAATAAAAAATTTGATAAACGCAAAATTTAGGGGATGTTATTGTGAAAAAATAATGCTACACCCTGTATATCAAATAATGAAGAATTAAGATTATGTATTGTAATCTAAAAGAATTTTTTTAAGTCAAAAATTTTTTTTTAAACATTTGAATGGAGACAATCTGTACGATCCACTATTCGATAGAGAAGACATACAGAAAGGACAGACTGTATAATGTAGGGATAATTGCGAATAGGTGTGATAAACAATTTATATGAAATAAATTGCCTAACGAAACTTTTATCAAAGAGATCAAGTATCAAAATTTGTTCATAATAAGAAACTAATAATGCTTTATTCTATAAAGTCAAGCTAATCTCGTAATATTTGTTGATTAAGACATTAAAATGAGATAGTGTAGATGTTTAGACATAACAGAGCAGGAAAATATAAAATAATGTGAATTTCAGAGAACATGACTTATAAAGAAAACGAATTTTCATTTTGCATACATATTTAAAGGTAACAGCTGTCATCTATTAAAACATTATGAATATTCATTTGACATACATACTTAGAGGTTAGGAGATGTCATTTTAACAATAATAAGAAATATTATTGAATGAAAATAATATAGGAAGTCTAAGCAATTAAAAACCTTAGAATATAATATCATGATATAATGGATGAACATTTCACTGGTTGAAATGAAGAATTTGAGTTATAAAATAAATAGTCAAATTTGATTGGTTAATAAACATTTAAAAAAGATCACATCGGCGACAACTGTGTTGCTAACGAAAAAAAAATCAGAATGTGAGAAAGTTGTTGATTATGGGGGCTATTGACTAGTAGGTTTTTTCTTTTTGGGAAGAGATTTTTGGAGCAGCAAAATTTTTTGGGTAAAGTAAATTGAAATCATTTGGAAGACAAAATTTGAATATAGAATTTAAAACAAATACATTATACTTACAAGAGATATATCAGTGTAAGTAGTTTAGTTTATATAAATAATAAAAAAAGGAATTGTTGAATGTTGTAAAACACTAATCATGAATTTTATTTTATAAAATGGTGTCTTGTGTCTGGTGGAAGTAAAATAGCCAAATTAGTTTTCGAAGAACATTGAATAGTGGAATTTGTGTGAGCTGTTTGGACTTTGAAAGAAATACAGCATCGATTCCTGTTTTGGTAGAAGCAGAATGCCAACAGGGAGGTTTTCCAGGAGGAGAATCTGGAACAAACAGAAATCGTGAAGTAAATAAGGTAGTACAAGTTAGTTTATTAATGTATTAAGAGTTCAAGCGTACTTACTAATTTGTAAAAAAAAAACTAAAATTTTGTGATGCATAGACGCTGTTAAGAGTGTATTTCGCCGTTTTCTGAAAGTCAAATGTTTATGAAATTATATAACTGTATTTTAATATTATAATAATATCTCACCAGAGTGCGTGTGATTTGTATGAAAGAGTCATCCTTTTAGATAGTTGATTTTCTTAAAAAAAAAAACACTTGTAAAAGTGTAGTGTATTTATTTTCATTAAATTAAATATTGTTTTTCCTTTTGAAGAACGTTTTTTTAAATTACTTGAGTTAATCATTTCATCTGGTGATTTGTGCACCATCTACTTACCACAGGAAGAAGCTCTGAATGAAATCGATTGAACTATGCAGATATTTTTTAAGTAGGACAGGGCCGTATTTAATTTGAAATCATTAAAAAAGTAACATATTCTGATTAACAAATTTATTTTTAAAAATATAAAGCATTTATTAACTTTGGCGCAAACATATATAAAATTATAAAATCATTTTATTTAAAATACTTGAACTCTACCCTGAGATGAGAAGTTTTCATGTTGGTTAAATAAACTGTTTATCATACATATTAAATCCTCAACATACCGGGCAAATTAAACTATTTTCTCAACCAAATTCTATTCATAACAATATGTCGGCCCAACGTAGGGCAAATTAAATTCCCATAAAATAAACTATAATAATATATTCTATTGAAGTAGAGGTATTAACTTTTAGAGATACTTGATTTTTTGCCCATAAACGTTAAGTACTCCATCCTATCCCACCGTTCCCTAATATTTATTTTATCATTACGCCATTGAACACAAGTTCCCAAATTTCAAGTGCGCTCGGATTATTTCCTAAAGGTCTCGATGGCTCTTTTAGAGTTGGTAGTTAATTACAATATTACTTTGAAGTGTTCTAACTGCTTTGTTTGGTTCCTGATAATTCCAAATATAACCATCCTCATTTGACTTTGGATTCCGTTTGTATTTATATATTTTATTTATGTTTATATCTTCATCACTATCTGAAGAACTGTCTCCACCGTCAGCAATATGCTCTTCAGCATTACGATAATTGTTTTCGTCGTGTAGTACAAAATCCGAATCAGCAAAGGAATCATCTGTAGCTGAAGAAATACTATTTTCTTCTCGTATAAAAGGGTCCCCCTGTCTATGATCCTTATCGGAATATTATATTTCTGAACATTCAATATTCATCATTAGAAGTTTCTTCAAGCCATTTCATGACTGTTTGTTCATAATTTTAATCGGTCACACTCACTGCTTTTGAATGAAATGCCATTGTCTAGAACAATAAATGTTATCAAATAATAATTGATCCTTATGTCATCATCAAATACAACTTACCACCGCACCGACTGGCGATAATAATATTCAACACTAATAAATATTCCCGTTGAAAGAGACTATCGGTATACAGTATCTAAAAAATATTTAGGTCTCACGAGAGTATTGGTATACAGGACCGCTAACAATCTCAGAAGTCAGATGCAAACTAAAGAAGTGATATAAGAATCACACTGAAATTGGTACACCATGAAGGTACTTAGATAGCCAACAATATAGCACTGTCATAATCCAGAATACTAGAGAAACAAATTTATATAGCGGCACGACATACCGTTGTCTCGGGCTTGTTTCTTACACCCTTTTTAAAATACAATATTTCAGCATCTTTTATCATTCAAGTTATTTCATATTTTGTAGAAATATCCTTTTCATGGCCACTCTCTGCTACTAGATGTAGTCTGGTTATAAGGAACAGGCGTTTTCATCGGTGATAGAAAAGGATGCACCTTTTTAACGCTGTCAAAATGACAAAACTGTCAACGTTGAATGACACGTTTTATATAGGAATTAATTTATCTTGAATAAATAATTTTATTAACGGTAAATTACCACAAATTTTGTTTTTATCTGTTCATTTCAATTAAATTGAGCTATTGAGCTAGTCAAGAGACACTAATTTTTGTGAAAGAATTATAATTATCGCTATTAATTTATCATATCTACAAATCGACTAATTGCATCATTTTGAATAATGTATATAAAAACTTGATCAACTTTTTTCTGAGCCAAACCTACTCACCTTGAGTGAAGAATGAAGTTCACCGTATGCAATTTTATTTCATATAACAATAGTAATAATAATAATTGTATCAACTATCAATCATTAGTTCAGGGTATACAGACGAAAAAAGACGAAATTTCGGAAATATTATTAGAACGCTGGATTTTCGTGTAAACCTTATTTATATGATTCTAAACAATATCCCAGAAGTCCCCAAGTTCACGGAAAGCATGGCTTAGCTAATATCTCATTTAATACCGCTTAACCAGTTTGTAGTTCAGGAAACTGCCTACAATGAACATATAACTTTTTTTCGTGAGAATACCGGCTCTTGAGAATGTATTTGCTCCAAAGGTTGGGATTGTTCAATTTTGAACTTCTAAATACGAGTCGACAAATGTCGAAGAAAAAGTCGAGGTCGTGTATTTTGGCTTCCTGTGTCCAACCACGCGTCGGTCCATCTGTTCGTTTTAAGCATCAGCGGATGAACGATGAGCGTAACATTTGAAGCTTTATTTATTTATTATAAGTAACGGGTATATAAAAGGATGTTTAAAGATCTGTATATATTTTAACCTTATTACCATATACAAACTGATAGAACTTTTCAAGTGAGAAGCCTATTGCTAAAAGTTCCTTCTCAATTTGAGAATATCTTTTCTCAGTATCTGTTAAACTACGAGATGCAAAGGAAACTGGTTTGCTCCATTATGTTAGACATGCTCCCGCCCCATTTTGACAAGCATCTGCCCGAATTTCTATTTGAATATTAGGATCAAATGATCTTAGTGTAGGTGCAATATTAATAAGATTTTTTAATTCGTTGTAACAATTATCATGATCCACAAACCAGTTCCACAGTACATTACTTTCTGTTAATTCACGAAGCGGTGAAAATATTTCAGACACAATAGGCATACATTTAGCTGAATAGTTAGTTAATCATCCCTAAAACTCTTAGAAGCCTTTTATTGTGTGGAGATTTTATTAATTTAGCAATTGACTAGACCTGCTCTGGATCTGGACTTACCCCATTTTCGTTAAACTCCTACCCAATATATTTAACCTGTCCTAACTTATATTGAAGTTTTTTGATATTGAGTCTAACATTAGACTTGCGAGCTCTATTTAAAACTTGTTTTAAAATTTCACCATGCTCAGCTTCATTTGCGCCAGCAATTATGAGATTATCAGAATAGATTTTTAGTGCATTAACGCAATTAAAAATACTCAAAGTCTGTTTGAAATTAGTGCAAACAATCTTTAATATTTTTGATAATTATTCCTTGCAATTTTAATTTAACAATCGAGGAATATTTTGAAATTAGGGAATTCCAAAAATCTAACACAGTATCCTTTTTAATATTAAGTAACGGAATGTTGATATTTCTTTATTTAGGAAAGTTATCTTTCATTTCATTTGATGAAAATTCATTTAAATCTACATGTGGATTTTCTAGACATTGTGGCCCATGCCACCACAACGACCTATGGTATTTATTTCTTAGGTATAAATAAGCAAATATACCTCTCTGACTGTTGAAAATCAACCAATAGATCCTAATTCGAGCAGGATCTGAGAAGAAACCAGAAAAAGGAAAGTAATAAAATTCCTATTTAAACCTTGGAAGAATTTCACTTGCGTTGACAAGTACATTTAAAAAAACAGGTTAGAGTTTGAAAGATTAGTTTTACCAGTTCCGTTCCGTTCCAATCGTTTTGTTATTGTTCCAAAGTAACTACCTGTCAAAATTGAAGTTTCTCTCTGATAAAGAAAACATAGCGTTGTTGTATATTTCAAAAACAGTACAGTTCAGAAGAATAGATTAGTAATTTCGTTGTAAAAGAAGAGTTCCAGTCTAGTTTCACAAGAATAGTGTGTGTTAAAGAAGGGAAGTAAAGTGAAATTTGGTCAATAAATTCATGAAACATTTTATCCAATCTCAAGAAAATAAGTTCCTTGTAGTAGCAAAAATTGTAATGCAAAATATTTGGCTGTCAAAATTAGGTTGGTATGATGAATTAAACTCTGAACTTCTACATCAGTGGACAAATTTCGGTTCCGGTGCACTTCGCGACCCTCCGAATTTTATGTTAATTTCAATTTTGTTTGATAGCTTACCTTAAATAAAGCAGATTAGAACAAAAATTTCGCTGGATCGTTCAGTAATTACTTTAAAAATCACGAATTTAGTTCGAAAAATGGTACTGGTTCCGGTGCACCGGACCCATGGTACTTTTACAAAACTAGTTATTGCTATTTCACGATAAATATTTTCACTTCAAATTGTAAAGGTTATTATCTTGAACTAAACATAAGTCTGTTACATAAAAAAACCGGAAGAAAATACTTAAATTTTGCCAATTTTTAAATATATTCTGAGGCGTAATTATTTTCACTTGACACTTATAGGTGATTAATTAGACACTGACACATTATGTCTAGGTAACCAGGGTCACAAAGGATACTTTTCTGTCATCATATGAGTTTCAGCAGCGTTGTCAAGTGGTCTTTATTTTCTTTCAGTTGAATTAATTTTGTGTTGTAATAGATATATGAATATATTATAAAAATATAAAAGTATTTGCATGTATACTTAATAATGAAATTAGAAATAATAAATATCCTTAGAATGTACTGTTCATCTTAGATTTGATTTATACGTTACATTAAATGAAGGAGATCAAAACAAACTTTTTTGGTGGACCACAGAATCAACAATAAATAACAGAATATAAATCTCTCATGGCGATTTTCATACATTATCGATTTGTTTTGAAAGGTTTATAGGCAAATTCATCGATAATCTATTCTTGTGCACGATTGCAGCCACGATCGATATAATATGTTTGTATCGTGAGTTGCAGCTATAGTAATCTACGCCTGCACTTAAGTAACGTCGACATTCCGCGAACTCTTTAAATATTCAATAAATTATTTCTTTCCCTCTAACGCAGTACGCGGAACGATGCCTACGTTATTTCTAAATGCACTTTCCTTCGTTTATGGTCATGACAAAAGTGTTATTATATTGTTGATTTCATTATTGGGATAGGATTGGTTGTTAGTAATCGCAAGTGAAAAAAAATGATAGTATTATGATAATATTTTGACGGTGGTCAAAATGGAAGTCAAAAACGTTTTCCAACTGAATTCGATTATTAATTTAAACGATGAGGAATTGTTAAATATGCTCCAAAATGTGAACTTGTTACCGCTGAATATAAGATGTGCCCGATCAATCTGCTTCAGTGTATCATACGGAAATCCAATTCTCAGTAATTCAATTGATTATCCACATTATTATGAAATAATACGTGCTCATATAGGTATATTATTAGGAATACATACACAATTTGCAAATAAAAAAATTGAGTGAACAGCTATGGACATATTGTGAAAAATGCGCACAGGTTCGATGTTTCGCAGTTCGCGCGCGCGAATTGCGAAACGTCGAACATGCGCGCTCGCTTCGCTCGCGATATCAATCTGCTTTAGTATCTCAAACGGAAATCCAATCTTCAATCATTCAAATGATTATCCACATTATTATGTAATGATACGTGCTCAAATAGGTATACTATCTGGAATACATACACAATTTGCAAATGAAAAAATTGAGTGAACAGCTATGGACATATTGTGAAAAATGCGCGCAAATGGAATAATTCAACAGATTGTGCAATTCGCGCAAAACTGATTTCAGTTAAACATTTTTTAAGTGGGGACGGTCACATCTTGCAAATCGATGAATCCTTGCTGACCAAACGAAAATATCATTCCTATGCTGGTAGCCGACGAGTAAACATCGCTTATCGGTAATTATACCTCATTAAATTCAAACCAAAATACGAGTTTTTTTTTCGGTGTATCGTTGAAAGTAGTAAATAATTAACAATCATCATGTGATTTTTTTCCAATTCTTGTGATCGATGCTATAAACAATTGAGTTTTAAGAAGTGAAGACATTTTATTTTCATCAGTGGCGTAACATCAAGTCAGGTAACTGTTTTTTCCTACCAAATATTTTCAGGGATCCATTAGGGACTCCTGTCTCTCCTTTTCATTTGTATTGGCTTTGGTATCCAGGGCCACTTACAAGATGAATATTCATCAATCCCAATCTACTTCAAACTCTCCTCCCCATACTTCACCTAATGCTACAAAGTCGTATGTTGCGGCTGCACAAACAAAACCTCCCCCACCAACCTTCCCTAAAAGAGAACAAGCAATCATCATGCACACCATAACCAAAACTACTCTCTTTGAGTATAAAAGCCGTAGGAGAAATTGTAACCCCCAAAAATGTAACATTTGCCTCTAGAATCTCAAACAACCGCATATGCATCTATTTAAGCTCTACTGCTGTTGTCGATAGACTTCTTAATGAACACGATAGTATATATATTAAATCTAACAATATACCTATTCGAAGGCTTATCACACCTGCCAAACGAATTCTGATTTCCAACGTCTCTCCCACTATCCCTCACTCTCTTATAGAAAAAGCTCTAAAAGACATCGGCCTACAGCTAGCCTCTCCTGTTTCATTCGTGAAATGTGGCGTACTGGACGATAATTATTCTCATATCATGAGTTTTCGCAGAATAACATATATTATACCAGAAAACGACAACTTCACTCTCCAAACATCCCTTTTAATTACTTTCGATAATACTCCTTACAGAATTTTCGTGTCCACGGATAAACTGGAATGTTTCTTATGTAAACTCCCTGGACACACCGCCGATTCTTGCACCAATCCACCTAACGCTGAAATTCAAAATCCACCTCCCCCATCTCCTATAGTACAAACAACTACTACACACTCTGACAATCTTTCTGTATCTAACACTCAGAGTATACCTGTCGAAGATGATCAACCCAATCTGCCACTTATCGAGCAAGTCAATTTACCTGTAATTCAAGGACAAAAGAGAGGTCTATCTACGGATAGCAACCTCGAAACTCCCTCTCAGCTATCACCGATAGATACTCCGACCGACAACCAGATGTTCCCTCCTTCATACACAATACCTCAAAACTCAATCAAACAGCATAAGAAAAAACCCAAAACGACCGGAAAAGAGGACTTTAAACTCACACCCACTACTTACTCTACTATACAAGAGCTATGCAAAAACAATTCTACTCACCTTACACTGACTGAAACACAACTCACCGCCTTCCTAGAAAACTCATTTGGCTTGTCAGACCCATTGAACGAAGCTCTCTCTTTCACAGCAAATATACAAGGTCCACTAAATGACTTAACTCTTATGTACAACATAACCAAAGAACGGTCTCTTAAAAATCGGTTGACTAGATTACAGAAAAAAATAAAACATCAACTAAACCCTGAAGATTCGTCTGACGATAAGAGCTACACATCAGAAACCCAAACTGACGAAGAGTCAAATAATCCCATCTCTTAATTAGCACAGAACTCGTTAGAACCATCAGTCCATATTAACAATATCACTATATACAATAATAATCTTCAAGCTAATCCAATGGAATTGTGATGGATTTTTTCCTCGCCTGGAAAGAATCCAACAGCTCATATCCAATGAGAACACTCAAATCCTGTGTCTCCAAGAAACAAATGCCACAATCTCGAAACTTCCCCACCTAAAAAACTTTGAAGGCTACCATCACATACGCAATAATTGCAATAGAGCCAGTGGCGGTACTTCGATTTTCGTTTCTAACGACATATTTTCATCCCTTCTACCCCTAAATACCGACCTTGAAGCTGTTGCTGTATCCATATGGCTCCCGAATAAATTAAATGTGTGCAGTATATACATTCCCCCAAACCATTGTCTAAAAGAAGAAGAACTAGCAAACCTCATTTTTCAACTACCTCATCCCTACATTCTAGTAGGAGATTTCAATGCGCATAATAACTTGTGGGGATCCAACTCAACGTATGGTAAGGGTAAAATAGTGGAAAATGTATTAAACTGTACAAATGCGTGCCTACTAAATACAGGATCCAATACACACCTTAACTTCTCCTCTGGTTCTTTCTCCGCCATAGATCTCAGTCTATGCGATCCTAAATTAGCTCCCACATTAACTTGGCGTACTGTCGATGATTTACATGATAGTAATCATTTCCCTATCGTTATATCTTCCATTGCCTCTCAAAACCCAAAAATCTCAACCAGGACATTCTGGCGATTAAACAATGCTGACTGGAAAAGTTTTACATCACAAACAGAAGATGTCCTACATTCTCTTAAGTTTTCCGAAAGCGTTGATGATAATATCGCAATATTCTCAAATTCTATTTTGTCAGCTGCTGAATTACATGTAGGTAAAACTAATATATCCCATCCTAAGAAAAGTGTTCCTTGGTGGAATTCCTCTTGCAAAGACGCTGTACAACAACAAAACATAGCATTAAAACTGTTACGACAAAACAATACCCCTGAAAATCTCATCAATCTCAAAAAAGCCAGAGCAAAATCTAAATTCATTATCAAACAAAGCAAAAAATCCTCCTGGAAAAACTATGTTTCGACAATAAGCGAAAACACAAATCCCAGTCAAGTATGGAAAAAGATCAGAGGTATACAGGGAAACAAAACCAATAATGGAATTCCCCATCTTGTTTCAAATGATGCGGTAATAAATAATGACCATGAAATAGCGAAGATCATAGCTGAAAATTTCGAAGACAAATTCCGAAGTAGGCTACACCCAAACATTGCAAATACTTATACTAATAGCTCTTTATCATGCCCAATTCCATCAAATCAAGATATAGACTCACTCAACCTACCTTTCTCTCACCAGGAACTTATTACTGCGTTAAAATCGTGCAAAAATTCCGCTGCTGGTCCTGATGACCTGCCATATATTTTCCTTAAAAAACTTGATTTCTTAGGTCAACTCAAACTTTTAGAACTGTTCAACTTAATATGGACCTCTAACATGTTTCCAAGCCTCTGGCGACTATCCGTCATAATTCCCTTGAAAAAACCTGATCAGCCGACAACCTCCCCCAAGTCCTATAGGCCCATTTCATTAACCTGTACAATGTGCAAAGTCATGGAAAAAATGATCAATAAAAGATTGATATGGTATTTAGAAAAACACAACATTTTATCTGAAGACCAATCTGGATTTCGGCGGCACAGGTCAACAAAGGACAATTTTATAACGTTGCAAACTCATATCTCCACCGCTCTAAACAAAAAACAACAAACTATACTTGCTACATTTGATATAGAAGGTGCATTCGATACAATACACAGAAATGTCATACTTGAGAAATTATTCCTATCACAATATTAATGGAAATATATTCTTTTTTATCAAAAACTTTTTATCGCTTAGATCCTTCAAAGTATCTGTTAATGGTATCCTTTCCTCAACATTCAATCAAACCGACGGATTACCCCAAGGCTCGGTACTCAGTCCCACACTCTTCAACCTCGTAACAAATGATCTTTGTTCTAACTTCTCTGCTCCTGTTAGATGCACGATGTATGCCGATGACTTATTATTATATTGCCACGGTCAGTCAGTGTCCACTACCTCCTCTATAATTCAATCTGCGGTAAACTCCCTGTCCAACAAGTTAAAATTATTGGGACTCTCTTTATCCCCAACAAAATCCAAAGTCATCAATTTTAGTAAGTCTTCAATAAACTCTACCCCTAATATTATAATCAACAACGTCCCTCTTCAGGTTGTAAATCACTGCAAAATATTGGGTATGATATTTGACTCCCGTCTCAATTGGAAAAAACATATTCTAGATACTAAGAGCGAAGGATACAGACGACTAAACATCATAAAAACCCTCTCTCACTTCCATTGGGGCGCTGACGAAACTTCTCTCCTAAAAATATACAGATCCCTTATTCGATCTAAATTAGACTATGGCTGCTTCGTATATATAACTGCATCTAAATCACATATCAATGTCTTGAACTCGATACACAATACAGCTCTTCGCCTGTGTCTGGGGGCGTTCAGGTCTAGCCCGGTAGAAAGTCTCTACTGCGAAGCAAATGAACCTCCTCTATGGATAAGACGTCAACATTTATTACTTAACTATATTATCTCGGTATCTTCCAATCCCCTTAACCCAGTATACAGCTTGTTTACCGATGATAGCTTACAGAATACCTCAACATCCTCAACAATAATACCCTTACCTTCACTACTAAAAACAATGCCAATCAAAATTGATATTTCTCAAACATTTCCTCTACCTCTTCCCCTAATGCCCCCATGGACGAAAAACATTCCTCATATCAACACATCTCTCACAAGTCTGAATAAAAATGAAACACCAAACGATCTAATTAAACAAACTTTTCTGGATATAATATACCGAAATGACTACGATTTAGTACTATATACTGATGCCTCGAAAAATGAAACAGGAGTCGGTTGTGCTGTAACAACATTAGATTCTCCAATCTTCTCTTCCACAATATCATCAACTTGTACTGTACATACCGGCGAACTCTATAGTATACTTCAGGCCTTCAAACATATTTCCCCTCCCAATAAAAATGTCTGCATATGTACAGACTCACTTGCATCTATACACTCCATTAAAGATATATACAGTGACCATCCTCTTGTACAGAATATCCACGACTCCTACCAACTCTCCTTTTCCCAAAATATAACAGTTACCATTCTATGGACACCATCTCACATTGGTATAATGGGAAACGAACTAGCTGATCAACTAGCTAAAAGGGCCACAACTTTAAACTATTACGCACATAACATCCAAATTGCATCCGATCTCAAGCAAGTCATCAAGCATAAGATCAAATCTCTATGGCAAAATCATTGGAACTCCATCCCGACAAAATTGCAAAAAATTCAACCTTCATTAAGCCATCCTTACTATATTGGAGCTTCAAATCTCTCAAGACAAGACCAAGCGGTGCTGAGAAGACTAAGAATCGGTCACACTAGATTCACTCATGGCTACCTTATGTCATCCAACATTCGGCCATTCTGTTCAACCTGTAACTGCATCTACACCGTTGAACACATTATTCTAGAATGCCAACAGTACACAACTAGAAGACAACAGCTCAACCTCAAAGGAAGTCTCCAAGAGGTACTCGGAAATCCAAATAATGTCCCCTCCGTGCTCCAGTTCCTGAAAGACGTACAGCTATACCACAAAATATAATATATTTATTGTATACTTATACTGTACCTGTGCGAGTGGCCTTTGTAGCCGAGCACGTTAATTGCAATAAAAAAAAAAAAACGAAAATATAATAGGGGGCGCATGATTCCAGAGCAGTGGGTGCTATGATGTCACGGATAAACGTGTCTATGTAGTATTGGTTCCCAACCGAACAGCCACTACTCTGGAATCAATAATTTCTCGTCAGGTATTGCCGGTTACTGAAATATGGACTGACTGTTGGAGGGGATATAGTGGCTTCAAAAATCTGGGACGTGCATCCCCTTAGATACATAAGGAAGTTAACCATTCCAGAAACTTTGTGGATCCGGTAACGGGAGTGTGCACGAACCATCTTGAAGGCCACTGGTCGTCCATTAAACAATATTTGAGGCGTCCGGGGTGATGTCCTCAAGATTTTTATCGGAATAAGTGGATCAGTTTATGTGGTGCAAGTGTTTGGTCCCACTCTTAGTGCGAGATTCAATAATATTATCGAACAAATTTCGGCGCGTTATCCTGTGTAGTTTATAGTTGAGATTTAGTTAGGTTAGATTGAGTTAGTTTAAATATTCATAAGTACATAAGTAGGTTAGATTGGGTTAGGTAGGGTTGACCGAATTCACTTTTTCAAAAACATATCATATACAGAGTTCGGACAGATTGGTGGTAGGATTTAGCAGGTAGGCGATCGACCATGGCTCTTTAGAATGACGTTTCCTTGTCCCATTAAGGGTTGAAGATGAAAACATGGTTGATCCAGCAACTTGGTACTAATTTCCAAGGTCACCTTTATCCCATATAATGAGCGTATGATGCTACTACAGCTAAAAGCACATCCCATTAACATAAACCTTATTCAGGTGTATGCCCCTACATCAGATAGTAACGACCATGTTATAGAACAGTTTTATACAGACTCAGAACAATTAATGAATAATATCAAAAAGCAAGAAGTGATTATAATTATGGGAGACTTTAACGCAAAGATTGGAAGAGGAAAAGTCGAAAAATTCGTTGGCAAATTTGGACTGGGAACGAGAAATGAGAGGGGAGACAGAATGTTACAATTCTGCCAAGAAAATGAGATGATAATTACAAACACCTTTTATGATCTGCCTCCAAGAAGACTATATACCTGGACTTCGCCTCGACACAATGACAGCCGAATAATCAGAAATCAAATAGATTTAATAACCGTTAATAATCGATTTAAAAATGGGATTAAGAGCGTTAAGACGTATCCAAGTGCCGACGGAGGAACAGACCATAACTTATTAGTTGCAAATGTAAACATAAAACTGAGAACCCTAAAACGACATAACAAATCACCTGAAATGAATCTGAATGAAATTAAAAATCGCAAAGAACAACTAAATGAAGAGATAAGGGACAAGCTGAACATCGTATCTCAAAGCGAAGACGTGGACGAGAACTGGAGTACGTTAAAAAATGCCTTGCTGGAATCTAGTAGTAGGGTACTTGGCACGGAAACAAAAGCTAGTAAAAACGAATGGATGACACCTGAAATAATTCAGCTTGTTGACGAAAAAAGAAAATTTAAAAATAAAAACAGGCAAAAATATAAAGAACTAAAGAACAAAATAAAATACGAAATCGACAGAGCCAAAGAGAACTGGATGAAAGAAAACTGTAAAGAATTGGAACAGCTAAGTAATAAACACGATACAGCAAACCTTCATAAAAAACTAAAAGATATAACGGGCAACACTAAACACAGAACACCCTGCGTCACTAGGAATAACCAGGGTCAATTAGAAACGGAGGATGGACAGATAAAGAACAATACATTCAAGCTCTTATCAGCGATACAAGGGAATATGGACAAGAGACGCTAGACGAGGACCAGTACCTTGAAATTTTGGAGTCAGAGGTCGAGCAGGCCATACAAACGGCTAAGAGTAAGAAAACTCCTGGTCCAGACGAAATCCCTACAGAACTACTAAAAGCATTAGATACCGATATAGTGAAAAAGTTTACAGTTATTCTAAATCAGATATACAGGCAAAGTAAAATACCTACGGAATGGCTCAAGTCCACGTTTATTCCCCTGCCAAAGAAGAACAACCCCAAATCATGCGATGACTATCGGTTAATAAGCCTTATGAGCCACTCACTAAAAATACTTTTAAAAATTATACAAAACAGAATACATAAGAAATGTGAAGAAAAATTAGAGAAAACTCAGTTTGGCTTTCGTAGGGGCATGGGAACAAGAGAGGCATTGTTTGCCTTAACAGTCCTTTTACAGAAGTGCAGAGAATACAACAAAACCGTATACGCATGCTTTATAGATTTCCAAAAGGCCCTTGACCGAGTACAACACACAAAACTAATAGAAGAACTTAAAAACATCAATTTAGACAAAAAAGACATCGAAATAATAAAGAGCCTGTACTGGAATCAGTCAGCTACAGTGAGAATCAAGAATACAGAAACTAATGATATTTCGATTGCACGAGGTGTTAGACAGGGATGTATTCTCTCACCAACATTGTTTAACGTGTACTCTCAGGTTATCTTTGAGAAAGCCTTATGGAAAAGAAGCGAATGGGTTAAAATCGGCGGCGAAGTAATAAGCACGATAAGATACGCTGACGACACGGTGATCTTGGCAGAGAGTCTGGAGGACCTGCAGATACTTGTAAATGCTGTTAATATGGAATGTCAGCAAATGGGAATAGATATTAACACAAAAAAAAACAAAACTCATGATAATCTCTAAAACACCCGCACATAATGATCAATTAATAATAAACGATCAAGCAATAGAAAGGGTAGAAAAGCTTAAATACTTGGGTGCTTTCATTAACTCAGACCTAAATCAGGACCAGGAAATCCGTGTAAGGATTGAAATGGCAAGATCGGCATTTCTAAAATTTAAATCCATTTTTTGCAATAAAAATTTGAATTTAATACTCTGGTTGAGATTTATGGAGTGCTATGTTTGGTACCAGCTATTATATGGTGTAGAAACATGGACGTTAAAGGCACAAATAACTAAAAGAATCGAAGCCTTCGAAATGTGGATTTACAGACGTATGCTGAAAGTACCATGGACAGCCCGAATTACTAACGAGGAAATACTACATAGAATTGGTCGTGAACGAAAACTACTAAAAATAATAAAAATACGTAAGACAGCATATCTCGGTCACGTATTACGACATGATAAATACTCTCTGTTACAAGTGATTATGCAGGGCAGAGTTGAAGGAAAGAAGGGAATTGGGAGAAAGAGGAAATCATGGCTGAGGAATATCCGAGAATGGACAGACATGGGCGTTGAGGATCTTTTTCATATTGCTACGGACAGAGATGCTTTTAAGAGAGTGGTCGCCAACCTCCGTTAAATGGGGACGGCATTCGAAGAAGAAGATAGAAGATTTCCCCCACAACAGAAAAATAGGTACTTAATCAAACTTTGGCGCGTTATCCTCTCTAGTTCACTACATTGTTGAGTTGTATTTGGTCTATATACTCAAGTTAGGTGAGTAATATATATTTCTTGTTTCATATTTAATGATATTCTAGTTACATTTTGATCTGTCAGTTGGTCAGGAACCTATATTGAATTGAATTAGGTAAAGTATTGTAAATTATGCTGATTCGGCAATAAAAAATTCCATTAAAGTTTTACTACAAATATTTGTGACTGTTGGTCGGATTATAATTGGTTCGAGGAGTGGAAGGAAATATAATCTTGGTATATTCCTATACCCTAACTAAATAAAATATACGCACTAAGTTAGCACCAGTGGAAAATACATAATACGTCCACAGAAGTACATTTTCAATACATACATTTAAATCATGAAAATAGTATAAATCTTGTATGAAGTATTTCCAAGCAGACACAAGTCATGGAAATGAGAACTGGCAACACTCCTCCTTCTAAAATTGGTGACCATCTGATATCTAGACATAATTGTCAAATTTTTTCGAAAAATTGCGGATTTTTAGTACTTTTAATTGCGATTTCCTCTTACAAAAGTGCATGATCCAAGAATTTTTTTCCCTTAAAATGTTCTATAATAATAGTGTTTTCTAATAAAAAAAATCGATGCAAAATTCGGAGGGTCACGAAGTACACCGGACCCCAAATTTCATTTCACATATTCATGAAATTTCTCAGTTATTAATTCCTAGACACATTTCTTCAAAAATAAAATTGTGAAAATTGAATTACATGGATTTTCCGATAGTAGCTTGAAGGTATATGGTGCTGTTGTTTATATTCGTGCATTTATGACAATGGTTTGATTTCTTGTTATTTTTTTTGCTTCAAAAAGTAGAATAATTCCTTTAAAAACTATTACACTAGCACGTCTTGAGTTATATGCTGCAGTCTTATTAGCAAATTGGGTTACAAACATAATTTCAATTTTCATAAATAAAATTCCTACATTTACTACGAATTTGTGACAGGTTCTCGAATAGTCTTGTGTTGGCTAAAATGACATCCTTCTAGGTGGACTATTTTTGTGTCAAATAGAGTTTCTGAAATTCAAAATTTAACTTCCAACTGTCAGTGGCGGCACTTAGATTCGAAAATTATTCCTGCAGATTTGATTACTAGAGGCATTTCTCCAAAGGACATAATCAAAAGGTCGTTGTGGTGGCATGGGCCACAATTTCTAGAAATTCCACATGTAGATTCAAATGAATTTTCATCAAATGAAATGAAAGATAACAATCCTGAAGAAACAAATATTAACTTTGCCCGTTACTTAATATTAAACAGGATACTTTGATAGAATTTTGAAATTCACTATTTTCAAAATATTCGTCGATTGTTGAATTGGAAAGAGTTCTTTCCTTTCGTATAATATCCTTGAATAATATCAAAATCAACTCTCAGAAGAATTTAGGTCCTTGAACTGTAGATGAATTAATAAATGCACAAGTTTTTATAACAAAATTTTCGCAAATGCGGTACTTTTGTGAAGAAATTTCAGAATTAAAGGCTAATAAATTCATTTCCAATAAACATATTTTGGATTTAGCTACCTTTATTGACAATTCTGGTCTTTCTAGAGTAGGAGGTGGTTTAGCTAATTATGATTTGCCTTATGATCATGAATTCCAAATTTTACTACATTCAAATGATTTGATTACAACACTTATGTTAAGATACGAGCATTTGAGATTAGGGCATGCTAGTGCGCAAACCACATTGTCAAATTTTCGTTTAAAATATTTGCCTTTAAATGGTCTTGTAGAAATCAAAAGACGTTTCAGAAAATGTATAGTTTGTGCTAGATTCAATTCAAAATCCTGGCAACAAATGATGTCAAATTTTACCTTCAGATAGATTGAAAGTATGCAGACCTTTTTCTAAAGTTGGAGTGGATTTTGTTGGTCAATTTCTTATTAAATCGTCACATCTCCGTAAGGCTCCTTTAATGAAATGTTAAGTTGCCGTGTTTGTTTGTATGATTTATAAGGCTGTCCAACTAGAACTAGTTTCTAGTTTATCGACTGATGCTTTTATACTTACATTGAAAAGATTTATCTCAAAAAGAGGCAATCCTTCGATCACATTCAGTGATAATGGAACTAATTTTCTTGGGGCAAAAAATCAGCTAAAATAATTATATGACTTTTTGAAGGTTAAAGGTAATAATAATTCCATTGTAGAATTTTTGGCTAGTAAAGAGGGCTAGAATGGAAATTTATTCTACCCATGAGTCCTTATAGGGGCGGTATTTGGGAGGCTGCAGTAAAGAGTACAAAGCATCATTTACACAAAATAGCTGGAAATGACTATTTCACATTTGAAGAGTTCAGCACTATTTTAGCACGAATAGAAGCAATCTTGAATTCGAGACCTCTCCAACCTCTTTCACATAATACAAATGACATATCTTGTTTAACTCCTGGACATTTCTTGATTGGTGATAGTCCCTCATCCTTTCCTGAACCTGATTTGTCAGAGAATTCTGAAAATCGCTCAACTCGTTTTGAAAGATGTACTCTTGTTCAACAGTATTTTTGGAAAAGTTGGACAAAGGAATATTCAAACCAATTGCAAAAAGACCAAAATGGCTTATTCCTCATCCAAATTTAAAAGAAAATGATATTGTATTGCTTAAGGAAGAAAATTCGGGTCCGTGGCCCCTTGCTAGAGTTGTTGAAATTATTCCTAGTAAAGATGATAAAGTACGTTTAGTTATAGTTAAAACGAAAACTGGAACTTATATTATAAACATTACAAAACTATGTCTCTTACCAAAAAAAGATTAATTAGAAAAGTAAATTCTGCGTTTTTGAATAGTACGTTCTTGTTTAGTGAATTTTTTTATTTTTCCTTTATCGAATCTTAGAAGCTCCAATGTGGGGGAGTATGTCTGAAATTAGTTCAAACATTCTTTAATATTTTCGACAATTATTCCTTTCAATTTCATTTTTATCAATCAAGCAGTAAAGAAAAAAGTGAAGTTTGTTTATTTGAGTTTATTGAAAGATATGTCATTGTCCATTGTGTATTATGTGCGCCAATTAAGAAGATTACTATTCCATTTATTGTAATAATTTGTTATTTGTGGATTAAAAACTCACTGGTCCTTCGAAACAGATTTTAGAATATAGTTGGTTTTAGAAATTACATTGGATTTTATTTTACGACCTATGTAAATTATTTCGAAGGTATAAATAAGCAAATACACATCTCTGACTGTTGAAAATCAATCACAGTCATTCTATGAAACATTCCCTCTACTGTTGAAAGTCTAAATGGTAATCGCTTATACTTATATTTACCAAAGGAGGTGATAAACGTACACATATCACAGCTTCTATTTATTATTTAATTTGGTGAAACCCATCTCTCATGTCAAGCACACTAAATATTTTCTTACCAAACACGGTTGTACTCAACACTTCTGCAGTGGGAGTAGGGAATTTCTCCTCTTTTAATTAAGCTTCAAAATATAATGGGTCTAAAAAAATTCTCAAGTATCTATCAGCTTTTCCAACAATTACAATATTGTGAACCCAATTAGTTGCATTTGCCTTTTCAATACAATCTTTGTTTTCCAAAACTATTAATGTGTCTTTAAAGTTTTTTTGTATGCACAATGGCCCTCTTCTGCACCCGTTAACCACTAGTTTTGCATCACTCTTATGAGCTATATCATACTTTTTGGGATATTGCCCTAAAATCTGGAAAATGTCAGAATTGTTTTTGATGAATTTCAACTTTTCTAATGCTTTACTTTCTAATGAAGAAATATTATCCTCGGAGTTACAAATTGTAAGTAACAATTTCATTTTTTCACATGCTTAACGTCCTAAAATTGGCATACTATTTGTGTCGAACAAAACATAGTGACCTATTATCACAATAACTGTCCGATAAAGGAGAGTCGCTCTTCCAAACAAGCTGTCAGGTAGAGCTGACAACACTAAGTAAAGAAACGAAAGGCGTTTTCAGAAATGCGAAAAAGATGGGCAACTGGGAAGTATATGAGGCTAAACTAACCCTAACAGAGTCATAATGAACAAAATTCTCAAAAGGGGCACTTCTAATAATCGAGATTCTATTCAGCTGTCAAACATAAAGTTAACAAATGCTGAGGAAGGGGCTTCAAAGCACCTTCTTAGTGTGCACTTTCCAGATTCGGTAAAAATAGACTCAAATTACGATATTAGTGTTTTAAATTAAACTCACTGTTTTCAGCTAATTCCACAATATAATGAAAATTGTTGAAAGGTCTAAAAAATTGACAATTGTTTCGATAAATCAATATCATCGTCAGAATGACAGAAGTTACATTTCATTTGATGCCTACCTGATGTTTAGTAATTATTTTTGGCTAGACCAAAAAGTGATCTAACTTGTGATTGACTTGATATATGTTAATAGAAAAAAAGAAGAAGTAATATTACAAATATTGAAGCTTGGATATTATTAGCCCTATGGTGATATTCTGGATATCATTTTTCCAATTAAGATCAGTATAACTGTGCAATGATATAGAAAACCAGGAGAACTATATATGCTGATCTTTACAATTTTATTATCACTTAAAAAGACAGTTTATTAGTGAAGAGCTCCCTAGACTCATCTGTTCATTGACAACTTCATATTGTGGGTTTCTTAAATGTCTTCTAATTTACAATTCTTCAAGGACATACAGTTCTTTTTTCTTTTCACAAATATGCAGCACTTCTAGTTCTGTGTTAGGTGTCACTGAATGATTGGTGTCAAGTAGATGTTTTGCGTAATGGGATTATCTGGTTGTTTTAGTCTGTATGCTCGTAAGTGTTCACTGTATCGGATTTCAAAATTTCTAAGGGTCTGACCCAAATAGACAGTATCACATTCTGGACATTTTAGTTTATATATACCTGATTTCTTGATTGGTGTTATTTTTGTTTTTACATTCAACAATTTTGTACTAACGTTACTTTCTGTTTTAAAAGAAATTGTTGCTAAAGATATTATCTTTGAAATATTATTAGAAATATTTCCTGCATATGTGATGGTTGTAGAAGTTTTTATTTCATCAGTTTGTTTAGGAAATATTAGTTGTAATGCCACTTTTTCCTCTTTTTTATTATTTAGCTTATTTATTATATGTAATGGATAACCGTTGGATGTTGCTATTTGTCTAATTGTATTAATCTCTCTATCAAAATTACATTTGTTCATAGGAACTGAAAAAGCTCTATGTATCATTTAATTATATGCCGCTAGTTTATGTGACATGGGGTGATTGGAACTTTATGGAATTGTCACATCAGTGTGTGTTGGTTTTCGGTAAATTGAATGAACAAGTACATTATTAACTCTTTGAATTTTTAAATCAAGAAAATTGATTTAGCTATTTTGTTCAATTTCTAATGTAAATTTAATTTTTGGGTTTAAATTATTAATGTGGTTGAACAATACATCTCATTGTCGTTCACTACCCATAAAACAAGCTAATATGTCATCTACATATCTATACCAAAATAAAACATTTTTCCAAATATTACTTTCAAAGATCTTTCTTTCTAAACTGTCCATTAAAATGTTTGCTAAAATAGGTGATATAGGGCTTCCCATTGGTAAACCTTCATTTTAAATATATATCTTATTGTCAAAAGTGAAATAATTCTGATTAATACATGAATCAAATAAATTAAGTATATCTGATATTATTCCTGGATTAATGTTTTTTCTTCTAGTAATTTTCTCACCAGTACTAGACATTTTTTAGGAGGAATTCTAGTGAACATATTAGTAATATCAAACGAAATAAGTTCATAGTTATCTTGCAAGTTGATTGCTTTTAATTTTTTGATTAGTTCTATTGAATTTCTAATTGAGTTTTAGATGCATATCCGTAACTATTAAATTTATTGTTAAGCCTATTTGCCAATATATTATTAGGAGTAATAACATAAGAAACTACAGGTCTAATTGGTTTTGTTATTTTATGTAATTTAACGGTTCCATATAATTGTGGACAATGAGGATTCTTATAATGATTGACCTCTTTTCGTAATCACTTAAAAGATAATTTGAAATATTAACAATATCCCTTACATTATTAGAAAACTTTTTTGTTGGGTCTGCTTTCAGAACTTTTACATCGCTAGATTCTATGAAGTTATATATTTTTGAATTATAATTTTCAGTTGTCAATTTGACAGTTGTGTTCCCCTTATCAAATTTTGTAACTGTTAGGTTAATATCTTCTACTTTCTTTTGGATTGCATAAGAATTTGACTTATCAGATCTTAAACCATAACTGGGAAGCGGAAGCAAATTCAAATAATACACTGCAAACAGTACTAAGAGGTCGGCAATATGAACAACCCGGTATCATACCTACGTCACACCGTTTAGTTGCACTAAGCAGCATAGATGAAAGACGACGTGGTCAACGCAAGTGTATCATTTGTTCTCGTATTCACCACAAACAACAAAAAATAAGTTAGTTTTGTGAACCCTGTGGTCAAAACGCTATTCTTTGTTCTCCTACTACTGGCGCAATTCTTTTGAGTATCACGTCTTACACGGAATACCGCAAAAATAACTTTTTGTTCTCATTTTTCTATTTATTCCAGAATTTTGTTTTCTATTTATTTGAGATTTTTTTTTTAACTATTAACTTTTTGTTATTTTTTAGTGAGATTTATTTTTGTCAAAAATAAGTTATCAATATCGTACAAATCAAATAACTTTTAATATAATCATTGATTTTGAATTTTTATTTTAAACTGTTAACAAAATTATTCCTGACGCATATGGAAAATGTCGCGGTACTGCTGGAAGCTCATTGTGTCCTACTGGAAGGACATTTAAATTAAAATAGAGCGTCCGTCCGGCAGGACCTATTGGATTATCCAGCTGTCCTTCCGGAAGAGGCTTCCGGCAGGACATTAAACCTCTTCTTCTTCTTATTCGTATTTAAGATCTTGCGATCTGTTAGTTTTGAAGGTTCCTCTTTATCGTTTCCTGGGAGGTGGACTGCCAACTGTCCTTCCATCTCTTAGGTGGTCTACCGGGTGCTCTTTTCCCTGTTGGTTTCCCTTCAAGTGCGATGCGTGGCAGTCTGCTCTCCTCCATTCTTCTCACATGAGCGTACCAATGTCTTCTTCTTTGTCTCCCCCATCCTACGATGTCTTGTACTCCACATTGTTCCCTGATGTCATTGTTTCTAACTCGGTCCCTTCTTGTTTTTCCCACTATAGTCCTGAGCGTTTTCATTTCGGCTACTCTAAGCATGCTTTTCGTTTTGTTGGTTTCTTCTCTGGTTTCTATTCCATATGTCATGATTGGCCTGATACAAGTCTTATAGATCCTAACCTTGCTATCCTTTCGCATGTATTCGTTTGCCCATATTGTTTGCTTTAAGCAGCCCGATATGGCAGTCGCTTTGTTAATCTGTCTTCCTAGGTCCTTCACTGGGTCGTGATAACTCGACAGATTCATACCCAGATATTTGAATTGTGAGACTTGCTCGATGATTTTTCCCTGGACTTCCAGCTTACATCTTACAGGTTCTTTAGCAAAGGTTATGCTTTTCGATTTTTCTATGGATATGGTCATGTTCATCGCTTGGCTGACCTGGTAGAATTTGTGCAGTTGTCTCTGTAGATCGTCCTGCGTTTCCGCAATAATAGCTGCATCGTCGGCGTAGCATACCATGCTGATTCTTTTATTCTGTCCGGCAGGACATTAAACCTAATTTTGGAAATTCCAGCCGACATTCCTTAGTTATTAATGAATTCTAAACCATACCTCTACCTCTTACCTTTTTATCTTGAAATCCCTTGCAGTAAACAAAAAAAAAATCTTGATAAAATAATAACTATTTGACACATTCCTACCTATTTCTTGATCACTTTTAAAGTTTTAAAATGTTCTGTCCAATATTGAAATAAATTTAAAATTAAATCAGGTGAATTTGCCAGCTTCCCTCGTATTACAAAGTTATCCATTTCCATAAAACCCACCCCTACGATACCCACTCATTTGACGACCTTATAGGGATGATGAATTATGTGGAGTCATGACAAATGAGATTAATTCGAATGAAATTCCAATTGAAAATATTTGCTTCGAGGATGGGTCGACCTTTAACTTGAATAAAATAGTTAATTGGCATATTTTTATTCCAATTATATTTAATCAACCTACGATATTATACAATCAACGGGATTGTGAATATAATAACCTAACGGGCGTTTTAATATTTGGAGGCGTTCTACCTATACAAACAGTGAATTGTCGCCAGTAAGGGATGATTCCAGCAAACAAACATTTATTTTATAAATATTTTATATATTTATTCACGTCAGTAATTTTTTTTTATGTATAAAAATTTTTACTAGAAATTATTGCATCTAAGCTTACATATTACATTAATACTACAAGGTTATCACCGTGCAAAAAAGCTACAGTAGTAGTGGGTATCTTCTAGACATCTTTTACAAAATCCTCGTCAATTGAGTACCTATAAAAGTCATCTTATTATGATTATATTTCATCAGAAGTTCAAGCTTTTCAAATGCTTGTAGAAGTTCCATACGCAGAGGATCTTGAAAGAGACGATAACTGAAAAGAAAATATACATATTGATTAAAATAAAATACGTACACTGTGAATTAGAGTTTAATTAATGAATATGGGGAATTTGGGTCTACCCAAACGGCTTGAAGATTCATTAGATTATCAGATAGTTTGACATTAGCTAATGTTTGCTCTTTTGGTGATTCAAAACATCGAATATGACAAATGAATTTCTATACTTGTCTTATCTGTGTTCCTAATTATGTAATATTTATGCATGGTGGTAAATAACTTAGATTATTGAGTACTGAATTATTGAATAATTCGTTACACATTTTGACATAACATCTGACATCCAATACCGGTGGGATGCATCCCCCAGGTGGAGCCACACTTACAAAAATGCTTGTCTATTTGGTTCCATAACTTATTACTATTTATAAAACATTTCTCCTTTTAAAAATACATAGTAGTACAACCTGGCTTTATTTATAGACCACAAAATCTTTAAATTTACTAGGGTGTTTTATTTCACGCTCGGCGTTACTTATATTACGGTTTTTAGAAAAAAAATCCTGTCTGTATGTCGTCGTCGTTTTCGTCGGCCACTTTTCCTTACATGTTTTGTTAGCATGATACAGTCTCCAAAGTGCAATAAGTCAGCAATTTTATGATGAAATATTGTTAATGAAATGTCACAGATGATACCTATTGATTTTGAGCTCACCAGAGATAGTACAACGGGTGCTATGGTACTCGAAGTACGACATTTTGTAACTTTTTGAGAAATTTCAGTTTGTTAGCACGATACAGCCTCCGGAGTTCAACAAGTCACCAATTTTATGATTATATATTATTCAGGACATCTCACAGATGAACCCTATTGATTTTCAGTTCACCAGAGCCATTACAACAGGCGCTACAGTACTTTAAGTTCTATATTTTTGTCATTTGTGAAGAAGTTTCAGTTTGTTATCACGATACAGTCTTCGGAGTATATACAAGTGACCAATTTTATTATAGGATATTATTCAGACCATCTCAAAGATGAACCCTATTGATATTCAGCTCACTTAACCCAGTACAACGGGTACTATGGTACTCGAAGTACCAAATGCTTGTAATTTTTGGAGAATTTTCAGTTTGTTAGCACGATACAGCCTCCAGAGAGTATACGATTGATTAATTTTATGATTTAATATTGCTTAAGGTGTTTCACAAATATACTCTATTGATTTTAAGTTGACTAGAGCGAGTACAGCGGGTCCTATAAATCCAGATATACTAAATTTTCGGTTATTTTTGGAGAAATTTCTGTTTGTTAGCACGATACGTCCCCCGAAGTGTATACAAGTAACAACTTTATGATAGAAAATTGTTCAGGGCCACAGATGCGGAAAAGTTAATTTTAATCCTTGAAACTTTATTTTCAGAATTGTTTACATCACACATTTTATTTTGATTAACACTTTCAGTATCATTTTCAATATTACAATTAGATTCAAACATTGGTGTATTATAGTATTTTCTAAGATGAACGCTGTTACGCCTCAGAACATTATTTTGTGCATTTTTTACTAAATAATATCTAGGACAGTTATCAAGTTTTTTAACAATTGTTGCAGGTTCCCATTGTTTATTACTTCTCCGCCCAACCTCTCTAATATGCGAGAAAAGTATTGGTTGACCCCAAAAAAAGTTGACTTCGGTTATTTTTACGTTTTTCATCCAGAACAACACGCAAAAACGGTTTTTACAAAAAAAAATCCTGTGTGTATGTCGTCGTCGTCGTCGGTCACTTTCCGTTACATGCCTTGTTAGCACGATACAGCCTCTGGAGTGCAACAAGTCACCAATTTCATGATTGAATATTGTTCAGGACCTTTTACAGATTGACCCTATTGACTTTCAGCTCACCAGAGCCAGTAAAGTACTTTAAGTACGAGATTTCTGTTATTTTTGCAGAAATTTCAGCTTGTTAGCACGATACCGCCTCCGAAGTATGTACAAGTGACCAATTTTATGATACGATATTATTCAGAGCATCTAAAAGATGTATTCAATTGATATTTAGCTCACTAAAGCCAGTACAACGAGAGCTATGGTACTTGAAGTACCAAATTTTTGCAATTTTTGGAGATTTTCAGTTTGTTAGCACGATACAACCTCTGTTTTATACAAGTGACCAATTTTATGATTGAATATTGTTCAGGAAATCTTATAGATGAACCTTATTGATTTTTAGCTCACCAGAGCTAGTACAACGGGTGCTATGGTACCTGAAGTACCACATTTTTGGTCCTTTTTTGAGAAATATTGAGTAATTAGCACGATACATCCCCCGAAGTGTATACAAGTGACACTTTTATGATAGAATATTGTTCAGGGCATCAGAGAGATGAGGAAAAGTTAGTTTTAATCTATAAAACCGTTTATTTTTCTTCTGCAATACAACATTTGCATTTTCATTGAATTCACTCTTCTCCTTACTACTTTGACCAAAATACTGTTTATCTTTTTGTCTTTTTAAATCAATCTGACTTTTAACAATATCACAATTATAATTTATAGGTGACTACTTATCTTCCACAATTGGTAATTTATTTTTTAGAGTAAATTGATATCAATAAATGGTGTCGTTCTGTAATCTAATAAACTAAGAGACAAATCTGATGACTTTCTCAACATATTTTTAGCGATTCCAACTGCTCTTTTAGCCAAACCATTAGATTTGGGGTAATGTGAACTACAGTATCCGCCAAAATAAACAGTACCGAAAATAAAAATGGAAATTAATTTTTAATTTCTGTAATGTGAGTGTTCAAAATGTTCACCATTTCGACGCAAACAAGCTTCATATCGATTTTGTAAGTCAATAAACAAACTTATAAAAAGTGGTTGATGTAACTGCCGAAAAATATTTTGTATTCTTTCCCGTAGTTCGGCAATATTCGCCGGCGGATTTTCCGAGTGAAATATTTTGTCCTTCATTATGCCCCAAATGTATGCGTCAAGCGGCGTCAGATCAGGTGAATGAGAAGGATATTCGAAGTCTGTTCCCTGAGAAATTATTCTATTATCGAAATGCTGACGGAGTAAGTCTAAGGTGCGCACAGCTGTATGGCTCGTTGCACCATCTTGTTTGGAACCAGTGTGTGGGAAACTGTAGATTTCGTGCACGGCAAAAGTTATTTAGATCTCTCACGAAAGATTCAATAATTTTCTCTCTATAACGCTCTTGGTTGACAGTAAGTGGATTCTGATTATCATCTTCAACGAAATAAGGACCAATCATTCCATGATCAGATACCGCGCACCAAACGGTAACTCGAAGACTGTGGAGTGGTTTCTCTACAATGACATCAGGACGTTCAAATCCAAGGAATCTGGTTGTTTGTCGATTGATATAGCCGCTAAGATGAACGTGACTCTCGTCTGAAAACCATATGTTTTTCAAAAATTCGGGATCTTCGTAAATTAAACTCAACATGCGACCAAAGTAAATTTCTCTTGCACGTTTGTCCGCAGCATTTAGTCGTTGTCAAACTTGAATACGGTATGGATAACCCCCAATTGATTTCACTAATGTTGAGTTTACATGCAGCTCTTACAAGACTTCTTTGAGGTGATTGCACAACTTGGTTAAAAACACGTCCTTCATTTTCGTTAATGCATACTGTTTTTCGACGACCTGAAGAACCTTTACGTTGACACAATACACTACCAGTGCGACGAAATTTTTCAACAACAGCTAACATCACACTTTTACTAGGAGCTGCTTTATTAAATTTTTGTTGATATTTTATTGACACCTGTTCTAAGCTTGGACCATCATTACGACCTTTTCCGTACGAACGAAAATAATGCTCTACCAAAAAAACTTTTTCTTCCGTTGTTAGAACCATTTTTAAATCAAATTTAACTGCAGCGTACTATTAATATATCAACTAATGACAATTAAGTCAAATATGACAAATCCATATTACATAAACAACTCCACAGCACTCTCTGTTTCGGTACTGTTTATTTTGGCGGATACCGTACTAGTGGTTATTTTAAAATTCCACTCTTTTGCAAATTGGTGAAATTCGAATGAGTTAGATGGCATGTTATCTGCTATAAGTTTATCGAGTACACCATGTGTACAAAAATATACTTTTTTTACTTCCGCTACTAAAACCGCACTTTGAACACGGGTTTGACATGTACAAAACGACTCTTTAAACACTAGTGTTTAAAATGCGAAAAGTCACATCTCGTTTATCTTTCGTTTTTTAAACGTCAAATCAAGTGTATCTTTCGTATGTTAAATTTCATGCTCCGTGATAATTTTGTTATTCTGCATCATTTGATTTGTCAGTCAGCTGTCAGCCATCGTCCGTCATGTAATGAATATAATTCAAATATAATATAATTTTTTCCTTCCCGCGGTCGAAGAAAAAGTATAGTAAGCACCTCGTGTTAAAAACGTCTTTAGTCACTCGTTTCACAAGGAACTCGTGACTAAAGTAACCTTTTTGACACTTGGTACTTAATATACTATTTTAAAAGATCGATTACACTTTTTGCGGTTTTGTTTACCATTGATATCACCTCGAACCACTTTGAACAATAGTCAATAACTACTAAATAATTCTTTTCTCCATATTCCAAAATATCACTAGCTAATTTTAAAAAAGGTATATTTGGTATTGAATGAGGAATAAGAGGTTCTTCAGTATTAGTGATTTGATATTTTTCACAAGTCTTACAAGATTAAATGAACTGCTCTGTATCTCTATCCATTTGAGGCCAGTAAAATAATTGTTTGGCTTTAACTTTTGTTTTGGTCATCCCAAAATGTGACTCATGAAGCAATTTAAACATATAATTTCTTACATTTTGAGGAACAATTCATCTGATGTCCAAAAACAATAGATTATTTAAAAAAGTAATATAATTTTTATAATGTGTAGCATGTACGTCTCGGGATTTTGGGTTTTCAGAGTAAGAAATACGTTAAGTTAAATAGAAAAATATATTAACGTGAAAACACAAAGTATCAAAACTTCGTTATTATATTACGATGGCAGTTATCATACTGCCTCCCCTTCGCGCAGGTCGTCGTTGTAGTGGGTGTCGCTTGCGACCTCTTGCTGGCGCACGCGTAAGCAACACTACCAGGGGCGGCCGCAGTGCATATTTGTTACAGTCTCCCCCCCTGGTCCTGAACTCGTCTCGAGGAAGGGCCAGTAAACTTCCTTGGTCTTCCTCTTTTTCTTAGCGGGACTACAGGAGTCTCTTCGTCTTCTGTATTAGCTATAGTCAAGGCTGACATATGATATGTTCCTAGCCATGTTCGTGTGTCACTGGGATCTGAGACTTGGTAGCTTACTGGTGAAATTATCTTGGAAATTCGGTAAGGTCCATCTCTTTTTGGATGAAACTTGGTTGTGATGCCTTTGGTCGCATTACTATGGGTGTGAGTATCAACCCATACCAGGTCTCCTACCTTGAAGGATGGGGCATTGCGCCTGTTTTTGTCTGCATATGTCTTGTTTCTGTCTTGAAGTAATACAGCGCCCAGTGCGTAGCTGCTGGCGTCTGTGCGGATTATGAATGGTTTAGTCTCATCACATTGACGTAGAATCGGAGCAGATGTGAGAAGATTTTTCAACGTATCACATGATTTCTTTTGCTGAATAGTCCATTGCCATGCGACAGATTTATTGGTTATGTCACTAAGTGGTTTGGACACAGCTGCGAAATTATTTATAAATCGACGATACCCACTGGATGTTTGTAAGAATGATTGTACTTCTTTTACGTTCCGAGGTGCTGACCGGGTAGCTATAGCCGCTGTTTCCTCGGGATCCACGGATATTCCGCTTTGCGTAATTATATGATCGAGATATTTAACTTTTTCGCGGGCGACAACTTATTTCTTGCTGTTAACACGTAATTTAAATTGTTGAAGTCTGTCTAAAACGGTATTTAAGTCTTTGAAATGCTCATCGAGCCAGTTAGACAACACAATCAGGTCATCTAAGTATCTAAGCACCAGAATGTATTTGAGACCACGACGGAACCGGTCCATCAACCCTTGGAAAGTTCCTGGAGCACCTTTTAACCCGAACGGCATGCGCAAATAACGATGAGTACCGAAGGGTGTCACGAAAGTAGTTTTATCTTTATCACGTTCAACGACGCGCACTTGGTGATAACCCATACGCAAGTCTATGGTGGACATATAAAATGTTGTTTTTGCGGCATGAAATAAATCATCCATTCGTGGCAAAGGATATGACGGACTTGTAATAGTATTCAAACGTTTATAGTCAACACGAAGTCTAGTACTTCCGTCCTTTTTGGGAACTAAAACCATTCGAGCTGCCCATGCACTTTCGCATTCTTCAATGAATCCTTTTCCTAAAAGTTTGTCTAGCTCGTTTGTCAACACTTGCTTTCTAGCGTGTGATAACCGATACGGTGGTAACGCTATAGGTTGATGATCACCTTTGTCTATATGAAGCTCTGCATAAGGAGTTGCTTCTCCCCCCAACTGGAAGATATTTCCCCTTTCTTTAATAAATTGATCAAGGCGACATCTTTCATCAGGTGCCAACATAACACCTTCCTCTGTCCGTAAGTTTTCACAGCAGGAAATTGATTGGTGCATATCGGATTCAAATGACAAATCAAACCTAGTATGTGAATTATTTGAGAAAAACCATTGCCTTTTGGGAATGTCTAAGGCTATATCAGCATTTTGTAGAAAATCGATACCTAACAATGTTTTGTTTTGAGAGCCTGGAAAGGTAATGAATTTAGTAGGGACGGCCCTGTCATTCAACATAACATCCACACAAGTAGTAAGAACATTTTCATTTTTTGCTTTACCATCTGCGAATTTGACTGAAATTAATTCGGATGTGAACGTTCGACCCTCATTTTTCAAAATTTGATACAAGGTATGGCTAGCAACACTTTGTTTTGCGGCAGTATCGATAAGGCCTCTACCATTATGACCCAAGATATTAATGCTTAAAATAGGTCTGGGTTGTGGATCGACTAATGTATCTACACTTAGAAATTCTACTGAAGCCGTATCTGAAATATTGCATTTAGGACATTTAGACCGAACAAACCCGGGATTACCACAACCATAACACGAGATAGGTGGGTTTGTCGAAGAAACGGCTTCAGAATTATTTTGTAAATTAGTTTCAACTTTCTTTGAATTTGCGTTTAGTCGCTTGCGGCATTCCTCTTTTATGTGACCGGGGTTTCTGCAATAACTACAGAAACGATTTCGCGATTTATTGTCTTTGAAAACACTACTATTTACATTAATATCAATATTCTTTTCGAACGTCTCCTCTATATGTCGCGCTTGCGAAAGCAATCCTTGAAAAGTTTCAATTTTTTCACGCGGTATGTTTTCCCGTATATTTTTATTTAAAAGACCGTAGACCATGTCTAGTTGAATGTCCTCGGATAATGTGTTAGCCGGTAATTGAGCGATTATAGCACGCATTTTACACACAAAAATGTCCACAGGTGTTTTAAAATCTTGTTCGTTTGCAAATAACTCGCGGTAAACTCGATACGGTGGTTTTTGGGGACCGAACGTGTTTCTTAATAGATTGTATCTTGCTACGTACTTGTCGTATTTTTAATGCCTTGAAACCATGTCGCTGCGAAACCATCAAGTAACATAGGAAGTCCTTTCAGCGCGTTGTCATCGGTTATTTGTAAACAACCTTTATAAATGACTATCGCGTCAATAAATGCGTTGACGTCTGCGTCCCTCGCGCCATTAAATCGCGACGACCATTTAGAAAAATTACCACTTTGAGACGGAATGTTCAAATTAGGAATATCACGTACCGATAAACTGGCCAACAGCTGTTGGAATTGTTCATTTGCTAAGACAACTTGATTATTTACGTTTTCTGATTGTTTCGACATGACTGAGGATAAAGTTTCAAATTCTTGATTTCTTGCAGAACGCAAATTGTAGGAATGTTTACGTTTATCGGCAATTTTGAATAAAACGATTCAGGAGCATGCAAAATAAACAACGTACTTACATTCAGAAGGCTTCAGTATCTTATTTTAGCTCTTACTTGATACACTCTGTATTTGTTGAGACAGGTACCACCACTATATAAGCACTGAACTATAAAACCAGTCCAAGATCGACGTTAGCCGGGATCAGATTTCACAGTTTTTTAAAATAACAGGAAGAAAATGTCTCAAAAATAACTCGATATTACGAAATTATATTAAATAAATCGAACTATTTAAACCGGGAGTGTTAATTCGGTCCTAAATCGCTTAAAGTGGGAGCGGAATTATAGAACACTCAATGTATTATTTGGAAGCAGATACTTTTCACTTTTTCTTGTCCAAGGATCGGAAAACCGGGATCAAGAACTGGGATCAGTCACGTTTTTCAAACACAACTCACTTTTCACAACCGCGTTTTTCGGGTTTTCAGAGATTTAACAAAAAAATTTTAACTCTGTCCTAAGTTGGGTGCCAGTGTAGCATGTACGTCTCGGGATTTTGGGTTTTCAAAGTAAAAAATACGTTAAGTTAAATAGAAAAATATATTAACGTGAAAACACAAAGTATCAAAACTTCGTTATTATATTACGATGGCGGTTATCATACTGCCTCCCCTTCGCGCAGGTCGCCCTTGTAGTGGGTGTCGCTTGCGACCTCTTGCTGGCGCACACGTAAGCAGCACTACCAGGGGCGGCCGTAGTGCATATTTGTTACAAATGCCAATAAGAATGTACAATATTTGATAATTTTTTGTATTGTTTAGGCCAACCTTTATAAGTTCTTGTAAAACAACATTATTTTTTGTTCATTTTCAAATTGATTTTTTTCTCTGTTGTAATGTTCTAATTCATCTCAATACTATGTTCAATTTCTGTAATAGTTGGATCACCTTGAACAGGTTCTTTAATATATGATCGAGACAGCTTATCAGCTAGATATAGATTTTTACCCGGACAATATTCTAAACGTAAATCATATTTCAATAATTTAATTTTCAATCGCTGTAATCTATGGGAAGGAATTTTACCTAAATCTTTTTTCATAATACCTAGAAGAGGTTTATTATCAGTGATTACTTTAACTTTTCTCCCATAAATATAATGATGAAATTCCTTAACAACAAAAGTTATAGCTAAAAATTCTTTTTCACATTGAGCATAATTTTGTTAACAACTGGTTAAACTTCTAGATGCATGGTATATTGGTTTATCATCCTGTAAAAGACAACATCCAATTCCGTCTTTTGATGCATCACTCTGTATTACTATTTCCTTTTTAGAATCAAAATTTCCTAGTACTGCTTCTGCACTTAAGATATTTTTAATTTCATTCAAAGCATTTGTATGTTTATTTGTACAGACAAAAGCATTATTTTTCTTAATCAGTTCTCTCAAGGGACTTGTGACATCAGCAAAATTAGGTATAAAACGCCCAAAAATAATGCTAACTTTAAACAAACTACTTGATTTTGAGTCAGTTCTACCTGATAAAGCCCATCTTGAAGATCTAACAGAGTAAAGAAACATTTACCACTCAGTTTGCTACTAATATCTTCAATAGTTTAATTGCTTTGTTTAAGTCTTGAAGATCTATGCATATACTGGTACACTTATCATTTTTCTGAACAATTACTAATTTAGGAACAAATTCTACAGGGCTGTCAGTTTTACAATATATTTGACTCGTCTCTAGTTCATTTAATTTATTTTTTATTCTGTCTTGCAAAACTAAAGGAATTCTACGAGCTGGTTTGGGAACCGATGTATTATTTGATTTTACGTTTATGTGACATTTTAATTCACCTGTTCCTTGAAATATTTCGCTATTTTGTTCTATGAATTTATCGTTTTGGGTATCATTTAATGTTTTAATACTATCACTGCCTACCTAACTCCAAGCGACTTTCTAACTCTAAAATTGGATTTGTACTGACATATGCAACAATTAAATTTATATTACTAGATACATTATTGTTTTTAATCTTTACTAAAATTTGTCCAACAGGTTAAATGTTAAAACTACCAAATACTAATGTAAGCATACATGTAGTTAATTCTTTATCATCTAATACCTCATCGTAATACCTTAAAGGAGAGACATTTACTTCACTTCCCGTATCAAGCTTAAATTATTACTTTTCCCTCCAACCTATCTAATATGCGAGACAGTTTAACTCATGTATAAAAAATCGCATATGCCACAGTGCAATTGTCACGTTGACAGTGGCAAAAGTTAGGTTTAACTTTTACAGCGACAAATACACTAGTGGTTTTTTCACTTATTCATTTGTTCAACTTATTGAATTTTCAAGAACTCACAATGAGTCGATTCGGTGTGTCTACGAACGCCGAAATTAGTCAAATTGTTAATACCTGTGTGCCTACTAATACAGTTGCGACTCAATCATCAATCTGGCGACAATTTTCTACGTTTTGCGATGCAAATTTCTCATTCATTAAATTGTCCTGCCGAATTACACTCGAGGTTTGTATTGATATTGGGTAAATTTGTGTTGTTCAAATTCTAAACTGTTTCCTTTAGTAATTTGACTCGAATAACTGTCAACCTAAAAACACTCCGCCTTCGGTGTCGTGTTTTTAATAGTTGACAGTTATTCTCGTCATATTGCTAGGAAACAGTTTCTCATTAAACAACCCAAATTTACCCGATAAAATACAAACCACTTGTGCAATTATAAGTGAAAAATATTGGCTTACCCCAAAAAAAGCTGGAATTTTAAAAAAAATCCTGTGTGTATGTCGTCTTCGTCGTCGTTGTCGTCGGCCACTTTTCCTTACATGTCATGTTAGCACGATACAGCCTCCGGAGTGCAATAAGTCACCAATTTTATGATGGAATATTGTTAAGGACATATCACAGATGAACCCTATTGCTTTTCAGCTCACCAGAGCCAGTACAACGGGTGTTATGGTACTTGAAGTACGACATTTTGTAATTTTTTGAGAAATTTCAATTTGTTAGCACGATACAGCCTCCGGATTTCAACAAGTCACCAATTTTATGATTGAATATTATTCAGTATATCTCACTCATGAACTCTATTGATTTTCATCTCACCAGAATGAAACAAAAACCTCTTACTCTCAGGGTAAAAATTATTTAAATAATTGAAAGTATTAAAAGAGAGTAGGTTCTTTCCAAACTGACAAAGAGATTGGAGATAACGGAGCCAGTTCTCAGGGCTCTGTTATCTGAAGGAAGTTTGGAAAGAACCTACTCTCTTTTAATACTTTCAATTATTTAAATAATTTTTACCCTGAGAGTAAGAGGTTTTTGTTTCATTGGCGCTCCAACGTGTATTAACTCTTACATGTTGTTATCTGCTATTTCTTTTTGGTAAAAAATTTTAATACTTGAAAATTTTTTTTTCCTGCTATTAGGGGGGAAATATCTTTGATATAATGTTCACTGTTTAACTTTTAATTATATTTTATGCTTTCTGCTTTTATAAAACAGGTCCTGTGTAATAAATATATACATCTTTTTCGTTGTTTGAAATATTATATGATATATGTTATATTATATTTATAACTGGTGTGAAGCTTAACGATTCATATATTACCCACTTTTTATATCAATTCATTTGTTACCTTTCAGTGACCTTCAAATTGTAAATTAATGTTGTTGAGTATTTGTTTCAAAATTTTTTTTCTATCATTAGAGTATAAAATTTTAACTTAACTTTAATTACCAAGAAAACTGTATTGAATTTAATTACAAAAATGTCTTTGCCTTATAAATTGAAGGTCGAATATTTATTATCTCATGAGCTGGAACACGAATTGGCATATAGAAATGTTGAAGTATTACCGTCAGTAGCGGAGCGTAGAAAATTGTTGAGGGGTATTTTAGCTCAAGAAGCATCCGGTCGCAGTTCTATTTTATATGAGAATAGTCAATTGAATTTTGATAGTGAAATAAACGGTATAGAGTTAACTTTATCTGATTTGAGCAGAAAAATTTCAGAATTTGTAGGATCAGATAGGGACAATGAATATCTCAGATTAACATGTAGATTAGCTCATGCAAATAATCGGGTGTCTCGTTTGTCATGTAATAATGATGAGGAAGAATTAAAGAAAAAACAGTTTGCTACTCAGATTTTGTTGTTAGAGGGTGAACTTGATGGTAGATTACCGGGCACTATTCAGGCTCAATCAACTCCTGTGGGTCAGAACCAAAGCTTTACTTTCTCTAAGCCAGTACCTATATATAAATGGGGAATACATTTCTCAGGAATTGCAGAAAATGAATCTTTGGCAGGATTTTTAGAACGTGTAGAGTGTTTAAAGATTTCTCGAGGGGTAACAGATAACGAATTATTTTCTAGCGCTGCAGATCTCTTCACTGATCAGGCATTTTATTGGTATTTAAATAATAGAAGTCAATTTCAAAATTGGTCAGAGTTAGTTTCTAAATTAAAGTCAGATTTTCTCCCATATAATTATCAGGAAGATTTATTGGATGAAATTAAAAATAGAAAACAAAATATTAATGAAAAAGTTACCTTATATATAAATTCTATGTGTAGTCTATTTAATCGATTAGAAATAAAACAGGATGAATCATCAAAAATTAGAATCATTAAGAGAAATTTGCTTTCTAACTATGTTCAACCGCTAGCTTTATTAGATATTACCAGTATCGAAGAGTTAACCGATAAATGTAAAAAGTTGGAAGAATCTTTTACCTACTCACAGAATTCTCAGAATTCAAGTATTAGTTCGAGCAAACCTAAAATATATCTAGAACCACAGTTAAATAATACTTTTACCTCATCTTATCGGTCTAGAAATCATAATAATTCAAGGCATCTATCTACAGTGTCTACAGTAAGTTCACATAAAGTTTGCTGGAATTGTGGTGAACAGAATCATTTTTATCCGCAATGTAAATACGCTTTAAAAGTATTCTGATATGGATGTGGAAATCCTGGATTCATAAAATCTAAATGTCCAAATTGTTCAAAAAACGAACCAAGCGGTCAGGTCAATGCTTTGGTGACACCTACCGCTCCTCAAAATCCTTCAGGATCCACACATCCAAAGCAAAAAAATTCAAAAAAACAATCAAAGTCAAGAACAGTTTCCGAAATAACGCCTTCAACCAGCAACCAATAAGTGAAATTTATTCCTTACCTAATCTATCTAAAAATTCAAATAAAAATAACTTATCTTATTTCAATAAAAATGATTGGTTAGCTTGGTTAAATATAGTAAGATCGTTTTACAAACCAAGCAAAGTAAATAAATTTCAGAATTCTATAAATACTCAATTATCTAGTAATTACTTTTTAGACTTGTTATATCGAAAAGATAATGATAACAGGCCTTATGTGGATATTATTATTTTTGGGAAGACATTCTCTTGTTTGATTGATACAGGAAGTAATCTGAGTGTTTTGGGTTCTCTAGGTCTTGAGTTTCTTAAGAATTTATCTATACCTATTTCTATTACCGAACAGTTTCAAGTTTCGACTGCTGATGGTACATACCATGAGGTTGGTGGTTTTGTAGAAACTTATGTCACAGTGGATAAGTTATCTCGGATTTTAAAATTATATCTTTTACCTTCAGTTACTCAAACAGTTATCTTAGGAATGGATTTTTTAAAGACATTCAATATTAAAATAGATTTTTCTAAATTTACTATGAATTTAAATGCCTTATCTTTAAATGTCATCAATACTGTTAAGGACGTCACAACTTTAACCAATGATGAAAAAATTAAACTTGATGTTGTTATCGAAAAATTTAAAAGCATTAGCCCCAAGGATAAAATTGGTAGGACACATATCTTAGAGCATTTTATCGACACAGGAAATTCTCCTCCATTTAAAATAAAACAGTATCCATTGCCTCAAGCTATGGAAGTTCATGTGAATAATGAGATAGATACATTATTAAAATTAGGGGTTATTGAACCAAGTACATCTCCTTATTGTTCTCCTATCTGTTTAACTCATAAACCTGATGGTAGTATAAGGTTACTTCTTGATGCTAGATTTTTAAACAAGCAAACTAAAGCAGATTCGTATATGATTCCAAATATCGAGGTAATTCTTAGTCAACTAAGGGATACGCGATATATTTCTAGTATCGATTTAAAACACGCTTTCTATCAAATACCTTTAGAAAAGTCGTCTCGTCCAAAAACAGCTTTCGCAATACGTTCTAGAGGACTATTTCAATTTACAAGTACACCATTTGGTTTAATCTCAAGTCCAGCTACCATGTCACGATTAATGGATATGGTAATAGGTCCATCTTTAGAACCATATTGTTTTTATTATCTTGATGATATAATTGTTTGTACATCACAGTTTGATAAACATGTTGAAATTTTGTCTAAAGTTTATGAGAAATTAAAAGAGGCTAATTTAACGGTAAATATTGATAAATGTCATTTTTGTCGTCCTTCTCTTCGCTATTTAGGTTATACCTTGGATGAAAACGGGTTAAGTATTGACGGTGAAAAAACTAAAGCTATTACTAACTATCCTGTACCGAGGACAACTACAGAGGTGCGTAGATTTTTAGGTGTTGTTTCATATTATCGTCGTTTTTTAAATAATTTTTCTACTTTATCTGCTCCCATTTCTGATCTTTTATCTAATAGAAGAAAAAATCAACCAATTAGTTGGACACCGGAAGCTCAAAAAGCTTTCGATGATATAAAAACTGTCTTAACTACCGCTCCTGTACTTTGTAGTCCTGATTTTGACAAATCATTTTATCTAATGTGTGATGCAAGTGATGTAGGTATTGGAAGTGTGCTTTTTCAGTTGGAAGATGGGTTGGAACATCCAGTAGCTTATTATAGTAAAAAATTGAATAAATGTCAAAAGAAATACACAACTACTGAAAAAGAAGCCCTTGCAGTCCTATTATCTATTGATCATTTTCGTTATTATCTTCTGGGACGACATTTTACTGTCATCACCGATCACTCTTCTCTTGTTTGGTTAAATAACATGAAGAAACCATCACCACGATTAGCTAGGTGGATTCTACAACTTTCACAATACAATTTTTCGATAGTCCATCGTAGAGCAACGGGTACCGTACCTGCAGATTTTCTATCAAGGGTGCCGGAAATAAATGTATTAGATTTATCTTTACTAAAACCTGATAATTGGTATAAAATTATGATAAATAAGGTTCAAACCGATCCGGATAGTTATCCTAATTTCAAGGTGGAAAATAATATTCTATATAAGTATGTCTTTAACAAGTATGCCAATATTTGCAATTTAACTGACTGGAAAATTGTAGTTCCAACGGAAAACAGACTTGAATTGTTATCTAAATTTCATGATGATCCTACTGCAGCTCATTTCGGTGTTTTTAAAACATTAGAAAGAATTTCAGAGTTATATTATTGGCCCAAAATGAGACAGAGTGTACAAAAATATGTGAGCCGCTGTAAAGTTTGTGCTGCCTGTAAGCCCACAAATTTGCCACAAGCTGGTCTCATGGGTAAATATCGTAACATAGGGTTTCCTTTCCAGTTAATTTCCTGTGATTTAATAGGCCCATATCCTAGATCTCGCCAGGGAAATACGTGTGCATTGGTCATTGTTGATTTCTTCTCTAAATTTGTTTTAATTCAACCTTTAAAACAAGCTACCTCTTCTGCGATTGTGAAATTTATTGAAAATAATGTTTTTCTAATTTTTGGAGTTCCTCAAATAGTAGCTGTAGACAATGGTAAACAGTTCACTAGTCAGTTGTTTAAAAGTTTGATGTCTAAGTACAATGTCCAAAGTATTTGGTACACTGCAAATTACACTCCTCAAGCCAATCATACTGAGCGTGTGAATAAATCTATTGTCACTGCAATACGTTCATATTGTTTTTCTGATCATAGAACTTGGGATGTAGAATTACAGAAAATAGCTCAGGCAATTCGTTTGTCTAAACATGAAGTCACAGAATTTCCACCATCTTTTCTTGTGTTTGCTAGAAACGTACCTGTATCAGGGTCATTCTTCGGGAATATTGCAGAAAATGCAAATAATCAGCCTGCAATTGCTGATAAAATACACCGTTTGCAGGATACTCAAGAAATGCCAAAAATTTTCGAAGATGTTAGAAAAAAATTACACAAGGCTTACATAAAATCGAGTAACCGTTATAATCTTCGTAAGCGCGATATTAAATTTCATGTAGGTGATCATGTTTGGAAAAAGAATTATCAGAAATCTGATAAAGCTCAATTTATTTCTGCAAAATTTATGCCTAAATATATACATTGTACTGTTAACCGTGTTATATCTCCCTTGATTTATGAACTTAAAGATAGTAATGGCAAAAATATAGGACGATGGCATATTAAAGATCTAAAAGAATATAACTTATCTACTGATGAATCAAGTGACTCTACCGATGATGAAAATAATCCTGACTCAGTATCTTCGGATAGTGAATGAACATTTGTTAGATGAACACATTTTTACCTTATCTGCTAAAGTAATTTTACTGTAGATTTTTCTGTGTTGTGCAGAGAGTTAAAAATAATCTCTTGGCTAAATTAATTTGTTGGTAACCTAGGTTTATCTTGTAGATTATATTTTTGAAATTAGAAAGTATTAAGAAATTAATATTATTTTTGTTTACTGAATTAGAGTTATGTGATGTTGGAACGGTAATTAGTATCACTAAAATTTGAATGTTCCATATTATATTTCTAATTTGTAGACTTATCTTTTCAGTCGAAATGTGTAGTTACACATACTGAAAAATATTATCTTATCTTACCGTTTTCAGTTGAATTGTGTCAAATGACACAAACTGAAAAAATTTATCTTACCTAGGGTTTTTGTGTGTTAGAGAGAATGACACACAGAGCTTTATCTTTACCTTATTTTATCTCGTGTCGAAAATTTATCTTTACCTTATCTTATCTTGTGTCGCAGCAGACATAAATCGTGCGTCTTCTGTACATTTAAATATTGTCCCACCAGACATCTATTGTATAGTATATATCCTAGCTTGCTATAATAGTTATAGCAAATTTGACTCTTACCTCTTTTGGCACAGCAACACAGAAATGATCTATCTATGTTACTTAATAGTTGGTTTAATTTTATCTTAAAATTTTTATCTTTATCTTTTCTAGTTAGATTCCAAATGAATCCAGTTCATTGTAAGGAATTTAATTTTCAGTGTTCTTAAACGCTTATCTCTATCTAACAAATAGTTATTTTCACTATTCAAAAATATCTATAATCATCTTGATATATCTTACCGTAGAAATTAAAATTTCTATCTGTCAAGAAAACATATTTTCTTTGTCTTATAGTAAGGGAATTTGAGAGGATAGAACAAATAAGTTTGGAGTTTATTGCCTCACCTTAAGAATATGACATATGGTTGTTAAATATGTTAGTGCTGGAATAATCGTCCATTCCTTTGTGACAGTATTTGTATTTCCTCTAAATTACTTTCCCTCTGTTTGCTATTTAGGATTCTTATGAATTCTTATTATTATCTACATAGAAACATCAAAATATCTTTTTGATATTTCTTTACCTGACTATGACTCATATACACTAGATTATAATATTAATCTAGGCATTAAAAACACAATATCTTTACTTTAATGATTCACAATATCGAAAAATAAATACGAATAAGTTTGGAGTTGGTTACCTCACCATTAGATAATGACTTGTTGTTGTTAAATATGTTAGTGCAGGAATCATCGTCCATTCCCTTGTGACAGTATTTGTATTTTCTTTAAAGTTTACTTCTTCCCTCTTGTGAATATTGCGAAGTGTTTTTGATGTTCCTTTACCTGATTGTGACGTCTATATTCTCAATGAGAATAGTAAGTTTTTTATTTTTTCCTTTCCTTTCATTAGTTATAGGATACGGCAATTAGTTATGAGTTTTATAGACCTATTTATCTGAGCCATATTATGTTATTCTTTTCTCTTCCTATTATCATTTTATTTTAACTTTTATTTTTGATTTAAAGAATTTATCTGGGGTAGTATTCTTGTGAGTTTATTCTCACCAGTGTTGCTTGCAGTTCGGTCTACGGATAACGAGGGGCAACCCTGAAATATCACTCCTGGGCAAATGTCTTTTCCTATATTCCTTACCTTCAGAACAAATATGCACTCAGTGAATAAGGTTCGTGACAAATACCTAACTTGTCTTTCATATAATGGGTGGTTAATGTTGGACCATCTTAATAAATTTCCAACTTTTAATCTTTTTCTATATCTTTTTATGTTTCTTCCCGACTTTGTCTTTTTGGTATCATTTAATAACCCTCCAGGTTATTATTTTAGCGTTAATGATATGCTAGAATATCATTGAGTGTGCAGTACTCTGAACTGGACGTTGTGTAGTGTCTTCGTTTGAGCTACATTGCGGTGTGGGGTGTTTGAAGTTGTTATGGGGCAATGTGGAAGCAGTTGAATCGGAATACGTGGCTCTCTTTGCTGCTAAGTTTGCGCAATTTCGGTCGTGTGTGATCACTTACAACTTGGCACACCTTCTGTTTCTAGATTGAGCCATGGGGATTCTCAGCATCTGACCTGACGGTGGATATCGGATGCAGACAGTGCAGAACATGTATGAGGGTGTGTTTTTTTTATCTTTCATTTCTTTTTGTCTAAAATTTTCTTTTGTTATGCTGTATTTTAAGGGTTTGAGTAAGTTCAGTTACTAAACGGGTAGACTGTTCCCTTGTATCAGTACTTAAGTCCCTGAAAATGCATATCTGGGTTTTTGGTTTTCCTAATGTATATTTTTTTCATATTCGATTTAGGGTTCTATGTTGATAAGTAAGAGCAGTTACTAATTGGGTAGACTGTTCCTTTGAATAAGTACTTAATAACACAGAAGCTTAAAGTTTATGTTAGTCTCAATATGGGGATGAACTTTATTGGGGGTGTATAAATATGTACAAAATATGTATGTATATATATATTAATATTGACTTCATCAATGTTTTTTTTTTAAAATAGTAAGGATTTTCCTTTTTACTCATATGTGATTCTCATATTTTAAAGTTTCTATTTTAAATTTTCTTCCCTCGTTTTTTTTGGTCTCAATAGTTTAATTATATAACAAAAAATTTTTTTTTGAAAATTTTTTTTCTTGGCTGTTAGGGGTATGAAACGTTCACTTAGCAGTTAACATTTCTAATAGAGTTTTAAATAAATAATTCAGCGATGCATGTTAAATTTATTGGTGGAATAGACCACACGTCCTTCCTTGCCAATGTTTTAAACAACTATTTAAATGTTGGTGGAATAAACTGTATAGATATCTTACAGAAAAAAATCCTGAATAGAAATTCGGAATGCGGCACTATACGAGAGATTGTAATAGAGAATGGTAGTCGCAGAAATCCTGATAAAAGTTTTAAATATTCTGTATGGTTATTAAAAAAACTTGTTCTAAGAACAAATTCGCAGGGATTACTGGTAGGTTTTATTTTTTTTTGTGTAATATTTTCTTAAATTGATAAAGGTTTTTGTCCAGGACAAATCATTAAACTAGATTGTATATCTGTAAAAAAATGATAAGTACAGTTTCATATATGTCACTGGACAGATATCTAAATATCGTGTTAATTAAAAAAAGGTCTATCTGTAACACACTTGGTATTCTTGTAGCGATACCGCCGGGAATAATTTAACTATTCCGGTAAATTTAACTAAAATCACCCGACGGAAGAACTAAGGTGAAGATTTGTCGGCAATTTGCATTGACTCACAAGAAATGGTGTTTCCATAAGAGCCAATTCATGATCTAGATACTCAACTATGTATTATACTGAGAATTATTTAACCTAGGAAGATTTTATGGAGAATCGACTTCGACTTGCTGCTCCAAGATAAGTAAAATTATATTGTATGGCTTCACCATTCATATTTGTACAGCTTGTCTTAGTTTTTATTTATACTTTCTTTTTCTTCTCACATACACACTTTTACTAACCCATTATTGTCAAACTATGTAACACGTTTAAATATTTTTTCATTCATTATATTCATACATATTAGTAGTTTGTTGTTTTATTTATTACACAGAAAGACCTGTGAAATAGCCTTCAGTACATTTTTTTTTGCATAAGTATTGTCTAAAAACTAGCAGAGCACAGCAGGTAAGAGTTGACTGATTAAGGAGGTTGATTTTTTCTAATTTTGTTTAGGAACAAAGTTAGTGGCGCCCTTACTATTGATGTAACTTTACTGTTTTTTTAGTTTTTCTCTCTCTCTCTCTTTCTCTTTCTTTTTCACATTTTTTTCCTTCAATTAACTTCTTTCAGATAACAGAGCCCTGAGAACTGGCTCCGTTATCTCCAATCTCTTTGTCAGTTTGGAAAGAACCTACTCTCTTTTAATACTTTCAATTATTTAAATAATTTTTACCCTGAGAGTAAGAGGTTTTTGTTTCAAGAACCAGTACAACAGGTGCTACAGTACTTTAAGTACGATTTTTTCGTCATTTTTGGAGAAGTTTCAGTTTGTTAGCACGATACAGCCTCCGGAATATATACAAGTGACAAATTTTATGATTGAATATTATTTAGAGTGTCTCAAAGATAAACCCTATTGATATTCAGCTCACTATAGCCAGTACAACGGGTGCTATGGTACTTGAAGTACCAAATTTTTGTAATTTTTGAAGTAGTTTCAGTTTGTTAGCCTCCAGAGAGTATACGATTGATCAATTTTATGATTGAATATTATTTGAGGTGTATCACGGATGTACTCTATTGATTTTCAGTTGACAAGAGCGAGTACAGCGAGTCCTATAAATCCAGATATACTAAATTTTTGGTTATTTTTGGAGAAATTTTGGTTTGTTAGCACGATACATTTCCTGAAGTGTACACAAGTAACAATTTTATGATAGAATATTGTTCAATGCCACAGATGCGGAAAAGTTAGTTTTAATCTTTATAACCGTTTATTTTCAATTTAGTTCTTATAGCAAGAATTATTGTTACCTCGTGTATAAATGCTACAGATTTCTGTCTCACTTGATAGTTGTTCTTGAGCCTGTGACACTTGTACTTGAACTCCTCTTGTAGATACTTGATTTTTCTTCATTGTTCTACAAGCTTTTTCAAAGTGGTTTGACTTTCCACATGAATTGCATTTTTAACCATAAGCCTTGCACTTCCTTGGACCATGAAATGATAGGCACCTTTGTCATTCGAATGTTTTTGAATGATCTATTCCTAAATTTTCTTACTTCGATTCTGACCTTCTGATTTCATTAACATAACAGCCTGTGCGTTTCCCTGTAGACCTCTTATTTGTACTTAAGCGAACTCAGCGGCTCTACACTCGTTTATGGCACTTTCTAAAGTTAGGTCTGTTTTTGAAAGTAACTTCTCTTGCAATTTGAAGTAAGAAATTCCAAATACAATGCGATCTCCAATTAAGGATTCTCCTTGATTTTCAAATTCACATGAATTGGCAAGTCCTTTTAAATCTGTCACAAATTGGTTGAAATGTTCTCCTTCTTGTTGTCTTCTTTTAAAAATCCAAATCTTCCATAAACCACATTTTTCATTGGATTGCAGTTACTTTCATACTCATATATTGTGTAACAAGTGGGAAAAGTTCAACTTTTCTCACATGTTGCACACTATACTTTTTCCACAACTTCACAAATTTAAAGAATACAAGTAAATTGTTTTGTAGAAAATGTCTAAGCATCGAGGACCACCCACCGAAAACGGCTGGGCATCGAGTATAAGTTTCTGACATTGGCTGGGCATCGAGGATACCTCACTCGATTCTCAATAGTAATACAAGTGTAATGATGATTATCGAAATACAAATTTCTTCGATTTTGATAAACAAATTGTTGTTTGGAAACCGCACGAGCACGTAAGCGCGAGTGTGGTTTTCTAAAACAACAATTTGTTTCGAAAAAGAGAAGAAATTTTTGATAATCATTAATTACACGAGTTGTATTTGTCAAGATTATTTCACGAAAACAATTAAAATTAGGCTATGACGACGTTCGTTGCATAATTCCATGAATTGTTTCCACACATACTTTTTAGATCGCACGGTATTTTGCGGCATTTGTTCTTTTACTTTCTTTTGAATCTCTTCTAGATCAAACATACCAAACCGGTTTTTAGAATTCATTCTTGATACAATAATTCTGACGTTTCTTTATTAATTTGACATTTTCTGTCAATCAGTAGATTTTTAATATCGAATAAAACAACTAATGACAACGCGAAACACACAGATAGGAAAATTGCATGTATCCAATCAGGTGCCGAAATACAAAATCGAAATCGTGGTGTTTTCAGATATCAATCCTCATATTTAAACCAATCGAAGGCTCGTATTTTGAATTGAGTGAAATAATCCATATAGACGGGGAGCTGGCTACAAAAAACAGGGTCTATAAGGTGCGCGCCATTTCAGCTTGTAAACTGGCGGCCCCAACTTAATACATCACCGAACGCCACTTCTTAAGGTCAGCACAGGTCGAATATGAAAATGCCAGCCGGTTTTCCCGGACGAAAAAATTGGCTGAAAAACCTCATAACGGGCGCGCGTGAAACCTTTAGTAACGTGTGGTTCAAACCCCAAATAAAAGCGGTGTAATAGCGCAAGAAGTTTTGCAGGCCGGAAAACCCTCGTAAGAAGTGATCGAAAGTGTCGGAAAACTCATCTGAAAAACCTCATAACGTGCGCGCGCGAAACCTTTGGTAACGTGGGGTTCAAACCTCAAATAAGAGCGGTGTAATAGTGCAAGAAGTTTTGCAGGCCGGAAAACCCTCGTAAGAAGTGATCGAAAGTGTCGGAAAACTCATCTGAAAAACCTCATAACGTGCGCGCGTGAAATCTTTAGTAACGTGGGGTTCAAACCTCAAATAAGAGCGGTGTAATAGCGCAAGAAGTTTTGCAGGCCGGAAAACCCTCGTAAGAAGTGATCGAAAGTGTCGGAAAACTCATCTGAAAAACCTCATAACGTGCGCGCGCGAAACCTTTTGTAACGTGCGCTTTAAGCCTCAAATAAGAGCGGTGTAATAGTGCAAGAAGTTTTGTAGGCCGGAAACCGTAAGAAGTGATCTAAAGTGTCAGAAAACTCATCTGAAAAACCTCATAACATGCGCGCGCGAAACCTTTTGTAACGTGCGCTTTAAGCCTCAAATAAGAGCGGTATAATAGTGCAAGAAGTTTTGTAGGCCGGAAAACCCTCGTAAGAAGTGATCGAAAGTGTCAGAAAACTCATCTGAAAAACCTCATAACGTGCGCGCGTGAAATTTTTAGTAACGTGTGGTTCAAACCCCAAATAAGAGCGGTGTAATAGCGCAAGAAGTTTTGCAGGCCGGAAAACCCTCGTAAGAAGTGATCGAAAGTGTCGGAAAACTCATCTGAAAAACCTCATAACGTGCGCGCGTGAAACCTTTAGTAACGTGTGGTTCAAACCCCAAATAAGAGCGGTGTAATAGCGCAAGAAGTTTTGCAGGCCGGAAAACCCTCGTAAGAAGTGATCGAAAGTGTCGGAAAACTCATCTGAAAAACCTCATAACGTGCGCGCGCGAAACTTTTTGTAACGTGCGGTTTAAGCCTCAAATAAGAGCGGTGTAATAGTGCAAGAAGTTTTGCAGGCCGGTAAACCCTCGTTAGAAGTGATCGGAAGTGTCGGAAAACTCATCTGAAAAACCTCATAACGTGCGCGCGCGAAACTTTTTTATTAGGTTTTTGGGGTCTCAACTAAGAGCGGTGTGATAGCGCAAGAAAAAAATCGGCGTATATTTGAAATGAAAATTTTTCGTATTCGGCTTAATAGAAAATCATTTTTTATGTCTCCATTCAAAATACCTGTTTGAGCTACCCGAAATTAAAAAAAAATCATCAAGATACGATGAAAACTCGCTGAAATATAATCATTTTTTACCGCGCGCGTGATTTTATAGCGTTTACTCATTTTCCACCTACTCGAGCCGCCGCCAACAACGCAAAAACGGGCTTCTAATTTTTTTCTAATTCATTTATCGCGCCTATTATCAAGTGATTTTGATCAATTTTTTTTTAAACTTCTGGGAATGGTTATACTTTTTGATAAAGTTCCTCAGTATTGAGTAACGGCTCGTGGTGCCCCAAGAAACTTTGAGGAACGTTGAGGCAAGATGATAATCTCGGCGCTCGCCTCTATCATTGCAAAAATGCGTTAAAGTATTTACTTATCTAACGCGCGCATTTGATTTTCAATGACCACAAATAAAAAAATATCAACAGTTATCGAATCAAATAAAATTTTATGATAAACTGTTATTATTTTGCGATACTTGAAATTTTTTTTCTTCAGCTCGATTTATGTCATGTAAATCGCTGCAATTTGAATAAAATATATCTCGTTGTTAATCTTAAAATAAACTATAGCTATAAGCGAAAATTCCCTTTCGCACATACCCTAAGCCGTCAATATATCATCACAGCAGATATGAGATTGACATCCACTTTCTCGGCTGAATTACGTAACACAAATTCTAAGAAAGCACTTGTACAATTTTCAATTGAACATTGGAAACAGCCAGAAATGGCTGTCTTTTTGGAAAATAAAACAGTTTTTCTAAATTACGATGAATGTCATCAGTGCAAGCAAGGAATTGGAGAAAATGGTGAAGTAAAAGTTGACCATTCTATTAATACGACCTTTACGGCGCCTAGACACGAAGAAGCTGATACGAAAATAGTTTACACTGTTTGTAATCTTGAACTTCCGATCGATGAATCTGATTTATCAAAAAAAAAATAGGGCTATGATTAAATGTGATGATACTGATATATTGATAATTTTATTGGGAAATCTGCATAAATTAAAACAAGATATCCAAATTACTTTGTTATTTGGTGTTTCCTACCACATGAGACTTATTGACGTGGGCAGCATACATGCTGAATTAGGAATTCAATTATGTAGGGCACTTCCAGCTTTTCACGCCTTCACAGGCTGTGATTACAATCCTTCTTTCTTCAAAAAATATAAACAAAGACCGTATAGCATCTTGCGTGAATCAAGCGCTTTTCAATTGGCATTTGCTAATATGACTGACAACGATAATATGGATGAGAAGAGCGTTTTTTCTGTAATTGAAAATTTTGTATGTCGCATGTACTCCCAAGCTAAGAGCGTTGTCACAGTTAATGAAGCTCGATTCGCAAAATTTATGAGCAAATTTAAATTCGAAAATACCGATGAATGTTTTGATAAGTTAAGTTCCTTGAACATTGATTCCACAATGATGCCACCTTGCCAAAGAGAACTTTACCAGCATTTTTTGCGGACTCATTATATAGCTTCAGTATGGGGAAACGCTGAAAAAGTAGCTCCAACCGGGGTGAAACCTGAAGAATGGAGCTGGAAGAAGGAAAATTCAGCGTACGAATTTAATTGGTTTGATGGCGATCAGTGGCCACCTACTATCAAAGATGTGATAATAGAAGAAATCGCAGAAAGTGATGGTACGCGATTTAATTTTTTTTTATTTATCGATTAGTAGAATTTCCCATGAATCAAATTATTTTTATTTTCTAGATGAAACACCTGAAGAAGAGGAGGTAGATGAAAATAGTCCATTGCGTGCCAAGAGCGATACTGATGAAAGCGATGATGACCTGGATAACGAGAGGGATGATTGGGATGAGTGAAGGAACAATTATGACCAACCTTGGATGTTCATTCTATATTATTTACGTTTATGATATTAATAAATTTTACTTAATTTTATTTATTGATCCTACAGCTCTATTCTATTCCTTTCATTATAATATTGCATCTAGAAAGTATCATAATAAATTAGAAATGAAATGCGCGCGTTAGACAAGTAAATACTTTAACGCATCTTTGCATTGATAGAGGCGAGCGCCGAGATTATCATCTTACCTCAACGTTCCTCAAAGTTTCTTGGGGCACCACGAGCCGTTACTCAATACTGAGCAACTTTATCAAAAAGTATAACCATTCCCAGAAGTTTTAAAAAAAATTTTGATCAAAATCACTTGATAATAGGCACAGTAAATGAATTAAAAAAAAATTTGAAATTAGAAATTAGAAAATGAGTAAGCGCTATAAAATCACGCGCGCGATAAAAAATGAATATATTTCAGCGAGTCTTCATCGTATCTTGATGATTTTTTTTTAATTTCGGGTAGCTCAAACAGGTATTTTGAATGGAGACATCAAAAATAATTTTCCATTAAGCCGAATACGAAAAATTTTCATTTCAAATATACGCCGATATTCTTCAATTTTTTTCGGGGGTTTTCCGGCTCGCAAAACTTCTTGCGCTATCACACCGCTCTTAGTTGAGACCCCAAAAACCTAATAAAAAAGTTTGGCGCGCGCACGTTATGAGGTTTTTCAGATGAGTTTTCCGGCACTTTCGATCACTTCTTACGAGGGTTTTCTGGCCTGCAAAACTTCTTGCGCTATTACACCGCTCTTATTTGAGGTTTGAACCCCACGTTACTAAAGGTTTCACGCGCGCACGTTATGAGGTTTTTCAGATGAGTTTTCCGGCACTTTCGATCACTTCTTACGAGGGTTTTCTGGCCTGCAAAACTTCTTGCGCTATTACACCGCTCTTATTTGAGGTTTGAACCCCACGTTACTAAAGGTTTCACGCGCGCACGTTATGAGGTTTTTCAGATGAGTTTTCTGACACTTTCGATCACTTCTTATGAGAGTTTTCCGGCCTGCAAAACTAACTTCTTGCACTATTACACCGCCGCTCTTATTTGAGGTTTGAACCCCACGTTACTAAAGGTTTCGCGCGCGCACGTAATGAGGTTTTTCAGATGAGTTTTCCGACACTTTCGATCACTTCTTACGAGGGTTTTCCGGCCTACAAAACTTCTTGCACTATTACACCGCTCTTATTTGAGGCTTAAAGCGCACGTTACAAAAGGTTTCGCGCGCACACGTTATGAGGTTTTTCAGATGAGTTTTCCGACACTTTCGATCACTTCTTACGAGGGTTTTCCGGCCTGCAAAACTTCTTGCGCTATTACACCGCTCTTATTTGAGGTTTGAACCCCACGTTACTAAAGGTTTCACGCGCGCCCGTTATGAGGTTTTTCAGCCAATTTTTTCGTCCGGTAAAGCCGGCTGGCATTTTCATATCCGACCTGTGCGGACCTTAAGAAGTGGCGTTCGGTGATGTATTAAGTTGGGGCCGCCAGTTTACAAGCTGAAATGGCGCGCACCTTATCGACCCTGTTTTTTGTAGCCAGCTCTGGGACTAATATAAAGGTATGTAGTGTGGGCAAAGTTCCGTGAGAAATTATATTTCTCACATTGTGAGCAATATATGGTTTTGAAATTCAGTAAGCTATGAGAAATATGCTACTTCTCATAGCAGTTGTAGAAAAAACATTTTGTAGTATTTTCTTTCATTTTCCTCTAATTTGAATGTGTTAAAAATGTCTAGCCCTTCCTGACCAATGCAATTTAGTAAGATTGCCACTTTTACTTCATCTGTCTTCGACCCTTTTCCTGATGCAGTCAGATAAAGTTTTGTTCGAATTTCTTGAAATTTTCCGTTACATTTCCAAACCAGGACATTCCTTGTGGTAATTTAAATTCCATTCTTACTATTTTACTAAATTCTCATTTACATGTGTTTTCTAACCTACAAACTTACTTTTGTAATTTTTTATTGTTGACATGTTATTTTTCCACTAAATATTACATTAACATCGCAGCGCCATGTCTTATCTGTGTTCTTAATTATGTAATATTTATGGTTAGCTGTAAATAACTTAGATTGTTGAATACTGATTGATTTCCATATAACATCTGAAATCCAATACCGGTGCGATGCGTCCCCCAGATAGAGCCACACTCACAAAAATGCTTGTATATTTGGTTGCATAACTTATTACTATTTATACAATAATACTTATAATATATAGTTATGTTGTGAAACTTTTTCATCAGTAATATTTAATTGAAGTTCATAAATGAGGACAGTATTTGTCTTTCAAACAGTAAAATATTGCGTCGATAATTTATTGGAAACATCCTGTATAAAATAATAAACAATAGAAAGTACTGTACTTACGTGTGATAATAAGTCCGAATAATAAATGTCCTATTATTAATAACGCATTGTCTGATCCAGCATGGTGAATTACTGCAATCAACGTTGCCACCATAAATACTAATAATGTCAGAGGATTTAGTACTAACCATGGAAACAAGAGTTTGGGACGATTCTGGAAATAAAAATCTATTTAACAATGTGTATATTAAACATAAATTTTTTATTGATAAAGTGATTACCAAATCATTAAGTTTCTGTTTTATCACTTAATTATTTTCAATCAATGGAAACACCTAGTTTCATTACTAAAGTATTTAACACGCTGACTGCCATGTGTGTCAAAACTGATTGTTGGGTGAAGTATGTCGTCTTATATCATTTTGAATACACAAATAATTTCGTTTTAGTCGTATGTCTGCTACCAGATTTCTTGCTATATGAACAAAGAGAAAAACAAAGCAAAAGAAAGAAGATATTTAGGTGTAAATTTATGAATATATTTTGTGACAGCGACAAATTATTAATTGATGAAGCCCATCTAGATTTTTTTGAAATTAGTTGTGTAATGTTATGATAAAAACTTTATTGCGTTTAAAATCCTAATACAAAACATCAAGTTATCGAACTATACAACATTGAAAATTAAAGTCTTTATATCACGTCTTGACTCTTCAACGTCTTGGATTCGAAATGCCAAATTCAGAATTACCGAATGCTCTCGCCTCTTTCTGTGTACATACCATCATCTCGAGTCCATGTGGTAGTGGGGTCGGGTACGATCGATACCAGCCGATGATGCCGGGGTATGGGAAGACAGGGTCGGCTCTCCCTCTCTAGCAAGGAAGGCGTCTCGATGAGTCGCCAGTAGTAGGAGTAGATCAAAAAGACTCTGTAGGAGTATAGGTAGCTCGTCCCTGTTCCTATGGTTGTCCTCGATTACGCAGTGTCCTTACTGGATCAGCCGTAGTAGTGTCGCTTTTCTGAAATGGGGTAAGGGCCCTACAGTGGTATACACCTAAAGAGGTGCACTTGTCCTTGGGGTATACGATTATATAACTTGTAGGCCCTAGCTGCTTCAAGATTTCATACGGTCCGTCCCTTCTAGGGGCAAGTTTGGCAGAATACTCTCGCTTCGTATTGCTGAGGAAGTTGCAGCGTAGTAACACCCTATCACCTTGTTTATACTTGGGATCAGGCCGTCGTTTCGCATTTCCATATGCTTGATTACGATCTTGTCGCTCTTCAGTAATACTCTGTGACGGCTTAAGTGAGGCTGCTAATTGCTGCAACCTTGGTGTAATCTCTGCGAGGAAGTTTTTATTTTGTACCATGACACTTAAATCACTAGTTACTTCTTGCACAGTTCGGAGCTCGCGTCCGAAAATTAGATAGGCGGAAGTATAACATGTGCTCTGACACTTTGCTGTATTTAGGGCAAAGCGTACGGCGGGTATGTGTTCACACCAAGTCGTGTGTTCTCTTCCGACCAATATTCCAAGTTGTAGTTGTATCGAAGGTTCTTTTTTCCTGCTCACTCCACTTCCATATGGATTTCTTTCTGGTGAGATTGGTTAATGGTCGGGCAATATGAGCGAAATTTGGTATGAATCTCCCATACTACGAGCATGTTTGTATATACGAAAAAAGCTGCTTAACGGTTTTTGGTGCCGGTAACGACCTGATCACTTCCGTTTTACTTGGATCTATCTATTGTTATCATATGTCCCAAGTATGGGATAACAGCGCAACCAAAATTGCATTTTAATCGGTTTACTTTTAGTTTATATTGTCTAAGACGTTTAAAGACTAATTCTAGGTCGCATATATGTTGTTCGAAGCTAACAGATCTTACTATTAGATTGTCTAAATATGTGAGTAGTGACACTGTGTGCAGACTGGCTGAAAAATGGTCCATTAGTCGTTGGAACGTTGAAGTGGCGTTGGAAAGACCAAATGCCAGTCGGTTAAAGCGGTAGTTGTAGTGTATTGAGGGAGTGAAAATTTACAGCTTGCGTGTTTACGTTAGGTCGCGTAGCTGTACATACTGGGCAATTGCTTCTGTAGCCTTGCCATATCCATAACATATAATAACATTATTAATTTGGGACAATTTTTATTGAAGTCTGCGTATCAGGCGCTCTGTCGATACCTGGAGGCTTTTTATTTTCATTAGCCTGCCGTTTCCTACACACATCAGTTGTGGGACCGACCCTTGTAGTGGCAAATCCCACATCATGGCGGCTGGCGTTTTGTCGAAATGTCTTGTTTTTCGTCTATTCCCTTTACTGGGCTAGCCTCTTTGCGAATCTCCTCACATTGTCGGGCATTATCTAAAAGCTCACTGAACGTGGTTATTTAATCTCGGGGTACTTCTTTACATATATGGAGACTCAGCAATCCATATATTAGATCCATTTTGGTCTGTTCGTCGTGTCTGTTGAGGGGCAATTGAGCGAGTTATGCCCAAATCTGCGTAACGAATTCATCAATGGTTTCGTTGGATTATTGCTTATTGTTAAATATGTCAACATACACTTGGTGTGCAGGTTTAGATGGTAAGAATGCTGTTCTAAGTAATTGGGTAGCGTCGTTCCAAGTTTTAGCTTAATTCTGGACGCCTTGCCACCATATAACTGCATTTTCAGTAAGTAATAAGGATAGCCATTCCAGTGAGGCCACATCTGAAATATTCTCAATTTCTTTATAAGTTGCCACCGTTGTTATAAATGTTTCAACTACTATGCCTCGCCTGTGGAAGGAAAGATCACCAGGCCAAGGACTGCAAAATCGACGAATTCTGCCCACTATGTGATGCTTGTGGACACAGAGTGGGCACACATCCATATGCAGCTTTCAAAAAGGCTCTGAAAGGGACAAAGAGATAAGATGAACAGAGAGGCATATTGACGCATATGACAGATAAGGAAAATGAGACTGAAGCAGGCGAGAAGATCCAAATGACTAACGAAGAACACATGCGAGATCAAAAAACGAATGAAGACATAGAGTCATTCTGCAATATAGTAGACGATGCTAAGAAAACATTAGAAGCAGTAGAGGTGATGGAATTTTCTCCCCCTACCCACTCTTCCATCCCCTAAATAATTAGTTAATGAATAGTGTGAGTTACCCTCGGATAACTCATAACGCTTCCAAAAACAACGCAATAAAAGTCCTACAAATCAACCTTGGTAGGAGTAAAACCTCGCATGACCTAACTGAAGTTATGGCAAAAAAATTAAAATGTGACTTGATAATAATAAGTGAGCCTAACATCAACATTATTAAGAAGATGGGACCTGGATAACGGACAAGAATTACGACACGGCAATAAGAGTGCTCAACAGAAAAGAAGAAATCGGTAGAAGGAAACGGAGAAAGGGCTATTGCTAGCTTAATATAGGGGAATACAGAATAGTGTCATGTTATTTTCGACCAAGGCATAACCTAGGGGAATTTGAAAGGAATTTGCAGGCCATAGAGACTGATATTTCCAGAACCAAAAGGAAAATAATAGTAGCTGGAGATTTTAATGCTTAATCGCGTCGAGGTGGCAAACTGATTGAATGACTGGCAAAAAATGACCTGATAGTACAAAATAAAGGAAGTAAACCTACATTCATCAGAGGCATTCAAAAGTTGTCAATAGATGTCACTTTCAGCACAGGGGATTTCAACGACCAAATTCATGGATGGAAAGTGATAAATGACGAATCAGCAAGCTTGCACCAGTTCATATATTATAAGATAGGGGCGACCTTGAAAACCAGTATAATTAAACATCTAAAACCTGGGTGGAATTTGAATAAGATAGATTCTGATATATTTAGATAAACTCTTGGACTGGAAATTGAACGGAAAACGCAACTAAACTCAACCAGTCTCATGGAGTTCATAAGAAGAGCCTGTGATACATCGATGCCAAGAAAAAAGGGAACCCACAGAGAGCAAGAAAATTATTGGTGGAATGAAGAAATCAATAGACAAAGAACATAATGCAACAGATTCAGGAGGAAGAGAACGAGAATCAACATACAAAACCCAGCTGGTATAATAGAAATAGCCGAGAACTTGAAGGAAGCTAGGAGAAAATTGAGGAAACTAATATAAAAAGCAAAGTAGCAGCCTGGAAAAACATGTGTAGTACTGTCGAACAGGATCCGTGTGGGAAAACCTACAAAATAGTGATGGTGAAACTGAAATCCAAACCTCTGGACATACCCGCTGATCTCAGAAAACAGATTATAGATACCCTATTCCCGCAGCAAGGAAGAGTTAATTGAATACCTGAAGGGGGATAAGAGGAAGCAGCACAAGAATTTACACTGGAAGAATTGAAGAATGCAGCTCAAAAACTGAAAACTAGCAAAGCTCCAGTCCCAGATGGAATACCTCAAGAAATAACAAAGCTTGCTATAGCCGAATGCCCCAACAAAATTAAAGAAATTATGGAGAGCATCATTAGGTCAGGAGTATTTCCAGCAGATTGGAAAACTAGTATTAATTTGAAAACCTGGTAAGCAAAACGATACCCCTTCATCATACCGTCCCTCATGCCTTCTGGATACTATGGGGAAAATCCTAGAGCATATAATAGCCGCTAGAATAGCTAGCAAATTGGAGGAAGGTGAAGATATATCTGAAATACAATTTGGATTCAGGAAGTGTAAGTCTACGATAGACGCAATTGAACAAGTGGTGAAAGTAGCGGAAACGGAGATGAAAAAAATCAAAGATCCAGAGGCTATTGTGCCCTGATAACAATCTATATTAAAAATGCTTTCAATACAGCATCATGGAAACATAAAGTTAGAGAACTTAGAAGACGGAAATTTCCAAAATACCTCCGAACACTGATAACCAGCTACTTTACGGATCGTAGGATAGTAGATGAAAATGGAGAGGAATATAGGGTTTCCGCAGGTGTCCCGCAGGGGTCCGTACTTGGCCCCCTTTTATAAAACATACTGTACGACGGAATATTACGCCTAGCAACATCAGATAATGTGAAAGTTATAGCCTATGCTGATGACCTAGCAGTAGTTGTTACCGAAAGAACAGAAGAAGGGCTAATGTTTACAGTAAATTCGACCTTACAAATGGTAAGTATCTGGATACTAAGCCATGAATTGAAATTGGCGCCGGTGAAAACAGAGGCAATCCTATTAATTGGAAAGTAACAACTTGGGACAAACGTATCGTTTAGAATTGAGGGGAAAATAATAACTCCGAGTAGCAGCGTTAACTACCTGGGAGTGACCCTGGATACGAGCTTGACATATCAAGAGCACATTCAAAAAATTACGATGAAGGCACAAAATACCATGGCGGCATTGATACGACTGATGCCAAGAAAAGGAGGCGCTAATTAACGTTTCGAATACGTACGAAAGGTTTTTGAAAAAACTTTATTTAAATTATACATATATCTTTACAACTGTGTGACAAATATTATAATGCCATTTTATTGTTAACATTTCGCTTTTATAGTCTTTTTATAAACTGCTGACACTGCAGAAAGGCTGATGCAATAGTGTTCCACTATTGCGCAATACAGGGTGGTGGCGTACCATAACTCCTCCCCTCATTAGAGAAAGACTTCGGGTTCCAAGGGAGAAGGCTTTTCTTCTTCTTGTGACTTCGACTTCTTGTTGAAATATGCTTTGAGTTTGCGGGTCCATAATAAATACGCTGCTGCTGTTAAAACTAAAATGATTATAAAAGTCCATTGGATCCAATTAACTGATTTGAGGTCGTTAATATCTTCTATTGATAATGGGTTAGTTGCTGTCAACTCATTTTGAAGTGTGTGGATATCTTCTAATGGAATGTTTTGGATATTTAAAGGTTTCAGTGCTACATTTTTATTGGTTGTAAATTTGTCGCTTTCGATGACAGGAAGAATTAATGGCTGGCCATGTCTTGTGGTTTCTTTATTTCCAAATTTGAACTTCTGATACTCGATGCTACAATTCTTGGGAATCTGGACTACGGAGTTTTTGTTAATGGTGATGAAATACTCATCTGACCAAAGGGCTTTCAATTTTAACACTTCACTTGTTATGATTATTAGATATTCATCATTGATTTTATTGAGTATTTGTGAAGGGTGATTGATAGGTACGTGCACACACGTCGTTTTAATGTCTCGAATTAGGTCTTTAATACAGTCTTTAGTTTTCACATTCATTTGTGTTTGCGGACAAATGTAATTTTTTCCGATGCGAATGCAAGGATCATCCATGTACTGGTGAATTTCTTCATTTAGAGCCAGAAAGGGTTTGCTGGGTATAATGATTGTATCACTTTTGGAAGGGATTGGATAGAGATGATAGTATTTGAATATATCAGGATAGACAAGGGGAAATTCTGCAGCAAATATTATATTATCGGCAGTAAAGAAACAGGTTGCATGTATTATTGAATACCATGAATCAATATCTAAATCTAATATTCCGGTGTTTCCGTAATTATCTTTCAATTCTAATAAAATATCTTTTAAATTTTGATGTGTCAATATGTCTGGATGTAAAATACGTAATTTTGCGAACGTAACAGCGTTCTCAAGATTTTCAATAAGTGTATTGATGGTATTGGCATTTAGAAATATTTGATCAAGAATACTAGAATATACAGTGAATTTGTAAAGTTCACTTGTCAGATTATCTAGATAAGTCTTATAATCTATTATTCGCTTAGCTACTAGTTTTTGATTATTTACAATAGAATCTAAAGTTGTCGAATACTTATTTGTTAATGTTTTAGATAATGAGATTTGTGCATTTACCTCCCGGACTATTTTTTGTTGATTATTCTTTAGTAAATTTAGAGCATTTTCAATTCTTTCTCCATCATTTGCATCTAGTGTTCCAAATAAATACTTAGATATGCTACCGCCTGCATTTATTAAACCACGCTTCTGTTTCCTAATTTTGAAAAATTTAATATTATCGAATTTTTTCGGTAACTCCTCAATTATAGAACTCAAGTGATCGATTTTTGGTTGTAAATTTAAATTATGCGAAGCTTTTTCGTGATGAATGGAATTATTTACATTATGAAATGTTATAATTATTCTTTCGATTTCTTTTTCAAGCGTTCTTAATTCTATATGTTGCAGGAAAATATGTTTACTAGTGATTATATTTGCAAGGCCAAGTTGAAAGGGAAGTATGCCAGGAGTGTGACTGATGTCAGCAACCTTGATTTCTTGGGCGTTAACTGTTATCAACAGCACTATTAGTTTCCACATTATTTTGAGATTCTGCATTCTCCGGATTCTGAAAACAATGAGGTCTTCTTAATTCTTTGATATGAACTTCGGATTTTTGTGCTTTTTATCAACAATTTCTACTTTATTATTATCCAACAACTTAGTTATAGTATAAGAACCTATAAACTTATTATTTTTCTTATTCCTATAATATGGGTTTTTCTTATAAACTACTTGGTTAATCTTAAATTCTAAGTTTTTATCGCCGCCTGTGTTATGTTTCGTTATTACTTTTTGTTTATCAGTTTCTAATAGTTTACTGACATTTGTGTATACATGTTTCAATTTTTCTCTGTGATTTTCTACATAACTCGAGAAAAGTTCTTTATTTTGAAATATTTCGTCAGGGTTACGTGAGTTAGTGTGTCCGAATACTAATTCAAATGGCGTGTATCCCGTTGCGCTATGAATTGAACTAGTATAGGCAAGAACAGCATAAATAATTAAATCGTTATCGTTGGGATATACTTCCTTTAAAATGCGTAAATGTTCAATGAGAGTCGAATGGAATCTTTCTATTATTCCATTAGATTCATGATGTCCCGGTGTCGTAAAATGTATTTCAATTTTATGTAAATTGAGAAGTTCTCGAACGGTATCGTTTTTGAACTCTGTGCCGCTGTCTAACACAATTTTTTGAGGAATGCCAAAACTACAAAAGTGTTTAGTTAATGCAACACAAATATTTATCGCAGTTTTACCAGTGATTAGTATTGCTTGCGCAAATTTAGAAAATGGATCTACTAATGTTAAATATAGATTTTTATTGTAATGAAAAATATCAACATGTAAAATTTCAAATGGTTTTGATGCGGTTTCCGTTAAATTCAACGGGGCGTAAGGGGGTTTTCTAGAATATTTAGCCCGTTGACATATATCACAAGCATTTATGAAGGTAGTAATTGTCTTTTTCATATTAACCCAGAAATAATATTGCTTTAAGTATTTTAACGTTTCTTCAACTCCACGATGATTAGTTTTTCCTTCATGTCTATATTTTATTAGCATTATTTGTTCATCCGTGTCTTTAATCGTATTTATTAATCGAGTACTCATAATTAATTTCAAATAATCCTTTCGAAAATTTTCGGAATAAATATGTACAAATTGTGGAATGAATTTCCTATTATCGAAATAGATATGATAAGTTGAATTAGGTTTTAGGTAATTTTTTAGAAAATCAATTATTAGTTCTGTATTATTTTCTGACGGTAATGTTACTGTTATTATATTTTGTTTATAATATTTCTCTGATTTAACGGTTAGTTTCTCTCTATTGTTTTCGTAAACTATAATTTGATTATTTTTATTATTTATTATTTCATCTAATATTGGTATACCTTCGTTGGCAATTTCTTTTGAAAGAGAACGAGGGGTCTCATCGGACTCTGAATGGTTACTATAATTGTTAGTTAATTCTGAATGACTTGGGGGAACAATTCTTACATCTGATATGATATTTACTTTTGGGATATGTTGAGGTGCATTGCTAGGACCGCTTTCTTCAAAATCTCTATCAGAAATATAATTTCGCGTGTCGTCAATTATTTTTCGCTCTTCATTTATGTCACCTGGATTATTTATTATTGATTGTGTTTCTAAGGTGTTTATTTGCGCTCGGCTTAAAGCGTCGGCGTTGCTATTTAATTTACCTGGTTTGTATGCAATTTTGTAATCGAATTCTTCTAATTTAAGTCGCCACCTTATTAATTTAGAGTTTGGTTCCTTAAGATTAAATAACCAAGTTAAGGGTCGATGATCAGTAACAATGGTGAACTGTCTGCCGAAAAGGTACGGCCTAAAATATTTACAGGCCCATGTAATGGCAAGTAGTTCCTTTTCAATCGTACTGTAATTTTGTTCGGATTCGTTAAGTGTACGTGACGCGTAGGCCACAGGTTTATCTTGTCCAACAGTGCCTTGAGATAAGACTGCTCCAAGTGCAACATTCGATGCGTCCGTTGTCAGTATAAATGGTTTGGCAAAATCAGGATACTGTAAAATGGGGCTATTACATAAAATATTTTTACAAGTGCTAAAGCTTTCTATGAATTTTTGATCATGAATAACTTTTGCGTTTTTCTTAAGACAGAGTGTCATTGGCTTTGTGATTTTCGCAAAGTCTTTTATAAATCTGCGGTAATATCCGATTAAACCTAAGAATGACTTAATTTCTTTTTGTGTTTTGGGGATGGGAAAATTTTGAACGGCTAGTATTTTGTCTGGATTTGGTTTCACTCCTTCGGTTGAAACTACGTGTCCTAAATAAGAGACTGATATTTGTAAAAAGTCAGATTTATCTAATTGTACCTTGAAATTTGCTATTCGTAAGCGATCAAAAACATTTTTCAATCTCGAAATGTGTTCTTGTAGGGATGTGCTAAAAATAAGTATGTCGTCTAGATATATAACACAAACATCATTATTTAATCCTCTCAGCATATCATCCGTAACTCTTTGAAATGTGGAGGGGTCATTTTTAAGACCGAATCCCATACTGGTAAATTCGTATCTTCCATTCAATGCAGTAAATGCTGTTTTTGGTATATCTTCTTCTTCAATTTGTATCTGATGGTAGCCGGATGCTAAATCTAATGTCGTAAAATAATTCGCCCTACCTAACTTATCTAATAAATCAACGATATTCGGAATGGGATATTTATCAGTTACTGTTTTTTCATTTAATTTCCTATAATCTATTACTAGTCTATAATTTTGTTCTCCAGTTTTAGAGTTATATTTCTTGGGAACAACCCAAATATTTGAGCTATACGGGCTAACGGAATGTCTAATTATACCTTGATCTAACATTTTGTTTATTTGATTACATACCTCTTGTTTGTGTATTTCGGGAAAACGATATGATTTGCAATATATCGGTTTATCATCTGTTAATTTAATTGAATGTTTGATTTCATTTGAAAAACTTAAAGGTATTTCCTCTGAATAAAAAATATCTCTATACTCTAAACATAATTTAGATATTGCCTCTTTTTCTTCAGAATTACAATGATTTAAATTTAATTTGGATAAATTTTCCTTCAAAATTCTATCAATGTTTTGATTCACACTGTATGATGGTTTGTTATTTGGCATATAATTTAATTCGTTTACATTTAATATCTCTACGTTGAAAGGAGCTGAAATTGTAATTTTATGTGGGTTATCTGTAAAATTTGATATGGTGGTTATCGCAAAGAAGTTTTTTATGTTTACAATACCAGTGCGAGTTACAAGATTTTCAGCGAAGTTTATCTCTTCGAGTAATCCAATTCCATTTTCATGATTTACGGGAAGTCTGACGACTTGCTCTGTATTTCCAGGAATTGTTATTGCATAATTTTCTGTTATTGTAATGTTCTTTGTTTTAGAATAATTGTTAAAAATTAAAGGCATTTTAATACGGGGTGTGATCAACAATTTCGAATCGATATTAATAATAGCTTGCAATTTTTTCAAAAGATCCATACCTATAAGACCTTGATAATTGTTATTAAAATTGAATATATAAAATTTATGGTTTCCCTTAATTTTAAAATTTTCAAATATCGGTATTATTACTACTTTATCATGAAACGTTATATCATGGGACGTTTGTATTTGGAAATGTTCACGTTTTGTTAAATTTGGATAAAAATGTTGAACTGTCTCAGGATTAATTAAGCTTCGTGAACTACCTGTGTCTATTAAAAATTTAGAGTCTAGTTGGGGTATATAAATATAGGGTAATTCAGTTTCAACTAAATGATCAATTTTAATCAAGCTTTTTGGTTTACTGGTGTCACCTCGTGAAAATTTACATCTCTTTGATTTTTATTGTAAGGGTTAACAGATTCATTGATATGATTATATTCAATGCAGTCGGATTCTTGATTATTAACTGGATAATTACAAGATATATCTTCGACTGTATTTTCGTTATAATCGAGTGGGATTTCAAAATTTGAATCTACATTATTGTGATCGGTTTCTATATTATATAGTTCTTGGTGTGTAAAATTTTTGGGGCCAGTGCTTTGGAAATAATTTCTATTGAAATTCTGTCTTGGAACAGTGGGATTTCTAGTAGAAGTAGACATGGGTTCAGGATTATTTCTCGGAGTTTGACCTGTAGGTTTAAACACATTGTTTTGAGGTCCAAAAACTTGTCGATTTGTGAAATATCTGGGTGCAGGTGCATTTTGCCTTTGATTAATATTAATGGGTTGCGAGGGGAAATTTCTATGTTGGTTATTCTGACCATAAAAATTATTATTATGATTTTGGAAGTTATTACTCGGATATTGAGTAGGTCTGGAATATTGATGGTTTTGATTATAAAATGTATTTCTGTTGACAGGAGTTGGTCTAGAATTTATGTTTTGAATATGACCGTGTTGTTTTTGACTAAGTATAAAATTTTCTTCTTCTACCACGTATGACATAGCTAATTCGAGTGAGTCTGGATTTCTTAATCTAACTAAATCTTGTATACGGCCTGTTAATCCGCGAATATAAGTTTTTAATGATAATTCATCATAATTCTTAATTCGAAATGTTCGTTCTTCCGCACTTAAATTCATTGACATTAACTTTGATGCAATCGAGCTTCTAGCTTTTTGTATTCTTTGTCCGAAATTAATATATGATTCATTTTTATATGGTTTCATAATTATTATATCTTGAACAAGACAGTCTAAGTTTCTCTGATCTCCAAAACTAAGTCTAAGTAAATTTTTTAAATCATTCCAAATTCTAACTTCTGGTCTAGAGCCTACTAACATTAAAGCATTGCCAGATAGCTTACCTATCACAGCTCTTAAAAGAAAACTATTTATAGGATCATTTAGGTTTTGTAAATTCTTATATTGGTTTATAAGACTATCACAATGTTCTAAAAATATTTCTAATGTGCCACTATCACCACTAAAATTAGGAATTGTGTCAATATATAATTTCATTAATTGATAGTTTACAGGAGTATCGTTGTTTGGCATTGTGTTGAGATTTAAAGATAAATTATTTATTATACTTATTAACTCGTCAATTTTGTAATTTTTTAAATCTACTACTATATACTTAACACTAACTTGAAAATATTATATTCTTTAGTATATCAAGATGAAAATTGTGAATTCATATATGCTCTATTTATTCACAACCGATTCAAAAATTTGCCACAAGTAAATTGTAATGATTAAATAATAAAGGAAAGAGAAAAGGGATGGCTCACCAATTTTTTGAAGTCTTCTTGAACAGTGCTGGGACGTATCCTCCGTCTGGACACTTCACATGAAAGTCTTCAAGTCCTTTTCACAAGTTTTTTGTCCTTTCTTTAAAACCTTAGGTTTTGTTTCACTAAGAATTGAAATTCACGACGTTTTACCGTTATACACACGAAAAACGACTCGAAACTATCCTACTGATGACTGCGCCAATTAACGTTTCGAATACGTACGAAAGGTTTTTAAAAAAACTTTATTTAAATTATACATATATCTTTACAACTGTGTGACAAATATTAGAATGCCATTTTATTGTTAACATTTCGCTTTTATAGTCTTTTTATAAACTGCTGACACTGCAGAAAGGCTGATGCAATAGTGTTCCACTATTGCGCAATACAGGGTGGTTGCGTACCATAACTCGCTACAGATGTGAAGAGAAGACTGTTAGCTGGAGTAGTGCGCTCTATAATAGGTACTGTATGCATCAACTATATGGAGTAAAGGCAGAAAAATCAAGAGAAATCTGAGTCCCTTAGTAAAGTTGCAACGAACCCTCGCCATAAGAATATGTAGAGGATATAAAACAATACCTACAGAAGGGGCCTAGTTATCTCCGGTATTATTCCTATCCGACTACTAATAGGAGAACGAGAAAAGGCGCAGGGCAAAAGCCGAGCGGAAAAAAATTAAGCTAGAGGTATAACAGTTGCGATATGGCAACAAAACGAGTGGTCGAATTGTGGTAAGGGAAGGTGGACTCATACACTCATTCCAGATGTGAAAACATAGTGGAAACGTACGCACGGCGATACAAGCTACCATCTGGCACAAATACATACGGGGCATGGATGTTTTATGGTGTACTTACATAGACTTGGACTTAAAGACAATGCGGTATGTATGTATTGCCAGTCGCAAGATACTGTAGAGCACACCCTGATCGAATGCGATGACTGGATGGAGTTGAGACGGGAAGTAGAAACAGTAATTAAAGCTGAACTGACTGTAGATAGCATGACTACCCTCATGATGAGCCAACAAGCATACTGGATGGCAATCTCAGGCATGGTAAAGAAAATAATCGAGAAGAAAGAGACTGATAAAAGGAGACGACTGGGAATATTGGAAAGAAAGAAGAAACAATGGGTACTAACATCAATACAACCACCCTGCCCGAAGTAATGTATTTCGTCAGTCTCAGGCAAGGCCGCATGGTTACCAGAGTGGAACATTTTTTAGCCGGTAAAAATTCGGCACTATCGGGCTACACATGCCGCTCAAGGGAACTCAGGTCCTTTCGATCTGCGTGTGTGGCTTGGCTTGTTACCACTCAGGAAAAAAAAACTACTCCTCGCCTGGCCATTCCTTCTGTAGGCCCGGAAAACTTATTTTCTTTTTGTTTTTATTTCAAAAAATCCGTGTCAAGGTAGTACCTCCAAGGGAACAAAAAATCCGAAAATCTTGATATAAAAAGTACAGTTTCCTAATCGCGGGTAATAGCTATTACATTGCGAATGCTGAACCAATTAATTAGGGGTGTTATTTGAAGGGTTAGCATAGTATTCGTATTTATGTGAGCAGAGAAATGTAATTAATCTATGAGCAGAAATACCTAATTGTTCAACAGCTAATGGGCAGCAAACAATTCTAAATCAATCAGTGATGTATTTCAGTCTGGACGACTGCACATATTTTTGTAGAGCATATTATACGGGGTGTCAATTTGAAAACTAACGGAATTTAATATTGCCCATATGTCCAACAAGACAAGAAGATACTCCACGTCATATTCGTAGATTATGTTGAGAGAAATTGTTGGATATTTTTCATTTACTGTTAAAATAGAATTTTTACTTACCGTTTCAGCTGCGAATATTAGTAGAATCGAAAATATGCATTGAAGCGCACTTCCTACAGCAATAACGATTAAAACAATCCTCATTACTGTAAAACAAAAGGTGATTATTAGAAAATATATATCAGTAACTATACAGGGTATTCCGTAAACTAGTATCGTATATTAGTAATAATAACATAAGCTGTACATTTCCGAAGATATTGAAGCTGTTCATGAGAACTCAATAATCCATTCATCGTGGTGGATTATATTTATAGGTCCTGGTTTGTTATGGCTTTTTAAACAACTTTTCTCGATTCTCTTCTATTTCCTATTAGGTGTCTCCAGTTTTTTACATCAATTTTCTTGAGGTCTGATTCAACTTGCTCTTTCCGTCTTAACTTTCGGTCTTGTATTAAGTGGTATCCAATCAGTTATGCTTCTTTGTGGTGACGTTTTTTCTATCCTGTATATGTGTCCAAACCATCTGATTCTTTGCGCTTTGTAAAATCTTACTATGTTTTCTCTATATACTATGTCTACAATTTCGTGGTTGATTAGAGGTCTTATTTCATCATTTTGTTCTCTTTTGGGTCCCATAATTGTTCTGATAATTCGTCTTTTAAAAATTCTCGATTGTTCCTCTTCCTTCTGTACTAAACTCTATGTTTCTGCAGCGTAGGTTACGATCGATCGTATCATTGTCTTATATATCTGTATTCTTGTGTTTTTGCTTAATTTCTTGTTTTGAAGTATTTTCTTATTAGCATATGTAGCCTTAAACCCTTGTTGTATTCGGTGCTTATTGTGTAATTGTTCATTTCTTCTGTATACTATGCATCCGAAGTACTTGTGTTTTTCGACTTCATCGAATTCATAGTTGTCGATTCTTAGTTCTGTCAAACTATTATGCTTTCTGCTGCAATGTATGTGTTTTATTTTTGTTTCGTTTATCCCTAATCCTTTTTCTTTTGACTTCTGTTCTATTATTTTAAATGTACTTTCCAATTCTTCTTGCTATTATTGCTATATCATCTGCTGTTACTGATCCTCATGTATGATATTCTTTCATTTATCCCTTTAGAAGGCATTACTTTTTTTTCGCTTACTATGAACGCTGTTCCTTCGTATCCTTGCTTTTCCTCGTTTGCATACCAGCTGGCGTTATCTCCCTTTTCTATTTTTCCATTTCCTTCCCATCTTATCTCTTGAAGACATGCTATTTCTACTCTATTTTTCTAAGTTCATTTGCCATTTCTTGCGGTTTTCCTGGTTTCAATAATGTTCTCACATTCCATGATCCTATTCTCATTGGTTGTTTTTCACATCTAATTATTTCCTTTTCGGTTTCTTTACTCGCAACCGTAAATATTGCGGTCGCCACAAGTTTTCCTTCTCTTTTGATGCTTATTACTTTTCTGTCATCTTTTTTTTGTTTGTGTGATTTTTACTATTTTATATTTGTGCGATTGCTATTGGCGATCTATCACTGACTGTTCTTTTTTTGCCGCCTGATGTTTTCTCCTTTTTTTTATTTGTTTTTTGCCATTCGCTTGCATCTTCCAAATTGTATGCTTCTCCGTTTATTATCAATTTCTTGTATTTTTTATATTTCCATGGGTTTCGGTCAGAAATAAAATCACTTGCTTATAGTGGTAACCTTTCAGTCTATTTTATTTAAACCATTTTCAAACCTTTCTAAAAATTTTGAAAACACATCACATTTATTTTAATGAATAATTTTTTAAATAACGACTGAAAAATGTTATATAGGTGGAGATATAATCTAACCTAAAATTCAAACTCCATTCAATAATTATAAAGTAACCGAAAAAAATCAAAATAACTACGGAACAAACAAACAAATTATGTATTGATTTGTCTATATGTAAAATATGTCATCATGTATATTATAATTATATTTAAATTTTTTTTTACATTTACAACTTTTTAATGATTATTTGTCTTGAATTTACTTAAAATATTTTACATGTAAGTACTTATATTTATTTCTTTATTTTTAAACCATATTTATATTTGTATATATATTATAGTGCCCTGAAGAAGTGTCAAAAGGACACGAAAGCTTTGCGGCATTTTGTGAATAAAATCTCTCCTTGATTTCTTGGACTGAAATCCCCTTTATTTTGATACATATAGTTAAAATATATTTCTTTAAAACTTACTTTCTGATTATGCCTCTGTAGAGGCTTGTCTACTACTGTACAGTAGTATTTCTTAAATTAAAAAAGACCATTATTACATATAAAAACAAACAATATAAACAATGAACTATGTTAAAGATAGTTGACATGTATATTACAGAGTGTCCTAATTGAATTAAAATTAGAAGTAGAGACCTATTTTTTAATTTTTAATAACTAGGTAAGGTGTAGATATTCATTTATAATAGTAAGTTCGTATATATACAACTTAAGTTGTCGATGTCAGCTCTGAAATTGACTGAGTCAGGATTCTTCTTAATATTTATCATTTCTTTTATTAATCTTTTACTATTATTTTTTTCTGTAGTTATTATTGCTACGTTGTTGAAAGTGAAAGATTGATTTTTATCAAGTGAATGTTTTGATAATACAGTACATTCATTGTTATTTCGAACTGATTGCTGGTGTTGTTGAATTCTTTTATGTAAATATTGGCTAGATTGACCATTGCAATCAGAACAATTTATTTTATATATTGAGTTTATTGTGTTCTTATTATCTGGTTTGAACTTAGAAAAAAGTTTATTCCCTGTAATGTTATTTGGTTTATCTGCAATTTTAATATTAAATGGCGTTAGGCATTTTTGTAATGGTTTATTTATATCGGGAATGTACGGAAATGAAATATATTTTGATGGATTACTTTGGCTATTAAATTTTAATTTGTTGTAATAGTTGTTAATTCTCTGCTTAATAATGGACTCATAAAAATGTTTAGGATAATTATTTAAATCCAAGGTATTTTTGATTTTTTTGATATTATTACGCCTGTATTTTGGATGTGATAATTGTGAGGCCAGTGACAACACTCTTCTTGTATTTTATGGGAGCGTTTGAATTATAATTTAAATATCGTTGAGACCATACATTTTTTGTGAACCAATTTGTAAATATTCGACCATTGTTGTCATATTCTATATTCATATCTGAAAAATTAATAGAACGATTTCTGACCATTTCTATGGTGAATTGTAATTTTTTATTGAGGCTTTTAAAACGTTTTAGAATATTTTCAGTCTGGTCAATGGGTACACAAAGGATACAGTCGTCGACGTATCTTTTGAAAAATATTGGGTTTTCTGGTAACTCTGCTTAAACATTGGATTCTAAATATTCAGTACTAAGTTTGCAATCGGAGCAGAAATAGGAGATCACATTTCTGTTCCAAGAAGTTGTTTGTAGAAATCGTCACCAAATTGAAAATAGGTGGAATTTAAACACAAATCAACCGCCTCGCAAATCGCATCTAAGTCTGACGGTGTGAAGTTCTTGATTTTATTCCATTTGTTTTTAATACATTTGATTGCAAGATCCGTAGGAATGTTTGTGTATAAAGATACAACGTCTAGTGAAATTATTCGGTAATTTGGAGGAATGATTTGCTTTTTAATAAAATTAAAAGATTCACACGAATCTTTTATATGAAATTCTGTTAGTCCAATTACAGATGATAGTGTATTGGATAAAAATTTCAATAATTTATATGTAGGAGCATTAATCTTACTAACAATTGGTCGCAGTGGAATACCTGGTTTATGTAATTTGGGTAAACCATATATGAAAGGTGGAAGACCATTGTGATGCCACCTACAGTTATTCACTCTGAGATCTATGAACCTAAAGCTCGGTGCATACTGTGCGCTTCTAGACGTTGCCTCTAACTCTTGCGGAGACGGGGGGTCCGTTGTTCATAGACTAAATAAATGTAAAAGGGCGCCAGGCAATCTTGCCTCCCGACAACTACCTACACAAGTTTTTCCCACCCTAAGACTACCAAATAGGTGGAGAAATAAAACTCAGATGCCACTTACCCAAGTCTAAGTTTAATGAATTGGCTCAGTATATCAAGTGATCTTACAAGGTTCTACTAATACAACTAGTACATACAAGGGTACCACAAAATTACAATAAATTCCCCCAGGTGTCCAAAATGACTCATAAGTCATAAACACAAATTATCATAGGTAAGTGAAATTCCCCCTTGATTAAATGATGTACAAAAATTTATACAAATATATATATATATATATATACAAGTATCCCAAGCCAAAAATATATATCCCGTACCTTTAAAACCAATGTATCCCTCCCCAGTAGTAACTCAATCCTATTACAAATTGTACAAAAAAAAGGTTGACAGGCTGTACCCACTAGTACCCAATGGTACTTTGAAATCCTATAAATCCCTGGTTTAAGATCCTATATATTCCCTAAGTAAAATCCTTTAATTCCCCCCAAGTAAAATCCTATAAACCCCCCTGGTCAAATCCTATAGACCCCCTGGTAAAATCCTATAAAAACCCCCTGGTAAAATCCTATAATTCCCCCCGATTGAAATCCTATGTTATAGCCTGGATTGTTCGTTGGATATAAATATGTACAAACCAGTACCTACATACAAATGAAATTTCTCAAACGAGTACTCGATTAGCCGGTAGAATGAGAAAACTATATACTTAAGTTCCAAATAATACAATATAGGGTTAAATCAATACAATATACCATACGTATCTATGGCACAAAATAACGTTTATGCAATTAAATGTGAAATTTTGAAAGTATATATTAAAAATACAATATGGCGCAATATCATATGAGCTCATACGCGTACTACCACCAACTCAAATAACTCAGTATGTTAAAATTGAATAGCCAAAGTAACGTTCACAAATTTAACAACAGTGGGTGTAGTTATCACCAATCCACAATGTGAGTATAAATGTTAAAACAGGTTTAATTGAATAGTGTATGTTGATCAAAGTATTTGTAATACTTGATCAACACAAGTATCGTAATCTGCGTACCACAAGTGGCTTACGGTGATAAAAAAGTTATCTACAATCTACACTGACGGATATAAACAAGTGTTATCCGCAAAAAGGTATTTTACATAAACGAAAGTTTAAAACTTGCGTGAAATCAACTGTGTCTTGATGGTTGCTAGTGGTGGCTACCAACTACTACTTCTATAGAATGCTATAAGATCCAATATTGAACTCTTCAGTAACAATCCAAATTTTTTCCCATACAAGTTTGTTGTTCTGACTCAACGTTGTCCCATAAAATGAAATCCAAAACCAAATCCAGAATAGTAAAGATTGACGAACGAGAAAAAGAGCAGAGCAGAAAAGAAGAGAAGAAAAGAGAACAGGGAACAGGGAACCCTAAAATGAGAAATATGTTAATACTCTATACATTTTCTTTCAGTCTCAATGGTCAAAACGGAATATCAATCTAAACTTTATCCCTTAACCGATTAACTCTCACTAGCAGTCATATACCCGATATGAGTAATCTCTATTACTGATCTTTAAACTGAAATATCTACTAATCTCATAAGAGCAAGACTTCTATTAATCATGAAGATTAATCTACTAATATTGATATTACTTAATTTTGCTGACAAAAGTTAACTAGAAAATTCTATATTTCATGTTTGACCAACAAAAAATCATAATACTAATCGAGCTTAACATATTAACTATAATCTTTTTACATTTGACAAAAAAAACAAGATACGAGCTCATATGGAGCCAATACCTATGAACTAAGTACCTAAACTATAAAACCAGTTGACCTCGAATCAACAAAAAAATACATTATCCAAAGATAAAACGCTTTAAAATTACTAGAATATTCATCTATATATAAAAAAACTGTAATATTTCTTACCAAATGGCCAGTTTGAGTTTCGAATATATAGGGCTGAAGGTGTTATTGCCCTAGGTACTGTGATAAAGGCCTACTGAAACAATATACCCTCTTCAAGATTGGTTTTAATGTACAATATACAGCTATAAAGGAAAATCAATTGATCAGACAATGGACAAAACCTCTACGATATAATTGAGAACAATCTAGTTAATGAAACTATAGAAATATTCTGTTACTTACAATTAACTGGAATGACAGCATTAAAAAACCACCTGTCGGTTGAATTATCTGATCTCAAAAAAATGGTATTTCCACAGGTCTATACTCTCCAAACAACTCCAAAAATATCTAACGATACCCGGGAAATGTGTATCACCAATCGGTCATCCCCTTTATATAAGGTGAAATATTCACTTATTTCATCCGAAACTGGTGACATAAATTCAACCCACTTCACTTCGATATACCCAGCGAACATTGAATTGTCCAGTATATTCACAGGCAAAATCAAAAAGTCTCGTGTCAAACCAGCCAGCCAATCAGAATGCTCTCGAGATGTCAAAGCTTCCAATAACCAATAAGAGCTGAGATATCCAACAAGTATATATCACAGAATAATATATGCATAGACACATCACGGAGAATCGCGTTACAAAGATATGTATCAGGGATAGTGCGTTCGGAGTAACACCACGGGGACATGCTCCACAAAAATAAAATAAATACTTGACGTATAGTTAATTAGGAAAGGTAATAAAAATTACTCGCATACTCTCAATATTAGCTAATTGAGACAATAAACCCAACTCTAACGTCTGAATCACACACCTTTAACTCCAACGTATTGACTGTCGAACGATTCCATAATCCGAGTTCAGAATCGCTCCAACGAACGCAAGTCTGTAGTGCATGAAGCCAACATAGACATCAGATCTGTCACAAATGAAAACATAATAATATGCGGTGATAAGAATTCATGTTCTTAGTATACAACAAAATAATGTAATAACTCTTTTATTGCCCATCTACTATTGTTTATTGCTGTACAATATTATTAATTATTTCCAATATAGATGCCACTGGATTTCCTAATATTCATGGTAGGTCAAAATGATGTTAAATTGCATGACGAATTATATTTTCAAGTACCTGTAACTTAATTTGCACAACCACAAAATTGAAACGTATCAGTGACATATGATTTCCGATTTGGTTTTGAAATCTATTATGTATTATTATCATTTTATTAAAATAAATGTATTTTGTTTTCAAAATTTTTAGGAAGGTTTGAAAATGGTTTAGATACAATAGACCGTAACGTGACCACTATGAGCAAGTGATTTTATTTCTGACCAAAAATATAAGAAATTGAGTATTAATGGTCATTAAAAATATATATGTCCAATTTCTTGTATTTAATTTTCGCGTTATATCCTTGTTTTCGTGCTTCCTTCATATGATGCGCGAATTCCTTTCTTTGAGCCTGTATTTCTTTGGAGTAGTCTTCGTTTATTCGTTTGTTCCTTTCAGTTTCTTGGCTGCTTTTAAAATTTCCGCTCTATGCTTACATAGTAATACATGGAATTGTAGAGGATGCCAATGATGAAGATATCCAAATACTTCAAAACAAAGTACAGGATGTCATGAAAAAGATAGAAGTACAAATAAAAGTAGAAGAAGAAGTAATTGACATAGGGAGAATAAGAAAAAGAAAGCATGATAAAGCACAGCCAATATTTATAGAAATGAGAAATGTAAAACTTAGTATATTGGTAGATCGTTGAAAAATATTGAAAATATTATAAATTTTTATCTGCTTCAAGTTATATTTGAAAAATAAGAGAAAACGCGAATTTTCCGAATAAATATCTTCCTTTTGATGTCACAGTCGGTTGTCCAAATTGATTTTCGTCATAAGATACTCCATTTTTTGTCCTGTATTTATATTTGTCAAGAGTGAAGATGTGAAATTAGTAATTATTTCTACTCCATTAAGTGCATATATTTAATTTTTCTTTTGACCCTGGGCTCATCATATCTTGCCGTATTTTTGGGACACAACCACATAAAAAGCTATTTTGAAATATTCTCATGACATAATCTTAATTTGTGAAAAATTAGTCTAGAGACCAAAAATACTGAGCTTAATTTGAAGTAATTCTTTTACATGTGGAATTTACACTCACCGGTTAAATCTGGAACGATAGATGTATCTGACATGTCAATCAACTCGTGAGGATGCTCAGCATAGGCTGCAGCTAACACAAGAAACATAAATGAAATTATACTTTGAACAACTCCAATTATTATCGTCCCATGTTTCAAGCTGAAGCCACAGCAATTGATCATTTCGACTGCCATTTTGTCACTGAAAATGTAAAACTATTGTTAGATTATATTTTCAAAATTTTGTACTCGTATTTTAGATGTGGAACTACCTGAAGTAATAGCAAGTGCGTTGTAGGAACGATAATGATATAAGCGACCATGAAAATATTATTATAAATTCCGTGGAGATCTTGTATAAATGTAGATAGATATAACGAATACCTCTATATTTTTGAAAATATTATCAAACTAACTTATGTTAAGATTCTTAACTCGGAACGAGAGTATGCTCCTGTGTTGAAGACACCTAGAAATCGGAAACTTGATCCACAAGTTATGCTTATAAATCAAGTTACAGTAGATTCTTCTTTTATAATCGTGTTTATGACTTGTACGTTATAGTTGCAGCAAGTTATATTACTTCCTACTTTGTGTATTTGTGCTGGAAACTAATTAACTGATTTATTTTTTACTCTGATCTGGTATTTGTCTCATCATTTTCCACAGAAAAGTAGATGGTTCAAATTTTTAGTTAAACAATTCTATGGATTTTCGAAAAAACTATTCCATCGTATGTATCAATTACATTTATCTAAGCACAATATTTTTGCACTATTATCCAGGAAAAAACAGTACCATACCAGAAACTAAGAGGTTAGTAGTGGATTATTTAATGGCGAAACCAGTTCAACAACGAACGATAAAGTCACCGGAAAACATCCACCTGATAAGGCAGTTTTGTGATCCCACTGCTGTTGTTGTTCTAATCCTCCTTGAATAATGGAAATTTTATTCGATACATAGTAGTTCAGAAGCTGAATCCGTGTGATTTTGTTGATCCAGATGTGAAGCGTTTCGTGTAATGTCAGACAATGTTATTATTTTCTTCAGTGATGATGCCCTGAATTATTTTGAGGCCCATATTCTGTGATATAATAGTATCACAATGTAGTTATTTATTTATTAGGTTGAGTTATTAGTAATGATTAGATGTTTAATTTTATTGTTATTAGCATTTCAGCACAATTAGTTTATATTTTTAATTATATTTATTTATATACAAAATAGAATGGTAACAAAACTGATTGAAAACAATAAACAATAAACGTTTCATCCAAACATAACGATTATCATTAAATTCTCCTAATAGAAAACATAAAATAATATCAAAGTACAACGTGACAAGTCGTGTTGTGATCAACATATTCATTGATATGCTTGGAAGAGTTGATTGACAGTTTGGAAGTTGAATACCGCAACTGATTGACAATAATGGATACCATTTGCCTGATATCGTATTTGAGACCGCATAATCATGAACTCCACAATTCAACATTTTATATTATTGGATTCAAAAATAAGCATGTTACTTTGTCTCACTCTGTATAAAAAGGTTGGCTATGCTAAATTAGGAAATACCACTTTTGATGGTTGATTGCTCTCATGACATTGATAATCCTTGAAATTGTATATAAAATTTGATCTACCATGCTGTTTTTAATTATAGATATTTGGCGAATATAATTAAAAATATCCTGCAGAGGATAAAATGAATAGAAGTAACTGAAAATCAAAGTGATTGTTATTTTTCATTGAAACGAACCTGAATTGTTGCAGTGGAAAATATATTCGGTATAATTGAGTATAATGTTACAAAAAGAAATGTTTTCCATTGTTTTTTGTAAAGAATTTAAAATTAAGATATTAAGTAGCCTTTGTTACTCTTTTTTAATAAAGCCGTTCTTTTCTTTTTCTAAACAATCAAGGAAAGAACAATAAGATTATAATAATGGTATTCACTAATTCATACAATGAAAATAATTTGGCAATTATTAAACTTTTTTTCAGAATCAAATCAACATGCCGTTTTCTGAAATTAACTCAAAGTTTCACTCGGAACACAAAGGTAAATACCTAATAATGGATTAACTATGGTGCTGGATAGATCTTCTGACTGGGAAAGTCTTACACTTCAGACTTTAAGATAATTACATGCATATGCCATGTGGAAAAGAAGAGGACTTGGATAAAAAATGGAAAACTTTTAAACAAAAATTAGCTTGACAGAACGATCTAGAGATAAAAGAAAACTGAACGTAAAAAAATAAAAAAACTCTTGACATCCCTACAACTATTTTCATTCCTGAAAATCTACAAAAACAGCAAATCGACTTACACGATAGTGCATATACTCGTATATTGTTTGCATATATTTTTATCTACGTTGGGCACACTACTTTTATGACATAATTTAATTTAATTTGAGTTCTTTGTTATGTTTTAACTTTCTATTTTTGATGTAATTGAGTGTTCTTATTTATTTGCTACTAAAACATTTATTTAATTGTAATTTTCATAATTGTTGAACGCCAAATTTATTTCGTTCTTTATTTTTAATATTTCCTAGTTTAGATGTTAGCTCATATGAATAATTAATTTAATTTCTTACCTTTATCTCAAATTTCCTTTCCTAAAAATATTTGTGAAACATAAACTTATCTCAGGGCGATTAGTTTCAAAACGGAAATTAAATAATTGTACAATGAAACAAATTATGTTTACTAAATAATTATTAGATGAAAATTTATATTTACAAATGTTTACAAAATGTAAAACTATGCGTTGCCTATGAAAACTAATTTACATAAATGTCCATATCGTTTCAACTTTGAAATATTTTTAAACATCTGCAGACTTTTTTTTATGTGGAAAAGAAATATTGTATATAGATAACTGATTGAAATATGTCTTTTAAGCAAATGCTTTGTGGTGAATCGGTTTTAAAATTCGTACAATCATTTTACAATAGTGTTGATGATATGTGTGTGTGTGAAATAGTTAATTTTATGAATTAATGAAAGGTTCAATTTCTTATCAACTAGAGACATGCAAGTTACATTTATACAATATAATATCAGGCGAGTCTATAATTCATATACTATAATTCTAAAATTTCACTTATATAGGTTACTCTTTACGCTTGATTCCTTAAAAATTTTCCATTGGCCTTGAATTTACAAAGCATACGTATACAATTAATTTTATTTTGATTTCCCATTCACCACATTTTTAAACATAACATTTCAATAGGTTTCTTTCTTATAGATTTTATTCTCATCATTTGTTATCAATCATTGCATTTTCAGTTGGTATTCCTGTCATTATATCTCAATTGACTTTTTATTGACATTGCATATAAATTACAGATTTCTATAAATATATGTCCCTTTCAAAATTAAAATCATTGAGATGATTCTTAGTTGTCCTTCCTAAATGTTTCCTGTTATACATGATCCACAAGAAGGCCAATATCAATGCTGTATAGAGACGAATAGTCCACATACTGGGAATGTGGAAATTATTGTTTTCCGTGAATATTGGCGTTACCAGTTAATTTGAAATATCTTTCATTTTTAAATTTTTTAAATCAATCTTCATTGGAGTAACGTGTAATGGATTTAATTTCAAATTTGATTCATTCAGTTTTTTGTTGAAATATTATTTCTTAATTTCTAAATATAATTTTTCATGCTGAATTTTCTATTAAATAAATGCCTTTAAGGGTTTTCACTTCAGTTTATTGCCTACATTTTATGATTAATACTGGAAATATTGCCAAAAATTGATTTATCTCCATAATAATTTCAATGTGATTCTAAATTATTTCAATTTTTCTATATTGACAATTATTATTATCTTGCAATTGGTTAGGACATTGAAAGATATTGCCGCGAGTGTGAATGTCATTTAGAGGTTTAACGACATTATTTGATTTCAGTAAAAATTTCAAATTAGGTATTAATGTTACGTATTCTGATTCAATTTCTGTAGTTATAGATAACATATAAAAAAGATTAAATAAAATATCATAATCAAAAGGTATGGATAAAAAATTTTGTATTTGATTATTTTCTTCATTAAAAACTACGTACGAAAGATAATTCCGCTTGACAGTAATAAAGCAATTTTTCTTCTTCTTTCTTTCCTGACCACACAACTTTGGTTGAGTCTTGGCTGCATCCACTATCGCCCCACCACTATGCGTTTCTAATAATTCCTTTACAACATAGTTTTTGAACTTGGTTCCATTATCCGAAATTATTTGTTCTGGTATACAATGGTGTGTAAAATATTTAATTAGACTATGAGCTACTTCTATTCCTTGTCTTGATTTCAATTCATACATTTGACCATATTTAGAAAATCAATCTATAATCGTAAGAAGTTTACTATTTTCTGAGGTTATCGTGTCTAAATGCAAAATTTGGAAATGTTTAGTAGCTGTGGCAGTAACATTTAAAAATGGTTTTATTGGTTTTCCATCATATTTGATTAACTGGCAAACCTTGCATTCGTTTATATACGTTTGTATAGATACTCTTTGATTAGGGCACTAATACAAAGCTTTCAATTGATTTTCAGTTTCATCTAGACCTCTATGATTAGTCTTACCCTTGTGGTAATTTTCAATCACTTCTTTAACTGCATTTAAAGGAACGTCTATTAATTTTTATTACATTTAACAAAGTCAATTTGAGAATATTGAAAGTGATTTTGTAGAATGACACTGAATTTTTCATGAATTGGGTCTTCGGAATGAATAAAATATTTAGTTTTTGGGTACTGTATATTCTTTTACGAAATTAATGAGATCTTGCTCAAAATTGTTTTTAGATAATTGTGCAATAATTCTTTGTTTATTTTCATAGAGTTTTATAATAGTAGGTACAGCTGGTTCAAAATTTAATTCTGAAAATATTAATTGATTTTTACCAACATTATCGCTAAATCTGAAATTTGTATACCAATTACAGGATTTTCTTCATTTGTACGAACAGTTATATATTCGTCATCAGCCTCATTACTAGTGTTTTAAATGAAACTCAATGTTTTTAGCTAACTCCAAAATATAATGAAAAATGTTGAAAATTCTAAAAAATTGACAATGGTTTCGATAACTGAATATCATCGTCAGAATAACAGAAGTTACATTTCATTTGATGCCTACCTAATATTTAGTAGTTATTTTTGGCTAGTCCAAGAAGTGACCCACTTTGTGATTGACTTAATATATGTTAATAGATAAAAGGAGAAGATGTGATATTACAAATATTGAATCTTAGATATTATTTGCACTATGGTGATATCCAGAAACAAGAACTGGATTTCCTTGAAGAGTTGGAAATTAGAAGACACTATTAAAATGTCTTCTTATGTGATAATTGTGAAGATCAGCAGATATAGTTTTCCTGGTTTTCTATATCATTGCACAGTTATACTGATCTTAATTGGAAAAATGATATCCAGGATATCACCATAGTGCTAATAAAATCTAAGCTTCAATATTTGTAATATCACATCTTATTTTTTTCTATTAACATATATTAAGTCAATCACAAGGTCACTTCTTGGTATAGCCAAAAATAACTACTAAACATCAGGTAGGCATCAAATGAAATGTAACGTCTGTCATTCTGACGATGATATTGATTTATCGATACAATTGTCAATTTTTTAGAATTTTCTATAATTTTTGTTATATTGTGGAATTAGCTAGAAACAGTCAGTTTCATTTAAAACCTTGATATGAGTAGATTCCACGAAGTAAGGGTCGAGACAGTTAATAAACATAAAGGTAGTTCCCACACATTTTATATTTAGTATGGGAAGTTACAAAATAATCTCAATTTCTAGTGTAACTATATACCAGTATATTTAAAAACAAATAAACAGTTTAGTCGCAGAATCCACACGCACTTTGACTCCATTCAAGAACCAGATTCCTATCGAAATACAAAAAACGTCCTTTAGAAGACCCCATAGAATTGAACGGTATAATCCAATTCTACACTAATCATACACTAAAAATTTGGATATAATTATAAAGGCAAGAGAAAATAATGTGTCTTTTTTATGTAGCTCACCCCGTACATCACACAAATTACAACCACTTGACGTAGGGGTTATATTCCCTCTAAGTCGATATTTCGATAATGCTTTGGAGAACTGGCTATATAATCAACCTGATCGTGTTTTCACAGTTTTTCAAATCAGTAACTTGTTTTATCAACTATACCAAGAGGCATGCACATTAGAAAATGTAATTAATGCATTTCGCAAATGTGGGATACATCCATTTGACAGTTACCTTTTCCAAGATTTAGAATTTGTAGCTGCTACAGTTACAGACCTGACGTAACAGGAAACAATGAAGTGAAGACAAATGAAAATCATACTTTACAAGAAGAGGAAAATCAGATGGACCAACAAGGAAAATCAGTTTGTATGAGAATGGGGTCCAGGTTTCATAGTACTGCAATTAATAAAGCAGACATCAAATCTATGCCTGAAACCAGCAGTGCTGCTCAAGAAGAGTTTCATGAAGATCAGGTGTTTTTGATATATCCCAAAGATATTCGCCCATTACCTAACAAACAAACCATAAGTAAGAAAATAAGTGGTAGAAAAAAAGTATCAACGGTGGTTTTAACCTCAAATCCATATAAGAACATGTTAGAGGAAGAAAGGAAGAAACAGAAGGAGGCATTAGTAACGAAATGTATGAGACTAGATAAAAAGAATGAACAGAAATGTTACCAGCTTAAAGGGAAATTGAAGTTCCAATAGGAAATCCAAAGGCAAACAAAAGCTAACAAGAACATTTGATTAAGATTACTCAGAAGACGATGAGAAAGTTAATGAGGAATAGTGCATATTTTGTGGTGAATATTATTCAAAATCAGTATCTGGTGAGGAATGGATCAGGTGCTCAGTATGCTTTAACTGGGCTCATAATAAATGTGTCGGTGTCGAAGACGATGATGCTGATGACTTCATATGTGATTTGTGTACTCAAAAATCTGATTTTTTTCGAAAATTGGTGTTGACTCTGAGTTTTTTATTTGTGCCATTTGTTCAACGTCAATTTTACATAAATACGTTTTTTTATAGACATAAAAACCTGGTTTAACTTTTATTTTAATATAACGTTGATTGTAAGTATTATTTTTTGACGTATAGATTAGGTTTTCCTGGGATCATGTTAACCCCTGTCAACGTTATCGTATTATCCCACATAGTAGTGCAAAATGATCCATATGTATTATGTCAGACTTTTTGTCATATCTGCAGCCAAGTTACAGTTTCATTTGTCAAAAAAAGGCTTGCTAATGTAAATACATTGTGCTAATCACAATAAAATTTTCATAATTTTCATCAAACCTTGAGAGGATCATTTTTACCTACTCTCCCCCAGTGCAGGAAAATATTAGTGGAAAGCGGAACATTGGCAGGCGTCGTGTATCCTGGCTAAAGAGCCAAAGAGATTGGTTTAACTGTAGCAGTGTTCAGCTGTTTAGAGCTGCAGTCAACAAGGTCCGGATTGCTGTGACGATAGCAAACCTCCGAAAGAAGATGCACTATAAGAAGAAGTCACTACTGCTAAATACCAAGTGGTTAGTTCTGTATTATCAGCAACTTGCTCTAAAATATCATCTTTTCGGTCATCCCATACTACTCTTACGCCTAAATTATACAGTTTCTCCTAGTCGACGAAAAATATTGCTGAACATTTGGCGACTGGATTGAACTATGTTTGGATACATTTGTTGATATCTACGAGCAGCAGCAACTTAGGAATAATTTCCGTTCACATAAACACAAAGCATGTTCCGCATTTCAAGATTAGTGAACCCTTAATTTGATTTTGTATCTTATACGATACGTAACTTTCAAATAATAAATTTGTCTATATATGTAATTTGTTGACCGACGACTGTGCGCAAATTGTGTTGCCTATCCATCACATAATGCCCGAAAACTTATAGTGCTACCATATGTTAGTAAATCTTTCAAGATTTCACCATTGTTTATAATAGTATGGCCGAGTGAATGCCGTATGTGAAAGCGCTAGTAAGTATTATTTATTAGTATTGTAAATATCAGTGTTTTCTTTTGACAGAGCATGGGAAATGTTAGCATAAACATGTGTTTTGATAGTGCAAATGTAAATAATTAGTTGTAAATACCCTATATTTACAAAATCAAGCCTTCTAAAAGATGTATCCTATAGTCTACTTTGCCAAATGAAGAGCAAGGTGGATATTTTTTGTTATGTATCCTAGAATCTACTTTGCCAACTAACCATAGATGGGGAGCCTTTTTGTTGTGAATCCTATATTCTACTTTGGCAAAGAAACATCTGAATATTCAGTTATTCGAATTACATTTGTTATATATCCTAAACTTTATTAGTAAAGTAAGTAGACTATTTTCGTTGTTTCAGTTACATATAAATACAATGTCATCACGAACCGAAAAAAAATTTGCATTACTTCCACCACCTTCGTCCGACATGGATGATTCTAGTGATGAGGAGAATGTAAATGATATTAACATATACAACATTCAAAATTACGACGAAAATGAAAGCTCCGATGTCGATAAGTCGATAGCTTGCCTCCTAAAGTACAATATATTTTTGATCACCTGTCTGAAACAGATTCAGCGTCAGAAACTGAATGTTCCAAGCCTCAAACAGCCATACATCAGTATGTTTGTACTACACCTAAATCTGTTTGTAGTACGCCAAAGTCTATTCTGAGTCCTCTAAAAATAAGATCACGTCTAGTATCTGGACCAACTGATAAGGAGGACCACGAAAATACTGACGTTCAATCTAGAAAGAAGCGAAAAAGAAATCTGCTGAAACGAAAGAATTTAGTTGAGTACAACTGGTCTCAACAAGAATTTGAATATCCTGTAAGCATTCCCGAAAATAACTTAGGGCTTGTGGATACATTGAAGTCGCCATTTGAATATTTTAAAATATTCTTTTCGGACATTTTATTTGATCTGGTTGTTGAGAATACCAACCTTTACTCCGTTCAGCTAACAGGAAAGTCGATCAACGTTAGTAAGAATGATATAAGGGACACATTTTGATGGGTATAGTAGATATGCCATCCTATTTCCATTATTGGAGTACAAACATGGAATATAATAAAATATCAGAAATATTGCCTCTCAAAAGATATCAGCAAATTCGCAGATATATTCAATTCGCAAACAACGATCACATAAACAACGACCAATACTATCGGATTCGCCCTGTTTTAGATATAGTGAGAAGAAATTGTTGTTGTATCGACGAAATGATGGTTCCAAACCAAAAAAATGGGGATTCAAAATATTTGTTAGAGCTGGTATTTCTGGATTCGTGTACGATTTTATCGTTTATGTAGGTGATGATACTGTTAGGCAACACATATTTACGGAGAAAGAAGAATTCCTAGGATTGGTGGGGGCTAAAGTTGTGCTTGCCCTAACGCAATCAAGGAAATCCCCTGCTATGTCCGTTATCTACGTCGATAATTTCTTTTCAAGTTTTGATTCGTTTTAGATCCTCCGACAAAACTATGGAATTTTAGCACTAGGAACTATGAGAAACGATCGATTAAAAATTGCATTTTGGAAGATGATAAGTCTCTAAAGAAAAAAGGAAGATAGGCGTTTTGTTCTAAAAGTGACAACGCTGATAAAATTAATGTTGTGAAATGGTTTGACAACAAACTTGTTATCCTAGCTAGTACGTATGTATCTGGCACACCTGTCGGAACAATCAAAAGATTTGATAAACGCCAGCGTGCAAAAATTGATATCCCTTGTCTATCCCTCAGCGACGTGCAAACAATACAACCAAAAATTAAAATTAATTTATATTATACCATAATTTATTTTTACTACTTCCTTCATTAAATCTTATATCAGCTACTTATATACATTAATATAATTTATTAAGCAAACGTAAACATTTCTGTGGTTTCTCAAATCCAAAATAATGCAATCTTGCTTTTACGCACACTTCATATTTCCCATGTAGTGTAGGTGTCACATAAGAGCGCGTATTAAGGTGGACATGTAGCGATTATATGGAAACAGATATTTAAAATCTGCACCTACGGTCGTCAATAGCGTGTGTATACGTGTGGTTCTGTGCGCTGAAAAAGGATGGAGCGACTCTGCGATACTCGAGAATTATTTCGGAGATACTATAGGCATCAGTGATCTCGCATCTTTCGCTCAATATTATTAACGGTATAGTATACCGGGTATACTAATTATTTTCAATAACTTTTCTATAGTTTGGCTTTAATTTAATAATTTGACCAAGTTAAATAGTGTTATAGGGGAGATTTTAAAGATAAATTGAATTGTGAAAATGCAGTGTGAATGTGACGAAAGGGAAAATTGTGTACAACGGCTGAAAATAATTCCATTTAGCTCCAGAACATTTGAAAACAAACATGCCATTATTGCGACTGGTCGGTCAACCCCTGTACTTTATATTGTACAGAAAAAGAAAAACTGTAACAGGTATTTTAGCAATAAATTTTACGCTTACAGGTTGGAAACATATAAATATGTTTTGTTGGTCATGTCTATTATTTTCGAAAGAAAAGAATGTGTGGACTAATACCGGCTACGCAGACTTAAATAATTTCACTAATGCTGCAAAAAAACATGACCAATGTGAAAATTATTTGAAATCTGCTCTTTCTTTATGCAACTTTGGATAAAATAGGATAGAACTGAACCTTTCTCGCCAATTTAGAGAGGAAATGGAGCGACATAACTCTAGGGTGGATAGAAATCGTAATCCAATGCGAAGACTTATTGATATAACTTGCTTCTTGGCAAAGCAAGAACTACCATTTCGAGGACATATAGAAAACACTGACTCATCCAACAGAGGCAACTTTATCGAGTGTGTACAACTTTTGGCTAGTTATGATGGGATGCTTAAAAATCATCTAAACGAATCAAATGAAAATGAAAGAAGAAATGTTTTTTCTGGATTTTACAATCGAATACAAAATGATTTGAATCTGCAATCGATTTTGTACTTAGAGCAAAAATACGGAAAGAGTTGCAGAAAACGGATTTCGTGGCGGTTATGATTGACGAGACACCAGATATAAGCGGTAAAGATCAACTCTGTGATTTTTAGATATTCTACAGAATCGAATGAAATAGTTGATCGTTTTATGGGTTTTATCGACGTTAGTTCAAATCGAACTGCAGACGCGCTAACCAAAATAATTACAGACATTTTAAGTAAATATGAATGTACTTCCAAACTAGTAGCTCAAACTTACGATGGAGCAGCTGTTTTATCATCTAATAAAAATGGGGTTCAACAAAAAGTGCGGGAAATTTGTCCTGACGCGTTATATGTATGGTGTAATGCTCATATTTTGAACTTAGTTCTGTTTAAGTCCTGTGGAAGAATCGCGGAAACCAAACACTTTTTTGGAACAATTAAAAATTTGGGAACATTTCTCCATACCAGTACGAAACGTTCTGAATTCTATAACCGATTTTGCACTAAAAAGTTACCACGTGTAGTTTAGACTCGATGGGCCTATTACTCCAGAACGGTAAATATAATTTTTAGTGAACTTTATAATTTAAAAAACCATCTTTAATGACATGCTTGAGAATCAAGCAAATTGGTATGTAGAAACTTATTCGGCAGCTAGAATGTATTTATTTACATTGGAAGATTTTGGATTTAATTCTTTTTGAACAATTTTCAATGAAATATTTGGCCAGGCGGATGTACTATATAATATAATACAGTCAAAACTCTCCGATATTGGTTATTGTGTTGAAAAAATTGAAGATTTCAAAGCGTTTTTGGACATTTTTTTCACGAAATTCGAAAAAATGTATGCAAAAAGTCTAAGAGTTTATGGCGAGCCTCAAAGAAAACGAAATATAAGTGACATTACGACGCAATACACAAGAATTTTTAGAGAAATAGTAGATAACATTAAAAATTAAATTAGTGATCGGTACAGAGAAATTAGACAACTAAATTTTTTTCGCATTCTTGATCCAGACTGTTTTGAAATGTTTACAAGTAAATTTCCAGAAGAAATATTTAATGATTTTAAAATAAGATATGAAACAAAGTTTGATTTTGACAGATTGAAAATGAGCTACATTGTTTGTATTCATCACCAGAATTCAAAGACATGAATGTCTACGAAATTATACAAATTTGTCATGAAAAAAAAATGTGTCAAGTATTTCCTCAAATAATTAAGTTAACAAAATTAATTGTGACTATACCCGCTAGTTCAGCATCTGCAGAGCGTTCATTCTCTGGACTAAAACGCATTCACACATACCTACGCAATACTCAAGGACAAGAGCGACTTAACAGTTTGTCAACAATTTCCCTGGAGAAAGGACTATTGCTAGATATAAAATGTAACCTTACGTTTTATGATGATGTGATAAATGGATTTTTGATTAAACACCGTCGTATTGAACTCATTTATAAAAAACATATATTTTTGGTTTCGGCTCGTGTTTAGTTCTAATAGTATTTAGTCGTTTTTGTTGTTACATTTGTTGTGTTTAATTTTTTTTAATAAAATAGCACTTCCAAAACTTTTTGCCAGCGGCACATTTTTATTTGTTTCGTACAAACTGCCTACCCTACTCCTAATGCCACTGCACGCCGCTGCGATCCCTTATAAAACACTATAATGCTCACATGGGAGGAGTAGATCTAATGGACATGTTGGTAAGCCTTTGCAGAATACCGCTGAAATCTCGTCGCTGGTATCTCTCCATATTTGCACAAATGTTGGATATTTGTCTAAATAACGTGGCTTCTCTATCGAAGGGAGAAATGTATTTTAGAAGACAGGTCAGAAGAATATTCTCTAAAATACTTTCGACAATGCATTGCAGAGGCTTTAATACAAAACAACAGAAAAGGTAGGAAAACGTTTGCGGTGCAAAACGAAGATTATAAAAAAATTAAGAAGCCCGTTCTACCGAGACTTTCTGAGGAAGTACGGTGTGATAAAGTCGATCATTTTCTAATTTATGGTACCAAGGGCAGGTGTAGGTATTGTAAATCAGGAGAGACAGACTGGTCATGTTCGAAATTAGTTATTAGGTTGTGTTTAGTGAAGAACAGAAATTGTTTCTTTTTGTTTCATAATAGCACATAAATATTACTAATAGTCATTTACTATTTAAAGCCGTAGAAAATGCCCTTCTGTTATGTTTTATGTACAACTGCATTCGTTTTTATTTATATTCAATTCTCCCTTAGTTGAAGTGTTCTTACTTTAAGTTTATATATTATTTTGTTGTGTTTTTGCTGCATAAACGGTTATTCGTTTCAGTTTTAATTGTAAATTTGTGACCTATAATCCTAGACTTTGTGTCTTCCAGGATAAATAATAAAGTTTCACAAAAAATTTGCTTATTTGACTATGTATCTTCTGATATACAGTCCATATCTCCCTTATTTATGAAAAAATTATTGTGGAAATAACCAGAATGCATTCATGAAGACCATATAACACCATGGAAACACTGATTTACTTAAAATTATTGTTGCATCAACGTTTGCCAAATTAAGGGTTCAATTATTTTGTCGAGGCATTTTCACTTAACCGACTTCAAATTTTAAAACAATCAAAATTTCAGGTGACACTAGCAACAACCAATAGCTATCACAGCACCCCACTAGATTGAAAAAATATAATTCAAACCAGAGTCAACTACACAGAACAAATCATGTTGGAACATTATTCATCAAATGCCACTTATCTGATTGTGATTAAAAATTGAGATCAGTTCATTTGTTTGAAAATATTTTTGAATCATTTTGATATTATTTCAAAGTTTGAAGATCTATTTTATTTTTGTAAATACATTTCAATAGCTTTATTGTTAATACGGACTAAAGTTTCATTCGCGTATATTAAATGCAATGCACATCGACATAGATATTACATATCAAAGTTAAGAAAATTGTGTAGCTTTAGGTTAAATTAAAAATATCTCGAGAAATATTGACTTTATCGTTATGACGGAAAAGTACATTATTTATATAAAAAGTACAGAGCAATCGAAAAATTGTGCTAAAATTTCTAATCCACCAGTGGCATAGAATTTGGGAACGATTAACCAGTCACTTCCCCTTGTCGTACGCCTCTGGTAATAGCCAGAAACGTTTGTTTAACATAATTTAGTAGGATGTAGAATGTCTACACTTTATGCTAAATGTGAAATGGATACGTAGAATAAGTTTAACGTACTGAGCACAAATCGTTTTTCAATTTTTAAACAAATCACCCTGTAACTCAGTAAGAAGCTACATTTTATTTAGGTGTTCTGAGTTAAACCTCCATAATTTGAAATAAGGATTCTACTCTCATATTATTTACAATTAGTAATGAATCATCCTGCATAAATGGCATCACTGTTAATATATTTTGTTTAAATAAATAACATAAAACTAGATATTTGTCGCAATAATTATGATAGTTTTAATTGAACGTAACATACCTTATATATTTCTAACACAAGATATTTTTAGTATGTAACATCAACGTAAGTATACCAGAATCAATCTGAATTCGATAGAATTATTTTTAGTATCTTCATGATTTTCAAAACGCTACGTATATACCTACCGAACAAATTCAATTATTTCAAAAATAGATTCAGGTACTTACGATTTACTACACAAAATAATATCACAGCTATAAAAATTAACAATAATTAACAGAATCGAAGTGAACAGATGTTAGCAATTGAGCTAACAATAAATTTGCAGTTATGCTGACATCAACACTGTAAAATTCGATGTTGAAATAAACTCAACCATGCGCGTTGTATTTCAGGTTTCTCTTCGTCGAGCTCTTCACTTTTGACTCGTTTTGTGTCATGCAGAACTCTGGTATTTGATGTTTGTTTAATACTGTTTTACTTGTAGATGATCATTCGTTTCAATTTAAAAAGAGTTCAATAACATTTTATGAATTAATAAATTCGGAATCCGGTAAAAAAGCCGTTGAGTACGGTTATTTATATGATGAAGAGGTAGAAGAAAACGTATGTTAGTTTTCATTATATTTTGTTAATGAAACAGTAGATCAAACTATCGGTAATTGAGAGATTATTTTTTAAAGTAGAAATACTTTTTTTAATATATTAAATAATACAGAATTACTCCTAACAATAGTAGTGAATTACTCAAAAAATGCATGAATTATGGAATAGAAAAAACTCAAGTAAAGAACTTTCGAACATTAGATAATTGTATTGATTTCGATTTAATGAGAAATTGACATAAAAGTTGATTCCAAACATAATTTTATTGAATATTCTGAAGCTATATTCTGGCAGACAATTGAAGAGCAGCGTAACACCTTATTTGTTTGCGAAAAATTTTACCAAAATATATATCCTCCTAGAACAACGTTGATTCTTGGTTTGTATATAGAAACGGGATGACTTTTATTATTTTCCGCTTCGATTTTCACTGGAAGTAACTATCTATTCAAGAATTATATTAACAACAAAACAACTTTAATAAAATAATACTCAGAACGGTTACACGAATTACAATTAAAAGGGATTGTACTTAAAACACATTTGTGACTACGTAATGTTGGCAGAGATACTAACGAAAAATACTTTGTTCTTCACAAACAAACAAAATTTTACGTCGCTATCACTTCACTTGACAATTTTTCTTTATGCAAATCGGAAGAACTGAGTGCTAAAACTTGAGACTATATACATGTTATATTTGAGAACTGAGACACATAGATTATGTAATCTACTTCGGAGGAACATTTTTCCTGTGTATATACTAAAAGAGAAAGGAAACAAAAGAGACAAACTGGTGTACGAGTCATCATCATTCTTATAGAAACTGTAGCTAAGTAGGAACTAACGAAAACAAAAACCACTTCATTCTAGTACTACTTGCAAAATATGTGTTTCCTGCAAATAAAATATAACACATAACTGAAAACCATCCGCCATTTCATGCTTGCCATTTGTTTCCACAGATAACTATTACACTGATCAACACTAATTTTATTGTCAACAATATTTGGGCGATTTCTAGGTAATTTCGTGGTCCTGATCACGAATTTGAAGTCCATTTAGGTAAATTGGCTCTAATATCAGAGATATATTATCAAAATATGATAAGATAGAGAAAAATATCAATTTAATAGATCAATGGCCCTTATAAGTAACTTTTAGTAAAAATTATTAGAGTGATTTCAAAAAAGAGAAACGAAAAAATAATAAAATTCATTTATTGATTAGGTATAACAGCAAAGAAATAATTCAATTTGAAAAATTACATCTAATTCGTAGGAAAGAAGCTCTTTTTGTAGGATTTTCTTTTATGAGGACCGTCAGGTATATCACGTTGGAGACTCCAACAAAAGTCTGCCATCATATGATGATCTCATCTGCCCTGATACCTTACCTTCATCTCTTTTATATCTTGGTGGAACCGTTCCCCTTGTTCCTCTCTGAAATTGCCAAGATTGTCGGGAAATTTATCCAAGTGGCAGTGAAGAAAGTGTACTTTAATACTCATATTAGTACCCAAGTTTTTAAAGTTTAATAACATCTGTTGCACTAATTCCTCGTAATTGTCCGCTTTGTGATTACCCAAGAAATTTTTAACTACCATAACAGAGCTACACCAAGCAGCAGCTCCAAGTGTCGTCATGTGATTTGTAAAATTAGAATCCTTAATAAGTTTGCGAATTTGAGGGCAATCAAAAATACCCGCTTTTAGCTTTTCCATACTTAGCCTAGGAAACGATCTACAAAAAATGTATTTGAAGCACTCGATATCTTTACTCAAAGCCTTAACAAATTGTTTCGTTAGTCCTAACTTGATGTGGAGCAGTGAGAGAATGATTTTTTCACGGTCAAGCAATGGTTCGTTTATGACATTTGCTGTTCCTTCAGTCATATTTTGTCTTATTGGCCAATTAACCATATTCCAATGATCTTGCTTCGCCCTACTATCCCACAAGCAGATAAAACAAGGGTACTTTGTGTACCCACCTTGCTGCCCAAGCAAAAAGTTGACCATTTTTAGAACACAAATGGAAAACTGATGTTTTTCATAGGATAGTTTCTGTAATACCAACTTGATGTTTTGATATTCTTCCCTAAGTTTTGTTGAGTGGGCGATAAAAATTGACCCATATCGGTTGCCATTGTGTAGCAAAACACAGTTTAAGCTTCTACTGGAACTGTCTATGACTAGTCGCCAATCACCTGGAACAAATTGTATTCCCATTTGATGAAAAAGTCCGGGAATGTTGTTTCAATAAATAAGATCTTCATCTTGGCTAAAGTAAGGGATAAGTTTCACCTCTCGTGTTCTATAAATGGTTATTTTTATATCTGGTTGTAGACAGTTTTTTTCTTTTAATCTGGATGCCAGAAGTTCAGATGCTTGCTTTGATAGACCGAGATCCCATATCAGGTCATTCAGTTCTTCTTGAGAGAACTGCTGTGGTGTTGATTGTATTTCCTGCTCATATTCAGTTCCACTGCTACTGTACTGGTCCATAATTTCTTCTTCTCCCGCCATCAGAACATCTGGCAGTATTGTATATACTGGTACGGGTATCTCTTCGCTATGTGGCACAGGTCTTCGTGCTGATTTTAAATCAGAATAATCCCATTTGCCTTTCTTGTATTTGTTAAAACCTGTCACATTAACTGAACAAAAATAACAATCATCATGGTGGTTTTCAGGTTCTCTCCACACCATGGGCACACCAAATTTCAAACTTTTTCTTTTTTCGTTTGACCATTGTCGTAAACATTCGACACACGTTTTGCACACTATATGGGGAGCCCAGGACTTGTCTTGGTCTCCAAGCTGTACGCCGAAATAAGCTTGTCTAACAAAATCTGTGGTATTTCTCCTTTGTTTCGCTACAGTATATTCGCCACAAATGTAGCAGAAGACATTAGGGCTGTTCAAACAGCTTCTGCGTGAAGAACTCATTCCTCTGAAAAAAGAGTAACTTTAGTTAAAAATATAGGTACAAATATTCGTCACATGTACTCCTACCTTCCACTTGACGTCTATTAAATTTAAATAATTTCACTAGGTAGGCAATAAGAACTAAATCCATAAAATACGTAAGAAAAGCACAATAACCGCGACGCTAAGTCTTAGTAGAACAACTGCTTACGCTGAACTGACAGTTAAAATCAAGAGACACAAGACAAACAAGTGCACGCACTGATCACGTGATCAGCAGTCGGCACGTGGTACGCTCACTAAACAGGGTCGAACTCTCGTTTCTGCGTAAATTTCTTGTTGGTAAATTATTCTTAAAAAATAAAAATCATATGTTATAGCTAAATTCCTTAGAAAATTATGTATTCATTACCTCAAAAACTAGATCCAATTTGGAAAAACTGCTTTTATTTTTGAATTCAGCAGACCTGAATTACCCCAAATTCGTTCAAAAATACTTGGCAACAAATTTTTTTTTAAATTTTGTATGGCGGTGTTATTACTGTTTGATTCGTTCGTCAGTTCCTCTTCTGTTTTCTTTTTTTTTATGTTACTGTGATGTTTAATATGAGATATTACTGAGAGTTTTATGAACTAACATCGTACAGACGTAATAGTAGGATGTTACTAAAAATTATTTCGAAAGATGTGAAAGTAACTGCGACATGTGATGATCTTAGAAACATGTGAATTTGTAATATTACAGTAACGTTCTGTATGTGACATGTAGTGAGAAGTATACAAATTAACATCGTATGAATGTTTCCTATAGGAAGTTACTAAAAAGAAGTTCATAGGATGTGTATGTAACTGCGAAATCAAGTATTACTGTTGACAGCAAAAATATGTTTTATTTACATGGCATGGATGTTAATAGAGTTGGTAATGAAATTAAGACATCTAGGAGATATCTTATTAACGTTTTAAATAAACATCACGAAAATACTCTGAAAAGAACATCACAAAAAAGACTTGTTATGTTTCTTGTTTAGTGGGATAGGCTGTGAGTGTGAGCTGTGAGTACTTTAGCGGCTCTGCCAATGGCCATTTAAGAGGGGTTTCCTTCGTCTTTAACTAGTACCATTTGATTTTTCCTTATATTAGAAACAGGGAGTAACCATTTAGGACGATTCTGAAGTAGATTTAGATAATCCACAGACCACCTTTTCCAAAAGGATTGTTGAATTCTGCTACAGAGCTGCCAGAAGTAGAGTCTGTTAATAGGGATCTGAGAGACATCTGTCTCGGGGAAAGAGCGGCGCCAATGAGAAAATGATCTGGGGTCAATGGATGCAAATAATTTGCATCGTTAGATAAAGGGTATACCCTTAAACTGGTCCGGAGCCATATTAGTTACGTTGTAGGTCTGGCGTAGTCTCGGAGACTACTTTTTTGATAGGCCATGAAAAAAAACATAAATGTAAATACACTAAATATTTTACTCGGTATGGGTGTAAGATATATTGAAAAGTAAGATATGTAAAAATGAACGCATTTTAAAAAGCATACTAAAATTGTAATGAAAACAAAGTACCATAGAGGAAAATTTTTAAAAACACAGTTACGTGTAAACTGAGAGTTACAAAAATAGTAGAGATAGAAAAATTCAATTTCACAGTATTAATTACGTTCTTGAAGTAGCCAGTGAACAAAAAATTATGAGAAAGTCAGAATATTACAAAAAAATGAAGCTCCAGCAAGAGCGAAAGTTGACTATTTTTCTGCGCTATCATTGCATATTGGTTTCGTGCATTGTAAACAAACGGGCTTATAGCACTTGAGACATAAGTATTTTGTCATTTCACGCTTTTAAGGAAGACATAAGTGATACATCTTGCGTTTTTCTAGAATCAGAACATTTGTGTTTTTTCCTCTTCATTATCTGGAACACCAAGTATTCTCCGAATAGTAGCCGAATTTCACGTAATCTTGCACTAGTTGCATGGTTAACTGTAAACTATAAAACCTTTTTTCTTTCATGGTTTGATTGTTTTTATTGCAGTTATAGAGGATGTATGAGTTTATTACGGAAATATTCAAGAGACGGAAAAAATAGCTAAGGACCATCTTCGAGTTCGGCGGCTCGAAGTGCTTTAAGAATATTTCTCGCCTAGAGAATCCTCTCCTCCATTATTTTCGTTATAGTAAGCGATAATTTCGGGGTTTTTTGTAGAAGAATCAGTAAAAAGCCTGTCGTGCATGGAAGATACTAGTACTGTAGCTCTTCCAACTTTATGCAGGAGAACAGCCTGAAGGACCATACAAAATTAGTAATTCACCAAATGATGTAGTGGAACGAGTAAGTAGTTCTTTACGTGGAACCTGTACAAATTTGACAATGGATAACTGTTTCATGAGCAAAGAAAATGTTAGGACACACGGTTACTGTTGTTAGGACTCTGCCTAAAAATATAAACGAAATTATTCCCGAATTCCTTCAGTTCAAGAACGAAGAAGTCTACGGTACATTTTTTGGTTTTACTGAAGACATGCCATCACTATCATATATTCCTATAAAAAAATGTGTGATCCTCTTATCAACTCTACATCACGATAATAAAATAGACGAGGATACGGGAGATGAAAATGAACCGGAGGTCATAACATTCTATAATGTTAACAAAGCAGGTGTAGATTCTGTTGACCAACTTTGAGGCACATATAACGTAGCTAGAAATACTTGAAGGTGGCCAATGGTATTTATTTATGGCCCTCTCAATATTGCAGGTAGGAACTCTTATATTATTTACCTTGTAAATAATTATAAGCCAGTTGACCCACAGCAAAAACAAATCAAGACTTCCTAACAGAACTTGGTTTTAAACCAATTTCAGGAACAGCTGCAAAATTGGGGGCAGAATAATTGCAAGATAATATTTGGGAAGACCATTAGCTCCCAAAAATCAACGACGTGTACTGATACTAATAGAAGGGGACGTTGTACGTACTGCAAGGACAGAAAAACAAAATATTTTTGTGAAAAATGCATGCATGGAGCGTTCTCATTTCCTATGTGCTGAATATTACACTCAAAATCCATGATTATATTTTTAGGACCATATTTCATTGTTTGATTCTGTTTATATTTTTTCTAGGTTTTAACTCCTGTACTGATCAACAAAACCACATTAGTAGTACAGGGCCCTAGTATACATGGCGGCACATTTAAATAATGAAAAAGAGAGGGACATTTGAATATGTAGAATTTTACACTGCCGTGAATATAAATATAACTGATTTAACAGGATTTCTCTAATAGTATAATTATGGTTTGTAAGGTAAAATAGAATATATTTACATTACAAGTTCATATTATACAAGTGAAAAATGTACTAAATTTTAGCTTGAGGTTGCTAAAAACTAGTATTTTTCCCATGTATAATACCCAAATTTTTTCTGTGGTGTGAAAAACGGCGATTTAATATTGAAAAATTATATTACACAATTCAAATCAGAAAATTATCGATGTGAAATTTGTAATTAGTAGGCTATATTGTACTTATAGCGACTATTAGACCTGCGTTGCTAATGAAAACTTCAATAGATGTCAATTTAATTTTGTGATTCGATTGAAAAATTGTGGTCTTAGTGGTTGTTTATAGGTTATTTTCAATACTATAAACATCATGTAGGTATAATATGTGTATGAGCATAAATAATGATATAAATAAAACAAAAATATATTGCTTATATTTATTTTAGTAAGTAAAAGCAGATAGATACATAATCAATTACGAAAACTTAATAAATTATACATTGTATAATTGTTCTGTGTTTGTATCTTTGAAGGGTCTACGCAAGTCATATTTCCATGGACATCCATATATTCGATAAATTTGGAATCTTTCCCTGCCGCTATTTTATCCCCAGATTATTTTCTTTTGGCCTAAAAAAGTTTTCCAATGCATCCTGGTTGAAAGGTCTAGTTAGGATATAATCAAAAGATTTCTTTCTTAACAGTCTAGTGCTTAATCTAAAATACAAAATAATTATGTTAAACATAATTCTATCAAACTTGTCACAAAGCAGTGTAACTTAGTCTCAGAATTCAAGCACCATTTAATAACAACAGTAAAGAAAATTAATTTTTTCAATTGAAACATTATTGTGAGAGATTTTACTAACAAATTTGGAGTAAGCCCTTTTCTGGATCGGATAATTTGTCATAAATATCCAATTTTAGTTTTAACTTTTTGTAATATTTATTTACCTATTTATATATTCTTCTCAATAATTCAAAATAAATATGCATATTCAAATAATTAGACATGTCTTTTATTTCCAATGTAGAGCTTTGGACAAAGCACAGTATCACAACTTCTGTTCCATTTCAATTTCAATTGTTTGTCTTATTGAATCCAGAATATGAAATTTGTAACAAGTGAATAAAACCTAACCAAAGCGTCCCCATCTCGATGGTTATACTGGTGCTTAAATATCAACTTACTTGTCACTTTTTTCTCTGATTCCACTGATGTATAGGAAGTTTCTATCAACATAACATCCACTGTAGAATATATCACCTGACCATCCACATCTGTAATACCTACAATAACTTATTAAAAAAGGTGGCTTCTATAATAAACCGTACTGCCTACCAAGTAAGAATAGAGTTGGGTCCCAACTCTCTTCGAAATCCTGGGATTTTCAACTCCTCTGCAAAATGGCGATGACAAATCCTATTATTGTCACTGAGTTGGACTAGTGTTTTGTCCCTAAATGCAGGATTGTTTATATTTCACAACCATATACTTGCCAGTTCAGGATCATGTGTTTACTGATCCTTTTTACTTGATGTGTCAGAACATTCAGGAGCACAACACGCTCTTTTACGAGTTGCCATGATAACTGTGAATTAAAAAGAAAAGCAATGGTTCATCTCACACAACAGTTCTAATGGGCAATCGTGTACATACTTCACTATGGTTGTGTGTGCTAATGTGCTATACATAATTGGTTAGCCAAAATAGTATTCACATTATTCAGTTAATGTGGGATATGTTTACTTTAATACAACAAACAAATTCAACTTAAACATTGCATATATTACTGTAAATGTAGCTTTTTTGGGCAAAACCCAACTCAACCATAAATAAATATAATGTTTCATCTTATAACACCGTTTACATTAATTTGTTATATGAAATAAATAAGAATGAAAATCTGAATATATTTCTTCTATGAGTAATGCAAGTTATTGAAAATTAAATTAGTAAGATCTAATACTGTAATGTTTATTTTGATCAGTTACAAGTTTCATGAAAAAATTCCACATAGATACTAGGAATATCTCAATTGACAAACTGTTTTATCAATTTTATTATTTAAAACAATATTCATATTTCATAAAACCAATTGAAAAATACTAACACGGTCACAATTGTTTTGAAAAGGCACACTTAATACTAATCAAAAATTCGATAAACTATAGGCTAATGATAATAACTAAAACACTGAAATTATAATAGCAGTAAGTAAAACTCAAAATCAGTACTGCAGAATATATTAGTAAAAGGTGGAAAGGGGCAACTAGTTTCGGCTCACTGAGCCATCATCAGACGTCGTATATCCAGTTTTGTTTTCTTTTCTTTTATACTTTGACCAATTTTTTATGCCTTTTTATGACTTTTCTTAATGTTGTCCTGTTTTGTTTTGTTTAATTTTATTTTGTTTTGCTCGACGTTTTACATAGTAATGAAGATTTTTCCATAACTATTTTTATTGATGATTTCCTTTTCAGTATATCCCCTTATTTCCTACTGACATATGTCGGCGTCTGCTGGATGCCATGGACATGTGACGGCTTTTTCTTTCAATACTTTACATATGGATTGATATACATTAAGGCTTGATGATGGCTCAGTGAGACGAAAGTAGTTGCTCCCTTTCATATATTACTAATATATGCTGTAGTACTGATTTTGAGTTTTACTTACTGCTATTTACCTACAGACTGCATTCGCGATAGATAGTCTTCCTCAACTAAAATTATAATAACATACAAAAGACAGAAAAAGCAGGATGTCACACTACAAATGCGCCCTCAAGCAGACGGGCCCCTTACTAAAACTTCGTTCCACTTGGTACATAAGAGTGAACCTGCTAGGGGGGTGTGCTGTGGTAATATTCCAATAAATAATATCTTAGACCCACATTATGTAATTACGAACCGAGAAAATTGGATGTTAGAGAAAAAATTTAATTAGAGGTCTGACTGACCCAGGACATACTTGAGTGCAATTACCTGAGGGCATCCAAAGCAAGGTTAATTATACGGGTTCATTGTATTTCTTTGGCCGTATTTCCTATAAGTATGATAGAGTCTTTAAGAAACATAACATTTACTTTGGTTATAAGTCTAATAATAACTTGAGATCTTTACTAGTTAACAATTGTTGAAAATGTATAAAACCCTGTATTTTTAATTTTAATATACGAGATATTCAATTCCTTATTTCTCTACTTTAGAACGTAAAAATATTAGTATTTAGGTAGAGGATTCTCATGAGTGTGAAAATATGTAACACATTCACGGATTATGGCATCTTTTTGTCATCACGATATAATTGTAAGGTCTTTTAGGGGTTTGTGAAGGAACAGAACTTTAGTGTGTATCCAACGATTGAACTAAATGAACATTATTCAAAATATTCTAAACATATACCACTTGTCCTTTTGTATTTCAAATTAACGTTCAACTTTCATACCATTTTGTTACTTTATTAATTACATTTTTTGTTAACTTATTTAGAGATAACTGTTATTAAATCTTTATTACGAGACAGCTCGGGTTCTTTATTTCCAACGAACTCACATTTTCTATAACACTAAAGATCCTATACCGTATTTTTGTTCTCCTGGTGTATAATAAACTTTGTTGTCATGATGGTAATGATAATTATGTGGGCCAGTCCGGGCAGTTGTTAGACACTAAGATAAAATAACACCTCAGTCTAGTTGAAATATATCAATACTCGCCTCTGCTTTCCCCTCAGCTTTTGCAAATGTCATTAATTCTGCCAACCATATTTTTTCCTTATCAGACGCCAGTAGACTACACAACTTTTTTAAAGGTGCTACTATATTTATGGATAAAGTGAAAGTCGCAGAATTGTACTTTGATCTATGAGTCATGCTATATATAAACGCCGATACAGTTATATAAATGAGTATTTGTAATTATTTAGTTTCAATGGCACATTAGTAATGGGGGACCAACAGGGCCGCCGTCAGACATTTCACCGTGCCGGCAAAATGGAAGATTTTTATCATCTGTGCTAGTAATTTAACATATTTTAGTGTTTGTTTCTACTAGTTCAGTCATATTCATTTTTCCTTATTCTCCTGCTACTATTTGATGTTCATACATTATACGGACTCATTTAATTATTCTTTGAAGTATTCTTTTAATCTTTGTATTACTTGCTTTTGGTCGCTTAAAATACCTCGGTGTGTAGTTCCTTCCTTGTGTTTTGTTTTTTTCTTGGTGATTTAAGTGCGTTGTAAAATAATTTTATTGCTGCTTCCTTCCATTTTTCTTCAAGTTCTTTCCACGTTTATTTTTTTACTATTACTACTATTCTTTCGTATTTCGTTTATTCTTGTACGTTCTGTACATTCTGGTACATGTATTCTTACACCTGTTTTTATGGATGTTAGATTAATAGCTTCGAATGGAAGAAGAAGATGACTGAATAGGCAGAGTAGCCAAGGTGACAGTTTATATTTAAAAGAAGAAGTTAGAATGTTCGATTGTATTCCGGAATGACAGTTAGATAGTTGACAATTTTGATGTGTTATTTCGAGTTGTTGAAAGTATTGTATTTTGTAAGTTGTTAATAAAGTTGTAGAAGATATAACAGTGGTGACAGCGGTGGGACCTGATTTATGGTCAATAATAGAAGCACAAATTACGACACGGAGAAGGAAGCTAGTGGTGAAGCACCAACATGCTTTCTGCAAATGATGGAGAAAGAATAGAGAAAAATAAAGCAATAAAAGGAAGAAGAAGAACACAGGTGGAACGTGGAGAAAGAGGAGAAAAAGCAAATACTAGAAGTAATGTCCGATTATAGTTCTACTTTTAAAAATAGAATAACGGCTATAGTTAACAAAATAGATGCAATGGGAGAATACCTAAATAACCAAATAGATACAATAGAAAAAGATCTAAGGAGGACATAAAAACAGTCAAGGCAGATTTGGCACTAGTAGAAAAAGATTTATAAACAGTAGAGAAATATTTAAGAACTGACCAGCTTGACTTACGGCCAAAATTAGAAAAATTAGATGCATCAAAAAAGAAAATAGACGCTAATCACAAGGATAACAGTTTCATTATTGCTAGCGCCAGAACTGAAATAGTAACTATGAGACGCAACCAGGTTATCAAGTCACCCAGATCAGGCTGACCAATCATCTTGAGAGACATATCTACGCCAATTTAACGCAGCATGTAGTGCCAATCCGTGTAATGATTAAGAAAAAGCTGTCTGCCTTATGAATGCTCTTCGTGGTTAAGCCGCATGCATTCTGCAATTAATACCCCAAAGCAACCCTAGCTATGATGTCATTGTTCAAGCTTTGGAGAACTGGTATGGGCAGCAGCATTTAAGACAAGTTTTCCAAAGACAATTGATGATGCGCATGCATAAATTAGACGAGAACCTTCAGAAATATGGAACTGACATAGAAAGACTGTTGAATTTAGCCTATCCACAAGCACCTAAAAAATGTTTGGAACTATTTGGCGTTCAAGCATTTATTGATGGTTTACAAGATACAGAAATGCAACAAGCCCTTCGAATACGCCACCCATCTGACACTACAAGAAGTATTAACTTTTGCTCAAACATTTGAACATGCTAAAACCATTTTCAGAACCGGACGTGCAAAATTACTGTTTAACTTCGGTCTCTGAAGACGATAACTTGGTTATCGAAACGCGCGTCAGACAGTGGGAGTGTTGGTGTGTATTCAGTTTGAATATCGCCAACGATTCCAGTAATTACAAGTTACAAGTAACTGTAAAAGACAGCTATCCGCTGCCACGAGTACACGATTCACTGGACACTCTATCCGGCTCTCAGTGGTTTACCACAATATACTTGAAGAGCAGATACTGGCAAGTTGAAGGCCATTCCGATGATAGAGTTAGAACAGCCTTCTCTGCTGAAAATGGCGTTTGTCGATTACAAGTACTTTCATTTGGTCTATGCAATGCTCCAGCCACTTCTGAAAGACATGGAAATGGTGATTAAAGGACTGACGTGTAAACCCTACAGACAGATGAATATACATTCGACAAGGAATCCTCCAGGCTGACGCACTAAGTGCTCTGTGGTTCTGTATGTGCCTAAACCCACTCTCAAATGATCTAGAAAACTCCCAATACGGCTTTAACATAAAATATCAAAAAATTATACAACATAAAATCAACCACCTACTATACATAGATGTTATAAAAATCTACGCATCAACAACAACACATCTTAACCTTCCGCCGGGCGCACCTAGTTTTGAAACAAGATCGGGCAGATGAATTGCAATATAAAGGTAACAAAAACTCAAGTGAGCAAAGAAATATGTATATTGTTATATTACAAACATATTAAAATACAAAAACACGTTTTATAAAAAAAATATATGAAAATAAACATATTATAATATAAGAACAAGTTCTAGAAAACAAATCTGATTAAAATAGGAATATCATTTTCGTCTTAACAGTAAAATATATAATATTCAGTACAAACTAAAACTAGAATATTACTTGTAGTTTAATCTGAGCTAGAGTTCTCAATAGTTTCTCTGTGTTCAAAACATCTTTGACACATAGAGGCAACATGCTGAAGACATAGACCTTCATTACAAACCTTACAAAAATAGTTTGTTACTCTTCTTCTTTTTTCTGTTTTACAGGGCATACATGCCTTTCTTTTTCTGGTGTCACTGATATTGACATTGTTCTCGTCATCTGACAATTCATGTGTGGTCTTCTGGACAACTTCTGAATTTAGAGATCTCAATTTTGTTTGCAGTAATGTGGGAATACCAACCCTATTCAAACTTCTTCTTTTTAGCTGATCTGATGCCAGTTCGGTAACTAGTTCTCTTAGGAAAAAACGTCTTCTTTTAACTATTTCTCCGTTCCTGACAATAATTACCTGAGAATTTATTCCTGCCACATTCAGCATCGAGAAGAATATGACCATGGGCCACCGTTTTATATACCGGGCAACGTTATAGGATGCACACATCTGGTCTACAACGTCCACCCCGGATTTGGTTTCGTTGTAAAACGTTATTATCTCGGGTTTACATTTGATTCCAGTACTCTCGTCAATAGAGTTATCAGTATGCAAACTTGAAATTAGAGTCATATTCTTATTTTTTTTCGGCACATAAGAAACTAAGGTGGCATCATTTGAAAAACCAAATAAACTGCTATTTTCTACTCTTTGCTTTGTGGCTACAAAATCCATGGGAAGTTGACTTTTATTTTTTTTATGGTATCCACAAAAGACATGTTTTTTCCTTTTAGATAAGAAACTAGGTCAACATCAGTGAACCAATTGTCGGCCGTAATATTCCTTCCTGTGTTATGTATAGGCGATACCAGTCTCTTTACAACATCCGCTGGCTTATTGCTAACATGATATTCTCCTTCTGGCTGCTTGCCTGCGTAAATTTCCATATTGTAAGTGTAAAAATGACGTGCATCTACTAGAGCATATATTTTTATCCCATACTTTGCTGGCTTCGAAGGAATATATTGCCGAAAGCGGCAATTTCCACGGAAAGCTTCCAGCTTCTCATAAATGGTTACATTTTGGTCAAGGGAATAATTTTGTTTACAATTTTCTACAAATAGTGTAAAAAGTTCGCGAATTGGAGCAAGATTATCGGTCCTATTTCTTTCTATGCGAGTATCTTGGTCGTCAAATCTCATACACCTTATCAGGAATTTGAACCTTTAAATTGACATAAGTAGTCGAAAAAACTCTATACCGTGTTCATCTGTTGCACAAATCTCTTCTGAAGGCAACCTGTTATTGTGTGGTACACCTGCAAGGTACAATAGAGCAATGAAAGCTTGTAATTCAATTTCATCTGTTATTTTTGCATCTCTTTGACGTTAAAATTTGTGAGATATTGATTCTATTCTTTGATTAGTCTAAGTAACAATTAAATCCAACATATTATCAGTTATAAGGCACTTCCAAGCTTCAATAGGTGTTTTAGCCTCTCAAGCTATACCCCTAACTCCTGCAAGCTGAGTCAGAATATTGTGACTACGAATTTTTGAAGATTTTTTCCGCTTAGTCCATTTAGTGATTTTGTCCTTGCCAATCATATTTATTGTCATCGTCATTATCTAGCATACTCAGAAGGATTTGCTGATCTCTAGGATACTCCGGGTTATATAATTTACGATTTAAAGCCATTATTTCACGTAAATCTGAAACAATTTGCAAAATGTTACAATATGGGCGCATGTATCCGACAGATCTTGGTGAGAAAATCAGCAAACAATTTTATGTATCTAAAAAATTACTTGTACCTACCAATAATATGAGCTAATAATGCGGAAAAATATATAAAAGAGTTAATGTTTCCACACTATATAATAAAAACGTTTTTGGGCGCATCGATCTGAGAGATCGTTCTGCAAACAGCTGCTGCGACTTGCTCACAAGAAAGTCACATTATACACTAAGCTGTTACGCAGTTACGCTCATTGAAGTAGTAGAATACCTAGCGGGACAACTTTGCGGCGTTGTGCGATTTATAAATATGGCAAAAATATTTTGAGATGTATCTCTCAGATCAGATGCGCCCGACGAAAGGTTAAAGGGTTGCTTAAGATCATAGAAACATTTACAACAGATACACAAATGGAATTTGGTATAAGTAAATGCAGAACACTACATATCGAAAAAAAAAGATGGAAAGAAAGCGAACACAAAAAAACCCTAAACAACGAAATCCTAGACAACATGACAGAAAACGAAACATACAAATACCTTGGATTCCAACAAAACACTAAAATAAACAATGCCGATATAAAAATAGAATTCAAAAAACGATACAAACAAAGATTACTGGCAATATTGAAAACACCACTTAATTCCCCTAATCTTTTCAAAGCCATAAACACATATGCAATACCAATATAGACATACCCGTTCGGCATAATCAAATGGAACCAAACAGATCTGCAAAGAAAAAACCCTTACTAGATGCGAGCTCACCAGCACAGAAAACACCATCCCAACTCATGTGAAGAAAGAATAACAATTAGCAGAAAGGATGTAGGAAGAGTTATGATAGATATTCAAGAATTACATACAAGACAGATATAACAGCTCCGGAAATTCTTTCTAAATAAACAAACATCCCTTCACCCAGTGGCGTAGCTGCCTATGGGCTAGGCGGGGCAGTGCCCCGGGGCCCTCAAGCTCAGGGGGCCCTCGAATCCATACCAGATGATAGGTTGCAACCCCACTTTAATCATGAAAACTGAGTTGAAAGAAATTCAAAAGTTATGCCTAGGGAATTCCCCTTAATTCTTTCTGTAGGTTGGCAGTGTTGTCCATTTGACGGATAGTGATATGTGCGTTTAATTATTCATCGATGTGCGTTTTATTGTTAATTCGAAAGATTTTTTTTTCGAGAACGGTTAAAAAATTAATGCTGTATCAGGAGTAAATAAGCTATTGTCAATAAACTTTTTTGTACTGGTCAATATAGAATATAGTGGTTCAATTTTATTTGATTTTACCACTCATATTGATGTCCGTTAAGTTAATAACTCGTGTCAAATCTATAGATTTCGGCTAAACTGGCAACAGTGGTAACACTAACGGTGATAATTTTTTTTCCGGGGATTTCCCAACAACACTTCATTCTATTTCTCTTTCCTTTTATTTTACTTTCAACTTCGTCAGTGAACAGTGATTACAGTGAGTTGAGTACCTACCTCAAGCACAATCTAATATTGTATTGTTTCAATAAATAAGAAAACTAAAATTATGGATAAAAAGAAGAAACCCAGTGGTGCATTTAAACTCAAACAACGCCAAGAAAGAGAAAATAGTAAACAAAAATTGCCCAAAATTGACAAGTTTTTTAGTCATCCTTCTGCAAGTACATCTGGCCAAAATATTTCTATTGATAGTGACTCAAATAATGTGGTAACTGCAGTGTTGGTTGAGAAGCCTACTGAAGAAGATTCGACAATTATTGCAGTTGGAGATACCTCCGCCTCCGATCATGTGAACGTGGATGATGTTTGCATGACACATATAAGAGCGGGTTTGGAGGAACCACAGACCTCTACATTTTTCGAAAATGTGTACGACAAATCTTCTTATGACTTGGGAAACTTCACGAACAAAATATTAAGTGATCACAAAAAACGTCAAATTCTTGATAGCCTTCAGGGCCTTTTCCAACAGACATCAACCAGAACAATAGGTGTTTTTCTTCAAAATCGTACTACGTTTCGTGTTCTAAATATGGGCCAGTTAATCGTTTTTGGTTGTGTTATTCCAAAATACTAGACGCTGCCTATTGTCAACCCTGTTGGTTATTTGCTTCACAACGGAATAATGTTTGGTGTACGGGATTTCGAGATTGGAAGCATTTATCAGAAAGAATTAAACAACACAGTTGTTCGAGTGGCCATTCGGAAGCATGTGCTGTGTATGAAGTTTGGAAAAAAAATATACTAATACTATCGACAAGGAACTTGAAAATGAAATTCGCAAAGAAGCATCATTTTGGAAAATGGTTCTTCAAAGGTTATTCGATATCATACTTACCCTAGCAAAGAGTTCTTTGGCTTTGAGAAGACATCAAGAAGACTTGAGTCAGGAAGGACACCACGGAAATATTCTGTCCTTTGTAAAGTTTGTCGCCCGATGTGATCACATTTTGCGGCAAGTTTTGGATATGCCCAAAGGTAATAATAATTACTTCTAAGTTTTTTATTGTTTTATTTTGTCTATAATTAATAACTGTTTAATATCAGGACTTTTTTTAAATTGTGTATTTTTTTGTTTTTAGGATCTACAAGATATCTGAGTGCAACAATTCAAAATGAAATGATTGAGAGCTTGGGGACCAAACTCGAAACCCATCTACTAGAACAAATTAGAGCGTCACCGTTTTTTGCCATCATAATGGATACGACACAGGACATATCGAAGGTAGATCAGCTAAGCATTGTTGTGAGGTATGCAGTAATAACCAGATCGGAAAATGGACAGCCAATTGATATAGAAGTAAAAGAAGGGTTTCTAGGCTTTTATGCACCCTTCAATCATGGCGCAGTAGATTTAGTCAACCAAGTGACAATATTATTTATCGACAAAAATATTGATTTAAAAAAATGTGTGGGGCAAGGCTATGATGGAGCCAGTGTGATGAGTGGTGTGTATAATGGTGTACAAAAACATATTAAGGATATCCAGCCTAACGCAGAGTACGTACATTGTGCCACTCATAATTTAAATTTGGTGATAAATGATGCCGTTAGGAGTTGTGTGGAAATACAGAATTTTTTCGCAACGTTGCAAAATTTGTATGAATTTTTCGGAAACAGCATCAAACGTTGGGATCTACTGTCAAAATTCACTGGCGAATCGGACACCACTCTAAAAAAACTAAATCCGACTAGATGGTCCAGTAGGGTCAATACAATATCTGCAATAAAACTTCGTTATTTTGATATTATCAAAGCATTATCAGAAATAGTTCTAAAGAGTCCTAATAAAGATGAGCGTAGTGAAGCAGAGACTATTAAAACAAAAATGCTAAATGTCGAGTTCGTGTTGCTTTGCGAATTCATGCACAGTGTATTGAAAGACATCAATTATGCATCCAAAACAAAAATGCGACATCAATTTGGGCGAGGCGAGTAAAGTTTTAGCAGAGACCAAAGCAAATTTATAGAAATGATTTCGAATTATTCAAGTGCAAAGCCAGTGAAACTGCAAGAAAATATGGTATTGATCCCCATTTTCAAGAAAAAAGGCAAAGAAAAGTTAAAAAACATTTTGATGAATTAGCTGCTGATCACCGACTTCCAAACCGAGAAAAAATATTTAAAATTAAGATTTTCAATAATGTACTAGACACAGTAATATCTCAATTAGAAACACGTTTTATTGGTATGAGTGCAGTCTGTCATAAATTCGATTTTCTAACACCAACATTTTTATTACATGTTGATGAAGCAACTTTATTACAAAAGTTTGACGAATTCCAAAGAAAATATTCAGATATAATAGGCCCTAGTTTTTCACTTCAATTTATTAATATTTACCACCTAGTTTTACCTCAACTAACTCCAGCATGGACTGTTCACCAATTATGTAAGGTAATAATGAGCAACTATGGAGTGCTAGAATGCGACCTAACGGAAGTATTTACAGCAATTTTATTATTCTTTACAATTCCTGTCACTTCTGCATCAACTGAAAGGTCATTTAGCAAATTAAAAATAATTATTTAAGAAATAATATGGGCCAAACTCGACTCCGACATTTATCGCTAATAGCAATTGAAAACGAAACCGCTTCAAGCCTGGATTTAAACGAAGTCATTGATACTTTTGCGAAAACTAAAGCTAGGAAAAAATTGTAAATATAATTGTTATTTAGTCAGTTGGTAGGCCCGACCTTTATATAATAAACCCTTGAATCTTCTCTATTTCGTTTTATTAGCCAAACCTACACCAAGTATTAATTGTAATTTATGTTGTTACTGTTTAATATTTTTATTACCTGCCCTGCAGTGCACAAAAAAGAGCTTAAGAAGTTAAGTAGCTTAGCATTTTCAAAGTTAAGGATGAATGATTGATTAATGTTCAATGCATCAAATGGCAATTGGAGTGGCACAAACCAATGGTTGTAAGGACGTTTACGTATTTCTAATATGGCTTAAATAAAATTAACTGTCTCGACCCTTACTTCGTGGAATCTGCTCATATTAGTGTTTTGAATGAAACTCACGGTTTCTAGTTAATTCCACAATATGATAAAATTTATTGAAAATTCTAAAAAATTGACAATTGTTTCGATAAATCAATATCATCGTCAGAATGACAGAAGTTACATTCCATTTTATGCCTACCTGATGTTTAGTAGTTAATTTTGGCTAGACCAAGAAGTGACCTAACTTGTGATTGACCTAATATATGTTTATAGAAAAAAGAAGATGTGATATTACAAATATTGAAGCTTAGATATTATTAGCCCTATGGTGATATCCTGGATATCATTTTTCCAATTAAGATCAGTCTAACTGTGCAATGATATAGAAAACCAGGAGAACTATATCTGCTGATCTTTACAATTATCACTTAAAAAGACAGTTTATTAGTCGAAAACTCCCTAGATTCAACTGTTCATTGACAACTTCATATTGTGGGTTTCTTAAATGTCTTCTAATTTCCAATTCTCCAAGGAAATCCAGTTCTTGTTTCTTTTCACAAATATGCAGCACTTCTAGTTTTGTGTTAGGTGTCAATTAATGATTTGTGTCAAGTAGATGTTTTGCGTAGTGGGATTTATCTGGTTGTTTTAACCTGTATGCTCGTAAGTGTTCACTGTATCGGATTTCAAAATTCCTAAGGGTCTGACCCAAATAGACATCATTACATTCTGGACATTTGAGGTTATATATACCTGACTTCTTTAATAGTGGTCTTTTTGTTTTTACATTTAACAATTTTGTACTAACGTTACTTTCTGTTTTAAAAGAAATTGTTGTATTCGTTGCTGAAGATATTATCTTTGAAATATTATTAGAAATACTTCCTGCATATGTGATGGTTTTATAAGTTTTTATTTCATCAGCTTGTTTAGGAAATATTAGTTGTAATGCCACTTTTTCCTCTTTTTTACTAATTAGCTTATTTATCATATTTAATGGATAACCGTTGGATCTTGCTATTTGTCTAATTGTATTAATCGCTCTATCAAAATTACATTTACTCATAGGAACTGAAGAAGCTCCATGTATCATTGAACCATATGCCGCCAGTCTGTGTGACATAGGGTGATTGGAATTGTAACATCAGTCTGTTGGTTTTCGGTAAATCGAATAATCAAGTACATTATTAACTCATAGAATTTTTAAATCAAGAAAATTGATTGAGCTATTTTTTTTAATTTCTAATGTAAATTTAATTTTTCGGTGTAAATTATTGATGTGGTTGAAAAATACATCTAATTGTCGTTCACTACCCATAAAACAAGCTAATATGTCATCTACATATCTATACCAAAATAAAATATTTTCAGAAATATTACTTTCAAAGATCTTTCTTTCAAAATTGTCCATTAAAATGTTAGCTAAAATAGGTGAAATAGGGCTACCCATTGGTAAACCTTCATTTTGAATATATATCTTATTGTCAAAAGTGAAATAATTCTGATTAATGCATACATCAAATAAATTAAGTATATCTGATATTATTCCTGGATTAATATTTTTATCTTCGAGTAATTTTCTTAAAAGTATTAGGCATTCTTTAGGAGGAATTTTAGTGAACATATTAGTTACATCGAACGAAATGAGTTTATAGTTATCTTGCAAGTGGATTGCTTTCAACTTTTTGATTAGTTCTATTGAATTTCTAATTGAGTACTGAGATTCATATCCGTAACTATTGAGTATATTGTTGAGCCTCTTTGCCAATATATTATTAGGAGCAATAACATAAGAAACTACAGGTCTAATTGGTTTCGTTATTTTATGTAATTTAACGGTTCCAGATAATTGTGGACAATGAGGATTCTTATGTATGATAGACCTCTTTTCGTAATCACTTAAAAGATAATTTGAATTATTAACAATATCCCTTACATTATTAGAAAACTTTTTTTTGGGTCTGCTTTAAGAACTTTTACATCGATAGATTCTATAAAGTTATATATTTTGGAATTGTAATTTTCAGTCGTCAAAATGACAGTTCTGGTCCCCTTGTCAGATTTTGTAACTGTTACGTTATTAACTTCTATCTTCTTTTTTATTGCATTTAAAAGTGTAATGTCATTTTTTGTTTGACGTTTAACTTTTGAAGGTTCAATATTTTTGATCAAATTGGCAATTTTTAATTTCTCATAAAGAAATTTATTTGAATTAGATTTTAAAACTATTTCTGACTCTGTAGCTATAATTTGTTTTATATTATTCGTAAATTTTGGTGGTATGCTGTACTTTAAACCTTTATTTATAAATTCTATTTCACTATCTGTAAAATTAGTGTCTGAAAGGTTTTCAAATCGTGGTGCAAAGTGTGTTGGTATGTAGGTACTTACAGTTTCATGATGTTTGGAGTATTGAATTTTATGTAGTGTGTTTTCAAGATTCTGTAGCTTCTTTTCTTGTTTATTAAATTTCTCATGCTTCATCGTGCTGACACTTTCTCTAATTTTGTCATCCAAATAGTCAAATTTTACTGGATGTAATTGGAATGTGAGTTCTGAATGTACAACTTTTATGTAGTTGTCTAAGGAGTCTCTAACTTTGAACCATTTCTTACATTCTCCCTTTATCCAAACTCGTTAAGCACATTTTATAGCTTCTTGTGCTTGTGGTGTTTTAGTGTGACATTTTATATTCACATAATTTGGTATTACCTTTTTCCTAAGGCATTCTTGGTTAAACCAAATGTTTTGTGATGTTTTGTAACGTTTTTGTAGTAACTTCTGGTACAGTCGGGTCAAATCTTCTCTCGAAGATTTTTTGATGAAATTAACTGTTTCGAACGTTACTTCGTGGAATCTGCTCATATCAGTGTTTTAAATGAAACTCACGGTTTCTAGTTAATTCCACAATATAATAAAAGTTATTGAAAATTCTAAAAAATTGACAATTGTTTCGATAAATGAATATCATCGTCAGAATGACAGAAATTACATTTTATTTTATGCCTTCCTAATGTTTAGTAGTTATTTTTGGCTAAACCAAGAAGTGACCTAACTTGTGATTGACTTAATATATGTTTATAGAAAAAAGAAGATGTGATATTACAAATATTGAAGCTTAGATATTATTAGCCCTATGGTGATATCCGGGATATCATTTTTCCAATGAAGATCAGTATAACTGTGGAATGATATAGAAAACCAGGAAAACTGCATCTGCTGATCTTTACAATTATCACTTAAGAAGACAGTTTAATAGTGGAGAACTCCCTACATTCAACTGTTCATTGATAACTTCATATTGTGGGTTTCTTAAATGTCTTCTAATTTCCAATTCTTCAAGGAAATCCAATTCTTGTTTCTTTTCACAAATATGCAGCACTTCTAGTTTTGTGTTAGGTGTCAATGAATGATTTGTGTCAAGTAGATGTTTTGCGTAGTGGGATTTATCTGGTTGTTTTAACCTGTATGCTCGTAAGTGTTCACTGTATCGGATTTCAAAATTCCTAACACTTGATGAAGTGGGAAGGAAGAAGATAATAATATTAATAATAATAATAATAATAATGATGATGATGATAATAATAATAATAATAATAATAATAATAATAATAATAATAATAATAATAATAATAATAATAATAATAATAATACTAATACCCTCCTAGGAGCTGTAAGACCTTGTCGTTGGTGTAGTGGCTGAGTAACTTTCTCCCTCCTCGAGACACGAGGACGGGAAGGGAGGAGTGAAACTAAAGAACAGCTCAGAAATGGTCAGTGGGGCACTGGTAGGGCTATCTATGCCGATATGATGGCACCAACAAATACCAGTAGAAGATCCAACATGCCCAAGTTACATCTGAACACACTGACAAGTCCTGACCAGACATGGGGTACGGGCGGCGAGTTTCCGGCGCCGAAAAACCGGGACCCGCGGCTATGGTATGGTAACCCAGACAGAAGAGTCCAACTGTCCGCTGTCCTCCCCTTTTTCCTTGTCCTTTCCAGATCCCCAGGGATCTAGAGGAGTAAACCTCAATAAAAAATCCAGAATCACAAAGTGGAAACTATCGTGCTGAGGGGATGAATGGCTGACCTGTGTGTACAGTCTATAACGATGTCATGTGAGTACCATGTAACACTCACCTGTATGTTGACCTTGCCACAGTAAAGGAGCACTGCTGTGGTGGACAAATATGTCTGCCCTACTCGTGGGACTTTCAATGGAAGTTTCGGAAATAGAAAATTCAAGCTCTCAAGGTAGCAGAGCAAAAATAGCTACCAACGAAAACTCACAGAGCCTGGAAAAGAGACGAGTTACTCCTCGGTTCCTGGTCGTGAAAAGACTAGATAATGGAAATTTTGAAAAAGTTAGTCCTTTTGTATTATTTAAAGTGTTGAGTGGACAACTTGGTAACTTGAAAACAGTAAAGTAAAGGAAGGTTTATTACTTGAAACAGTTTCTGAACAACAGGCCAAACGTATAATGAATATAAAAAAACTTGACAATTATGAAGTTGCAGTTGAACCACACAAAACTTCAAACTACGCCAAAGGTGTAATTACCTGCAGAGATCTATTAAATTGTTCTGTGGATTAATTGAAAGTAGAATTAGAATCTGAAGGAGTTATAGAGGTAGCAAGAATTAAGACTAGACAAAATGGCGATATCGTGAATACAGCTAGTTTAATTCTCACTTTTGATAAACCAAAACCTCCACCAAAAATATAAGTAGCGTTCTACTCACTAGAATTTAGACCATATATTCCAAATCCAATTCGTTGCTTCAATTGTCAAAAATTTGGTCACTTATCAAAATCATGTCAGGAAGAAAAAATTTGCGTTTGTGGCAAACCTCCCAATGAAGGGCAAGTTTGTAATGAACCTGTTTGTGTAAACTGTAAAGGTCAGCACTCTGCTAGGTCAAATGACTGTCCACGCATGATAGAAGAAATGAATATTCAAACCATAAAAACAAATGAAAAAATCAGTTATGGAGAAGCAAAAAAAAAGCTTTGTTAATGAAACCATCCAAATAAACCTTTGCAGAGAAAACTAAAAGCAACGATACTTCTACAGCAATTCTTAATTCGATAATCCCTCAAATTACAATAATTGTTTAAAATCAAATAAAAAGCTTATATACGGCACTGACAAACCAAAAAGTAGTTTCACTGACAGCACAACATCTAGATCGCTCAGAACAATCTCAGGAATCTCATGTTGAATCACAAAAAAGAAAAACCTACGAGTTTTCTGATGATTCCGATAATGTATACTCATCACAAAAAAGTGACATTTCAGTTGCTTCAGCTAAAAGAAAAAAAGGTTGGCCTAAAGGAAAACCAAGATCAAGAAAAACTTCCCTAGATAATATTACTAAAACAACTAAACCCGTCCCTGGAACTTCTCATTCCTATAAAACACCTAGTTCCTATCAACCAACCCTTGATGATACACAAAATTGAGAATCTTTTGACCTTCCAAGAAATAAAAATGAAAAACCACCTCCCATAAGAGGTGAAAAAATCTTTGATAAGGAAATGTAGTACTACATTTCATTTTATACAAATATTGCATAGTTATTTACCAAAAACATTTATACATAAAGTTTATTTATACAAATTTTATATTTATTTTAATTCTGTTTATCTATTTCTCATGTTACCTATATTTATTTCAACATTTTAATTGTACATTTTTACACTCAATACGCAGATATAACACGAATATCAGATCTTATATATATATACATATAAACATATATACCGTTCATTTGAATTATTCTCATTTTAATGCCTTTACACCATAATATTCTGCAATGGAACTGCAATGGGTGTAAGCTGCACTACCCTGAGCTGAAAACAATGATCCTAAATGCCTCTCCTTTTTGTATCTGTCTTCAAGAAACACACCTTAAACTAAATGAAAAATTCAGTTTAAGGGGATATAAATCGGTTGGATATAATGCTGTTCCAAACCAAAGAGCAAGAGGTGGTGTTTTGATACTCATAAAAGAGAACATACCATACACTGAAGTACACTTACACAGTGACTTAGAAGTCGTAGCAATAAAAATAAAATTTCCATTGAAAATGACTATTTGTAATATATACCTTCTGAACGCCAAGTGGAGACCTGAGCAGTTAAGGAGCTGTTTTCAACAGTTATCGAAACGTTTCTTGGTGGTTGGAGACTTTAATGTACACAATACTTTATGGGGATCTGCTAAAATTTGCCCTGGCGGTAGAGTACTGGAAGATATCATAAATGAATTGGACCTTGTTCTCCTGAACACCGGAGAAGGAACTTTTATAAACTCTAAATCAAATACATTTTCTGCAATTGATCTTAGTATATCATCACCTTAAATTGCATTCAATTTTAGATGGGCTGTTAGATCTGAATGGAATACAGACCATATTCCAATCTCTATCGAATTACCGGCAGTAGATAAATTGAGTGATTGTATACCCCGCCCAAAGTGGTTATTTCAACAATGCCGACTGGGAAGAATATAACAATTCGATGGAAAACTTACAAAAAACAGGAGTAATTATAGAAGAGCAAGTGGAAAATTTCACCAAAGCAATTCAAAATTCTGCTGAATTATCTATCCCCAAAACAAAAGGTACACTAAATAAAAAAAGGGTGCCATGGTGGAGCTCAGAACTAGAGACTGCAATAAAAAATGAGAAAAAGGCTTTTAATGTTTTCAAAAAAGTACCAACAAAAGAGAATATGATCATTTTCAAAAGACTTAGAGCAAAGGCAAGGTTTCTAATTGTAAAGGGTAAAAAGGAATCATGGAAAGACTATGTTAGCTCTATCTCCAGTGAGACTCCGGTTAAAGAAGTATGGAACAAAATCCGGAAAATTAAGGGGAAAAATTTCGCAAAGCCCTCACCACCGTTACTTATAGTGGACGGAAAGGAAATAACAGGCAACGAAAATATAGCCGAAGAGCTAGCAAAATTCTTTGAATCAACCAGTTCCTCTGAAAACTACGATAATACTTTCAAACAACACAAAAAAAATGCTGAAGAACAACACTTTAATTTTCATACCAACGAGAATTTACCTTATAATGACCTATTTTCACTGGAAGAACTAGAGCATGCGTTAGATACTGGTAAAAAGAACTCATCTCCAGGAAACGACTCAATTTCTTACGAACTATTTTTGAGATTACCCCAAAACAAAAAAATATTTTTACTTAATATGTATAATCAAATATGGATAACAGGAATGTACCCTACTCAGTGGAAAGATGTCATTATCGTTCCAATTCCAAAAATAGGAAAAGACACAATATTCTTCCAATTATCGTCCAATTTCATTAATTTTCTGCATTGGAAAGCTTTTGGAAAAAATGGTCAGCATAAGGCTACTTTGGCAGTTGAAGAATAAAAAACTCCTTTCTGACTTTCAAATGGGCTTTAGAAGAGGAAAGTCAACAACTGACCACCTTGTTCTATTGGACAATTATATTAAAAACAGCTTTTCAAATAGATCTCACACTGTTGCCATTTTTTTCGACATTGGAAAGGCTATTGATACAATCTGGAGATTTGGAATAATGGATAATTTGTACAAATGGGGTTTGAGAGGTTACTTACCTCGGTTCGTTCAAAACTTCTTATGTAATAGAACATTTCGAGTGCGGGTGAACAATGAGTCATCTCAAACACATTTTCCAGAAAATGGTGTACCTCAAGGCTCGAACCTTAGCGTTTTACTATTCCTTGTAGCAATTAATGGTATAGTGGATGTCATTCCGGTAGAGGTTCGGAAAAGTTTATATGTAGATGATCTAGCTATTTACTACTCATCCCTAGATATGAAAAATGTAGTTCAAACTCTGCAGAACACTGTTGATCGAATAGTTGAGTATGTGGAACAGCGCGGTTTTAGAATATCCACATCCAAAACTCAGTGTATTCACTTTTGTAGGTTAAGAAAGGATCATCCAGAACCGAATATCAATATCAATCTTCATGGACACCCTATTGAAATGACTTCGTCTATTAAATTCCTAGGTCTTTTTTTCGATAGAAAATTATTATGGAAAGAACACATTGAATATCTAGCAACTAAATGTAAAAAAAGGCTAAACATTTCAAAAAGTCTATCAAATATTAACTGGGGTTCTGATGTTAATGTTTTATTGAATATATACAAATCGTTTATAATGTCTAAAATGGATTATGGGGCTATTGTTTATAGCTCTGCTAGTGAATCAAACCTTAGAACATTAGAGTATATTCAAGCCACTAGCATCAGACTAGCTTTGGAAGCATTTAGAACAAGCCATTACTCCTCTTTATGCTGCGAGGCTGGTTTTCCTCCTCTTAAGTATAGAAGACAATTTTTAATGGCAAATTTCTTCTGCAAAAAATACTCCACACCCTATAATCCATTTATAACTAATATTTTTAGGGAGGAGGAAACAGATTCGTTTCAATCTAGGCATACTAATATTATCCCTTTCCCTATCCGGGTAAAACGGATGATGCTAGGATTACAACATGACATGCCGGTTCAGCAATTTCTCCAACATATTTCCTATCCCCAATGGAGATTTAAAAATCGAGTGTTCCACCAAAACTGTCTAAAGTATGATAGAACCAGTTCACCAGTTAATACGTTCATCAATGAAATAAAACATATTTTACAAAACCATAATAACCCTCTTGAGATATATACCGACGGTTCCAAAACCGATCAAGGAGTAGGAAGTGCTATATTTGTAAAAGAACAGGCCTTTCATTGGAAACACTCCTCTTGGACCAGTATCTATTTCGCTGAACAATATGCAATTTTGGAGTCGATTAAATATATAGAAAATAATAATATAACGAATGCAGCAATATGTTCTGACTCTCTTAATGTCTTAAAAGCCATAACTAATAAGGAAACAACCGACACATTAACCAGCTACATGCAAAGCATTTTATACAACCTTCAACAACAACAAATCGACATAATTCTTATGTGGATTCCTAGTCACATTGGGATAACAGGTAATAAAAGAGCTGACTTGGCGGCAAAAAGGGCAATACATGCAGATGAACTTGCCTCAATACAAAACTTGGAAGATTTTAAAATAGACATCGAACAGAAAATTATTAATAAATGGCAGATAGACTGGCAACTCGATAACAAATTTTTAAAAATAACACAACCAAGAGTACAACTTGAACAAACTGCTTACCATTTAGAATAACGAAAAGAACAAGTCGTACTATCAATACTTCGCCTAGGCCACTCGCACTTAACATCATCATACCTTTTTCTGGAAAAAACCCACCAATTTGTGAGTGTGGAATTCGATTAACAGTTAGACACATTGGTACTTGGAATGTGAGAGGAATAAGGAACAAGATTGATGAAGTTATTCACGAAGTATCTGCTTTGAACATGGATATTGCAGTCTTGACGGAGACCAAAAAGAAAGTCACCGGTACAGAAATACTAGACAAATATGTGCATATATTTAGTGGTGTCCCTAAATACCAGAGAGCAAGTCGAGGAGTTTCTATTTTGATTCATAAAAAACATCGCCACAAAATTACGGATTTCGAAGCCATAGATGAAAATATACTACGAGTAAACCTAGTTTTAAATCAAAAATCTGTTACAATCTTGGGAGTATATGGTATTTCCGATGACGAACCCAATAACATAAAGGAGGAATTTTTTGAAAAAATTAACGATGAAATTATCAAAATTGGGAACCTAAGAGAGATCATTTTAATGGGAGACCTAAATGGAAGAGTCGGAAGAGAACTACAGAGCAAAATAGTAGGCCCACATGGGGAACTGACTAGAAACAATAATGGAGAAAGAATAATAGAAATTTGCGAAAATAACAAACTAAAAATAGCAAAAGGATCATATAAACATAAGGACATTCATACATATTCATGGATACAAATTACAAGAAACTTAAGATCAGTCATAGACTACATTGTTATTAGACAAGCCTCTACGATAAAAATAAATGATGTACGAGTGTACAGAGGTGTAACATGCGACTCAGATCATTATATAGTCAAGTCAAAAATATTCTTACCATACAGACGCACGAGAACAAAACCCAATATTGATGTCGAAACAGAGGACATAATAAAAATAACACCCAAACACTACAACTTAGACAGCCTAATAAATGAAAGTACTAAAATGCTGTACCAACGCAGACTAGATAGCAGATTATTGAGTTTAGCAGCTGACCAAACTGTAGAAATTGTTTATGATAATATAATTGCCAGTATGCATGAAGCAGCAGAGGAATCCCTAGGAGAAAGATATAAAACTAGTAGTAGTAAATTGTGGATAAATGAAGAAATAGAAACACTTGCAAAACAAAAGAAGGAAGCTTACGGGAAATGGTTAAGTACCAAACAACCAGATGACCGAGATAAATACCTAGAACTGAAGAGAACGACGAGAAGAACAGTTAATCAATCAAAAAGGGACATGTGGGACCAAAAATGCCAAGAAATAAATACCTATTTAGGAGGCAAAAAATGTACAGAAACATGGAAGTTTATAAACAGAGTGAAAACAACAGAAAAGAAAGACACAAATTTACAATTAATCTCTATCAACAAATGGAAACATCATTACGAGACGCTCCTGACAGAAAATAGAGACGAATATATGATAACCACACCGACGGATGTTGTTATTGAAGGCGAAATGATTAAAATCGATAATGATAAAGTGAAGGAAGCTATAAAACACTTGAAAAACAATAGAGCATAAGGACCAGGAGACATTCCGGCCGAGTTACTTAAGAACGGAACGAATAAACTTTTTGAAGCAATAACATGGTGCATGAATCAATTTTTAAATGGCGCTCCTATACCAAAAGAATGGAAAATCGCCTACATTTTGTCTATTCATAAGAAGGGAAACAAACTTGACTGTGCAAACTATAGGGGTATATCTGTTACTAGTACCATGAGCCGCTTATATGGAAGAATCCTTCGAGATTTAATAGAATCTGAATACAGGGAACAAGAAGAAGAGGAGCAATCGGGTTTTAGAGCTGGAAGAACCTGCACAGACCACGTTTTTTGCTTAAAACAGATGATAGAAAAAAAATGGGTACCAATCAGGATGTACATCTCATGTTTATTGACCTCCAAAAAGCATATGATACGGTTCCTGTAAATAAGTTATGGAAAGTCCTACAAGAAACTAATATTAGTCATACCCTAATAAAAGCCTTGAAAAATCTCTACGACCAAACGATATCACAAGTAAAAGTAGGCAATAAATTGTCACCAGAATTTATAGTAAATAAAGGACTACGCCAGGGATGCTGTGTCTCACCCACACTATTTAAAATCTATGTAGCCCGAGCACTAAACCTGTGGAAGAGAAAGTGTAAGGGAATGGGTGTTGACCTTGGCGGTGTCTGTCTATATACCTTACAGTTTGCGGATGATCAAGTCTTAATAGCAAATGACAAAGATGATTTAGAATATATGACACGTAAACTGCAGGAAGAATACGAAAAATGGGGTTTGCAACTTAATACTCAAAAAACTAAATATTTACCTATAGCACAAGAGAAGATGAACATAGAACTGGAAAATGAGGAAATTGAGGCTTGCGATGAATATACATATTTAGGTGTAACTTTCGACATAACAGGGAAGGACGACAAAGAAATAAATAAACGTATCACACAAGCTAGAAGGATAATTGGGTGTTTAAATGGGGTATTTTGGAGTAAGGAAATCGGAAAACATTTTCTATCTACGAAACCCTCATAAAGAGCAGCCTATTATATGGGTCAGAAACGTGGCGAATAACAGAAAACAACAAAAAACGATTAGAAGCTGTAGAAATGGATGTATTCAGAAGATCGTTAGGAATCAGCAGAAGACAAAGAATACGAAATGAGGACGTACGTCTCCAAATGGGGATAGAAGGCTCCTTAATAACGGACATCGAGAGAAAACAATTAGTGTGGTACGGGCATGTTCAGAGGATGGAAGAGAAAAGACTTCCCAAGAAAGTAATGAACTGGATGCCGCCTAATCGTCGAAAACGCGGAAGACCTAGGAAAACATGGAAAGAAGGAATAGCGAAGGCGATGAGCTCACGAGACCTGAGAGAGGGCCAATGGGACGATAGGAAGAGATGGAAGTTAGACATCGGACAACGTCGAAAGACGTTTTAAAACCGATATATATATATATATATATATATATATATATATATATATATATAGTTAGACACCTGTTGCTTGACTGTACACGTCTTGTTGGATCTCGTTAAATGATCGGGTTGGGAAATGATCTGAACACCTGTTTTTCTACACCTATCAATCAGGAAAAAGGTATAGATTTCGTAATAATGACTAATCATTATTTAAAAATATGAAAAAAATAGTCAACATTACTTAAGGCTTAAGTTCTAGAAGTTTAGACGTTTTGTTATATGAGGATTTCTAACAGAAGGGTTTCAAAGTATAGGCAGAGGAAAGGCTAATGACCATAGCAGTCGACGCCTTACAAAAAAAAAATAATAATAATAATAATAATAAAGGCAACTATGTGTTTCTGTAATGGTAAAAAGGGCAATTTAATTGAGTGTATAGGAGGGTTTAAAAAGTCAAAATCAGTGAAATAGGTTAGAGTATATCATGTGCATTAATACCTCTAGTAACATCTGATTTAACGACACAATATTTGTGAGCAGGTTTATCAAGGAATTGTATGTACATTTTATATCAATGATAGTTTTTGAATCATGTGGTGTAGGGTTGTAATCGAGAGGCATAGGTCAATAAATCCATCTAACTCTGCCATACCAATATATTTCGCCTCTGAATTTTCATAAATCCTGATTAAGATTTATTTATTCTAGTTAAAGCAGTATATAAGATCACATTTTATTGGTTGAAATAATGCAGATTTAATTTCCAAAAACACGGAACGACCCTGTATATATTTGCAAGTTAAAACGTTTAATGGAAATCATATTTTTTGTTATATTGTTGATATTAGTTACTAACAAAGAGAAGGCATCTTGGTATACATCTAGCGTGCTATGATAAAATATTTTCACAATAAAAAATGAACATCTATATGTCATTGATATTTACAATAAGTATCCCTTATAGTTGTTTATAGTACCTTTTAGTATTATTCAGTTATTCAACTTAAAATTACAATGCTTTCATTAATTTTTTTTGCTAATGTCGCATTTGCAAATAGAGTAAATTGTTATGTGTGTAATAGAAACTTTCAATTTCCACTAACTACGTGTTTAAACGAAGACAATAATATAGATCTTCTAAACCTAGCTACTTATAGACGACAAGCTGCCTGACATCCTGATATCGAGAATTTAGAGCTAATAGAAATAAATTGTTATTATGCAATTGCAGTCGACATTACACAGCGGGAAAACAATCCAAATTGCCCCAAACTTAACGGTTTAACACCCTATTCAGTACGTGGTTGTATAATATGTAATGCGCAAGGTAACGTAAGAAAAATTTCGGCAGAAAGTAGAGTCAATATTTTTAAAGTTTCTAATATTTATGTGCCTGAACATTTAAAGATTTGTGACATTCATTTGGATAATTTTGGTTTTTTAATATTTGATTTACATGGTGGTTTGCGTTATGTTAATAGGCAGTAATAGACCGTTCTTTTAACCAGTATTCAAACATTTTTCTCCAGTTTAAGAACTATTGCCAATTCAAAGATTCATGTCAGAAACTGGGAAAATATAAATAGTTTTAGTGTAGAGAATTTTAAGTATTTAACATAATTTTCTGGAAAAAATTTCGAAGAATTTTATGAATTGTGTGCGCCAATTGAACAGTATGGTAATAGGAGAAATATTGGCTGAAAAGATTTACTTGCTTTACGTGTTAAGTTAATACATGGATTATCGGATGAGTTCTTAAAATTACTTCATAGTTATTCTTCCAGACAAGTACTGATTTAATAATATCTAATGTCCACCTATTTCTGATGCAAATATGTGTACCAGGCAATGTTGGATCCAGATCAATAACCCGAGATAATTTTATGAGCGATCATGTGCCCGAATTTGTCAACAAGCTATATAATCCTATAACAGATGATCCTTAAGACTTATGTAGATTGTAAATATAACTACATTGAAATGATCAGTAATTTTAGAATATTATGTCTATCCCATTGCTCTTTTAAAAAGGAACATTTGGCTGAGCCAGAAACTATAGTAGCTCCTGATAAATACATTTCAACAGTCAACGGTGCCTGTTTTTCTGATACACGAAACAACGATTTTACGGCGGGATTTGGAGAACGACGTTAATGGAATGAGAAACTGATTTGAAGAAGGATATATTGTAATAGTAGATAGAGGCAACAGATACGCGATTGCTACATTTGAAGAACTAGGTATCATTTCTTATATGCCACCTTTACTTCGTCGCAACCAACGTCAACTGTCTACTAGTGAAGCTAATAGATCAAGACTAATAATGACAACCCGCTGTGTTGTAGAAGTTTTCTAAAGGACCCATGCTGCCAACTTGTGTGAGTTTTACCAGATTGCGGGTGCGTTAATAAATAGGTTTCATCCTTTAATAAATATACCAGGAACAGTTGAGCAACTGAAATGATAAATAAACTGGATGATGTGAATATTGTCCAAGCACGTGTTGAAGCCCAAAATCTAGCTGTCAGAGATGGTCGCTGGCAGAAACTAAACCATATGCATGTTTCTGAATTTATTCGGGTAGGTATTGATTATCTAAAGGGCCTAGTAGGTCCTTACCATCTTTATTTAAGTCCATCATAGGTATAGACAAGATAAATTACAAAGGGAAGAAATTAATGTTTTAGAAATAGATGGGTTAACCCTTCGGTGAGCGCGGCGGCGGCAATCCGTCGCAAATGTTACATTTGACGTTGAGTCAGAGCTGCCGTTCAACCTATCGGATGTTTACGTATGTATTCGTTACTAATATATCCCACACCAGGCTAGGGACACTGCAGACCGTGCCATCTATGGAGCCTGTCGAGTAACTAAAATCAGTAGATAATTCCAAAAAATTAACGAAAACTGTAACGTCGTTAGTAATCAAATTTTATTGATTTTTATTACTGCGTACGCGCTATATCATATTGCTCGTCCCCACATGTTATATTGTTATCATTTCTTAGTTCATGTGCAGAGGTTATTATAAGGTTACGGTATTTTGGTGTATTTTTTAATTGCTATAGTGTAATATTTATCTGTTGTTTCGTTGCTTTATTGTTATTAATTGAAAAGACAATGCCAAAGTGTATTCTGAAGGAGTCTAATAAGTGGTGTACTTGGTAAGTTTTATTTAAAAATATTGAACATTTTTTCTTTCACAATTAACAACCATTATCTTTATTTTTATAAAACACAGAATTTTTACTAATTTAATCGACAACTTTAGAGATCATGGTTGTTATTTACATTAGCTAAACTGAAAATTGCTGCATTAATAAAGTTAATATTTCTTTTTACAGTTTTTTTTCCTCCAACCCGGGAAGATAAAGTTTATATGGCTGAAAAGCAGTTGTAATAAATCATTAAATTTCTCGACGAGGAAACAATGGAGGATATGATCCCTTCATTTTTAAAAACAGTGTTTCTTTAGATTTGAGAAAGACGAAGAGAGGTTATTAAGACAGTTTGATTTGCCTTCCCATATGAGTGGAAATTAACAAAAATTGATGGTAAGTTTAATTGTATTCAATATAGCATGCTATAATTTTGAATATTTTAAAATGTAAATTGAGTGAATGAAAAGACGAGTATTGAGTGTTTAATTTCATTAAAATTCCAGCTAAGCGTTTTAAGCCATTAGGCCATTCTGGAAGCTCTCGTCAGGAAAAAAACATACAGAAGGTGTCAAAAAACATCAACCCCTGTAACTGCTATATAATACGAAATGAAATGTTTGACGTTACATCATTACTCAACTAAAATTTGTTAAAATTACCATATAAAGAGCGTGTACAATTGTAATTCACATAACGAAACGTCTAATTTGAAATTATCAACTGAATGATATGTGTGTACACCCTCTTTATAGGGTAATTTTAACAAATTTTACTTAAATTTTTCATTTAATTGTATGTACATTGTACCTGTTGAATATTTTTCTCTTGTCGACAGTTTTGAGAATGACCTAATGGCTGAAAGCGCTTAGCTGGAATTTTAATAAAATGACACACTCAGTACCCGTCTTTTCATACACTCAATTTATATCTAGTGTGTACACCATACTCAGACAATTCCATTTTAAGATGTGCCCATTGAAGAAATAATAAATTTTATGTTATAGCTCCTTCACCAGCTATGGGATGGAAGGTATTGACCCCTTGCTGATTTTAATATATAGCCAATGGTATGAGAATTTATGGGAAATGAAAGTGATTATTAACATTTGTTGAGGCATTACGTCTAAGTATTTGGTCCCGCGGTAACCAAAAATCCAAAATATCCAATAAAGACAAAACATAAAAAAATCAATAAATCAAAAAATAGTTAAGAACCAAAAAAATCAAGAATTCCTTAAAAAATCGAATGCTCGAAAAAAGGAATTCAAAAAAACCAAAAAAATTTAAACATTCAAACATTTTTTGATATTTTTTTGGCTTAGTACAATAACATGTGTAAACTTATTATTTCAATAGTAAGCGCATTTTGTTTTCTTTTGTTGACATAAATTTTCAACCATATTTGTGTTTACTTATTAATTGTTGTTATTTTGCGTGTTCACTTGTAGAACCTCAACCAGAAACGAGAAAAGACTTCCACGAGACGGTGGAATTTTTATACGCCCTAAAGAAACATTTTAACAATCATAGACTGCCAGGAGCTGCAGAATTACTTAAACTGCCTTATGCAATGGTTTCATAAGAACGGAATGCTTTTAAATGTGGAAATATACAAATATGCAATATACTAGGTTTAAGCTTGTGATATAAACCCATTAAATACTTCCAGTAAATAAATACAGATGTCGTTTAAGTGGAAATGAAATGGTAGATATATTATTTTAAATGTTGTACAGTCACAATTGCTGTTTAGCACTCTTATATGTAATTACTTGGCACCGTGTATTTACAGAGCTGAGCGGTATTTAACAAGTTTTCCTTTAAAAATATTTTAATTACTTTTGTTCTACCATTCACTGCCATTATACTCAAATGTTTTATTTCACAGAAAGTTGCCAAAAATAGTAGTTAACTACTCATTGCTAACACTTTTTTTGGTTAAGTAAGTAGCAGTTATACTCCAACAGTTTGTCCAGCTCTGTGTGGTTATACGAGTGTAATAATAAATAAATAAATTAATATAAACTTATCGTAAATAATTTTCTACTTTTATTTTGATTTAACATCACTTAAAAATCTAATGATACTCCAATTTAGAATGTATGTATTATTTTTCAATTATTGCATTGTTTTTACATTATAGTTTATTTATTGTCATTCTGTTTTATATGAAAAGTACTTTGTGAAAGAAATTATTTGTTGTGTATTTTTATACCAAAATAAATAAACTGTTTATATGATAACTGTTTCATTTTTTCCAATTTAATTAACTATTTATGGTTCATAATTTGATATTTTATTTAATTTAACTCAACATCTAATCATTATTGAGTTAAATTGAATGAAATGTTAAATGATGGACTATAAATGGTTATTTTGAAATAAAATACAGTAATATTAGTGTTTTAAATGAAACTCACGGTTTCTAGTTAATTCCACAATATAATAAAAGTTATTGAAAATTCTAAAAAAGTGATAATTATTTCGATAAATCAATATCAGTAAATTTGAATATACCGCCAAAATATATTTAGATGGCGCCACAATCAGTGTCTCATTTATCTGTCGGTTATCTGAGTCTCACACCACCCTCGATAAATTGGACGTTTCAGGCGACAATGGTTCAGTTGCTATTAGACTTTGAGTGAAGAAGGGTATTATTTGCTGCTAAATGCCGCAACGTGCCCTCTCACGTATTTTATATTCTACTCGCCAAAAAACACATCACACTGTTAGTAACACTTTATCTGTGATATCACAGTTATAATGTTCCATTAAAATTACCCCTAATAATTAGGCGACAAGTTTTTATATTATTATTTTTCGTTTTCATGGGTCTAGGAAATATTTGAATAATTAGTTGCATGTTTTGCGAGAAATGTCGGAAGGACGGAAACTAGAAAGGAATGAAAACCCTGATGATAGTAAATCGGAGATAGACGAGGAGATTGTCGAATAGGATCATAACAACAATGATTCAGAGTAATAGGGAAAAGAGAAAATATTTCATGACATACATGAGGATGAAACAAATCCGTAAATCCAAGATGATTACCGATTTTATATAGGTAAAGACGGCGAAACTATTTGGATCACGAAGCCTCTCACTGTAGGTAAAACGCAGGCAAAAAATATAGTATCAATTCTGCCTGGTCCAAAAATGAATGCCAGAAAAGCGAAAAGAGAAATTGATGCTTTTGGTTTGCTGATTACTGACAGAATGATTGAAGATATTGTGACCTTCACCAACATATATCTAAAATAAACGGGCTATAATGGAACATGCCAGAGATACGGACTGCAAATAGACGACGAAAACTGTTTTAGGAGCCCTGTTTCTAATTGGCATAACTAAAGGAAGCCATATGAACTGTGATCAGTTGCGAAATTCAGATGATTCTTTTACGGGCACTTTTCAGCTATAAGCGTTCCCGTTTTCTGTTTCGAGCTATTAGATTTGATAATCTCCTTACTAGAGATGAGAGAAAACAAACCGACAAACTTGCTCCGATTTCATTAAAAATTTGTTAGTAATTGCAATCGCCAGTTTTAATGTCAGTGAGTATGTACCAATTGATAAGATGCTCCATGGGTTTTTTTCCATAGGGGTAGGAAAATACTTTTACGTATCGTCAGGACTTGGTGTTCTGCCTGGTATGTCGGACTCGGAAGCCTTTCTAATACCGACTAAAAACCTTCTCTGTCTACAACCTCTGTTTCCCCTGCGGTACCACCGTTAGGCATTACTTCGCAGAGGGAGGATCTAACTATCGCCCTTCCTTCTATAAGTCGAATTCATGGTGGTTACGTACTACGAAGTTGCCTGTCTAAATCAAATCTTTTTTTTCACTCGTTTCGATTTTTCGCACGTTCTCTTTCTAAACGACGAAGTTCTTGGAGTACCTCTGTTGCAAATCGACTTGTTGCCTCCCAGGCCTCCTCTGATTATAGCATAGCTTTTACTAGCGACTCTGGTCGAGTATTCGAATGAACGGTAGCTTCCCAATCGCTGCGTACTGTGCTGAAACGGGGACAGACACAGAACACGTGCTTCGCGTCCTCCCTAACTACCGGAAAGGACGGACATTCTGGAGGGTCCTCATGTCTAGACTGGTGCAAATATGCTCTAAAGCAACCATGTCCCAAGATCATTTGTGTCAAGTAGTAATTGAACTCGCCATGATCCCAGTTTAACCAAATCTCCAATTTTTTGAATCATCACATCGTATTTGCCATCGCCGTATACTGCGTCCTCAGACACTGTGCGAAATGTGCTGACTGTTCTTAAGGCACTCAGGCGTAGACTGGCGCCATTTTCCTCCGGGATTCTTGTGAACAAAGTGTACCCGCCCAGATAGGTAATTCATATGTGAGCACAGATGTAACTACTGACGACAGTAATGCTCTCCTCTTCTGCTTTGGTCCTCATGTGTTAGGCATAAGTCGTGACAGGCTCGCTCCGACTACTGACGCTTTGGAACCGACGTATTCTGCCTACTTTTTGAAGTTGAGCCTGGCATCGATCATTATTCCCAGATACCGAGTGAACGGTTACGATATGATATCGTGTTCTCCGATACTCAGCCTGATAGTTTCCACCTGTTTTCTACTAGTGATGAGCACTGCCTCGGTCTTGCGTTTTGCTAATTTTAGGCCAACTGTCTCCATCCATTGTTTGATTTTCTCGAAAGTAGTGTCAAAGACAAAATTTATCTCTTCCAGATGCTTCGTGATTATCACTATGGCAATATCGTCATCGTATGTCACGAGTTTTGCTTCAATTGGCAATGCTAGTTTCAATAGCCCGTCTTACATAATATTCCACAACAGTGGCCCTAGTACCGAGCCTTGAGGTACTCCTCCAGTGACTCTGTGTTCCTTCAGGCCGTTCTCCGTATCGTATTTTAGAATTATATTGGTGAAGTAACTTTCTACGATCCTTAGTGGATATCGTGGCACGTTCATTTCAATGAGAGCTTTCATAATACAATCCCACCTAGCAGTATTGAAAGCTTTCTGGATATCCAATGTTGCTACCACGCAGTACTTCTTTGTGCCTCTATACCATCTGGTGCCTGCGATTGCGTCCTTGGCTAAGTTGACGACGATGTCGATTGCATCGAGAGTGGAGCGACCTTTTCGGAAGCCATATTGACTGTCAGAAAGTATAGGTTCGACTGCTGCTTCGATTCTCCTGTAAGTTATGCGTTCCAGAATATTGCCGGTTGTATCCAACATGCAGAGTGGGCGGTATGATGCTGGTTCGTTCGGCAGCTTCTTCCCTTTTGGGAGGAGTACTAGTCTCTGCTGCTTCCATTTTTATGAGAAAATATCTTCTCCAACACGTATTTATAGACTTCCAGAAACAACGAAGGAGCCGTTTTGATAGCCAATTTCAATGAGATGTTTGGAATCCCATCTATGCCAGGAGATTTAGTATTCCCGACTCTGTTACACGCTTTCATTAGCTAGTCCTCTGTGATACGAGGGATCTTTCCTATCTGATGCTGCTTTGTGAGGTGGTGCCTCCTCTTTTGTTGGGGAATCAGCGTGGTCACGATTGTCTCCAGGAGTTTCGGACATGTAGGTGATTACATTTGTTGCCTTTTAAGGTAAGTCATGTCTACCTTATAAGGTTTTCCCCACGGGTCGTTTTCTACTTCCTCAATCAGTGTACGCCAGCATAGTCGTTTACTATCTTCAATGGCCTTGCGCAGACTCCTTTCTCAATTGGATTGATATCCAGGGCAACGGTGAATGCAGCAGTATCAAAGGTGGCCACTTTCCATCCCAGTGTATTAAGCTGCCGGTGCACTTCTCCAGTAGTCTTTCCAGTAGTAACAGTAACGCGCAGTGATCACTAGCCGTGTAAGTATCCAAAACCATCCACGAGTAGTCTCCTTTAGCGAGTGTGCTGCTGACGGATGTAAGATGCAATATGGAGTTCGCGTCACCACTATTGAGCAAGACTACATCCAGTGTCGACATGGCCTCCAGTAGCACTTCACCCCGTGAATTCATCTCTTTGCTGCCCCAGTCGATTGCCCAGGAGTTGAAGTCCCCTGCGATTGCAACGGGAGAGTGCTGCTTCGCATCTTCGGTTAATCGGTCTAGGAAGGCTAATGTAAGGCTGGGAGGAGCATAACAGCTGTGGAAATAGATTCTGTTCATCTTCGCCCCCACAAAACCTGCTTCTGTGCTAGTAGCAACTCTCTGAAATGGATATTTACCACAGGACCTTATGACCACTTTAGCAGTAATATCTGTTTCCCACGGTTGAGCGGCAAGGTGTCTGTATGGTTCCGATATCAATGCAAGATCTGCCTTCAGTTCGCGCATGGTCTGCATGAGCAGATCGTGTGCTGCCTCACAATGGTTGAGGTTAAGCTGTACCATTTCCATCATAGTTTGTTCTTTGCCTTCTGAAGTGCCTCTCTATAAACTGGGTATTTGTTGCCACCAGAGATGTGGGCATGATTCTCCATGTCGTCCTTTTCGCAAAAAACGCATTGAGCTTCCCTTCGGCTTTGTGTCCTTCTTGTCGACATTTGGAACAGATTCTGGACCGTTCCACTTCACTTTTGCACTTAGCAGAGATATGTCCACAGTGCATTTGTAATACTTAAATACTCTCTGCACTCGCCTTATACGGCAGTTGACCAAGCCAATGCGGATCTTGCCGTGTTAGCCTATTGCGTTTTCCACCATTGATGTTGCCAGCGTCACTGAGGCTGTCTGAGTTTCTCCATAAGCTTTACGAAGTGACCGTACGGTGTCCAACGTGATGCGACGATATCAGCTCTAGTCGTTGTTTCATCGAGATCACGGATTTCTATATCTTCTTGGGGCCCTTTACTGATGACTTGGTCATGATCGCTAAGAATTTCAGCTATCGCCTGTCGCAGAGATGACCTCCATCTATGTTTTCTCTTGTCACTATGATCAGCATGTTGCCACTGGCTGTTTTACGGATCTTATCGACTGAGACAGTCTGGTGTTCAGGAAACTCCGTTTTGACTCTTTTAAGTATTTCGGCATATTTGTCTTTTTCCTTTAGGCAAACAATCAAGGCATTCTGTATGTTTCTCGTTTCTTGTAGCTTCCTATGCCGAGATATTTTAACAGGCTCCTCCGTTTCTTGCTTCTTCTTCTTCTTCTTATACTTAACCTCCTGCCAGTCCATCATATTCTCTTCAGGCGGCTGTGCCGCATTCTTGAAGATAGGAATTGTTCCTGTCGCCTCCCTCTTTTTGGTTTCCTTGTTCTCTGAATCGGTTGACTTGGGTAGTTTCCGCTTGACATTGCGAATGTCACGGCTGCCTTCAGAAACCGATTCAACATCAGCATCGGATGCGTGGTGTTGTCTGTGTGTACACAGCTTTAGAGACTCGATCAGTTGGGACTTTTACGTCCTTCACCAGTAATTTGAGCCTATTGAAGGCACTAAAAACACTAGTTGTCTTGGTCTTAATCTCTGTGTGGATGATTTTTCTTCGGCTGGACTTGGAGCTCACCAATAAGCTGCTCCAGCTGGTCCCACGCTTGATTCCTCTTCAATTCAGCATTCAATATTGCTTGGTGAGCATAATGCTCGTTTTCACCATTTCCTTTATTGTTGGGTTTAATACATTTTTCCATGTTGTTCCCACGAGAACCTAGGGAAATATAAGTCCACCCTAGCAGAGCCCCGGTTGCTGGAGTAAGGCCACAGCTTACACCTTAGGTGGAACCCAGTGCCCCAGGGGAACCGTTTGCGACGCCTTATCTCCAACGTCATGCAGTCCTCGGCACGGTATATTGACACTTTGACTTAAGAAGTTCTACGTTGCTGTCCACTGTAGGTCAGACGCTGCGGTGTGGCAATCTTCTTAGCTTTACCTCAACCACTTCGAGACCTTACCGGCATGGGTGGCCCTACCAGTAGCTACGCTACAAACAGCATGGCTCCCTGGCTAAAGAGGTTACTAAGCTCTCTCACCAATGACAAGGTGCTGATTCCCCTAGAGAGAGAGAGAGATGCTCCATGGGTATAGAGGACGTTGTGGATTCTCCATGTGGATGCTCCATGAGTATAGAGGACGTTGTGGATTCGTGCAATATATTCTAAACAAGCCAACAAAATATGGCATCAAAGTATATGCAGTTTGTGATGCAAGAACCTTCTACACCCTGAACTTTGAAATTTATAGTAGGAAAGAAATTTCTGCACCTTTTGTTAGGTCTAACAAAAGTGTTGACGTTGTGAAGAGATTGATCGTGCCTATTGAGAACACGAAAAGAAACCTTACCACAGATAGTTACTACAGCAGCTATCTATTCGCAGAATATCTGTTGACACTAAAATTCATTTTCCTTGGACAAATAACAAGAAAGAAATACCAACACAATTTTTACCAAATCACAATAGTGAAATGAAATGAACTCTTTCCAATTTTCAATATGACCTCCTAAAAAAATAAGGCTGTGATATTCCTTACAACAATGCATAGTTTCTCAGAAATTGATGAAGACACAAAAAAGCCCCCGGTGAATTTGGATTTCAATGCACTGTGGATGACCTTGTGCGCATTCTACGGCCCTTCCAGAATCATAAGACGATGGCCTTTGGCTATATTCTAGAGACATATAGATATTGCTGGAATCAATGCATTCGTCATCTTCCAGTTCATCAATATCTAAAACAAGGAGAGGAAGCGTGTTTTTCTGGAAAATCTTTCTATTTCTCTAATGGAGAAAGTATTGAGAAAATGACGATCCTCTAACAGAGGAAGCAAAACGTGGTATCTGTTATATTTAGGGAAAACATAAGAATAACACAAGAAAGCTTGTTTGTGGGTAGTGTGGTAAAAATATGTGCGAAAAGCATGCAAATATGATATGATTCAACTATAACGACGGTCAGCAAATGGAGATTGAATGATCAATTCGTAATTACACTATTTTTGTGTATTAAATGATTTTCTGCTTGTATAATAAAGATGTTTATCCACAACTATTAATTAATATATCTGGTAAATATGCGATTTTTAACAAGTAATGCCATGCAGTACCATATAGAATTGATTAATAATGACAGTTCGATGGAATAATATTACTCAATCGTTGCGTCAAATTTGACAATTTGTATATTTACTTGTCATTGTATTTGTAGATATACTGTCAGTCGGTTTGTGAGTTATTTGGTGTGAACATTCGCATCTCTGGTATCATTAGAGAAATGTCTAATAGTGAATCAGACTTAGAAGATAGGTCTTGTATACCGTCAGACATTTTGAAATTAGCGGCTAGCGCTACAGAGAATCTCCTACCTAACAAGTCAAAAGGTAAATATGATGCGGTGTACAAAAGTTTTATGGATTGGCAACTGGCACAAAAAACATCGTCTTTTTCTGAAAATGTTATCCTAGGGTATTTTGTTGAACTTGCTAAAAAATACAAGTCATCATCATTGTGGGCATATTATTCTATGCTGAAAAATACATCGAATATTTACCATAGTATTCACCTAGAGACTTACATGAAGTTACAGGCATTTTTAAAACGTTAGTCCGAGGGCCATCAACCGAAAGAATCTAAAACTTTTACGCCCGAAGAAGTCAGTTAATTTATTAAAGAAGCGCCAGATCATACCTATCTAATGACAAAGGTATTCTTACAATAACGTAATTTTCAGCTTAGAACTTTCCAATTCAATCAAATTATTTTTAGATAACCCTAATCATGGGGCTAATGGGAGCGTGCCGATCTAATGAATTATATTCTATGAAAACTGAAGATATAGAAGATTACAATGGAGCTCTTATAGTGAAAATACCTTTCACAAAACCAAAGATTCCTAGATCATTCACTGTATCAGGTGAATTGTACGATATTTGCAAAAATAATATAAATTTCGCCCATCTCATGCTAAATGCCCATCATTATTTTTAAATTATCAAAATGGCAAATGTACTATTCAAAGAGTAGGCATTAACTAATTATCTTCTATGGTAAAGCATATTGCTACGTTTTTAAAATTAAAAAATCCCGAATTGTACACAAGACATTCGTTCCGAAGATCATTTGCAACCATTTGTGTTAGCGCAGAAGGTGACATTACAGCAGTAAAGCAGTTAGGGGGATGGAAATCAAGCACAGTTGCCGAAGGTTATATAGATGACAACATAACCAATAAAATAAAAAGAGGAAATCAGATTTCAAACGAAATTAACAAACATTATACTAGCTCTAATTACAATGAAAAACCTTGTACTAGTTCTAGTGCCCGTCCAAGTCCCATGATTTTCAATCAGACTCAGATGACTGACAAAGTTATCCCTGGCATTAATTTTAACAATTATAATATTAATAATTATTATGTAAGTACATAAACATAAATTCATTGTGTAATAATAACGTTACCATTAATAAAAAATAATGTTCATTTGAAATATATTTTGGATTTTTTCAATAAACTTATATATATATATATATATAATATATATATATATATATATATATATATAAATAAAAAAGTTACCCTAACTAGTTTCGGCAACGAACTACTTTCGTCTATATATATATATATATATATATATATATATATATATATATATATATATATATATAGTTGTGGATGAAGTATTGTATTCAACACGCGCATAATGACTATTCTCAGATGTTACAACACTCGCCTCCGGCTCGTGTTGCAATTTCATCTTCGTGGGTAATAGCCATCATAATACGCTTGTTGAATAATATACTATTGTATCTGGTATCCCTGTCTATTAACTGGGATATAATTTCGGTCCATAATATGTATGCACACGCACAGGCATAATTTGATGAAAATATGAAATGCGGCAAAATGCCGCAACGCGTCCACTCCTGTAAGTTTAGGAGGCGCACCCACCGAAGGGTTAAGAGAGGAACCCAATTTCTTATGTTCTAAAATGTACCCTAGATTAAGAAACTCCACTTAATATATTATGTTATGGTTGGCATAAGAGGACGGACTTAATCAGGACAACCTTCCAGTTTTCTACCATCACTGCACATATCCATCTGGTACGAAAACTTTAGGCACATGCGCACACGCTGCACCAATTTTATGCATCTCCACCAACACTTCTACTAAATTGTGTCGACGATGCAGCAAACCGTTAATTGCCAGAAAATATTGTTATAGATCCCACAGTTGAAGAAAATTAAAAATAAACGGTTTCAAGGATTAAAACTAACTTTGCCGCATCTATGGCCCTGAACAATATTCTATCATAAAATTGTTACTTGTATACACTTCACTTCGGGGATATATCGTGCTAACGAACCGAAATTCCTCCAAAAATAGCCAAAACTTCAGTATATCTGGATTTATAGGACCCGCTGTACTCGCTCTAGTCAACTGAAAATCAATAGGGTACATTTGTGAGACACCTTGAACAATATTCAATCTTAAAATTGATCAATCGTATACTCGCTGGAGGCTGTATCGTACTAACAAACTGAAAATTCTCTAAAAATTACGAAAATTTGCTACTTCAAGTACCGTAGCACCCGTTGTACTGGCTTTACTAAGTTGAATATCAATAGGTTTAATCTTTGAGACGCTCTGAGTAATATCCAATCATGAAATTGGTCACTTGTATATACTCCGGAGGCTGTATCGTCGTAACAAACTGAAACTTCTCCAAAAATGACAAAAATATCGTACTTAAAGTACTGTAGCACCTGTTGTGAGCTAAAAATCAATAGGGTTCATCAGTGACATGCCCTGAATAATATTCAATCATAAAATTGATGACTTGTTGAACTCCGGAGGCTGTATCGTGCTAACAAACTAAAATATCTCAAAAAATTACAAAATGTCGTACTTCAAGTACCATAGCACCCGTCGTACTGGCTCTGTTGAACTGAAAATCAATAGCATCTGTGACATATCCTAAACAATATTCCATCATAAAATTACTGACTTATTGCACTCCGGAGGCTCTATCGTGCTAACAAGACATGTAAGGAAAAGTGGCCGACGACAACGTCGACGACGACGACGACATACACACAGGATTTTTACTTTTCCGCCCAACCTTTCTATATGCGAGAAAAGTATTGGTTTACCCCAAAAAAAGTTAGAATTTAGAAATTTTTTTTTGAGTTATTTTAACGTTTTTCATCAACAACAACACGAAAAAACGGTTTTTAGAAAAAAAATCCTGTATGTATGTCGTCGTCGTCATCGTCGTCGTCGTCGTTGTCGTAGGCTACTTTTCCTTACATGTCTTTTTAGCACGATACAGCCTCCGGAGTGCAATAAGTCAGCAATTTTATGATTGAATAAAGTTAAGGACATGTCACAGATGATCCCCTAATGATTTTTAGTTCAACAGAGCCGGTACAACGGGTGCCATGGTACTTGAAGTACGACATTTTGTAATTTTTTGAGAAATTTCAGTTTGTTAGCACGATACAGCCTCCGGAGTTCAACAAGTCACCAATTTTAAGATTGAATATTATTCAGGGCATCTCACTGTTGAACCCTATTGATTTTCAGCTCACCGGAGCCAATACAACAGGTGCTACAGTACTTCAAGTACGATATTTTTGTCATTTTTGGAGAAGTTTCAGTTTGTTAGCACAACACAGCCTCCGGAGTATATACTTGTGACCAATTTTATGATTGGTTATTACTCAGAGCGTCTCAAAGATTAACCCTATTGATATTCAACTCAGTAAAGCTAGTACAACGCGTGGTATGGTACTTGAAGTGCCAAATTTTCGTCATTTTTGGAAAATTTCCAGTTTGTTAGCAAGATACAGCCTCCAGAGAGTATACGATTGATCAGTTTTATGATTGAATATTGTTCAAGGTGTCTCACAAATGTACCCTATTGATTTTCAGTTGACTAGAGCGAGTACAGCGGGTCCTATAAATTCAGATATACTGAATTTTTGGTTATTTTTGGAGAAACTTCGGTTTGTTAGCACGGTATATCCCTGAAGTGTATACAAGTGACAATTTTATTATAGAATATTGTTCAGGGCCATAGATGCGGAAAAGTTAGTTTTTTAATCCTTAAAACCGTTTAATTTTCTAAAAACCGTTTTTAAATGTTGTTGTTGATGGAAAACGTAAAAATAACTCAAAAAAAATTTTCAAAATTCCAACTTTTTTTGGGGTTAACCAATACTTTTCTCGCATATAGAAAGGTTGGGCGGAAAAGCAATATTGTTTGTATTGTCTGGCGGCACTTTTGGATTTGTTAATTTTGTTATCTTACAAGCTCAAGTTATATCACCCCGTAAGTATGAATTTTTGTAGCCTTCCACCCAATAATACAACGTTGCAATATAATCTAACACAGTGCGTAGTAGTATATTACGTAACGTGTGTTGTAAGAAGCATTTTACGCACGAACGGAAAAGTTACGCACGTAGCCGCGTAGCAGCGACTGCGTAATTCCGTGAGTGCGTAAAATGCGGTACAATACGAGGAACGTACTATACTTCACTTACGACCCACTTGTACTTGTGTTTAAAATCTTATTAAGGTGGTTAAAGTACAAGTAAAAACGTACATGCTCGATGTCCTGCCAAGTTTTATAAAAGTCGCTCCTCGATGCCCAGCCAAGCATCTTAGAAGTTCACCCTCGATGCCCAGCCAAGTTTCGTAAAAATCCGTCCTAAGTAGTATTTATTTTTATTAAAAATGTATGTAGAATTACCGGAATTGCATAAAATAGCGTATACACCTCTCGACTGAAGTGACATTAATCCCTCAGGTGGTTACTTGCCTCAAGAATCAAACACCACCCGCGAGATTAAATGGGCCACTTTAGTCGCTTGGTGTATAATATACTAATTGTTTACTAATATGAGATACATTCAGACAGCTAAAAGATGCAGATTGAATGAAACGGAACCAATTATCAAACCAAATAACTCTTAGTATTAAATGCAATCTCATATCTGATAAATGTTGTCTACCATTTATATATAGAATAAAATTCAACGTCAAATATGTGAGTAATATATTTTGAATGAAATTGCCACAACTATTGACAGTTGCTAAGTGGTTGCTATGGAAACCGTGCGATTTACTTTACAGCCGTGCGTTTTGTTTTACCGTGCGTAATAGACGTCTTACATTGATTGCCGACTGTGTGTTTTTGACTACTTACAGGGGTGGTCGTAGGTAAAAATATTTAGTTTACAATATCTCTTTTATTTTGTATTAATGTTGTATTACTAAAAAATGATATTTTACAGACTAAGCGATTAATATTTCGAAAATTAGCCATAGGATCTAATTTCATAAATGAGAGCTTTTAATGAGGACATCTAGATCTACACTATATCCAATATTGAGAAACTTTGACGGTGATTTTTTCTTAATGATATTTGATGCTTTTTTCCATTGTAAGAATAAGTAATTTGACAAAAACAGGTCTGTGAAAGCACGAATCACCCTCTAAACAATAGATATTTTATTTTCGCTAATATGTATGTATTTTATCTAGATATATTTGGCAGTACCATCAAAAAATATTTAAGTGGGACTTTTTGAGAACCGTTTCAAATAAGTTCAAATTTTGAACTTCAACGCCCTGTATCTCAAAATATAGCCATAGAATAAGGTTGGGCTCATGGAGACTTTTGATCAGGACATCAAATACCAGTACATATCAAAAATTCAGACAATTTGACGAAGCTTTCGTTTTCATAAGAGAAGTGCGGGGTCCTTTGTTAGTTGATCTATGAATTTCTTTTTGACTGATTCTGTGAACATGAACGTTAATTTAAACACTGTTTATTTTCACTAACGTTTGACTAATAGAAACTGTGAAGGTGACTGCATTCATTTTAAATGAGGTTAAAACGATGGTAAAATGGTGCAATCACTTAACGGATTAATACAGAACAAAGCAACAAATTATCCGGCATTACTTAATAATGTTTTAAAAAGTCAGTAATAAATCCAGTGATATGATAGAAACGAAGTTCTTTGAAATGATGATAATGCAATTTTTTTATTTATTAATTCATTTTTGCTGTAAATCAATAAGAAAATGTCCAATTAGAAATGACAAGGAACTTAATTTTGAGTTCGGACCTGGCAACTATGGTTTAAACACCTTTGTGTGATCGATCCCGAATAAATAACAAATTTAGTGGAAAAAGTGAATAATAATTTCAAGACTGTGAATTACATCATTTACATTAATACAAAGTGCTTCACGCAAATAACTGTAAGTAAAAAGTTTACCAGTAAATAATAATCAACTGATAAAATATCGTCTGAAAACAAATCAAAACATATAAATCACAAACGAGGCGAGCTATAAGGGAACCAGTTCCTTACGCACCTTACCTCGAAAGACAGGACCGCATTCAGAACACTTACTAAATAGAAAAATGAACCAATCTCAAGCTACCACAATGTCTTATTCAACTGCCTTATCAAAACCATCTCAACCCACACTCCCTTCCAAAGATCAAGCTATTATTTTTACCTCATTAAATGGTCCTAAGCTTGAAGATTATTTATATCAAATCGGAGACATTGTAGGCCCTCGAAATATCCTTTACGCCTCTCGAATGTCAAACAACAGAATATGCATATATCTATCATCCAAACAAGCAGTAGACGTATTCTTCAGTGAACAGGGAGGAGAATTCTCTATCAATGGAAATTCTATTAAAACCCGTAGATTACAAACACCTTCTGAACGGCTGGTACTATCAAATGTAAGTCCCTCTATTCCTAATGATGTACTACTATCAGAATTGCGGAGTCTAGGCATAAACAACATATCCCCAATAATGCCCCTAAGAGTTGGAACGACAAAACCAGAATACAACCACATCCTCAGTTTCCGACGCCAAGTATATGTAACCCCCTCCAACAACTTAAATATTCCAGATAGTATTATCATCCAAGATGACAACACTTCCTATCGGATCTTCCTCACATTTGATAATCAGAATTATCACAAATGTAAACAAACTGGTCACATTGCATCAAAATGCCCAAACGCTGAACAAAACACTTCGTTACAAAATCTTCCGGAAATCAATAATGCCCAAAATATATTTGATGGAGAGAAAAATCCACAAGTAAACCCATCCCAAGTAATCCACAAGTAAAACTGCTAACATCTCCCTATCTTTGTTAAAAAACCCCATAAGATCAACTGAAGATGACGAATGGATTATACAGAAAACTGTAATAAACGACCTTTATCCGAAACTACTAGTCCCATAATAATCAGACTCGGCATTCAAAATACCTGATACACTGAAAAATTGTAAAAGTGATGAATTTACATCCGAACAAATGCAACCTGTAAAACAGCTAATGGAAAAAGATCCTAAAAACTATGATCTTACCTTCGAACAATTGACCGACTTACTGTCAAATATAAAAGGAAACCCAGATCCAATAAGCGTGATTAGAACCTACACGTCGGAATTTGAAGACTTAGTAGATACTATTAAAAAAATTTACCCATCACTACAGAGCAAAGCAACGAAGACGCGCTTTACAAAAATTAGGAAGAGACTTGAAAGATATATTGCTGAAGGACCCATAGAACAAGAGCCAATCAGTGACTCATCAGACAGCAACGACATAAATTCTACTTCAATAAATTTAAAATAAAACAATGAGTATTCTACAGTGGAATCTAAATGGATATTACCTCCATCTGGAAATGTTAAAAACTAGTATATCTAGATACAACCCGAACACACTTTAATAATCAGAATACACACAAACTAAAACATTTTAATGTATATTAGAAGAACATAATTGGTATAAAAAGTTGGGGGGGGAGTTGCAACATATGTAAATAAAAACCTTCATTCAAGTCAAATTGATTTAGATAGCAATATTGAAGCAACAAAAATAAATATATGTAACATATATATTCCATCCGACCGAAACCTAAGTAAAATGGAGCTAACTGATCTAATCTCCCAGGTTCCTAATCCTAAAATTATCATGGGCGACTTCAACGGACACACAACTTCATGTGGGGGTGTGAGAAACAAGATACTCGAGGAAACATAATTGAAGAGGTTATGACAGACTTAAACTTAAACATTCTTAATGATGGAAGTAAAACTAGATTCAATACCTATAATGGAACTTCTTCGGCTATAGATTTAACTTTGTGTAATCCTTCATTACATCAACACCTAACATGGGAAGTCTTACCTTTTTCATATGACAGTGATCATTTCCCAATCCTTGTAGTAGATAAACGTAGAAGTGCTGACGATTCAACGCCTATACAAAAGTGGAAGCTACATGAAGCAGACTGGGAACAATATACCATTTTAACTGACGCATCTTTATCAAAATTTTCAATAAGTGAGGACATAAATGAAACAATAAACAATTTCAATGAAATATTGATAACAGCTGCAGACATAACAATAGGGCTAACTAAAAACGTAACACACCGTACGGCTGTACCATGGTCGAATAAAGAATGTGAAGAGGCACTTGAAGAAAGTAAACATGCATTTCATATCTATAAAAAGCATAACCCGATTGATAATCAATTACGATTCAAAGCACTAAGGGCCAAAACTAGGTATATTTTTAGAGAAAGTAAAAAAGATTCATGGATGAAATATGTGCAAAATATAAGCAGCTCTACTAGCTTAACATCTGTATGGAAAAAAGTGAATACCATATCCGGCAATAAATCATACAATAAAATCACTGGTATAAAACAAGACGAAATCTTAATAACAAAATCAAAAGATATAGCTGAAGCATTGGCGGAAGCATTCCAAGAGAACTCGAGCCATGCCAAATTAAAGGAAGATTTTCTAAAAAATAGCGTATCAATCGAAGTAATCCCAATCAATAATGAAAACAATACATCGCACCTCAACCAACCACTCACACTATCAGAACTAGATGAAGCGATAAGAGACTTTAAAAACTCGAGTCCAGGTCCTGATAATATACCGATTTCATTCCTGCTATATCTATCGGAGAGCGGCAGAGAAGTACTCTTAAATATTTACAACACCATTTGGATACAACAAACTTTTCCAATTCAGTGGACTGAAGCAACAATCATACCAATTCTAAAAACTGCTAAGAAAGCAACAAGTATAGAATCATACAGACCTATTGCACTGACTAGCACGATGTGTAAGCTCTTAGAAAAAATTATTAATAATCGTCTTAGGTGGGAACTTGAAAGTCGCAAACTAATTAAACCAGAACAAAGTGGATTTAGGAAGAAGAGAAGAACTATTGACAATATTATTGATCTAGAAAGTGACATACGCGAAGCCTTCGCAAATAAACAGAAATGCTTAGCCATATTTATTGATATCAACAAAGCATTCGATACTGCATGTAGAATAAATATACTGAAATTGTTAAAGCAATGGAATATAGATGGACATATGTTGGCATTCATTAAAAATTTTCTAAGCTATAGGACTTTTAGAATGGTACTCCCCAAGGCTCTGTTATTAGTCCCACATTGTTTCTAATCGCTATTAATAACATTACTGAAAATGTACTTAAACCAATTAAAATAAGGCTATATGCCGATGACTTAGTGGTATACATGAAAAGTAAAAACATCGATACAATGCAACATATACTACAGAGACAACTTAATAAACTGCAGCAATGGTCAAAACAGTCGGGCTTCAACTTCTCTGCATCCAAAACCAAATGTTTATTATTTTCGAAAAAACATTGTGAAAAGACACCCCCGCTTACACTATATGAAGAAAAACTGCAATATGTAACTTCCACGACTTCCAAACAAAACTCATTGAATATAATGACCATTTCAAAATATATACGGATGCCTCGAAAACTACAGTTGGCGTCGGAGTCGCGGTTGTTACGGCAAATCAGAACTTATCTTTTAAATTACCTACCTGCAGTACAGTCTTCACTGGAGAAATATATGCATTGCTACAAGCCCTTAAACTGTCCAGAAATGCGAATTCTTCCAACATCCTCATAATCACAGATTCCCTCAGTTCATTAAAACCCATCCAGCAAGTTTATAGTAGTCATCCCATTGCTATGGAAATAAAGAAGGAACTCTTCCAACTACAAGAATCCCAAATAAATGTAAAATTTATGTCGATCCCCTCCCACATAGGAATCCAGGGTAATGAAGAAGCAGACCAACTGGCAAAACAAGCAGCAGAAAGTGATAGTGCGGTAGTTGTAAACGCGACGACCATCAGTGATTTGAAGCATACCGTGAAAGAAAAAGCGATAAGTGCGTGGCAAAATCAGTGGCTTGATTCGAAAGCAAAATTACGCGAGGTGAAACCCAGTGTGAAACCCTGGAATACAATACCAAACAGGCGGCCCAACCAAGTACTACTGACAAGACTAAGGATAGGGCACACTAAACTGACGCATCAACATTTACTTGCCAGGACAGAAATGCCTCAGTGTACTACATGTTCCAAGCAGATAACAGTAAAACATATTCTGGTTGAGTGTCCTAGATATGAGGACGCCCGAGTGAAAAACAATATACCAAACACGTTGAAATCGGTATTAGGACAAAACTGTGACATAAATGTATTAGTTCGATATCTTACTGAAATTAATGTTATCAAAACCTTGTAAAATAATCTTTGTCGCTAATAACCGACATGGTTGATGCGACAATAAAAATGGAATTAAAAAAAAAACTTAATTTTAGATCGTGTGCATATATAGAGTGTGTCAATAAAAAACTGAGCTCTAGATATAGAATCGCCTATCTGCTGAATAACCAAACCGATAGGACACAATAGGAATCGAGAGAAGATACAGTAGAATTATTTGGATCTTTACCCTTGCGTCATCAATATCTGATAACAAAGCCGACATAATTATTAAGTGGCATCTCTTTCTATTAATAGTGAAGAACAGAACAAAATAAATTGACATTTGTCGGTTATGTTATCAGATATTAATGACGCACGGGTAAAGATCCAATAATTCAACTGTACCATAGTGACTTTGAAATTATCATAAGCCACTATTTTATGAAAAGACCATAAAAAATATTATTAATTTAGAGAATGGAATTTATTTTGAGAAGTTAGATAGAAGTCTGATAGTTTTCTTCTCTGTTTAATATTTATTTCTGTGTTTTAATAATAAAACACTATTTTTCTCTTTTATTCGCTGATTATAATATTGACCTTCCGCTACTAACGTGGATTTATGTGACATAGATACTAACGTCGGACTCACAGTCCGCATATATATTTTCATTGAAAAATGACGAAAACCATGCATAACTGAATCAGAGATGGGGAAAATATATCAAGACATTCAATGTTAATATATTTACACATTTTGTAGGTATATTATTGAAGTTAAAAAGTCCAGAATATTTTTAATAAGAAACAAAGCTTAAAATCATTTTAAATTCTAAAAGTCACATAAATCGAGAACATACAAAACCGATAAAACATAATATTTTCAAAAGCAAACTCAGAATTTCTAACACAAATGTGAAAGAGCGGCATTTTGAAAAACGACTAGCCTAATCTTAAAAACGACTAAAATCGTATCGTCAATCTTCGACACTTTCACCAGCCAAGCACTCACTACACATGTAGTTAGCATGTTCCAAACAAATAGGTTTTTACAGTATGCACAGCTAAACTTTGTAGGTCTATTTTTTTTCTGTCACAATAAAAGCAGCGTCATTTGATGTTTTCGGTTTGTGGTTCAGGTGACTCTTCCTGCAGTGGTAAACGTAAAATTTCTCTAAGGCGAAGTCTAATGATACGTTGTATTCGATAACTAGCAGCTCTTTGTCGTAAGTATTGGTCTAGTAACTGCATGCCAAGATTCTCCAGAAATATTATTCGCGGTGTATTATCAATATATTTTGAATTGCTCTTGAAAATAATGAATTAATTAATTCCAGCTATATTTAGTAGCATATAAAATATAACCATTGGCCAGCGACGAGTTGCTCTGACACAATAATAGGCCGCACACATCTTGCCACGGTGGCAAAAGACGGAGGAAAGATACCTATCTGCCTTCTCTCATCGATAGGGAAGGTTATCGACAAGATGACAGCTAAAAGACTAACACACTACCTGGAAACCACATACAACATAAACGACAAACAATACGGATTTAAACAAGGACACTCGACAATTGATGCAATCACACAAATAATAGACAGGATAATACAGAAGAAAACAAACAAACAACACACACTACTCATTACACTAGATTTGAAGAATGCCTTCAATTCCGCTTGGGTCCCTGCGATTATTCAAAAACTCATCGACACACAAACACCACACAACATAAAACAATTATGCCAAGATTTTTTGACGAACAGACAAATCACTACAGACGACGTGACGAACATTACACAAAGAGGTTGCCCGCAAGGCTCCAGCCTCGGTCCGACACTGTGGAACCTGCTTATGGAGGATTAGTTTACAGCCATACACACGACAAGACATACGACGGACGATGACGTTGTATAGGCTTTTGCAGATGATCAGATTCTAGCCATTACAGGTCAAAGTTTAAAACTGTGGACTGGGATCTGGGCAGCATGCGAGGCCTGGGCTAAACGTAACAAACTGACTTATAACAACGACAAGACGGGGTCAATATTTATCCCATACAAGAGGAGTAGGCCACCAAGAATCAAAATACACAATACACCCATACATATCACTGACACCTTACAGTACCTTGGTCTTACAATAGATACCGGGATCTTATAGCTTGAGCATGTCAAAGCCAACAGACAAAAAGCACATATACGAGGGGGCGGTGAAGCCCATATGGAGCGGAGGTTTGGGGAGGGAGAGCCAATGACTCGCGCATTCAGAAACAGCTGGCTGCGTCGGAGAGGTATTTTCTCCTTGCAATAACAAAGGCTTACAAGACGGCACCAAACTCAGCCTTACATTTATTGGCCGGGGTGACACCGCTCGCCGTAGACGCCAAAACTATACACAAAACATACACTGACAAAACACAAGAATTACACATGACAAAAATTTTCACCAAGTACCTACCACACCCAACAAACAGAACAATCAAACTATTGAAGACACAAGAACCAACAACAACACAAATATACACAGATGCAAGCGACAAAGACGGGGACAAAACAATAGGGGTCTACATTACAACGCAGGGAGAGACAATAAAAAAGCAATACAAAATACACACAACACTACACATAAACAAACTTGAAACAATAGCACTCATGGCAGGCATAGACTTACTTAACATCATACACAAACATAGAAACACTAACATAACAGTGTTTTAAATGAAACTCAAGGTCTCTAGTTAATTCCACAATATAATACAAGTTATTGAAAATTCTAAAAAATTGACAATTGTTTCGATAAATCAATATCATCGTCAGAATGACAGAAGTTACATTTCATTTTATGCCTACCTAAACATCAGGTAGGCATAAAATGAAATGTAACTTCTGTCATTCTGACGATGATATTGATTTATCGAAACAATTGTCAATTTTTTAGAATTTTCAATAACTTGTATTATATTGTGGAATTAACTAGAGACCTTGAGTTTCATTTAAAAACACTAATATGAGCATATTCCACGAAGTAAGGGTCGAGACAGTCAATTTAACTAACATAACATTTAACACAAATTCAGCCGAGATATAAATATAATAAATATTAAAAAAAATGTTGAGCTTCTGACAAATCTAAATGTGTTTTACAATACCTATAGCGAAATAGCCAATGGCAAGTGCAGGTATCAAAGAGCACACAAACTCGCAACACTAGCACACGACGACCCAGACCACACTATCACAATCATCACAAAAACAGACAAAAACACAGAGACAAAATGACAACATGGCAAAACAGGTGGGACAGGGACACAAAGGGTAGGAAAACATACGATTTAATAAAAACAGTTAGAAGGACAAAACCGTCGCTAACATGGAAGACTACACAATTAGTAAAGGGACACGGACACATGAACGACTAATACCTACGTTTTAACCTTAGACAGACAAACGGACACTGCACACACTGCAACACACGAGAAGACCAAAAACACATAATACACGACTGCATACTACCACAGAGACACAACGCCAGACAACTATTGACGAACAGACTAGTTACGAAACAAATGAGATACCCCCGGAGGATATCGATCCTAATGACCGAGAGGTCGTCAGTTAGATAAACCAATGGGGGGAGGACATGATACTTGACGAAGACGTAGACACTTAACACACATACACACGACTCAACATTTGGTCCCTGCATTTGCTCTTGTCCAAAGCTTACAGTTGAACGACAATGTTACTTAAAGCATTTGTAGTAGTTGGAGTGTGGATGTTGGGATGGGTTCTCCTCGACAAGTGAGACGGTAGATAGTGGACAGTTATTAGCCATATACCGCAAGGTGGGTGCGCTGTCGTCCGCCAGGCGTGGCTCTCATTGATTTGAGGTCAAGCTGAGTGGGCGACAAATCTTCTTCTTCTGTATCAACCCCACCTTTTAATAATCAATTATTATTGGTGGTTTTCCAGTTCCAGTTTTCAGTATATAAGATGTTATGGTTGCTTTGTCTTGGAATGTTTTTTCGGGTCGTTTAGCAGGTTGGACAAATTCAAGCGGAAGTTCTTTTCTGTTTTTTCTAATGGTACCAAGAATGATTTGTTGAAAGTGTGTTAGCAGGCCATACTGGTAAAGAAGTTGTCCATTGTAATGTTTCTGCTGGTTCCTGAGATGGGGCTACAAAGCCGGTGAAGGAGGGATACATTATAAGATTGAACTTTATAAGGTCCTATCGGCTGTTGCCCAAGATAAATTTCCAGGTTTGCAGTATACAACATTTTGTTGTCGACTAGAGAATATATTTTGATACCATATCGATAAGGTTTTTTTGGCATATATACTCGAAAGTTTCATCTCCCTCGGAATGCCCCCAATATTTCGTCCACTGATCTGAGCTCGGAAATAAATTTTATCTCTCTATTCTAGAATTTTTATTGTACAAAACGAATATATTACAACAAAAATCTAAACCGTTCTCGAGATATTGTCAAACGAAATATTTCCATTTGTTCTAAATAAATCAGGAACTTACCCGACTGTTTTTTGACATCGAGCATATATAAAGCAACCCTATAAGCACTTCCAGCTCAATAATGTCTGTGGGCCTTGCTGATCGGTTGTTTGGATTGACATTGTTCATTTCGCTGTAGATATTTGTATTATCAACAATGACTTGCAAAATTTCATTTGTAAAAAAAACTCCAGATCTCTGCAGCAGATTTCAATTCTTTTGCATTTCTCTTTACCCCAGTGAGAAACTTGATAATATTTGGGGCGCTTGTCCGTACCTGCGAATTTCCTGGATGCTTTCTCCACTTGGTTTGGTCATCCTTTCCAATGTAATGTGCAACTTTTTCGTGCGATACTTCATCCATTATTTTATCTGAAAGATCCAAGCGGTTGTTTGAATCATCAATATCTTGCTCATCATCGGTGATGTGATCTTGAATTTCTTCATCAACATCCTGCAAGCTCGAGTCGTCGTCAGATGGCTTAATATCAGTCTCAATATCGTCGTAGAGTTGGCCAAGATATTCTTGTTCTTTTTCGTAATTCATATCAAACACTGTGAACACATATTTAGGTTTAATACTCTGTAGAAAGCAGAATTTTTGAAAAATATTTACTTTGAAAAATTATCATGAACACTAACGTGCGGAGTAAAAGTCCGCATAAGAACCTTACTCGAATACGCAGCACCCTGCTGTGTTTACCTCTTAACACTAATTTTGAAACCCCAACGGCAACAGCTACTTAGCGGTACAGCCGCCTACTCGGCATAGTTCGGTAAATACCGGTTCACTTTCAGCGGTGCGGACTCACAGTCCGCACGTTAGTAACGGACAGAAAAATAATAATAATGTATCCGCATAGTAGTTTGAGCATTTTCTGGCCTATTTTTAGAAGAACATACCTACCAAACATTTGATATAGTATGAATTGTTAATATGTATTATTATTTTTTAATGAAATTAACTGTCTCGACCTTTACTTGTGGAATCTACTCATATTAGTGTTTTAAATGAAACTCAACGTTTCTAGATAATTCCACAATATAATGAAAAATATTACAAAATCTAAAAGATTGACAATTGTTTCGATAACTGAATATCATCGTCAGAATGACAAAAGTGACATTCCATTTTATGCCTACCTGATGTTTAGTAGCTATTTTTGGCTGGACCAAGAAGTGACCTACCTTGTGATTGACTTTATATATGTTAATAGGAAAAAGAAGAAGATGTGATATTACAAATATTGAAGCTTAGATATTATTAGCCCTATGGTGATATCTTGAATATAATTTTTCCAATTAAGATCAGTATAACTGTGCAATGATATAGAAAACCAGGAAAACTATATCTGCTGATCTTTACAATTATCATTTAAGAAGACAGTTTAATAGTGGAGAGCTTCCTAGATTTATCTGTTCACTGACGACTTCATATTGTGGGTTTCTTGAGTGTCTTCTTATTTCCAACTTTTCAAGGAAATCCAGTTCTTGTTTCTTATCACAAATATGTAGTACTTCTAGTTCTGTGTTTGGTGTCAATGAATGGTTGGTGTCAAGTAGATGGTTTGCGTAATGGGATTTATCTGGTTGTTTCAATCTGTATGCTCGTAAGTGTTCATTATATCTGATTTCAAAATTTCTAAGAGTCAGACTCAAATAGACAGCATTACATTTTGGACATTTGAGTTTATATATACCTGATTTCTTTAATGTTGGTATTTTTGTTTTAACATTTAACAATTTTGTACTTACGCTACTTTCTGTTTTAAAAGCAATTGTTGTATTCGTTGCTAAAGATATTATCTTTGAATTATTATTAGAAATATTTCCTGCATATGTGATGGTTTTATAAGTTTTTATTTCTTCAGTTTGTTCAGGAAATAGTACTTGTAATGTCACTTTTTCCTCTTTTTTATTAATTAGCTCATTTATCATGTGTAATGGATAACCGTTGGATGTTGCTATTTGTCTAATTGTACTAATTTCTCTATCAAAATTACATTTGTTTATAAGAACTGAAAATGCTCTGTATATCATTGAATTGTATGCCGCTAGTTTATGTGACAGGGGGTGATTGGAACTATAAAGAATTGTCACATCAGTGTGTGTTGGTTTTCGGTAAATTACATAATCAAGTACATTATTAACTTTTTGGATTTTTGAATCCAGAAAATTGATCGAGTTATTTTCTTCAACTTCTAATGTAAATCTAATTTTTGGGTGTAAATTATTAATATGGTTGAAAAATATATCTATACCTATAAAACAAGCTAATATGTCATCTACATATCTATACCAAAATAAAACATTTTTTGAAATATCATTTTCAGAGATTTTTTTTCTTTATAGAATCCAGCGATATAAAAGTTCTTAGAGCATACCCAACAAAGAAGTTTTCTAATAATGTAAGGGATACTGTTAATAATTCAAATTAGGTCCATGATACATAAGAATCCTCATTATCCACAATTATGATGGAACCGTTGAATTACATAAAATAACGAAACCAATTAGACCTGTAGTTTCTTATGTTAATAATCCTAATAGTATATTGGCAAAGAAGCTTAACAATATACTCAATAACTAAGCACTCAATCAAAAAATTAAAAACATTCAAATTACAAGATAAAGCTATGCTTATTTCATTTGAAGTTACTAATATTTTCACTGAAATTCCTCCTAAATAATGTCTAATACTTGTAAGAAAATTACTAGAAGATAAAAATATTAATCCAGGAGTAATAACAGATATACTTAATTTGTTTGATGTATGTATCAGTCAGAATTATTCCACTTTTGACAATAACATACATATTCTAAATGATGGTTTACCAATGGGAAGCCCTATATCACCTATTTTGGCAAACATTTTTATGGACAGTTTAAAAAGAAAAATTTTTGAAAATGATATTTCAAGAAATGTTCTATCTTGGTATAGATATGTAGATGACATCTTCACTTGTTTTATAGTTAGTTAACAACAATTAGATATATTTTTCAACCACATTAATAATTTACACCCAAAAATTAAATTTACACGCAACAGTAACAGTTGCGTTTATAGTTCTTGCGCTTTCCAGTAACGTAAATTACATCCCTCCCTTCATCGGCGCTATGTGTGGACGTTTGTTGCCCCACTAATAGTTATCATAATTTAGCCTGAAGATGGCCATTGAGGGCCGAAACTAGTAGCTCAGCACTTCAGTATAATAAAATAAATTTGTGACATTTTGACTTTGAGTTTTTCATTGTTTTATTTCTTTAGTTTGTTTAGGAAATATAAATATATAAATAAATTTTGCAGAAAAACCAAATAAGATATTGGTTTAAAGTGAAAATATACAATTTGAAAACTGAAAAAACCATTATTAAACTTAAAGGTGGGAGTTTGTGCCATCTTGTTCATAGAAGAGAACATATGTTTCTCCACTGACCAAAGATTTCCACGATAATAATAGCAACCTTGAATCGTTATATTCGTGCCTCTGTCCCGTGTAGGGATCTCGGCAACATGCTGTGTAGTAACCATTGTAAGTGGTTCCACTGTGATTTCATATAGCGTAGAGGTTGTACCTACAGGGTGCCACATTATCAGCCGCGTAATGACTCATATCAAGCCCTTCTATTTGAAAATATATTGCAACATTTAGTTTTCCCCTAAATCTTTCTGTTGGCGAAAAACGTTCCAGGTGAATAACCAATATTTTCGGGAATTTATAAATTGAGTATGATTTAGTGCATCGTCTTCGTTCGAACATGTTGGTTTCTCATCACCGTCGAGTATTTCTTCTCCGAATTTAAACATTGTGAAAGTGGTAATTGACCTGTTCTTTGGGGTATAGACTAAGAGCTGGACGGGAAAAATTTACTACTTACGTTCGGCACCATGAGTGCCCATCAACTAAGTACTACCGCCTAAATAAAAACGTTTGAGCACTATGCCGTCTATTTTGCATGGCACATAGGTTATCTGCAAAAAGTCAAACTTGGTATTTTTGTACCTGGTAAATTAATTAAATCTGAATGTACGGCATTTCGAATCAAGCTAGATATTGGAAAACTAAGACACAAAAACCTTGTGCCGTACAAAAATTACGGTGCTGGAAAGAATAAATAATTTCCATTTGCCGCAAATTTTCTTCGAAGAAAAAATTATAGAAAACTGTACGGCATTTCGGGTTTAAGTAAATAAATACATTCAAAAGAAATATTATACTATGCCCTATCATTTCTCTGGCACTAAGTGCTTTTACCTTGACGCCCATGTTGTCATTTCAACCCCTTCGAAAAAAATCATTAGAGGAAGTACGGCACAAAGTTCAATGGTTCACATATGATCTAAAATAAAGAAATTCATGAATGCCGTATAAAATATTTGGCAAAAAAAATGTATAACCTGATTATGTGTCCTCTGAAGTTGGAGTCCTTTGTGTAGGGGTAAAAATCATTTTTTCCTGAACGGCAAAAATTTTGGAAGCAAGTTATTCCATATTCTATTCTCTATTCAAAAGTGCCGTACAAATTTATTGGCACCAGATAAAAATAATTGAATATAAACAAAAGAAATTTTTTATAATTTTTCCAATTTTGAAAATGCATTTACAGCAACTCCAGTAATAGTCTATATTCAATTTTATTGCAGTTATAAATTGTTTAAAGGTTAATATAAACAAAATTATGCTTGCCGTACATTTTTAATGTCAGACTTTTCCAATGTTAGTGGGGTTTTACGAGGAATTTTCACTTTATTATAAAATTAAATGTTCCAGTACGGCATTTAGCACATAATATTAAGAGAATTTAATAGTGATAAAAAATTATATCGCCGTATATTTCTGATAGAACATTCATCGAATACGATATAAACTCATTTTTATAATTTGAAATATAAGTATTACTGATAGTCAAAAACTAAAATTTCCTGTACGGCAATCATTGCAATTTATAAAGAAATATATCATATAAAATATGTTATAGTAAAAAATAATAATGCCGTTATATTTTGGTGGAACATAAAAAACCGCTGCCAATTAATTGGCAAAAAGCTTCTCCATTGAAGGGTATACCGTGACATTTTTAATCTAACTCGAAATTTACAAATTTCAAAACAAAAATTTTCATTTTACAAATTGCAGTCTACGAAATCCATATATTTAAGATTTTAATGCAGTCACAAAATTATTAGAATTCAATGAATATAGAAAAACGAGTAAAATGTGACTTTATACGTTTAATTTGAGTGAATTAGTGGAAAATTAGGGTGTTCTTACCACTTTTTGTAAATTAAAAAAAATGGTTTCAATATGAATACTTAATCTTTTAATATAGCGTTATAAAACTATAATAACTTGAAGAAATAAAAGAGCTGAATAAAATGAGACCCTAAACGTTCAATTTGATTGAGAAATGATAAAAACTGAAATGAAAAACGTTTATAATTTTAGCAAATTTGAAGGTATCACAATAATTCAAAAATATTTTCAAATTTATCGTTTAAAGGAGTAAAAAGAGTCCATTATATGTTAAGATCAATCGACTATTACCATTACATACACCTCGATAGACATTTTCGTACAAATTTAAAATTCAGTTTCTTAAGAATAAAAAATTAATGCTCCCGATTCCGGCACCACGTCTCGCGAGCACCAGATGAGGGTATGTAACTTCTACAAAGAGAAAGTTCTTCTGCTTGCCGGTTGGATTCTTTAAGTAACTTTTGAAATATTTAGTGATTCTCGGCGGCAAATTCAATTTTAAGCATTAGTTGTACCTTCAAATTCTATTTGATTAACTACTTTTTTTTAAATAAATTATTGTTCAAAAAAATTATGTTAAAAGTTATAATTAATTTTACAATTTTACCTCATCCTAGATAAAACAATTTTATTCATTGGATTTTAAATATATACAGCTGAATAAAAAAATAAGAAATACATTTTTACAAAATAAACAAGATTACTTTACGGAAAAAAATTGTGATGTGCAAACGTTTTTTTTCAAACTGTAGGGACTCTTTTCCACTGAGTGCCATGATACGGCAACATTTTTTTAATACCTAATTTTTAATAAATTCGATTACGGCACAAATGCCGTACAGGAAATTTTTATTAAAAACAATATCCCTTGTGTACTGCACTATTACTTGACGTTTATTGTTATATTGTACTTTGTAATTCTTCTAATTTTAAGGTGCCTCTAATGATTTTTTAAGAAGGGGTTGAAATGACAGCATGGGCGTCAGGGGAAAAGCACTGCTAGATACGGCATAGTATAATATTTCTTTTGAATAAATTTATTTACTTAAACCCGAAATGGCGTACAGTTTTCTATAATTTTTACTTCGAAGAAAATTTGCGGAAAATGGAAATTATTTATTCTTCCCAGCACCGTCATTTTTGTACGGCACAAGGTTTTTGTGTCTTAGTTTTCTAATATCTTGCTTGGTTCGAAATGCCGTACATTCAGATTTAATTAATTTACCAGGTACAAAAATATCAAGTTTGACTTTTCGCAGATAACCCATGTGCCGCGCAAAATAGACGGCATAGTGCACAAACGTTTTTCTTTAGGCGGTAGTACTTAGTTGATGGGCACTCATGGTGCTGAACGTAAGTAGTAAATTTTTCCCGTCCGGCTCTCAGTCTAGTATGGAAAGGGATAATTCCCAAAAGGAATAGAAGGTAACTGAACAGTTACCACAGTGTGTGCACTTGAGTGTTGATTTTAATTGACAGACAAAGTTATCCACAATCTTGAAGTTGTCCATTCTCCGATGTCTTAACCAAGATTCCTGTGCTTTCTCACTGTCACTATGTTTGTCATCAATTTCTGTTAATTGTGGGCTTTTGTTTTTTCATATACACTGTTGACATCTTCGCGAAGTCCTTGAAGTAAATCGCTAAATCTGACTTTTCAATGATACTGTATTGATAACTCTGTCTGAATCGTCTTCAGACCAAAGCTCTTTAATAACTTCAGCTAATGCTCTAATTAGTTCTCCTTTCATGCTAGATAAGTTTATGTTAATATCTCTTATGTATGCGTCTTTCTTCAAATATTCTAATAGCCACCTTGTGTTTGATAGGCATTGGATAATACTATTCATGAAATACGTGTAACCAATATTTTTGAGGCCATCGAGACCCAAAGATTTTTGGGGAAGGCTTTCCAAGGACCTGATTGTGGAGTAATTGTTAAGAGCTGTTTCGCAACCACTATCATTGTCCGAATAATCTCGGATTCTATTATTGTCTCTCTCACTTGATCGGCGTGATAAGGAATTTGAATTGATGTTATTTGATATTGAATTGGATGGAGATATTGCGGTTCTGGAAAGTTTGGGTGATGTCAGTAGATCATTGGTCTGGATCACTTTGTTAATATATTCCTTGTTATCTATATCATTTTTAGACGTGTCCTTTTGTTCTTGTTGAGTTTCATCACCTTTCTGAAAAACTTCAATCAAAAATGAAACGTATGAAGAGAAGTTGTTAACTCTAGGATTATTTTTAGAAAGGGAGTTGCTGTTTATTGATTCTTCAGTTACTACGTCCTTATCGATATCTGACACATTTTTTTGTTCTACGTCTTCATTCTCTACCAATTTTGCATTTGACTGAAAAACATCGGGGTTATTTTGACACTTATTGGAGGTAATGTCATTTTTTTTGGTTTCATGCCATTGGTCAACTCAGATATTTTGGATCTAACCTTAGGTGTCTTATTGGCGAGGTTAGTACCACTTTTTACTGTTCTCGAGAGTTTGTCATCAAAATTTTCACTCAAATCGGCGACTGATGCGCGATTGCCGTTATCGTCTTCATCAGTCAAATTATCTTTATTAGTATTGTTAGAGTATGCCACATTGTTAGTATAAATACCGTCCATTTGGTCGTTTACCTTTTTCTTTGATGTCTTCAGCTCTATTGGAGGTTTTATATTTTGTATTGGTCAAAGATAATTTTTTGCACATTGGAATTGCATCCTTCTTTAGCATTGTCCTCTTCTTCAGTATTCCTATGAGTGGGACATCATCTGGCTGGTGATTATTTATATTTTTTAGTCCACTGAGACCCAAAAGCTTGTTGGAGACTTAATTTTTAAAATTGTCAACGCATGTATTATCAGAAGGCACATATTCTGAAGAAGAGAATGAAGATGTTAAAGAAGAATTTCGGGAAAAGGAAAGATCACATGTTTTAGGGTCGGTAGTGTAAGAAAGTTTGAAAGTGGTGAAAGAATTAGGTTTCGTTTGATTAGCTTCCATGGAAAGTTTTTCTAGAGGCTTAGAACGGGGAAACAACGTACCGAGAAAAGATGAAGCATTTTTTTTATGAATGGTAATACTTATTTGTTGTATAAAGAACAAAGTTGCTCTTGAATCATTGCTTTCTACTGATATTTTTTTACCGATTTCTCTAATGAATTTTGAAGCTTCATGACCGAAAACACCAGAGGTTTCAATTGCTACAGGAATAGAAAATGTAAATGTTCTCCAAATTTTTGTATTTATTGATTTTAAAAGTTTCGCCATGTAATGCTGCAGCGCCTGCGGAAGTAGATGTGGATCGGAAATGGGACGAAGCCCAAGTGTCAGTACGAGTGAAATTCCATATGACGGGTCTGCCGCGTTGCCAAAGAATGAGGGTCATACCATCTGGACGTTTACCGTCGTCGCGGCGAGTACCTAACAGTTCCTCTTTGCAAATGACAGGCCTCGTTTGATTAGGTCATTTACTGTAGAATGACGTGAAAGACGGCCAGCACCTAATTTACAGCTTAGGCCATGTCTATTATATTTATCAACATCAGCTCCGCAACGACAGTGATGTTTGACACAAATTTGACAACCTAAACCGAGAACAATGGAAATACGGAAACTTTCGTCGTCTAAAAGCGTTCCTAATGAGGCCGACGGTAAAGCGTTCAACCATGCTCCTGATTGCTTTGAAAATGCTGCATTCAAACGAGCCTTGTCTGGTGAATTATTAGTTTTCTGAAGCAGATTTTATTTTTTAATGTTCAATAAAGATATATCCCAGGTATTTTGACAAGATTTATATTAATAGGGTACAACTTTGTTAGACTTTAATGACCAAATAGTTTCTGCCTCCAATAATAAAGGGTTTTGAGTGTGGAAATATATAGGCAGAATGTAATTAATGAATTATTGTGAACTATTTAATGACGACAAAAAAGAAGGGAGAGCGACTGAAATGATTGAGCGAATTCCTAAATCACCATATGAAACAAGTAGTGAAGCTTGTTTCCAAGAAAGGTCCTCTACTTTGATGTTCATTAATGACTGTAATGAATAACGAATGGTATTGTCAAAATTGATTAAGATATCATTATGTTACTAGGTCGGACTACATCTTGAGATGTTAATTTTGGAATTAATAGGCAATTCTTGAGAAGATAATAAGCAATATGTGTCGGTAACCAGGATAAACAAGATGACATTTTTTTGAAAAAGGTTAGTTTTTCATTGAAAGCTGACATGATTCATTCAATAAAGGAGCACCTAATAAAAATAAATTTTGTTTATTGGTAATTGTTATGCCTGGTGCTACAGAATTAAATTTATCAATGGTTAGATTAGTTGGTGATTCTAAGAACAATAACTCACACTTGCTGAAATTGAGTTCAAGGCCAATATCCTTGGAAGTGTTTATAATATAGACAAGAGACTTGAACACTGACATGAAATTGTGAAAAAAAAATGAATTTAAAAAGTTGTTGTGACTTTGACATTATGTGTTCGCCGTTTTTTCACTCCACAATTCCCTTACGTTCCAATCTTCACTCAGCTCTCAGATCTTGGTCTGCCTTCGCCTTTATGATAGGTTTTCCCATCTCAGAGCTGGCCTTTCTCTCCATCTCTTTTCAGGGGGCTTCCATTTTACTACTTTTTTTGGCCAAAATTGTCATACAGCATTCCACGTCCATTCATTGCCTTATTCCATCCGTTATTATTCTATCGTTTCTTGCGAATTTTAAGCATCTTCTAAAACAATCTTGTTCAACAGTTCTTATTTTTTTCTGTCGGTGGTTGTCATTGGCCATACTTCTGCTCCATTAAAACTGTATTTAACAATCTTGCGTTAATAAAATGTTATCTAAAACACTCATTCAGTAAATAACTAATGGAAGCTCGATTTTTAAATTATTATTCTTTTCATATTACGATATTAAAATCTCTCAACACTCAAATGAAACATCAAAATTGTAAACAAAAATTTAATAATAGTGATAATGTACATTTGGTTCCTGGTGGTGGACATATACGTGTTCTTGGCCGTAATGGAGGTATGGTGAATAATGATGATGTCCAAGATGAAGACCGAGCCGCAATCCTAATTCAAGTATTAGACCCAATGTTCGTTTGTTTCGAATATTCTTCGTTTCTTCTGTTTCTTCAGCCAGTACTGTGAGGATGATCATCGATAAGGTCAATATGGAATAAAACTGAAGAAAATAATAGAAGAGAAATTAATATAAATGTACGTTGGTAACAATCGAAAGAAACACGAAGACTCTGATTGATTATATCGTACATACACAAAGCTGACGCAAATATTGAAACAAGTGATGACAGATAAATAATCTGGAATGGTTCACATCACAGACTAATAACAGCAATGCTGGGGGATAACACGCCAAAGCAGTTGAAGGAAACGAATAGAATAAAATTTTAATTCGAAAGCTGAACGATGGCGAACTTAGAATTAAATACCAAAAAGAAACAGATGAGGAATTCACAAGACTAGACAATCGTAGAAGAGGTCAGACACTAGAAGAGTTATGGGAAAGTTTGAAGAAATACTAGAAAAGACAGAGAATATATACAGCAAATGAAAGTACAACGGAAAATTGAAGAGAACGAAATAGTGGAATAAGAACATTAAAGAATTAGTAAAGAAATGGAATGGTAAACATTCACACAGACTGCACATGAAAGGGGCAAAAATGAATACATCACAATAAGAAAGAAAGTGAAACAGGCACTAAAGAAAGCAAACAGATTAGTTGGAAAGGAAATAACAGGGTATTATAAGATAGATAATAGAAAACTATGAACTTGAATTAAAAGACTGAGCGGAGATGAAAAGGAGGAAGTAGGAAGCAAGAATAAACGCAATGGAAATGAAACATATTAGGCAAATAGCAGGCAAGAATAAATCGAGCTCAGTGAAAATTGAAGAAATAAGGAAGACCATTGGCCAGGAACCAATACTAGCAAAAGTTAAAAAGAAACAAATTAATTAGTTTGGTCACGTGATGAAAATTGATCAATCTCGACTAGTAAAAAAAATAATGGAGATAGGAAAGTCGACCAAAAGAAGGAGGGGAAGACCAAGAAGGAAGTGGCTGGATCAAGTGGAAGAATATGGAAGGGAGAGTCAATAGAGGAGAGAAATAAATAGCAGGAAATAGAAAAGTGTGGTGAAAATGTAAAATTCATAAACCGGAATCACACTCTAACATCTGAAAGAGCAGAGGTAAAGGAGAAGTTTCAAAATAATTGTCACTATTGAAGAAAATGAAACGCAATGAACTGCGTTTCTATTAAAATAATCTAGCGACGGTAAGGTAGACACATCCTATATTCACTTCATACATTTTGCAAAACGGAGTTGATTTGGATTGTATGAACTGAGAATTCACGATCAGTTTCGTGTACACTTTCCCTCGCCAGAGACCACATTATTTCCAAATATTCAGAAAATAGGAGACGTATGTCCAATGTCCAATTTTGATACATTTGTTTTGGATATGAAATGTATAAATTTAGTTATATATATATATATATATATATATATATATATATATATATATATATCTTTTCATTGGTTATTTTATATATATATATATATATATATATATTATAGCAAATAATTTTATTAATAATAAAGAAACATTTTTTTTATAATATAAATTAATAAGGGGAGCACCCTGTGTGTCAAAATTCATAAATATTGAACTGTGATCTAAAGTTTCACTATATTGAATCATAGAAATTCTATCTGTCAGAATCGAGGAATATTTTATGACAGTTCAGGAATTTGTTGATATTGTTGCGAATAAATAGGAAATTTTTTATTTATTAGTTATGTATAATGATCTATAAAAGTAGTAACAATGTTTTGAGTTATTATTTATATTGTACATAGTTATTATTTTTATTGTTACATATGTACAAATTTTTACGAAAGTCAACCAATGAAATGTCACATTAATTGGTGACATTGAAATGAATTGTATTAGGAGATCCAGCTTAAGATTTAAACCAATCTGAGGACAAGAAAACTCTGGTATCTAGGAAGAAAATTATGGTTGCTAAGAGGGAGAGAAATAAATAAATCTGGTGTCGAGGTAAAAAGAAGATTATTATTAGATTTTGAAGAACAAGTTGAATAATAATTCTAAAATTATACAGCTGAATTAAGAAGCAAAATCAGATATTATAAACGATGGTTGATAAAATATATGTGCAGAATTAACTAATTGGTGAATTTCTTTAAAATTTGATGAACAATTTCTTAAAATAAAGATTAAAAGCCGTCTACATGGTAAGATATAGCAGCTGACGGCACATCAGTAAAAGAAAGAAGTTATTGTGCGGTTTATTTTTTTTCTTTCGAAGGTTAGTAGTAATTTTCTATGATTGGTACCAATTATAATCGTTATACTTTCAAATAAATTGAAAATTTGAGATGACATTTAAGAAAGTATAACAGGAAAATATCTGACTCATTTCTAAAGCAAAACAATAATATTATAAACTTAAAACTCGTGATATTTAATACTTATTGAATTATACCTAGGTTAAGAGTCGTTCCATTTTAATATCATTAAAAATTTCACTTACCATCTGTCAATTCATCCATTTTGTTTTTTTTTGCATTATATTTTATGTCTTCAAAGTTATTAAACTGTTTTCCAATTTGAGTTTCATGTTTGTTCTTAAAATAATCTGCGGAAAACAAAGGCCTTACTCAGAACCCTGTCTGTTTCCAAATTAATAATTATGATAAAATATTGAGCGCTAGCCGAGGTAAATGAGAGGAAATCCAGAGGAATAATATACGAGGTAAAACAAATTATATAATAAAATAAAACTTATTAAATACATTTATTAGACACAGATTAAAATTTTAACATAATTGGCAGGCCCAAACGTGGTGCGTTTATTTTAAGAACAATCAGAGGCACAGTAAGAGTTAAAAATACAGTAATTTAAAATAAAGAGAATCACAAAACTAAAAATGGAATCTAAAAAGCTAAATAATTTAAAAATGCGTGAATTAAAAGAACAGCTTGAAAATAGAAAACTTTCTACGGTAGGTATAAAACTAACCTTACAGGACCGTCTTAGAGAAGCCTTGATACAGGAAAATCAAGACCCAGAAATCTATGAGTTTGAAATACACACAGAAGATGAAGAAAAAGCTACAGAAAAACAAGAAGAAAATAAACCAATAACTATGGAGGCAATAACACAATTATTGTTAACAATCAGTGCAGAACAAAAACAACAGAGCACAGAACAATTTAATAAAATGGAACAACGGTTAATAAACATGAAGACAGAACAGAAGGAAGAATTTACCAAAATAGAAAATCAGAACAAAGATTTAGACAAGAAAATAGAACAGCAAAAGCAAGAATTTAAACAACAATTCACAAAAATAGACAACAAAATGGAGAAGATTGAAGAGAAATTGAAATTACAAGAAGAACAGTGGGAAGATATGGAAAAGAAAGTAAATACACAAATTCAGGAACAAATCAACAAAATGGAACAGGCCAAAGAAGAAATTACTGAAACAGCTAAAAGAAGATGGGATGAATTCGCGAGAAGGGTCATAACAAATGAAAAGAATTTAGAAGAATTGGAAAAGAATATCGAATTAGGATTCAAAGAAAATATGGGAATAACAGAACAGAATCAATTTCAATTAAAAAGGGAACTAGAAAGAAAAATAAAAGAAAATCAAGAAAATCAACAAAGAATAAATGAAATTTTTGAGAAAAATATATTCGATCAAAATTGGAACTATCAAGGAAACAATAATCAAGAAAAGAAACAATGGGAAGAGAAGATAAAAGAACAAGAATTATATCTACAAGAATTACAAAATAACATGGAAAAGAAAATACAGAAACAAATGGAAGAATTAAAGCAGAAAGCCTCTCTTTTCAATAATTCTAATTGTATACCTGGTTTAAACCAATTATATTCCATTCTTGGTAATTCTAGTGGTAACACTAATAAATTCTCTGGCTCAATTAAACAATTACATCCTAAGGTATTTCTGAGAACTCTGAAAAACAGATGTAAACATTTTAATAATTTTGACGATTTAAAGGAGTTTATTCGCAGCAATTTAACAGATCAGGCTCTGACTTGGTTTAATGGCTATGAAAATCACATAAACAGTTTTAATGAATTTGAAGCACTTTTTCTCCGAACATATTGGGGAGAAAGTAATCAATCCTTGTTTCGCGAAAGATTATGCTCTGGTAAGTTTGATCATAACAAAAACTCTAGTATGTATAATTATGCTTTAAGCCTATTTTCGCAAGCACAATTTTTAGAGCCACATATAGGAGAAGCAGAGCTTATCATTTTAATATCTAGGCATTTTAAACCTACAATAGCCGAAACTATAGCTATTCAAAATATAAAATCTTTTGAGCAACTAACCAACTACTTAAATCGTATTGAAAGAAATATTATTAAAACAAATACACCAAACAGAGAAACTCAAAATTTCAATTCATTTAATCACCAAAACCAAAATACAAATTACAATAACAATAAATATAATAACAACAATAGAAATAATAGCAATAACTACAATACTAACTACAGACAAAACAATTATAATAATAATAACAATAAACACTTCTCTAATTATCCTACTAACAATAATAGGTACAATAATAATCGTAATTATGATCCAAATTCTAATAATACCTACAATCACCGCATTAATCAACAAAATCAGAGATATTATAACTCTAATTCAAATCAAAATGAAAATTGTCATAGAGAAAGAAGACATTCTGATGGAAACATGAGAAGAAATCAAAACTTTCAAAATCACGAAAATACCAGAAGGGTAAATTACATGCAACGATCACGGAGTCATGACCGCGAGCAAAATCATGAAAATAATGAACAACTTGAAAGTTTAGAACGAACTAGATCTTCAGAGTCCATAAATCGTTCATGTGAGTCTCCACAAACCAATCAAAATTTTCAGTAAGCTATGGTGTACACGAAATAGGATATGTCTACTCTCATCCCAAAGAATTTCTACTGGAGGACATATCAGACCCTAAAACAAATAATAAATTAATTTTAATAAAAGGTCAAATAAACAATAAAACAATTTTATCGGTAGTGGACACCGGGTCAGCTGCATCACTTATTCATAAGAGAATAGTGGAACAATTGCCAATTTTACAGAAAAATATTATTAGAATTCCTAAGGTAAATTTAGTAGGAATAAATTCAAAAAAATTAATGGATGTAAATAAAGCAGTAGTAGTACAGTTTAATATTTTAGATAGTAGCATTAGCATGCTATTATTAATTGTTGATCATATAGAATTTGGTGTATTAATAGGCTCTGATGAACTTGATAAAAATGAAGCAATTATCGATTATGAAAAAGAAACGGTTAGTTTTAAAGGAATAGAAATACAATTTTATAAAGATGGGGAAGAAAAAGAAGTACAGAAGACAGAAGAAGAATGTAGTATGGAGCTTACAAAAGAAACAGAAAATATAAAATTAAAGGATTATGAAGCTAAGAAATATGGTTATGTGAATGGAATTTATGAAGATAAGAAGTATGGTTATGGATATGGAAATAATGGTAGTAGGAAAAATAAAGTAATAATAAATTATATTAATGGGATGGAAATTAATTGTGATGATGGTTATCGAGATGATATTATGAAGTTATTGGTAAAGTATGAAGGTTTAGTCAAGGAAGAAGCAAGAGTCGCAGAAGAATACGTTCATAAAATAAAAATAAACAGAAATATTGAGAATTTTAAAAGCAAAACCTATCCTATTCCTTATAAACTTAGGCCTCAAGTCAATAAAGCCATTGAAAAATTATTATTTGACAACATTATAGAGTACAGTAATACATCTTTTATTAATCCTATAGTAATTGTTCAAAAGAAAAATCCAAAAGATAACATTAGAATTTGTTTAGATGCGCGCAATTTAAATCAATGTACTACTCCTGAGTATGAAAGTCCTCAAACAATTGAAGCAATTTTAGGTAGAATTACAAATGCAAAGGTTTATAGTCAGCTAGATCTTTTACACTCATTTTGGCTTATTCCTCTTCATCCAGACAGTAGAAAATATACTGGTTTTATTATAAATGGTGTTGTATACCAATTTAAAGTCACCCCATTCGGTCTTAATTCTAGTACTAGTGCACTATTGAAAGCTCTTAATAAAATATTACACCCATATGAAGACTTTACGTTGCATTATGTTGATGATATTGTAATTTTCTCCAACAACTATGAACAGCACCTAGAACATATCAATATAATATTAAAAATACTTGATCAAGCAGGTCTTAAAATAAACATTGACAAATGTCATTTCTTTAAAACAAAAATAAAATATTTAGGATACATTTTAGACACTACGGGTATCACAATTGATCCTGAAAGAACTAAAATTATTAAAAATTTTCCTAGGCCAACAAATTTGAAGACACTACGTAGTTTCATGGGAACCATTCAATATTTTAAAAGATTAATTCCAGACTTAACAACTTTAGAATTACCCTTGATGGAACTACTATGTAAAAATGTAAAATGGAAGTGGAATGAAAGACGAGAATTGGCATTCAATAAAATAAAACAAACATTTTTGCAAAATATACAACTCTATCATCCTCAATATAATATACCTTTTACATTAAAAACTGACGCATCTATAGATAGATTTGCAGGAGTTCTCACTCAAATACAAAATAATATAGAGGTACCTATTTCTTTTGTTTCTAGAAAAACTAAAAAGGCAGAAAGAAATTATTCTGTATGCGAATTAGAACTTTCTAGCATACTTTATTGTGTGCAAAAACTTCGTTTCTTCCTATTAGGAAATTCATTTGTCATTGAGACAGACAATCAGGCATTAACAACCATTCTACAGAACAGATACAATAACACTCGATTACACAGACTTATACTCACATTACAAGAATATACATTTACCATAAAATACGTTCCTGGAGTAACAAACGTTGTTTCAGACGCCATTACACGAATGGACAACAAAAGACATAGAAATTACATTAAAATAGGCATCAACATCATGAAAAATAACGAAGACATTTTTACACTCACGCACATACTACAAGATCAACAAAACCTCACCACACAAGACAAACAAAAATTACAAAACAAACAGAATATTTACTATAAAACCATTAATGACAATGAACTATACGTTATAACGAATACACTAGCAAGACAAATCATAAAAGACTTACACCTTAAATACTGTCATATAGGTACTAGGAAACTTCATCTTTTATTTAGGGAAAATTACTATAGTAAGAACGATATTACAATTTGTAAATTAATCAACAAACAATGTGAGATATGTCAATTCACTAAAGAGAAAAACTTCCATAACGAAAATCTTCCAAAAGCCTTACTTACAAAAGAACCTTTAGAAACTATTGCCATAGATTTTTTGTCTAATTTAGTTCCAAGTACAAACAATAACAAACATTTGTTAGTAATTACAGATATTTTTACAAAATACATAAAAATGTATCCTTGTCAGAAAACGAACTCAAAAGAAGTGAAGTCAGCATTAACAAAATATTTTACTACAATAGGTGTCCCAAAGAACATTATAATGGACAATGCTACTTATTTTAACAATATAAAATTTAAGAATTGGTTGATAAAATCTAACATAAATCCTGTATTCATTAGTATAAGAAACCCATCTGCCAATCCATGTGAAAGAGCCATCAAAGAAATTTTAAAATTTTTAAGAATACTAGTCCATAGCGAACACACACTTTGGGAAGAGTGTATCGTAGACATTGAACATTTCATCAATGATATCCCTAATACAGTAACAAACATTAGTCCAACTATATTAATGACTGGAAAAAGTCCTAATCGACCATGGCACATGACAAATATAGAAAACTATGAGACATTAATACAAAGAACAAACGAAAAATTAATAAAACGAGCAAATAAACAACTAAAACTCAGAAATAACAAAATCAAAAAGCAAATTACCTTCCAAAAAGGTGAATTAGTTATAGTTAAGGCTCTTCGAACACCTAATCGATACAAGAATCAATGCTTGAAACTGCAACTTCTATATGAAGGTCCATATGTGGTTGTAACAGAATTCGGTGTAAATAGCTACCAGTTAGCACATCCCGTCACAGGTATAATACGGGGAATCTTCAACATTAAATCCATTTATAAGTTCTATCCAGAAGAGTGATCTAAAAACAAACAAAAACATTAATACATTTATTTAAAACACCTGCACTAAGAAAAATATACATTGTGAAAAATTTCAAACTTTTTCTAGAATTATTATAATTTATAAAAAGATTGAAATATTTCAGGGAATGTTATAGCAAATAATTTTATTCATAATAAAGAAACATTATTTTTATAATATAAATTAATAAGGGGAGCACCCTGTGTGTCAAAATTCATAAATATTGAACTGTGATCTAAAGTTTCACTATATTGAATCATAGAAATTCTATCTGTCAGAATCGAGGAATATTTTATGACAGTTCAGGAATTTGTTGATATTGTTGCGAATAAATAGGAAATTTTTATTTATTAGTTATGTATAATGATCTATAAAAGTAGTAACAATGTTTTGAGTTATTATTTATATTGTACATAGTTATTATTTTTATTGTTACATATGTACAAATTTTTACGAAAGTCAACCAATGAAATGTCACATTAATTGGTGACATTGAAATGAATTGTATTAGGAGATCCAGCTTAAGATTTAAACCAATCTGAGGACAAGAAAACTCTGATATCTAGGAAGAAAATTATGGTTGCTAAGAGGGAGAGAAATAAATAAATCTGGTGTCGAGGTAAAAAGAAGATTATTATTAGATTTTGAAGAACAAGTTGAATAATAATTCGAAAATTATACAGCTGAATTAAGAAGCAAAATCAGATATTATAAACGATGGTTGATAAAATATATGTGCAGAATTAACTAATTGGTGAATTCCTTTAAAATTTGATGAACAATTTCTTAAAATAAAGATTAAAAGCCGTCTACATGGTAAGATATAGCAGCTGACGGCACATCAGTAGAAGAAAGAAGTTATTGTGCGGTTTATTTTTTTCTTTCGAAGGTTAGTAGTAATTTTCTATGATTGGTACCAATTATAATCGTTATACTTTCAAATAAATTGAAAATTTGAGATGACATTTAAGAAAGTATAACAGGAAAATATCTGAACTCATTTCTAAAGCTAAACAATAATGTTATAAACTTAAAACTCGTGATATTTAATACTTATTGAATTATACCTAGGTTAAGAGTCGTTCCATTTTAATATCATTAAAAATTTCACTTACCATCTGTCAATTCATCCATTTTGTTTTTTTTGCATTATATTTTATGTCTTCAAAGTTATTAAACTGTTTTCCAATTTGAGTTTCATGTTTGTTCTTAAAATAATCTGCGGAAAACAAAGGCCTTACTCAGAACCCTGTCTGTTTCCAAATTAATAATTATGATAAAATATTGAGCGCTAGCCGAGGTAAATGAGAGGAAATCCAGAGGAATAATATACGAGGTAAAACAAATTATATAATAAAATAAAACTTATTAAATACATTTATTAGACACAGATTAAAATTTTAACATAATATATATATATATATATATATATATATATATATATATATAACAACAAAGAGATTCATGGGTAATTCACGCATTCACGCAAAATAAAGGGCTACTGAAATAGAGTGGTAACCGTGGACATGCATATTTCTGCCTCATTTCTACACTTTACGATCTTATGGAAATAGCAGGGCACCGTCTTCATCGGATACTGATAATGGGGTTGTAGCTGCAAATTAATATCTGGACAGGATCAGACACATCTCGAATATGGTTCACTCCTTTCTCTAGGTCATGGTTTCCTTCGAATAGCGCTAGTCGGTTTTGGTGAACTACTTTTGGTTTTCCGTTGGGGATCTTGCTTATGCGATATATAACATCATTGATCCTTTTCTTGATTAAGTATGGACCTTTCCAGGATTTTTATAATTTTGGAGAAAATCCTTTTCACCTCGTCGGGTTGTGTAACCATACTTTGTCCCCTTCTTTAAAACCGCATTCTGTGGCCTGCGTGTCTTACCGACTTTTCATTCTGTCGCTGGCAACTTGAAGATTTGTTCGAACTAATTCATGAATATCGTCCAGCCTTCTTCTCAATTGGATCACGTAGTCTTCTCCTGCTAGATCGTCTCCAGGCCGACGGCCAAATTCCAGGTCACAAGGAAGCCTCATTTCACGTCCAAACAGGATTTTCGCAGTTGTTTCACCCGCGGACTCATTAACGGCAGATCGATAAGCCAATGCGAATAGGGAAAGATACTGGTCCCAATCTCTCTGATGGCTGGAAACTACTTTGGACAGGTATTTTCCAATAGTCGTGTTCATTCTCTCGACCATTCCATCTGACTGTGGATGTAATGCTGTTGTCCTGGTCTTCTTCATTCCCAGCTTCTCGCAAATCTCCTGGAATAGATGGCTTTCAAAATTTCTTCCCTGGTCACTGTGGACTTCCAAGGGTTCTCCGTATCGGCTGATAAATTCTTTCACCAATACATCCGCGACAGTTGTGGCCTCTTAGTTCGGGATAACGTAAATTTCCACCCACTTTGTGAAATAATCCATTACAACCAGTATGTATTTGGCACCATTTTCTGTCGTCGGAAATGGTCCAGCGATATCTAAAGCAATCCTTTCGAAAGGGCTTCCAACATTGTACTGTTTCATGGATGTCTTTCTCTTACGATATGGTCCATTACTCGTACATTTCTTACACCAGTCCTTCACATAATCGGAGCTGTTCATCCAATAAAACCTCTTACGGATTCGCTGGAGGGTTTTCTTCACTCCCAGGTGACCTCCCGATGGACTGTCGTGTAACTTCTTTAGTACTTCAGCTACTCTTGTTCTCGGGATAACTAGCTGTCTCCTCATCTCGGAACCATCATCGTTTTCAAGGACTCTTTTCAACAGCCCTTCTTCCAGGACAAGGGAGTCCCACTGAGCCCAATACGCCTTGAGTTTCAGTGAAAATCTTGAGACTTCTTGCCAGGTAGGTCACCGATTTTCTTCCTTCCACTGCCGAATCTTCTTTAGACAAGGATCATTCTCCTGATCTTCTCTGATCCTGGGCGGTGACCATTCTGCATTGCTGTAATTCTTGAAACTGCAACTTCCTTAGATTTCGACTTGTTGCATTGTGAATCATCTACAGGGCATGACCGTCTAGGCAAAGAGTTGGCTCTTCGGTGATTCACATCAGCTGGATGTTCACCCCTGTCTGATTTCCCCTGTGACTGGAGTTCTTGGGGCACTTAGACGGACTGCGTACGTGCTCTAGCTCGCCACACTTCTGGAATTTGATCTTCTTTGGCTTCTTGTCTGCCATCCCTTTCAACAAGTTGACGGTCTGGTCAAGTTTGTCATCGTCATCTTCTTCTTGCATGGTCCTTCCTTTGTTGTACCGCGAGCTCTTCGTGGCTGCTTTGCATTTAAGAGGTTCTTGGTTTGCAGGAGTTGTAGGACGCTTACACGAACTGCGTGCATGCTCTAGCTCGCCACAATTACAACACCTGAATTTCTTCGGCTTCTTGTCTATCATACCTTTCAACAAGTTGACGATCTGGTCAAGTCTGTGATCGTCACCTTCTTCCTGTATGGTCCTACCTTTGTTGTATCCGGAAGCTATCGTGGCTGCTTCATATTCAAGAGCAGCAGTCAATGCGTCGACTAATGTTTTCGGATGGGCTAAACGAAGCGTCCTCTGCATATCGGGGTCACGTAAGTCATCAATAAAGGCCTGGATGCCTAAACATTCCATCATATTATCTGGTGCTAATGGATAAGCAAATCGAACTAGTCGGGCAATATCCAGTTCATACTCTTGAGGAGTTTCGTCAGGTTATTGCCTTCGGTTCTTCAGCTGGAATCTGTACAAATGTTCCAAATATTCGTGATCATATCGCATGTCCAACCTTTTCTTCAGCTGCTCAAAGTCATCCGTTTCTACAAGCGGTATCGTCTGTAGTACATCTAAGGCATCTCCGCGAAGCGCGATGGTTAAGTTAACTGCTTTCTCCCTATTGGACCAATTATTCACTCTAGCGGCTGCTTCAAACTGTTTCACATAATTGGTCCACGACATTTTTCCATCGAGCTTTGGGTCCTTGACTCGGGTAAAACTGCAAAGTTTCGTTTGCTCGGTCTTCTTTTCTTCCGCTGGCGTGTCTTGGGTTCTTATATCTGTCATCTTTCTTTCTAACTCCTTGATTTTCTCGTCCATCGTTGTCATCTTATTTTCAATTTTCTCAACCATCGTTGACATCTTATTCTCGATTTCAGATTTTTGGGACGAAATTTCATTTTCAACGTCAGGGGCAATGTCGTTTTTCATGAATAAGATATCGGCAGATATATCGTTCTTCATTGCAGAAATATCGTAGTTTACATTCGTTGAAATCTTCTCTTCTATGGCAGAAATATCGTTTTTCACATTCGTTGGAAAGTTTCTCTTCCATGGCAGAAATCTTCTCGTCCATGTTCTCTTCCATGGCAGAAATCTTAGCAGAAATTGACGAGATTAAGGTGGAAGCCTCGTCAATAAATAAAACTATTTCTGGATCAAAGCCGTCATTTTCCAGTGCTACTTTAAGTCTTTCTACTAATTCACTTTTCTTACCGGACGTTTCCAACTCACGATCTTCCAATTCTGCTCTTAACTCAGTCACATAGTCTCTTACGTAGCAATTTATTTATATTACCCCACTTTTGACACCAATGTAATGCTTTTCTTATTTATTTAAACAGTAAACAGGTGGGATAAACTTTAAACACACTACTTACGAATTTATTTAAACACTAAACTACTCACTAACACTTAATTTATATACTCTTAACAATTCACTTAAATTTACTTTATATACACACAACCTTAATTATTAATTTATATCAACACTTTACTGTTGTTATTTCGGTGTATTCTTGTTTATTTGTCGAGATCACTTTATCAACTAACTAACTCTCCTTGGTCGGACCTATATATATATATATATATATATATATATATATATATATATATATATGGGTAAATCACGCAAAATAGGTTACAGAGAATGAGTGGTAACCGTGGACATGCATATTTCTAGCTCATTAGCCGTCATCGGCACGGTATAACCAAGGTACAACTTGGGAGCACGGATGTTAATTGAAACAAAATATATATATATATATATATATATATATATATATATAACTAATTGAGAAATACTTACTTACTTTTATTATGAAATTTAAATGTAGATGTTTATTATTTAGAATTTTTGTTTAGTTTGGCTAGCTCAGTTATTGTTTTTTATATAGTTGTTATATTTATAATATATTTATTAATTCGGGAGCATGAAACCCTTTTTTCTCTTTGAGTCCTGGCTTTTTATAATGTTGTATTTGTTTAAATAAAAAGAAAACACTTTATATTTAAATAGATTTAACTTTTTTTTTTAAAGAAATAATTTTATTTGATAATAATAATTTGAGACGCCTATGGATATATTATACCTACTTATTTATTTTGATAATTTCTTCAGTGCGCGTGCGTGAAAAAAACTAGTCATGCGCTTTAGCATAAAACGAACAATTCTTACACGAAAGAAGCTTCTGTACATATTATACAAACATAGTTTGTTGACGATGCAGACAAGTGAATGGTTCAAACACATAAAATAATTTATATAGAAATCATAGTTATATATGATACAAATTGCTGTGGAAAGAAAATAGTTATCTACATAGATAGAAATATAGGAATTATATACAGATGGACATAGTTATTACATTAATAAAATTTCAAGCACCATATTTATGCGATTACAACATGGCGTAAGTACATATTTTAATTTATTTAAATTCGGCCTTTTTATTAATATTAACGATTTATGCAATTAATTAACTATATAAAGTCTGTTCTCTTTCTTTTTCAGATCGATCATATTCGCAAATGTTTATCAATTTATGAAATCAAGCACTTATTTGAGTATTTTGAGTTTTTACTCTGATTATTGGCCAATAATATTTTAAACACACTGACCTGTTGTTCTTGAATTGGGATGAATGTCTCTGGACCCCAGGAATACTCCTCTGAAGCTCCAAAAACCAAAAATGATGAGAAATTTTTAAGATTCTTGTCGAAAAACTTGATATAATTAACTGTGAGTATTAATAAGATTGTTTTTTATAGTACTTTATAGTTTTTATTATGTTAAACTGGGAATTTCTTGAAATTTCCGGAACATTATCACACACACTCCTCGCTTCTTGACACCAGCTTCCCCATTCTCAAGCGTCCCCTCGATTCTCCACTTTTTTCAACAAACAGTCTTTTGTTTTTCTTTAGGTCACTATTTCAAAGTTTACTTGTTGATTCACAATTTGTTCTGTCATATTTTATAACCAATCAAATATTGTCCTTTGCAATCAAATTAATTGAAACTTCTTTCACTTATTAGAAAAGTTTCATACATACACTCTTTTACATTATTAGTTCATTTATAGAGTTCCTATGAGTTTTTTTATCATACAAATAAATTAAAGTTGGTTATACATAGATACATTTAAATGGTACAACATCCAATATTGTTATTGACAGTCTATCACTGTTACACTCATATTATTTATAAATGTAAATTCTTTTATGTTATTTGTCTATACTCTTTGCATTATATTATTTATAATAAACTTTAACAAATTATTATTTATTGATTCAACGTTTATTTTATTTACCATATATCATTTGTCTATATGTCATTATTTGTTTATCTATGAGAATCTATTGAATTATATTCTATTCAATATTTGTATTTGTTTTTATTCTTAAATTAATGATTAAAATGAATTAACTATAATAATATTTGTTTTCATTTCAGATGAACAGCTGATTATGTTATGGAAAATAATCTTCGTCTTAGGCAACTTTATTTACATCATTACATTGGTTAGGCAATCTCTATATTTTATGTTATTATTGAGGTAATTTCTTTATCTATTATATTGTTATAGACAATTATTTAATATATCTTTACTTGATATGTTGTTTAAATTAAGAAAAGTGTTTCCTTTTTACTTGTTTTCTTAAATTATATTATTTTCATATATTTTCATACTAGCAACATATTTTTATAGAACTAATTCTCTTACTATCTATGATATCTGGTTCAATATATATATATATATATATATATATATATATATATATATATATATATATATATATATATATATATTAGTGCCGTTTTCACTAGATAATTCTAGATTGCGGCTTATACAAAAACAATTGGCTTTCTGGCATTTTCTAGATAAGACTGGTCACAAAAACAATGTCTAGATAAGATAGTCACAATCATAAGCCATTCTAAGAAATCTCTGCGCTTCCACCATAATTTTAACTTTTATACATGGCTTAGACAGACTCGGATTCAGGGACTATACCATTGTGCTGTTTCGTAACAATACCTACTGTTGAACACAAAAAAATAATTAATATTCTGGTAACAACTGAATATTAAAATGTTATTCTATTTATGTTGGCACTATTTGGACATATTGTTTTTTTATGTTGAACATAGTACACGATTTGTAGTTTTGTACTAAATTATCTGTAGTGAGGTATTCTTTTTGATTTGGTATTCACCTAATATGAAATTGGGGACTGCAAAGACATATTTTCGTAAATATCATGAAAATTAAGTCTGGCAACGCTGAAATGTGTCCTCTTTGACGTGCATCAATTTTTATAGTGTAAGTCCTTTATTAGTAGTTCACA